>CM070548.1:78372741-79871944 GCA_036346405.1 Phyllostachys edulis | reverse complement strand
GGCATAGTGTTGTCACGTCTTACTTTGTAGTGAGACGTCATGTCTTGCTTTGCAGAGTGCTGTCTTATCGGTCTGAAAAGCTGGCGAGGCAGAGTGTTGTCACGTCTTTTTTGTAGAGTCTTGTCTTTTGGTCTTAAAAGTCGGCGAGGCGGTCGGGCTTGTCAAGTCGATCTAAAAAGCCTAACCTAAACCTAAACCCTAAACCGCGCAAAAATCGTCTTCTTTGGTCTTATCATCGCGCAAAGCCGCCCGTGTGGTCTTGTCGATGCACAAAGCTGCCCGTGTGGTCTTGTCACTACGTAAAGTTGTCTCCTTTGGTCTTATCATCGTGCAAAGCTGGCCCGTGTGGTCTTGTCGCCACGCAAAGTCGCCTCGTTCGTCTTTGTCATCGCGCAAGGTTGTCTCCTTCGTCTTGTCATCGCGAAAGCTGCCTGCGCTTGGTCTTGTCTTCAGGCAAAGCGACCAACCCCGCTCGGTCTTGTCATCGCAAGCTAATACATTACCCGCTTTGTTAGCCTCTCCCGCGGTTATAAAATGCACGCCCACGCCCGAAAGTAGGACGACCGACCCTTGAAACCGTAGGAAGAAGAACTTTCTCCGCCTTCTGAGAATATATGATGGCAGACGCCTTGAGACCGACCCAACCGGGTCACCGGCCGGACCTTCTCAGGGTCGCCGAAATGTGGACACGGGGAGGACTCTATCGTGTAGGTCATAGACGGCCCTTTCGATAATGGACGGCGTTTCTTCCGATGCCCATACTCTGGGGTAAATAGTTTTGTTCATGTTACTGCTAATACATCCTCCATATGAACTGTCCCTTGCAGCAGATGGTGAAATGCAACTTTACCCGCTGGATCGATCCTCTCCATGAACGACATGTTGCGATGCATGTGGATATATTGTGGAACCGAATATTTGATTTGGAGGTGCAAATTGATTATCTCAATGAGCAAAACGATGACCTTCGCCAACAGATACAGCGCGAGAGGGGCAACGAAAAGGTCGTGAACATAGGAAGTTCCTATGATCCCACATGCTGCTGCGGGAACCCTAGCTGCATATGTGCGTGCCACTACAACGACGGCCAGCCACGTCCGAGACGCCCCCTGTAGAACACTCTATGTGGGTAGTGAGAGGCACCTTCTACCATTAGGCACAGGTGGAGAAGCTTATACCTCGGTAGTCTCCCCTTCTGTACGTACTTATGCTCAATCTCCTAAAGCATGTAACTAAATGGTGGACGCGTCATTGTGGTTGCCTTTTATAAAGTTGACATGTTGCATCGATGTGTCGCATGCTTTAAGTTATAAGCATCGATGGGTACATAATGTTACTGGTTTATTCTCATTCATAACGGACTGCGATGCATACATAAAGAGTGGACATTAAATCTCATTACAACTGAATTTCTACTTGGCAACAACAAGAACTAATAGAAGAAAGACCGCAAAACTAACTAGCTTAACTAATTTCTGAAGCATGTTCTGAACTCTTTCCATCCTTTCGTCCAGTCTTGTAAGTCTATTCTCTTTATTCTGCGTTGGTGGGTCAAAGGGTCGAGCCACTGGACGAAATGCAGCAGCACCACGAGAGTCATCTTGCAAGGCAGCAATTTGCATTGCAATATCTCGAACCACTAGGACAGCTTCATCAGCCCATTGCCAAAACCGACAAGTTGTGCTTTGAAAAAGAATTGCAGCTTCAAGTGAGAAAAAACAAGGAAAAAGTCCAGTTTACTCCCTCGAACTATCAGAAAAGTCTGGTTTACCCCCTGAACTACAAAACCGGTTATTTTACCCCTTAAATTTGCGAAAACCAGTCAATACACCCCTCGGGCTGGTTTGAATAGGTGGTTTTGCTAACGTGGCCGGTTTTGTCCTAGTCAGCATGTATGTGTCATCCAAATCAGCATGTATGTGTCATCCAAGTCAGCATCAAACAGCTATACCCTTTCAACCCAAGTGCATTTCGTCGAACATCTTGAGTGGTCTCCAGCATGCGACCAAGGAATGGCAGAGGCGGCGGCGTAGGCCATCGAGGAGCGGGCGCCGGCACATGGGAGCCGGGGGGGAAGACACCAAGGAGCCGGAGGAAGATGCAGGCAAGCGGCGCCAATGGTGGGAAGGAGAAGTGTAACAACAGTACTGGCCGGAACTCAAGGGCCGGCACCTTAAGACCACAACGCAGAACCGTCGCTGCTGCACTTCCTATTGCTAATAAGATGATCAGCGCCATCGCCGTAGCTCACCGCCGCGCCGCGCCGCACGGGAGGACACGCAAGTCCGCGCCATCTTGTCGTCGGAGGCCCATGTCCGGCAAGGCTGGTCGTGAACGCAGCTTGAGCGACCGGCGGAGGCCACGGATGTGGACCACGATGGAAACGACCGCCATGGGTGGCGCAAGGCCGTGGACGACGCGTGCGGCGACGCCGCCACTCCGACGGAGGCTTCCATGGTGCTTCCTCCCTGTAGCTTTCGGCCATGTAGACATTGTCACAGCGGTCGCGTGTCTGCGACGCCTCAAGCACACGAAGAGCTCCACCATGGAGATGAGGTTGCGGTGCGTGACCACGACGCCTTGCTCCGACGCTTGTGCCCAACGAGTAGAGGATGGCAAGGCGTCTGGCCCACCGCGGGGCGAGGAGCCTCGCCGTGTCTGAATCGAGCAATGTATCGAAGAAGGAGGAGCACGAGGGAGAGGTCGGGATTGAATGGGAGAGGAAGGGGAGGGTCGGTGCTGGCGTAGAGGCCGGCGGTGGTGGAGTAGAACAAGGGAGGGGGATTGGTGTTGGGGTTGGGACTATGGGTGGCAACGGCGGCGTGCATTCTTGTTGATGTCTTGGGAGCAGCCGGCCGGAAGTGACGGTGGGAAGGAGAAGACGATACGAGAGGGAAGAGAGAGAGATGCGTCCATGTCAGCAAAACCACCCATTCAAACCGCTGTGGGGTGTTAATTGACTGGATTTCGTAAATTTAGGGGGTAAAATAACTAGTTTTGTAGTTCAGGGGGTAAACCAGACTTTTCGGATAGTTCGAGGGAGTAAACCAGACTTTTTCCAAAAAAAAACAACATGTTGTTTCGAATGGAATTCACCGGGATGATTAGGCGAACTTACCGTAAGATTTGAACACTTCATGAACACTCGGGATGGATTCGTTGGGCGTGCGAGGTGAACAAATTCACCGGATCATCGCGAACGAGGGCAAACCAACTTCTCGTCATGAGTTGATTATAATTGTTCGCTCACTCGAAAGTTAGATGAGACCAAAGACATCCCGCCTAAGACCGGAGGAAAGGAGAAGAGCAAATGAGGAGCGAGGTGAATGGCGCCAAAGCATCCATATATAGCATCTTGGTGAATTGCAATTGAGTGAGGTGAATGACACCAAAGCGTCCATATGCATTGAACAAACATGCACCCTACTATAGTAGGCCCGTAGATAAGCGCGGTAGGTGACTTGCACCCTCCGGGGCGTCACGCTATGCGTCTCGACTTGTCGATCGCCGCCTCAGGTACGATTTAATCTTGGGGCCCTTAGCATCGTTTCCGCACAAACACGCTTGGGTCACGTCACGGGGACACGCCTGCGAAGCGCGCGATGGTGACTGCCCCTCCGCCAGCGCGGTTGGGACACGCCTCTGTGCGGCGCGCGTGGGTGACTCCGCCTCCGCCAGCGCCAGAGGTGACCTACCCTCGCCAGCGCCAAGCGGGTGACCTACCGCGCCTAGCGGAGGGGGCAGGTCACCTTGCGTCTCCCATTCTCGGCTATTTAAACGTGCTGTCGCACACTCATTGTTCAGAAGCCTCAGGTCTCAGTTAGGAAATTTTCGCACTTGGTCGATCGCCTCCTCTCGTGAATCTCTCCCTCTTTACGAGGTGCTTCCCTCGTAATCGCGATGTAACATTCTCTTTATTCTGCGTTGTTTGTATGTTGGCACCATTTGCCAAGTAATTACTAATGCGATGTATGTTTGAATTTGCGCCTTCCGTGTGTGAGGTTAAGAGTCGGTAACGTCAGAAGCAGTAAGTTCATTTTAGCAACGCACGATGGTTTTCATGCTGTGTTTTGCTGAAATATTGTCTTATTTTCGTCGAAAATGGAGACTTCAGACGTGTTCCACGGTAACGTCATGCATCGTCCAGCAGAGTTGATTTATCCAACCGCCACCGCCGCTTTGCTAAACGCTCCCAACCCGCATACATCGATTTGTTCGAGCTACGACGGTGCATTCTCGGTTGTTCAATAGGCACGTCGCCAGGAACAAGATAGTAATAGAGGCGGTCACCGCCACCACGGTCCCACCACACGGGAAAATGTTGTGGGGCGTGGCGAAGGTGACCAGCAGTGCCATGTGGGCACAGTACATGGAGATTGTTAGCAATCCTCACGCTTCGATCTATCGACGACCCATGGTTTATGTCCATTTTGTTTATCCTGCTCAATCCTCTGGGGGGCGCCGTTGAAGGGGGCAGTGACGCTCTTGTCCACCTCTTTGGTTTATTGACGATGGGAAAGGTCTCGAGAGCGCTAGACGTCGTTAGGCAGGATACTCTAGTTGATGGAGATTCTGGTAGTTTCCAACCGAATGAAGGTGTGGATAAATGGCGGGGTGCTCGTGTTGATTGTCATGAGATTATCGATGGCATGTCCGAGGGCATTGCCACCAAGATGAGGATGAGTTTGACTCGCAATCCAACAGAGGACGGTTTATGGCGAGGTGTGGGTCGTCGGCGGCATTGTTTCGGCAAACACGGACTATGTTCCAAGTCGGTTGGATTGCCAAGAGGTCTCTTCCCTTGTTCGCGGCCGAGAGCACGAGTCTTCGGGCTTCGATCTTGACACCACGCTTGTGGGGCAATATTTCCCACACAAGGCTGCCGCCAGGCAAGCTATCGTGAGTTTCACGGTGAAGACCACTCGGACTTACCGAGTTTACAGGTGAGTTTGAACGTTGTTTGTTGTATCTTGAACCATCTACAGTAAGCAGTAAGTCGTGCTAACTATTATATGGCTTCCACTATCTGCAGGTCTAATCATGACACGTACGTAGTTAAGTGCGTGCTTAGCTCTTGCCCCGCAAAGTCCGTCTTGCAGAGATTCCTCGGGTCGAACGAGCTTCCGTGATCACGCCATGACGGATCACACATGTGAGCTTCACGAGCCATTGCAAATGCATAAGAATGTAACCTCAGCCTACATCGCGAGCATCATAAGCCATGTAGTTGTCGTCGATTTGACCGCTTTAAGCAAGGTCCCGATGGCTAACGAAGCAAATCTGATGAGGGTATGCCGTTAGCTACAGTAAGGTATGGCGAGTGAAGTGGAAGGTCCTCGAAGGGTTGTACGGTACCTACAAGGAGGCGTATAACCTAGTCCCCGCATCTTTGAAGCAAATTGCGGATGCTAATCGAGGACATGCGCCAACAGGGTGGATAGGCCCGACCGTCGAACATCCCACATTCCCTAATCCTTGATCGAGTCTTTTGGGCATTTGGCCCGATCAGGCTTCTCCCACTATCGCCCGGCCTCGACCATGGACGGTACTTTCCTTTGCGGGAAGTACAAGGGCACCATTCTCACCGCTATTGCCGCTGATGGCAATGACCAGCTACTCCCAGTTGCCTTTGCAATTGTGGAGAATGAGAACACTAACAGTTGGTTGTGGTTCCTAGCCAATATAAAGCAAAGATGTTGTAAGGGACGTACGAATGTGTGCATCATAACCGATCGTCATGTTTGGGTTGTTGTCGCGGCGCACACCATGCAAGACGGTACAAGCCCGCCATTCCAATGGAACGACATGCGCACACGTTAGTGCATGCGGCATCTAGTCGCCAACTTCCACACGTGCTTCCGGAGCAAAGACCTCATGAAGAAGTTCAAGAAGCTCTGCCTGCAGAACCAGAAGCGCAAGTTCGATGCCGTGTGGCGGGAGCTTGAGGTCGAAACCGAGCGTGCAAGTAGAGGTTCTGGCCCAGACGCACCGCAAAGCGAGTTCGCTGAGTGGATAAGCGTGCATGCCCCCGACTATGAGAAATGGTCCCATCACCGCTGTTGTCGACGAGACATGGAACCGCACGGTCGGTTACTTCGTCAATCGGGCAATGATGGCCAAGCAGCATTCGGACGAAGGGAAGCGGTACTCAGAGGTTACCCTTGCCTACATGGACAAGAAAATTACCAAGGCCCAATCCCATGTAGCTATCACAATGGATGGCGTGAGGAGGAAGTTCGAGATCCGCCTGCGCAGACAAGCACGTTCGCGCCATATGAGAGGTGGCTGAAGCATGTTTGCACCTTAAGCGATGTGGCGCTTTGCACCGCAATGGTCTCAACTCCTCGCACAAGCCTTGCTCCCACGTGATATCTTTGCATGTGTCAGATTTCACCAATCTTGTAGCATGTACATGTCGAATACTACTGACATACGACACTTGTATGATATTTGAAACGGGGAGTTCAACTCCTACGGCGTGGAAGGCCACTACAGGGACCTATGGCGGGGAGCAGTGAAGTGGTCACCGAATGAAGCACTACGGCATCCAGGCCGTGGGAGGCGTCAGTCAAGGCGCATCCGCAATGACATGGATGCGAGCCAATGTGGAGATCGGCCAAGACCAATAAGGTGTAGGCTATGCAAGACTCATGGGCACTCATTCAAGAACTGCCTGAATAGACCTTCTTCCTCCGGCACCACTTAGTGTAAGCTATCTGATGTATTAAGTCATGTTGGTCGTAGCGATGTGAGTGTTGTAGTGATTTGCGTTGTAACCTGCACTGCTTCGTTTGGGTCACGTCCTTCATGAATGAGAATAAAATTGTTCTACTGAGATAGATAACAAGTACAAGTGTCCAATTACATTCCAATTACCACACTCTACTTGGATTACAAATCAGTAACTGAAGTACAAGTTACAACATATAATAGACTTCTAATGTTACTATTGCTCACGTTCTTGCCACTCCTTTGCTCTCGGGCTTAGGACCTGTCTTCGGACTTCCACGCTGCAGTTCTCGCCATGGTCTTCGACGAATACATTAGGTGGGAACATCAGCCTATCAGGTGACCATGGGTTTTGCCGCAGGTCATAGCGGGGCTCCTCAACTGCCGTGTCGTCGTACAGGGAGGGCATCACCTGCGGGAGTGGCGTTGAGAACAAGTCGGTGATCCAAGCAGTAGGATTCGTAGTAGGATCCGTAAAGGGGCACCAACTCGGCTCAGCTTGCGGGATGAATCGTGAATCGCTCGGTGCAGTTCACCTTGCAGAATCGCAGGAGAATGCGGTGTAGCCTGGGTGATACCATGGCACCGTATCGCTCTGAAATTGTCCGAGAGTGTGGGGCTGGGAGGGAGAATCTGGGATAACCTCCAAGGTTCCGGGTTGCACGTCCGTGCTCTCTGGAATGGCCTCTTCCTGCCTCCATGACGACGACGGTACCAGCGTAGGGACCCTCCGTGACGAGGACGGCATCAGCGTAGGGTCCCTCCTTGACGACGATGGCATCAGCATAGGGTCCCTCCGTGACGACGACGGCATCGGCGTAGAGAGTCTGCGTGGCAAGCTAACGCGAGACGATCCGCCGCCCATCTTCTTCTGCGGCAGATTAGGTCGACTTCGCTCGGGCCGGGGATGGATGGGGCGAGGGTACGCGACCATGCTCCATCCGATGCCTCAAGTCGACATCGTTGGGCCTTCCACAGCTCATGTTACGAACGACCTGCTTAACATCTACAACAAGCGTCTTCATGACCAAAAAGAGGCGTTCAAGCTGTTGTTCGTACCCGCCGAGTTCGGTGGCGCGGTCCACAACGCTCTCGCGAAGCGGTCCACTTGCATGGTTACCGAACAAACAAAATTTTGTTAGTTAACCCTATTTAGGAGGTGGTTAATCTACTACATGCTCAGCGCATCGAATCGTCATGGCGGACGCGGTATGGGTCCAAATTTCAAGTCAAGCGTTAGGCGTGGCTAGGATCTCGCATGTCGGGTCGGGGCTCTTGTCAATCTCGTCGTGTGTGCCATACGTGCCACTCCAGAAATGCGTGTCGTGACGTCACTTCATCGAAAGGCCGTGCCTCTGCAAAATGGAATCGATGGCCGTTTGCCATGCATCTATCCACTACCGATGTGTCTGCGAAGCCGATCATCGCTCTTGCGGCCCTTCTTAAATCCCTCCTGAAGGTGGAACAAAATAAATAAATTATGGTACCAACATAACATATGACTAAAGGACCTACAATATTATTAAGCAATGCAATCTACTTATAAGTGACTACGCCTGCATAGCTTACGCCTAGAGCGGGGATCTCCGTGCGGCTCGATCGCCTCATCACGCATTGTGGGTTGTAGGGCTCAACCATGTGGGAGAACACCAGATGACAAGTTGTCCTCCAGTACGCCGCATCCTGGTGGCATAGCAAGCTCAAGCCGTCGGGCACCGTGCGCTGCACGAAGGCATCCGTCCAAGGAGCCCATATTATGTCGTCCTTGTGCAGGGCCTCGAATTCGTTGCGGAACTCAGGGTATATGCAACGCGCTCTCTCCCTAGCCCACCCTAGTACCGCCCACGATCCGCCGGGATCCCATGGTCGCCTTCCACGGGATCTCGTCGTTAGCCCCATAGTAGAAATGTTGTATCTTGCAGTAAGGGTGGGTAGAGGAAGCAATCTGGATGTCCGACCGCAAAGTGCTCTCGACCATAAACAGAACGGCGTGTAGCAACCAAAACAAGAGCTCTGTTCCGTCTGTAACGCCGCGTCGCCGCGACAAAGTGATGCGTATGCGCCGACAAGACTGGTGAACCCCAATCATCTGCGGCACATCCTCATCGTCGGCGTCCACAATGGACTCCGCAAGGTGAATATAACTTGGGTACACCATGTTTCCCTGCGTGCTAGGGAACATGACCCACTTGAATATAAGCAACAAATATGCAATTATGTGGCATCGAACAACCTCCTCTGTTGCGTTATTTGGGCAATGCATGAATTGTCGCAGCAGGCGTGTGAACGCCTTAGACCTCTCGGGATAAGCCGCCTCAAGCGATGGCGAGACGCGCTTCGATCCGGCAACCTCGGAGGAACAAGCGCGGCCTCATAGCGCAGGTCGATAATAAAAGCGACGTCTTGCAAGGTCACGGTCATCTCCCCATCGGAAGTGGAACATGTGGGTCTTTAGCCTCAACAATCAACCAGCGGAAAGAAGGAGGCATCAATCGGAGGTTCTCCCCATGTTCACATCTGCGGCTGACGTGTCGGCTGGATTGACGAAGCCTCGAAACATACCTTCGACCAACGACTGTCTCCTCGGTCCTGTGCCACGAGTTAATGACCCATCGCCACCGATCCAAGCGTGGATGTGATGCTTGGCGTCCCATGCCTCCTCAGCAATCACGGGTGGTAGAGCACGTGCCATTCTTGCAAATAGAAAAAAAAACTAACGATTAGCGAAATCTAAGCACGTACTTAAGGCTAAAAATTGCAATAAGAAAAATTAAATCGTGCTTAGCTAATCTAATGGAGCGCGCACGCGCGCTTATGAGCGATTTGGCAGCGCTGCTTCGTTTATATCTGTGAGAAAATAGACGTGAATGACATCTATGTGAAATGATGTGACTTCGACGCGATTTAAAGGGGTAAAAAAATAAAATTGCATGCGGTAGAAGCCGCTTTAGCATAAGCGGCGTGCAGCTGGTCATATGAAGCGTTCTGCTGCCCACTGCCGCGCCAGGCCATGGCGGCGACTGCAGCGTCGGGGCGAGGCGGTCTCGCTGCGCCGGTGGCGGGCAGTCCCTTGCGCCTCGGTACCCGCGGTAGGAGCACTATTCACAGGCCACTTTTGTAAATTATGGTGAAAGAATGCTTCTTTTGAAATTAAAATTTGCTACCGATCAGAACAGTAAAAAATTCGCTGCGATTCCTGTCGGGTCGTTGGCTTGGTGGTATCTCCAATTCCAGCACGCTGTACGCGCCACAGCCCACAGCATAAGCAAGGTTGATGAGGCAGAGAGGCAGGGCTGGACGCGCGGCGGCGGCGAGCCATGCGCTCCTCGTGGCGCACCACAGCAGACACGGCCGGCCCTCTAGCTGACGGCGCCCGCGCGAGACCGATACAGATACTTCGTCTGCATCGGCCGCCCGCACCGCACGAAATTTCCTGCAGGCCGCTCCTGCGAGAGGTGGAGAGGGCTCTCTGCCGGCGGCCGGCCCCAACACTGACGACGTACGAGGCCCCCTTCCCGCCTTGACGTCTGGTGGGTCCGATCGACTGCCACCTTTGTTGCGCACAGCTACATTACATTTTCAATTTTGTATGGAATACGTATCGCTGCCTGCCTGCTGCAGGTGGCTGTCGCGAGCGACGAGTACTACGCCCGGTTTACGTTTTGTACATAGATTCGTTTGGAAATCCAGCATACGGATGTAGTAGTTTTCGATCCCTATTAAAACAGCATAATAAGCAACAAGGCATGCCAGTGAGTGAAGTCATCATCCATCCATTCATCATCAACCGAGAGCAAACGTTGTGCTGCATTCTTATTTTCGGCGGCCCTCGCGCGCTCTGGTCCACACAAGCAGACATTATTGCGTGCCGGAGGATGGGCATGGCCCTTCCAACCAGATCTTGTTCCCTATTTATGTGCAAAACCAGAGCGAGAAATCAGGCAGAAAGCACCTTCCATGAAGATGAAAATGACATATTTGTTAAGGAACCCTTCGCTGGTGAGTCCAATCCGATCGATCACCTCATAGATAAACGTAGAATCGTACAACTCAATACAAGAATAAATAGTAGATTTAACATACAGAGAGACAAAGATGTAGAGAGTATTCTTTCTTCTTTATTCCTTCATCAAGCGACTCGCCTTTTACAATGACTAGTACCCCTATTTATAGTTTAGAGACCCTACTAGGGTTTTGGATAGGATAACCACCTATAGGTCGGCTGTTGGGCTAAGCCTATGGTTTTCCAATACTCCCCTTGGACACTCATCCTTACATGTTCGTGCCTCATCAAAACTCTATAAAAACCTAGTGGGAAAATTTTGGAGAAAGAGTGCATGATACATGTTCTGCTACGTTGTACGAATTGCCTTATTAAAAACCTTAGCCGATAAATTTCAGGAAAACTTGTCAAGGAAAAAATAGTACAATCCACCAAATTTCATTTAATCTCTAAGATTTATTCTTTGGGTACTCGATCTTCGTGATCAAGTTTCAATAATGAGCTCGTTAAGATTCTCCCCCCTGAATTCTCTACTTTTCTACGTCTCATCATTCCAATTCCACGTATGCATCTTTCAAAGCTAGATGCTGGAAGTGACTTAGTGAATAAATCTGCAAGATTTTCACATGACTTAGTATGCAGTACTTTAATTTCGTCCATCTTTTGCAATTCAAGAGCATAGAAGAACATGGGGTTGATATGCTTTGTGAGATGACTCTCTACATAACCCATATGTACTTGTGCAACACAAGATACATTATACTCATAGATAATAGTGGGGGTTTGCGCGGTATTTAATCCACATGACTGCTGGATGTGATGAATCATCCGCCGAAGCCAAGCACATTCTCGTGAGGCCTCGTATAGTGCTATGATTTCCGATTGATTCATCGGAGTCAATACAAGACTTTGCTTAGACGATTTCTCTGAAATTGTAGTTCCACCACATAGGAATACATAACTTGTTTGTGACTTAGCTGTATATGGGTCCGAAAGGTACCCGACATCTGCATAGCCATTCATAAACAGGTTTTGGTCCTTTCTATAGAACAGACAAATGTCTTTGCTTTCTTGGAGGTATCAGAAGATGTCTTTTATTCTCAGCCAATGTCTTTTGGTAGGTTCTGCACTATACCTTGCTAATAGGTTCACGGCAAATGCGATGTCCGGTCTAGTATAGTTTGCTAAATATATGAGTACTCTTATTGCACTTAAGTACGGGAATTCCGGTTCCAGAACTTCCTCCCTCTCTTCTCTAGGTCTGTACGGATCTTTATCTTACTGCAAAGATGTCCCGACCATTGGTACTTTCGAAGGGTATGCCTTTTCAAAACCGAACATTTCTAATACCTTTCGAGTGTAGCCCAGTTTCATACGAAGAAAGTCGTTCTAATACTCTTTTTCACTTTCTTCACGCTTTGTAATGAGCAGGTATTTCTTACCATACTCTTCTTCAGTCTCTACATGGAAACCGTTAGCGCGGATATCCTTCAGAGTTCTAGTCAATTCTGGGTACAACAAGGCTTCTTTAATGACCAAAGTCGTGTCCATCGGGAGTATAATTGTGGCCCTTCCTGAGCCTATTATACAAGTATTGTTGTCCGCGATTATCGTAAGACCGCTAACATTCTTGCTGATCGATCGAAAGAATTTCGTCTATCTCAAGATGATATTTGTTGTGCCACTCTTAGCTAAGCACACTTCCTCCATAGGGCGCAATACGCGTTCTAATATAAAGTACTTTATTAATATGTAGCAAGAAGTAAGCAACACATAAATAAAATATTTCAGATATCAGAACATAACTTGCTATTATAAATACGAGAAAATAAGCCTCGCAGGACTTATCATAAGAATTTAATGCTTTGCTCTCCTAGAGTTTACAACCATTTTTCAAAGAATAAAATAATTCAATGTTCTGCTTCAATTACAAACTGCAAGTTACTATAAAAGATTCAAGTGCAATGCCATGCCGGGCCAGCTCTTCGAACTCCCGGTTCGTGATGCCAGTCATCTACATATTTCATGCAAAGAGTTCATATGATTACTGTTGGTGATTTGCATAAAATGGTTGTAAAATTCTCATAATGCTCTTCGAACTCCCGGTTCGTGATCCCGTATTTTTCTATGCATTTTTCATGATTTACTACTATTTTTAGATATTAAAAGCAATATAAACAATCACAGATAATAAAAAACAATAATACAATATATAAATTGCATAGAAATAATAATAACAGAGTTAAACAAACTTCAAAAGACCAAAAGGATTCAAAATCTGAATTCCCAAGGCCCTTTTTCACCGGAATATGAAATTTCAGTGAATTTCGCAATTTTTAGGGGCTAAACTACTAAATTCAATTATGAGAAATTTTCTGCGCAATTTTCCAATTTTTGAGGGGGTTATTCTGCAAGAATTTCTTTCCCAAAATCTTTCCTCGTTATTTTCAAAACTTTGAGGGTTTATTTGCAAATTTTGGTATTTTTCCTTTTCCTTTTCCCTCCCCCCCCTTTTCTTTCTTTTCTCGAATTTCTCTTTTTTCCGCTCGGCCCAAACCGACTATTTGCTTTCATCCATTTGGCCCAAAAGGTTGCTCCATAAACAGCGCTAGGGTTTCCCTAAGCGCCACGTTACTGCAGAAGCGGCAATCTTGGCGCGACGGGAACGCGTGGGAGCCAAGCAGTATTGCGGCGGTGGGAGCCGTCGGCCGCAGAGCGGAGGCCGCCATGGCGCGCGAGGTGAGGAAGGACCGATAGTGTGGAGAGCCGACACTATAGGTCGACGAGGGCGCGCGTGGCATGGCTGGTGTGTGGCGGCATGTCGCGAACACGCTATGGCTTGTGGCCGTGCGCGATCGGCCGGCGTAGCGCCGGGCGACATGGCAATTACGGCCGCAGACGATGCGATGTCGCGAGCAGATGAGCATAAGCAGAGGCTGGCGAGGCGGCGCTTCTGGTGCGAGTCTGACCATGGATACAACTTTGGATAAACTGCGGCGCTGGTATCGGGTGCCGTCGCGGCGACGGCGCACTGCGCCGGGGTGGTGGTTCTTGCGACTTGGCGGCGCGTGACACGACCATGGCTTCGGCAATGTGGTACGCAAACACGCTTAGTGGCGGCGCCGCGACGCGGTTGCCGACCGGCGTATGCAGACCCCGTCGAAGCGGCGAGCAATGACAAGCAAGACGGCCGGCGGCGTGGGTGTCGCGGCGGCGAAACGGTCGTGTCGCGGGTGGCATGTTGGCGATGGTGGCATCGACCGTATGAAATTTGCATCGACCCTTTTTTCGTCTTGGTCGTGCAATCTACAAACTACAGTGCAATTGTCATCTACTCTTTCATGCAACCCAGCGATCAGCTTGGTTGGCGACTTCAAGTCAGCTCGCGGTAGATTTGAGAGGATTTGCACCGTGGGAAATAATCTAGAAAGCCAAATTTGCGGAATTCTAAGCGATCTAGAAAATGCGATTCAATATACGAGCGTCGTGCTACGATGGTTACCTTTCGATCCGAGTAGAGTAGACCTAGAGGTAGGCTAGAGTTGATCGTGCTGATAACGTGTTAAGGAACCGTCGCTGGCGAGTCCAGTCCGATAATGTTCCACCCACCTATTACTACTCATGAGGTTCTATCCACCTATCTCTAGTTCTCAGCTTCCATCCACCTAACTATAGATATCAAGGTTCCCACCACCAAACTCTAGACATCATGTTACATCCACCAGACTATAGACATTCGGTTTCCACCCACCAGACTCTAGACATTAGATTCCATCCACCTGACTCTAGACATCTGGTTTCCAGCCACCAGACTCTAGACATCATGTTCCATCCGCCTGACTCTAGACATTTGGTTTCCACCTAAAGTTATCTCGTTGCTACCACCATTTTTAAGTTAACATGTTTCCATCCCACATTTTTAATAAAACTAACCTAATGTGGCTTTCTTAACTATGCCCATAATAGGGGCACAACTATTCGAATAGATTATACACTTTGAAGAGGTTGTACAATTTTACCCACAAGATATGATCAACTCATAATGTTAACCACAACACTCTTCCTTGGGCGTGCGACGGAGATGATCATAACAATGCTTTTTCTAATACCTAATCCAGACACTTCTCCTTTGGTAGGTAACCCTCAACACTTGGATACGATGGCTGCATTCACGTGGCACCCCTAGAATGCCCCTATCAGCAGGCTACATTTTCAATGAGGAACGCACTATTGTGAGGGAAGTCAGCATCCATTCTCTACGATAGCCATCGTATAGAGATATGACAAGAATCTAATAATCCTCATTTAATTATTTATATGTAATTCTTATTATGAATAATAAGACCGTCATACGGTTCTTGAGTATACCCCTTAACGTTCATAAGAGAGAAGTTGGAGGTCGTAAGTTCTTCTATGACCACCCTATAGTCATAAGTCCTTCTACGACTACTGCATAGTCGTAAGTTCTTCTACGACCATTCCCTAGTCGTAAGCTTTTCTACGGCTATACCCTGATCGTAAGTCCTCCTACGATCTGTCTGTGTCCGTAAGCTTTACTACGACCATCACCTAGTCGTAAGCTCTTCTACGACCAGTTTCTAGTCAATGGGGCTTATAGACATGTGGGCCTGGTCAATCAGAGAATCTTCTATACAATATTCGAAGATATGGATAGTTAATTACACTGTTATTCTCTGGAATAACTGGACGTTTAACTCTCTCTCTCTCCTGATGATAACTGCCTGACGACGTAGGAACGTTACTACTCCAGTGATAATCTCCAGTAACTACTTCAACATCTGAAGCGTTGAGGCACCCTTTGGACTGGAGAAACAGCCACCCACTTCGAGTACTATATAAAAGATAGAATCATCAGAAGGAAGGGGGAGCGCAATCAAGAACACAAGACTTTAGACTTGAGTCTTATTCTTGATCTGTAACCAGCATACTCAATACATCCACACAGTAGTAGGGTTGTTATTCTCTCCGGAGAAGGCCTAAACCTGTATAAAAATCCCTATGTCATTCTCTCTACGTGATTTGAGTCTTGGAGACCTTCTGAATCAAACAATCATTATGTAATATCGGTTCTAAAACAATGACTGTTGGTGCCGACCGTGGGGATCTTTTAGTCATCAAGTTTCCTTCATTTTCTCCCAACTCTAATACTTCTATGGCATGAGAGTAGAATGAGGAGAACTAGTTCGACTTGGCCGATTACGTAGATATCGACATGGATGTCGGCTTCGACTACGAGCCGAGTATTGTATCATCTGATGGTGATGTCGCCTCCAAAGATCATTCTCCAGGAGACCATGTCACCGATGGAGTTGAGGAGGGATCCTTATCTTCCACAACGTTACGTCCAATTGAGGAGCTAGATTCCTCAGAGGGCAAGGGTCAATCCGACCACGATCAGTACTGTACCAAGACAAGCTCACAACATGACGAGGGTTCTCCCTCCAAATGTTTAAGTCTGTCTAAGACAGTCAGACCTGACATGGCAAGTCCTGGAAGCCATAATTCCAGAGTTTCATCATCATCTGGTGGGCATCTCTCGTCGGTTAGCCCCATAGATGATGGGTTCAAGCACGCTTTTCCTGTGAGTTCGATCATCCCATCGCAGGGCTCACCTACAGATAGAGACGGTTATAACCCGAAATTCCCCTTCCTGGAGGGCTTGCTCCAAGTCGCCAGACGGTGTCTTTCGACTACTCCTCAAGCGAGGAGGCCTCAAGTGCAAGTGGAGATCATCAACGAGAGGTCTTTGTCCTTCCGTCAGATAATAATCACTCTCCTAAAGGTAGGACTGAGGACGCTCCCCGACGATCACACACTGCGACTCCTCGTGGCAATGGCAAGGATATCTCAAGTGATGAACAAGGTCAACACTCTGACGAGCATGCGAAAATTCTCGAAATAATCGCACTTCATTGAGGCAAACTCAAGGATCGAATATGGACAATCCTAAGACAACACGATGGAGAAGAATTTCAACTCAGAGAAATCTTCCTAGGCATGTTCAATATCAGTCGGAGGAGGCTCAGGAACTCCAACACATCAATGATCTGCTCGAGAACCCAACTCGAGTGCATGCCCGAGTGCCCGGCTATGACCTCTTCGCCGAACAGATCGCGCACGAAGGCTTCGAAGCACGATGACTAGACTTGAGCGCCCTCGCCGACATCATTCCGGAAGTCGTAGCGGTACGACTCCATCAACTTACAGTCGTTCGAAAAACTCACCACATAGAGATCGATGCGACAACAGGTTATGTCGTTCCCCTAACCCTAACTCCAGTCAGAGGAGAGTTCTCTGAACGCCTGGTGATCAACAAGCTCCCAGGAGAGGTGATCGTTCACCACTCCGACATAGAGGTCTATAGCACACCGAGGAGGTTTTGAGGAGGTTTTGGGCCGAAGCTATTGCTACAGCTTGCCATATTTCAAACCGTGTCTTCTTGAGACCTTTGTTGGGAAAGACTTCTTATGAGCTTCGATTTGGTAGAAAACCCTCTGTCTCTCACTTTCAAGTCTTTGGATCAAAGTGTTTTATTCTCAAGACAGGAAACCTAGATAAATTTGAATAAAGGACTTGTGATGGTTTATTTCTGGGTTATCCTGCTTATTCGAGGGGTTTTCGGGTCTTTAATGTTGAAACTAACATTGTCCAGGAGACATGCAATGTTACTTTTGATGAGACTAGCCCTGGAGCTAGATCCGATATTTCAGGTGACAGAGAGCATTTTTGTTGAAGAAGATGATGATGATTTCGATATTGCTCCTTCACTTGCTGCTGATGTTCCTATCCAAGCTCCAGAATCTGCTACGACTGCTTCACCTCCAATTGAGGCTCCTGCTACTTCTTCTTCATCAGCAGTACCTGCGGAGGTTGAGGAGATGCTATCTCCCCTAGGCACTCCACTGCACATTCAGAAGCAACACCCTCCGGATCAGATGATTAGTAATCTTCATGAGCGAGTCACTCGCTCCAGGTATCATGATCCGAGTCTCTTCTCTCATTCTCGCATTTGTAGCTTCTTTTGAACCCCGCGATATATCACTTGTTTTATCTAATTCTAGTTGGGTCAATGCCATGCATGAGGAGTTAGAAATTTTGAGAGAAACAAGGTCTGGAACCTACTAGAGCCTCCTAGTGGTCATAATGTTATAGGAACCCGTTGGGTGTTCAAAAATAAACAAAATGAGGATGGTTCTATGGTTAAAAACAAGGCTAGGTTGGTAGCTCAGGGTTTTAGCCAGTTGAGGATTAGATTTTGATGAGACCTTCGCTCCTGTTGCTAGACTAAAAGCCATTCGCATTCTGCTTGCATTTGCTGCATCTAAACGTTTTAGGTTGCATCAAATGGACGTTAAGAGTGCCTTTCTGAATGGTTTTATAGAGGAGGAAGTGTATGTTAGGCAACCCCCTGGCTTTGAGAATCCCAAGTACCCAGATCGTGTTTTTAAGCTATCCAAAGCCTTGTATGGTCTTAAGCAAGCCCCTAGAGCCTGGCATGATAGACTTAAAGACCTTCTTGCTTAAGAATGATTTTGAAATGGGAAAGGTAGATAAGACTCTTTTCATTCTTAGGCATGGCAATGACTTCCTGTTTGTTCATATTTACGTTGATGATATTATCTTTAGTGGTTCCTCTCATGCGCTTGTTTCCAGTTTTTCTGAGACCATGTCCAGGGAATTTGAGATGAGTATGATAGGTGAGCTCAACTACTTTCTGGGGCTTCAAATAAAGCAATGCAAGGAAAGGATCTTCATACATCAGACGAAGTACACCAAGGATCTGCTCAAACGCTTCGAGATGGGTGACTGCAAGCCGATTGCCACTCCCATGGCAACTTCGACTACTTTCAATCTAGATGAGGAAGGAGAAGCCGTGGATCAAAGCAAGTACCGCAGCATAATCGGCTCCCTTCTATACCTGACGGCCTCAAGACCAGACATCCACTTCGCGGTCTGCCTCTGTGCGAGGTTTCAGGCGTCTCCGAGGACTTCACATCGCCAAGCTGTTAAGCGCATCTTCAGGTACCTACACTCTACCCTTCAATATGGCATTTGGTATTCCTGCTCTTCTTCGTTGTCTATTCGAGGGTTTTCTGATTCTGATTTTGCGGGCTGTCGGCTAGATAGGAAGAGTACCTCAGGCACTTGTCATTTCTTAGGTATTTCTCTTATCTCTTGGTCTTCTAAGAAGCAGTCTTCTATTGCACAATCCACTGTTGAAGTTGAATATGTAGCTGCTGCTAGTTGCTGTAGTCAGATTTTGTGGATGGTGTCCACTCTTAAGGATTTTGGGTTAAACTTTGCTAGTGTTCCTCTTTTCTGTGACAACACTTCTGCTATTAACATTGCTAAAAACCCAGTGCAACATTCTAGGACCAAGCATATAGACATTCGCTATCACTTCCTTAGAGACCATGTTGAGAAGGGTGATATTGTCTTTGCATTTTGTGAAGTCAGAGGCTCGATTAGTGATATCCTCACCAAGCCTTTAGACCCAACAAGGTTTGCCACCTTGAGAAGCGAGTTAGGGGTAATTTATCCCTATGGGTTGGTGCGAGGGGAGTTGGATCTTTTCTGATCTTACCTTGTTCATCTGATCTTTTCTTGATCTTCTTTTGAACTTTTTGATCCTTTTTGATCTTTTAGGCTTTTTGAGCTTTTCTTACATCTCATTGTATCATATTGCATTCATATGAAAAATCCAAAAAGATGCATTGTAATATAAGCTTTTCTGCTTATCTTTTAAAATTGATGAAGCTTTGCTTATTACCCTTTGGAGCTTTAGTATTTCAATTCTTGCTCAATGCTATGTCTAGTTCTTTGACTTGCTAGAATTATCATGATTTCACATGTATAGCTAAGTCTTTCTTTGAATGAGCTAGAACTCTAAAACAACTTGAACTAAAAGCGTAATTTGTGGATGTTTTAGCTAGTTCTTAATTAGTGCTCCTTTTGTGACATTGGCCCTGTCAAAATTGCTTTGTTAGCTCTTGAATCTAAAATTGATCATTACTTGAGCTTCTTTTGCTTCTAAGAATCTAAAACTGCTCCTGTGCAAAATAAAAAATGAGAAATCAATTTCAAGATTGTCTTTTGCTTAAATTGTGCCAAACTACTCTTACGAGACTGCATGTCATAGATAGGAACTTGGAGATAGTTTGATGATCCAGACGATCTCATGGGGACTGCTTGTCAAAACTTACATGAACCTCAAGATTTGTCGCCCCGGTGGAAGCTTAGGAAGAGTTTGTGGATGGCTCCTAGTCCAGGATCTTCTTCACTAAGTTAGACCATTAGTCAACTTTAATATTCATTGCAAATGAAAAACTATTGAAAAATGGGCGTTTGAGAAAATTGAGCAAAATGATTCAATTCAGGACCTGTTTATCTCTTAATGTGGTCATTGTTAGCTTTTTTATCTCACATTGACAATTTGACATGGCCATTATCATTTTAGGATCCCTGTTGATGAACTTGCTAAATTTGAAGCTTTGCTTAAATTGATAAAATTCATTGCGTTACATTGAGCCTTCTAGCTTAGCTTTGATATATATGTCTTAACATGGTCTTGCTAGCACCTTCAGGCTTGATATGTCTTGTGCAACATTAGAAATGCTAGCTTGTTCTTTTGGGTAATCTCGAAAACTTCTTTTTCTCAAAAATTGAAAAATACAAAAATATGAAGCCACTCCATTGCATTTCATGCATGCTCCTTCTTATGCTTTTTCCTCAATTCTGCATTTGTTATCTCCGGACGAGAGGAAGGCGTGATTCCTTGATGACTCCATTGTCAAAGGGGAGAAGATATATCAAAGATGTATAAAAGGGAGAAGATATAAAAATGTTAAAAAGGGGGAGCCTTTTGGAGAAATTTGGAGAATTTGAATTTTTTTGAAATTTGAGGATCATAGTGAGGGGGGGGGGTTTCTTATTTGCATTCTTATGGTCTTATTACTACTTCTGAACTTGAATTGCAATCCTTGATCCTCACAATGATCAAATGTCATATCGAACAATTGTTCTTTCATATGGACCTTAAGTGAGATTTTGGCTCTTTTCTGGAAAATGAAGCTTTCTCGCTTTCTTTTGCCTTATCTCACTTGCCTATACTGTTCTAAAGCCAACTTGGTCATTTCCATTGCTTTCTCTTGTATTTGGACCAAGTTGTGCCTTTGTGCGAAAACGTCGAGTTTTTACTTTTCAAACCTCAAAATTTGCATTTGTGGGAGATTGCCAATGTGTTCATCAAGGGGGAGATTGTGGGGTCAATGGAGTCAAGTGTGGTGCAAAAGGGATAAAGGTGACCAAACAGGCAGTTCGGTCCGACGGGTTGGATCAAGCGGCGCGGGGGTCGGTGCAAGTGCCATGGTGGTTTCGGTGGGAGCCGGATTAGGTCAAGAGGAGATAAAGACGATACTTTAAAATACGTGCGTGTGTGACCCGTTTGTGTGTGGGCTTAACGGGGACCCATTAAGATTCAATCTTCTAGAAGGTCTAAGCCTCCACTATAAATAGAGGAGGGAGGTGGCTGCACCTCTCTCAACCCTTTCATTGTTTTGAAACCCTAGTTTGCTTAGGGAGAGGATTAGTGGAAGTTAGGGTTCTAGAGAGTTGGATTTGATTTCGTGCTCATGTATTGAGTATTTGTTCTCCATTGATGAAGTGGATGTAAACCAATATCATATCAAATCAATCCAAAGAAAATTCTCTCAAAGATGAGTCTATTTGCTTTCTTTCTCTCTATTTGGTGATTTGGGGTCTTTCTTTGATCCGCGAGTTTTTGCTTGGTTTCTTGCCTTGATCTAACTTACTGTGATATTTGGGAACCCATCTAAGATCATCTTGATCATCATTCACCCACGAGCAAGTCTTTAGATCATATTTCTATTTTGACTCGGTTTTGGAGCACACTTCATTCAAACTAAAAACGATAGGAACTTTGGCATGGATCTCTGCGATCCTTGATTGGAATAGGTTCCTAATATATTTTAGAAGGTGTGGTTCAAGTTTTGTGGAGTTTGGCCATGTGAATCAAAAGTTAGATCGATTTGTGTTTTGAACATGGGTTGTTCTTCAACATTACTGTGTCAAGCGTGGTCGAGTGCCCTCGAGATCACCGGTCGGTGGATCTGACCCAGTGCTTTTGTCGCCGGTCGGATCGCGTCGGTCGGTCCGCGCCAGCGCCAATCAATCTAGGGTTTGAACTTCGTGCTGGTCTTTTGCTTTGGGGTTTTGGATTGGATTCAATATAAGTCTTTCACTGTACTTGTTGATTGATCTTCATAGCTTCCATAGCTACTGGAGTGAGTTTCTTGTTGAATCCGATCTTTTGTGAAAAAGTGAGCGTGCTCCTATTCACCCCCACCCCTCTAGTCGTCTTTCCGGTCCAACACTAAAGCTATACCAATGCCGAACGACTAGGTCAAAGAGGTTCCTCTGGATCCAGAGAAGCCCTCCAGGACTGTTCGCATCGGGGAGACTTCCGACCCCAAATAGGAAGACTCCCTCGTCACTTTCCTCCGAGCTAATGCAGATGTCTTCGTGTGGCAAGCATCCGACATGCCCGAGTCCCGTGGAGGTGATCGAGCCTGAGTTAGCTTCGTCGGCGACCAAGTACCTATAAACAAAAATTGCGGAGATTTGCACCTGATCGACCAGATGCTATAAGATCAGAATTGGACAAGCTACTTGAAGCATGTTTTATAAGAGAAGTCGACCACCTAGAGTGGTTGGCCAACCCTGTAATTGTTACGAAGTCTAATGGCAAGTGGTGTATGTGTGTTGACTTCACTGATCTCAATAGAGCTTGTCCAAAAGATGATTTCCCTTTACCTCATATCGATCAGTTGGTTTATTCTACTATCGGTTGTGAAACATTAAGTTTTCTAGATGCATATTCTGGCTACCATCAGATTAATATGTGTCTAGAAGATGAAGAAAAGATCGTATTTATTACTCCATTTGGAATATTTTGTTATGTCAAAATGCCATTTGGACTAAAAAATATTGGCGCTTCTTTTCAACGCTTGATGCAATCGACCTTTTCACCTCAACTAGTCTGAAATTTGGAAGCCTATATTGACGATCTAGTCGTAAAAAGCATCAAGCGACTTAATCATGTTTCCGACTTGCAAGAAACATTCGACAACCTCGAAAACACCGCCTGAAACTCAATCATGAGAAGTGTGTGTTCGGAGTCTCTTCAAGAAAATTGCTTAGATTCTTAGTCTCTGTACGAGAAATCGAAGCAAATCCCGAAAAGATAAAGGCCATCATGCAAATTCACCCTCCGACCACGAAGAAAGAAGTCCAAAAAATCACAGGGTGCATAGCGGCTGGGAGAAAAAGGATTACCTTTCTTCAAACTTCTAAGGAAGACCGAGGGTTTCGAGTGGTTAGAAGAGCCAAATGCTGCCTTTGAGGATGTCAAGAGGTATCTTAGAGTGCTCTGTTATGGTTTCTCAGAAACCAGAAGAGATGCTCTTAATTTATCTAGGTGCCACGCACAGGCAGTGAGCATACTACTAGTCGTAAAACGTGAAAACGTCTAATGACCAGTTTACTACGTAAGTGAAGTTTTACACGGGCCTAAGGAGCATTACCCTCATGTCCAAAATCTTCTATATTCTCTCCTCATGTCTTCGAGGAAACTGCCACATTATTTTCAGACACACAAGATAATTATGCCGTCTAAGTTTCCATTAGGAGTGGTCCTCCAAAACAGGGAAGCAGTGGGACGTATGACAAAATGGTCAGTAGAACTTGGGTAGTTCGACCTCCATTTCATGTCCCGCACAGTCATTAAATCCCAGATCTTCGCAGACTTTGTCGCCGCATGAACAAATCCTAAACATGTTCAAGATCCCTAGTATGATACCTACGACTAGTGGACGATATACTTTGATGGGCCGCCTACTTTAAGTGACTAAGGGGCTTGGGTGGTCCTGGAATCTCCTACCGGAGAGACCTTAAAGTATACCATTCAATTAAACTTTTAGCACACTAACAACGTGGCAGAGTACGAAGGTTTGCTAGACTAGCATACGAGCTGCGAAAGCGCTCACGATTCAATGACTACTCGTGAGAGGAGACTCTCAACTAGTCGTGAATCAGGTCAAAAAATTACCCGTGCTCTAACCTAACCATGTCTCGTACTTATTGGAATTTCGAAAGCTTGAAAATCATTTTTTCGGTTTCGAGGTACAATTTATCCCTCAAAAGGATAATTTCCTTGCAGACCAGCTTGCTCGTGTGGTTTCTTCCCGATCATAGGTACCAAAAGGAGTATTCTTTGAGTAGCTCCAAAAGCCAACTCTGGTTGAAACACTAGAACAACTCCTATTAAGACAACCTCTCTAGAATACGAGGATACCTGAATGAATCCCATCTACGAGTATCTTTAGACGGGTACAATACTTGATGATGACCTCGAGGCAGATCGCTTATCCCGAAAGGCCAAAATGTATAATTTGGTTGAAGGAGTCCTCTATAAACTAGACACTCAAGGGGTACTCATGTGATGCATATCGCAGAGAGACGAACTATACCTCCCTCACAACAAACACGGGGCATCTGTGGAACTCATGCTTTCTACAGAATGCTGGTCGAAAAAGCCTTTCGACAAGATTTCTACTGGCCAATGGTCCTCTACGATACCAAAGAGCTTGTTAAAAAATATATACAATGCCAGTTTCATAGCAGGCAAATACACCAACCGGCTCAGGTATTACAAACAATCCCTCTATCATGGCCTTTTGCGATCTGGGGTCTCGATATCCTAGGACCGTTCCCAACAGCTCCAGGTGGCTTCGAGTTCCTCTCTGTGGCTATTGATACGTTCACAAAGTAGATCACGACTGGACCTGTGACTGGGATAACAACGGAAGCAGCAAGACGATTCATGATGAGAAGCGTGATTACTCGGTTTGGGGTCCCAAGTCGAATAATCACATATAATGGTAAGCAATTTTCGAGGGCAAAATTCCAAGAATTTTACAACGAGTTAGGTACCAAATTACGCCTCCGTTGCCCATCCTCAAAGCAATGGGATAGTTGAAAGAGCGAATGGCCAAATAATGCAGGAATCAAAACTCGAGTCTTCGACCAGCTTGTCAAGCGCTCGGGGGTTTGGGTCCAAGAATTATCCTCAGTATTATGGGTAGCTCGTACGACTACTAGTCAGGCTACAGGCGAAACACCTTTTTTCCTAGTTTTCGGTGCCGAAGCCATGCTTCTACTAGAACTAAAGATCAAGTCAACAAGGGTCAAAACTTTCAACGACTCTATCTGGGAACAACTTCGAGCGGATGACATCAACCTGCTTGAAGAGAAGAGAAATCAAGACTTAATCCGTTCAACAGTCTACCAGCAAGCCCTACGCAAATACTACGATCGTAAGGTCCAACCTCGCAGTCTTACTGTAGGTGACTTGGTATTGAAGAAAATTCAATCCTAGTCTAATCGGAACAAGCTTTCTCCAAAATGGGAAGGTCTTTACATAGTGGTCGAAGTTACATGACCAGGTTCGGTATGACTATCAATGGAAGATGGACGGATTCTCTCAAATTCTTGGAACATTGACCAGTTACGCAAATTTTATGTGTAACCAACCAACCCGACAATAAAGTATCAGGTTCTTTCTATCTTTATTGTCTTACTTTGAGTAGCACTCTGATAATTTTTTGACTATTCCCTGGTCGTAAGTTTTTCTTTATTCTAGTCGAAAGGATGGTAACATCACCTAGTCGAAGTCTTTTCCTCTTTGTACGTGATCCTGCCTACTAGAAGGAACTTCCTAGTGTCGACTCGTTCCTCACTTTTGTTGCCAATACAAAGAGCTTGGGTTTAACAAACATGGTCGAAATATTTTCAAAGCCAACTCTTAGTACCTTAGTTTATTTCTTCATTCATTTTGAAAAATACTCTAAGCAGAGTACACTTTTACAATTTGTTCGACTACTTTTGGTAAACTCGTTTCATTTTAATTGGTCAGAGAAAGACACAATGCCTAGTCGAAGTCTTTCCTCTCTGCACGTGGTCTCGCCCACTAGAAGGAACTTCCTAGCATTGTCCTGTTTCTAACTCTTGCTACCAAGGCAAACCTATCGAGTGCACTGGAAAAGGTTGAATGGATTCTAAAGGTACTCCAGACATTTGTCTAACTCAAGTCACCATTCTCGATTTGATTAACCTGGTCGGAGAGGGTAACATCACTTAGTCGAATTCTTTCCTTTCTGCACGTGGTCCTGCCCACTAGAAGGAACTTTCTAGTGTCGACTCGTTCCTACTCTTTCAACCAGTGCATGATAATCTTGATCGAAAACTATAAGTTAGCCAAACTTCTCTATTTAAGGAAACCCTTTTAACACTATTTACTTAGTTTATCTAAATAAATTAAGCAAATAGTCGGGACCTAGGATAAAGTTATTAATATGACTTCAATTCTTAGTCTTAAATCTCTTTTCCATTCATTATCTTATGAGTTACTAACTACTCGACAAGATGATTTGCAGGAAAAAGTGGACTTATATATTCATACTCAAAAAGCTTGTCTTTACAAGTCCCCTACTACAAACTACTCTGACGAGGGAGATCCAATTTGCACCTCCTCCGTGACTTCCTTGTTGATCGACTGCATATCTTCCACCAATAGCTCTGCTTCTACTTCAGAGCAGTCAAAGTCGGTTTTGATTGGTTGTAGATTAAGATTGGGGTCATGCGCTTTAAGTTTTGCCAGAACAAAACTTATAGAGCCTTTGACCGCCTCTTTTATCGAATAAGCTTGGTTTGTCTTCAGAATAGTCACCAACTCTCGCAAAGTCCCAACTTGTTCTACAATGGTACTCATGTGAGCAATCAATGTGTCTTCATGAGGAGTGACCTCCTCAGCACATAGCCCACCGAGTACGTTGTTCAAGAGATAAATGTTGTCTTGAAGGATGACCTTCATCGACTTCATCTCCTCCTAGTTACGAGTCGAAGTCTCACGGAGTTGTTTTATTTCTATTGCTTGCTCTGAAAAGAATAAGACTAGTTAGACAAAATAACCGGTAAAGGACTAAAAACTAGTTGCACATAAAGAATTGCTTACCTGCTAGTCGAGAATATAACTTCTTGACTTCATCGTCATGGGAGGCAATGCTCTTTGCATATCGCTCTTCCCACGACTTGATCTCTTGGTCTTTTTCTTTGGCGATACAGAAAATCTCGTGAAGGACCAAGGTCTTTTCTTTGTCCTTCATTTCGACCTCTTTTTCTAAAAATAAATAAGAGTTAGAAAAAGAAAAGAAGGTCATTATCATAAGTGGTCTTAAGTTCAACACTTACTGTTTATTCGTCCCTGCAACTTTTGAATTGCAAAGTCTGCCTCCTGAAGCTTCTTCAGAAGGCCATCTTTCTCCTCTCTTAGCTTTTTCATCTCGGCTTTCTTGTAGTCGAGTGAATCGGCTAAGGTCTTTTCGTCAGTCTTAAACCTATTGAGGATAAAAGAAGACATGAGCACAGAACCAGTGGTCATTTTCCATGACCAAACCCTGGTCGTAAGTATTTTTACGATCAGTACCTAGGCGTAAGTTTTTCTATGACAATCCTCGGTCGTAAGTCCTCCTATGACTAGTACCTTGTTGTAAGTTGTTCTATGATAATCCTCTGGTCGTAAGTTCTTCTACGACCAATACCTATTCATAAGTTTTTCTACGACGATCCTCTAGTCGCAAGTTTTTCTACGACCAGTACCTAGTCGTAAGTTTTTCTATGACAATTCCCATAACCACTATGCGAGTGGTCAAAACATAAACGACTTACAGTAGTGGTGACTTACCATCTCTCTGCCTGCTCGCAGAGTTCCACCTTCTCCTGTCGTAGTTGCACAAGTTGTTGGTTGTATTATGCAATTGTAACAATTTGCTCTAGAGCTATCTGCATAGAGAAAGACAGTGAAAATGAGAAAAACCACATATAAGTGTTGAGAGATAGGTACTTACGTTAATGCTCATTTGAGCAAACGAGGAGAATACCCTTGTGGGGCTCTTCAGCTTATCGATCTCTTCAACTTGGTACCACCACACTTTTTCGAGACTCTCGTCATCAAAAACATTCTCCCTATTAGGGATGTCCTTAGGGTGGAGAACTCGATTATGAGACCTAAGAGTAGAAGATTCCACAACGGAAGCTAGCCCAAAGAATTCAGAAAAGAAGTTGAACTTTTCTTCTTCTTCTTCTTCGATGATGACAGTTTGACCTGGGGGCCATGAGGAACATCAACAACAACTTCCTTCTCGGCCACGGTGGTCGGACGATCCACCACCCTGGTCGGATGCTTCCACCGCTGCCTCCGCCGTCTTCACTTTCGCTCCACAACCAACTCAATGGTCGTAGCCATTTCAGCAACGACTTCTTCCACCACTGGGACGGTGGACGACCCTTCGACCACCACCACTGTCATTCCTCCGATGCCGAAGAAATAGCAGTGGGTTCCTCGATAGGAATGTCCTTGAGGGCTGGAAGAGTCAGGCTAAGATTATAAAAAGGAAAACAGGTCAAATGATAGAAAGCAAAAGGTAAATGTTGTTCTTACGCTTTTGTCTTTTTACATACCTTTGTTTCCTGGATTTGATTTTGAATCCGAAGAAACCTTCCCTAAAGAACATTTCTTTGACTTCTTCTCGTCGACCACGTCTAGTCGGAATTTAAGTTGAAGAATGAAGTCAGCCACGACCACGTTTGGTTGTGGATCTTGAGCAAGAACTAGCGCACCTTGAGCCTCCTGACTCTCCGGATGGTCGAGACCTGTCTCGACCACCCTAGGGCAACACTAGCCTCGACCATAGGCACTACTAGTGCAGCGGTTTCCTTCACAAAAGATATAAAACTCTTCTAGTTCTCCTTTTCTAGCTGCTTGACAAAGCCACGAGAGATAGAAACTGCAAAATTCTTGTTGTCGTAATAGAAGGGTACCTTGGTCATGGGAGCTTTATGTTTGAGAGCTTCAGTCACTTCGACCGCCTTTGCCTTCTCTGCAGCAGCCATGTCCGTAGTGAATTTTGCAAAAGGCTTGGTCGAAGTAGCAGAGCTTGAACCTGCGCCTCCTTTTCGGTGACTTTCACGAGTCGACGCTTCTTCACCGGAGGAGCCTTGGCTTTCTCTGCCTCCGCCCCAATGACCATCAGTTCAACCTCTTCGTCGTCTTAACGGTCTTCCATGCCTACTTTCTACAGAAGTTAGAAATTTAAATATTATTAAGCAGTCGTAAGTTTTTCTATGACTAGCACCTAATCGTAAGCTTTTCTATGATGACCCTCTGGTCGTAAGTTCTTCTACAACTAGTGCCAAGTCGTAAGTTTTCCTTCGGCAACCCTCTGGTCGCAAGTTCTTCTACGACCAGTACCTAGTTGTAAGTTTTTCTACGACTATGAAATCTTAAAGATGAAATCAATCGTTGATTACCTTTAGGCGTTCCATCTTGTCCTCTACGGAACAAGACCGCCAGAATTTGAGGAGCCACCACATTGGGTGGCGGAGAGTTCTCACAAATAAGCTTGACTTGAGCATCAATTTCCGTTTGTGAGAGATCTGCAGAAGTAAATAAACTTTCAATAGCCAAATTCGGAATCAACAGAAGGAGGGCTAAGTGGAAAGTTTACTTACCCTTCTCGTAATCTCTGGTCAAGTCTTTTGGCCCCAAGTACATCTACATAGGGTGTGCTCGTTTCTTCAGAGGGCTAATATGACTCATGATGAAATCCTTCACCGTGCGGCAGGTAAGCCCCTCTTCCTTCAAGTCTTTGATGGCTTGAATGTAGGGGGCGATCGACCAAGATCCTTGGGAGTCGAGTCCTAGGAAAGAATCTTCTCGTGGCGTTCTCGTGAAAGAGAGGTGTCCTCACCGGGTCGCTCTCGAGAGAACCACCTCTTCTTCCATCCTGACCATGACGACCGGGTGAACATCTAAATGTATTCCTTCAACTTCCCGTCGTGGAGCTTTAGACTGTAGCTACTGACGATTCCCTCTAGCCTGGTCATCCCGTGGAAGTACTAGAACAACTTCAAGTCGATTGGAATCCCCAAGTAGGCCTCACACAGGTATACAAACACACCTAACAATGTGATGGAATTGGGAACGAGGTTCACCAATTCCACCCAAAGTATTCGAGTGAGGAAAGAGTGAGCAGGCAATCGAAGGCCACACTCATAGTACACCTTGGAAGACGGGGATCTGCCCAATATCCCCGACAACCAATGCTGCCCAGTAGCCTCAATCCACTTCATGAACTTTTCGTTCGGGATCTTCTCGATGGCGACCAAAACCTTCATCTTGGCCGCATCCATCTCCGATTATGCCCATTAGGAAGCGGTTCCGGCTAGCTTTCTCAAGAGGAGGAGATTTGGATTCGAGAAGGTCTCTATAGGCATACGATTTGGTTGGCGGTGGAGAATGCGAGAGCTCGATGAACAGTTGGAGTAATTGGGGAAAAGTAAGAACCCTAGAACCGCGCACTTGGGTTAAAGACGTGGTAACCCAACTGTTGCCACCTCTTCGGGAACTGCTCCAACATACAGGTCTATGAGAGTCGATTGAGATTATTAAATTTGTCTATTCGAGAAAACCGAGTTTGTCTTTACATCTCAAGTGAAATGATCTTCTTGACCAAGTCTGTTTCTGGTTAAATGAAATACCAGTCGAAAGGTTAACTTCCAATCACCATACTACGACCACTTTGTAGTCGTAAGATTCTCTATGACTATCTTGTAGTCGTAAGATTTCTTACAACCTTATTGACCAAGTCGATTTATGGTCAAAAGAAATACCGATTGAAAAGTCTTTCCTTCGACCACCATTCTACGACCACCCACTGGTCGTAAGATCATCTACTGCTCCTTTTCCAAACAAGTTACTTTCACTTGAAGCTGGGGGGCTAGATAACGAGGATATAATAATCCTCATTTAATTATTTATCTGTAATTCTTATTATGGATAATAAGACCGTCATACGGTTCTTGAGTATACCCCTTAATGTTCATAAGGGAGAAGCTGGAGGTCGTAAGTTCTTCTACGACCACCCCATAGTCGTAAGTCTTTCTACGGCTACCGCATGGTCGTAAGTTCTTCTATGACCATTCCCTAGTCATAAGCTTTTCTACGACTATCCCCTGATCGTAAGTCCTCCTACGATCAGTCTATTATCGTAAGCTTTACTACGACCATCACCTGGTTGTAAGCTCTTCTATGATCAGTCTCTAGTCGATGGGGCTTATAGACATGTGGGCCTAGTCGATTAGGGAATCTTCTACACCATATTCGAAGATATGGGTAGTTAATTACGCTGTTATTCTCTAGAATAATTGCACGTTTAACTCTCTCTCTCTCTCTCTCTCGATGATAACTGCCTGGCGACGTGGGAACGTTACTACTCCAGTGATTATCTCCAGTAACTGCTTCAACATCTGAAGCATTGAGACGCCCTTTGGACTGGAGAAACGACCGCCCACTTCGGTAATATATAAAAGACAAAATCATCAGGAGGAAGGGGGAGCGTAATTAGGAACACAAGACTTTAGACTTGAGTCTTATTCTTGATCTGTAACCAGCATACTCAATATATCCACACAGGAGTAGGGTTGTTATTCTCTCCGGAGAAGGCCTGAACCTGTATAAAAATCCCTATGTCATTCTCTCTACGTGATTTGAGGCTTGCAGACCCCCCGAATCAAACAATCATTACGTAAGATCGGATCTAAAACACCGACAAGATCCAATCTACAACTACGTGAGAGTTATGCTGAAACTAAGCAAAGTACTTGGCCAAGTCGTGCCCATACTTGACTTGTGGTTGCACAGTTGTCAATTTAGAAGTGTGGCACATGATTTGGTCCTTAATCGACTTAGGCGAGACAATCAACAAACCCGACCCTCGAGCAATCCCTGCATCGGTCTCATACCATCCACTCGCCCAAGTCTCCACCATTTTACAAAACATTTTCCTGTTTCCAGTCTAACCCATGTTACCACACTACGATTCATATTATATCCCAATGTTTTTTAATGGCAATATTTGTGTCATATTCAATTCTGACCATTATCCAAGTTTATTTAACCAAGGGCAATGTTATTATGATAGTTAGCCTAGGGCGTCAAGGTAGGAATTTTTTATATTAATTAACCCTTTTTAAAATTTTATTTTAAAGTTAACCCTTTGCGAACTTTATTTCCAATTCTGACCCCTTTGATCATGCAACCACCCATGGCGTGACAAAACAACACTATCACGCCAGTCCGTATTTGGACAAGCTCTTGTCACGCCACGGGTGGTGGCGTGACAGTGTTGTTTGGTCACGCCATCACCAGTGGCGTGACAAAAAGTGCTATTTTAGCGGACTTATCCTATAGCGTGACAATATTGTTTGTCACACCATGCGTGGTGGCGTCACCAAAGTGGTCAGAATTGGAAATAAAGTTCGCCGCCGGGGAGGGGGGTTAACTTTAAAATAAAATTTTAAAAAGGGTTAATTAATAAAAAAAAGTTCTAAATGTAGTCATTATATCAACAATCAAGGAGGGTAATAGTAGTAACAACATTTGGAGTAGCTATATATCGATATTGAACATATCATTTCATAAATAATACTGCATCCATTCTTTTTTACTTGATGTCATAGAATCCTTACCGTCAAACATTCTAAAATTTGACTGCTAATATGTTTGCAATTATTTAGATTTGCTATCTAAAACATATATCATTAGATTTGTCGTTCAAAATACTTCCATAATATTATAATTTTATAAGCATATCTTAATGTAAAATGTATAAAAAGTAACGGTCAAAGTCACATATCGAAGACCGTGAACAATAAAAAACGTCAAGTAAAAAAGATCAGAGGGAGTAATAAGCATGCAGGTAATACTTAAAGCAAAGTAATTTGCATTTGAGAAGTAGGTTCAACATGATAAATTATAAGGATTTACCTTGCTCAATAGTGGATATCACTTGGTCTTGATCAACAATGACGGCGGTGTCCAAAGAGTTAAAGTCTATAACCGCGAATATAACCAATTCAATACAAATTCAAATGAACTCCAAAAATTATGATTTTGGTACCGATGGAAATGTTTTGAATTTAGAAATAAAAATCAAGTCATTTGGATTTAAAACGAAAAGAACAGACTCTCTAAAGTTTGGCCCGGGATGAAATTCGAGAAAAACTAAAATCCCAGGTGGATTCAGTTGGATTTTCATTTTCTTTTTGTATTAATTTTCTTAAGAAAATCCTCTGTGTGGCTGACAGGTGAGGTCCAGCCGGGTTTTTAATATCTTTTCTAATTATTTTATTAGGAAAAGCATAAGGTTTTTTTATTCTTGAAATGCAACAAAAGTTTTTAAAATTCAGAAAATTTATGCAACTTTTAATTTGAACCAATGTTGGGCTGTTAAAGGTCCACCAGCTATAGCTGATGATCACGCATGATCATTCATCGATCCATCATCGTCCTCTTTCCATTTCAGCTGCGTTCATAAAATCGTACCCGCGATGATGAGATGACCCCGACCCCTCCATGTTTCCATCCACCTACCGTGCATGCATGTTGCCCTGCCTCCGAGCCTTTTTTTTCCAGAGCCATGGCATGCATCATGAGCTCCAGCACATGCATGTCGCTGCTTTGCTCTGCGATCGGTACGAGACCTTGATTGGGGTTGGTGATGAGGGCATTTCTAATCAGATCACGTGGATGCTTCCGCTTTAGCATGGCATCTATCTTGACCTTAAATGATTTTCCCCCCATTCTTCTTCGTGTCTTGCTTACATTACATCGTGTGTGGAGCTCTGTAAGGCACAACAGAAATATTTCGCTTAATTCAGAATATATTCTTTGAACTAACTATATTCCACAACGCACCACGGCATACCATGATATAATTGCACAAATTGCTTAACTAACCCTGTTTTCAATCAAACATGTACGAAATGGTCTTTTCGTTTGATTATGGTGTGCTACTGTGAACGTCGGTCATTCATTTGGAGGAGGGTTCCTTTGTTTTTCGAGACGAGTGTCTTTTACTGAGAGTGGCGTTTTTTCACCAATTCAGGAGTATAGATTCAACGGAGAGCGGCTGGGCCTGTCTGCTTAAAAGGAAAGGGATCAACAAAAACATTGTGTCCTTTCTTGCTCAGATAATACTCCAAATCATTTCATCACAGAAATTTCGTCTCTGTCAGCTTTTGTGTACTAGTGCAACACATGGCCTCTCCCGCTTTTCGTAGCTTAGGCGCAGGCCAAAATCTCATACGCGATCTAAAGCGTCCGTGCTTTTTACAGTCGCACATGGACAGACGATGTACTGGTCGCGAGTTTCAAGTTCGTCCTGACTTCTGAATCTCAGCACAGTAAAATCGTCACTGCGATTTAATTTACTCGTTTAATCAGCACACGGTACACACAGAACATACAGTACCACATCGGTGCTGAACAGATGGCACAGTAAATATGCTGCATGAAGATTTTATTCAATGGCCACCGAAAATGATACACCAAAAATATACACAAATCCTCTCTCTATAGAACCAAAAAGTAGTAATTAACGTACAGTGAGATACCCGGGAGCAGAGCACTAACCAACCACCCGCGGATCATCAAAAGAAATGGGACGGACAACCAATGCATCGTACATCAAGAATCGATCGATCATACCACCGGTACAAATTAAATAACAACACGAAAGGAAAGCAAGACTGGAAGAGGCGAGGAGAAAAGAAGTAGCAGCGCGCAGGTACGGGAGGAAACAACAGCGACACGAGTGATCTACTACTCAAAGCAAGACGGCGAGGCCCGCGCCCGCCAATGCCACGAGCGCGGCGACGCCGGCCGCCCGCGCGCTCGTCGCGCCGTTGTCGGGCGTCGGCGTGGCCGTGGGCGAGACCGAAGGCGCAGGGGACGTCGCGGGGCTGGGCGTCTTGGGGCTGGTCGGAGACAGCGACGGCGTCGCGGCGGGGGAGACCGTCGGGGCGGTGCTCGGGGTAGGCGTGGGCGCCGCGGACGGCGGCGGCGGGGTGGCCGGGGGAGGAGGCATGGCGGGAGGTGGAGCGTTGGGCGGTGACGGGGGCGGGGTGGTCGGCGCAGGAGGCGGGGTGGCCGGGGCGACAGGGGCGGGGTGGCGGGAGCTGGCGGAGGCTGCGCCGGCGGCGACGGGGAGGCGTGGTGGGAGCAGGCGGAGGCTGTGCCGGCGGCGACGGAGGCGGCGTGGTCGGTGCCGGTGGCGCCGGAGGGGGCGTGGTCGGGGCCTGTGGCGCCGGAGGAGGCGTTGTGGGCGCGGGAGGCGGGTTGCCAGCCGGGGGCGTGGTTGGCGCGGGAGGCGGGTTGCCGGCAGGAGGGGTGGTGGAGCCCGGCGGCGGGGAGTTGGAAGGGGGCGCGTTGGGCGTCGGCGGCGGCTGCTGCGCTGCGCAGGAGGCAATGAGGAGCACGAGGACCAGGGGGAGGAGAGCCATTTTTGTGGTTCGTGAGGTGTTACTCGAGCAGTGGGAGGAAGCGAGTGGGCGAGCGATGGTTATATAACGCGGCGATCATGTGAGAGAGTAGCTAATTAGCTAGCTAGCCTCCAGCTCACTGGCCACACTGCCACTACCGGTATTTGCAAAACTAACCAGGTGAAAACCGCTTTTGCAAAAATTGTACCGCTGGCGTATGATCATCGTGCGCCAGCGACCGCCGTCTCGACACGTGGCGCTAGCGTACGGTCATCGTGCGCCAACGCCCTCACTCTGTCACGTGTCAATTTAATTCATTTTTCCAGTATAAAAATCATTTTTGGGGCATGTGTGCCGCCGCGATGTATGGCGACGTGTTGTCACCGTCGCCCGGTAGCCACGCGTGTGGCGTGAGGGTCTTGGTGCATGGTAACCATGCGTCAGTGCCACGTGTTGGGACGGCGACCGCCAGCGGTGCTATTTTTGCAAATACGATTTTCACCTTGTTAGTTTGTAAATACGGTGACGCAAACAGCTAGATTAGCCAAAAACTCGTGCACTCTGAAGGTCTTGCGGAGTAGGACGAGGTACAAAACCAAGGCGCCAAGTATCGACCGTATCGTATGTATCGATTATCTGGGTACATCTGATACAAGTGTCGTGATACACTCGAGATGCAAATCACGAAATTTTGACGGTATTATCACATTTTCATTCCATATTTACAACAATAGCTGGCTCATTTTTTTTCTTTTTCTTTTTCTTTTTGCATATCTAGCACCCTTCCGCACGGTTGTCGTGTGGCAGCCGCTTATCGCGCGCCACGTGACCCGCTGCCGCATGGGCGCTGTCGCGATAGCGCGCCAACCCGCCACGTTGTCTCAACACGGCCTCCCTCCCTCCCGCCGCTTGGCCCGTGGCGTGGCCTCCCCTGTCGCCTCATGCGGCCCTACCTTCCCCTCATGCGTGTGCGGTTCGGTTCTCCTAAGAAGAAGAAAACCGGAAAACCCGTCACATGTCGTTCGGAGAAGATGTGAAGTTCAGGCTCTCCCCTAATTACACCGCCCGTACTTCCTCCTGTCAATTCCATCGCAGCTTTGTCTCTGGCAGCAGCTATAAATTGAAGAGGGAGCGAGCGCGATTTCACTTCGCAGCCCGTTGCTTGCTCGCTCTCTCTTTTAGTTGGTTATATTCCTATGGATATTTTATCATTATTAACCGTCGTCATTAGAAGCCGATTTAGCAGGTAATTTTTATCTTTGTCCATTTTTTGTTGTTGGTAAATTATTTATGAACTGCGTACTTAAGTAGTTATGTTTGTTACATTTACCAATTTACCGAGAAGCCAATTTTTTGGCAATAGACTTGCTCGTTCGTAAATTATGTATTAACTGCGTACAATTTTTTGTTGTTCGTAAATTCTTCATTAGAAGCCAATTTACCTAATGTTACGTAAATAATTAGTTCTAAATCCGTAATTTGTGGTTAAGAAAATGTCATGCGTTGCATGCACTGTTGGCGGGGCTAATTAGTTACGAAATAATTAGTTTGTCTTAATTAATTAGTTTTAAACAATTAGAAACTACCAAAATAATGAAAGCATGCACAACTAGTTATTCATGCAACTAATTATTTCGTAGTAGTTCATCGTACCTCGGGAGTGAATTTTTTGAGCCCGTCGCTCATGATTTCTTCGGAGGTTTTCCCCAGGCCAACATGACTCATCACGACAACATGTGCGCTTACCAGACTCTGTTGGGCCATATTGAGCCTACCGGTGCACCTCCACCATCTCAACGGTCTCTAACTCATCGGGCTTCTAATGCCCGATTCTAGGCGTATGGTCTGCAAAAGTGGCTCGAAATCGAGCAGTGGCTATATTGTATCATGTAACTCGAATTTTATGTAAAAAAGTCTTAAATTGGTTCATGTAATGATTGTAAATCCTGAGGGAGTCAGCACGTGTATCATGTAATGCTTATAACGCTTCAAATTTTATGTATGAAAACGTCTTTGAATTTTTAGAATGAAAAGACAACATACTGCGCCGCTAACTTTTTCGAACGACAAGACCACATGATTTAGACGGAAATGACAACTCTACCTCCCCAGCTTTTAAGGATGTCATGACTCGACAAGTCAGCTTTGCGCAGTGACGTGACCCAACGAGTCTCCTCAGGGCCGTTGCCTCGCGGATGTGAATTTTCTTAAACCGAATTGCAATTCAGCCGCGTACGCAGCACCGGCTCGGCATATAAGTACTAACCCTTCCACGCCGTGTTCTCCTACATCCAGACTTCAACACAATCTCGCTCAGATGGACAAGCACTGGGAGGAGATCCGCGAAATACAAAGGGAGTATGCAGCCCAGAAGGAACAAAGGGAGCGTGCTAGGAGGCCACCTTCCCGTAATGAGGCCGCCCCGCGTAGCAGCAACCCCCACCACAACATCCCAACCGAGCATTCGCCGCAACACCCGCCCGAGGGGGAGACGCCGCCCCTCTGTTGGTGCAGGGACAAATGCAAGTTCTTCAAATCCAAGCACCAGCTAAGCCTGGGCATGTGTTACTGGGGTTGCGTGAACTACTTCTGCGACTATCCCAACCGCCGTTGGGACACAAGCCACTACCGGCAACCAGTAAGGACATGTTACAATATGTTCCCCTACCATTTCTCTTTCAAAGTACACACTAACAACCTCTCCGGTCTACCCGTAGTCCCTGGATCCACTATGTGGCTGCCGCAATTGGATCGACCTAGAGATCTACCCACACGACCAGTGGACTCTCGATTGCGAGGAGTGGGATGCCAATAGGGACCGCGAGAGGAGGAGGAGGATCGCCGCACCGAAGAGCATAACGAGCGTATCCGGCGGGAGACGCAAGCCTATCTCGAGGCGTGCAAGCGCAGGGAGAGCGAGGCTCGCGAAAAAAAGAGGAAAATGGCGGCCGAGGCCAAGGTGGCCGGCGAGAAGTACAACATCGAGCTCGCAAGGAATGTCAAATGGTCCCAGTTCACGCAGTAGTCCGACCCTCTTCGTCCATATATCCCATGTATTTCTAATTCGCTAAAGGCATGAGTGTACCATTCTTGGTTCGTTAGCCTGCATGCCACGTAACCCCCTTGTCGGATCAATTATCGTGTTGTTATCGTTGTGCCATTTCTCCAAAACTGTCGTGTATGTTACCGTATATGAATTTCCTGGCATATCGCAATATCACCTATCTTTGTACTTACGAATCATTGCTACCTCACAATTTTTTTCCAGAAATTTAGCACACCACAACAACATACAACGATCACAAAATGTTATTGCGATTCTAACAGATAGTTTTCCAGAAGTAGGGAAAAATATAGCATATTTGAAATATCCCACAACCTCCCCTAGACCGATAATATACCTTGCTATCAAGACATGTATATCACCAAAATATAACCCAAGATGTTTACGTACAGGTAGGCCTCCTTTGAAACATCAGCAAATCTCAAATACATTCCAAGTCACATGAAATTATGAAACCCTAATTTCCATAACCTAAAATCCAAATTCTTGCGATCTAAATCCTATATTTCCGAGACAATTCTAGAACAAATATAAAATTATCGAAACATTACACCACCAAAAAAAATTATAATTTTTGGAGCTCATTTTCTACATTTACAAATCCGTACAAACAGTACACTTATATAAAATTGCGAGAATAATTCTGGATGAATAAAATTATGGCAAATTTACACAAGCAAGTATACTGTGTCGGGAGGCTCCATGTAAAATTTTATAATTTTTTTGAAGTTGTTTGCTATATTTTAAAATTCAAATGAAAATCGCCGAAACTGGATTAAATTCTAACCCTAACCCTAAACACGTGGCGGACGCTACTGCACGGCGGCCGTGCGGAAGCGGCACGTGGTGGGCTGAGCGGCCACCGCACGGCAGCCGTACGATCGAAATGTTAATTTTGCAAATAAAATTTCAGTGCGGCTATTTTCATAAATACAAAATAAAATCACGCTAATACAGCCAAAAACTCTGCAAATGCATTGGATGGGAGCCTGTCCTTGTATTGGTTGGTGCAAATGCCAGCTCCTGAGCCTTTCCTCTGCCGCCTTTTCGGTCCTGAAAGGTTTGGTTGTTCTCCGGAGGTTGAACCATTAATTTGTCTAATTGTCTCTGTCTCTTTGATAAAGTGGCTGGCGGCCTGCTAATCGCAGTGTGTTTCTGTAAGTGCGTGTGAAACGTTTTGACAGCGTCACAAGAAAATGGTAAAACTCCCATCTAGTTCATCAAGTATTGAACATTAACAAGAACGGCCCAGATCACACTAGAAGATTTAGCGTGTACATACATAATCCTACTGATAATACTCTACGAGGATACTAGACAAAAGATTATCCATTAGTCCACTCAGTGAAAAAAAATAGTACGCTAAAATCATGACATGAACTTCCATGTGATAGGTTGTCAAAGGTTAATGCAAGAACAATAAAGACTATGCCACTCCTCGGATCAATAATTAAAGAAAGAAAAGGGGCTACTAACTAAAGGTAAAGGTAAAGCAACCGACTTTTCTAGTTTATTTAAACAAGGTAAGGATTTTGACAATTTTAGGTATGATTTGCATGGCATCCACACCTATCCTACATATAAATTTTGTCTTTTCAATACCATAGCATGTCATTTCCATCGATATCTCAACTAATGGTGTGAAGTTCGCATCAAGCTGGCTAGCTAACTCCCAGTTGCATTGCACCAGTAGCCATGCATGATTAAGGTTGCAGTCATTCGAGTAAACAAGAACCATCGGTTGGCAATGGCATACAGGGTGTGGTGATTTGAAGCGCCAACCGATTGCTTGAACAACAACACAAAGAGAGAGAAAATAGAAACAGATGTAAGCATCTTTTGGTGCTTCCAAATGCACTCTCTCTCTTGGACTGATCTAGACTGACAACGATTTTATGCTCCATCCTGAAGCAAGTTCAGGCACCAGCTAGCCTAGGCTCAGATCACTGGACTGAACTGAAGTATTTGGACACGTCTGCTCCCAATGTCCGGTTCTGCAAGCGCCAGGTCAGTACAGAAAAATATGTATAGCTAGCCTACAACTCATGTTCAGAAACAGAGACGAGACGTACGTAGCATTGTACTGCACACTCAATCTCTAGTTGCTAAACTACAACATTACAGTGATGCTGCTGAATTGCTAATGAAACACACACATAGTTTTCACAAGATCTGATCCTCCTACCAACCAAGCCAAGCCGTCCCGCCGCTGTTCATCGCAATTATGCCTGACAGGGACTCGCAAACAACTAGATCCTGGTCCATGAGCCTCTACCAACAGCCTGGATCTCCTCAACGAGGAGGCCGCTTCTTTAGCTGCACTAGGGCTGGCTCTCACCGATTCAAGTCCGGTACAATTATGAGGCATGCATTAGTGGCCGGAAAAAAATATATAATTCCCCTTTGCTCTGACAGTAACGTGGCGGAGTGATGACAAGATTGGGAGGGTAGGGTACATTGCAAGGGAAGCAAAGCCACCATCCATCACCTTTTCCTCCTTCTTCTTCCCCCCAACTACCTCTATGACCATTCATCAGGTCACTACTGAGTGGGTTGTCACTATGTAGTGGCTAGTGATAACTGATAATGAGGCATGTTTCACTCTAGATCATAGGGAAAATGCCAGCTTAGCTAGTACATCTCATGGCTACTAAGTTATGTAGAAGCTGAAATGTATATAGTTCGCTGTACTATAAAGCCGTGATCTAAGCATTGATGACTGCAACCGCAGTTGAGTGAAATTAGCCTTTAGGTCGGCGAGTCGGCGACTATGCGCTTACAGATCTTTACGAGTGAACATTTTGATTGTCTTATGAGCTTTCATAGTAAAGAAAGTCCATGGGTAAAAAAGAATACCAACAGACGTCGGTACGTGTATTTGGGATATGTTTGGTACCGTTCCTACTTCTAACTTCTCGTTTGGATTTTGTGAAGCTGCATCAAACACTCAGCTTCCTAAAACGATCTGATTCTGATTCTCACAAAGAGTTATCTTAAAAATGAACTAGCAAAGAGAAACGATCTTCCTGTGAATTCTCGTGGGAAGCCAGCCTACTAGAAACAAAATACCCCTTAAAGTTGGACTTAATTACCCACAAAATACCACTAACCTAACCCCCTCCCCCTCCCCACGCGGAGCCTCCAAGCGTAGCCCTTCGCACCACGCTAATCGATCAGTGACTCTGCATCGGCCTCCCCCGCCTCTGCCCCGGAGTACCTCGCCGCCGCCCTGGAGTACCTCGTCGCCGAACTAGGTGCCATCTGGGAGATAAGTTTCAGGATTTTGTCGCTGGAGTTTCTCAAAGGGCAGTCGGCCTGGTCCTCGCCACTGCATCGGCCTCCTCCCCGAGCCCCCCTGCATCGGGCTCCTCCCCGCGCCCCCTGCGCTGGCCTCCTCTCGGCGCCCTCCACGCCGGCCTCCTCCCCAAGCCTCCTGCACCGGCCTCCTCCCCACGCACCAGCTCTTTTGCCTCTGTGAGTATCACAACAAACCACACATAACTTCAATATTTGCCTTACACTACAAGTCGTAGTACATAAATCATCAGTCGTCAATGCAAAGCACAACTATGAATCATGATGCATTTGTGTAGATTCATTCTTTTCACTAGCGGATAGGGCACATTTGTCCAGAGTATGAATTTTTTGGATCACATTGGCTGTCAGATTTGATTCTTGTTGTATTTGTGAATTGTGTTTCAGTTTCCTGATGAACCAACCAGGCAGCAAAAATGTGATGCAAAAGAGCTGGTAAGCAGGACACACAACTCAGTTAGCTTTCTTTAAGAGTTGGGGAGTATGCTTGGGAAGTCCTCATTCGTGGTCTTGGAAGATTTGTAAAGACTTTGCATATTGCAATCACTAGTAATTTGTTGTCATGGCCAAATATACGAGGATTTCGCAACTCAGAAGTGCTGCTATCTTGATGTTAAAAGCTCGAGGTCCATGTGCCACAAGCCAAAAAATAACATGCACTAGAGCTTGTTGAAAGCAAAGCTTACTATTCTTTAAGTGCCTAAAATGATTTAAGACTCTTGCTTGGTAAAAATCTTTCACAATAAGTTTATGGTTAGTATTGATGCAAAAATCTAAAGAGCTAGGTTGTATTCTAGGTGTTCTTTTTGTTCGCTTCCCACCAATTTTGATATTAGGCATTTTTAACAATTGTGCCTTGTGCTTGGTGTACCATGATTCGGTAGTACTGTCGTGGTTGCTCCTTTAGAAATAAATGATAATATGTTTTGTCTGCTATTAAAACCACCAAGAATAGTAAGTAGAAATTAGTGTGTTTTACAAATTCTGATCACTTCAAGGAAGTTTTGAAGTAAGCAATGCTCACCAACCTCTTGGATAAATAATAATCTCCATTTTAGTAGTTCGATTCCTTGATATGCTTTTGTGTCTTACCATATTATCTCTTATTGAAATTGTGATGGTTAATAAAATATCAATTTTCGATAGCTTGTCTGAAATTAGCAGTTCTATGTTCTGAGCAATGATTTTGCCCTCCTGATCTTTATAAATATTCTTCCCTTATGTGCTTTGTTGTGCTTAACAGGGACGTTCTTTAAGCCCATAAGGAGCAGCATAATTGATGAATCCCCAGTCACTCATTCGTCATATGCAAAGCAACTACATTCAGTGCATTGCTTCAGGTGGTCAGCCTCCAAACTACAAGTTCTTTTTCTACGCTTAGAAAGATAGGGCTACTGCTTTCTTCCTTGTAGAATGTATCGTCAACACAGTATCAACAAAGGCACGGCTCAAAATTAAGGTTGATGATGTGACAGTTGCTGAGGCATTTTCTACTTTGTTTCAATCAGCCTTGTCCTCATTTGGGCTTTCTTGATCCTGGGCATTTTCTATCTTGGTCATGTAGTATGTCTGCAATCTGCTATCCTCGGAATGTTGGGGGAATGAGATGACTTTTTCTGTCCAACGGCATAGCAACACTAGCAGATTTATCAGGGAGATAACACTAGAGTTTTCTGAGGATATATTATTTATGTTATCTGGGTGAAGAAACTATGCATTATATCATTTCAATACTTATACGTAATAGCATCTAATTATCATTTGAACACTTATATGATATGAAAGTATCTTATTATTTCATAAAAATTGAATAAAGTTCGAATATGTTTCCGGAGAGAAACGAGCCGGCATTGTCCGGGCTGATTTTGCACAAGTTTCTTTCCCTAGTAGTAGTACGAATCTTTTTCTAGTAGCATCAACCACGGGTCTATTTTGCAATGCACATTTCCTCAATGAACATGAGACTTCTCTGTCTAGTGATTTATGTAGTAAGCATTACAAGACACAATTGATGTATTTGTACAAGGGGTAGCTTGTCTATTTACCTTTAATTCTCCTTCATATGGTTTTTAGAGCTAACCTACCAGCTATACGCTTTCAACAAACAACTTCAGATTCTCAGAGAAGTGGATTCTCAGAGAATCAGGAGTAGAATCTAAAACATGAGAATCTAGAGCTCTACCAAACAGGGCCTTGATTTCAGTTCCTTCCCTGTTTTTTTCGGAGAACACGAAAGAAGGTTCTATTCCCTATTACGGTTCATTTTTTTGAGGACACGCAAAAACTTTGTGTGTTATATCATTAAAGAAATAAAAAGGAGTACGCTAACAAAAAACAAAACAAAACACGTTGCTTATCAAGCAACTCGCCAAACTAGAAATGAGAACAAGGAAAACATCCTAACAACAATCTCAACAAACAACAGCGGAAAACAAATCATGGAAACCATCCGAGGAGACAAGAAGCTCCTGCTTGACTCCATAGCCGGCCTTCTTCACGGATGCTCTCAATGATTTCCTGCAAACTTCTAGCCTTCTTTTTCGAACACACGTTGATTCCTCTCTTTCCATAATAGCCACAAAACTAAAATAGCAAATGTGTCAAAACCTTTTCTCTGCTCCTTTGTCACTAAACTTCTAGCAGTTTCCAACCAATCTGAGATTTCCAAGGAGCCATCCGGTGTGACTGCGCCAAGGCTCATAGCGGAAAGAATTTCATACCATACTTGTTTAGGGCATGTATAATGGTACAGATAGCTCCTGTCTATAGTAACTCTCTATATCATCTGTAGACAACACTAAAGACAGCCCATACAATGGGTTGTGGTGATACAGTCGGCTATATGATTGTAGACAACACACAATCTTTTAATGCTTTTCTTGGTTCTGGTGTTACAGTCGGCTACAGGATTGTAGATAACATATTTCTCTCTTTTCATTCTCTTTCATCCACGTCAGCTTAAATCATATATAGCAAAGGCTATAAACAGCTGATATAAGCCTATTGTACATGACCTTAGCTACGACACATTTCATGAGAAGGTGATGGATCGATTCTTGCTCTTGATCACACAACACACAGTTGTCCGGATGCGGCAGCTACCAATCCGCTGTCCAACACTGGTTTTGAATTGCCAACTAAGCAAAGAATTTGTATCTTAAGGGCACTCTCGACTTCGAGCACTTGAACCCATTTGCTGAACTTTACAGTGATTATTCCCAAAAAAAAACAGTTGGATGGTCTAACCGGTTTAGTATTGAGTTATCTAGATGGAGAACAATATGCATGCTTCAAATCCAACACAATAGAAAGTAGATATTAGTATTATGATTTTTTTAATCACACGGATTGTGCACCCTCTTCTTCATGTAAATCAAATAAAATAAACGTTACCCATATCTATCCATGTTAGAGGAAGAATTCAAACGGCTTCATCTTCTTTCGGAAAAAAAAAGCTATACAATTAATGAACTGCATCAGTATGTTTAACGAGTGCTTACGGGATGTGAATGTGTGAATTGTGATGCTAGAAGCAAAATCTTCTCAGCAACGCATTCGGCATTCCCCTCTCAATCGCTCCTTCTCGTTAACAGTTTCGCCTAATATCCCAACTTCCCAATCAACCTATCTTCTTCACCACCATCAGATGGCACCCCTGGAACATGTTACCACTGGCCCATATCATCTATGATACATCTGCGTCGAAATTTTTGATGAGATGTATCCTGCTGAATTAGTCTGACTCTAACCTAACATCAACGTATATCTGGAGCATCTGCCGCCGGCCTGTCTGTATGGAAGGCGTTGGTGGGGTGGCGAGGTGCATGCGGCGTTGCGGGCCTCGGCCCTCCACGCGAGACGACCTGGAACGGCTGCTGATCGGCCGAGCTTGACCCGCCTAAAGAGCAGGCCTGTAAGCTTTGCCTAGTGGACCGAGCTCCGAGCCTAGGAATCGATCGGATTCCAGTTAGGGTGGAAAAAAAGTTGGTTAGCGGAGCTTGTTGGCTCTATTGCTCCGGTGACACTAGTTAATTGATTAAAAATTGAAATGAGTATATTTCAAATTAAATTGAATTTCGTACTGATTCGGATCGATTCTAAAAATACTTTCAAACTATAAATAAAACGATATTAAATCAAACTATATTAATTTTGAGAAAAACTCGATAAAACAAGCACATGACTTGATATCCACCCCTATTACCAGTCAAATACATTGCCCTAAGAACACGCCTCACTCATTTGGTTTAGCGTTTGATCAACCAGTGGCGATGCTATCGGATTGCTCCTCGCCTCCTCAGCGGCCACAAAGCTACGTGCAAAGGGCCGGATCGGTCAATTGTCACTCACCGGTGCTCTGATTTAGCAAGCGAAGCGAACGAGGAGTACACAGCTAGGTTTAGAGTGCCTTTGGCTTTTAAATGACACTGTTTATGTGCACATAGCACCATGGACTGTTTGACAGACTGGCACGTGTCTTGTCCACGCTCAGGGCCAGACCTTCCTCATCCACACGTGAAACAGTGCATGCCATGCCCCTACCATGCAAACAGAAATCGCACGAACAGTGCACCGCGTGGGAGCAGCAGCAAACAGTGGCGAAACAAACAGAAATCGCACGAACAGTGCACAGGGTGGGAGCAGTAGCAAACAGTGGCGAAACATTCGTGCGAATAGCAGTGTGAACAGTGCAAAATAGTGAATACCATCATGGCAACTGTAGCAATCAGTGGAAACACATTAGCGGAAAACATTGTTCGTGCGCTTGTTGAGGTGCCCGCTCGCCTCGCGTGCGGACGAGGCGAATCCGCTCGCCTGGCAGCGAACGAGGCAGGTCCAGGCCCTCGGAGGCAGACGAGATATGTGTTAACTGTCGGAGAGTCTATGGTACTATTTTTATTTTGATCTTCAGTGAGGACCAGATTTGCTATTTCGTGCGTAAATAATGTTATTTAAGCAGAAAACTTGGGTTTAAATATCGTCAAGATTGGAAGAGACCAAAATAAAATGGAATTAGCTCAGTTTGTTACGAAGTCGGGTCACCTTGTTGTTCCATCAGCTCAGGTTGAGACATTTGTTTTATATTGATTTATTCTCTCATGAGTAATCAATAAAGCTCTCCTGTTTACTTGGAAAAAATATGATAGTTTTGATTATATATGCCCCATTTAGAAAGGGTTATTTAGATACATGTCACTACAAAGTTCCCACTTTTAAATATGCCATTGTAAAATTTATTATACGAAATATGCCACTGATAGTGTTGAGGAGGAGGCTACGGAGCTTGGCGAGGTGGCCGCTAATGCGATGCCGGGCGCTCAACCTCACTGTGGTTGCCCCATCCACAGGACATCGCCTCCCACTATCGGCCACCGCATGTTGCGGCGGTGGCTCCAGGACAAACATCCAATATTGATGCCCTAGGATGCCATCGTCCTCGCAGTAACCGCCGTGCCGAAAGGCCCCTAGCCACCGACATCTCGACGCCCTTCGCCAGTGGCTCGTGGGATGGTGATTGCCGGGCCTAGCCATGGCAGGAGGGCTGAGGCGTGGCGTCACCGTGGGCACCTACTCCCCTGGTGCCCTAGAGCAAAAACGCCTCATCGACACAGTCGTCGCCGCCCAAAAAGATGAGTTGAGCTGTTTCACCTCTAACGGCGTCGCCCCCAACCAAATCCACACGATTCCTCCTTGCCTACCCTCTTCGGCTAGAAAGGAGGAGAGGAGTCGATGGGGGTGGTTGGTGGCAGTGAAAACTTGTCGGAGTGTGGCCGACGGTGTGGACCGAGGTGGCAGCGGCCATGGATGAGGGGGAGGAAGAAGGAAGGGGTATTATGGTCCATAATGGCATGTATCTAATTTTGTGTACTTAGGAGTGGCATATTTCGAAGAATGGACTTTGCGGTGGCATATTTGAAAAGTAGAAACTTTTCAGTGACATATATCTAAATAGCCCTTTAGAAAATTACAAATGTACTCTCTCTCCTCTCTGTTTTTGAAACGCAGGATTGGCACGTGGCACCTCACCTCTCTCCACTCGTTATTTATGTACACTACATACCTACACATATGAGAATTTTTGGCTAATCTAGCATGTTTTTGTCGCGTATTTGTAGATCTGACCACGGCGAAACGGTATTTACAAAAATAGCACCGTTGGCGCACGGTGGCTGTGCGCCAACACCGGAGCCGTCGCCACGTCGCTGTTGGCGCATGGTGGCTGTGCGCCAACGGGCCTCCGGTCGCCACGCGTCGCATTAGTTATTAGTTAGGGTTAGTTACGGTAGTTAAGGTTAGGGTTAGTGTTAGGCTGAAATTTGAAAGAATTTTAAAATATAGTAAATTAGTCCAAAAAATCATAAATTTTTTTGTGGAGCCTTCCGACCTCGTGTACCTACTTGTGTAAATTTTTCATAATTTTATTCGTTCAGATTTTTTATTACTATTTCATATAAGTGTTCTATTCGTATGAATCAATAAATGTAGAAAATGAGCTCCAAAAATTATGAATTTTATTTTGAAGGCTCCTCATGCAGTGGACTTGATTGTGCAGTGTTTTGGCAATTTTATATGTGTTCTGGTATTGTCTCGAAAATTTAGGATTTAGGTCGCGAAAATTTTGATTTTAAGTTTCAGAAATTAGGGTTTCATGATTTCATGTGACTTGGAATGTATAAAAAAAATTTGCATTGCAACTCCATTGGAGATGTCGATATACAATATGGCACTAGAGTACACACGTAACAACCAAAATACATGTACAAATATAGCAAAACAAAATCGCATAACACACGATACTATATGGCTCACTCGTTCGAGCAACTACTCTCTGTCTACTGCGGTTGTGTCCGCGTGCGCGGCCTTGTTTTGTGCCGAGCATGACTCGTGGAATACGTCCACCGGTCCGGAGAGCACGTGTTGGTTCAAAGGGGGTACGAAGACCATTGAGGCGGAGGTGGACCATTAGGCTAACTCTGGAGCAGAGTCTGGTAGGAGTACATGTCGTCGTGATGAGTTATGCCGACCTGGGGGACACCTCTGAAGAATTCATCCACGACGGAGGCTATAAAATCATTCTGAGGGTACGATGCCTGCAACTCTGGTTGTGCGGATGAACTCTGGCCTTGGACGTACGGGGTTCCCCCGTACCCAGAGGAGCTCTGCCCTTGAATATACGGTGGGACAGCGAACCCAGAGGAGCTCTGCCTTGTATACGCTAGAAACCCTAGCTGCCATTGTTCGTACCCTAGCGCCGTGTACTGCTCCCTGGCAGGAGCTAGGAGGCCGTATCGTCGTCATCAGTCAACGTGAACTCGCTGTTACCCCCACGGCTGTCACCCCCATGGCCAACTGAAGGCTATAAGATGGAACGATGTTAATACAAATAAACACTCTGGACATAAACTAAGAACCTCTTACCTCCCGGATGTGCAATGCAGATGACCGAGGGAGAGCGCCAGTCTGTGTACCGGGTCCAGACGACAGAAGTGATTAATCTTGATGGACCTACGGCGGGAGAACGACATGATGTTAGCAGAATGTAAGGCATAACCAAAAAAATTGAACGTAGATTTGTACATAGCGACTTACCTCGCTACGATCGTAGCGGAAGATCGACGAGGAACACTCGGACGCTCGGGACTCGCTAGGGTGTGGTGACCTAGCGGGTGAGCATGGCCCACCCACTTGGTGCCCGATGCACAGGACGTCATCTGCCAAACGACCGCAGCTCAAGTTCTTTATTATCTTCTTCCTCTTCGCCGAGATGTACTTCAAAACTTTTTTATATCCCGCTGGGGTTCAATCTGGGTTGTGAAGGGCGGCCTCCAATGCGCTATGGACGCGCTGCGCCCGCTCCAACTGTAGTGACATACGTAACAGGTTCATTAACAAAGAGTACGAATGTCATCAATGAAACGACCAGAGGTTATAAGTGTCGTACAGTGTCGTCACGCCGTGAAGCGCTGTGGCGGTCGTACGTGTGACGGAGGCTCTCATGGTGCGTGTGCGATGTCACCCAGTCCAGACGTTTTGGTGGAGGAATTGTGAGTCTTGTGCGCGTCCGTGGCACGTATCACTTTGAGTACGCACCGTACGTCTCAAGGTCGTACGGACGCGGCTCATTCGAGACATCCATATGCGCCCTGTCCGTCCATGCCGTAGTCCACTCCTGCTGGACCGGGCGCTAGTCCTGAATATGCCCACCCGCCCTCGATTGCCTGCATTTCCGGAAGGATTGATGTTAGAAAAGAAGACATAAGGACTGTATACATTACTCGGATGAAGTTTGACTCACAAGTGTACGGCTTGCTGTAGGAGCCTGCCGTCCGGGGGGCACGAACTGGTACCGACCAAACTATCGCATTACACGTTGCGGAGCGTAAGGCTCCACCATATATGTGAACACCAGGTAGCAGGTCATCGTCCACAGTCCTCTGTCCTGGATGCATTGCACGGACAACCCGTGCGACGCTATCGGCCGCCTATGAGGAAGTGCTCCCAACTCCACAACTGCGAGAACACGTAGTATCTGACGAGTTGGTACCAGCAGGCCCACACAAGCGTCATACAACCCCCGGTATGTGGCGCAAAGGATGGTTGATCCCCAGTTGTACTGAGGCTTCTACCCAACCCCCACCTCAACCAAAGACTCGGCGACGCGGATGAAGCTGGGGTACAAAAAATCACCCTTTGTGGTTGGAAACATGACCCAACCAAAGAGCTAGAGAAGGTAAGTAACGAGGTGCGTCCTAACGACCTCGTGAGGTGCACCACGTAGGCATTCACTGAATTGCCTCAACCAAGCCCAGGGGACACCACATGCATCCTCCGGGAGAGGTTGGTCGAACCGCTACTCCAACTCAGCCTTCCAGTCCACACTCGGAGGGCCTAGAACAAGCAGCTCACCTCGGATCGGGAATCCGGTCAAGAACGAGAGATCCTGCAGGGTGACCATCATCTCACCCCACCGAAAGTGGAAGGTGTGTGTCTCGGGATTCCACCTATCGACAAGTGTCGACAGCAGACTGTCGTCTAGGGTGAACTGGTGTCCGACGGAGACCAGCCTCACAAGGGGCAACAAGCCTGTGTCCTAGAGGATCGGGACGTAGTGATTGGCCAGCTCCCAGTAATCCCTCCCCGCCTGAAGCAACAGGGGTGAAGGGCCATCGGTGTCACCGGCGATCCATAGCTTGCACTGGTGGTCCTCATCGTAGAAGTGTTCTAGAAGTTTCGGTAGAGACATGGCTTGCAACATATGGAATAGAGGGAACATTAGTGAGAAGGTGGCTAATGAACATAAAAGATTTAAATTAATTGCAAAGTAGTTTTCTTGGGTTGAGAAGCTACATGATAAGCTAGCTTAATTAGATTATGCTCCTCTGTTCTTCGGTGAATCCCTCTCTTATTATTTGATTTCGCTTTACGACCAAACTAACACTACAAATTAATGTACACTACTTTATTAATTAATTACTACTAATTATTTCATAACTAATAAACCTTGTAAATTAAAAATTATGACCAAACTACCTACGAACGACGACAATTAATAACGCTGAAATGTCCCCAAAAATACAATCGACAAAGCAAGAGAGCGAGCGACTGCGAAATAAAATGAACATGTGGAAGAGCGAGCGAGCGACTACGAAATAAAATCACGCTCGCTCCCTCTAATTTATAGCCACCGCTCGAAAGGAATCCTTATCCCCACGCATGCTAATTAAGCCATGCATTTTAGGGGACAAAGATTTGTTGGATGAGACAAAGAGGTGACGGGATGACGAGTGATTGATGCTTTCGGTAAAAAAGTAAGGCAAATGGAGGGAGGGGCTCATTCAGATGTTTGGGCAGTCAACACATGGCATGATTTTCTGCTGATTCATACGAACAAGACACTTATATGAAATAGCGATAAAAATTCTGAACGAATAAAATTATGGCAAATTTACACAAGCAAGTACATGGTGTCGGGAGGCTCTACAAAAAATTTCATAATTTTTTGGACTCATTTTATATATTTTAAAATTCTTCCAAATTTCAGCCTAACCCTAACCCTAACTACCGTAACTAACCCTAACTAATGCGACATATGGCGACCGGAGACCCATTGGCGCACGACCACCATGCGCCAACGAGCGACATAATAGCGGCTCCGGCATTGGTGCACGGCCACCGTGCGCCAACGGTGCTATTTTTGCAAATATTGTTTCGTCGTGGTTAGATCTGCAAATACATAACGAAAACGTGCTAGATTAGCCAAAAATTCCACATTTGATGTTAAAAAAAATTGAACAAGCCTTTACTGCCCATTGATTTATCATTAGTTCGTCACACTGGATGGGACAGTGTAACTTTTTATGGGCATAATAAAATCTATGTATTATTACCGTCCAATGTAACTTTTTATGGGCATAATAAAATCTATCTATTATTTTATTAAAGCAAAAGCAAAACAAGCCACTACATTCGCTCTCAAGGGATATAAATTATCATGTTAATCATAGGAAAAAGAGAAAGATCTATATCGTTGATCGTGGTGGGTATAGATTATAATGATCTAGATTAAACCAAAGAGTTTACATCAAATACAATAAAAATAAAATTCGGAATAAAAAATAAAATAAAGATTAGCAATTTGATTTCCTTACAAATCCCCAAGTAAAATCCTTAAATAATTATAATTGAATAAAAATTAAGCGAAATTGACAACTAGATTTGCATACTAAATCGAACAAAAATAGTTGAAATTCATAATAAAGAATAAAATACGATTATTGATTTGATTTTGATATGAATTCCAAAGAAAAGACCCTAAATAATTATAATTTGGAATAAAAATTAAAATAAAATTGGCAATTAGATATGTATACCAAATCCAACCAAAAAATAACTGAAATTTAGAATAAAAATAAAAGAAAATTTGCAATTGATTTAAATCTGAATTCCAAAGTAAAATCCTAAATAGTTGTAATTCATAATAAAAATTAAAGAAAATTAGCGATTGGATTTGTATCACTAAATCAACCAAAAATAACTTAAATTAGGAATATAAAATAAAACAATCTACAATTTGATTTCCATACGAATCCAAAGTAAAATCCTAAATAACTAAAATTTTGAATAAATTAAATTAAATTAGCAATTTGATTTTTATACGATCTCCAATAAAAATAACGTAAATTTTAAATAAAAAATAAAATTTATAACGAGGATAACACGAATAGTGTCAGAGAAGACCATGAAAGACTGCAATGACATTGATTTATCCTGCAAGAATACATTGATTCACGGGGAAGCAAAGAGCCGAGGTGGCAACGGCGGAGATGAGAACAATGTTTTGCTACTCACCTTAGTCGTTCGACAAGGATAATATCGTGCAGCTTGCTATATCCGTTAAAGAGAAAGTCTAGAGTCAAATGAACCAAAGGCTATGATGACAAGTGGTGAGTGTCGGTATTGTTGAAGAAGTTGATGGGAAATCCCTAATAGAGAGGTGATGAAGCTTTGGATGGAAAATGAGCTATGGACGATATGTAGCCATCGGATAGCTAGCAGCGTGCCATCACTGGCGAAGGACACGGCGTAACGGTGATGATGAGAAGATTCTCCATGTCGTTAGACAACGGCTAAAGCAGACATGTCGGTATCAGTGAAGATGGGAGATCGATGTGGTTAGTGAGGAAGCCACAAAGTTGAGTTGGCTAACATTGAAGAAGAAGGGCGACCGACACAAGAGAAGAGGATATTAAGCATTTATAACATCATGCATGCGTATATACATGCACGTATCCGTATGAATAGAAGCACAGACATAGAAGTAGAGGGGCAAAAAGCACAGACCAGAGATGGTGCGTAGCCATAGGGAATAGACTAGGGGCCACCGAAGAGAGCGTGACAGGTGTCCCCGGCAGAGATCGGCAACGGTTGCATGCGTATGCGTGTTGATGTCGTAAATGTAAGTATTAAGCAATAAGTGGAGAGAAGTAGAAGATAACTATCTTGTAAAGTATTGCATTGGAAGGCATAGTAGTTAAGAGGGATCGATCTAGAATTATGCTTGATGTTGGAGGTTGAAGTAGGAAAGCTGTGATGATGAGAAGAGATAGAAGAGACAAGGTTCAGTGGGGTAGCCGACGTATGAGGAAAGATAAGTTCAAGGTAGGTCACTGATGAGGATTAAAACCTCTACATATAATTAAAGACCACATGTCTTCATAGTCGTAACATCTAAGACTAACAACCTTAGGGGTTACGACCATGAAGACATGTGGTAAGGGTATCAATGAAGTTATCACCGATCACAGACCAAGTGGGCATGGTGAAATTCAGCATACGATTGATAATCCGCCGAATCAGGCTGAGTCCACCACAAAGCCCACCAGAGGCGATAATCTCCGACCACTCCCCGTCGTGGAGGCTCCTTGCCGAAGCTCTGGAAGGCTCTCCCTTAGCTACAACGGGAGCTCATCGGAAGATCACTGTTGGCGTCACGAAGTTAATGCAATCGGAGATATCAGTCCGGATGCCATGCACGATCCTCCACGGGTTAACTCGCCACCACTTGCTGGTGAAAAAGGTACGGAACCTCAAGCACCAACTACTGGAGGCAACCGAGTTGATGGACATGCATCAGTTAATTCACCTGATCCTACCCCACCATGAGTAAGGGGTCGGACAGGGCCAACCGGAAGGTTGAGGGAAAACTCATCTCATCGAAGTCCCACTGAAAGCGGAAATTTTCCACGACCTTCGGTAACAATACAAAACCTACAATAAGTCTGGGAAATTCTGAATAATCCAGATCCTGCTTTAGCAAGAACTCCAGGCTATACTCAGCTTGTAGGTCAGGTGTCACGAGGGAAGACGGCTCTTCACAGTAGCCACTCTTCCTCGTCAAGAGGAACAACCACTTAATTTAGACGATCTCAGATATCATCTGAATCAAGTAGGTGCCGGTGGGTGCCAGCATACCTGCCTCTTCTCATCGCCAGCACACACACGTACCAAATTAATTTATAGCCCACATCATACTTGCCCAATACACTTGAGATTTATGGTTCAGAAAGCTTTCCTGTGATCTGGGTCACTGAACCAACGATCAAGGACTTTCTTTTCCCTATTGACCAGATAAGGTACATGACATCGACGTGCATGTGTGTCTGCCAATGGACAGCCAAATATCGCAGCTAGCTTAAATAGAATCCTGAACAGATTAAGTGAAGATCGTAGTGTCTAACCTTTTGCGAATTAAAGAGTTAGAGCAGCTATTTTTAACAATTATGAAATTGAATGCTACCGTATATGATCGCTTTGTTTGCAACGCTTGATTTGGGAATTGGGATTGGAGTGGTGAACTGGTGATGATGTTTGCGTTGTTCGATATATTTTTTGGAGGGGGGGGGGGTGGATTTGATCATGAGTGGTGAACTGGTCCTCAAACTGCCAATTCTTTTGTTTCTGCGTTGTGCGATTTTTTTTTTTGCTGTTCTTGAGATGGCCGGCGGCGGAGAGGCGTGGCCAAGGCCGAGGCCGAGGCGATGGCTGGTGGGTGCCGAGTGCGGCAGCGCACCCTGCAGCGTGCCGTGCCAGCTTTGTGCCCACCGAGCCTGAACGTGCCGGCCCAAACATGGCCCGTGACAGCGTGCTGTGCCGTGCTGCCCGTCGTGTCGGGGAGCCAGGCCCGGCACGGTCTCTAAGTTTCGTGTCGTGCTGTCATGACCCTAGCAGTGCTCATGACGTCCGTGCCGGCCAGCTCAAAAAGTCCTGGCCTACTGCTCAGGTCTACTTGCATGCAAGCACCAACAGAGTAAAAATTATCTTCCCGTGGTTTGCTTGGTCCCTTCCTTTATTTTATCCCCTAAAATATCTCTAGCAAAAGCAACAATGTAGGACTCCTGATCTTATTTGGCTTGTAATTGACATAGCAAAGATCCTTCTCGGGTTGTCGGAGACGAGTAACACGAATACTCCTTCCCAAACCTTACGTCAAATCCCAAACTGTCCGAATTAATCTTCTAATTGGAAACGTGTGCAACATGGACTTCTGTTGGGATGGTAGTTTTGGCCGCATCACTCTCTCTGCATTCATATTCTTAACAGTTTATTCTAATATCTCGTCCAATCTATCTTTGCAATCACCACAACCAGTAGATTATTACCATTGATGCGCATTTGCACCCAATAAACGAAAGAGGGATTGACATATTTGCTACATCAGTTGATGTGTAATTGCTATTTTGTCACTCTATGTCTTATTGGTATGTGATCCCGGAAATCATGAGATATGGCGTGGCAAAATAACAATTGTATATAAACTTATTGGTAAATCATTAATAATCCCGAAACAAAAACACTGTGAACCAAAAACATCACGTATATATGCACCCGTCTACCTGAGGTCTCAGCCGTCTTCCGAGATATCACCACAATTCTGTTCCTTGCTCATGGATTCTGGATCGCAAGATCACGCTAGGAATGCTCCGCGGAGTAGGTGGTTCGGCGTGGCGATCATGCCTTTTTTTTGTTTTAGAAGTGTACGAGGCCCTACGGGCATGGCCGCTGAGCGCTGATGAGTTGGGTGCATGGCCTGCCCCGAGCCCCCGATTGACCCCGCGGCAGAGCATTTTCTTAACGGATTCTCTTTTGATTTTTTCTGGGAGACTCGGGCATTTGGCGGCTTGCCGCAGGGGAACGCGAGCAACGGCAGATTCGGACAGCCCGGCCCGGGCGGGATAGCATATTTGTGAGCGAATCTGCATGGGCAGCGTCGAGAGGCCGAGATTTTGGTTTGCTGGACACGGTGCGCTTGGTTTGACGGTGTCGGACGTGGATTTTTTTAAATCTCGAATTCTATGTGAAAATACTGTACTATTTTCTAGATCAGTAGTTAGCACTTATAGAATACATTACTGAATCAATTCATACGATGTAAACTAAATCATTCATTAATTAACACATTAGAGTTTGCATAAACCGCATCGGGTCAAGTTTTACAATAATAGCCGAATAGGTTTGAATGATTACATTATAAAAATAGTGGAATTGACGCGAAACAAAAGGGTGAAGCACATCTCTACGAGCAAGCGGCGGGTTTGCTCTTGTACGACTGATATTACCTAAGGACTTGGATAATATTGGTTGTACGCAAGTACCGACGGAGTCCGCTAGACTGGGGCGAGACTAGAACAGCTAAAGATTAAACTATACTTTATCATCTCCTTAGCCTTTGACGTCTGGATATTCGTAGTATGCATAATGTCCATGATTTTTTGTTTCTGAAGGTTTTTGGGGAAGAGCGAGAATGAGCATAACTTCCATGCTCGCGAGCCAACGTACAGAATGCAATGGTATACATGCAGGGCTTAACAAGGATGGTTCGGATTCTTTTATTTGCTCAAACAACATTTTTAATTACAATAATTATAAATTTCCTGTCAGTTAGCATTTTAAGCAAAACATTTTTTTTAGTAAAGAGATATTGTGCAATATTAACAACAGCAGAGGTTACCTTCACCTTATGCTTATTTTGATTGGGGCTATCTCCACTTATTAACACCACTGAGTTCGATGACCCAGGAAAAATCTAATCTCAAGGCTAGGTGATCCCGATCTGATTTTCATCCCACCTACAAAGTTTTATAAATAAAACTAACTCTAGTAAGTTTCCATGTCCGCATTTGACCGTAAGCACATGGCTGTTCGAACAGTTTATTACTCTGCAGAGATTGTACACTTTACCCACAAAAGATAATCATATTGATATGTACACACGTTTCCGTAGATATGTGAATCAAGGATAAATCATCACAAGACCTTTACAATGCCTCCCTCAGTATTAGTTACACCCGCTAAGGTTTCATCTGATAAGGGTTATGTTCATAAAGACTCGTCAACCCCTAACCAGACCCCCTCTTGCGCCGTCTTAACGACTTTCGTCGTGCACCCTGACCCTTCGCCGCGAAGGCTTACAGCATCATGGATCATCTACCTGGTGCAACTCGTACTGATGGATATAAATTATTTAGCCATGTCAACACAATAGACTTGTGGTTACACTATTTTACATTGGGAGGTCATCACAGGATTAAGTCCTTAGCATTATCTGGACGGTTCATTCCACATACCATCCACAAACCAACAATCCTTGGCTGCATTAGCACCCATCATCATATTATCCATCATACCATCCGCCCAAACGGTAATAGCAGTTATTAGGGTTTTGGGAAGTAAAACCAATTTAACTCAATTATTTCAATAATGTCCACCCAATGACTACCCAACACAATTTTCATGATTGAAAGATGATGATTAGAGCATTTAATGCCCTGGTACTTAAGCAAGACTAGCATGTCGTTTAAGTACAACCTATAATTAGTATAGTTATCATATAATTACTAGGGTGATGTCGATGATCGAGCCACCAATCTTACAAAATAAAAAGAGAAAAATGGCAGAGAGTTCTTGGGAGAGAATGGGACTACTCTTTATTGCTATGAACTGGCTATTACAGGGGGTACCTTCTGTAAGGCCGTGGACTAATCCCAATTACATTAAGCGTAATTCTCGCTATGCTACTAAAATCCAATCGTCTGTTGATCTTCCGAATTGGATTCGATCTTCCCCTTCTGTCGCTTGCTTTCTTCTTTAAGTAGTTGATGAAGTGGCGGCAGTTACTCCTAGAAGTGGCGCCTGTTGGGAAGTGATGCGTCCAGTCGGATGGAGGCAGTGGTTGACAAAGTATCAACCGTTCGACAGTTGTGCGCCTATGAGACACACAACCGTAAGTGGTTGTTGTCAATGTCTTTAAATTATGAAACGTCGCATGGTATGGACCAAATATGAGATATGTTCCATTCATCACACTGTATGTAATATACCCGGAATTAGATCCAGATGCCAATTCATTGCTTCTATGAGCGGTCATCTGGTCAGGGACTGGGTACAGGCCCTCATCCGACTAGGGTATCCTCGGAATAACCTCTGGAATCATTACGACCACGGAGGTTGTGAACCTTAGGGGTTATGACCATGAAGATATATGGTCTTTTATTATGTATTAAAGTAATACATCGAGAGTTCAATCCTCGTCAACTTGCCCCGAACTTTAAGTGAATTGGTCGTGCGAACACTATCTCCCGATGAAGTCGTACCGGGTAGACCCTCATTTAATGTTGTGATACTCGAGGTGGTCTATATTCACTTTAAAGTTGAGAAACTGCCTTGGGACCCGAAGAGTTTTTCTGTCTGTTGGATAAAAGGTTTTGTCCGTTGGACTTTTTGGATAACTCCCATTACGGTTAAAGTATTGCGGCTATAAAATCCCTTAGCATGGGGCTTAGGTTTTTACGCCTCTTGCTTTCCATTTTCATCTCTTGAGAGAAAAATCGTCTCTGACCTCCCTTTGTCTACAACTTTCTACGACCTCCTTTCTTCACCTATCCAAATCTCCGCCATGTTGGATCGTATCACCAACTGGTCGGCTTCTGATTTGAGTGAGAAGAAGCTTGAGAGCTTGGAGAAGATCGGGTTGCTTCCTGACAAGAGCCAGATTTCTTGAAGATCAGCGGCCGGAGAGCATTCTCTGAGCGGTGAAGATGGGGAAATTCCTATCTTCCTCGCATATATCGAATGTGGATTTAGCTCCCAGTTCACTCCTTTCTTCCCAAAGTTTTGGAGTATTACGGAGTCGAACTGGTGAATCTTGCTCCCAATGCCATCGCCAACCTCAGCGTCTTCGTCTACCTCTATGAAGCGTACTTGGGGATTCCCGCAACTCTGGATCTCTTCAAGTACTACTACAAGATGGCGAAGTCGGGGAAGACGACCGAGACGCCTAGAGAGTGCACCTTGCGCCTCCACGATGGAAAAGCTGATAAATACATTCCTATGTACTCAAAATCTTCGTGGTCGTCATGGAAGAAAAGCTGGTTTTACATGACGGTCACTAAGAAAGATAGCCTTTACTATTCTGGTAAGAAGGCGATCGAGAATCCAAAATAGCGCTCCTCCACGAAGAAGGAGGGAAAAGTAGGGAGATGGGTTGAAACCATCCAACTCCTTAATGACAAAGGTTTAACCTCCTAGCATGTAGTAAATGACTTTTCCATCTTGGGATCATTATGAAGGCAGAGCATATCCGATGCTCTGGTATATTGGTCGTGATAATGCGACCAAAGACTCCAAGGAGGGTAAGTTCTGAAGAATTCCAACCAGTTTGCTTATATTGGTTAATTATTTTTGTAATTCTAAAGTCTATTGTTTATCCTTACAGCTTTGTCTCCTGATGAGATCAGAAGTCGGGTCAAGATGATCTGTGCTGGAGAGCCTGACGAGAAGGCTGATTTCCCTCGGATCTTAACGGTTGTTACCACAAAAGAGAGAGCTCAGAGACTTAAGGTAAAATTATCAATAATTTTTCATCTTTATATGTTTTCCGATCGGTTTTACCATAAACCCTCTTTAATGTGTAGTCGGTCGGGCTGAGGATCAATGAGGCCACTGAAAGTTGTGAGCCGATTAACGCTTTGACCACTCCTAAGACCACACAGAATATTGGCCTTATAGAGGTAGGTAACCAAACAGAAACGTATATCCTGGATGAAGGATGTTCATCACCTAACTAACGTTGATTGTTATTTTAGGCGGTTGTCGTGGACTCCAATGTGGTCACCGAGGACCTGCTAGTTGTTACCGTGGCAACTGATCTGGAGACCTATGAGACCACACCCTCCGACCCCATGGTCAGGGATCTTATTCTCGACCAGTTGGTTGAGAACATTTCTTCCGACCTTCGGTTGGAGGACGTAGCGGATCTAACCAATCCCACTAGACCAGAACTAGTGAAGTTGGTCGAAAAGAAGAGGAAGGCGAGCGCGACGAATTATGCGTCGGCGCGCTTCAAAATCAAGACCAAGAAAACGACCAGGTATGTATATACGAAATGAAGATCTGTGTAAGTAATTACCTCTGGTGTCTTTTGAGTCTTGAACTTATTTTTCTTCTCGTCGTTGTAGATCCTCTGGTATTCCGGTCGAAGACGACCAGAGTACTCTTCAGGAGAAAGCTCCTGAAGTGGTTGAGCCGACCCAGAAGGTGGCGGCACTAGCTCGAGGAACCGTGGTGGCTCAGGCACTTTTCTTTGAAGTGGTGGTTCCAAACCTACCTGTGGAGGTAGTGGTGCCAACCCCACCTATGGAGGTGGTGGTCCTTGAGGAACTTCAGCAAGTTTCAACCCCTGCCAAGAGTTCTTCTCGCAAAGCCACTTTTCCTCATTGCTTCCGAATCTTTAAGGATGAAGAGCTTAACGAAGCGTGGGGAGGAATTTCGGACCATCAAGCAAAGACGAGTGCCGACTCAATTTTTGCCAAATATAATGACATAGCAATTGAGATAATCTTCCACGACCACTTTTAATAGCCTTGTTCCCTTGGAAAATGCCCAAAAAAGTTTTGTTATGTTTTGTACCATTTTGTGGAGATTTCACTGTAGTCGGAGGGCTGACCCAGCGAATAAAGCTCTTGGAGAAGAGGAACTCGAATTAAAAAGTAAGCACCCTTTTAGTATCTTCTTCTCTCCTTTTTTTACTATTTGGTTCCTTTTCTTTTAACTAATTCTCATCTTTATCCTGTTTGATAGATTCAGAGAAGCTTAAAGAAGAAGTTATGGCTAAAGAAGCCATAATTACCAAGCTTAAAAAAGATTGTCAGAACAAGGACCGGTCGATCGAATATCTAACGACCAGGCATAAGGAAGTTCTTGACACCTTTGAGAAGAAGAACGAAGGTAACCGACCGTAAACTCGACTAGTTTGCTTCCTTTTTCTAGTCATATGTACTTATCTTTTGGTTTACTCGTACAGAGCAAACTCAAGCATTGAGGCGAGCAAAAAAGGCTCTTGAGTTCGAGCGTGACAAGGAGGTAGCCTTTGGGCAAAGTCTTAAAGAAAAGGTCAAAGCCTTCAACACGATACTCTTCGATATGGGATTGGGAATGCAATTGCCCAATCTAGGAGATCCCATAGAGAAAATCAACTACCTTGGCCAACAGCTTGAGGACCTCAAGGGTGTCCTTAAGACAACTCGGGAGAACCATGCGCAAACCATGTTCAATGCTGTGAAGAATGGAGTTAGTTTTGCTTTGGCAAAACTAAAGGTCTCCGACCCTTCCATAAATCTTCAAGCTGTTGAGGAAGACTTCAACTGCACGGGAGAATAAGAAACCAAAATGTTCGAAGAAATGGCACCTTTCGGACATAAGGTCGTAGAAGAAATAGAGGTTAGGTCTCCACGCAGCGATCAGTCTAGTGACTCTGAGAAGTTACTCCCTATTCCGTATCTCACAATGTAGGGAGTATCTTGCGCAACCGAGAATATGTATGTATAGTATATGAGTATATAAGACCACCTAAGTGGTATTTACACTTTTTTTAGGGGTAGTATGTACAATTTTTTAGATATACTCATTTTTATCGCGAATATGAAGGTATTTACAAAATATGTTAAAAACTATGGACTCTCTTACAGATTTTTCATGTGGTTCGCATTGGATCGTATCTTATAATTAGTATATGAGTATACCCAAAGTGATAAAGGAGTATTTCAAGTTCTTTTAGGTGGTATATCAGAGGTGGGAGTAACTACTCCCGACACATCGATTGACATGAACCCTATGGCTCGCTTGTTCTAATAAATGTGCAACAACAGTAAGATAGCCTACATTGGGTAGGATGAAGTCCATATATCTGAGATTAAAGCAAAAGAAAATGTATTTTTTAGGAAGTCCTCTTTCAAACTTGATAGTTTATGTTGGTAGAGTTCTACTATATCACACGTAGTTGTTCTCCTACTAACGTGTCAGCATTATGGGCAAAAACCACGTTTGATCATTCTTTCGAAACTAGAGCTTTCGCCCATCCTAATCGGAAGATCCTCAGAAAATATATATCTAGCAATTTCGTCTCTAGCTACTTGAGGGTTGTACATCCATGTACTCACCGAACCATCGACCCTAAAGTTAAGCTGGGTCTGGACATTCCCCTTTGCGTCCATCCAGCTGTTATCTTCTTCAACCATGCCTCCACGTGCCGCTTGAGATGACCTGTTGCTCCACCTAAACATGCAGATAATTTAGCATGACAATATTTACAAGTGGCATATGGTACTTGACACCCGTCCTCCATTTATGTGTTGTACTCCATATGATGCCAACACCATGCACGTTGGCTGCTAGAGCCTCCACCCGCTGCTTGCACCGATGGACCGAGCCCGGTGTCCGGTGGATAAGCGGGCAGCCTCTGGAGTGGTGAAGTGGGCATCCTCAAAGCCCCCTGTTTCATCCATACGACGGCCATCCATATCTTAGTCTCCCATGCCCAGGGAGATTTGGCGAGGGTCGATCTCTAGCTTTTGCACTTCCTCTTAGGGAGGACTAGGAGTGTGAGGGCGTCCTTTCCTGCTCCCCTCCTGATTTTTTTTGCCAAACATATTGTTGTGCGGTGAGAAAAGAGTAGTATTAGTACAAAGCTAGAATTTGGAGAGCAACTAGAGAAGAAGAGCACGGAGAGAAGAATAGATGGTTGTGTGGTGAAGAAATGAGGAGGGGGATTCATAGGCTGAGGAGAGGCGAATGTTAGCATTTGCTCATTGCCTCTCTGCCTTGCCTATGCAGCCACACTCCCCGTCTTGTCACTACAAAAGGCACTGGCCACTACCACACTCCATCTCCCCAAAGTCTCTCGGCCTCCCTCTCCCCAACGGCACTCCGCCCGCGGCCCGCCTCCCTCTCCTACTCACTTTGCCTCTCCCCCAGTGACAGTGCCTCCCTCTCTCGCTCGGTGTCAGGGGGATGAGCCAGGCGGGCGCCTGAGGCGACCACGAGGTGGTCAATCGCAGTGGCGACCTCATGAGCCGGGCGAGGCGATCGTGTGAGTGGGCCGGAGCACGAAAGGGGGCGAGCCCGAGGCGCAGTGGCGGGGTGGTGGCCGAACGAGCACCGACCACAGGGTGTGGCAAGGTGCCCTGCCACGTGCTGTCGTGCCCTACCACGTGTCATGCCTGCTTTGGGCCTGTTGGGCCCAAACATGTCATGTCGGCCCAAGCACGGCCCATGAAGGCGTGTCCTGCCGTGCTGCCCATCGTGCCTAGGAGCTAGGCCCGACACGGCCCTCGGCTTCGTGCCATGCTATGGGCTGCCACAAAAAAACAGCCTAGTGCCCAGGTCTAGTCATGGGTGGGCCCCTCACCGAAGGCTATCGGGACTTCGGGAGTGAGTGTTGTAACATGCACTTGCCTAGTAGTAGTTTCATCAATGATATATAAGAATACAATACATTGCAATGTCTAGCTGCGTAGTTACAACGAAATTTGGCTAGTAATCAGTAAAAAATTGGTTTGGTCAATAAAAAGAATGTGCATGCACATTGATCTTGGAGAACGCAGCTAACTAGCTAGCCTAGCCTTGTGCCCTTGCAAGGTTATGTCTTATGTGTTTTGGTATTGTTTTGTTTTCTCACGTGTGTATCAGTGTGGATGTAATGTAATGTGTTGTACGTCTTATGAATGTCATGGAATAAAGGGCAATGCAATACCCTGCTTCTATATATGTATATATCAATATAGGGAACGTATCTAGTGCAAATGGCCATTTGAGTGGTAAGGTGCAAATACGAATCACAGCCATCGGATCTCGAACATGTGGCTCAGATGCAGACCGGTGGGATGCACCCATTCACTTAAGCCATTTTTTGGATAACCCCCTGCTCAATCCCACGCTTCGCAAAAACACTCCCGTACCCCTTCGTCTTCATCTTCATGAGATCGCACGCACGCCCCCCCGGTCCAGCTTCCTTCTCGATCACGCGCACGTCGCCAGGCCTCCCGCGCCTCCTCACCGCCCACTCGCCGATCCCCCGGGCAGCCGCCTGCTCCTCCTTCCCTCCGCGCCTCCTCGCCACACACGGTCGTTCTCGAGCCGTCATCGAAGAAGAGGGAGGCAGTGGTTGAACCGCCGCCGTCGCTCCAATTCGCCGCCGCTCACTGACCGGGAGATGTTCAACCGCCGCCGCCGCTCCAATTCTGCATAACAGCATGCCAAGAAGTTCTGTTTTAGATGCATCTGTTACAGTTACATGTTTTCTTCTCCTTCTGATTCATACCCCATATATGTGTTCAAAAACTCAGCAATCACATACCGATTTCTACTATAACCGACATAATGATACAAAGGGATACATATGTAACATTCTGATCCACCATAGGATGTCCAATTCGGCATAACATTTGATTCATTATCGATATTAAGTTTACGACGAATAGTTAAATATATGAGTCTCACTTTCTGTGTTTGCTCTGATATAGCGAGCATGGAATCATGGGGCAATGAGAGCGTGGTCGATGCTTTGCCAAGACAAGGAAGCCTTGATGTGCACTCTGTCGCTCAAATTAGTTCACCTCCCCAACAATTAATTAATTTTGGTACCCCGGAAAAAAGCGAAAGTGCCCCATTCGTAGTAAGTATCATGTTATGTGCATGTGTTTGATTATGTCGGTCATTCCATCATAATTGACACTTAATCATTGGCATTGCAGGGTTCTTCTTATACACCTTGTGTTGACCCAACTATCAAGCCATTTAAAGGGATGATTTTTGATGACTTGGACACTGCTGAGGAATTCTACAAGACGTATGCACATTCAGCCGGGTTTGGAGTCCGTGTTGGTCAACATACGGTTTTCAATGGTGTTATGAGATGGAAGTGATGGATGTGCTCAAGAGAAGGCTTTCGGTCTGAGAAAGATAAGGACAACAGGGAGTCAAAGAAAAGGAAATATGTCAGGAAGTTAACTAGGTGTGGCTGCAAGGCAATTTTAGTTGTAAAACGCACTTGCGATAAGGAGTTTAAGGTGCAGGCATTTGTTGAGTCACATACACATGGATTTGTATCACCTAGCAAACAATAATTGATAAGGCCTAATAGGAAAGTAAATGAGAAGGACAAGCGTGCATTAATCACATGTCATAAAGGAGGCATTGGCACAAGTGGGGCATATAGATATCTCCGTATTAGTGAGGGTGGATTTGAGAATGTAAGATGCACGAGGAGAGACTTGCAGAATTATCATAAAGAGTTGAGAAGTTGTATCAAGTCATCGGATGCTCAAATGTTTGTTGACAACCTTTGTAGAAAGAATGATATAAATCCTTCATTTTACTTTGATTATGTTGTTGATAACAAGGGTAGGTTGGTACATGCATTTTGGGCGGATAGTACATGTCGGAAGAATTATGTCCATTTTGGAGATCTTATCTCATTTGATTCTACATATAACACAAACCATTATAACATGATCTTCACACCATTCATCTTTGAGTAAATCACCATAAGGCATGTGTCTTACTTGAAATGCATTATTAAGCAATGAGAAGGCTGAGACGTACGTATGATTGTTTCATACATTCTTGAAAGCAATGGAAGGAGTTGCACCTAGGCTTATCATAATCGATGAAGATACTGGCATAAAGACTGCAATTTCTACTGTTTTCCCTACTAGCACGCATAGGTTATGCATGTGGCACATTTTGTAAAAGCTTCTAGTGAAGGTACCGCCACATTTGAGGGAAAACCCTTTATTGTACCAACGTGTTAACTCATCTGTGTGGGCCTCAGAAACTCCGGAGGAATTTGAGGAACAATTTTCTTCCATTATTTCTGATTTTGGTTTGGAATCCAATGAGTGGCTAGCTACTCGGTACCGAATCCGCACATCATGGGTACCTGCTTACTTCAAAGATGTATTCTTGGCAGGAATCCTTAGAACCACTTCTAGGTCAGAAAGTTCTAACTCTTTCTTCAATCGGTTTATTGGATTCAAAAACTCTTTAGTGGAGTTTTGGATCAGATTTGGTAATGCAGTGGAAGAACAATGTCAGAATGAGTTGGAAGCTGACAATGCCACATTACACACAATGCCTGTGTTGTAGACTACGTGGGCAATAGAGAAGCATGGAAGTGAGGTCTTCACGTTCGCTATCTTCACTGAGTTTCAGAAAGAAGTGTTTGCTGCTCAGGAGCATTGCAATGTGGAGAACATGGAAAGCACATGAGGGTACAAAACCTCAATAGTTAGCGATAACTCAAACAAGGTAAGAGAGGTACGCTGCAACCTTACAACAAAAGATGCCAAATGCTCTTGCATGTTCTTTGAGTCATTTGGAATTCCTTGCCGCCATATCGTCCGTGTCTTGCAGAGTCCATCACTTAAGGAGCTACCAATCCCATTTGTGTTAAAGAGGTGGACCAAAATGGTAACTAAGGAAGACGTCTTCAATGGAGAGGGCAATTTGTTGCAAGAAAAACCAAGGAGTTCAATAGAAACATCTAAAGACAAGTTGGCATCAGAAATACGCAGCAAGATGGAGGAATTAATTCACCGTGAGGAACATATGAAGGCTTGAAATTTCTTAGGGATCGGTTTGTCACATTTGGGGAAGAAGTGACTCCTCTGATTCCTGATAATGTGGTAAGTAGAGCTGAAGAGATTGAAGCATTTGCAGGTTGTCCCATCCCTAAGGAAGTCAGCATAAAGGTACCAAACGATGTTAACTCCAAGGGTAGGTGTAAGAGAATAAAACCAGGATAGAAGGTAAAGACAGATGCGAAGAAAGACGAGAATGTGGAGAACAAAACAAAGGTGCCACGCATGTGTAGGTTATGCAAGGAGATGGCATACCATGATAGCCGCAATTGTCCTTTGAGGACGACAGCAAATTGAGCAAGGTATGTCAATAAAATTGTTCTCTGAATTTTTGTATCATTAGCCTAATTATTTTTTGTAGTACACCTAGCTGAACACTTGTAACTGAATGCAAAAGAAAGCTATTAGATGTCGTGGTTATTTGATTTTGGTCTTGTCTCAGGCTGGTGATTCTACTTCGGAGGAGCATGCTACTGCCACCCATGTCCAAAAGAAGGCTGTTGAGGCAGAGAAGGAAGAGAAGAAGTGAAGCTAGTGGATGCTATCATCAAGGACTAGTTCCAAATTTTGTTATGGTGCCATTGTCGGGCATGGTTCCACTGATGCTCGAATCAATCTTGAAACTATACTCCTTGAATTTTGTTTGGAATCGAGTAGCCACAAATTAATGACAAACATGTTCGAGTTTGTAAACATAAGTCTCCTTTTTATCTGTACCAAACATAAGTCTCCTCTATGTATTTTTCTTGATGTAATGAATTGAATCTGAATGTTTCTCTGTTCTCAGTTCTGTTTGAATGTAAAAAATGCTTATGTTTGAATGATGATGCTACAACCTACAATTCCACCAGTTTCCTGTTTGAATGGAAAAATGCTCTTGATACTAGTTCCTTGGATGAGTTTTCATTTGCATCGAGTCTTGTTTTTTGATCGCATTCAACCATGCAAGACCATGAGCGGCGAGCAGCATCGTGCATCGATCATTGTGCACGATGTCGGGTTTTTGATGAGCAAGCCAAAAATGAACAAGAAAATGTTTACATATATAGGGCACAAGTGCACATCGTTTTTGCAAGGCATGACCATTGTCCATAAAATTTCGATTTCCAATGCGATTACCACAAGTACAAAGACAACATACAATTATCTGACACACAATACAATTCACACTCTAACTTCACTTGGTACAATTGCTTCATCTGAAACATTCACTAGCATACATCAATACTCGATTCGGCTAGCATAATTTGAGAATAACCAAGTTATACATCAATAGTCGTGCATCAAACTCAAACTTGAGTACAAGCAATATTACAAGGTCAAGCATCGAACTCAATTTTCTTCTGAGACTACAAACATGTTCATTCTTGTGGCGCAAGAAGCGATCATACCGTCCTTGTTGGAGGGCGAATGAGGCGGCGCCAGGCCAACGAGGGTGGAGAGGTGGGCACGTCGAGTGGAGAAGCGACGCAGTGTGGCCGCCAGTAGGGGCCCGAGAAGCAGCCATGACGAGGAGGGCAGATCACGAACTCAAACCCTAGCATGTAGCCGGAGAGGAAGAAGATCTGAGTGGCCGGGGTGGCGTCGTGGCGGCAAGCAGCAAGGGAGCAATTAGGCGCGGTCGAGGAGCTAAGTCGAGGCGTGGAGGCGGGCAGTGAGGCGGCAGCGCAAGGAAGGAGGCGCGTGAGGCCAGCGTGCGTGGGAGCTCACGAGCGAAGGGCGAAGGGGTTCGTGAGGGCAAATCTGGTGTAGCACACCGACCGGGTTTTTTGAAAAATGGCTTAAGTGAATGGGTGCATCCCATCGGTCTGCATCTGAGCCACATATTCGAGATCCGATGACTGTGATTCGTATTTACACCTTACCACTCAAATGGTCATTTGCACTAGATACGTTCCCACTATCAAATGTTACTAAGTTTGTCACGACATACTTCGTTTCTTTCGAGATTAGTACTACTATACACTTGTAGAATGGCACAAAAATGCATGATCAGGTACCCTCATGGATTTGGATTATCAAAGTCTAAGCCCTATCCCCACGAATTCTAGACCCTAAGAAGAATGGCAAGCGCGTAAAACCAACGGACAACCCACAGAAAAAAGGTATCACCACGCGCCCCATCCGCCGCGACCGCTTGTTTCCCTCCACAGCGCCAGAGGCGGCCGGTACTGGTTGCTTGTGCTCCGCCGTCTTTGAGAAACGTAAGCATGGGGCGTTTGGCGCCTGGTCCGGCTGGACAAACCAGTCGTCCGACCGGCAGAGGCCTCATCGACCTCTTTATCGCAATAGGGGATCGCCACCGCTGTCTTCCTCCTCGTCGGCATGGTTCTGTTCTACCCCTGTGGGCGAAGTTCGTCTCGATCGAGAGCCAGGCTACTGGGAAGGGCGTATAAGCTAGGATCACCCGATGCTCGGGGGCTCGGTTATTGGAGAACGCAACCACGTCCGCAAAAGAATTTTTGGCTAATCTAATACGTTTTGAAAACGTACTTACAAAAATGACCGTATAAAAATTATATTAGCAAAAATGGCAACTTAGACACGCGGTGGCCGTGCGACATTAGCGCCAAGCATGGCCACCGTCTTGCCCTGCGCCTCGCCGACGCCGCCGTCGCTTCGGTGGCCCGCCACCTCACCCCGCCCCGCCACTCAACACAACAAGCCACGGTGGCCATGCACCAACAGCATGGTGGCCGTGTGCCGACCAATTAGGAGCCGGTTAGGTTAGTTATGTAATTAGTTAGGTTAGTTAGTTAGGGTCTGAAATTTGAAGGAATTTTAAAATATAGCAAATGAGTCTAAAAAATTACGAAATTTTTTGTGAAGCCTCCTGACACCGTGTATTTGCTTGTGTAAATTTTTCATAATTGTATTCGTTCAGAATTTTTATCGCTATTTCGTATAAGTGTCCTGTTCGTACGAATCAATAAATGTTTGTGCCATGTGTTGATTGTCGAATGATTTGAACCAGACTCTCCCTCCATTTTCCATAATTTTCTACCGAAAGCATCAATAAGTTGTTATCCCGTCACCTCCTTGTCTCATCCAACGAATCCATGTCCGCCGACATTTATGGCTTAATTAGCGCGTGGGATAAGGATTCCCTTTGAGAGCAGTGGCTATAAATTAGAGGGAGCGAGCACGATTTCATTTCGCAGTCGCTCGCTCTTCCACTCATTCATTTTATTTCGCGCTCGCTCGCTCTCTTGCTCTGTCGATTATATTTTTGTGGACATTTCAACATTATTAACTGCTGTCGTTCACATGTAGTAGTAATTAATTAATTAAGTAGTGTACGTTATTTACAGTGTTCATTAGTTATGAAATAATTAGTAGTAATTAATTAATTAATTAAGAAGTGTACATTAATTTGTAGTGTTTGTTTGCTCATAAAGCGAAATCAAATAATAAGAAATGCATTCATCGAAGAACAAAGGAGCATAATCTAATTAAACTAGCTTATCATGTAGCTTATCACCCCAGAAAAACTACTCTGCAATTAATTTACAATCTTTTATATTCATTAGCCACCTTCTCACTAATGTTCCCTCTATTCCATGTGTTACAAGCCATGTCTCTACCGGAACTACTAGAACAATTCTACAATGAGGACCATCGATGCAAGCTATGACTCACCGCTGACGCGGATGGCCCTCCGCCCACAGTGCTTGAGGCGGGGGATCGGCTGGCGCCGATTTGACCGCTACGCCCCGATCGCCGGGACACGGGCTTGTTGCCCTTTGCGAAGATGGTCTCCGTCGATGCCAGTTCACCCTAGACGGCAGCTTGATGTCCGCACTTGTCGACAGGTGGAGGCCCGAGACGCACACCTTCCACTTTCGGTGGGGTGAGATGACGGTCTCCTTGCAGGACGTCTCGTTCTTGACCAGTCTCCCGATCCGGGGTGTGCCGCTTGTTCCGAGCCCTCCGAGTGCGAACTGGAAGGCCAGGCTGGAGTAGCGGTTTGGCCAACCTCTCCCGGAGGGTGCACGTGGCGTCCCCCAAGCTTGGCCAAGGCAGTTCAGCGAATGCCCGTAGGGTGCACCTTACGAGGTCATTAGGATGCACGTCGTTGCTTACCTTCTCTAGCTCTTTGGTTGGGTCCTGTTTCCAACCACAAAGGGCGATTTTTTGAACCCCAGCTTCATCCGCGTCGCCGAAGTCTTTGGTTGACGCAGAGCCGATGGAGGAGTGCAGTTGAGGATCAGCCGTCCTTTGCGCCACATACCGGGGGTTGTGTGATGCTTTGCGATCTTGGCAGCCTGGTACCAACTCGTCGCTCGCTACGTGCTCCTCGCAACTGTGGAGTTGGGAGCACTTCCTGTTGAATGATCGACCATCGAGATAGCAGCAAGAACAGCACCTTGTCCCACATGACCATGTAGACGCACCCACCATGGGCTTATGGTGGATCGCTGCCCGTCTGCGTGGGCGCGTGAAGACCGCAAGGTACTACTCGTTGTACCACAACGAAGTTCGAAGTCGCTACAAGAGCGACATCATCTGTGTCCATGGTATCTCGATTTCACCAGAAGTAGCGCGCCGACGGGCTATCCGTGCAATCGTCCAGATGCATTATCGTGGGCGACCACCGCCACCGGTGTTCTCACATATAGTGGAGCCTCACGCGTCGCCGCAGCATGTCGACGATTTGGTCAAGATGCGCCAGTGCCACCCGCAGGCTCTCTGAGTGAGCCGTACACCTGTGAGTCAAACTTCATCTGAGTAATGTTTACAGTCCTTACGTCTTCTTTTCTAACATTAATCTTTTCGGAAATGCAGGTAATCAAGGGCGGGTGGGCATATTCAGGACTGGCGAATGCACCAGCAGCAGTGGACTACGATATGGATGAACAGGGCGCACGTCGATGTCTGGCATGAGCAGCATCCGTATGACCTTGAGTCGTACGGTGCGTACATGGAGTGGTACGTGCAACGAACATGCGCAAGACTCAACCTTCCTCCTCCGGAAAGCCCGGAGGAGGTAACAGAGCAGACGCACCACGAGAGCTTCCGCCGCACGTACGACTGTCACAGCGCTTCGCGACGTGACGACACCATACGACACTTACAACCTCTGGTTCGCAGTTTAATTGATGACATTCGTACTTTTTGTTAATGAACCTGTTACGTATGTCACTACAGTTGGAGCGAGCGTTGTACGTCCAGAGCGCATCAAACGACACCCTCCGCAGCCCAGATAGAACCCCGGTAGGATATAAAAAAGTTTTGAAGCACATATCAGCAGAGATGAAGAAGATAGTAAAGAACTTGAGCTACAGTCGTTCGAGGGACGACGTCCTGCGCATCGGGCACGAAGTGGGGAGGTCGTGCTCACCCGCTAGGTCACCACAACCTAGCGAGTTCACGCAGGCATCGTAGTGTTCCCCGTCGGTCATCCGCGGGCCATGTCGCTGTGGTGGTAAGTCGCTATGTACAAATTTACGTTTAATTTTTTTGGTTATGCCTTACGTTCTGCTAACATCATGTCTGTTCTCTCGCCGTAGGTCCATCGGGATCAATCACTTATGTCGTCCGGACCCGGTACATACATTGGAACTCCCTCTCGGTTATCTGCACTGCACATCCGGGAGGTACGAGGTTCTTAGTTTACGTCCAGAGTGTTTATTTGTACTAACATCGTTCCGTCTTGCGGCCTTCAGTTGCTCGTGGGGGTGACGGCCAATTCATGTCGACTGATGACGAGAATACGGGCCTCCCAGCTCTTGCCAGGGAGCAGTACACGACGCCAAGGCATGGACAATGGCAGCCAGGGTTTCTAGCATACGCAGGGCAGAGCTCTTTCGGGTTCGCTGCCCCACCGTATGTTCAAGGACAAATGTCCTCCGGGTTCGGTGCCCCACGGTACGTTCCAGGCCAGGGCTCCTCCAAGTACGCGGGAACCCCGTAGGTCCAAGGCCAAAGCTCATCCGCACAACCGGAGTTGCAGGCATCGTACCCCCACAGTGGTTTTCTAGCCTCCGTCGTGGATGAATTCCTCAAAGGTGTCCCCGAGGTCGGCATGGCTCATCACGATGACATGTACGCCTACCAGACTCTGCTCCAGAATCAGTCTACTGGTCCAGCTCCGCCTCAACGGTCTCCGTACCCCCTCCGAACCGACACGTTCTCCGGACGATGGGCGTATTCCACGGGTCATGCTCGGTACAAAACAAGGCGACGCGCCTTGTGTTTCTGCAGAAGAAGCAGTAGTGACTCGAGCAGAGTGAGCAATATAGTATCGCGTGTTATGTGATTTTGTTTTACTATATTTGTATGCCAGTATTTTGGTTATTACGTGTGTATTCCAAATACCATATTGTATATCGACATCTCCAATACAGTTGCAATGCTGTTTTTTTATACATTTCAAGTCACATGAAATCATGAAACCCTAATTTCCGAAACCTAAAATCAAAATTTCCATAACCTAAATCCTAAATTTTCGAGATAATACCAGAACACATATAAAATTGCTGAAACATTACACAATTAAGTCCACTACGTGAGGAGAGCCTTCAAAATAAAATTCATAATTTTTGGAGCTTATTTTCTACATTTATTGATTCGTACGAACATGACACTTATACGAAATAGCGATAAAAATTATGAATGAATAAAATAATAGAAAATTTACACAAACAAGTACATTGTACCAGGAGGCTCTACAAAAAATTTCATAATTTTTTGGACTCACTTGCTATATTTAAAAATTCCTTCAAATTTTAGACCCTAACTAGTTATTAACTAACCTAACCTAATTAACTAACTTAATTAGCGGCTAACCTAACTGGTGGCTAACCTAATTGGTGGCGCGGTGGCTATGCACCCACTGCTGGCAAGATGGCCACCAAGGCCAACAATGAGGTGGCGACTATGTGGATGAGGCGGCATAGAGGTGGAGGGGAGCTAGCCACGCGTCGGACGGGCGACAAGGCGCCTGATGGTGTCGGCGCTTGGCGCCAACACGTGACCGCCATGTGCAAGGGTTGCTATTTTTGCTAATATGCGCGCTATACGGTCATATCTGCAATTAGCTGATGCAAACGTGCTAGAAGAGCAAAAAAATTCTCCGCAAAGTCCTTTCACGTCCAGGGCATTGTGCGCTCTACGCGTAGCACCTACGCCTTGCAAAATTATAGTTCCACAGGGAAACTTTTTAGCGCCCGAAGAAGCTGTTAGAGCATCTTTTGTGTATTGAACCAATGTTGATTTAAAGTCATGTCACGTAAGTATTCTAGGAACTGAGCATGTTTTTCTCCAATATATTGAACTAATTCCTACTAACAACTAGGACCCACGTTACATTAAAAAACCACAAAATAATAATATCATATCTCAACCACACTCTCTCCTATGTAGTTGTTTAATGCTCGTATGAGTTGTTTATTGCTTTGAATCGACTCCTAAGTAGAGTCCGGTTCCATGCATTTTTTTGTTGGAATCGACCCCTCCAATGTTTTTAATCGATTCAATGCCTTCTCTCTCCTCATTTGAACCGGCTAAAACACAACATTGAAGATGGTCTTAAGAAACCGGGCTCAGGCCGGTAGTCCTGGCCCACGATGGATTTCTCATCTATCTAGTAGCCTATATAAAGGAGGGGGGGCCCAACCATTGTACTACAGTTTTACAAAAGAGCAATAAAGAGAAGTCAGAAGTCCTCTCGTATCTGTGTGTTCAATTTACTATTCTGTTCTTGTATTGTTCTTACGATTCTGAGTTTGTCTACGAGGTAATCGCTCGGACTGGACTCGCCAGCGATGGTTCCTCAACACATTATCAGCACGAGTACAATCTTCGGCCTGCACGGATTGCGAAGGTAATCGTCGAGGCATGGCACTCATAGATCGAATCATTCTTTTTTTCTAGATTGCTTTCAATTATGCAAATTTGGCTTTCTAGATTGTAGTCTATGGTGCAAATCCGCTCTAATCTACTGCGAGCTAACTTGAAGTCACCGGCACAATACCGATCGGTAGATTGCATAGAAAAGTAGATGTCGATTGTACTGTAGATGAAAAATTGCAAATCCGTTCTAACTTACCGCGGACCGACTTAAAGTCGCTGGCCAAGCCGATCGGTGGTTGCATGAAAGAACAGATAACAATTGCACATTACATTGAACATCTCATTGCATGAACAGTAACAAGAAAAATCCATGGCCATGAAGGTGCACTATGCGTCGCCACCGCCTTGAATTGCGACCACACCAGCCCTGCATGGCCACGGCTGCCGCCGAGCTCATCCGGCTGACCACATGCCACGGCACAGTCAAGGCCGCCCGATCCGTCACGGCTCGCGCCACTAGTCCCCTCCACGCCATCCAATCAAGCAAAGATGAAGGGGGGAGGTGGCGCCTACGCCGCACATAGAACCACCCGGCGAGCCACCACCGCCACGTTGTCCGGGCACCACGCCGCCACTGCTCTGCAAGGTGCGGCCACGCTCGGCACCCTCACGGGCACACTGCTGCTCGATGGCCACCACGCCGCATGGTCTTTGCCCGTGAGACGGCCACCTTGTAATCGCGTTACCAAACGGCGCGCCGCTTGGGCCACCAAGACGCAACGCCGCACCGCCCTACTGTGAGCTTGAAGTGCCGCCCGTTCCTGCCACCGCATTGCGCTGGGCCCTTACATACCGCCGCGACCTTGTGCTCCACCTCCAACCGCCTACACGAGCTCACGCGTCGCCGCAGACGGCCGAAGCGCCACGCGCCTCCAACATCGCCTAAAGCAGCGTCACTGCATAAAGCCGTTGCACGGCCACCCGTAGCGCCGCTTGCCCCTGGCCTCATCGGCCACCTGCGCTTAAAGCCAGCGCCGCCGCCATCGCAAAGACACCCAGCCACACCAGGCCGCATGCCAGTAGTCGCCGCCGCCAGCGTTCATCACTACGCCAAAGGCCACCGCCGCTAACGCTAGGCGGCGCCACCGCCGCCATCGCATGAAGAGGGGTAGGGGAAACCCTACCCCTCACCCCTTTGAACCGGCCGGCTATGGGCTGTAATGGGCCGAAAAAGGCCAAATGGGTCTGGCCCATATGGTTTTCAGAAAAAAAAATGGAAAACCCGAAAAGAAAAGGAAAATTTGCTAGAAGGCCCTCGGGAATTCTGAATATTGCGTAGAAATTTTTTCAGAACAGAAAATTAGCAGTTTAGCCCTTGGAAGTTGTATAATTCGTCGAAAATTCATATTCCAGTAGAAAAGGGCATCGGGAATTCAAATTTTAAATCGGTTTTTTAGCATTTGTAGCATGTTTAACTTTGTTATTGTTATCTCTATGCAATTTATGTATTGTATTTACTGTTTTGATTATCTGTGATTGTTTATATTGCTTTTAATCACTGAAAATAGCAGTAAATCATGAAAAATGCATAGAAAATTATGGAAACATTATGATAATCTTTTGCAACTATTTTATGCAAATTACTGACAGTAATCTTATGAACTCTTTGCATGAACATGCAGATGATCGGTATTACTGTTGGGAGTTCAAGAGCCGCCCAAGATGACCGTAATTACTTGACTTGGGCATCAAATGTTGAGATCGTACTTGGAGCCAAGAAGATCCGTGATGCTATTGGACTTGGCACCTCGAAGATGTTACTCCAACTGTTGAGGAAAATGATCAGGCACTTCATTTCCTCAAACACCATCTCTGTCTAACACTCAAGAATGAGTATATGGCGGAGAAGAACGCACTAACTTTATAGACCGCGCTGAAAAAGCGGTTCGAGAAGCTGAAGTACACCATTCTTCTTCGTGCAGAGCAAGAATGGAACCGACTATGTTTTTTTCACTACAAGACTGTGGGGAGTACAACTATGCTTTGCACAGAATTTATACCAGTCTTCAATTCTGTGGTAAGGTAACCACGGATGAGCAGAAGATTGAGAAAACTCTCTCTACCTTTCACCCGAATACGGTGTAATCCGCATGCAACTATCGTCAAGACGGCTACAAGAAGTATGCCGAATTGATTGACATTATACAAGTTGCGGAAGCTCAAGATGATATTCTAAGGAAGAACTACATCTCACAGCTGCCTAGTAGCAATGTTGGCCATGAAGTCAATGCTAGCAGCTACAAGGTGAGGAAGCCTCTCATAAAGAAGAGGGGCAAGAAGGGTAAGGTCGTGGATCGCACGTTATTGATACTTTCTAGTCTAAGAACAAGGGCAAAGTACAGCATGTGGCACACCTCGTCATTGTAGGCATGGAGGATCCACAGCCATTAGTTGCACTCATGGATGTGGACAGCCATGTAGCAGTCCCCATCACCCCTCCTTTGGACATTGCAGTGGCCGCAACCATAGTTGCCCAAGAGGAGAAGATCGCCATGGAGCAGATTCAGGCAGAAGTTTCTACATACTTCACGACTCGATCTGGTGCACGCATTGCACTTAGATCTTTTCTGATCGATTCTGAGTTTGTGATTGTATTTGTGATTGTGATGAAACTTTGAATAATGGTTGTAAGCTCTAGAAGAGCAAAGCATTAAATTCTTATGATGAGTCTTGCAAGGCTTAATTTTCTCGTATTTATAATAGCAAGTTATGTTTTGATATCTGAAGTATTTTATTTATGTGTTGCTTGCTTCCTGCTACATAATAATAAAGTACATTATAATAGAATGCGTGTGGCACCCTATAGAGGAAGTGTGCTTCGCAGGTAGCGACACAATGAGTATCATCTTGAGAGAGATGAAATTCTTTCAGTCGATCAGCAAGAATGCTGGTAGTCTTATAACAATCACAGGCAGTAATACTTGTGTAATAGGCTCAGGCAGAGCCACAATTATACTCCCAATGGGCACAACTTTGGTTATTAAAGAAGCCTTGTTGTACCTAGAATCGACTAGAAATCTCAAGGATATTTGCGCTAACGGTTTCCACGTAGAGACTGAAGAAGAGTATGGTAAGAAATACCTACTCATTACAAAGCGTGAAGAAAATAGAAAAATGGTATTAGAACAACTTCATTTGAAAATGGGCTATACAACACTAATATTAAGGCACCTGCAGCCTATACTGCCCTGAAAACCATATTTAGAAGCTCTGAACTTTTCTATCTCCGGTATAATAGATTATGCCACCCAGGTCTTAGGATGATGAGAAATATAATTAACAATTCACATGGACATAATGTCAATGTAATGAATTTCTCAAAGTAGGAAGATTTTGTGTGACCCGCATATGCCACCGAGAAATTAATTACTAGACCTTCTGCTCTGAAAGCGAATGATGAAGTCTCTGCATTCCTGGACCGTATCCAGGGAGACATTTGCGGTCCTATACAGCCCCTGTCAGGGCCATTTAGGTATTTTATGGTACTCATCGATGCTTCCTCGAAATGGACACATGTATGTTGATTGTCTCGAGAAACCACACTTTTGCAAAGCTAATCTCGTAGATAATTAAAATTAAGAATAATTTTTCTAGTCATCATGTGAAGTCCATCAGAATGGACAACGTCGGAGAGTTTATTTCGAAGGCATTTGATGATTATTGCATGGAAATGGGAATTAGAGTTGAGCATTTTGTACCATATGTCCACACTCAGAATGGACTAGCAAAGGCATTAATTAAAAGGATTAAATTTTTGCCTGACCACTTTGAAGAATTGTAATTTACCAACTACATGTTGACACGCAGTCCTGCTCACAGCAACTCTCATCAATTTTAGACCATCGGCATATAACATCCATTCACCTATGCAAGTAGTACAAGGGTCAGCACCGAAAATTTCTCATCTTTGAAGATTTAGTTGCAAGGTTTATGTACCTTTACCACCGCCACAACGAACTGCAATGGGCCCTCTCCGAAAGTCTAGGATATACGTTAGTTATGAGACAGCATCCATAATCAAATATTTGGATCATATGACTGGAGATTTGCATACTACCCGATTCATTGATAATATATTAGATGGCGATAATTTTCCGTCATGAGGAAATCAACTCCTTGATGAAAAATATTGGGAAATAGAGAAGTCCACAAGATAATTGAAGTCCAGAAGATAATTGAAATCCATGCACATGACCCACGCACTAGTGAAGCAAATAGAGAAGTCCAGAAGATAATTAAAGTCTAGAAGACAATTGAAGTCTAGAAGACAATTGCAGTCCAGAAGATAATTGATTTGTAAGCATTAGTGAATCAACTACCTGACCACTTTAGTGATTTGAAGAGCGTGACCGATTCGCATATGTCTGCACGCAATTTACTAAAGAGGGTTGAAATACCGATAAATGTATCCCTAATCCCATCCTAAGGCCTCAGAAAGGACGAGAACTCCGGTCCCTCGAATCCGAAGTAACCGGGGACGCTTGGTGAAAAAGGATAAGAATGACTTAACACAACCGATCACCGAAGTTCCTTAGAACCAGAAGGGGAGCCAGTTGAGACCTAGCACTAGTATGGAACCTTCAAAAAAGGCATACTGGATTTGAACATCCCCATGAAGGGAGACATCAACATGGATGTGTGCGCACACATCGGAGCTGAAAAACCAAAAGGACTTGCCCCTACAATTGGGAGCAGCGGTGAGCAAGTAAAAGCATTAGAAGAATCGTCCCATGAAGAAATTGCTATAAATTATATGACCACAGGAGAATCTATGAATAGAACAACAATCAATGTTGACATTTATTTTACAAAGAAAATTGGCATAATCATCGATCTTGATCCAGAGCCTGCATCGCTCGCTGAATGTAAGAAAAGATCAGATTGGGAAGATTGGAAGAAGGTAGTAGAAGCAAAATTATTATCTCTGAATAAAATAGAGGTGCTTGGGCCTGTAAGCCGCACGTCTCCCCATATGCATAAGTGGGTATTTGTTCAAAAGAAAATAAAAAATAAAGTTGTATGTGAACACCATGAGGATATGCTCATGATCCTAAGTGATGTAACAATTGGCAATTTGGTTGAAGGTTTATTGGAATTCCTGTTTTTCAGAAAGTTTTAGCAAAGTGTCAGGATAATCGGTAGTACCGGTGTGTTAATCGCGGTAATACCACATTGTGGAACGACCGATTTAAGTAGAGCGGTGCTACCGGAGGTTTTTGTGAGAGTGTGGCAACTTTCTGGTATCGGTAGTACCGGCATGGAAGCCGCGGTACTACCACGTAATAAAGACGACCGTTGGTTGTTAAGCGGTATGGAAAAACGAGCGAGTGCAAAATGGTCTTGGATTTCCTTGTGGAGCAGTATGACCGCAACTTGCTTGGCGGTAATACCACACTTTGTAGATGACCGTGGTTTTTGCGGTATGGAAATTCCAGAGAGCTTGTTTTTAGGAGTTTTTGGGAATCCTTCGAAAGCGGTACGACCGCAATGCTAAAAGCGGTATTACCGTGAAGCGGTAGTACTGAGATTTATTTGGCGGTAGTACCGCATGTGGACTAAAAGTCGTTTCTCTTGTAAGTTTGAGGTTGGGATATGTCATATCCTTGTTTGCCATTGCATATGTGTTGCATATTACATGTTTTGAGCTAACATGGGTCAAGTTGTGAAGAACTTGTTCCGGAGACGATTTTTGGTCTATTCTTTGTGCGGTGGCTTCTGCAGTCAACGATGGTCAACGGCGAGAAAGATTGGGACTAAGCTTGGAGAGCTAAGGTCCAGAACGATCGTGGATGCCGGTTGAGGTCAAATGACTCAAGCATGGCGCGAATGGACGAGTTGATCGAATGGGCGCTTCAATAAAATTTGGTTAGATCAAGCGGCGAAGTCGATGCAAGTGCCATAGAGGTTCCTAGGATCCGAAAGGGAGAGACTTGCTGACATGATGAGAGCCGTTGATCTACCTACATGTGGCGAAGCAGGCGATTGCTTCAACAGGATTGGACTCGGTACATGGAGAAGGATCGAGAAGGGGTATTTTGGTAATTTCGCCAAATACCGCCTTTGTGACTTGTTGGCTAAACCGCGGGCGCGGGTTGGCACTTGGAGAAGTGGTATAGGTCAATCAAAGACAAAGACGGTGCTTTGAGATACGTGCGTGTGTTAACCCATTGTGTGTTAGGGTTTAATGGGTGTCTTAATAGAATATTCCTAGATGCTTAGCCTCCACTATATAAGCACTTGTGTGCTGTGTGCTGTAAAAAGGAACAGAACGTAGAGAAACATGAGAATGGTTCTTAGGGTTTTGGAGAGCTAGGGTTTAGGGATTGCTTGATCTGATGCTCATATAGTGAGTTGTGTCCTCCAAGATGGAGAGGCTGTAAACATCAACCATATGTTCAGATCAATCCAATCATGTTTCAGGAAGTAAGTCTTTTTGTTCTTTGTCTTCTGTTTTGGGAGTTTTTGTGTTTTTGATGATCCACTGCTTTTCCCTTGAATCCCTCTGTTGATCTTGCTTGCTGTGACTTGTGGGAGACTATCTAAGATCATCTCGATCATCCATAGCCCATGAGCAAGCCTAGGATCAGATTTGGGTATTTGACCTGTTTTTGAACCGTTCTTCATCAAATCTGAAAAAGGTCAAAACTTTGACGTGGATCTGTTGAATAGATGATTGGAATAGGTTAGAGATATCCTCTAGGGGTTATGTTTCAAGTTTGGTAGGTTTTGGTTGGTTGAATCAAAAGTTGTGTCGATTTTAGGTTTGAAACTCTGCTGTCAGCAAGAACTCCAGGAAAATTGGTCATACCGCTCTATGAACAGCGGTAGTACCGCAATGCGGTAGTACCACACTCACAATGGCGGTAGTACCGATTTCGGTTTATTCTCAGCAGAGATTCTGATTTTTGTTGTTGCTTCTTGAGGGGTTGCAAAAATTGTTTGAGCGCCTATTCATCCCCCTCTAGTCGCCTTTCCGGTCCTACATTGTAAGATAAAAGCAAGGTTTGTTGCACAAGATTTCACTCAAAGATCAGGAGTTGATTATGAAGAAACCTATTTCTCGGTCATGAGCGGAACTACCTTTAGATATTTAAGCTCAATGGTAATAAATCTGAATTTAGAAATGAATTTGATGGAAGTGGTAACTGCATACCTTTATAAAAATTTGGATTCGGATATTTATATGAAGGTACCTGAATGTATCCCTGTCCGGAACCAAGACAGAGCAAATAGAAATATGTACAGTGGGAAACTCAAAAAGTCATTGTACGGACTTAAGAAATCAAGCAGGATGCGGTATAATCGCTTGAAGTGATTTTCTATGCAAGAAAGGCTACACGAATAATGAGCATTATCCCTGTGTATTTATACGACGATTCCAAAAAGGATTTTGTCTAATCCTAGTGTATGTACATGATCTCAATATCATTGGAACCCTGAAGGTATTAAGAAAACAAGCTCTTACTTGGAGTCGAGTTCGAAATGAAAGATTTGGATAAAACCAAATATCGCTTAGGCTTGCAGCTTGAGCATGCCCCTGAAAGGATTTTAGTACATCAAGCAACCTACACTCAAGAAGGTGGTAGAAAGGTTCGACTTTGAAAAGCATACCCTTCGAAAGTGCCCATGGTCAGGAGATCTTTGCAGCAATATAAGGACCCGTACGAACCTAGAGAAGAGGGGGAGGAAGTCCTGGGACGGGAATTCCCATACTTGAGCGTAGTTGAAGCACTCGTGTATTTAGCAAACTGTACTAGACCGAAAATTGCATTTGCCGTGAACCTGCTAGGAAGGTATAGTGCAGAACCTACCAAAAGGCATTGGCATGGAATAAAGACATCTTCTAATACCTCCAAGAAAGCAATGATCTTGGTCTGTTCTACAGGAAGAACCAAGACTTAAATATGATCAAGCTATCTGAGATATCGGTACCTATCGGACCAAGATACAAAAATCATAAAACAGGCTATGAACTCCTATGTGGTGGAACTGCAATTTCATGGAAATCGTCTAAGCAGAGTCTTATATCAACTTCGACGAACCACTTGGAAATAATAGCATTATGCGAGGCCTCACGAGAATGTGCTTGGCTTCAGCGGATGATTCACCACATCCAACAGTTGTGTGGATTAAATATTGCACAGACTCTCACTATTATCTATGAAGATGTAGCTTGTGTTGCACAAGTGCAGATGGGTTATGTGAAGAGTCAACTCACAAAGCATATCAACCATAAGTTCTTCTATTTTCATGAATTGCAAAAGATGAACGAAATTAAAATACTGCATACTAAGTCATGTGAAAATCTAGCAGATTTATTCACTAAGTCACTTTCAGCATCTAGCTTTGAAAGGTACATATGTGGAATTGGAATGATGAGACTTAGAGAAGTGCAGAATTCAGGGGGGAAATCTTCACGAACTCTTTATTGAAACTTGATCACGAAGATCAAGTACCCAAAGAATAAATCCTGGAGATTAAATGAAATTGGGTGGATTGTACTCTTTTTCCCTTGATGAGTTCTCCTGAAGTTTCTCGGCTAAGGTTTTTAATGAGGCAATTCGTGCAGCACGGCAAAACGTGTTTCATATACTCTTTCTCCAATTTTTTTCCACTGGGTTTTTATGGAGTTTTGACGAGACATGAACATGACGGATGAGTGCCCAAGGGGGGGTGTTAAGAAACCGGGCCCAGGCCGACAGTCCTAGCTCACGATGAGCTCCTCATCTATCTAGTAGCCTATATAAAGGAGAGGGACTCCAACCATTGTACTACAGTTTTACAGAAGAGCAATAAAGAGAAGTCAGAAGTCCTATCATATCTCTGTGTTCAATCTACTATTCTATTCTTGTATTGTTCTTACGATTCTGAGTTTGTCTACGAGGTAATCGTTCGAACAGAACTCACCAGCAACAATTTCTCAACAGAAACACCCATAAAATAAGGTGCGCTTGTGCTGTTCCTACCACCCGGTGGCGCAGGCCTGGAACCCCACGCTTTGGGTGGCAGGAGTGGGCATGTTGGGCTTTAGGGTTGAGACGGGATGATGAAAACCGCAAGGCACAGGGCTAACAGGGAACTTCCTTGTCAGAATTCCATCTAAGCCAAATTCGACAGTTTGCCCTGTACCTGCGTCTCATAGGGCACCCTGTGCCTGTGCCGACAACAAGCATGTAAACCCCCTCATGCCAACTCCTTTTTAAAAACTTCTTCTAATTTCTAAAAAAGGTACATTGTTATAAGACAAATAAGTTGATTTTTTTTTGTGATTACAAGAAGGCACACATATGCGAGTGCGTTTCTCTTAACACACGCCTAGAGAGACAGTAAATCCGCGACATCACAAAATCTTTACTGAAACGCACTCACGTGTACGTAAAAGTAGACATCAGGATTTAAACCCTGGTAGGTCGAGTGATATACTTACAACTCCACCACCCCACTAAGAAGTGGTTTTCCAGAGAAATAAGTTGTTTCATAATCTACAATACCATGTTTATGTGGTCTATCTACATATTTTGGAACTACCAGCGCAATTATGTGTAGTGTCGTACAATATAGCATTTAAAATTTTCTTCGTTAAATACAAATGTTCAAAATTCCTATTTCACCATTAACACAATTTATTTTGAGATATCTCTCCTATGTGAAAGAGATGATTTGGAGGTGGGTCTGTCAAGCAAATTTAAACACTCTGAACCTTCGAACTATAGGTAATGGCACTCATCTTTCTAAAAATTTTAAAATTAATATATCTCTAAGTCAACTATCAAGTATAAAGCCTTTAAAATTTGGGTCTATCAAATTAAGTGCTGCTTGTTTTTCTTGTATGTGAGAATAGTTCCAAATCTTCATATCTCTAAGTCAACTATCAAATCTAAGCCTTTAAAATTAGAGTCCACAAACATAAGAGCTATATGTTTTTATTTGTTTGCAAGAATTTATAGCACATTTCTCTTTTTTTTTTCTTAGCAGTTTTAGATCGTCTGTTATAAGCTTTTATTTATATAATAGATACGTCCACTACACGAATTCTAGGAGAACCTATGTGTTTAGTGAGAGAATGAATGATAATCTTCTTTTCCCTCAATTCACGATGTTCTTAGCGTGTACATGCTTGCTGGATGCCCGGATGGGGCGTTTGTGCATGAACAAGAATAATGTGTTCTAGATTTTTCAATGGATGGAGTATTAGCTGGAGGTTGATATCTTAATCGAGCTCGATGTGCGCAGAAACCAACGGGCCGCAAAACCACCCAACAAATGACTCTTCGACTTTAGAAAATGGAGTAGAAGCTTTAGGCAGCGCAGTTGCACATAAATTTATCTAGTTCTTATATCCCAATCAACCGATCGGCTTTACCATGAGCATGACCAGTCCCAGTGGATCTTTACCATTACTGCAGACGCATTTTCGCTCATTAGACTTACCTATCCTTCCTCAGTTCGTTGATCACAGAAAACCAAGCAACGGCATTTTTATTTCTGGATCGTCCACATGGAGAGCTCACCGGTTCGCCACAATTCAGTTCCTGGATCATGCATGCAATCCGTACCGAAGGGGTCACGCTAAGGGATCTTCAATAGCGGTCATCTCAGCTGTCTCTTAGTTGTTATGTCACTCAAACGTTTAGTTGGAGGAGAGAGAATGTGATGAGAAAATATATCATCTCTTATATAAGAGTCAAGCTAGCCACACAAACTATCGCAAATTATGAGTGTGTAAGGAGAGAAGTTGTGTTAAAAATAAATAATTTTATAGGTAACTTGTTTAAGATATTATCCCTAATATTGTCTGTAAATAAATTGGAGACTTATAGATAATTTGAAAGACAAACTGTTATAAATACCTACCCTAAGAACACGAGTACCTCGGCGAGGACGTCATGATTAATGAATTCATGCGTGCGGTCGGCAGCCCTACGCGCATGACCTGATGGGGGAAATAAATTCAGAGGCGGAGGGCTTTGGCTGAGCCCCTTCTCGTCCACCGCACATCACCCCCTAAATCCAACTGTGTCGGGGACGTATCACTCCGAGAATTTGCTTTCACTGATGGTCTACATGCCACGATCAGCCAGAAAACTTCTTCCGAAAGTACTGCATGCCTAGAAGGCAAGCCCATAAGGCCATTAACACAGTGTGCCGAACTGGTCCACTCCTTTGCTGCTAAACCCATGGGCTGGCCTGGACAACCGTGAGGAAAGCGGCACCGCCCACCCCAGGCCATGGACCATTAACTCCCCCGCTTTGCGTACGCGGGCTGCTGTTCCTTCAGTTGCTCCGCGGGCTGAGGCTTACTGCCCATGAACGAGCGCGTGGCGGAGCCACCTACCGGCGACCCTGGCGGCTGCCCGACTCGCTGGCGAACCGCCGATAAGGAGCGTTAAGGAGCAGTGAAGCTTCTCTGCCGCCGCTGCGAAAAGAGTTGAAGATGTGTTTTCCTAGGCAAACACTCGCCATAGTTAAACTTGCCTAGGCTCTAAGAACATTATGGCCCAACAATCTAATCTGATGAAAAGTCATCTTTGTAGATATTTCATTATTCTTTGCGATTACATTGTCAGATCTTTGTTCCCACTTCGGTTTTTTGCGAAATTTTTGCCAGATGTTGTAGTATTTTCTTTCCCATAGCATTTTTTTACCGTTATTGTTCTATTAACATTTTGATTTGTTTAAACTAACTACCTTGATATGATCCACCAATGTTTTTTGTTTACGACTAATAGTTTTCAATTGTTTTCACTCGTAGTCTTGAATTGTTTCAATGAGCATGTTTGATTTAGTCTACTCTTTTTAACATCATCGATGAACCGTTGGAACATTGAAACCAACCACATGGAACATTGGCCCATCCTCAATTATAGCTTAATGCATGGAACATCGTCGATGAATAGTTGGAATATTGGAACAAATGTGTGGAACATTTTATTTTAGCTATTGGAACATTCAACAATCACCCAATTCAAAAATACATACACCGAAATATCATCCTTAAACTAATGGAACATCGTTGGTGAATTGTTGGAACATTGAAACAAAATGTGTGGAACATTATGTTTAATTGAGTGGAGCATATCATATTCTCATGTTTCATCCCCTAACTATCCACTCTCCCGTAAAAAAAATGAATAAAAACCGAACAACGACGATGAATCGCTGAATATATTAAAATATTAATTTTGGAATATTAATCTTTCTTTTAGTGGCAAATTCCCAACTAAAATAGCAGGAAAAGGAAGAAGTAAAAAGGAAAAAAGAGAAATCATTTCGTGCAGGGCTGTCTCGTGAATATTGCGTGTGTACGCGGGATGAACAACCAAACAATTAAGAGAAAAACACTCTCATAACACTTCTTTTGAACTGGTTTACAAACATACCACTAAATTTTTCCCCAGCTCTCATAGCACTGGATAGTTACCCAACATTGCTTCGTCTAACACTCCATCATCACTTTGCCAATCTGCATTGTAGGATTATACACTAACGGTACGTATCAGGTATGGATCCCCTCCCATTGTTTGTCCCATCTACTCCAACTCATCAGCACTGCCTTCCTCCTCTCTTCCTCTCTTCCGTCGCTCACCTTGTCATCCTCAGTGCTCCTGTTTGTCCTCAGTACCACCTCCCTTCCCTTCCTCGAGTGTCGCGTGTAAGGACTAGAGATTAACTCTTCCAAATCCTCTATGCAATCCATTCTAGTCCCATGATCAGTAGCTAGAGTACACGGTTAAACAAAATGATAACAAACCATATCACACATTTATTGAATAAAATAAACAGTTTTATTACTAGGAAGGCTTACGAGCCAACAATGATGAACACAGCGGAAGCCAAAGAAAAAGTAGTGGAGCTCAGCTAATCTGCCACAGGCAATCGACTAGGGTAGCGGCCTAGCCGTCGTGATCTTCAGCAGTTGCGAAGTCCTTCTCCTCTGATCAACATTTTATTAAGCAAGGTGAGTACAAATGAATATACTCCGTAGGTTACACCCAATAACATATTATAATGCATGAGGGTATAACAAAGGATGGCTTATAGAGTTTATTTTGCATAAAGCGATGTTTTCTTTAAATACTTATACTAAGTTCCAAGGCAGATATTCTATAACTAAAAATCATTTTCTAAATTCTCAGTTTTATAGTCAAATAACATTCACACAAGAATGGTGAATGATACGCTCTTATCACATGGCTACCCGTCCAATTTCCCATTTGGATAAGATATCCAGAAACATTTGATAAAATCTTTTGAAATCAAAACCAAAAATCTATACTTTGCATTGGCTTTGCTTCAGCATGTTCATGACTGTGGACACGGCTATTCGAATAGTTTTACACTCTGTAGAGGTTGTACAGCTTTACCCACATGACACGACTTCTCTAGTTTGTTTGGCATCCGTCGATATCACCGCTCACTATCTTAGGTAAGCAATCTAGAGCACGTGACAAGGCCTTTACAATACACCATCCCACCGTAGTCCCGCCTCGCTAAGGTTTCGCTTCCTTTGGATTGAACTATCAGCCGGATCAAGCCCCCTTTTGCGCCATGTGGGAATATATAAAAGTAGGTCATAAAAGACACCCACGCAACTGGATGGCACGATCACGGTGAAATGTTACAAATTAGTTAGCCAAGTCTTCCCCACTCTGGATATGTGGTTGTATAGTAAGGCTTGGCAAGATGCGGCTTGAAGTTCGGTCCTTAACTGATTTGGGCGACTTTCCAACAAAACCCATGGGCCTCAACCATACCTGATTGAGCCCGTGCATAAACCTGCACCCACCAAACATCCATTTTGCCCAAGTCCAAAACAATTTTCATTTTGTTTTGCTTTTCAAAAATCATTTGCAGAAGTAATATAGTAAAACAATACCATAGGCTCAATTAAATCATATTTGAACATTTGGCTAATTTCCCCCCCCAAATTCAATATTTTTGGTGTAAGATTGACTAAGCATAAAGTTTTTCAACATGTTCTAGCTCATACTATTGTATCAACTAGATTTTCATCTAAGGTGTCATGGTAGGTTTATTTCAATGTCGAGATTGGCAGTACAAAGGATTTAGGTATAACTATAATTTAAAAACAGGCATTTAAATTACATTGAATAGAAATATGCATGCAATAATAATTTTAAAATAGAATTTAAATAATTTGAAATATTGGGATCAAATATGATAAAAGGATGTAACTTGTCTTGCTTATTTTTAGTTGTTGTTCTTAAACGGCGTCGAAATTTGATTCTTCAAATACTTCCGGTTTCCCCGGAGTTGTCGAAATCTATACGCGAAAATAAACCAAATTCAAATATATTCAAATAAAAGGAAACACTTCGAACAAAGGTAAAATATTTAACAACAACTTGAAGAATGGAAGTATTCTAGATGAAACTAATCGTACCTAGTGGAGTTGATGAAGGAAATACTTTAGACAAAGTATATCCGAAGGAGTTGATGAAGGAAATACTACAGACAAAAGTAGATAAATCTAACAGGGGGAGAGAGAGAATGTTTACAGGAACATTCCTCCTAGTTACCTAGCTAGGGGAGATTACCTGGTTAGGTAACACTCTTAGATCTGTTTTCTGATCATGAAGGGTTCTGCTACTGAGAACGGATGACGACGGATGATACCTAGAACCTAGGTGATGTTGTTTTCCTTAACATGCTACCTAGTACTCACAAGCACTCTCTCTAGGCATTCTATGTATACAACCACGATGATCATACAGTCAAAATCAATCCTCTTATAAGTTCTCCTCTTTCGGCAAACTTTGATGGTGATTGTGTGCATATCTATTATCAGCTAGTTGAATATCTACAACTAATTGATTTTCTAATATCCTTAGGCTAATTACTTAATCACTAATTATCCTGATTAAAACGTATACATCCTAATTTACAGTATTGATTAACTTACTACGAACCTAATCCTGATCTTAGCGTTAACTGGGCTTTAAGTCATCTCCTTATTAAGCTTTAACTAATTTGAGCTAATCCCCTCAACACCGGTCATGTTCAACAGTTAACACCATTTAAGCTTGTGGTTTGCTAACTAAATATCTACTAACTACTTAACTCAACGCAACATCTAGTAAAGATGTATCCTACCGCCTCAAATGTTTTGAATAACACTTATACATTATAGTTGTTAATTCATCCATAGTTGTCATACTTCAACTAATTAATGACATGTTCCACTTAATCACTGATGGTTATGATTCTTCAACTGGACAAAGGATCTTCTAAACAGACTGGCCGGTGCAACAAACTGACAAACATTGTCTTTGCATCACTGACAACCAGAATTTAATCAAACTCAGCTAACATCACTTAGCTCTAACTTACTTACTAGGGGAGAACCTGCTATCAGTTAATCCTCATTTCAATCACATACATAAGGAACACTGAGAAAGAGAACCGAGGAGGCCGAAGCGGCTCAGTAAGTGGTTCAGGGGCCTCAAGCGCCAATGGGAGGTTTGACGGCCGCCACCGCACATGGGCAAAATCGAACCGCGAAGCTGCGGTGACCCCGAGGGCAGTGGCGGCGTGGCCGTGGGTGGTTGGAGGTGGCCGGATGGTGGCTTGCGGCGGCCGGACATAGAGGAGAAAAGGGGCGGCAGCGCATGGGTGAGAGAGGGGTGAGCACAAGTATGAGGGGGTGGTAGGAGCTCACCAACACGGTTGATGGCAGTGGAGAGCTGTCGAGGCGGGCTGGCGGTGGTGAACCACATGCGGCGCGGAGGGCTTGCCGAGGAACTAGAGTGGATGGTTGGGGAGGACCTTGGAGAGTCCCTGGGTGCTCCACCCACGATGAATCGACTGGAGTTCGCCAAAGGAGGCACGTGGCGAAAATGGGAACTTCCGGCCGGAGATGGGGAAGAGGTTCGTGCGGCATGCTCCGGTGGATGGGTCTCCCAATTACTTGGGGCTTTTGCTCCTCATGGTCTTGGTCGCGGCATGACGCGGATGGTCAAGCGACGGGTTCACCAAACACAAGGGTAGACAAGGACAGAACCACGTGACCTAGGGCAGCTTGAACTTGATTCAAGCCGGGGGAGGAAGATAGAGTTAGGGGGAAGGGGAGAAAGTGGCAGGGAGAGGCTCAGCGCTGCCTCTTTTGTAGGTAGGTTACGGAGGCAACGAGGATGGCCGGCATGGGCAAAGGAGCAGCGATGGCAAGGTGACGGGCGCGGCGTGGCGCGCATGCAGGACACGGCGGTGGTTTTGTGGAAGAAGACTACTACATGTGGGGCCGTTGGCCGGTGAGGGGAGGAAGAAAAGGACGTCGGGATAGAGTGGGCTGGACGAGTTGGGCCGCAGGCGCAGAAATAGGGAATGTGCTGAGAAGATTTGGCCTGATTTAAATTTCTGAATTTTGTTTGATTTACCAATTTAAAAATTTCAGTTAATTCAATTTACCTCTGGAAAATAGCAAATAAAATCCAAAAATAATGGAAAAATTCACAGAAATCCCGAGATATTATGTAATTAAATAAAATATTTTCAACTTAACATTGGTATAATTTTTAAAATAAATTATCTTGGCTTTAACATAAATAGGAAAAAGCTTTTTAAATTCTAGAAAATTCAGAAAGCTCAAGAAAATAATTAATTTTTTCTTTTTTAACTTTAAATCCAATAAAAACCCAGAACACTCAACAAATTATATTTTTTCCATTTAAATATATAGGAAATTCAGAAAAGTATTAAAATTCTTTTAAAACTCATAAAATCCAATAAAATAGTATTTTATTAATTTAAAATTGGTAACAGAACTTTGGGCTGTTACATCGCGTCTCTTCCCTTCCCGAAGCGCCACCAGAGGGGAAGAAGAAGGGCCAGATTCGAGCTCGATTCAGTTGGATTCGCTGGTTTCGAGCTCAATCCAATCGGATCCGTCATCGTTGAGCCCAAAGCTAATCAAATTTGTCACCATCTGTCTCATATTCATCACCATCAGTGTCGGGCTTGTCTCTCTCCATTAACTCATTGTCGAGCTCGATGTTGTCAAGACCTTCGTTCTACTGGTGCGGAACAAGCTTTGCTTGGTGTAAGGTCGAGGAGGCCAACTAGGGGGTGAATAGACAGTTTTAAAAACTATTTGGCAAAAACCGAGTTTTATATGCGAAAGCGTAAATCAAAACAATTTTGCACAATTAAGGACTAAATCAACTAGTCTCACTAAGTGCACCAAACCTAAGTCTAAATCAAGTTTTGCAATCCTAGGATGACAAGCAAACAATTCAATTCTAGGAATGTAAATTGCAAGCATGTAAATCACAAGAGAGCAAACTATAATATGACAAACAATCTTTTTACCATGGTGTTTGGAGACTTATCGGTTTCCCCTAATCTGTGTTGAGATAAGCACAAACGAATTGGACTGGCTTCACAAATTAAACAAAACAACTCAATCTACTCGGGATTGCTCTTCCTCCACTTCGAAGATGGCGAGCACCAAGCCACTCACAACCAATCTGGGCCTTTTCACACTCTTCTTGAAGAGATCACCGTCCACGACTCCTCCAAGCTGTCTAGGTGGCGGCAACCACCAAGAGTAACAAGCCAAGACGTGTCGATGATCAAGACCCAGGGCCCCTTATCAAGTTTATAGGAAAATAAAATATGAGAGCGCGATCGAAATAGAGACATTTATTGTCGTGGACATAGTGAGAGTTTTTGCAAAAAAAATGTTATGAGAATAAGATTGAGATTGTGATTCTGTTGGACCAAAACGACGACTAGAGGAGGTTGAATAGGAGCTCTGCCTCTTTTTACCTTGATCGGATTCAACTCAATTTTCTCTCCAATAGCTATAAAAGCTATGAAGATTAACGAACAAGCACAGCGGAAGTCTTGTATTGAATCCAATCGAAACCCCGAAGCACAACAACCAAAAACACCAAAAACTCAAATCAAAGTGAGTCAGACGATCAGACCTCTCAGGTTGGGCAGTCTGACCGTTGGCCTAGCGATCAGACCTCTCACCAGGGGCAGTCTGATCTCCAGCCCGATGAACAATGAAATCAGCACAAATCCGCTCAACTTTTGATCCGATCATCCAAATCTCCTCAAATTTCAATCATAGCTCATCAAGAAGGTCAGTAACCTATTCCAATCGACGATCGGGAAGATGAAATCCAAGGTTCCATAAATTTCATAGATGAGGGAAGGAGGGCACAAGAATCAAGGAAAATCAAACTTTGATCACAAAACTTGCTCGTGGGTAAAAGATGATCAAAATGATCCTAAATGTATTCTCACATATCACAGCAAGCGAGACCACCGTAAGAAACCAAAGGAAAACCAAAGGATCATCAAAAAACCAAAAGTCATCCAAGAGAGAACAAGACAAGACAAGACTCATCTTGGAGGAATCTTACTTGGATTGATTTGAGAGAGATGTTGGTTTACAGTCACTCCACCATGGAGGACAAAAGCTCAACACTTAAGCACATGATCAATCCATCTTTCACAAACCCTAACCTTAACTACTCAAAAATCCCAAAACACAAATTATGGTTTTTCTCTTGGAAGAACTTGGGAACTCCACATCTGGATACTCCCTTTTATAGTGGAGGCTAGGCTGAGAGAGAAGACCCCAACGGGCACCTGTTAAGCCCACACACAAACAGATCTACACTCACGCACCCTTCTCAAAGCGGATGATGAACGTGGCTTCCCTAATCTGTTTCTTCGTGATCTTTATCTTCATTTGACCTAAAACGTCTCTCCTTGCATTATCTTACGCCGCGGTTTAGCCAAAGGTCACCAATGCGGTATTTTAGTGAAGTTAACAAAATATCCCTTCTTGATCTTTCTCCAAAAGACCGAGTCTAATCTTTATGAAGCACTCCCATGCTTCGTCACGTGTACATTGATCAACGACTCTCTTCATGTCAAAAGGTCTCTCCCATCCGACTCCCACTGAAACCACCATGATATTTGCACCGACCCTTGCGCCGCTTGATGCAACCCGCCACACCGAACTTCCCGTTCGGTCATCCTTGTCTATTTTGCGCCATACTTGAGTCTACTGACTTCACCCGACATCCTCGATCATTTTGGACCTCACCTCTCCAAGCCTAGTCTCAATCATCCTTGTCGTTGACCTCCAAGCCTCCTATACAACAATAAACCAAGAAATCGATTTCGAAAACAAGTTCTTCACAACTTGACCCATGTTAGTCAAAACATGCATCAAGCAACACATATGCACTGAAATATATGAAATTGACCTAACCTATGAACAACGCCGCCAAGCCGACCAGTGAATAGGGAAAAACTGATCAAACTGCCACACATGGTCGGTCTGACCACCTAGCAAGGGGACTTAGCCAAATTTCCTCCCTGGAAATCTGAAACATCTCTGAAATTTAAAATAAATAAAACTTTTGGCTCGAAGCTCTAAAAATTATGAGACTAAGTGTAGAAGAATCCTCTCTCTTATCTACACCCTCTATTTTTGGCCTGGCTCCAAACTCGAAAGTCACCTTTATGGCCGGTCTGACCACCGCCTCTGGCCTGTTTGACCGCTAGGCACTTGACACCCTAACGACCAGGTCTGCTAGCTAGAGGTGGCCGATCAAGCGCCACCAAGGCGGTCGACCGCCTCTTGCTGACCGAACCTAAATTTTGCCAAAAATGTGTGTTTCGATAAACCTTCAACACCATTGCAAATTGTATCATCATCCTAAGATCATGAGTATATCCTCATGATATCCATAGATTTAGATTGTGTTACAAGGTACACGGGCTACCATATTTATAAATGTCGAAGAGGTGACAGTTAATGCCGCTAAAGGAGCCTTTTGTCTCCACGCACGTTCCTTCTTTAAGTCTTCAGCCGTTGCGTCTCTTAGTCAACTATCGTAAGTTGTCAGATACGCCAATAACTGCTCTCACATTAGTCACGTGGGAAACTGCCTTGTCCTCCAACCAGTTTTCCTGGTCGGGGGTGGCCCAAACCATATGACTGGTCACATAGTGTACATGACTAGTCATATAGTGTCCATAACTAGTCGTCTCATGACTCAAACTAGTCTATGACCGGTTTGGCCGAAATAAAAGGGATTATGCTTCTTTTTAATTGTAGTCATATGTATATAACCGTTATAAAATGGGCCCTTAATATGCGGGCTTGTTTTCATAGATACTTTGACTTTGACCAAAAAATATTGACCTAGTCAAGAATCCTCCTCAAGACGCTCACTTGACTTCAACCAAGTGGCCAAAGCTCAATCTTAAATGCAATGCATTTAGAACTTACCTCTAAAGCTCACAACATGCAATACATGCACTTGAATCTTGCCTCTAAACTTCACAAGGTGCAACAAATGCATTAGAGAGTGGAGAGCACTTGCACTAGCTCAAGGATGTTGTAATGGAGTGCCAAGAGTCATAAAATGCCAGCCCAAGCCAACCTTATATAGCCTTCCAACCAAACCTAGCAGTTATTCATACAAAATCTACTCACAGAGCACTGTCTAGACATGTCCACACTAGGGCAATTGTTGCAGCAGGACATGTCCACTGGGCTTTCCAACGGCTAGAGTATTTAATGCGAGAATATGACCAGCGGGAGCTAGGCCAGACTCGTCTGAACATGTCCACACACCAACACAGATCGACTAGACATTTCCATCAACTCCTCTGCTGGGAAACAATTATAGCCGCTCAGCTGGACAGTTGGTTGGACATGTCCAACACCCTCTCTGCCCACAATTCTAAATAGATCAAGCGCAATGGTGGACAAGAGCTAAAGGACATGCATGATGCACCTTTAAATAAGTAAAACCACATGCATACCATGAACATCTAGTTAAGTCTAACCAAGATCTCCAAAACCATTTTTCATAGACTTAAACTAACCACAAACTAAGTGCACATGTCTAGAATAATATGAATTATGCATTTGAGATTGAGCAATTGGTGTAGGGATACGGGTAAGCTACACTAGTTGATAATTCAAAAATTCTACCACGTAAACTAGGAAGTCATGCAAGCAAGAGATCATAGATCGTTACCACTAAGCAGTCTTGTGAAAAAATTAAGCGACTGATCCAACATTGAGCGCATCGATGTAGTGGTCGTAGTCGATTGTCCTATTGGTGGTATGATCTAGAGGCAATTATAGAGATGATTGTATCACGTCTATGTTTATGAGTTATTGAATAAGTGTTATTCTGTTCCTTGAATGAATCATTGGTTATGAAGATTAACAAGTATGTGACTTGTTGGTGAAACTCTTTTAACTTATATGATGTCGTTCTAAATGAATCCCTGGTCGGATGTTATTGATCGGAACACTAGTGACTCTATCGACTAACACATGTATTGATTAATGACTATGTTTCACCGGCCATGGATATAGGGATATCGAATCAATAATGTGAACACATGTTAGAGAACATGGGTTGGATTGACCCACCTTGAGATACTATTGAGATTGTTATGATCTTATGTGTCGTCAGTTGGTCTCAAGCAATGATAATGTATAATCCTTAGACCTGAGATCAGCATGATTTTCTACATGTATAAGAGTACACTTTGGGGTTGTCAAACACTACTCCGTAATTGAGTAGTTATAAAGGTAGCTTTCAGGTATGTTGTGAAACATGCAGAGGAATGTGACTGGTCGGATATAAGATTTGCCCCTCCTAATATAACAGGAAAGATATCTTTGGGCCCCTCAATGTGGTCGGATAAAGAAAGTGCATGGCCATGCCACTAGTGGTCGAAGTGTTTGACCACATGAAGTTATCTGATAGTCGATCGAGAAAGTATTGAACAGTCCATGGATGACACAACATCTCACCTAGAGTTTAACAAGATATCGTGAGGCAAAGGGAGAATACACGAGAAGGTCTTTCAGTTCGATCAGATACAGACTAGTCGTATGGAAATACGAGCTAGTCATAGGTTGGTCGAACAAGATCACTAAGTGGTCAAAACCTGGCCGTAAGGAGTTACGAACTGGTCGAGACCAAATATGAACTGATCGTATAAAGATACGAGCTGGTCGTTAGTGATATGGACCTGGTCGTAGATCATATTGCATTAAGGTTCGCCCGATATAATTCGTGTGTATTCGGGAATCGCTATATTCTGCTAGGAGCCGCTGACGACTCGTGATCGGAAAGGAGTTTCCGAGTCACAACCGATTACGTATGAACCTAACGGGTCACACACTTAACGGGTTGGAACAAACCAGTATGGATACGATTCATCAAACATGTTCAGATAGGATCCGTAACGGGCACTATATAAGGAGATGCTTGAGGCTGTTGGGACGTAGAGATATACACGTGAGTTGTTCCACTGAAACCCTAGCCACCATCTTCTTGAGAGAGCCTTCCCGTGCGACTTGGTGCTAGCATACCAGCGTACGGTGTTCCTTCCCTGAACGTGTAGATCTTGTAGGCGCTCTGCGGTTCTTTATGCAGCGAGGGCGATCCGCGATCTTCACAAGGAACTGCACATGTTGCTAGAGGAGACAATCGACTTGTGAGGACGTTGGACGATCGCCTACGACCACTACCTCGATGCACTATTCATTGGACCAGGCTGCTCCAACTCTTCTTCTGTTGTACTGCGCGTCTAATGGTAACGATCTATGATCTCTTGCTTACATGGCATCCTAGTTTACGTGGTAGAATTTTTGAATTATCAGCTAACGTAGCCTACTCGTATACCTTCACGTCCAATGTCCACGGCACCAATCGTCTCCTCCAGCAACCTATCACGTTCCTTGCGTAGGTCGTGGATTGTCATCGATCGTAGTGGCGAATCAACCGCAAAGAACAATTGCGGACATCTATGATATTCACACTTCCAGGGGTGGAACGTCGTACACCGGTGTGCTAGCACCAACGCGCACATTAGGGCATTTGGGAAGATGGCGGCTAGGATTTCGATGGAGCAACTCTCTTACGTCCCAACAGCCCCATGCATCCCCTTATAAATAGTCCATAGCGGATCCTATACGAACTTATTTGTTCCAACCCGTTAAGTGTGTGAACCTGTAGGTTCATGCGTAATCGATTATGACTTGGAAACTCCTTTTCAACCACAAATCGTTAGCGGTTCCTAACAGGACATAACAATTCTTGAATACACATAAATATTATATTAGACGAACTTATGCAATATGATTTGCAACCAGGTCCTTATTACTTACAACTAGCTCATATCTCTATACGACCAGTCCATATTTAGTCATGACCGGTTCATAACAACTTACAACCAATTCGCCGACCAGTTAGTGATCATGTCCGACCAGCTCACGACTAGTCTGTATCTCCATAAGACCAGTTCATATCTGGTCATACTGAACAACTTGCTTGCGCATTCTCTTTTTGCCTCACGATATCTGGTTGAACTCTAGGTGAGATATATGCCATCTATTGACTGTTCAATATCTTCTCGATCTAGTGATGAATAACTTTATGTGGTCGACTCTTCGAGCACTAGTAGCATGGCCATGAACTTTCTTTATCTGACCACATCGAGGGGCCCAAAAGTATCTCTCCTGTTATGTTAGGAGGGACAAATCTCATATCCGACCAGTCACATCCCTCTGCATGTTTTATAGCATATCCGAAAGCTACCTTTGTAACTACCCAGTTACGCGGTAGCGTTTGGCAACCCTTAAATGTACTATTACACATGTAGAAAACCATACTGATCTCAGGTCTAAGGATTATACATCATTATTGCTTGAGGCCAACTGATGACACATGAATTCGTAACAATCTCAATAGTGTCTCAACGTGGGTCAATCCAACACCATGTTCTCTAACATGTGTTCACATTATTGATTTGATATCCCTATATCCATGACCGGTGAAACATGGTCATCAATCAATACACGTGTTGGTTGATAAGTCACTAGTGCCCTGACCAGTGACATCTAACTAGGGATACATTTAGAATGACATCATATAACTTAAAGAGTTTCACCAACAAGTCACGTATGTTTTAATCTTTATAAATGATAATTCATCCAAGGAACATAACAAAATTTATTCTATGACTCATAAACATAGACGTGATACAATCATCTCTATGATTGATTCTAGGGCATATCACCAATAATCGGCATACGATGCAAATCAAGTTACTAGTCATCGACCGCTCTTAATAGTACAGTAAAACTATAAACAGATTATAGCAAACCGGTCTATCCACCAAACACCTAGACCGACAAAATAACTACACCTAGACCGGCAAAATAACAAACAAATATACCCTTAGCCTTCATTATATACCTTTTCCTTGAGACAATCCAACTCGGGGGCATTACATTGATCTCATGTGCCACTTTTCAATTTCCCGGATCTTGATCCAATGACAAACATTACTTTTGCCAAGTCCAAGCTCCAATAAACCGAGATATTGACTTAACAACTATCAACACATGATTCCATCCAAGGCTTTCATCGTCAATCAGGACTAAACCTATTTCACCAACTCATGGAGAATATTAGTCCAACACATCCATTTGTCATTAATCACTAAAGCACACCATTAACTCATAATGGGGGACTAGACTCTCTCTCTCTCTATCTCTCTCCGCTGATTGTCGACAACCCAATTGCAAATAATTGAAATTAAATCATCATGAGTATTTCTACTACAAAAGCTTTATATACTCAAGGGCGTATTTCAAAGTAAAGATCCTCAATATGTGAAATAGGAACATAGATCAACACTAGAAACCTCAAAACATAAAATGAACTCCTCTAGATTTTTGCATACATACATACATAAATACAATATAATATATATATATATATATATATATATATATATATATATATATATATATATATATATATATATAGGACGCTAATTTAAATACTCTTAGGAGTATGTACTCCCTTCTAATATACCACTTAAATGAACATATTATACTTGTTTATCACTTTCATTATACTTAAATGCCAATCATAAGATACTCCAATGTGACTTGCTTAAAAATTTCCATTGGAATCCTTTATTTATATATATATATAACATTTTCATATATAAAAGATGTATGTACACAAATTTTGCTATAAAAAGTGGATTTTAATAATAAAAATTCATGAAACTTACTTTAGGATATCTTATAATCATTATTAGGGCACGCTCAAATAGACAAAGAGGTATCATCATACGATTTAAGTGGTATATGAGAAGTGAATACGTACTCAGAGTATCATACCATTTTCTATACATATATACATATATATATGTATATATGTGTGTGTGTGTGTATACACACACACACGATATATATATACGTATATACTACACACACACACACACACACACACACATATATATATATATAGAATGACGTTTGCATACTCTAGGAGTATGTACTACCACTTCAATATACCGCTTAAACACATATATTATACTTCTTTATCACTTTCAAGTATACTTAAATACCAATTATAAGATACTCCAATGCGACTTGATTGAAAAAATTTCATTGGAGCCCTTTGTTTTTGCTTTATACCCTTTTCATATATAAAAAAGTATATGCACAAAATTTGCTATAGAAAGTGGATTTTAATGAAATTTTTCATGGAACTCACTTTGGGGTATCTTATAATCATTTTTGGAGTATGCTCAAATAGATAAAGAGGTATCCTCATACGATTTAAGTGGTATACAAGAAGTGAATACGATACTCCCAAGTACCATACCATTTTATATATATATATATATATATATATATATATATATATATATATATATATATATATATATATATATATATATATATGGAAACAATACAATATGCACATATCCAATTCGATACTACGGTGTAATTCACCTATATGTTGGTTCAGGAATGCAACAAGACATAAAAGTGTAACATCGAATGCACACCTTGAGGTTTCCATTTTTCATCCAAATGAGACTAAACAATATTATACACAACAATCGTGTTAGTCTCATATTTAGATTTATCATTAATCACCAAAACCAAATGAATTGCAAATAATTGAAATTAAATCATCATGAGTATTTCTACTACAAAAGCTTTATATACTCAAGGGACGTATTTCAAAGTAAAGATCCTCAATATGTGAAATAGGAACATAGATCAACACTAGGAAACCTCAAAACATAAAATGAACTCCCTCTAGATTTTTGCATACATACATACATAAATACAATATAATATATATATATATATAATATATATATATATATATAGGACGCTCGTTTCGTACTCTTAGGAGTATGTACTCCCACTTCTAATATACCACTTAAATGAACATATTATACTTGTTTATCACTTTCAGTATACTTAAATGCCAATCATAAGATACTCCAATGTGACTTGCTTAAAAATTTCCATTGGAATCCTTTATTTATATATATATAACATTTTTCATATATAAAAGATGTATGTACACAAATTTTGCTATAAAAAGTGGATTTTAATAATAAAATTCATGAAACTTACTTTAGGATATCTTATAATCATTATTAGGCACGCTCAAATAGACAAAGAGGTATCATCATACGATTTAAGTGGTATATGAGAAGTGAGTACGTATCTCTGTGAGTATCATACCATTTTCTATACATATATACATATATATATGTATGTATATACGTGTGTGTGTGTATACACACACACACGTATATATATATATATATACGTATATACTATACACACACACACACACATATATATATATATATATAGGCTGATAGTTTAGTACTCTAGGAGTATGTACTACCACTTCAATATACCGCTTAAACACATATATTATACTTCTTTATCACTTTCAAGATACTTAAATACCAATTATAAGATACTCCAATGCGACCTGATTGAAAAAATTTCATTGGAGCCCTTTGTTTTTTGCTTTATACCCTTTTCATATATAAAAGAAGTATATGCACAAAATTTGCTATAGAAAGTGGATTTTAATGAAATTTTTCATGGAACTCACTTTGGGGTATCTTATAATCATTTTTGGAGTATGCTCAAATAGATAAAGAGGTATCCTCATACGATTTAAGTGGTATACAAGAAGTGGGAGTACGTACTCCCAAATACCATACCATATATATATATATATATATATATATATATATATATATATATATATATATATATATATATATATATATATATATATATATATATATATATATATATATATATATATATATATATATATATATATATATATATATATTGGAAACAATACAATATGCACATATCCAATTCGATACTCGGTGTAATTCACCTATATGTTGGTTAGAGGAATGCAACAAGACATAAAAGTGTAACATCGAATGCACACCTTCGAGGTTTCCATTTTTTCATCCAAATGAGACTAAACAATATTATACACAACAATCGTGTTAGTCTCATATTTAGATTTATCATTAATCACCAAAACCAAATGAATGGCGCTTGAACTTACACTTGGTCGTGTCAAGGACCGATCTGGTGTTGGGAGGAAAGGAGAAGGGAGGAGAGATAGGGGGAGTTGTGGAAAGGGGAGGAGGTGAGGGGCTCGCCGGAGATGGTGCAGCAGCGTCCCTAATGGCGGAAGCAACCCGATTTGGAGAAGGAGGGGTATAGTTGAGAAAGTGCTAGATGGAGCAAGGCTTGGTAACTATCCTATGAGAGCAAGGAAAAAAAATTAATGGTATGTTTGCAAATCGTTTCAAAAGTGATGCTATGATGACAATTTTCTCAACAATTAAACGACTTCACGCGTAAAATGGACCACGCCAAGAAAAGCCCAGGCGGAGGCGGGCCAACAGGAAGGGTGTGCGGCAATAGCACTGCCCCCAAGGAAAGTCGTGTAGGTTGCGATGTGCAAGCCCGCCTGCCGAGATTCTGTTTCGAGATAAAGTGGCCTTTGGTCACTCAGATATATTTTAAAGAGAAAATTCACAATATGCCACTAAATAACTATATGATTCATAATGTGTCACTTATTGTGAGGCTGACATGTGAGCCCAAAACTCATATGTCAGTGAGACAATAGTGATATACTGTGAAGTGACATATATTGAAGATCCAAAATTATTCAGTGCCGCATAACGAATTGCCCCTATTTTAAAACAAGCGAACATAGGGGCCAAAAGTACCATTTACCCATTCAATTGCAACACGCATCAGCTAGCAATAGCATTGCTGCAAGGCTGCAGGGGCTGCAAGCTATGTACGTTAGCAACATGGCAAGCCTAAGTACAATTCTCATGGCAAACTGGAGCACAAGGATCTCAATAAAAAAATGTTTGGATAGCAGTTCCCAACCAATCTTTCTTGAACAATAACAGTTACCAGAATCACCTTCTCTCTAGTTTCTGCACTCGACAACAGAAATCATGTTACCGATATTTTGAGTGAACAGAACAATCTGTTCTGAAAAAAAAGCAGAACAATGGCCGTTCAGACATAAAAGACTTCATACAAACAGAAATACTGATGCAAAGTACTCATCAGGAATCCCGCTCAGTTTACATTGACGGTAAAAGTACAAACAGTTGTGCACATAGCCTTCATATGTATTTCAGGCAGAAAGTCATTGGTCTGTTTCCTTTTGTTCATCTAGGTCCTAAAGCAGTAAAGAGCATTGCGATATGAGAAAAGACAAGGGATTCTACAGCAGATTGATATTAAAAAATGTTACCACAGATGGACTATACTTTCCTCTGAATATCCTAATCATGTTTGCTTGCTGCGATATTGAGCACCAACATATAGAAACTGTTTCCCTTCTCTCGGTCTGGTTTGGCCTTTCTCAGGAATCAACTATCACATTATCTCAATTACGACAGCATTACAAAACTGTATCAGCGCTGAAAACTGCCTTGCCATCAACTATCCTCCCTTAAAAGTGGTTGAGCACTAGAATCTACGAGACAAAGAGGAAAGAGAACATCAGCACAATATATCGACATTATTATTCCAAAATGGGGAGGAATGCAACAATAGCGTCTTTAGTCATTACCCGCGCTTCCATTCCACGTGTTAATTGAGCGATTTCTCCAGTTCTGGATGATCTGTGCAATTTCTGATTTCACAAGACCTGACAAACACACAGCAGCAACTAATGCACAAAGTATAAGCATTATGAACACTGAATCCCATCCACTTTTTGAAATGAAGCCCGTCGCAAATGGCCCTAAGGCAGCACCGAGCGATCCTGTCCCATCTATAATTGCTGTGACGGTGGCCAATGCACGAGAATCTCCTTTGAGAGATTTGTGAGTCCCCAGATCGGCAGAAACTGCAGTTGTTATGAGAGCATAAGGTCCATTGACAAACAAGCCACTGATCATCATCAAGGCAATGTTTGTCACTTTTGAAGTACTGCCATATGCATGAAAGGCATATAGAGATGGAATCGCCAAGTACATGAAGACTGCTGCAGTAGTGGCCCTAGCATTGAGCTGATCAGACATGAACCCAGCGAGAATTCCACCAATGATTCCACCTACATCGAACAAAACTGATAGATACCCAGCAGATGTGACTGACATTTGCTCGCCTCCAATAGCTGACAAAATAAAATAACATAAGAAAGTAGCATTTAAAATGTAAACTCCACATATAAATGATTAATCAAAAGGACGATTTTTTTTTTTATGAAATAGCTACTAAAGTTGCAACTCATATATGAGATCAGTAATGCCAAAAAAATGGTTAGAAGAGAGAGTATTCCAGACACATTACTATGCAACATTCATAACACTTTCTATCTCACATGAAAAGCACATGCAGTTGTAATCAGATAAACAGAACATAAAAACGTGAGTCATGTTAGCCTTATTCTATACTACTAAGTGCAGTCAAACAATTGCCAACTCTAACTAATCACACACAAAACACACACAAGATAGGGCATGGATAGCCTGGTAAACTAGCAGAACGTTTTTTTTTGTTAAGAATAACTAGCAGAACATCAATTCCTGCCACATTTTGATTTCTATGTGGCTATATCTTCTCCTGTATACACCGGCTATACCGCAATGCAAATTATTACAGCGCGTCATAGGCTATTCCTACAAGCCTACTGTCATGAACCCTAGTTTCTGTACAGAGAGAAGGGCGGTGGGAGGGGTTTTAGGAGAAAGGAAGGACTATGGACTGAGATAATGAACCTTGGGAGAGACTATATTATTTCTTCTTGCTTGCTTATGAATGGTGCGGCTCCTCTTTTTTATATAGATGATGTTAACCCCTAACAATATGGGAACTATCATATATAATACAATCAATCAACTAAGGATAAGATAATATCTATACTTTCTAAAGATGAAGATATGCATCTAATCATTCCTCATATAAAGATACGTATATAATTATTCCTAATATAAAGGAAACAACTAGTCAAATCCGCTCGGTACTGTTCACATGTGTGAACAGTATATATGAACAGTAATTTCTACCCGTAACAGGCTCCTCGCATGGTTGTAGCTCTCCCTGGAGCATGCCATGACATACAATAATGTGCATCGATCAATCTAAGGTCATGTCTACAATCAGAATTCAATCACAAGCAAGTCTTGAACTATTCATAGCAAATCATATTAATCTAATCTAATGCACATCGAATTGGACAATTCATATCAATATAATGTGATAACGTGCATAAACAACTCATGAAAAAATTTTGGGGCATACCAGTCTGGTTCAGGTAGAACGGAAGCCAGTACAAGAACGTGTAGGCGACCAGCTTCGCGAAGAAGAGGCAGGACGCGAAGGTGATCACGCCCGGAATGGCGAATACCTTCCAAATCCCCACGGCGTCCCTCCTGTCCTCCTTCCCGGCGTCACCCGCCGTGCTGCTGCTGCTGTCTTCCTCGTCGGTGCTCGCCTCACTGGCCGGCTTGGGCGGCAACGGAGCGAAGCCAACGTCCTCTGGGTAAGGCGCGAGGAAGAAAAACACAAGAATACCACCGAGCGCAATGAGCCCGCCCGGGATCACGAACGACCAGCCCCACCCGAACCGTAGAACGGCGGCGGCGATGAGCGAGCCGCCGATGTTGCCGATGGAGGTGTGCGCGTTCCATATGCCCATGATGAGGCCGCGCCTCCTGCCGCGGAACCAGTTGCCGACGATGGCGACGACCGAGGGCCAGCCGGTGGACTGGAGCAGGCCCGCGATCATCTGAGCGGCGACGTAAAACGAGAGCGAGTGAAGGGAGAGGAAGTACCCGGCGCCAAAGAGCGCGACGGAGGCGCCGCTCCCGAGCATTCCGGCGGCGAGGAAGAGGCGGAGGTCGAGGCGATCGCCGAGGTGGCCGGCGCCGAACATGCCGAGGGAGTAGAAGGCGAGGAACGCGACATCGGTCTCGCCGAGGAGCGCGGGGTCGTAGAAGGGCGGCCACGTCTTGGAGAGCGCGCGCTTGACGACGCTGGGCGGCTTGCGGGAAGCGTGGTAGAGGGCGTAGGCGAGGAAGGTGAGCCCGAGGACGAGGCCACGGTGGGCGTTGTAGGAGAAGGCGGGCAGCGCGCGGAGGCCCGGCGGCGCGTCGTGGTGGCGCGGCCGCGCCCGCGGCGGTGGCTTCTCCATGGGCGTTGCGGATGGCGGTGGCTTCGCCATGGCCACGGGAAGAGGAAGGGGAGCGGGGGAGAGGACGTGGCGGGGCAGCCGGCTCGAGGCACGAGTGCACGACACGCGGCCGAGGCGGTTATGGGCTCGACTGCGAGTTGTGTTCGCTTTTTCTTTGGCTTCTCGACACGGTCTCCATTTTTTTTCTTCTCTTTTCTCCCAGTTGAAACCCTCGTGTCTACTGGATTGAGAAATTAGAGACCCACCGAGTTTGTGGCAGTTGGTAGTTCTTGGATTTCACATAATCTTCACCATTTATTAATGGTCTAATACTTCAATGTAACTCATCAAATAAGAAAATCTTTTAGATCCGTTTGAAATATGAAAAATACTTTTTATGTTCATATGAAATTTCTATATTTTATTCTGAGAGAGGCAAACTATGCAGCGCGTTTGTGTGCTAAGCAAACCTCTCCGTGTAGGGTCCGGCGCACATGGCTAAATGCGGCACCCGATTTGTTCTCGTGTATTGCACATGAATTGTCCTTTTGGGCGATTAACGGCATATACAATGATACAGACAGCTGATGTTTATAGTAACTCTTTATGTCATCTATAGACAGCTCACACAATGGGTTATGGTGATACAGTCGGCTGTAGGATTGTAAACAACACACAATCTTTTAATGCTTTCCTTGGTTACGATGATCTGATCGACTGTGAGTTGTAGACAAAGACATTTCTCTTTCTTCATTCTCTTTCATCCACGTCAGCTTAAATCCTATGTGGCAGATACTATAGACAGCTGATGTAAGCCCATTGTATATGGTCTAAGGGCATGTACAGTGGGTGACATCAATAGTCTATAATCTTTGCCACGTAAGATTTTTAATGATGTGGATGAGAGAAAACAAGGAGAGAGAATACAACTGTCTAACATGCAACAGACAGTCTATAAAACCCTTATAGACAACATAAAACACCATTGTATGAGTTGTTGTCTATAACAAATATTTTTTCTAAGCAAAAACTAAAAGATTGTGGGATCTCATATAAACAACTTAACAGACAACTCATTATATGAACCGTTTTTAGTGCTGTCTATAGATGATATGGATGATTAATATAGACATCAGTTGTCTGTACCATTGTATATGCCCTAATACACAAGCTCTTGGACGGTACTCCCTCTATACTCGATGTCTTAGAATCCGTGCTGTCAAACTTTCTAAAGTTGACATACAATAGATTTAAAACTATCAAAATTGGCTATACAAGAATTATATTGTTAGATTTATCATTAAAAATACTTTCATAATAATATAATTTTACTAATACATCTTAATGTAAAGTTATAAAAAGTAACCGTCAAAACCTCATCTTAGAGACCGTAAAAAGTCAAAAACTTCAAGCGAAAAAGAATAGAGGGAGTAAAAAGGACTTATGACCTTTTTTCATGAGTTATTGTAGATCTTGTTAATGTTCAAAATGACACGTAAAAAAGAACAGATGCCATAATATAAAACAGGGGATCTTAAAATATCATATGAAAATTCTTTTAAATTTCTGCACTACAACGGGCCTAACAATCGATTTTTTATTATTATTTAATCATTTTTTTAAATATTATTTTAAAGTTAACCCCTCGCGAACTTTATTTTCAATTCTGACCCATTTGGTCATGCCACTCCCTATGGCGTGGCCAAACCGTACTGTCACACCATTGTCCCCAGCGTGGTCCGACCTGCCACGCAAGCCCTCGTACCAGCGTGGAGGGCTTGGGTGGCAATTGTCACGCCAGAATTCACGGCGTGACAAGCCTGCCTTGTCACGCCTTGAGACTTGGTGTGATAGGGCCCAACATTGTTCGCTTTTGATTGGCCCAGAATTTGGACATCTAAAATATGAATTGAGCTCATGGTTGAATTTAATTTGGACTTGAATTATGGAATTTCGATTCCCGATTCATCCTTTTGATCCAAATTAATTTCCTTTGATTGTAACTCATGTTTTGCTAGTAAAGAGATAAACTTTGAAATTGGAATTTATCGGATCATCAAAACCTACTTTTAGAACGCATTATCGGATCATCAAAACCTACTTTTAGAACGCATTTTGTACCTACTTATAGAGATCTATTCCTTCTTTTGGAGATCGAGCATCAATTGCAACGATTCGATAGATAGCCTATTGGACTGTGCGGTACAACATTAGGCACAACAATGGACATATGGTAGGTGGTGCTCATCGTCACTCTAGGGTCGTAGATCATTTTGTGCCTACTTTCAGAACACACATTTTTTTATGTTGCTAGCTGCCTTGCTACGCGAAGAACTGAATGTGAAAGGACGACGAGATCTGCAATTGCGAATTGAAATAGACTTAATAATAAACAACATCATACACGATCCAACAAACCGAAGTACTCCTACGATACATATGCGCCTCTTTGGAATGGAAATAAACCGAACTACTACGGAACGGCTCGACCTACTGCGTTGACCGGGCCCATTTGCCCTGCCTTGTGAGCTCGTCGTTGTACTCCTCCTCGTCCGCACCCCAACGCTAGCCGACGTTGTACGCATCGCTTGCTCGGGTCCACCGATCCACAAAGTACGAGTTGGTCTTCCGAAATGGATACTCCAAGATAGCCTATACTGGCATAGCACGGATACCCTTAATAATGTTGTTGAACACCTTCGAGATGTTCATTGTCATCGTACCATACCGACAGCCACCTTCATCATATGCCTGTGCCACTTCGTCTTCTGCTGCAAGACCTCGTCCAACCACTTATTACCCCGTTCGTTGGTCAGTCCCCTCAGCTCCATCAACCTGACCTCGAAGTCCCTCTTCTCTAAACATCCGCACAACAGCTTGAACTTTTTTGTGAGATCTTCCCTACTACATTGCTTAAAGAAATTAGCTGCTAAGTGACATATGCACCACCTATGCAGCACATCCGGGTGTCCATCAAGTCTGCTCTTCACAGCGTTCAGAATGTCGCGGTACCTATCCAAGATGATGCAAACCTACCGTCCAGGCCCAATGAGGCGTAGACGAACTATATTCATGAATCATTCCCAGCTTGCATTGGTCTCACCCTCTATCAATGCGAATGCTAATGGAATCAGCTGGTCCTCCGCATCAATACCCACGATGAGCATCAAGGTACCATAGTACTTCCTAGTTAGGAATGTGGCGTCAACTGATAAGACAGGCCTGCAATGTTTGAAGGTCTCTATGCATTGCCCAAAGAACCAGTACCCTCCGGAGAACATGTTTCATAACCCTTCCATTAGGTTCCATTCGGTTGCCGCGCCAAGAAAAAAAAACTCTATGCCCAGATTCTTGACCTACATAGCGGCTAGGATTCGAGGAAACAACCCGTAAGCCTCCTTCCAATCGCCCTACAATAACTGCATCGCTATCTGATTTGCCCTCCATACTTTCCCATACTTCACACGGTACTTAATGAACCCAAGATAACCTCGATGAGGGTGGCGACGGTCACATCAGGATCGACAGCCACAACCGCGATAATACGCCTTGCAATGAAATTAGCAGTCGCCTGAAGGTGCTCTCCGGATACTTGGGCGGCCCCACAAGAGTGAGGCTGCTTCACATTTTGTTATTTTCATTGCTTGTCCATTTTTTTGCGCCCCCATACCTTCCATCTACACCCCTTTCACACCTCACGATATACCTCTTGTTCACATCGGAGTGTTGCACTACGAACGGACGATGGTGCCACACTGAGTATTCTTGCAGCCAAACCTTCATATCATCCATGGTTGGAAAACAACACGTTCTTCCGTATTATGTCACCAAAGTTGACAGAACTACACATTTGGTTAATCGGCTCACCAGTAAATATACGTACAACTTTGTCCATCTATATCCAACAAAATATTGCAAAGTCAGTACTGCATGCCATATGTACAAAATACCACAAGTACGAAATATCATAATCAACATTGTACATAACAAAAGCTGCGTTTCAGTTGACACATGCTAGCAGTTTGAAGGTACAAATGTATGGTTAATTACAGCTTTTTTCCTCTATGTTTTGTCTTGTGTGATGATTTATTGTAATTCTGATATGAGCATGATGGTTTACAGTAATCATGGAACACTACGTCTTGTTAAATGAAGCTTTCGGGTTGTTTGACAATGAATGTGAAAGAGATACTCCATAGTAGACTGGTTTGATAATGAGGTGTGTTAGGCCATACACAATGAACGAATAACACCAAGAAATAATGAGAGACAAAAAGATCTAAATCCTACACTATCTGAGTCTCTCATGCTCAATCACGCTCGAGATCCCATTCTCGAGACCGCCCAAACCACGTGTTTGGGACCGCTCAGAGCTTGCCTTTGAGTGCAAACCTACACTACCCTGGATCCACATGCCCAGGTATGCTCGAGATCTCGTTCTCAAGACCGCCTAAACCACCTGTTTGGGACCACTCATGACTCATTCCTAAGTACGCCTAGGGCTTCGTTCCTGGGTATGCTCGAGCTACACACCCGGAAGCGTCACGAACCACTCATTCAAAAATTTAGTATTCAGAAATGAGGTAAGTCACCTTTTTACACCTTCAACTTTTATTTGATTTCTTTAATTACACTAGCTTTCTTTTAGAATGCTGATGGGCCATTTTAATTATACAAACCTCAATTGTTTCTAATCGGAACATCATGTTTCGGGCTTCTAGATATAATGTCAAAACTCATTGTGAATTCTACATGCCACCTAGCTGTCAGGACATCACAAAATATTCCATTCCACCCAATAACCAGGCCACAGGGCATCTATGTCTCAATAACCATTTCGGGTATGTGCGTCTAACTAGGGGTGGGCATGGGGCGGATCAGTCCAACCTGAAGTCGCCGCCCCACATGACCTATTTACATAGAATGGAGTTATTGATCGAACGGGGTTATGAATTGTAAAAAACTATTTGTCCCATTAGATCATGTGGATCGAACCTATATATAGGGATGGGCGTGGGGCCAGATCGGTCCGACCTTGAGGTCGCCCCACATGACCCATTTAGATAGAACGGAGTTATGGATCAAATAGGGTTATGAATTTTAAAGAATCATTTGTCCCATTGGATCATGTGGATTGAACCTATATATACATGCTGTTGTTATTCGCTGAGCTGCACTATACATGTTGCTGACCTGCTGCTACTAGTATAGTAACCCCTACACACAAAAAAAGGAAAGGCTATCACTGAAGGGCGATGAACATTTGAATACTATACCATGAACTTTAATTTGACTCCTAACCATAATGACTATTAATCTGGTATAGTATACTAACTAACAAAAAGAAAACGCTGCATAGTAATATATGCTTTGATTCAAAATGATGTTCTTTGATTACCAGCTATACCATTCAAGCACCGTGGCAATATGCATGTATTAGAGAGCTAAATTACAACCCAACTTCAGTAAACTAAAGACAACACAAGCATGAACCAATTTAACAAAAATGGCATAGAAAATTTTACCTTCACAATGCAGGGAGCAGGGGTCGGCAAACAGGACGCTAGCGTGGGGACGCGGTCGACGTGGGGAGAGGAGCACACGGAGTAGGATGCCAGCGCGGGGGAGGAAGTGGGCGCGAGGGAGGACGGTGCGGGGGAGAGGCCGGCACGGGGGAGGATGCCGACGTGGGGAGAAGGATAGCGCGGGGGAGGACGCCAGCGCGGGGATGAGGCCAACGAGAGGCGAGGAGGGCACGATGAGAACAAATTTGGGGAGGGGAGAAGTCGGGAGGAAGAAATGAGCTGGGGAAAAACTGAAAAACTAGGCAAGCGGCGGCACCTAAGTAGTCACTGTCACGCCACTCTCGTTGGCGTGACAATACAACTTTGTCACACCTTTAGTGGTGGCATGACATCTGTCACGCAAACCCTCTACGCTGGCATAGCGCGCGGTCGAGGGCTTGTGTGACATGTTTCGTCACACCGAGATATATGGCGTGCAGTACGTTTTGGCCACGCCACGAGTGGTGGCGTAACCAAAAGGATCATAATTGAAAATAAAGTTCGCGATGGGTTAACTTTAAAATAATATTTTAAAAAGGATTAAATAAAAAAATTCCTCAGAGTCACACTGCCTTGAGATAGGGGTGGAAACGAGCCGGCTCGAGCCGGGCTCATTACGGCTCGGATGAACAGTAGGCTCGGCTCGGCTTGTTTTGGGAACGAGCCAAAAAACCCGCTCGGCTCGGCTCGGTAGTGGGCTCGTTACGGCTCGCGAGCTTGCGTACACCACGCCGCCGACGCACCTCCTCCCGTTCGAGCCGGCCAGATTAGGCCACCGCAGACCGACGCTCCTCCCGCCTCCGCCTCCGCCTCCCCAAGTCCCCCTCCCCCAATCGAGCTCTGGACCTCTACAACCTCTCCATCAGACTCCATGAGACCATATGAAGAAGAACATCAATACATCATCCACATGAAAGACCTAGCAACAAGAACACCGATCCAACATGAAAAGGATGAAATCATATGAAGAACAACAATACATCATCCAAGACCATGCCTACAATTACAAAACACCAATTGCAATTCGCAACCAAAAAACATCATCCACATGAACCAGTGAACCACATCTACGGAGGCCGCCAAGGAAGCTCCTACCGGCTGTGGTGATCGTCTGTGGAGCGACGTCGTCGAGGAGGTGGAGGCGACGGGTGGAGCTGGGCGAGGGTGATGAGGGAGGCAAGGCGGAGGTGGAGGTGGGCCGGACTGGTGAGTGGGCCGGCTGTGGAGCAGTAAGGGAGAGGCAGGTGAGGAGGAAAGTGGCTGCTGGAGTGGCTGGGCGGCCAGAGACCAGAGTTTGGGGAGGAGGGCGACTCGAGGCAAAGTGGAGCCTCCCACGGCGGACAGCCGACGGAGTTAGAGCCGAGGGTGAGGCTAAGACGGCCGAAAGTGGAGGAGGCGAGGAGTGGCGAGGTGGAGGAGGCGGGCGAGGTGGGAGGGCGAGGCAAAGGAATGGGTGGGAAGAATCAGGAGGAGGGAGGAAGGATAAGGCCGAATGGATTGGGGGTTAGGCAGCGCCGCAGCGGTGCTGTAGGGTTAGGGAAAATGGGTGAATGGGCTTTTTTAGGCCGAGCCAAACGAGCCACTCAAGCGCCAGCTCGTTTTGCTTGCGAGCTGAGAGGAGGCTCGGCTTGGCTCGAAAATTCCCGAGCCGAGCCAAGCCATGACGAGCTCGAGCAGGCTCACGAGCCTTAAGCTATTTTTCGGTCTACCTTGAGAAAATACTCAACCGAATCAACGGTTCGGATCGCTCATGACCTCTGGATAGAAGGTGGGGCCCGCGTGCAGCGGCAGAGCCCCTCCCACAAAAGGAGAGGCGGATAGCGTTATCTCCCAATCCTCCCTCCGCCCCATGCTCCGCCACTGACACCTTGGCCCCACCAAACCTTCCGATGGCCGCCTCCTCCGCCACAGCCGCCGTCTCCGGCGTCCTACTTCCCCACGCCCTCCTCTACCACCGCTCGGCGCGGCCGCCACAGCTCCTCGCGGTGTCCTCGTTCCGCCACCTCTCCCTGTCCGCCTCCCTGGCCGGACCACCCACCTAGTCGCCCGCGCTGACGCCAGCGCCGACGCAGGAGAACCAGAGCTTGAGGCCGAGCCTGTCGCTGCCTCTGCTGACGCCGAGGAGCGGGATGCGGAGGGGGCTGTCGCGGTGGCGGAGGAAGACGAACCGGCGCCTCCGAGCAAGCCGCCGGTTAAGTTCGGCGAGATCATCGGGGTGAGCATTTCTTGCGCAGACCTCTCATAAACTGCCTTTTCAGTTTGGGAAAATGCAAACCGCCGAGCATACCGACGTTTCAGTTCGGACGCTTATTGGTCGTGGAGAAAATGCAGGTGGAGAAGCAGCAGGTCATCGAGGAGTTTGCATCTCTTAGCTTAATAGGCATAATTCTAATTCTCTTGAGACGGATTTTTTTGGAGTTGTATGTTGAGTTCTTGGCAGCGTAGTCCCTAGAACAGCAGCTCATTACGTAGTAGTGTAGTACTAACATTTGGAATTAGAAAACCAAAAAGAGAACTGGTTTTTCTCACTGCGGGTTCAAATAGCTTGGTTGAATGTAGTCCCTTCTGGGAAGGCTTGGTGTTGTAGAGAAGTCAGGAAGGGAGTCACCTTTCTGTTCTGAGCTTGCTAATTCTTTTCGTTCTTGCATGCTTGCATTCGGTGGCTCTTGAGTTTCTGTGTAATTTCACCTGTTAACGCTGAACAAGCAGTTCTTCAGATAGCACTTGTAACGTCTATGACCATTTTGTACTACTTGACATGTGATGCACTATTTCCTTGTTTTGTAGATTCTGAACAAGCAGTTCATTGAGGAGGCCGAGAAGGTGAAGACTATACCAGATCTGAGGCCTGGTGACATTATCGAGCTTAGAATGGTGAGATTGCTGACTACTCTTGAATGTGTTTTTACGCTCCTAATTTGAGGGTTGTTGACATCTGAAACTAATGTTGTTCCAGCAACGGCCCAACAAGAGGAGATTATCGCTCTTTAAGGGCATAATCATCGCGAAGCACAAGTCCGGTGTTCACACCACAATCCGTGTCAGAAGGATCATTGCTGGCGTTGGAGTTGAAATTACCTTCCCTGTGTAAGTTGGGGTTAATTGGTTTCAGGAATTTTTCTATGCAATGTGGATAATGTGCCTGGCATCACATGTTGATGCTGAAATCATATTGAAATCTTGGCATTTCAGAAGTTTTGCCAATCCTTTACTTAAGAAATTTGGAACAAACCTATGCCATTCTGCATGTTCCAATATATGTATATACTTTACCGACCTTAGTTATTATACCTCATTACCTTGCAATGTTTTTGGTCCCTTCGGCATTCTCATAGCTTGATAGGAGGATATATTTTAGGTTTTCTAATGTTTACTTTGAATTATGTAGATGGGTTTTACTGAGAGAATTCACAACGAATCAAATAGCTACTATACTTTTGTCATAAGTTTGCTATATGGCTTGTTTAGTTTGAGATACTTTCAAATGCACAGTTAAATTTGCAATTTTCCTTTGGAATTTCTAGGCTCAAAATCCATCAGCAGACAGATTTACAAAGCCAGTTAGCTGCTGTAATTTGAAACATGCCCAGATTTACGAAACCAGTCAACTGCTGTAATTTGAAACATACTCAGATTTACAAAATCCATTATCATTATGTTTCCCTTTTTAATTGCTAAAGTGCTTTCTGGTGCTTCTGAAATTATCATTTTTTTCCAGCAAGACTGGAGAGCTATCAAATAGGAGCTGAAGAATTCAATTAATCTTAGTGCCCTCACTTCATACTTAATAACGATCGCTGTCTCCTGTTTGACATTGACATTTTTGTGTTTCTTATTGTCGGGACTGGATTTCTGAATCCGAACCATCTGTGTATTTCTGCACCAGTCCTTAATCAGTAGTTAGTGCACACAGTGGATACAGCGTTGATAACAAGTTCGAATCACGATTTAACATAAAAGTAAAAACAAAGTACCGGCTTTAAGACCACTTATTACAATAAAGGTCATATGACCTCAAGTCTTACAGCAGCGGAAACAGCAAATGTCAAACTCTGAGTGATGGCCTATCAAATTGCCCACCGGCATTCGACTGGGGAGCGTAGCCTAGTACCGGGTGTCCTTTGTCAAAACCTCAGGCGAAGAAGTCGTAATCCTCCTCCATGTCGTTGAAGGCTTCTGAGATTTAATTTGAGTGTAGCACGTAAGTACATAAAATACTCCGCAAATCTTGGTAAAAATGCATATACATAGTTTTAACAAATAGGGCTTATATGGTTCTTGTACACAAAACAATATTTTATGTTTCAATAATTTTCATTAAGCACATTTGACAAACATAGTTTCAATAATTAAATTAATTGTTTCACTAGTGAAGGTTCTAGCTACCAATCACTAGTGTCGAGGCTCTAGCCGCCAGGTTTTTATGTGTAGGGCTCTAGCTACCTAACTGGCTTTAGCTGCTAGAACAACAATCCAAGAGTTCCAACTAATCCTGGATTTCCAAAATAATTCTTTGAAAATAAAACTAAAATCTATCACGTGAAAACGCACCTTGCATGCTCTTGACCGTAGGCATGGCTATTCGAATAATTTTACACTCTGCATAGGTTGTACAGCTTGACTTATACAAGATAATCAACTTATATTGTCCGCTTCACACACTTCTAAAGGTGTGCGACTAAGTGATTATCATAAGGTCTTTACAATACCTTATCCTTACATCAGCTCTCGCGATGAGCTTAACTCCAAGTCATGGACGTCATTTACCATCGACCAGGAGTTCACCGTTGTGGGGGATAACCTGCCTGAACATGAACATCAATTATCATTGCCCGATGCAAGTCCTGACAAACTTGGATGCCATTTATCATCGTCTGCACGGACCAAAATATGGAAGTACATTTACCATATTATACACATATCAAGATATGGAAGTACATTTACCATATTCTGCACATATCAAGATATGGAAGTACGTTTACCATAATTAAGAGAACATCTATCAACTATAGCCCGCGTGCTTAATGCTTGGACTCAATAAATTAGTTGGCTAGGTTCTCCCCATTCTGGATATATGGTTGTACGGTAGTGCTCAGCTTCGATAGTCACAAGCGTCGGTCCTTAATATGACTTGGGCAGAACTTAACACATTACAAGTTCTCGTGCTCTAGCTGCACCCACCTGAACTTGTCATCCGTCCAAGTCTAAACAAATTTTTATCATTTTATTTTATTTGATAAATCAGCGGCAATACCTATTGCCATGCATTTTTCAAAATGATTTGCATAAAAGATAATAATAGTTTTCTCCCAAAGGGTGATCAAGAACAATAAAGCGTGTCTAAGCAATTCTACCGCTTTAACTAATTCAACAATAATGTAATCAATATCATGGATTTGCTATACTAGCGTGACAATAGAACATGGATAACAATATCAAATGACGGTAATACCAAGTTTGGATTAACTAACAACCTAGGATTTGAACTTATCATTTTATGTAAATAGCAATGCATATTAATTTTGAAATTTAAAACAAGATTTGGGAAAACATAGGTACAATATGATCAAAGGAGACTTGTCATCGTCGAAGGTTGAGATTACTGCATCCGGTTGGTCCAAATTGACTACGGCGGCGGTGGGCTCTACACGCGAAACAAGGCAAAATAAATAATAGAAAAACAAATAAAATCCACCAAAATTATAAAATTGGTACCATTGGAGAGATTAAGAATTTAGATGAATTTAGGAAGAAGAATCAACTGATTCGGAGTTCGTACAAAAGAGAACGGACTCTCGGAGGATTTGTTGGAAAGGAAAATACCGAAATTCAGAAAGAGGGGAATATTCCCTGGAATATTCATTTTCAGAAATAATTGATTAAATCTAAGAAGCTGACATGTGGGGCCCTTTTGTCACAGAGATAGAAGATGACAGGTGGGGTCCACCTGTCATTGAGAGGGAGAGGGAGAGCAACAGGGGAGAAAACAAAGGAAGGGAAGGCGGCACTGGCGAGCAGTGGCGCGGGAGGGCCGGGCGGTGGGCAAAATGGGATGGCGGCGTCCCGAGGAGATGGGAAGTGGTGGCTTGGCGGGGGAAGTGGCGTGTGCACGAGCACGGTGGGCCCATGGGGAATGCGTCGGGCGGGTCGAGTGACTGGAGGGGTGGCCGAGATGGCGTGACGGCGGCAGTAAGAAGATGGTGGCGGTGGGAGAGCTCCTCGGTGGTGAATCGGCCGAAATAAGATTGGGGGGGGGGTGGATAGAAGGAGGTCGGGAACACGAGGTGACACGATCAAAACGGGAGAAAACCCACCGGAGAGGGAGATCAGGTGAGGAAGGTGCGGCGGTCGGCGACGATGAAGACGACAAATTCCGGCAATGTGCTACGGCAAACACGAAATTGAGTGAGGGAAAATACTCAAGGCACTCGGGAACACGATGTGACGCAGTTGGTTGGGCAAGTACCTCCCCAGAGCGACGGAAACGCGGAATGGGGGTGGCAGCCGGCACTCGGGAAGACAAAGCTTGCGGCGGCGACGGAGCTCCGGAGATGATGGAACTTGGAGGAGATGTGAAAGGGGAGATGGGGGTCGGGGTGCTCCGTTTTATAGAGGAGGACGGGGAACGAAGTGGACGTGGGTGCAATGGGGTCGCCGGCGAGCTCCGGAGATGATGGAACTTGGAGGAGATGTGAAAGGGGAGATGGGGGTCGGGGTGCTCCGTTTTATAGAGGAGGACGGGGAACCAAGCGGACGCGGGGTGCAACGGGGTCGCCGGCGAGCTCCGGAGATGATGGAACTTGGAGGAGATGTGAAAGGGGTGATGGGGGTCGGGGTGCTCCGTTTTATAGAGGAGGACGGGGAACCAAGCGGACGTGGGTGCGACGGGGTCGCCAGCGGAATTTCTCGCCCCGATTTGCAAACGGCAAAACGGCAAGAATGAATGCCCGCGGGTAGTGGACGTTGATGGTGGCAATGATGACGCGAGAAATACATGGGCATGATGACGCCTGCAAAGGGACGAGCACGAGTGAAGCCGGAAGCGCATGCGTGTAAGGCTGGCGTGGGTAGCTTGGGCGCATGGCGTGGGCGTTTTGTCGCTGCTTGGTCGCACATGAGCAGGCAGCAGAGCGACAAGGCCTTCGGCGCAGCATAGCGGCAGTAGATAGAGAGGGTTTGAGGAGAGATGGGCTGAGAAATTTGGGTTGCAGCCCAAAGAGTAAATGGGCTCGACCCAAAGAAGAAAGAAAGAAGACGGGCTTCAGCCCAAGAAATTTAGAGAGAAAATTCAAGTTCAAATTGAATTTGAATTTAGGTTTGAATGAGAGAGAAATTCAAATCTAAATTTGAATTCAAATTTTGGTTGAAGATTGCTTTGAATTCGGTAATTGAAATTTGAGAATATAGATGAAAGATGGAATTGAATTTAGGATTTCAGAATTGAACTGAGAGATGGAAATTTGATTTGAAGTTGAATTGGGATTCGGGATTTGAATTTGAGATTTGAGTATTTAGATTTGATTTGAGATTCGGAATTTGGATTGATTTAGCAAGAACTCCAATTAAAATCCAAATATTTGAATTAATTACTTTAAATTAAAATTTTAACAAGAGGGGCAAAATTGGGATGTTACACTTATGTGATTATGTCTATGTGAAACTTTGGATTAAGCACTATAATTTTGTCAGTTACTTCTCTTCTACTCAGATTCGAGTTTGTGTCAACTTAGTTATCCGTCGTTTTCTAATTACTAATGCTCTTAGCAAATAAACATGAAGGATCTATAGCGATATGCTGCACTTTGCAAGTTTGAATCATGCTGCTGTTAGCTACGTACTTATGTGGTTGCCTGCAATTCTCCTTACTGGTAACAAGAAAACTACTGATGACCCTTCCATGTGGTGGTCCTATTTTTTTTCCTCAAGAAAGGAGGAAGGTCCCTGGTCCCTATATGGATACCATATTAGGATCTAAGCACAACCTACAGATTATGTTATGCTTCTTATGCATCTGAAAATAGAAATGGTTGACACTCAAACAGTTGTTCAGAACTGGTATTATTTAGCCACCTGCAATGCATTGTTATTGATACAGCCTATGTATTCCATGGCAGGTATTCTCCTAGGATCAAGGAGATCAAAGTAATCAGACACAAGAAAGTGAGGAGAGCAAAGTTGTACTACCTGAAGCACAAGCTTCCCCGCTTTTCAACCTTCAAGTAAAATCAGATACGCTGGCGGAAGAGCTTCTCCCACAAGCATTTAATTTTCCTTAGCAAGCGGATTTTCACTATCTTATTCAAATATGTACATTTCACTGTAAGAACTGAATTTCAAACGCATAATTTCACAGCCTTTTGTTTTTGTTTGGCACATATTTTTTCTTGCGGCAGAAATGTACTTTATTCTCAGTGTATAAAATTCCTACCAGCTCTTTGTTATGGTGAATTTAATCACATCCTTTTCTAGGAAACTTGGATCCTCAGCTACCTGTCTAACTGGTGGTTAATACGTATGTATGTTGCCATTATGAAAGAAAAGGTGCTACAAAATAGTAGGTTGTATTTTTATGGATTAGTAGTTGAATGGTAAGTTCTAATAAATAAGCTTTGAAGTTTTCTGCAGCACTGATTTGTTTGATGAGTCATCAATCGTACCCGTAATCCGTTCCCACTCCACTTTAGGAGGACTTGTATCCAGGGTTACATGGCGTCGGTTGTTTTTCTTTGTTCGTGGCTTCTCTCTCTCTCTCTTTTATTTTATTTTTATTTTATTTTATTTTTTTTTTTGGGGGGCATTACTGCCATTGGAATTCAAATTACTTGCCAAATTGAAAAAGGAAAAAAAATCTCCCAATTGACAATTTGTATGATATGGAAGCTCAACCTATACTGCTATAGCTATTCTTACTGAAACATCCTGCTGAAGTTGTTATTTATTTTCCATTTTCTCACTGAAGGATCAATCATTTTGCCCAATCTGTCCTAAATTGTAGTCGACATGATAGCATCAAAATTTCAGTTTTAAGTTAAGTTTAACTCTTTTCTTTAAAGCGATAACTGGGTCCTACACCCATCATATTATTCTCCTTTCTTAGGTTGTTCCCTATCTCCTAATGGTGAAAATGATTGAAAACCTCATCTGCTAGGCATTAAAGAATTGTGGAGCTCCTACCATCAGTAGAATACGAGTTACATATACTCCAATGATTTGTTGAAGAGAATATAGAACGAAATGGCCAATGTTTGTTTAATACTCTAATCAGACAAGAATATTCGTCAGATCTGATTTTTTGTACTTCTCAGTTTGTAGTTCGCACTGTGGGAGGGTTGTATTAGTCTGGAAATTTTGTGGCCAGGCAAGTATGGCTATATGATCTCTTTTTTTTTTGCTTGGTTGTTCGAGTTTTTGGTGATGATCAAGACAAAATATTCTGCAAAACCTTTCTTTTATAAATTGTTTACATCAGAGTATTCAAGTGGATTAGGCTAGATAGGTTCCCAAAAATTAAAATGATAAAAAAGTAACTGCCAAGTGCCATGCCTTTCCAATCCTGGGTAAAAAACACTGAATAATGCTCTAAAAAAACACTGAATAAAGTAACATAAATCACCAACCACCTATAAAAGAAAAAAAAAGTGTGATGTTCACTAAAAAAAAGGGCGAAACGCAAACTGCCACGGGCCCAAGAAGTGAGTGCTACCCCCGTCATTGTCGCCGGGAAGCCAAGAAAAGCAAAGCAAACCCATTCATTTCTTTCTTCCTCCACTTCTAGTTCCCTCCCTTCCCATTTCTCCTCCAAATCGTAGCTTTTTTTAGTTTATCACACTTCAACTCAGTTCTTGGAAACAAAGGTTGGAATTCACTCTAAACGAAACAAAAAGTATCAATTCTCTCTTTCAGTGCAGCGATTTATGCGTATTCTGGCTTCCTTTCTGTTTGTTTGATCAGGTGTTGCAATGGGAGGAGGCGGAACGCTGGTCTCGGTTTACCCCGAGGAGCTCACCTTCCTCTGTAAGTTCTGATGAGTTCTTGAGATTTTCTTTACATTTACAAATGGTTAAACATCCGTGGCCTTTCTCTGTGTTAAATTCTTGTGCGTAGTCGAGCTGGACAAGCCGTGCTATTGCAATCTCAAGGTGGTGAACAACAGCGAGCACCATGTTGCATTCAAGGTCCGTGGCTTTTCCATTTCTTGATACAGGCCTCAAAATTTTCGCTTTGTGTTTGGTGAACTTAGTGACAAGGTTTGATCCGAATTTATTCCTTTTCTTTTCAGGTCAAGACAACATCTCCGAGGAAGTATTTCGTCCGGCCGAACGCGAGCATCGTCCAGCCGTGGGATTCTTGCACTATAACAAGTAAAATACCTGTTTCCAGTTTGTCCATTTTGTCCATTTGATGTTGGTATATCAGGCCATGGCTCTTTTTAGGATTCTTCCGTTTGGTTTTGATGTGTATATATCTGCTTTCTTGTTTGGGGATATAGTTACACTCCAGGCACAGAAAGAGTACCCACCAGATATGCAATCCAAGGATAAGTTCTTGATTCAGAGCACTAAGGTGGCTGCCAGTACAGACATGGACGAGATTCCCCCTGATACTGTGAGCATAAAATTGCAAAGTGACTGATTTATATGGCTTAGTGTTGCATTGTCATTACAATAAAATGATCGCCAGTCAACCAACTATATGACATCTTTGTGTATTCGTGCAGTTCAACAAGGAAGGAGAAAAAGTGATTGAGGAAATGAAGCTTAAAGTTGTTTACACATTGCCAAGTGGAGGCTCAGACGACTCTGGTGTTACATCCTCAGCAAACAGGAGCTTCAGACAGGGGTCCGATGAACTCACGGTGAGATGGGGTGGTTCTGGTATAACTACATAGGAAACTTATGTTTCGCTAATAAAATTTCAGTACGGAGGCTTACTGTAGCTCACATGTTTACACTGTGCTTTGCAGATGCTGAAGAATGCAAGCATTGAAGAGGTAATGCACTTTATCCCAACCTAAATTCTCACTTTCATTTGGAAACTTGACCAAAAGAACCTGTTAATAAAGATTTTTCTCTGATGAATTCTGAGAAGGAATGATTTGACATGATTAGCTTGAAGCCTTTATGAACTCTGTAATAGTCTTTAAAAAACTCTAATATTGCGTTACACACTTTTGGAGAAAAAAAAAATCGTGTTACGCATGAACAATACGTTCCTTTACACATTGCAGTATGCTTTTGCAGTGAGGAAAAGAAATACTCGTGACGCGCCACACAGATATTCTCTCTTTTTCTGAAACAAGGATGTTCTCTCTCTTAGAGTCTTAAATGCAAGATACACTTGTAAAGTGATACTGGGATAATGACATTGATTATATAGAATTCTGAAGTGCAAATATGAGAATTGGGAAGATGTTGAAGCAACATCATATGATGGTTGAAATGATCATAAAGTTGAGCGTGAGAAAAGTACCTATACTTCGCGAGGTCATAATTGAGGGAGGGAGGGATGCCCCAGAAACCCATGAGCATGTTGCCCTATGCAATTGTTAATTATGCACGGGGACCAGAATTTGGAACCTTTTTCCCTCCCTTTTGGCCATTTGGACCAAAGTATCTTCCTTTATCCTAATTGACGTGTTCCAACTCAATTTTTTTGATAAAATCTTGATTCTCTAAAGTGTGCCCTGCGTCAAATATGATCATTGTGGCAGTAAAACTGTACTCCTCTGATCAATCTTGAACAAATAAAGAAACATCTTTTGTGATGGTTTTGTCATTGTTCCTCAGTAAGTTGTACCTTGTTTATCCAGATCCAGACAATACATCGCCTGAAGGAAGAAAGAGACAACACTCTTCAGCAAAATCAGCAAATGCAGCGTGAACTGGTGCAGTATATCAATTTTTTACACTTTATTTTGTTTATACGCACCGTTTTATTTCATTTAAGCTCATAGTTCACTTAATCATATTAACATTTGGACTTTGACCCGTACATTGCTCTTGCTCGTTTCTTGCTGTTTGAATCCACCATGAAAACTGTAAAACGTGGAGTTATGATAAAAGAAGACTGACTTTTGAGCAAAAAGAAAAAAAAAATGGTTGGTCCTTGGCGGGGATTTTTTGTTATATATTTGTGCAATGTGTGATTGATCATATTTTTACCTCCAAACACAAAATACAGCTTGCTTACCATTTTGTCCTCTGATAAATTACTAAAACAACTGTTTTCAGCAAAGCATATACTATTATTTTGTCCTCAGTCATGCTAAATCATTTCTTTTATCGAAGGGGCACAACGGAAGGACTGGAACTTGGAAAGAGCAAATCAAGACATTATGACATTACTTGGATTTTGGGGGAAATTAGGTTGCCAAAGGGTAGCGAACCAGTCCAGTGACTGGATATTATGGATTAGATGCCACGGTTTGATTGTATTGGTTCAATCTTTTTTTTTTGTGCGAGCGGTTAACATGATCTTTTTGGACATCGATATAACTCAAAATGACTGGAAAATGTGAAAAAAAATCAGACAATCACGCAAAGCTTCTTTCCCACATTTCTACTTTCCCACTTCAAAATGTAGATTTGCTGGTTGATATCAAAGTAGTAAGCCTGGCTAGAGGTTCTTCATGAACTTAGGGAGGATGTGTCATGTGTCGAAGGCTGATTGTCTACAAATATTTCGTGGATGTTGAGTATTTCCTTAGTAATTAGGATGAAACGTGTATAGTCCTTTTCCTTGTTTATATTGATTTTTTTTAGAATCACTTATATTGAGTTTCTCCTAAATATAGAAATATTGTTGTTCCAGGATGTGCTCAGGAGGCGTAGAAGCCGCAAAGGCGATGCGGGTTTCTCCTTAACGTTCGCTGCTTTTGCTGGCCTCATAGGTCTTCTGGTTGGGCTCCTGATGAGCCTCATCTTCTCTTCCTCACCGGCCACTGCTTAGATGTGAAGGCTTCAGCCTAGAGCAGCAGTGCTCAGCTCAAATGCTCAATGCCCGGACGCGCTGGGGGGGTGAGGAGATGGAAAAGTATATTCTAGTCTCAATTATTATTCTTTTGTTGTTTGCACTGTAGTTATATATGCTAGATCATAACGGGTTGCAATGTTCCACCCGTGTTTGCTTCGTCTTCCATTTGTATTTGCCCTTATTCTGTAATTCTTTCTGTATAATTAGTTTGATATATATCAGGAAGAAAGGTGTACGCATTCACCAATTGGAAATGTAAAGAGAAGTGAAGTTTGTGCTTCTCCGATTGTCTCGACATCTATCTCTGTTTTCCAATTTCTGGCATGGTAAAGAGCTGGGATGCTGGATGGTCTTCAAAGTACAGAACGCTCTTTTATTAGCTGCTTCCTGTGGCGATAATACCGGCTTTGAGATGGGCTTGCGCAAGGTCTTGATCGCTCTTTCCGAGCAGGCGCTTTCATGATCTTGAATTCTTGATGCTTTGCTTCTGAGAAGGCGTTTTGCTTTTGCATCTGAGAAATCACTTCGAGCAACCGCAAGTCTGCAAGCGGCAGGCTCTTCGCAGCCCATGCAGCCTGCCCAGGGGTTAACGATTTCAGTGAAGCTCACGAATCAGAAAAAGGACGGAGCCTACAAAGGTAACGAAACCCAGGGCAGCGGGCCTACGGGCCGCGGCCGCACGTCCCTATAACCGCCCGCGCGCGGTGGCTGCTCGCTCGCATCGGTCGTGGCCCGTGGTTCCGGGCGGCACGCACGGCGCGGGACCGCACCGCCACCACACAACACACGAGGGCTCCGCCGCGCGGCACGCTCACAGCGCGGCCGGCATAGCTGCACCTGCACGCGTTGGGTAGGCAGCCTCCTCGTCGTTTGGTCAGCAGCCGGTCTATTGGTGAACGTCCATCTAAAGTTTTAGTAGGATTTCTAATCTATAAATAGGAGTACTAGTTATTGTAAAAAATGAACGTTTGATAAAGAAATAAAGAAAAACAAGAAGTCTCCCATATATCTGTGTTCAATATACTAATCTATATTTGTGTTCTTACGTTGTTCTAAGCAATTCTACGCTTACCTACAAGGTGATCGTTCGGACTGGACTTATCAGCAACGGTTTATCAACACGTTATCAGCACGATCGACTCCGGTCTACCTCTAGGCCTACTCTATTTGGATCGAAAGGTAACCATAGTAGCATGACGCTCATAGATCGAATCGCTCTTCTAGACCACTTTCAATTCCGTAAATTTGATTTTCTAGATTATTTCCTATAGTGCAAATCCGCTCTAATATACCGCGAGCTAACTTGAAGTTGCCGGCCAATCCGATCGATGGGTTGTATGAAAGAGTAGATGAAGATTGCACTGTAATTTGTAGATTGCATGAATAGAAAAAGAAAAGAAACCACCATCTAGCCACCGTGCGAATACATAGTCACCGGCACAATGTCGATCGGTCAAGCTAGATACATGAAAAAATTGAAGGCAATAGCACGAAAGACACCATGTGCATAGCACTGCCTACAAGTGGCCATCACCACCTCCGCGATACGTTACCGATCGGCTAGTCCGCCACCACATATCGCTATGGAGGTAACGACAGAGTCACGTCGCTAGCACGCGGCAAGCATGCACACGCCGACCTAGAGCCGCACCATCGCTATGGCTATGCCGCGCCGCCCAAATTGGCGCCGCCAAGACGGCCCGGCCTGTTGGCTCGCTGTCGACCGCACGCATGCAACATCCGCCGTAAGCCGCCACCATTACTCATTGCTTGCTGCCACCACACAGATGCGCTACCGCTTGCACACCATACCTCGGTCGCTTTACGCCTCGCAGCTGCGCCGATCCTCCCGGGCGGCACTCGCGCGTCCTCAAATCTGCTAGTGTCTGTACCGAGCCGCAATGAAACACGCCCGGCGCCTCGTTTACCGCGCACGGCCGCCATCAATGGCCGCCTACACGGCCACCGACCACACGCCCGTGCACCGCAGCCACACGCGCAGCCCAGCGCCGCCGCCCGAACCACCAACTGGTTGAACCACGCAAGCGCCCCCACCTCGCACGCCACCGCCGCCACACGCGCCACCTCGATCGCCGTGATCGTCCATCACGGTTCGTAGTCACCGCGCCCCTATATCCTTCGGCCGCCTACACGTGGCCACGCCGCTAGGCCTCCCATGTCGCACGCCCGACCACCACGTGCAGCCAGACGTCACGCTAAGACACCGCATTAAGGCCGTCATCGGATTATAGCCGCCGCCGCACCACACGCCTCTACGTTTTCCCGTGCGCACACATAGCGCCGCCGCCTCTAAGCACATGGCAAGGGGGAACCCTAAGCCCCCCTCCTCACCCTTTTGATTTGGCCAAATGGGCCGAAAAGGCCAGATGGGCTCGGCCCAGCTTAAAACTAGGGAAAGCAAAGAAATAACTCGACTCAAAAGAAATTCCAAGTGGAAATCCGGGAAAAGAAAAGAAAAAAGGGGGAAAAATCCCAAAATTTTGTAAATAAACCCTTGAAGTTTTGAAAATTATGAGGAAATATTTCGGGAAAGAAATTCTTGCAGAATAACCCCTCAGAAATTGAAAAATTGCTCGAAAAATTTCTCAGAATTGAAATTTAGTGGCTAAGCTCCTGAAAATTACATAATTCACCGAAAATATATATTCCAGCAGAAAAGGGTCTTGGGAATTTAATTTTTGAATCATTTTGAGCATTTGAAGCATATTTAACTCTGTTATTATTATTTCTATGCAATTTATATATTGTATTTACTATTTTGATTATCTATGATTGTTTATATTGCTTTTAATCACTGAAAATAGCAGCAAATTATGAAAAATGCATAGAAAAATACGGGAACCCGAACAGGGAGTTCGTAGAGCATTATGAGAATTTTGCAACATTTTACATAAATTACTAGCAGTAATCTTATGAACTCTTTGCATGAATATGAAGAGGCTTGGCATCACGAACCAGGAGTTCGAAGAACTGATCTAACATGGCCAGAATTTGTACCAATCTTCAACTCTGTGGTAAGGTAATCATGGATTAGTAGAAGATTGAGAAGACTCTCTCTACCTTCAGAAAATGCATATCGGATTTGAACATTCCCATAAAGGGGATATCAGCATGGATGTGTGCGCACACATCGGAGCTGAAAAACTAAAGGGACTTGCCCTCGTAATTGGAAGCAGCGGTGGGCAAATAGAAGCATTAGAAGAATCAACCCATAAAGAAATAGCTATAAACTTGGTAACCACGGGAGAATATATGAATAAGACAACAACCAATGTCGATATTTACTTTGCAAAGAAAATTGCTACCATCATCGATCTTGATCTAGAGCCTACATCGCTCGCTAAATGTAAGAAAAGATCAGACTACGAATATTGGAAGAAGGGAATAGAAACTAAATTATTATTACTGAATAAAAGAGAGGTGTTTGGGCCTGTAAGCCACACACTTCCCCATGTGCACCCTGTAGGGCATAAGTGGGTATTTGTTCGAAAGAAAAATGAAAATAAGCAAGGCTCGTTGCACAAGGTTTCACTCAACGTCTAAGAGTTGATTATGAAGAAACCTATTCCCCAGTCATAGGCGGAACTACATTTAGATATTTAATCTCAATGGCGGTAAACTTGAATTTAGAAATGAAATTGATGGATGTGGTAACTGCATACCTTTATGAAAACTTTGGATTCAAACATTTATATTAAGGTACTTGAATGTATCCCCGTCCCGAACCAAGACAGAGCAAATAAAAATCTGTACAGTGTGAAACTTAGAAAGTCACTGTACGGACTTAAACAATCAGGCAGGATGTGGTATACAAGGTAGTCAGAGTCGAGATCCCGAGTCGGATCGATTTGCCTCTGGTAGGATCGAATCGTAGATCGAATCGTAGAATCGGCGATTCTCTGGATTTGTAAAACTACACATATTTAACATCTATACTATAAGTTTGTATGATTGTTATATGGTTTACCACTTGCATGTTCCTTAAAAGTAGCTAGACATACTCCGAATAAAAATAGCTTATCATTATCAAGTTCAAGATTGCTCATGCTATAATATAGATATTTGTACTAGCATTACTATATCGATACAATATTTTGCATGCTCCTTGTTTATTTATAGTTTCATTCTCGAAATTAATATCAACAAATTTTACTCTAAAACAAAATATCGCAAAGCCCGCATCCAAAAAAATTGCCCTAAGTCTCTACGGGTAGGATCGACAAGAGATTTGGATCGACAGTCGTCAGTGGGTTCAGAACCATAAGACTCTAAGAGTAGATCGCGATCCTACCTACCTTGAGTAGGATCGGATCGGCAAGAAGACTTGGATCGACAGTATTGTCGTGGGTTCGTAGAGTCGTAAGACTTTAAGACTTGGATCGCGATCCTAACTACCTTGGTGGTATAATCGCTTGAAACGACTTTCTACGCAAGAAAGGCTACACGAACAATGAGAATTGTCCTTGTGTATTTATATGACGATCCCATAATGGATTTTATATAATCTCAATGTATGTACATTATCGAAATATCATCGGAACCCTGAAATGTATTAAGAAAGCAAACTCTTACCTGGAGTTGGAGTTCAAAATGAAAGATTTGGATAAAACCAAATATTGTCTAAGCTTGCAGCTTGAGCATGCCCCTGAAGGGATATTAATGCATCAGTCAACCTACACTCATAAGGTGTTAGAAATGTTCGGCTTTGAAAAGGCATACCCTTCGAAAGTGCCGATGGTCGGGAGATCTTTGCAGCAAGACAAGGACCCGTACAGACCCAGAGAAGAGGGGAAGGAAGTCCTATGACCAGAATTCCTATACTTAAGTGTAATAGGAGCACTCATGTATTTAGCAAACAGTACTAAACCGAACATTGCATTTGCCGTGAACCTATTAGCAAGGTATAGTACAGAACCTACCAAAGGGCATTGGTAGGGAATAAATGACATCTTCTGATACCTCTAAGGGCGCAAAAACATTAGTCTGTTCTACAGAAAGAACCAAGACCTGTCTATGAATAGCTATGCAGATGCCGGGTACCTGTCGGACCCACATACAGTTAAGTCACAAACAGACTATGTATTTCTACGTGGTAGAACTGTAATTCCATAGAAATTATCTAAGCAAAGTCTTGTATCGACTTCAACAAACCACTAAAAAATAATAGCACTGTACGAGGCCTCACGAGAATATGTTTGGCTTCGACGGATGATTCACCACATCCAGCAATCGTGTGGATTGAATACCGCGCAAACCCCTACTATTATCTATGAAGATAATGCAGCTTGTGTTGCATAAGTGCCGATGGGTTATGTGAAGAGTCAACTCATAAAGCATATCAACCCCCAAGTTGTTCTATGCTCATGAATTGCAAAAGATGGACGAAATTAAAGTATTGCATACTAAGTCATGTGAAAATCTTGCAGATTTATTCACTAAGTCACTTTCAGCATCTAGCTTTGAAAGACACATATGTGGAATTGGAATAATGAGACATAGAGAAGTGTAGAATTCAGGAGGAAAATCTTCAAGAACTCATTATTGAAACTTGAACACGAAGATCGAGTATCCAAAGAGTAAATCCTGAAGATTAAATGAATTTGGGTGGATTGTACTTCTTTTCTCTTGACGAGTTTTCCTGAAGTTTCTTGGCTAAGGTTTTTAATGAGGCAATTCATGCAACACAGCAAAACGTGTATCATATACTCTTTTTCCAAAAAAATTTCACTGGGTTTTTATGGAGTTTTGACGAGGTATGAACATATGAGGATGGGTGCCCAAGGGAGAGTGTTGGGAAACCATAGGCTTGTCCCAGCAGCCGGCCCATGGGTGAGCGCCCATCCAAAACCCTAGCAATGTCTCTAACCTATAAATAGGGGTACTAGTCATTGTAAAATAATGATCACTTGATGAAGGAATAAAGAGAAGCAAGAAGTCTTCATATCTCTGTGTTTAATTTACTATTCTGTACTTCTATTTTTGTATTGTTTTAAGCGATTATACTTGTCTACAAGATGATGGTTGAAGTGAACTAGCCAACGATAGTTCCGTATAATAGCCGACCGTGCACGGGCGCTATAAAGGTGGGGGGCTAATGCCAGGGTTACTCTCCGTCCAGCGGGACAAGTGCTCCCAAACCAATGGTCTGTACGTTTGCATGTGGATCGATTGCAAGTATGCAACTGAAATAATGATCGGCCATTTTCCAGCTCCATGTCGAGCAACCAGTGTCCTATACTTGTTTAGCACCAGGACCACAAATAGTTTCCGGTTAGTTTCCAGCTCCATGTCGAGCAACCAGTGTCCTATACTTGCTGGGATAGTTTCTCGTGGGATTGACTGCACGCTTTTGGGCTCGGAAGATTGCTGCACCTGCACGCCGAAGCAAGATTTCAGAATCGACATGATCCCCAGGGCGCAGGCACAAGTTCATGATCCCAAGTCTCCACTGATACAGTGTCGCCAATGCATCACCTCCAGGACTGGGAAGTGGGAGCAACCGCTACGCACTACCAGAATTCAGAACCGTGCCAACACGTGATTGTGATGTGATATCCATGCAATGTTAGTCACACTGCGATTGTGATATGATATCCATGCATTGTTAATCACTCTGCTGTATGTGCATGCGCCAATATGTCGGTGACATGGGAAGGGTTTCCCATACCTATGAGAATAGAGATCGACTGGTGCGTCCCACCAGCGTACACAGCGACCACGCCTAGGCATCTGCAAGTGTGCCTCGCCACATCCCTATGCTCGATGACTCAGCGCAATAATTTAGGCCGATTTGTCACGGATTTAGGCTGAGAATCTTTGGGAGTATGTACACGTTGCACCTTGTCGAGATCTAGGTGGTCAACACTATGACCTAGGTCTGCAATTAAGAGTTTTTGTTTTATTTAGCCTCTTTTTTCTAAAAAAATAACAAAACTACCTTTCTTGTGAACGAATGACAAAAATGATATCCTTATCAAGTAAAATCGCCGAGGAAGCCACGTGCTGCGATCTCATGGCAAACGACCTGCTGCGGTGTGGGATCGCGGCACATGGTTTGTGAGGTGATTTTGCGTGGTAGAGATGTCATTTTTATTATTTTGTTGCAAATAAAAAATATGTTATTTTAGCAAAAACTCGCAAATTAACAATGTCATGTTTCAACTTTTACTCTTGTTTACCTCAGAGTTGGTTCTTGCTGTCACTGAAGTAAGCATTTGGCACACAATTTCACATGATTCTCCGGTAAATTCGGAGCTTTAGCCACTAGTACAGCGACAATAATGCTGGAAACAACAAAGTTGAAATTTTGTAGGTAAGGTCAAGTGGTTTTTTTTCTGTGCTTTGTCACATGAGCGCGCACGTGCGAAGCATATATCAGAGGCCCCGATTTCAGAGCTGAGGGATGGGAAAGACATATAGGTAATATACATAGATCTGACCAGAACAGATTTGTAGTGCCAACTAGAAAGTAATTTATTTTCGATATTTCTTTTGGTTGGAATGATGGTTCCGATATTCCATGCTTAACATGGAAGTGTAAATTGTGAAAGGAGATGCGATCAAATAGGGAACCTTTTTTTTTAATCTTTTTTAATTTTTATTTTAAAGTTAACCCCGGTGCACTTTATTTCCAATTCTGACCCCTTTGATCACGCCACCACCTGTGGCGTGACAAAACAATGCTGTCACGCTACGGGATAAGTCTCCAAAATAGCACTTTTGGTTACGCCACTGGTCTTGGCATGACCAAACAACACTGTTACGACAAACGCTTGCCCCAGATACGGACTAGTGTGACAGCGTTATTTTGTCACGTCACCACTCGTGGCGTGACCAAAGAGGTCAGAATTAGAAATAAAGTGCACCGGGGGTAACTTTAAAATAAAATTAAAAAAAGGATTAATTAATAAAAAAATTCTCAAATAGGTTGGTTACAAAAACTGCTAGCAAATAGGGGAGAATAATGCAGCTTTACATTGAGATCGCCTTGTATTAACCTTTCATAGCTCAAATCTATGCTTGCTTGCTCACTGATTAGTGCTACGATGCTTTTGGTTCATCTAGGTGATATAATCACTCGAGTACGAAGCTTCACCATGAGAAGAGCATATCATTTGCATTGCCTTTATCCATTAAAAACGGTATTTAGAGGTGACTTTAGAACTTTAAACCACGATCATACAGACAGTAGCGTAGGTGCTATACTCTATCAAAAGGTGCGCCGCCAATTATAAATAGATGAGCTCGTTAAAGTTCTCCTCCTACTTAATCCTCAAATGATGGTCTCTTATGATCCAATCATGTTGACTTTCCCATTAAACGATGCTCTTTTCACCAACTAATCCAATCGATATATTTACTATTACAAAAGAAGGACTTGGTGGTGAGTTTGCCGTCTAACCCAGGGGCGGAGCCAGTGGCCCTCCAAATCCCGGGCAAGCTCACGGCTACGGCCACGCTCTAGGCGCGGACTCCACGTCCATTGGCGCAGACTCTACGTCCCTTGGCGCAGACTCCATGTGGACCACGTCCCTTGGCGCAGACTCCACGTGGACCACGTCCCTTGGCGAGGACTCCACGTCTTATTGCTACATCTGTGAACAGCCATTGCGATACGACTTGAAAGCACCAAGAGGCAGTCATGGCTTGCAAGTGCCCTACCAATAGGCATTGCCTCACCGTCTAACCCTCTTGAGTTCATGAGATCTTCTGTGGATAAATATGTGCACATATGTATAAGATACTTGAATGATCTTCTGTGGATAATTAGATTAACTATGTTTGTGGTTTGTGATAAGATTCTATGTGGCTTGTTGATTGGATGCAAATTATATATGAAACTTTTATTTGTAAGGATAATTACCTTATACGTATTAGTTTTCTAAGTTTATAACTTATATTATGTTTTATTTAAAATTTGTTGCAACGCACGGGCACTTAGCTAGTATATGATAATTAAGCACCGTCACCTACTCAATAACATCGTTGCTACTTGGCAGCGTCGATTCTTCAATCAACGCTTGCCGTGGGTGATTGATCGGCGGCCTCGTTGTGAGCAACATCTCCTGTCCAGAAGAATCGTGAGAAGGTTTTTGCCGGCCGTTACCACCATTACGGCGACTTCATCACTAAACGGTCAGCGTCGACCTCCTCCAACATCTCCAGCGAAGTTCTCTGTGTGATGGAGTGCAATTTATAGTTTAGTCCACTTGGCCTCAATTGTAATTCTCTTTCTTGTTTGGACCTCACTGTAAAGGATTGTGTGCACTCGGGAGGGGACTCGATGTAGAGGACGGGCTCAGCACGCTGGGCGCAGAGCATGGGAGGCAAGAGGCACGAGGTGTCGACGCGCGAGGGAGGCGGCGTGGCACAGGAACTTCCCAACCCTAGCACGCGGGCACGACCGGGGCTGGAGGTTGGCTCGATCTCGGCGCAGGGGGCTCATGCAGGGTTATTTTCGCAAATGCACCATGAAGTGGAGGTGGGTTTTGGGAGGCTCGATCTCGGCTGTGGATTTCCAAATGAAGGGCCTAAATGGGCTATGTGCACATGTCCACCAAATGAGATATGTCCATCAAATGGGACATGTGCACAAGATATATCGCCTTACATACCAATTTATACAACAAAAAGAAAATGTAAGGTGCCTTTGGATATCACATTAAAATAACACAAATTTGTTGAGAAAAAAACTGAACATGTTTGTTCCAAAATGCAATTGACATGATGGCCTCACATAAACAGCTGAAATAACCTTAATCTCCCACGTTAAAACGACAACATGCAGATCTGCATCTACGAGTATATGGAGTACCATTCGTACAATAAAACACATATGCCCCAAATCAAACAAAAGAATTGAAAAGAGAGAGCAAATCAAAGCAAGGCAAGGACGCTAGAATTATTCATTTATTTGCACCACGACCATCAGTTCACCAGCGGCGCAGCTCCCAGCCAGTAGAGGCAGAGCCAACCAACCAACCAACTAACCAACGGACGGAAGAGACCGCCGCGAAGCCTCACCAATCCGGCTCCTTTTCCAGCCTCCTTGGGATCCGTCCGCGCGATCTCGTCGGGATTGGAGCTCCGTCCGGCCCATGGACCCGCGTCGTCGCTTGTAGGGGGTGTTAGTGGAGAGGCCACGGTAGCCGTGACGCGCGCGAGGTAGATGGACGCGAACGCCGTCTCCTTCCTCGCCGTTCGCCGTCTCTCCGGCTCCGACCACTCGGCCGGCGCGGCCGCGTTCCACCACTCGTCTTCGGGTAGCTCTCTCTTCCGATTCGGCTGTTTCCTTGCCTTGTTTTCCTCTTGGCAATTGCTGCTCTTAGCGCGGACGCTTATGGTTTGTGTGGGTGTGTCTGTGTGTGTGTTGGTGCAGCGGAGGCGGTGACGGGGTCGACGGCGTGGATCGGTAGGGGGCTCTCCTGCGTCTGTGTGCAGAGGAGGGACAGCGACGCGCGTCTTTCTTTCGATTTGACGCCTGTTCAGGTGAAGATAGCTTTCTCTTTATTGATTTGATCCCCATGTTTGTTTCTGTGATGCTAGTTTTGTGCTAGAATTTGGAGCCTGATCACGAATTTTGAAAATTGTCGCTGATTGTCCCCGATTTCATCTCGGAATTGCTGACCCGCATCTGAATCTCGCATTGCTTATGTACTTTTCTGCATACGTTTTGCCGTGTCTCACATAATTGGCTTTAATGCTGTTTTGAACAGAAGTAAGATTTTCTTGACTAATTTTGTGGATTTGTTAGATTTAAGTGTGCCACATGATAGTGAAGTTTTATGTGGAAGTAACATTTTTCTGTTTGCCTGTTCCAGGAAGAGTGCCTACAGAGGTTACAGAACCGGATAGAAGTTCAGTATGATAGTTCAAACAGAGAGCATCAGGTACTTGTTTTTGGCCGATATGGCCACCGAACTGTTGGTACGTGGGTTGTAGTGTGCTACTTCCGATATTCCATATTGTTCTCTTGTGAAGTGGGTGTGTGATATTTCTTGACACAAGTTTATCATCTAATTGTTCAGTACAAGATGATGCACAGGCAACATGGTATATAACTAAATTACCATGAAATTGACACAACAAAAAACTGAAAGATTTAACATGTCCATAGATCTTAGGAAATACTGGTTGTTAATAATTGAATAGATTTGATTTGTTAGACTTAGTATACTGTATACATATTAGTGGAAGTAATTTTGCAGAATGTAGATAATCTCTCGATCCTACAGTGCAACAACGCTGGCCTTTCTTTTGTAACTACTCTAAATCCTTGTTAAAATGAGTTCTTCTCTCAGTGCTGCAAGTTCCTGAAGAATTAAAGCTTAACTCATTTTGTGAAGTTACACATGGCAATCCAGATCATCTTTTTTGGTCTTGCAGTGTTGTTCATTTGTACTTTTAGATGACACTCGAGAAAGTGGGGCTATTTACTTAACCTGTCATCTCTCATCTCATTTTTCATCGATTAGGAAGCACTGAAGGCCCTTTGGTGTGCTTCTTTTCCTGGAACCGAGCTTCGGGGACTAATATCAGAACAATGGAAAGAGATGGGATGGCAAGGGAAAGACCCATCTACAGATTTTAGGTACAGAATTTTCTCCTCCATTCCAAATGCTACCCTTTTGTGTCAGTATTCTGTAGCTAAACTAGAGAAATTGAGATATATGATCCCTGCTGTGTTGGTATTACAGAGGTGGAGGCTTCATCTCCTTGGAGAATTTATTGTACTTCGCCAGGAACTATCCAGTGAGTGTGAATCCTTGATTCCAAAGATGTTTTATATGTACAGTGCTGTAGCACCAATAATGACTAGTGAGGAGTTGAGGTTCTGATGTAGGCTTCACTCTTTAGCACTTCTGCATGAGTATAATAGAGATAATCTAGATGGTTTTTTATGGACAATGTGGCAGGACTAATAATGAAATGTGTCATCCTTCACTCTTTCTTGCTGTAGAGCATGTAATATTTCTCTGATAATTACCCTTCACTCTTTCTGGCATAATCTGATAATATTTCTCTGATACTTAGCTTACTATAGAAAAGAATGGGGGGGGGGGATCCAAATTCCAAAGTACATCTGACAAAATAGAATGCTGAAAATGATTCAGTTATACCTGATATGATTATCAAACTGAGGTTGAAGTCCAATGTTGATCACATGACACAAACAGTTACCTCATACCTTTATTTTTCCTATTTATAATCACCGCAGTAACCAATTTACTTCTCGATGCAGAAATCTTTTCAGGAACTTCTTCGTAAGCAGAATGGTGACCGTGCAATTTGGGAATATCCATTTTCTGTAGCTGGTATAAATATAACATTCATGCTAATTCAGATGCTTGATCTTCAAGCAGGTTTGTTACGTTTGTCGCCCAATAGTTTTGTGCTTATCAAACAGTTGATATATTTAATAGATAATACTAGTTCCTGCAGAGTTTTTGAAACATGTTAAAAAGTTTTGGAGCCGCACTTGACATTTGAATTCATGTTGCATTGACACTCTTATCTCGGTTTCCTCTGCAGTTAAACCAAGGTCATTGATTGGAGCAATTTTCCTAAAGCTACTTTCAGGTAGTCTTTGTTTCATTATTCTATTTGCAGAATGGAGATTGGAATCTACAAGCGTTGGTTATCATTAGTTTTTTTTATTTCCACCTCAACTGAGCCATGTATTTAGGTGTTGCCAACTTGCCATGAACTCCTGCAGTGACCTGTGTTCAGACTTTAGTGTATGCTTGTACAGATGACTGCAATGAAAAGAACAGTGCGTAACAAGTATTTTCATTATTTAAGCCAGTTCTATCATCTATGTGCGTAGATGATCATAATAACTATTGAGATGATCCACATTCGCTATATTCACTTTAATGTCCAAGGCCAGTATATCATACTTTTATATATACTTCTTAAAAGCATACTACAGGTATAAATGGCAGATAAGCGAAGGCTGTAGTTATAGTGCTCCTAATATTGATTTTACCAATTTTTGGTTCAGAAAATGATCGAGCTTTTGACATTCTCTACTGCATAACCTTCAATCTGATGGATCAGCAATGGCTTGACATGCACGCTACTTACATGGACTTCAATGTATGTTGCTTTTGTATCCAAATTCCCTCATCTAGCAACTACTTCCCTATTGACCTAATTTTTCTGAAAAGCTTCATAGATGGTTGAAGAAAACACCAATTAGGATTTGGGAGTCCTTGCTGACCTAATTGTACTACTAAAATTGCAGACGGTCATGAAGTCCACACGACGTCAGCTAGAAAGGGAGCTGTTGCTTGAAGATATTCAGCGGATTGAGGGCATGCCATCATACAAGCTTCTGGCTCGCTAGCTAGTAACTGAAACCTTAACATGGCTACATGTTGCAAGGTGCCCTCATACAGTGAGAATTCCAAAATGTAGATGCACTTGTATCCTCATGTTTTTGGTACTCTGATAACCTGAGCTCTCGAATTTACATGGTAGGGTTTTCTTGGTCATAGCACGCCACGTAGGGTAACTCAGTGTCCGATCAGCTGCCAGGGCAGAGTATTTGTAGGGTGTGTGTGTTGTTACTGTTTGGCTGTTGCCCATCATACCACGAAATGAAGTGCTTCCTAGTTATTGTCTTTGTAAACAAGAGGCTCTTGTGAAAGCTAATCTGAGTTGTCGTTTGTAATGTACCAGTTTGCATAAATGATAGTGATTAGTTCTCTGTGTGCGCAGCAACTATGCTAGCTGTTCCTGCTGGTCCCGCATCGATGCAGGTCTGTTGTTTCCTTCGTTGTCGTGATGCATGAAGTTTGTTCCAGTGCAGACCATTTTGTGGCATGGGAGGCTAGCAGCAGCTCAGAACTTAGTAGTTAGTAGTAGTACTGGTGGATTAAACTTGTCTCCTCAAACAAAGAATTGAAAAAAAGAAAAGAAAAGGAAGCAGAACAAGAGGGTGTGGACAGATCGAAATAATCAAGGAACTTGATATACGACCTAATTCTGTTTACAGGATCTCTATGCCACTGCAGAAAGCTGGAGTGCTTGCCTGCTGTCGGGGCCAGGTGTGGCTACTCTTTGATCGGTCCAGACTTCAGAGTTCAGACAAACAATGCGAGGCCATCTCTACACCTGAGCAGCGGGTCCCCCGCAACAGTCATGTACATATACGCATACAAACTACAAGCATGTAGTTCATACTGCATCATCAACGGTTTCTATGTACAATGAGCAATACAAGCTGTCTTTTCGGTTGTTTGCAAAAAAAAGTGCTCAACTATAGCCTGAGTTTACTATTGATTTTTCAATTGGAAGTGATTTTTTATCGTTTGCCCTGCCTTTAAATTGCCTTCCATTATTTGCATTTATCTTGGGCTACATTGATTATTTGCCCCGGTTTGATTTTCTTGTTTGATATTTTGCCATTTTTCTGCAATTTGGATTTACATTTCGCATTTTAGCCCATGTGAAATGACTGTTATGCCCCTATGTCTTATGCCCTTCCCCTTCCTCTCGCCTGCACGCACTCCCCCTCCTGGCCGCTTCCTCTCCTTCGCCATGGCAGCCGCTCACTCCCTCCTCCACCCCAAGCCCATCGCCACCTCCACTCACTCCTTCTCGCCTCTCACCACTGCCACCCCACCTTCGCCTCCCCGCCAATCGCCCGTACTGCCTCGTGGCCTCCTGTAGCTCCGGCTGTCGATTCCACCCATGGAGAAGCCGCTGGCGCCAATGGAGGTGTGCATGAGCGCAGGGAGGCTGTGAGGGACTCATCGGAGTAGTCGAAGGCGTTAGGGGAGGAGTAGGGTTGGTAGCGGGAGCCCGAGGCGGTGCGAGCATCTCATCGTGGGGGCGGCGTCGGGGAGAGGGGGAGCTCCAACTAATGATGGGGGTGTAAGAGGGAGGCGACATGAGGCTCTAGGAGGGAGGAATCCGGGCTGGGACTCACCGTACGAGAGGTAGCGGCCGTGGCGGTAGTTTCGAACGGAGGCAGGGAAGATGGTGGAGCGATGAGCTCCCATGCGTGGATCCTGTAATTGTTTGAGGGGGTTTGAGGGAGGTTCTTGGGAACATGTTTTGACACACTCGGTTGGGAAAGAGGCACATCGGGTCGGCCGGAATGACATGCGGAGGCGGTGGGGTTCTATCGGGTGGCGGGCACCGATGGAGAGGAAAACGACATTCTAGGCGTGGCGGTGGCTAATGGAGGGAGCAGAGGTGAGCATTGGAAGGAGGAAGCTGAGACGGTGCGTGTGAGCACGTTGGCGCGGGTCGGGACTCATAGAAGTGGCGGTGGCGCACAGGCAGGGCATGGTGGCCAGAACAGAGGAGTTGCTCCTCAAGCCTGACTCCATTCTCTGGAGCGCGAGGGAGAGGGAGGTGGAAGTAGTGGGGCAGGGGTGAATTCAGTTGCGGCTTAAGTAGAGGGGAGGCCAAGAGCGAGTTCTCGCTCGAAGCTTGGCGGCAAGATAGGTTTGCGAGGCGAGTTGCTTCTGTGCATGGCAATGTGAGCACAGTGGCATGATGGGAGCAGGCAGGAGATGGCAGCCACAGCTCGACGTTGTCGGTCAGAGCCGAAAGGAAGTTTTGAGCTACGCCTCCTGCTCGGCGCTAGAGGAGGGCCGCACACGGCGGGTCTGTCATGGCCGGGGCAAAGCAAGGAATAAAAGATGAGAATATGAGAGGAGGAAGGGGAAGAGGGCATTTGTGACATTTTGTGTGGGCTGAAATAGCAAATGTAAATCAAAATTACGGAAATGGCAAAACATCAAATAAGAAAATCCAACCGAGGCAAATAATTAATGTAGTCCAAAATAAATATAAATAATAGAAGACAATTAAAGACGAGGCAAATGATAAAAAATCCCAAAAGATAATATGTAGGGCTACATGATCCGCAGGGGCGCTCCACGTTGTACAAGCAATTGGAAGTGGGTGGAGGATGACACCATGAGCTGCCCGATGGTTGCCTCGGCGAAACCAGGCCATTGACCAAACAAAGCTGCTGGCTGTTTCTCAAGATGCCCAAGGCGAAGCGGATCTTCCCTAGGTAGATAAACATCAATCCTCTGGCGAACAGTAGACTCGCTGAATACGTTTAGCCCTAGCTTGTAGAGGCCGGCGAACGCACGATGCCTCTGCGGTTCTTCCTTCCAAGCGTACTGTCCGCAACTAGTTAACTCATTCCTAGCCTGGATATTCGATTCTCTGCAGATTAGTATCTGGGAATTTCTTCGGCAACAACGAGGTTTTGATCCGGATTAGCTCCAACAGTTACGACTTACGACAACATTGATGCATCCTTCCTAGCTGGTTGTTCCAAGAAAAAGAACACTACAATATATGGTCTCTACACCTTTGCCAATTTACTGTTGTGTGTATATATATTTACTGTCCATAGAGAGAGGCTGCCTCCGATTAACGATTGCCAATTTGAAAAAAGAAGCACTCCATTTCTCTGGGGCTCTAGGGTCTTAGCCTCTTAGCCAATGTCTCCTCTTTTGGGGATCAAACCGGGAAAGTAGTGTTGTCGTGGTGTCATCTCATGGTGTATTTGACATGTGTACAGTCGCGGAGATCAGATGAGATCTGCTCGTGTTCATTCATCTCCCTGCGAGCTATCCATGACAGGGAAGGCATCATCAGGATGAGGAATCTTGAGCGAGCGTTAGATTTGTGCCGTCATCTCATCTTATCTGCGGATACCGTTGCCTCAGTCTTTCGACTTTTACCAACCCTACTACGTTGGAAGGGCCGTCATCTCATCTTACCTGCGGATACCGTTGCCTCAGTCTTTCGAGTTTTACCAACCCTACTACGTTGGAAGGATCAGCCCCTGGCCTACCTCATCTAGTACCTACATATAGATATGATCTTAGCCGTATAAATTAGTCAGCCATGGGTTAACCCAACTAGCTAGGCTGAGTCGGCTTTACAAAGATGTGGCAAATTGATACTGAGGTGGGGTTTGAGCTGTTCAAAGGTGGACCAATTTGGGACTTTGGTTGAGCCTAGAAAACCCAGCCTTCAAATGCTAAATCTAAGCCAAATTTTTACTTTTCCAAATAAAACATTGTTTTTATTTTTTGAATAATTTTTTTTATTTTTTTATTGGTCTGGTAGGAAAAAATGAGGCCCTAGCGATCCAACGTCGGGTGTGGCTTGAGCCTAGGCTGGACCGACAGGCCCGGGCTGTCCATGAATACTTCTAGGTGGGGTTGATTGAATAAATACCACCGTAAAGCTGCAAGTTCTAGAAAATACCACCGCAAACTTTTGAAACTCTAAAAAGAATATCACTCCCCTCCTTAATTTTGCCTTTATTGGACTAAAATGCCCTTCTTGCTCTTGACCAATCCATCCCTCTTGCTCCTCTGCCATACTAGAGCCTTACCGACAACGCCCGTCTGCTGCTCCTCCCCTTTACCTTACCAATGGTTTGTCCACCTCCATCGCCATATTATGTCGCCATCATCACTCGTCGAGGGCAACACAGGGTCACCTCCTCGACATTAGGACGTCGCTGCCTCAAGGAAGCTGCCTGGTTGGAGGCCACCACCTCCAGAACAGGTTCTGAGCGTGAGATCGACATCACGAGGTGCGATTGCCTCACTAAGTTGGGTCAAAAGTGGGAGGAGGAGGAGGGATGATCAATTGAAGAAGGTGTTGGCAACAACATTTTGGCCTGATCGGAGATGCGAAGGAGCCTGGCTGGTCGCTCAACCGAGGTTGAGTATAGGTGACTCATATCCTAATCTACTAGGATTTAGAGATGTGTTCTACAAGGATTCCTACTTTCTTTTGGAGGAGAACTAGGAGCACTATATAAAGCTACGAGGGACACAAGCCACAGACCAACTCATCTAAAGCAAGAGGTGCATGAGAGAATTAGCGGCTAGGTTATTTTTTAGCACTAGATTCTAGTATAGGATAAGGATCCGAGTGTCCTAAAAGGTTCAAGATGGTTGTGAGAGAGCGACAGTCTCTTGTACTCTTTTGATGTTGTGTTTAAGGAATTTATGATCAGTTTCACCAAATCTCTTTCTCGTCGTGATTATTTCGTTGCCGTTATTTGGTTCTCTCTACGATATTTATCTACTTCATTCTTGATACCGTGCACGACAAACTCTGATCCGATTTGGAGTTGCTGCTCATAAGAAGGAGTATTAGAGTATAACAACCGATGCAAGATCAACGTGGTGGCGATGCACGGGTTAGGGCAGCGTCGTCCAATGGTTGGGTGGAGGTGCGATGAATCCGACCGGTGCATGCAGAAATTGACGCCAGGGCGATCCGATTGACCGCCAATAGCAGCTAGCTTGAGGTCATCTTAGGTGAGTAGAACTACAGAGAAGAAGGCTGGGGCATTTTTGTCCAAAGAAGACATATTATGGAGGCGATTGCATTTTTTGTGACTTTTTGGATTTTTTAGAACATGCAGTTTAGCCGCGTATGTTTGCAATTAAGTTAGCCACATATGTTTGGAGGGCCTTTGTCCGAGGCCCACCCAGACAATGGCCCGTGGCCCAGCCAAAAAATGCCAGCTAAAAGTGAAAATGGAAACGTCAAAAGCCAGCTGCAATTTCACTTTGGGCTGAACTGTGCTGGGCCGCCCGAGGCCTGGACCGGCGCTGGCTCCGCCCTTGCCTACCGATGTAGTTAGAATCACGATCCTACTCTTAGAGTCTTACGATTCTACGAACCCACGATACTCTGTTGATCCAAATCGCACCGTGAATCGGAATTAGGTAGAATCATGGTAGAGTCGCGATCCAAAGAGTAGAACCACGTAGAATCATGTAGAATCGCAGAGTAGAATCGTGGTAGAGTCGTTTGGGCAAAAAAATTTGCAATTTTATTTTTGCTTTTTTTTTTTTTTAGAGGTCAGGGTTTGCTGATATTTTGTTTTAGAGCAAAATTTGTTGATATTAATTTCTAAGAATGAAACTATAAATATCAGTGTGGTAATGCTAGTACAAATATCTATATTATGACATGAGCAATCTTGAGCTTGATATTGATAAGCTATTTTTATTCCTAAAGTATGTCTAGCTGCTTTTAAGGAACATGCAAGTGTTGCAATTAGATATTGATTTATAAAAGATGTAAACATTTCTCATGTAATTGTAGTAAACTAGTCATGGTCATTGGCTATTCTCCTGTAGTTCAGAACTATATCACCCATCATGTCAGTACCATTATGCTTTTCTGTTGTGCGATAAAGAGAGCTTTGTCCATTTTTCGGTTATAAGTAAGTAGTAAACCATATAAAAATCATACAAACTTATAGTATAGATGTTAAATATGTGTATTTTTACAAATCCGCAGAATCGCCGATTCTACGATTCGATACTACGATTCGATCCTACCAGAGGCAAATCGATCCAACTTAAGATCTCGACTCTAACTACCTTGTTGCCTGCGCGCACATGTATACAAACACATGATTTGACAATCTGATCGAAACGAAGCGGATGAGGAGAGAGATCCACGGGACAGTGCCCGCGCGCGCTGATGATACATGAACGTGCAGGGACTGTGTGGCATGGGGATAGGCGTACACTACTATAAAACAGACTGTACTAGATGTCTCATTATAGACGGTTCTTTTGGAACCGTCTATGTTATACTTATCACAAACGGTTTTTAATAAAAATTGTCTGTGATATGTAGCAATGGCTAGAACCGTCTGTGATACATAATATCACAGACGGTTCTTGTTAATAACCGTATGTGAATCATCACAGACGGTTTTAAATACAAACAGTTTGTGATGTCTTTGAATATCACAGACGATTTGTATTTAAAACCATCTGTGAATCATTACAGACGATTTTTATCACGAACCATCTGTGATTATAATCATATAACCACAGACGGTTTTGTAGATAAAAACGACTCTGATACTTTTGTTTTATTGGGCGGGGAAATGAAAATTTGGATTTAATGGGCGGGCTGCTGAAACTCGCTTTATATTAACCGAGTCTTCTCACACCTCACACCTCCATCTCCTCCTCTGCCATCTCTCCTCTAACCGAGTGCCGTCGTCTCGCCCTGACCTTGCGCCCCGGCCTCCCCTGAGCTCGTTGCCCGCGGCCTCCTCCACCTCGCCCCGGCCTCGTCGTCGTTGGCCTCCCCTGACCTCATAGCCCATGGGCTCCCCCGGCCTCCCCCGACCTCGTCGCCCCCGGCCTCCTCCACCTCGCCTCAGCCTCGTTGTCGCTGGTCTCCCCCAACCTCGTCGCCCGCAGCCTCCCTCGACATCGTCGCCCCCGACCTCCACCTTAGATCATGCATTGTCTAGTAAAACAGCCATAACTTTTGCATATGAACTCGGATTACGACGTTCTTTGGCTCGTTGGAAAGCTAACGAAAAGTTCAATCCAAAAATCCATAAGTCCATATAAGATTCATTCGCGAGACTTGGGAGGCTCCAGACAAAATAAAAAACCCCAAAAAAGGTCATTTCCTCAAAACAGCCTCCGAAGTTTCAGCACCCTTTTTTTGCAATAGAAAAAACTATCACAAACAGTTCTATCACAGACGGTTCTTGTTACAGTTATTGTTTAGAACCGTCTGTGATAGTTTTTCACAAGCGGTTCAAAAACCGTCTGTGATGACCTCATATCATCACAGACACATAAATTCAGATAGTTCAAAAACCATATGTGATGACGGGTTGGAGCCGTCTGTGATGATCCTCTCTATAGTAGTGATATGCAGTGAGCGCTGTGGTGGTTGCTATGATAGTGTGATGTGCTAGTGTCGATCGAGTTTTTCTTGTCTGCGCGCTCTCATGTTTTGTTGATCGCTGAAATGATGCGGTTCCTCTGAGGCAGCGATATGGGTTGCCGAAAGCCTGGACGGCTTGCCACCCACATCGCCAGTGCGACCACTAAAATTCTACATTCTGTTTAGATGCGCTACCTCCGAGTGTGAAAGAAATGTTGAAGGATCTTAAATCGGATTAGTTAATGATATATAATTTGTACTTCCATTAATGAATTACTAGACTGATATTGAGTGCGCCAAGATATGTAGAAATTAACAGTGAAATATAGAAAGTGTTTTCTTCAGTCACCAATACAATAATAAAGATGTACTTGTGGATATCATAGGGATATGCTCATGATCTTAGAATGATGATACAATTAGCAATGGCGTTAAAGGTTTGTCAAAACACTCGTTTTCGGCGAAATTCAAGTTCTGTCAAGTAATAGGTGGTCAGACCGGCTAAGGCGACGATCAGACCAGCCACCTCTGGCAGTCAGATCGTCCAGGGCCTTGGCCAAGAGGCTGGCAGTCAGAATGGCCAAGAGGCGGCGGTCTGACCGGCCAGAAAGGTGTTGTTGAATTTTGGATCGGGACAAAAAATAGAAGGTGTAGACAAGAGAGGAGATTCCTCTGCACTTGGTCTTATAATTTTTGGAGCTTCGAGTCAAAAGTTCTATTCGTTTGAAATTTTCAGAGAGGTTTCGGATTTCCAGGGAGGAAATTTGGCTAAGTCCCTAGGCTGGGCGGTCAAACCGGCCAGGGGGTAGTCAGACCGGCCATGGGTGGTGGTCTGACTGGTTTTGTCCTGTTTCGCTGGCCAGTTTAACGGCGATGTTTGTAAGTTAGGTAAGTTCATGGGTTTCAGTGCATATGTGTTGCATGATGCATGTTTTGACTAACGTGGGTCAAGTCACGAAGAACTTATTCCGGAATCGATTTCTTGGTCTATTGTTGTGCAGGAGACTTGAAGGTCAATGACGGTCAACAGCGAGGATGATCGGGACTTGGCTTGGAGAGCTAAGGTTCAGAACGATCAAAGATGCCGGGTGAAGTTAGAAGATTCAAGCATAGCACAAAATGGACAAGAATGACCGGTGCGATGGGTTGCATCATGCGACGCGAGGATCGGTGCAAGTGCCATGGTGGTTTCGGTGGGAGCCGGATAGGAGAGACTTGCTGACATGAAGAGAACCGTTGATCAACCTACACGTGAAGTATGGGATTGCTTCATGCAGATTGTACTCGGTCTTTAGAGAAGGATCGAGAAGGGGTATTTTGGTAACTTCACCAAAATACCGCCTTGATGGCTTTTTGCTAAACCGTGGCGCAAGACGGCGCAAGGAGAAGTGGTTTAGGTCAAGAGAAGATGAAGATGGTGCTTTGAAAAGCGTGCGTGAGTGAAATCGTTTTGTATGTGGGCTTAGCGGGTGCCCATTAGGAATGTCTTTTTAGAAGCTAGCCTCTACTATAAAAGGGGGGTGCTGGTTGTGCACTTCCCAACCCGTGTAGCCTAGAAACCCTAATTTGTGTTTTAGGGATAGGAGAGGAAAGTGGAGTAGCTAGGGTTCTTGAGAGTTGGATTGATTGTGTGCTTAAGTGTTGAGCTTTTGTCCTCTATGCTGAAGTGGCTGTAAACTAACATCAATCTCTATTCAATCCGAGCAAGATTTCCTCAAGATGAATCTATTCTTGTTCTTGCTCTCTCTTTTATGATTTTTGAGTTTTCGTTGATTCTTCAGTTTTCTTTTGGTTTCTAGCCGTTATCTTGCTTGCTGTGACATGTGGGAATGTATTTAGGATCATCTTCTACCCACGAGCAAGTTTTGGGATCAATCTTCTGTTTGGCTCGGTTTTTGTGCCCTCCTTCCCTCATCCTTGAAATTTGTGGAACCTTGGCTCTGATCTTCCCAATCGACGATTGGAATAGGTTCCTAACCTTCTTGATGAGCTATGATTGAAATTTGAGAAGATTTGGATCACCGAATCAAAAGTTGAGCCGATTTGTGGTTTTGAGTTCGTGCTGATTTTACTGTTCATCGGGCTGGAGGTAAGACCACCCATGTTGAGAGGTCTGATCGTCCAACTCATTGTGAGTTGAGTTTTCAGTGATTTTGGTTGTTTTGCTTTGGGGTTTCGATTGGATTCAATACAAGTCGTCCGCTATGCTTGTACATTGATCTTCATAGCTCTCATAGCTATTGGAGTGAAAAACGTGTTGAATCCAATCAAGGTGAAAAAGAGAGATCGTGCTCCTATTCACCCCCCTCTAGTCGCCGTTTCGGTCCAACAAGTGGTATCAGAGATCGGTTAGTTCACTCTTGATCTTAACCGGTCATTGAACTTAGCGATGGAGAAGTACTAAGTCGCATGTCTTCGATAGGATCGACTATGCCTATTGAAAGAATCGCATGCGTGTCTACCTTCAAAGCGAAGGTCAAGCTATATAGAAGATTGTTCGAGCCCCGCTCGTTTTGCCCGAGGTTGCTACGTCGGCTTCAGCAGCCCTCTTGGCTAACAACCACAAGGCAAAAAAACCTCCTATATGCCGGGCTTGGTAGATAGGAGTATGATAGAATTTGTCACCTTGAGACCGCACACGAGATTTGGCACACTCTCAAAACCTACCATGAGGATTCGTCCCAGGTCTTCAAACGAGAATGCAACAAGTTTGAGATGTATCCTAGAGAGAGCATTGATAATGTATTCACTCGCTTCAACAATGTGCTTAATCAGTTGAGGGCGGTTGATATCGAGTATTCTCAGTCTGAGAATGCTATCCATCTCTTGGCTGCAACCAACACCAATGAGTGGGAGATGAAGGCTACCACAATTGAGTAGAATGTCAATCTCTCTGATCTCACTTTGGAGTTTCTCTATAGCAAGCTCAAGACCCATGAGATCAAGAGAGTTGATCATCCTAAGAAGGAGAACATGGTTTTGGTAACAAACCCTCTCAAGAGAACTTCTGATGGCTCTTCTGAATCTTCATCTGGATTTTCACTTGTCTGCTTATCTGCAATCCATGAAGAGGAATTTGAAACTATTCCTGAGCTTGAGTTAGTCCTCCTAGTCAAAACGTTCACACGGGCCTATAACAATGTGAGAAACAAGAACAGAGGTGGCCCTATGACATGCTATGAGTGTGGAGAACTCTACCACATCCAGGCGAACTGCTCCAAGCTAAAAGTGAAAAACAACCACAAGGAGGAAAAGATAGCTTGGGGGAAGCCTCAAGGGAACAAGTCCAAGTTTGATGCTGCCAAGCTCATGAAGGCCGCTCACCTAGTTCTTGCCGCTTTTATAGAGCAATCCATGAGCGATGTGGACTTGGGGAGTGAGGAGGAGCTTCCCAAAGAGAAGTAGAAAGGGAAGACAAGGGACTTCACCGGCATGTGCTTCATGGCCGACTCCATCAACGTCGATGACATCGATGAGGATCGCTGCGGAAGGGGGAAGAACACATGGTTCGTCAACTCCGGGTGTTCACGCCACATGATCAGAGACGCAAAATGATTCACCTCCTTCACGCGGTCGACGGGTGATGACTTCATCACCTTTGGAGATGATACACAAGGGTGGATCAAAGGAACGGGATCGATTAGGGTGAACGACAAGTTCATCCTTAAGGATATCGCCCTTGTGGACAAGCTAAGGTACAACTTGCTTTCTGTCTCGCAGCTTCTTGATGATGGCTATGGGACTAGATTTAAGAAAAATGCTTGTCGTGTGCTTGATTCAGCCGGTGAGCTTGTTTTTGGGATTTCTAGAGTTGGTAGGATCTTTGGAGCTGATTTTTCTGAATCTCTTGCTGGATCTCTCAAGTGTTTGATTGCATCTTCTTCTGAATTTTGGCTTTGACACCGTCGTTTGGGGCACATTGATTTTGATCATCTGACGCGAGTTAGCAGCCTTGATCTCATGAGAGGTTTGCCCAAACTCAAAGCCATCAAAGATGTTGTATGTGCACCCTGTAGGCATGGCAAGTAAGTTACCGCATCACACCATTCATTGACTATGGTCATGACTGACGGACTAGGACAGTTGCTTCACATGGATACTGTTGGTCCTGCTAGGGTTCGGTCACCGGTAGCAAATGGTATATTCTTGTCATAGTCGATGATTTTTCGAGATACTCTTGGGTGTTCTTTCTTGCTTCGAAGGATGAAGCTTTTGATCATTTTCATGATCTTGTTCTTCGCTTGGCTTCTGAAGTCCTTGGTGCCTTGAGAGCGATTCGCAGTGACAATGGCACGGAGTTCAAAAATATCTCATTTGCCTCTTTCTGTGCTGAGCGTGGTATTGAGCATCAGTTCTCCTCTCCACACGTCCCTCAACAAAATGGCGTGGTGGAAAGGAAGAACATAACCTTACTCGAGATGGCTAGGACGATGCTAGATGAGTATAGCATACCGAGAAGGTTCTGGGCCGAAGCTATTGCTACAACTTGCCATATTGCCAATCGTGTATTCATGAGACCGTCATTGGGCAAGACATCATATGAGCTTCGGTTTTGTAGAAAACTCTCTGTTTCTCATTTTCGAGTTTTTGGAGCCAAGTGTTTCATTCTCAAGACAGGAAACCTAAATAAATTTTGAGTTAAGAACTTCTTATGGTTTATTTCTGGGTTATCCTCCACATTCGAGGGGTTTTCGGGTTATTAATGTTGAGACTAACATTATCTAAGAGATATGCAATGTCACCTTTGATGAGACTAGCCCTGTAGCTAGATCAGATGTTTCACATGACACACATGCGACATAGAGCATCTTTGTGGAGGAAAATGAGGACGAAGCTGATGTTTGTCTCCCGCTTGCTGCTGCTACACCTCCTAAACCAATTGAAGAACCTGTTTCGACTACATCACCTTCAGTTGAGGCTCCTGCTGATGTGCAGAGGTTCAAGAGATGCTATCTCCCCCGGGCGCTCCACTTCACACACTACTACAAAAGCAGGCTATAGTAGACGCTTATCACAGACGGTTCCTTTGGAACCGCCTATGTTCTGTCTGTTCGACTGCGGTAGCATCGCCGGCCTATCACTGACGATTCTTATTTAGAACCGCTGCAGCGATAGTCATCCATCACGCACGGTTCATTAATAGAACTGCTCAGGAATTATCACTGACGGTTCTATTCACAAACCGTGCAGCGATAATCCAGTTAATTGAGCGATTCTCAATAAGAACCGCTCGTGATAGTACTACGACGGTTCAATGAGAACCGCCTCGCGATATCTCGCTATCTCTCGCCAGCACTGCCACGCTTCTACCGCGATCGCCGCTCGAGGCCAGATCACGACGGTTCTTTAATAGAACCGCTCGTGATATCTCGCCAACACTCTCGCACGACTTCCGCGCTGCCTCTACCGCTTGCCGCTCTGGAGGTCTGTGTCCTGAGCGGTTCTTTAATAGAACCATCATGAATGATCACAGACGGTTCTATTAAAAAATAGTCTGTGATAGGTGCTATTACAGACGGTTCTTAACAAGAACCATCTCTGATTGTTGGGCGGGAAACGAAAATTTGAACATAATGGGCGGGCTGCCGAAACTCGCTTTATATAACCTCCATCTCCTCCTCTGCAGTCTCTCCTCCTCACAGCTCATACCTCCATCTCCTCCTCTGCCGTTTCTCCTCCTCACACCTTGCGCCCGGCCTCACCGAGCTTGTCGCCTGCATGCCTCCTCCAACTCGTCCCGGCCTCATCATCACCGGCCTCATCCAGAACCATCACCCCGGCCTCCTCCACCTCGCCTCGACCTCGTCGTCACTCGGCCTCCCACGACCTCGCCGCCTCGGCCTCTTCCACTTGTCGCCCGGCCTCCCACGACCTCACTCTCTACTCCCCCTTTGCTTTGTGATGTGGATTCTTGAGTTGATGCTCTTGTGATGTGGGTGATGCTTGTGGTTTATTGTTGGAGGCTCTCTGCATGTGTAGTTCATATTGAGTTATTTGGTTTGGGCAAAAATATAGATGGTAGATCGCGCCTTTGCTCGGTAAAACCATCATAACTTTTGCATCTGAACTCGGATTGCGACGTTCTTTGGCTCGTTGGAAAGCTAACAAAAGCTCAATCCAAAATGCATAAATTTTAGATTCTCTTCGCGAGGTCTCGAAAAAGTGAAAACCCCCAAAAATGTCATTTAGGGCCTCTAAACGGCCTCCGAAGTTTTAGCAGCCGTTTTCAGTTTTTTTTTCCACGAAAAAGGCTATAACAGCGGTTCTAAACAAGAACTATCGTGAAAACTCATCACGCATTTGTTACGAACAAGAACCGCTCAGGAAAATGTCATCACAGACGGTTTGTAAATTAAACCGTCGGTGATATTCTCGGATCACAAACGGTTTTTGATGAAAACCGTCTGTGATAATAGCCTTCACAGATAGTTTCAACAAAAAACCGTCTGTGATAGTGCGTATCACGATAGCGATTTTGAACCGCTCAGTGATAATCGCCGCTATCACGAGACCAACAAATATAGACGGTTCGAAACTGTTCGTGATGACGGTTCCGAACCGTCTGTGATGAGGCTTCCTGTAGTAGTGACATTCAGAGGCGTCATCCTCCAGATCAGATGATTGGTCATCTTCATGAGCGAGTCACTCGCTCCAAGTATCACGATCCGAGTCTCTACTCTCATACTGTATTTGTTGCTTCCTTCGAACCCTGTGATATATCACATGCTTTATCTTATTCGAGCTGGGCTAATGCCATGCATGAGGAGTTAGAGAACTTTGAGAGGAACAATGTCTGAAACCTAGTAGAGCCTCCTAGTGGTCATAATGTGATAGGAACCCGCTGGGTGTTCAGAAACAAACAAAATGAGGATGGCACTGTGGTTAGAAACAAGGCTAGATTTGTAGCTCAGGGTTTTAGCCAAGTTGAGGGGTTATACTTTGCTGAAATCTTTGCTCCTGTTGCTAGATTAGAAGCTATTCATATTTTGCTTGCATTTGCTACATCTAAGGGCTTTAGGCTGTACCAGATGGATATCAAGAGTGCATTTCTGAATAGTTACATAGAGGAGGAAGTCTATGTCAGGCAAACCCTAGGCTTTAAGAATCTCGAGCATCTACATCATGTTTTCAAGCTATCCAAAGTCTTGTATGGTCTTAAGCAAGCCCCTAGAGCCTGGAATAATAGACTTAAGACCTTCTTGCTTAAAAATAAATTTGAGATAGGTAAGGTAGACAAGGCTCTATTCATTCTTAAGCATGGCAATGACTTCTTGCTTGTTCAAATTTACGTAGATGATATTATCTTCGGTGGTTCTTCTCATGCACTTATTTCCAGTTTTTCTGAGACCATGTCCAGAGAATTTGAGATGAGTATGATGGGAGAACTCAACTACTTTCTAGGTCTTCAAATCAAGAAATGCAAGGAAGATATCTTCATCCATCAGACGAAGTACACCAAGAATATGCTCAAACGCTTCGAGATGGGTGACTGCAAGCCGATCGCTACTCCTATGACGACTTCGACTAGTTTGGATCCAGATGAGGAAGGAGAAGCCGTTGATCAACGTGAGTACTGTAGCATGATCGGCTCCCTCCTTTACCTGATGACCTGATGGCGTCAAGACTGAACATCCACTTCATGGTCTACCTCTGTGCGAGGTTTTAGGTGTCTCCGAGGACTTCCCATCGCCAAGCCGTCAAGCGCATTTTCAGGTACCTTCATTCTACCCTTTAGTAGGGCATTTGGTATTCCTACTCTTCTTCCTTGTCCATTCGGGGGTTTTCTGATTCTGATTTTGCGGGCTGTCGGCTAGATAGGAAGAGTACCTCAGGCACTTGTCACTTCTTAGGCACTTCTTTTGTTTCTTGGTCTTCTAGGAAGCAGTCCTCTGTTGCACAATCCACTGCAGAAGCTGAATATGCAGCTGTCGCTAGTTGCCGTAATCAGATTTTGTGAATGATGTCCACCCTTAAGGACTATGGGTTAACATTTGCTAGTGTTCCTCTTCTCTGTGATAACACTTCTGTCATTAACATTGCTAAGAACCTTGTACAACATTCTAGGACCAAACATATAGACATTCGCTATCACTTTCTTAGAGACCATGTAGAAAAGGGTGATATTGTGCTAGAATTTGTGGAGTCCGAGGCTCAGTTAGCTGATATCCTCACCAAGCCTTTAGACCCAACTAGGTTTGCCACCTTGAGGAGTAAGTTAGGGGTAATTTACCCCTATGGGTTGGTTTGAGGGGGAGTTGGTTCTCTTCTGAGCTTTTCTTGATCTTCTTCTGAACTTACTGATCTTTTTTATCTTTTTAGGTTTTTTAATTTTTTCTTGCATCTCATTGTATCATTTTGCACTCATATGAAAATCACAAAAAGATGCATTGTAATATAAACTTTACTGCATGTCTTTTAAGTTGATGAAGCTTTGCTTATTATCCTTCTGAGCTTTAGTATTTCAATTCTTGCTCAGTTACATGTTTAGTTCCTTGACTTGCTAGAATTATCATGCGTTTACATGTGTAGCTTAGTCTTTGCTTAATGAGCTAGAACTTTAAGACAACATAAACAAAAAAATTGTAATTTATGGATCTCTTAGCTAGTTGCACAATTAGTGATATTTTTGTGACATTGGCCTTATCAAAATTGCTTTGCTAGCTCTTGAATCGGGGATTGAACATTTCTTGAGCTTCTTATTCCTTTGAGAATCTAAAATTGCTCTTGTGCAAAATAAAAAATATATATCAAATTTCAAGATTCTCATGTGGTTAAATTGTGCCAAACTATTCTCATGAGATTGCATGTCAAAGATATGAACTTGGAGATAGTTTGATGATCCATACGATCTCATGGTGACTGCTTATCATAATTGACATGAACCTCAAGATTTGTCACCCGGGTTGAATCTTAGGAAGAGTTTGTGGATGGCTCCTAGTCCAGGATCTTCTTTACTAAGATAGACTTTTAATCAATATCAATATTCATTGCAAATGAAAACTGTTGTAAAAATTGGGTGATTGAGGTACTTTGAGCAAAATGATTCAATCTGGGAGATTCAATTATTTGCCACTGTCCTTTCATGCGTAATTAATTATTTACCACTGATGTGAGTATGTTGCCACTGATGTGAGTATGACATGTGGTCCCGGGACCCACATGTCATACTCACATATAGTGGCAAATCCTAAAATTCACCCTTTTGCAGTGGCAAATAATCAATTATTCATTATCACTTTAGGATCCCTGTTGATGAACTTGCTAATTTTGATGCTTTGTTTAAATTGTTACATTTCATCGTTTTATATTGAACCTTGTAGCTTAGCTCAGATATATATATCGTAACATGATCTTGCTAGCGCTTTCAGACCTGATGTGTATTGAGTAATAGTAGAAATGCTAGCATGTTCTTTTGGGTAATCTCCAAAGCTTCTTGTACTACAAATTGAAAAATATATATAAAAAATGAAGCCACTCCATTGCATTTCATGTATGCTCTTTATTATGCTTCTTCCTCATCTATCCATTTGTCATCTCTAGATAAGAGGAAGACGTGATTCCTTGATGACTCCATTGTCAAAGTGGGAGAAGATATAACAAAAATATTAAAAAGGGGAGCTATTTGGAGAAAAAAAGGAGAAAATAAATTTTTTTGAAAAATGATGATCATAGTGAGGGAAGCATCTAATTTGCATTCTTATGATCTTATTGCTATTTCTGAACTTGAATTGCAATTCTTCGAACCTCACAATGATTTTTGACTCTTCTCTGGAAATAGGTGGCGGTCTGACCAGTTTTGCCCTATTTCGATGGCCAGTTTGACGGCGATGTTTGTAAGTTAGGTTAAGTTCATGGGTTTCAGTGTATATGTGTTGCATGATGCATGTTTTGACTAACGTGGGTCATGTTGCGAATAACTTGTTCCTAGAATCTATTTCTTGGTCTATTGTTGTGCAAGAGGCTTGAAGGTCAATGTCGGTCAACGGCGAGGATGATCGGGACTAGGCTTGGAAAGCTAAGGTTCAGAACGGTCGAGGATGCCGACTGAAGTTAGAAGACTCAAGCGTGACGCAAAATGGACAAGGATGACCGAACGGAAAGTTTGGTGCGACAGGTTGCATCAAGCGGCGCGGGGGTCAGTGCATGTGCCATGGTGGTTTCGGTGGGAGCCAGATGGGAGAGACTTGCCGAGATGAAGAGGGTCATTGATCAACCTACATGTGGTGAAGTATGGGATTGCTTCATGAAGATTGTACTCGGTCTTTGGAGAATGATCGATAAGGGGTATTTTGGTAACTTCACCAAAATACCGCCTTGATGGCTTTTTGCTAAACCACGGCGTAAGACGGCGCAATCAGAAGTGGCTTAGGTCAAGATAAGATGAAGACGATGCTTTGAAAAGCGTGCATCAGTGAAACCCATTTTATGTGTGGGCTTAGCGGGTGCCCATTAGGGATGTCTTTCTAGAAACTAGCCTCCATTATAAAAGAGGAGGATGCTGGTTGTGCACCTCCCAACCCTTGTAGCCTAGAAACCCTAATTTATGTTTTAGGGATAGGAGAGGAAAGTGGAGTAGCTAGGGTTCTTGAGAGTTGGATTTATTGTGTGCTTAAGTGTTAAACTTTTGTTCTCCATGCTGGAGTGGATGTAAATCAACATCAATGTCAAATCAATCCAAGCAAGATTTTCTCAAGATGAATCTATTCTTGCTCTTGCTCTTGCTCTCTCTTTTATGATTTTTGGGTTTTCATTGATTCTTTGGTTTTCCTTTGGTTTCTGGTCGTGATCTTGCTTGATGTGACATGTGGGAATGTATCTAGGATCATCTTGTTCATCTTCTACCCACGAGCAAGTTTTGGGATCAATCTTCGGTTTTGCTTGGTTCTTGTGCCCTCCTTTCCTCATCCTTAAAATTTGTGGAATAGGTTCCTAACCTTCTTGATGTGCTATGAATGAAATTTGAGGGGATTTAGATCACCGAATCAAAAGTTGAGCTGATTTGTGATTCTGTGTTCGTGCTAATTTTACTGTTCATTGAGCTGGAGGTCAGACCGCCCATGTTGAGTGGTCTGACCACCCAACTCATTGTGAATTGAATTTTTGGTTATTTTGGTTGTTTTGCTCGGGGTTTCGATTGGATTCAATACAAGTCGTCCGCTATGCTTGTACATTTGTAATATCCCGTTTGAACATAAACAAATAAATGATTAGTACTAAAATTAAATAGAATTTGAGAAGGAATTGGAGGTTTTAGAGGGGCGTTTTTGCTTTTATTGGAAAACTTGGGCCGTGGGCTTTCGGCCCACGGTGTTTGGCCCAAGTGGGAAGCTAGTTTAAGAAGGGGGGCACCAAACCCTAGAGGTATTGTAGCACTAGCGGTACTGTAGCACCACTAGCACTGTAGCAGCGCCCTCATCCCCTGGTGGTGCCTCCCCTACTCCCTGTGTCCCTCCATTGCTATCGGCCAAGGAGAATGGTGGAGGAGAGGGAGAAGAAAGGGGAGAGGAGATCCTTGTGGGGGCTTCAGCGAGTTCATTCATGTCTTCTAGGGTAAATCTCAACTCCTTGCTATTTGGTTTAATTATTTTCTATGGGTTGTTGTCGATTAGCGAACTATTGTCCCTGCTGCAATTGAATCTGTAATCTGTAGTCTTATTGTTCATCAGTTTTGATCTAAATCAAGGCGAAATTAGAGGTTAGGGCCTGCCAAATAATTGTGGAAAATGTTATTAGGTTTCTGTAGGATCTGAGTTCACGTTATTTGGAGTTGTAGTTTGGAAGATATGATAATTTCTTTGCTGCTGTCCAGAAACCCTGTCAAGTTATAGCAGTCGTATTAACTGATAGATAAGAATTTAATAATGGCCGAATCAGGTTTGTCTCCCAACATGAATTTTCTAGGAAATTTTCTTAGCTTTCCAGATTGATAAAGAACTCAAGTTTTAGATCAGCCAATTGAAAGTTATAGCTATTCTATTGTTGCTGTCCAATTTGTCTGTCAGTTCTGACAGTAGGTTTTCATCTGTCTGTTGTGTTTAGTTAAAAGCAGAATTAAGGGATCTCGCCAACTAAGTTTTTGTAGATAATTTCGTAATCTTTCCTCAGAGACTGAAAATACTTTTTTATGATTAGCACATTGGGAGTTATGTATTTTAGAATGTCACTATCAAAATGCGGGCCTGAGTGGACACCAACGGGTGTTTCTTTGGCTATACCGGTATATACAGAAGAGAAGTGGATGCCATTTTCATACTTGTATCAAATGCATAGCATTTTCTTATGTATTCGAATTATTGAGGATAACTTGGTTTTGATTCGGTGCTTCATATGTTACTCCATTGCATTTGCTGAGTCGTGAACTCACTCTTGCAAATCTTTTTTTAGGTGAACTTTGAGGATGACACGCTTTGGGAGGGAGTAGACCACATGGAGAAACTCACTCTATCACTTATTTCACAAATTAGATAATAATTATGTGGCTATCACTACTACAAAAAGGCTAATACTAGATGCCTCATCACAGACGGTTGACCAAAACCGTCTGTATTAAATACAATCACAGATGGTTTTGGTTTAGCGACTGTTTGTGTTATTGGCTGCGCTAAAAACCGTCTGTGAAGAAGTAATATCACAGACGGTTCGTGTTAAAAACCGTCTGTGAAGTATCACAGACTACTAAATATCACAGACGGTTCTTGTTCAGAACCGTCTGTGATACTTCACAGACGGTTTTCAACATGAACCATCATCCTCATCACAGACGGTTCATGTTGAAAACCGTCTGTGAAGTATCATAGATGGTTCTTGTTCAGAACCGTCTGTGAAACTTCAGAGACAGTTTTCAACATGAACCGTCTGTGACTTCCCGTCCTCATCACAGATGGTTCATATTAAAAACAGTCTGTGATAAGTATTTTCATTTTACCATAGCTTGAAATCACTAACACTCTAATTTTATCATGGCTTGTTCAGAACCGTATGTGAAAATAGACTATCACGAGCGGTTACGAACAAGAACCGCTCTGTGATAAGTACTTATCACGAGGCGGTTCTTGTTCGTAACCGTCTGTGATAGCTTCCTGAGCAGTTCAAAACCGCTCTGTGATGATCATGTCATTACTGACCCATAAACTCAGACGGCTCACGAAACCGTCTGTGATGACGTTTTTGAACCGTTTGTGAAGGTCTTTTCTGTAGTAGTGTATCTTTAATTTGAGAACTATGGATTGTAATATCATACCGCGCGCCCAGCTCCCACTTGTTGTACGAAAAGCTAATTTGGGCCAAAGGCCAAATTACCATCATGAGAGAGCGAGAGAGAGAGTCGTGAAACGTGAATCATGATGGTCTCTGATCGCTAGGCCGGTCGTGTGTAGAGAAGCAAGGGCGCAAAGACCATTTTAGAGCGCGATTCGAATGACCCATCATTCCAAGCAGGAATTATCTGGTGCATGAGTGCATCCAATGATCAGATGTCCGATCATGCCAATCTGTATGTCTTACTGGTAAGTAGTAAGTGTTACACATGCATTACACAATACTAATGCAATAATGTGGTAATTCACACTAATATAAAAAGAGGGAGTTTTTTCTTTGCTACATCCACCCAATCTTTGTGCACATCACACATTCCTAGTCATCCGATCGACTGGATCAGCGGTCTCCATCTCTCTCTCAATCGCGCATCCTAAGTCACATTCAGACAACTTGCCAGTTCGGCACCGGTCGTTGCTCTGTCCTAGGAGCATCACTGTCATCCGCTGCTCCTCGCCCTAGCAGGGATTGATCCACCATTTTGGCATGGTTTGGCGTCCACCAGAGGTAGCATCGACCGGGAACAGCCCTCTCTGAGGAGCATCAGGTTAACCCGGTGTCAGAGAACACACTGCTACGCGCATTATAAAGATAGCAACACATTTTGGGTTTGAACCCATGGTATAATAGTGGGATGAGGAACAATTTAGGAGTGAGGCCCATGATGTGAGGGTGCTAAGGCCACATGCAGATGCGGTGACGAGCGAGTAGTAGAGCCTTGTGTGCATCTCTAACCCTAGCAGCATGTGGAGCTGGAGTGAGCGAGCGGCCAAACGGGCGCGTTGCATGGCGGAGAGGTGAAGCCGGCGAGTGCATCGTGCTGTTCCTAGGTGGCTCAGAGGTGCGACAATGGTTGGGGCCCTAGGGGTGCCCGGTGTGGTGCCTTAGCGTTATGGTGGTACGGCGATACCGGCGTGTCGACAACGGCGTTTGAGTTGTGAGTCGTGAGGTGAGTTCTCAGGTGTAGACCAGTCAATCGTCCACCAACAGTAAGGCCCTAGAGCTACTCAACTGCGCCGGTGATTCCACCCGCGACCTCAACCAGTGTCATGACCTCTGCAATTGTGTTGTCCAAAAAGGTACTTGCTTCTTTTCTTTTCTTTTCCCATCTTTAACACTAACACTACTATTCCAGAAAGGTCCATCATCAATGATTGTACATATTCTATACATGGTGTTGGACATTGGAGATTTTTTTAATAAAAAAAACATGGGAGGTTTTAGATTGTGTAGATTAATGATAGTTTATTGCGTGTTTTACTCAAAGTTTATAAGAAGATTGTTCTGAAATTTTAATGACATTATACTAAGATAAATATGGTTTTAAAAGAAAATAGATTTTCCTCCTTGCAATATGTTTCAATTAATTTGTGGCAAAAACATGCATTGCATGTACACGGTCTATTATCTTATTAAAGCACAGTCAAAATAAGCCACCAAGTTCGCTCTCAAGGGCTAGAAATTCCCATGTTAAACGGTGCAAAAAAAGATCTACACCATTGATCGAGATGGGTCCATATTATAACAGTTTAGATAAAAAGAAAAAGTCCATGTCAAGTACAATAAAATTGTAATTGAATAAAAATAAAATAAAATCGACAATTTGATTTCCATATGAATTCCTCAAGAAAAGAGTCCATGTTAAGCATAATAAAACTGAAATTTGGAATAAAAATAATAAAAATGATTTTGATTTTCATACGAATTCCTAAGTAATTAAATAATTATAAGTATGAAAGAAAGCGAAATTGGCAATTAAATTTGTATCTGAAATCTAACAAAAACTAAAATTCAGAATAAAAAATAAAAATAATTAGAAATTGGATTTTGATATGAATTCCAAAATTATAATTCAGAATAAAGATTAAAGAATAATTGGAAATTATATTTTATACGAAATCAACCAAAAATAACTGAAATTGAATAAAAATAAAATAAAATAAAATTAGAAATTTGATTTCAATATGAATTCAAAGTAAAATCCTACATGAATGTAATTGAGAATAAAAACCAAGGAAAAATAGAAATTGTATTCATATACTAATTCCAAGAAAAAAGAACTCAAATTAGGATTAATAAATAAAATAAAATATGCAATTTGATTTCCATACAATTTCAAAGTAAAATCCTAAATAACTAAAATTTAGAATAAATTTAACGATTTGATTTGTATCTGAACTTCAATAAAAAAATAGTTGAAATGTTGGATAAAAATATATTTATGATGATGATGGCACGAATGGTGTTGGAGGAGACACAAAAAAGCCACCACGTTCGCACTCAAGGTCATGTGTTTCTATTGTTGCTTCCTATGGAATAAAAATAAAAAAATTAAAAATAAATGTTATAACGAGGATAGCATGAAAAAGTGGAATGGCATCAATCTGTCATGCAAGAAAACTTTGACCCATGGGGAAGCGAAGAGCCGAGGCGACGACGACGAAGATGAGGACAATGTCGTGCTTCTCACCTTAGCTATTCAACGAGGACAATGTCGTGCTGCTCGCTGGAGCCATTGAAGAGAAGGTCCAGTGTTGAAGGAGCCAAGAGCCACGATGACAAGTGGTGTGTGTCGGCGTTGTTGAAGAAGTTAGTAGCCAAAGAAATTCGATGACGGGGAAGCCTTGGCAAAGAGAAGATAAAGCTTTGCATTGAAGACGAGCTATGGACAATATGGGGCCATTGCGTAGCTAGGAGCATGCCATCACTGGTAAGGGGCACGTCATCGTCGACGATGGCGAAAAGATTCTCCATATCATTAGACAACGACTAAAGCAGACATGTCGGCGTTATTGAAGATGGGAGGTTGTTGTGGTTAGTGAGGAAGTCACAGCGTTGAGTTGGCCAACATTGAAAAAGAGGAGCGACCAACACGAGAGAAGAGGACATCGAACATGTATACCATCATGCATGCGTATGTACATTCATACATCTGTATGAATAGAAGCGCGAATGTACAGAGGTAGAGGAGCAAAAAACTTTGAGTAGAGATGGCATAGTCGTAGGGAATAGGCTCGGGGTCATCGGAGAGAGCGTGACACGTGTCCCCAGTTGGGATCTACGACGGTTGCATGTGTATGCGTGTTGATGTCCCAATGGTTATCATTAAGCAATAATTGGGGAGAAGTAGAAGATAACTATGTGGTAAAGTAGTACCTTGAATGGGGTAGTAGCTGAGAGGGATCGATCAAGATTTGGGCTTACTGTTAGATCAAGGTAGGTCGCCCATGATACATGGGTGTATGCGTGAGCAAGGTACTCTAATACCATATAAACTAATAAGATAATTTGTCGCACACATAATCAACATATTGCTTGAGATTAAATAGAGATACATGTGCATAAATACAATTTAGAAAAAAGTAACTAATAGAGTAAGAATATGAGCATGAAACTGCATGATCTATTCATGTTGGAGAGTGATTAGTTTGTAAGAACCCCAACACCTTATTATGTTCAATTATTTTCTTCCATCAAGGCTCATACTTCAATTACGTTCCTCAGATTACATTTTCCTTCAAGCTTCTATTGTCATTTCTAATATTTAGGATATATTAAAAATCTAAATAGCCTATAAGATATGTAAATATATTCTCAAACTTTTATACAAAATTCGAAACAAATCTAGCCGCGCAAATGCGCAGGCCACCCTACTAGTTAGTAGTATGTATAAGTAGATTTCATAGCACTAGCATTAGCTTCCCTACATATGCTAAAACACAATCCAGTGTTACTGTATTTGTCCCCAAAACATTATACACTAGTGTTACTCACTTGAAGACTACTACTATCCTCTCTCTCAAAAAAAAAAGACTACTACTACATTTAGGCCACATGAGCCACCTCCAAATTGGGCGGGTGTTATAGAAAGCTTGGGCGGGTGTTATAGAAAGCCAACACTACTACAGAAAAGGTCTTTACAGACGGTTCAAAAACGTCATCACAGACGGTTTTGTGAGTCGTCTGACTTTATGGGTCAGTGATGATATGAGGTCATCACAGATGGTTTTTGAACCGTCGTGAAAAAAGCTATCACTGAGCGGTTACGAACAAGAATGCTGCGTGATAATTATCCTGAGCGGTTCTTGTTCAGAACCGTCAAGAACCGTCTGTGATAGTTTTTTCTATTGCAAAAAAAAAACTGGATTTTGAGCCAAACCAATCAATTGCTTGACAGTAGTTTCCATATACAACCTCTAGCAAGACAACTAAAATCCAATTAAAATTCTGATGGCAAACACATTGTAGGAAAGGGAAACCAAAAGGTTTCACAACGTCCACTCCGAATGGGAAAAAAAAGAATAAAGTTACAAAGTTAAACTAGCTAGAGACCATCTATGCCTCCAAGCTCATGAAGAAATCATCAACTTCTTGGATTGGTCTTATGGGCTCCTCTCTGTACCTCACCAGCATATCACAAGATGTTCTTGCATGTCATCGAGTTCGACTCAAGCTCGTTGGTAAGGAGAGACGACTGAAAACCTTCAGCGGCGGCCTTAGGTAACACAAAATTAAGATAATTTTCTTTACAACAAACAGCCAACAAATTGTGTATGTTTTGGGGATGTACACGTACCTTTCGACAGTTTACCTCCAACGGAAGACAAGGAGCTCCTCTGCATCCCTCCTCCTTGTCGTCGTCGGCTGTGTCTCCTCGTCGAACCGCGATAGGGAATTGAGGGTGGTCACCAGAGCTCGGTGTGGGGAGGGGAGAGGGAGAGACTGATAGAAGACAAGACTAGGGTGGCTATAATATATAAGGACAACACCAAAACGTTTTTCCTCCCACGCACGCGTTCAAATTTTTGAACTCCTCAGCTGCGAATCACTGAACGATTTCATATAAAACCGTGCAGGACGATATATCCTGAGCGGTTCTTATACGAACCGCCTATGATAAATATCTTATCACGAGCGATTTTTTTAAAAGCATGCATGATAATTACCGTCTGTGACTTGGAATTTTCCTTACTCTTGGATTTTACCATGGCTTGAATTTTCCAAGTCACAGACGGTTTTTAATAGAAACTGTCTATGATAAGATACATATCACAAACAATTTTTAATATAGGAAAAAGTCTGGTTTACTCCATCGAACTATCATAAAAGTCTGGTTTACCCCCTGAACTACAAAACCAGTTATTTAACCCCCTGAATTTGCGAAATCCGGTCAAATAACACCCCGTAGCGGTTTGGAACGGTGGTTTTGCTGACGTGGCCTCTCATTTGTCCCGATCAGCAAGTGGGTCTTGCTGGAGAGTGGCTTAGCTCATGGCCACAGTGGGTGGACCGAGCCCACATGCACTGAATCTCCCTTCCTTCATCCCATTCCCCATTCTATCTCCTCTTCCCAATCTCCATTCTTCTCTGATGAAGTTGCTCCTTGGTTCGGCTCCCTCCCTCCCGGCCTGGCCTCGGCTCTCGGCCGGGCGCCGCCGCCACCTCCACCCGGCCTCGGCCTTCCTCCATGGCCGCCTCTATCAGCCTTCCTCGAAGTTGGTGGCATCCAATGGAATCTAGATGCGCTGCTGCCCAAGTTGTGGAGGAGGACGAAGCTAGTGAAGATGAGGCCAGCGAGGACAAGGTCATCATGGTGAAGACGGGAGCCGGAGAGGGCGTCGATGGCCATGGCCGTAGCGGCAACAGAGGCGCGAAGGAGCCATGGAGGAGGCCCTTGGTGAGGTGTGGCATGCACTGCGCGGGAGGAGAGGAGGGAAAGAGAGGAGGGAGCCAGGGGTGGCAGAGAGAGAGAGAGAGAGAGAGAGAGAGAGAGAGAGAGAGAGAGAGAAAGAAGCTGAGGGGGCTGCTGGCAATGCTTGCGGGAGGAGGAAGCCGTGGAGGAGGACTAGTGAAGATGAGGCCAGCGAGGACAAGGTCATCATGGTGAAGACGGGAGCCAGAGAGGGCGTCGACAGCCATGGCCGTAGCGGCGGCAGAGGTGCGAAAGAGCCATGGAGGAGTCCCTTGGTGAGGTGGTGGCGGCGGCGCTTGCGGCGAGGAGGGGAGAGAGAGAGAGGGGGAGCCCAGGGGCCGGCGGCAGAGAGAGAGAGAGAGAGAGAGAGAGAGAAGCCGAGGGGGGCGATGGAAACACTTGCGACGAGAAGGGAGAGCCTACTCCTCTGGCGATTTCGCTGCCCGTGACCCCTTTCTCCTTCTTCTGTTTGTCACCTCTGCTAGATCGGCGGCTCAGGCCACCACCTCCAAGAGTCCAAGGTTGCCACTGCCGCCCTTTTTCTGTGCGATGCCGCTGTGCTCGAACTGAATCCAACGTCACAACCGTCTCACTCGTGTCCCCATCGCCGGCACTGAGGCGGCGGCTGCGTGTTATTTGACCGGATTTCGCAAATTCAGGGGGTTAAATAACCGGTTTTGTAGTTCAGGGGGTAAACCAGACTTTTCTGATTGTTCGAGGGAGTAAACCAAACTTTTTCCTTTAATATAAACCATCTCGTGATGAGGACAGAATCACTGAGCGGTTAGTGTTGAAACCGTCTCATGAAGTATCGTAGACGGTTCTGAACAAGAATCGTCTATGATACTACTTCTTCACAGACGGTTTTTAGCGCAGCTAGTAACACATACGGTCGCTAAAGTAAAATCGTCTTTGATTGTATTTAATACAGACGGTTTTGATCAACTGTCTGTGATGAGGCGTCCAGTATTAGCCTTTTTGTAGTAGTGCAACAATATGATTGCTTCCCTAAATGCAATTTGGAAAGATGCGATAGATATCAAAATTGATCGGTTAAGCGTGATGCATATATATATATATATATATATATATATATATATATATCCTATGGGTTTGCTTATATATATATATATATATTGTCCTATGTACACCTCATTTAGAAAAGTTTATGAATCTTCAAGCAAAGTAGTCAGGGGCGGAGATGGGCCTCGGCCGAGTTGGGCAACGGCCCGAGGCCCAGAAAAAATACCAGTGAGAATTTTTAGTGATTATAACAAAAAATGAGCATCTGATGAAGGGGGTAGAGTCTTACCAATGGCAGAGATGGCCGACCTAACAAAGCGCCCTCCCGTGAGGCGGGCGAAAAAGGCCTAAAGGCCGAAGCAACATGGCCGTAGCGGCGGCAGAGGTGCGAAAGAGCCATGGAGGAGTCCCTTGGTGAGGTGGTGGCGGCGACGCTTGGCGGAGGAAAGAGAGAGAGGGAGCCAGTGGCGGAGAGAGAGAGAGAGAGAGAGCCGAGGGGGCGATGGAAACACTTGCGACGAAAAGGGAGAGCCTACTCCTCTGGCGATTTCGCTGCCCGTGACCCCTTTCTCCTTCTTCAGTTTGTCACCTCTGCTAGATCGGCGGCTCAGGCCACCACCTCCAAGAGTCCAAGGTTGCCACTGCCGCCCTTTTTCTGTGCGATGCCGCTGTGCTCGAACTGAATCCAACGTCTCAACCGTCTCACTCGTGTCCCCATCGCCGCGGCGAGGCGGCGGTGCGTGTTATTTGACCGGATTTTGCAAATTCAGGGGGTTAAATAACCGGTTTTGTAGTTCAGGGGGTAAACCAGACTTTTCTGATTGTTCGAGGGAGTAAACCAAACTTTTTCCTTTAATATAAACCATCTGTGATGAGGACAGGAATCACAGACGGTTCGTGTTGAAAACCGTCTGTGAAGTATCGTAGACGGTTCTGAACAAGAATCGTCTATGATACTACTTCTTCCAGAGCGGTTTTTAGCGCAGGCTAGTAACACATACGGTCGCTAAAGTAAAATAAATGCGTGATTGTATTTATCTGAGCGGTTTTGATCAACTGCTTGTGATGAGGCGTCGATATTAGCCTTTTTGTAGTAGTGCAACAATATGATTGCTTCCTAAATGCAATTTGGAAAGATCGATAGATATCAAAATTGATCGGTTAATCATGATGCAGTTCATATATATATATATATATATATATATATATATATATATATATATATATATATATATATATATATATATATATCCTATGGGTTTGCTTCGGTACACCTCATTTAGAAAAGTTTATGAATCTTCAAGCAAAGTAGTCAGGGGCGGAGATGGGCCTCGGCCCGGTTGGGCAACGGCCCGAGGCCCAGAAAAAATACCAGTGAGAATTTTTAGTGATTATAACAAAAAAAATGAGCATACAGTGAAGGGGGCCGAGTCTTACCAGCTGGCCCGAGATGGCCGGCCTAGCAAAGCGCCCCTCCCGAGCGGGCAGCGGCCGAAAGGCCTGAAGGCCGCAGCAACAAAGGCAGTAAGGCACCAACTCATTCGGTCATTCTTCCCCAATCCCCATTCCTCAATCTTCCTCTCAAATCCATTTCTCTTCTTGACTTTCTCGGCTCCTCCCACTACCCACTGGTGGTTGCCTCCCCCTCGCCCTCCGGCGCCTCCAGCCGCTCACGCCATCCGGCCTTCGTCCCGCCCGGCCAGCGCGCCTCAAACCTCTGGCTCGCCCGCTCACAACGGCATGCAGGACGCAGCTCGCCCAGCTCCTCCTTCTAGCGCCGCCACCGCGCCGGATCTGTGGCTCGCCCAGGCCCGGCCGCTCGCCCGCCCCGCCAGTCCAGCTCCTCGCCCGTGATCGGCGAGCCAGTCTGCAGGCTGCGCCCGCCGCTTCAGGTCAGCTCGTGTTCGTGCCACCTTGCCCAGCTCCTTGCCGAGTTGCTTGGCGTCGCCGCCTCCCTATGGGTTGTGGCCATGCGGCTCGACCTCGCGCACTTGTATTGTATGTGTGTCGGCTTTATTTGTGAATCTGTGATTAGCCAATTAGGTGAGGTGAGTTTTGTGCCCGAGACTCTCTCCAATCCTAGCTCCGCCATTGAAAGTAGTTAATGTTTAAGACAAATCTATATCAACCTATAAAAATAAATCAATTGAAGATTAGATATAGATATAGTCTTGAATATTTTGAGTATTTGTGACCAAAAAAGTTATGAAAAACAATGGATATGAACCAGATATTGAAATATACATGAGATAGAGATGAAAATGTTGGCAGAATCTAGTGCGTTTTTAAATTTGTACCCCCCACCCCCCCCCCCGGTCACCGAGATTTCGGTTACCAGCCGATATTTTTTCCCTTGCATTGATCCCTGGCCATCCTTAGAGCTCAAGGACAAGTGAGGGTCAAATATGGACAATGATTTCCCCGGAACACACAAAAGAAACAAAGAAAGTGCGGTGATGACTGATGAGAAAGGACACCATACCCATGAACACATGGGCGAAGCCCTACCCTGCCTAGTGCCTAGCTTGTTGCTGCCCCCTCAATATAGAACAAGAAAATACTACACAATGATACCCATTTTTCTCCCATCAAGAAGGGGTTGTAAAAATGCAAATGACACTGAAGGCAACAACTACGAGGACGCAACAGCGAGAAAGAAGGAAAGGATCAGTGGCGCGCACACATAAGCAATAGTCGTACGTGCGCTATCATTCGTGCATCTCATCTATTTTTCATCTCCTTGTCCCCAAGCGTTTGCTCCTTCTCCATGTACGTATATATCATCTCTCGATCGCCGTCTCGGCAGGCATGCACAGTGCTAGCTACCACACCACCGCCACTTTAGGGTTTCTATTTTTTTTTGTTGCCGCTGATGCTGCTTGGGCGGTAGTAGGCTACGGTCTGCGCCTGTTCACCCTTACGAACTCTTTGTGCCTCACCCTTTCTAGGGCACACCATGCGAGTTCTTGAGGATTCTGCGCAAGTACAGCAGTAGTAGTGGCGCTCACATGCATGCTACCTCTGGCTTCCTCATGGACCAATTATTTGGACGTATATATACACATGTGTACGTACTGCTTAATTCGATTGCATAGACATGCAGCATGCAGCTGATAAAGTGTATGGTGCAACTGGCGTTATATTAGCTAGGTAGGTTTGAATCGGAGATCGCATATATGATGGCAGATGTAGTGCACATTGAGGGAGTAGTGGCCCAGGGAGAAAGGCCTTAAGAAGAGGCTTTTGCAGCAGCTGCAATGATAGGAATTCCCCCTGCTTGCTGCTGCAAGCCGTGGCTCAATCTGGAAACATCAATGTGAGTGCCTGCAGCAGCTGCTAGCTGCAATGTGCTCAGTTTGCCAATATCTTTGCAGCCCCACTTCCGCAATAAAAATCGTATTCTAGTTCTCAATCCTTGTCTACATCTTGCATGACAGCGCAAACACTGACTTGTGATCGACAAGTGCTTCCTCTCCCCGATTTCTTTTCCTTCTCTTTTCCTTTTCTTTTTCAGCACTTGGAAGAGCGTAATAGCTCGTGACTTCTGTAGCAACTGCATCATTGCACTGCACGAGCTCATGTGTTATTAATGATATCCATCGTAGTGAAATACTACTTCTGACATTCGCAGTTGCTATGGAAATGCGTATATATTTAGTGTTTCGTACTAGAAATACTACTTCTAATATCCACATCAATTGCACGAATGTTTACGACCGGATGGATGGATAGATATTTTTCCCCGCCAGCCAGTAAGTCAAGGTGTGGTCAAATTTTTTTGGAGCGTAGGTCGAGATACGTGGGAAAATTAAAAAAGAAGAAGAAGCAAAACACGCCCTGACCCGTCCCACTCACAACATATACGCTAGATATATACCCAAGAAAGATGGTGATGATTCAAGAAAAGACTGGACGCACATATGTGCGCGTTACAGAAAACTCTGAAAACGAGTGGTCTTTTGTGAGGAGCATCCTAAAAGCATATGTATCGAACAATTGAAGGGAACAAAAGGTACAATCAGTGCTATCCTGTACGCGAACAATCGCTGCAATAATATATGCCCCTCCTGAAAAAGCTCTGCTGATCAAAGATTCAATGTGGCCAAAAGTTTCTGGTTCAAACAACACTAAAGTTGCAGTTAGGAAACTAAAGCTGTGATACAAACATAAGCAGTGGCTGAAACAGGAAGCACGTGACAATGAACCAAACAGCAGCAGACTTAATCGATGGTTCTCACAGAAAGCATGATTAATTAGTTTCATTTAACAACATCGAAGGCACCTATACATCAAGCCACAAAAAAAAAAAAGCAGATCTGACATCTAGCAAAGCGCTGATGAATTAGCAAGCACTAGCTAGGAGACCAACAGTTGCTGAAGCATGTACTGTACCCACGACACAATTCGAGCAAAAGGCCCTTTAAAGGGCAACCTAGACCACAGAGAGCCATATATATCCCACCACATAAACCTAAAAGCATCAACCCTATCACAAATTGACACCGAAAGAAGAGAGATCTATCTTAAGAATTCTGTGCCCCAAGAACCACTTTGATCAATCGATCCATCACTAACACATACACCACAATCTATATGCATGCATATATGGAAGGAAGCCAATTGGGGACTTGTCTTCCTAACTTCTATGTGCCAGATCACTACACTATCCCTCTTCCTCCTCCACTTCAACTACCGTGCCAGCCTAAGCTTCTCCAGATGCCATTTGACCAGGAAGAAGCCGGAAGCCATGGCGTGATGCTCTCTTCTGACCATTGTGGGTTGTACCCACTGCCGGTGCTTCCGTTCGGCCACTCCGGCTCCGCCGCAGCCGTCGTCTGCGAGAAGTCAACCGCCGGTCTCATTCCCAATATTGGCGCTGAGGAGGTAAACCTTGCAAGCTTTGTGACCATATATATAGAGAGAGAAGATAGTGTTACATATCGATGATCTTTCTTGCTTCTTATATGAGATTCTGTTTCTTCCTTAGGTGGGTACCTCGGTAACAAAAGTTGGCAATGAGAGTACTACTTGTAATGGTTCTAGTACATGGTATGTGTATTGTGTAGTGAGAAACTGAGAATACGAGATGGGTGTGTTTGTGCCTTTCTTGTTATGCTTATGAGAATCTGGTTGTGTTTTAGGGTTTTTTATGCATGGTATGCGTGTGAGCTTGCAGGTGGAGGGGTTCGGCCATGGCGGGAGAGATGGGGAAGATGAAGGTGAGGAGGAAGATGAGGGAGCCGAGGTTCTGCTTCCAGACCAGAAGCGAGGTGGATGTGCTGGATGATGGCTACAAGTGGAGGAAGTACGGGCAGAAGATTGTCAAGAACAGCCTCCATCCTAGGTACTTGACTACTTGTATAAGAAATCAAAACCCTAACATATTTCTTACCTTTCCCCCAAGTCCGTGCCTACTTTTGTTAGGAATAGAATTAAGTTCATAACAATTTGAGTATCAATCTTATGTGGTAGAGAACTAAAACTAAGCCATGCTGTGTTGTTTTACCTTGAGACTCTTGATCTATGACAGAAGTGGGTTGTAGTTAACTGCTACAATCGACTAATAAATCCAGAGAGAACCGGATTCTAAACTAGCCAATTTGTACTGCAGCCTATGCTAGCTGATTTTGCGATTGGTTTCAATTTAAGGATAATATCCTTAATGTCAAGATAAAGACAAATATAGAAGGTCCTCTGAGCACCAATGGCATATGAAACACACTTCGTTTTTTTCTCTCGAACGCGCGCAGCATATGAAACACTACACAAAATATAACTATATGCGATAATTCGATTTTTTTTTTTTAGGAAATAGAGAGCTAAGTGAAAAACTGATTTTTATGGGTGACTTCCCTTAATTTGTGATTTTGACAAACACAAATACGTTTAGGTAAATAAGCTTAATTAACTCATACATGTATATATAGTTCAGTTGTTTCAGTTCTTTCAGTGTCATCCTGGCCTGGTGCCAACAATTTGTAACAGATTATTGTTAATTGAGTAAGGAAACGGATTGACAAAGGAGTGCTATTATCACAAAGTACATAAGTTGTAAGAGAAGAAAATGAGTAGTGGAAAGGTAATGGCATTATGACAGAGAAGATTGGCAAAAAAGATGTCATATATATTGCACACGCACAATGCTAGTAATATAGCTGCATGTGATAAAGCTGCGGATAGCCACTAACGGTGGTATAGAATGTATATAGATACATGAAGTTTGACAGTCAACTTGGTAATTGCTGTATGCATATATACACAATGCAATAGAGATACGTACTTCCAAATTCACCTTTTTCTTTAATTATGTCAAGAAAAATATATCCATATATACGTATATGTGCGTGCATAATTTCAAATTAAGCATTATGCGCTACATACCTGATACCTGGTTCATGATATCTGAAGATGCCAAGTGAAAAATGTTGCTGTGGGAGTCATCATGCACTATTGCCTATATATGTGTTAAAAAATCCGCACATTAATTTCCAAATTAAAACTCTTTTGGTTTCCAAAGTGTTGGTGAACTAGTATTCTGCAGCTTAATTGGTCTAAATTCTAGCGCACAATCGTTATATATCCTTTACGACAGTAGCACCGAAGCAAAAGGAAAAACATCATGATTCATGATCTATGGAAAATAGGATGTAGTACGCATGCATGTCCTCGTGCATATGCATATACAGCCATATATATGCGCCGAGATCATGTTTCTTCAGAGTTCAGACATACGGCTAGCCCAGTGCGCCATATATAGGACTGGGAAGCTTGGTTTTCAGCAAACTAGCTAGCTAGCTACTAATGATTTGTCTTCTATATGCGTGATTATGATTTTTTTTTTCTATCTGAAGCTTAATTTGTGCTGCAATAATACACATTCAGTTAATTCATTTATTTGATATTGGGTGGCAAACGACGCTCGCGTGCAGGAGCTACTTCAGGTGCACCCACAGCAACTGCCGCGTGAAGAAGCGGGTGGAACGGCTGTCGACGGACTGCCGCATGGTGATCACCACGTACGAGGGCCGCCACACGCACTCCCCCTGCGATGACACCACCTCCGGCGAGCACATCAACTGCTTCAGCTCCTTCTGATTATCTTTCGATCGACTCGGCTAAGTTAATATTCTGAAGCAAGCAATGCAAGACAACAAACAAAAGTGCATCCATGGTTTGATCGGCTCTTCAATTTTGATGGATGAGAGGACGTACGAGTCATGTATATGCCATTGTTCAGAAGATAGCACTACTGCTGCAAACCGGATGGTCGGTCCATTAATGTATGTGCATTTGTAGTAGGCAATAAAATTACTTTTTTTGCGTGCATGCCGTAGCTACTTAAGGCTACTTAAGAGCATCTACAATAGTTTGTTTCTTAGCTTGTTACTAAGAGGAGAGAGAGAGTATTAATCTAATGAAAAGAAACAAGTCTTCCAATAGATTATTTCTTGAGCTTGTGTTTACGACTTTAATTGCTAGAAGTGTGCATGATTCCTGATAATCAATAATGAAGTACAACTTTGTGGCCTACATGTTTTAGCTCATTTATCATATCAATAATGAAGTCGGGTTGCACAAGTGATCCGGTGGATATTTTGCTTGGAGACAGTGGGACCCACAAAACACGTTTTTAAGCAACAAGTAAGTCTCCAATAGAGTATTTGGTTGTTTCTTGTGTCTTGGTACTAATAATTTGCTGGTTTCTTCATCTAGAAACACACTCTCTCCACCTTCTCTCCTCCACATCACCTAAATACTGATGTGACACCCCTTTAGTAATAAGGGACGTGAACTGTTGTAGATACTCTAACGTCCCTAAGTTAAGGAATACTAGCGAGCTTGTTTATCGAACAAATTAACTTGGCTGCTGGGAAGGCAGCAACAACTGCAGGAGGCCAGTGCCCACTTGCCAAGCGATCTGGTTGGCCGCATGCGTTTATTTGGTCGTACGTACTACACCACGCAGACCTGACAGAACACAAAAAAGCGGCACAACTTTATGCACACAAGCATGCTAATGATTGCGCAACAGGCACCTGTTGCACCGAAACGAACACGGGCTTCCAAACAAACCACCATCAATTCGCGTGTTGTTTCTTCAGACTTTCAGACATATATATACATCAAAAGCCATGGCAGCGCTCACGCAACCTGATCATCGAAAAGGACCTCAAATGAGGTCCCTAAATCATTGTGAAATCGATCGTGTCGCAGGTTAGAGGTTCATCATGAGGTGAGTGCGTGAGAGTTTGAGCTTTGAGTGCGAGAAAAGTGCCTCTTCCGGTTCCCTTTCCAAGAGAGTTTAAGGCATAGTCACAGGATCACGGGGTCCATGCTACATCACACGTACCGGATTCATCGACCTGGCTACTATTCATAGAACATGGTATACCATTTCGATTCCAATGTAATTTAGAAGAAGAAGTGGTCTACCAGTTCCACGACCTGGTCGACAGTTCCTAATGACTATGGTTTACTGCATACATTTGATATGCATCATTGATGAGATGAATGCATGTGACATTCCTCGCAAAAAAAATGTAAAAAAGAACGCATGTGACGCGCGTGCTGTCACTCCACTCAGCTTAGCTTAGCTTACGGGAGCGAGTCTCAAAACGAAAAGAAAAAACTTACGGGAGTGTGGATGGACTGGGCGAGGCCGACCCGCCGAACCGGGGTGAGGTCCAATGAAGGCCCAGCAGCCTGATTACCTGAATATCTCGGCTCTGACCATGCAGTTGCGATTTGCGAATACAACGGCCCATGCATGAGAGACAGCGAGGCTGAGTCGGCAGCCGCGCGCGTTGGAGACCGACGGCGACGTACTCCCCAGCGTGGGCGAAGCGTACGCATGGAAGTCGCAGCTGACGCGCGGCCGGCACGGGCACGGGCCGTTCGTACTCAGCCGGTCAGGCGGCCAGCCCCACGCGACGCGCGGAACTTCCCCGCCCACACGCCGAAGCGGCCGCGCGCGGGCTGCGGTCCAACCCCATGCTATAGGTGTGTCGCCCCGGTAAGTTCACTGATGTTTTTAGGCTGGGTTTGCAGGCCAACCGATCTGGTCCGCCCGCCTGCACCTCTGGGTGCTTCTACTGGATCCACACCGTAAGCGCACTAGATCGGACTCGGAGCCTGTTGCCCGAACCACACCGTTTAGCCCACAATGAATGAATCCTAGCTTCTTTTTTTTTTGCGAAGTCATCGAATTTCACGGTCGTTCCAGCCACAATCTCAAGACAAGCCGCAGCTGAACCCGTGGTCTCTGATCTAAACAAATCTCAGAGCAAAACCAACGGCGCATAAGCCCTGAAGGCCTGGGCTGGAACCGAGATATGATTGGTGTGCACCGTGACAGTCCGCTCCTGAGAACGACAGCTGAACCGCTTGGAGATTCGGCGGGGACCACCTTGCATCCTCTCCAACGGAAGGTGCTACTTCGCTGAGCGATCTCTCTCTTAGAAAGCAGCTACTTTGTTCGCGTTTTAATCATAATATAACGCAAATCAAAGCATGCGTGAGAGAGACTACGGGCAGTGGTTGCGGTGACCACGCGGACGGATCCAAGTGAGACACAAGGGATGCACAAGACACCATGTGCGATTTTACTTTATATTATAAAAGCTCTTGTATATATAGTTGTGCACTTCATAATATAAGCGGTTATATACACATGTAATGATATGTATAGAGGCATCCGATTGTTTTTTTTTAGGTCTGCCGTTGGGTGACCACAGACCCTTCTTAGATGCGGGTTAATTTTAGAGCGAAGAAACGGCACTTAGAACAAATGTCAACAATCGTTCACCAGCCAAAGTAGCATACAGACGATGAATCCCAGGGAACAGAGGTGGTAACAAACATGCGAGAGAAAGTTAAAGTCGTTCTAGCTTTATTTTTCTTGCGATGCATCTATTTTGTTTTGAAAGGAAGGTCCCTCACCCTTCCTGTAAACATCAGTTGTTGGAAGTTGCATTAGAAAAGCAGACAAGATTGCATGCTACACATAACACATGAAGCAACTTGGATTGCTTACTGTTCTCGTACAGTTAGAACTGTACTGAACAATACTACTACGGATGGACAAAAGACGTCCCCCACCCCCAAAAGCTAACGACGTTAGAACATCGTTGTGAGTTGTGACAATGCAAAACTCTATAGGTGAAATTTCACCTGTAATGGACGGTTATGGGTCCGATAAAATTTCTATCGGACAAAATAAATTCGAAATTATCTAATTTTCATGTAAATTCAAATTTTCATTCAAAATTTAGATAAATTTCATCTTTACATCTGAAAAATAAAATAAAATTTTAATTCAAAAATATCGTTCGGAAACTTGCTGAAATATCCGATAACCGGTGGATACTGGTTCTATCGGTGGGGTTCGATAAAATTTATAAACGACATGGTTTATATATAGTACGAGTATTAGATATTAATTGTTTGACTTAGATCACAAGCTAGGGTAAACCTCAGGGGAAAAAACCAAGCTAGAGGCGTGTCCAGCATTCATAAGAAATCTTTGGAAAATTGGTCTAATAGTAGCAAAAGGAAAATACAATCTAAAATCGGAACTAGGTTAATTTTGATTCTCGACAATTTTTGGGAAAAGCTGTGCTAGTTTGTTTGGTTCAATTCAAATTTGATTTTTTAAAATAATCTAATAAAGGGAAGTGGGGGATTAGGCACAAATATAAATGTTCATGTAAATTAACCAAGAAAAAACGTGCTGGTTTTTGCCGATTTGTTGAACCCGGGTAACATCCTTGGAATTTTTACAGAGAAGGGATGAGAAAAACTCCTTTTTTTGGTCTTTCAACATTATTGTGATTTTGAGGCCCTGTTTGCAACAAAGTAATCAATACAGTTCCTTCAAATTTTCTCTATTTGAAATGGGATCTGTACTACAAAAGCACTTTGCTAAGTTTACATGATTGTTTTCCTTTACTTTGAAGAATGACATTTACAAGCCTAAAAATACCTGCAAAACATTTTTTTATTGGAAAAGTCTGGTTTACTCTATCGAACTATCAGAAAAGTCTGGTTTACCCTTTGCACTACAAAACCAGTTATTTAACCCCCTAAATTTGTGAAATCGGTCAAATAACACCCTATAGCGGTTTGGAGCGGTGGTCTTGCTGATGTGGCCGGTTTTGTCCAAGTCAGCAGGTGTTTGTCACCCAAGTTAGTATGTGTTTGTCCAAGTCAGCTTTCTTCTTCTCCATCTCTCTCTATTTCACAGCGCTGCCTCCCGGCTCCCTCATGCGCGCCTGGCTTCATGGCACCGCTGCCCTACATCGCGGAGGAGGCGAGGAAGGCGTCGATGACTGGGGACGCGTCGCGGATGGCCTTGTACATATCAAGCACCTTGAAGAGCTTCTCGGTGGCGCATTTGGTCATGGCCACGGCCGCCGCCACTTCTCCCATGGTGCCATCTCCTCCTGCTTGATCGCCTCTATTGCGGAAGCTGGCGGAGGCGTTCAGGCGATGTCTCCTCCCGCTTGTCGCCTCTGTCGCGGGCGGCGGAGGGCGTTGGCGACCACCCCAGCGACCTCGTTCTTGCCTTCTCCGCCTCGAGGCGCCTGCCGCCCTCAGGCAAGCACCTCGCCCTCGCCTACCTCAAGCTCGGCTAGCACCTCGAGCACCTCGAGGCATCGCCTCTGAGGCCCTCGCCTCCGCCTCTGCCGAGCCCTCCGCGTCCTCTCCTTCGCATCCCAACGACGACAAGCCCCGCGCCCGGCGCCCGCCCCGGCTCTGTGACTGTTAAAACCATTCACCAGCGTCCTCGACTACCTCCTCATGGCCGTCGGCACGCTCGGCGCCCTCGTCCATGGTTGCTCCTCCTGTCTTCCTCCGCTTCTTCCGTCGACCTCGTCGACTCCTTGGCCTGCGCCGACGACACAGACACCATGATATGCCTCGTCGTCAAGTACGCCTTCACCGTCGTAACCCTCAGCCTCTCCTCCGTCGGCGGGGGGCTCGCCTTCGTTGTCGCCGCCCTCGGCGAAGCCGGGCCATACATCGAGGAAGGCGCTCCTAGGCCAACCAAGTGCAGAGGGGAAGGCACTCATGGTCGATGGCGGAGGCGGTGGAGTGAACCAGCATGGCGAGTGGTGGTGCACCGAGGAGCAGCAGGAGGCGGAGGAAGTCTGAGGAGGCGGCCGGGCCGGGCGTGGCGGTAGTAGCTGGAGGCAGTGTCGTGGGAGCAAAGAGCACAAGGGAGCAAAAATCATTAGAGAAGAATGGGGGAGAGAGAGAGAGAGAGAATGAGGGAAAGAAAGAAAGCAAAAAGAATATTAATTGCAGATATTTCCATGTGGTAAAAGAGGCCAACGTGGATGCCAGTCGGGAAAATCACTGCCACATGTGCAAAACAGCCCTTCAAACCGGCCACGTCAGCAAAACCACCGCTCCAAACCGCTACAGGGTGTTATTTGACCGGATTTCGCAAATTCATGGGGTTAAATAACCGGTTTTGTAGTTCAGGGGGTAAACCAAACTTTTCTGATAGTTGGAGGGAGTAAATCGGACTTATTCCTTTTTTTATTGCCCACCTACACTATTGAGTATCTTTACGGTGTTAACACTTTTCTATCGCACTAATAATTTGAGCGCAAGAGGGACAACAAACAAACATAAAAATACATGATCCATAAGCATGATCACATCTACATAAATACAAAAAATGATGCACCTACTTTGCTTTGAGGGCAAGAAAATCTCACAATAATTCAAAAAGAAAATCCTAGAAATTCTCTCATTAACCGAGAGAAAAAGGAGAAAGATCTATGTAATTTATTTTAGTGAACCGGATTATAACGGTGTAGATTATTATATATGAATATTAGAGTTGCACAACAAATACAATTGTATTTTTAGCAACAGATATTAGAGTTGTATAACAAAGACAATTGTACTATAATATCTACCTTTACCATTGTGAGGGTAATTCTGCCCACTCATAGTAATATGATTCGTTTGATTTAAGCTAACTACCTACACTACTACAGAAAAGGAATTCACATACGGTTCAAAAACGTCATCACAGATGGTTTCATGAGCCGTCTGAGTTTATGAGTCAGTGATACATGAGGTCATCACAGACGGTTTTCACTCCACCTCTCCCCGTCATCTCCTCACCTCTGTGGACCATCCACTCGTCGACGCCCTTTGTCCCGGTGGCGAACTGCATAAGCATCCACATCGACAAAGGACGCCACGCCCTTTGTCCCCGACGGAGGATTCGGAGGTCCCCGTGGCCAGGCTGAGGCGGCGAGGTCGTGGAGGTAGGAGGCCTCACCGCCGCCTTCCTCCTTTGTTTCTTCCTCCGCGGGCCCCAACTTCTCCACCCCGCCCACGAGATCAAGGCCCTCGTGGCGGCCTCCCATCGAGGCCCAGACAACCTCTCCGTCCGCTCCTCCGGCCGCCCGCCACGCCTCCTCTTGGTTCGCTCCTGCTGCCCGCCACCTGCGAGCTCTGGTCCCTCGCCTCGGGGCCTACACTTCCTCACCCCGCACCTCAATCGGCTCCATCTCCGAAGAAAAGCAATGATCGGTCTGTCTGGCGCCATATTGCGTGGGGCGGAGGAGAAGGAGGTGGAGGTGTTGAGGATTAGGGAAAGCGAAGATGGACTTTGTGAGGTGCACATGATGATCTTGCTTGCAGTGCAAGGAGGCTCAAGCGACGGCTCTCCCGCCCTCGCCGCCGCTCCCTCCGGCCACCGTCGCCGTGGATAGCCCCCGCCAAAACTCCGCCGGCAAGAAAGAAGAAGTTCAGCCACTAGAAGGTGGTGTTCAACAAGCTTAGCCAGGCTCAACAAGCTCCCCTTGAGGCAGCAGCAGCCTGCTGGCAGATCCCATGCGCCTCGTGCTTGGGCGCTCTCCGGTGCTCTTGGACACCCAGAGAGCCTTGAAGCGCCTCGTCGACCATGGCGCAGCCAGTGAAATCGCCCGTGGCCCATGGAGCTCCATGAGCCGAACTCCCAAGCTGTGTGCCCCCCCTCTCCTCATCTGACTCAGGATGCTCGCTAAGGGCAGGCAGAGGACTTGCTCACCCGCTAGAGTAGGGGGGAGGATTGAGCCGGAGATAGGAGGCGACCACCGCGGGCGAGAGGCGGGCTGAGCCAAGAGCAGGGAGGCGGCGCTAGGAGGCGGCGGCGACAAGCAGTGAGGCGGCAAAGGCTTGACCAAGGAGCTCCACGGAGAAGAAGGGAGATAAGGTAGAAAGGGGAGGTGAGGAGATGAGAGGAAATGGGGAGAAGAAGAAGAACCAGCAAGAGGATGTCAATGTGGATGCCATGTGGATGCTGACTTGGACAATCACTGCCACATCAGCAAAACCGCTCATCCAAACTAGCCCAGGGGTGTATTGACCGATTTTCGCAAATTTAGGGGGTAAAATAACCGGTTTTGTAGTTCAGGGAGTAAACCAGACTTTTTTGATAGTTTGAGGGAGTAAATCGGACTTTTTCCTATATTATATATATATTGTTCGTAGTCTCTTAGCCACTTTGGAGGGATCGTCCACGCAGCATGAGAAGGATGAGACAGTAGCCACGAGCAACCTCATTGAGCCCCTGCAAGTTTAAAACGTATGGATGCAAGGAGATCGTCAGGACATCCAATTACCTGGATATTGTCGATAGATAATTGGACCTATGTTTAGAAAGTGACGTGGACACGTAGGTATTCCGACTGGGAAGTGGCATCATGTATCAGCAACTAACCATTCTTGAGCATGTAATCGTCTTTAAACCCAACAAGAACACCAAGCAACCATTCTCACATTTCAAAAGAATTCTCAACTTGTTGCTTGGTGTTCTTGTTGAGTTTAAACATTTAAAGAATCAACAGATGATAGATGATCAACTTCGATCTATCTCGATACTTGATCATACGTGCTCACGATCAATATACTTTTATTGAAACTGATCATCATATATATGAACATTATATATATATATATATATATATATATATATATATATATATATATATATATATATATATATATATATATATATGATGCAGTTTTAATGGCACAAGCGACCATTGCTTGGAGACTTTATAGAGAGAGATTATGAATGGAATGGTAGGGCGTGTCTGGGGCATAAGAGGTAGGAGAACTTGGCCAAGCATGAACACGATTACAGACAAAGGTGAAATGAATGGCGAGAGATAGCATAAGACTATTAACATCATTACATCACGAGCAAGGGACTATTAATATGAACTAATTATCAATTCAATTTGACATAAGACTATTAACATCATTACATCACGAGCAAGGGACTATTAATATGAACTAATTATCAATTCAATTTGACATAAGACTATTAACATCATTACATAACGAGCAAGGGGACTATTAATATGAACTAATTATCAATTCAATTTCAGCATAAGGCTATTAATATCATTGAAGCGGTTCAACGACAAGACAACAAGACCAAGGGTGTCCAAACCCACCACACCGATAGTAGCCCTTGGCATCCATCGCGAGCACTAGCCATTTTCATCCGCGAGCAAGGGGTGGAGAGCAGAGAGGGAGTAAGGTAGGGTGATACCTCGATCTGGCCAACCACGGCGGCGACCCACCACCGATACAACCCTCATCCATCTCCTTCACCTTGCATAAATCACACAAACATCGGGGACACAACAAGGCTCAAGCATAAAAATCAAAGGTGAAATGAATGGCGAGAGATAGCATAAGACTATTAACATCATTACATCACGAGCAAGGGACTATTAATATGAACTAATTATCAATTCAATTTGACATAAGACTATTAACATCATTACATCACGAGCAAGGGACTATTAATATGAACTAATTATCAATTCAATTTGACATAAGACTATTAACATCATTACATAACGAGCAAGGGACTATTAATATGAACTAATTATCAATTCAATTTCAGCATAAGGCTATTAATATCATTGAAGCGGTTCAACGACAAGACAACAAGACCAAGGGTGTCCAAACCCACCACACCGATAGTAGCCCTCGGCATCCATCATGAGCACTAGCCATTTTCATCCGAGAGCAAGGGGTAGAGGCAGAGAGGGAGTAAGGTAGGGTGATACCTCGATCTGGCAACCACGGCGGCGACCCACCACCAGCACAACCCTCATCCATCTCCTTCACCTTGCATAAATCACACAAACATCGGGACACAACAAGGCTCAAGCATAAAAATCAAACTCAACAAAAGACATTAAGCTAACGGATCTAGAGGAGAATAGAGGAGGATGGGAAAGCAAAGCCGGCGAGAACTGGCCTGAGGAGGCCGAGCGGAGAACCAAGCCATGGTGGCGCGGGCGACAGTGAGGCCAAGCCTAGTGGCTTGGGTGGCGGGATCACCGTGGTTGTGGCACGACCTTGAAATTGCACAAGAAGACACTACTATCGTGCAGAGTGTCTTATGCGGTCTGAGTGGTGTCTAACTGCTTGGCGGCGGCGGCAGCGGCGAGGTCGGGTGGCGATAACAGCGAGGTCGGCGGCGGCGTTGAGGTGAGAGGAGCAGACGAGTAAATCTTGTTGAGAGTGACGAGTTAGAGGCGGCGCAAACCCTAGCGGCTGGGGGAGTGACGAGAGTTAGGCGGCGCAAAACCTGGCGGCCGGTTCCTACTAATAAAGAGACTTATCACGAGCGGTTCTATTATAGAACCATCGGTGATAATTATCCTGAAACGGTTCCATAATGGAACCGTCGTGATATAGGACATATCACGAGCGGTTCCATAATAGAACCGTCGTGAAATGGTTTTTCTCAAGTATATTTATCTTGTATATACACTTACATGACATAAAGAAATTACATGTTTATATGTCAATTTTGTCATTTAAATCTTCTTGAAAATTTGCTTTAACCATATATACATATATATATCACAGATCGGATATATAATTAATTAATTAATTTGTTCCACTAAACCGTCTCGATATAATTAATATTAATTGTAACTTCACCTCCAAACTAGATTTGTTTTCCACAAAACTAGTCTATATATATATATATATATAGACACACACACATATATATAGTAATAGTTCAACATATAATTAATATAGTAACTTCACCTCCAAACTTTTTTTTATTTTGGAATTTTCATATGGCCAAGCAGTATGGCCAATAAACTACAAAAGATTAAAAAAGTAAAACCTATAAATAAACAAAGTTTTTCTAGTGGCGGAGGTAGGCTGATATCTCAGTCTTCAATACTTTATAGGCGATAGCGTCAGCATCGGATGGTTCCTAATCATCTGTGACGAAGCACGAAATCGTCCACCCGTGGCGCTCGTTCGAGTGTCTCGAAGACCCTCGGTTGTTGAACCAAGAAGAATTGAGCCCATAGGCTCTCTTCCCTTGCTTGAGGGTCTCGGCACAGTCGACTCGATTACTTCTGCCACCTCGATTCTGTGATCCAAATGATAGCAAGCCTCCTAGAGGCGTGCAACATCGTTTTGGAGGACCATGTCGATGGCGCGATAAACTTCTTGAAAGTGGGAGATCACCGGGAAGACGCAGGAGGAGGATGTCAAGGCGGCGGAAGGTGGCCGTCACCTACTCCGGCAAATTCTCGGCCGACATAGGAGTGAAGACACTATTGAAGCAGTGTTCTTCAGCGGCGCGGTTTAACGTCTGATGAGAGAGGTGCTCGTATAGTGCGGCGGTAGGCCATCAATGCGGCGACAAGGAAGAAACGGCCATTTCTATTTTTTTATAAGTATGTGGGATGATCATCTTCGATGGCGGATGATCCTTTTATAAAACAAGGTATAAATTCGGGCGTGAGGCGAAGAGCGCATCGAGGGCGAAGCGGTCGATCGACGAAGAGCGCGTCGAGCGGAGAGCGGATGGCGGCGAAGAAGCGCGCCGGAGGCGGCGGATGGCGGCGAAAAAGCGCGCCGGCGGCGAAGAAAGCGCGATTGAAACATGGCGATATTATCGCGACGGTTATAACAAAAAACGTCTATGATATATGGTAATATCATAGGCGGTTCTTTGTTGAAAACCATCGTGATATGTTGAATTATCATAGATGGTTATTAACAAGAATCATCGTGATACTTCCTGAGCGGTTTTCAATATGAACCGTGCGTGATATTACCTCTTCACGAGAGCGGTTTTAAGCGCTGACCCGATAACCTGAGCGGTCTCTAAACCAAAACCATTTGTGATTGCATGAAATACAGACAGTTTTGGTCAACCGTCTGTGATGAGGCGTCCAGTATTAGCCTTTTTGTAGTAGTGCTAACTTATCCACTACTGGCCAAATCTGCAAACCAAATATGTCAAACTGTAAGGATTTTTCAAGGGCTAAAATCTCCAAAGTCATAACTTTGATGCGCCTAAATGAGCATGCTCCATCTTTACCCTTCACCCCGAAAGTCTCCCTGAAGGACCAATAAAAACCATTTTAACCGCCTTCCTTCTCCATCTACTGACTCCTCCCCGTTCGATATAACGGACTCTGTGCATTTATCCTGGTCAAGAAACCCTAGGATTGTGGGCAAAAGAACAAAATGCCCATGAAAGGAGTCCATCCTTGTAGTCTATAAATAGGACCCTTTGTGGATTGAGAGATGATGATGCTGAATAAAAGAATACCCTCATTTGCTCTCTCACATCTTATGTCTCCCAATGTGTTCGTTGTGTTCATGATTCTTGTGCATTTGATCTACGTCGATGTCATGACGACTACTAAAACTTAACTCATTATTAGCATGAATGTGTTCTTCAATCCGGGTATGTCGTTCTACATTGTTGATAATTTATATCAATTCTTTACAGTTCTAATCGCTATGCATTATCTTTAATATTCTCTACGAGGAACCAGTATGAATCGGCAAGGAGTGATGCTGTGAGCATATTTGGATCGCATGCTTTCTGAGAACTAGGCCTTTGGACTGCACACCACGTGATCTGCTTTGAATTTCCATCACCATATAAACCGTGAGTTTGATCTAATATCATTAACATTAATGATTGGTTCACTGTCTAGTAGAACTAGTGTGTTACTAGATCAATTAATCCATTACAATCATGTTGATGTATACGTTGATAGCATGAACCGATCTGTTCCTAGTATTCAATTCCACAAATTATTTGCTAGACCTATCGATTATTTGCTAAGTATGATTAAAATTGAGATTATTGTTAATCATACACATGGATTGGGTCATTTTTTATGTGTGCCTATGTGGAGCCGATGACCATGGTGGCTGGCCACCCGACGCGCATATTGCCCTCTCACCACCGTCACCGTCACGGAGGGTTCAAAAAATCGTCCGAAAATTGCCGATTTCGGAAAAAATCGGTTGTATCGGAGGGGCCCGGTTAGAATTCAAACCGGTGTTAAAGAAATCGACCCTATTTGAATATGACCCAGCCCAAAACGGCCCATTTGGCATCCTGTAGTCTGCCCTAGAATCCATCTCTACGCTGCAGCATGCTCTGGTCTCAGCGGCGGCGGCTCCTCTAGTCCTCTCTTCTGTCTCTTCCTCCCTCAATTCTCCCCTCCGATCTCTCCTCCGATTACCCAAATCCGGTGGTACATGGAGGTGGGCGGCGACGTTCGGGGTGGTGGCGACCCATCTGAGCTCCTCGCCCAGTGCGACCCATCCCAAGCTCGTCCGTGGGGCTGCTTCCTCCCAGGCTCTCGAGCTCGTCGTCAGCCTTCCTCCCAGGCTCTCGAGCTCGTCCGCCCTCCCGGGCTCCCGCTCGTCCGCCGGCCTTCCTCCCAAGCTCCCGAGGGAGCCGGACCCTCGGCGGTGGCGGCGGATTTGTCGGCGGTGGAGCAGGAGCTAACAATTGATGGATTGCTTGTTATTGCTATTATTTGCTAGTTAGCAACCTCATGCTTCGATTTCTGAATGATTTCAGATTTCTGATTTCAAATCCTAGACATTTTCGGTCGAATTTTTTCGAAATTTAAATTCTGATTTGAAAATTTTGGCGAAAGTTCTTGAAAAAACCGAAAATCGGCAAAATCGGACTTATCGGACCCCCACGGTAAAAAAATCGATAGAAAAACCCTGCCGTCACCGTGTTCTTCGTGGTGGCAAGGCGAGGCCCCAACGGACGTCCATAACGTTAGGCGCCCGCCGTCCACCACCCGCACATGCCGCCGCGTGGCCCTATCGGCTGCACTGCAGCGTGCACCCACAACCGCGCGCGTGACACCGTGAGCCTATAGCCACCGCCGCTCAGTCACGCGCGCCACTGCGCCATGCCCACCTGTGCCCGAAGATCACTCGCATGCACCTGTCATGCGCTCTGACCGTCAACCATGCACGTACCACCGTAGACGCCACCATCGGCTGCTGCACCCGATGCGTCACGCCGCCGTCACGCATGCCACCATTGAGCCACGCGCCTGCCGCCGTACACACCCACAACCCTACCGTGCAAGCGTAACGGTATCGTCACCCCATAGCGTACGCCTAACCCGCCGTCGCGCTCGCTGCCATCATTCTGCGCCCTATGCATCCCCACCACAAGCGCGTGCTTGCGTCAAGAGCTGCCACCACGTGCATTGTCGCATCCACCGTGGGCTGATGCACTGTCGACCCTACTGCGCCGTCGCTGCCGCTCATGCCAGTCACCGCGCTTGATGTCCGCAACCACCATTGCAAAGACCGGGTCCCAGTGATGGCTCCTCCGTACACACGCATGTGCGTGAGGCACGTGGCCTTCGCCCATGGTACCCTAGTTGGGCGGCGAGCCCTAGGGCGATGTATTGCAGCGTGTGCATCGGATGGATTGCTAAGGGCATATACAATGAGTGATATCAACCGTCTATAATACTTGGCATATAAGATTTTTGATGATGTGGATGAGAGAGAAAGAAGTCGTCTGGTATGCGACAGACAGTCTATAAGGTCCTTATAGATAGTTTTTTTGTTGTTGTATCAATCTCACATACCCTAAGTATTCTGGCCTGAAGGCCAAACTTTGGGGTGCGGCTATTTTGCGAATCAATCCCTAAAGAACTAAATAATCGCGAGCTTAATTCGGAGCAGTAGGCAATTTTTCATTTTAACCCCTAAAGTATCGGTTAATTGCAAAATATTTTGTGGAAGTATTAAAATTTGCGGCTTAACCCCTGTACTTTACAGCAATTCTAAGAACAATTAATACATTTTGAAATTTTCATATTAAATCCTAGAAACTAAATTTTTATGTGTATGAACTTCCATTAATTTGTGAAATCTTAGACCTAGTACACCTGCGAAGTATCATATTTTTTTAATGGTTTCTTCTTCCTGGCATTGTGTGCTTGGGGAAATCAATTAATGGGTTTAGTAATTCTGAAAATTACTTAAAGACCATAAAATTAATTGAAAGTCACAAAAATTGCTAGGAAAATTCTAGGAAATTAACAAAATTGTCAACTTAATAGATGTAAACAATCTTTACTATTTTGCACTCGCTTCACGCATTGGAAATTATTTTCCGGATGTAAACCAATAGAAAATTGCATGCATGAATAATGTAGGATATGTTAGACATCACTAAGTGGAAATTTGCTTACCATGAATGACAACAAATATATTACCTAGGCTTATGTCTTTGTCATACCATTGCCAAGCTTGCCGCTGGCACAATTGGACCTCATGCCGCTAAAAAGGCAAAGACTTTGCAGTCTATGAGGTACCACCTCTACTCTGCCCCGAAGAACAATTATGTAACTAAGAGTGATCTATTGGCTCTGGGGCTATCTCTGAAAGAACGCCACAAGAAATCTCTAAAAGAGCGTACCAAGGATCCACTTGTGCTTCTAGGACTAGAAGTCCTGTACGGGAGTGCGACTCAGCCCTGCACCTTGTTGTCTCTCGACTAAGTCTATGTAACCTGCATTTACTAAAGGCTAGTGTTCTTGATAAGCATTTGCATTTATAAGCAAGAATATGCCCATGGTGAGTTGTATGGAGACTTGTAGCATTCTCCTAGTTACCCTTAGCTTTGTTAAGATGTCACTTTCCTACACGAGTCACATTAGTAGTATAGATAAAGTTATGCATATGTTGGTTTTATTCTTTTTGAGGAACTCTTATCTTTTGCTCTAGGTTGATTTTTTTTTTTTGCATTAGATAGTTTTCACAGATGACATAAATAAAATAATGGTCTATGTTGTTATATTTAAATCCTTATCTCTGTTGAATAGTTGATTAGTTTAAATATTGCTTAATATAACATATTTCCATAAGCATATCTTACCTGCAGTAAATCAATTAATATTGCGTGGAATAATTAATATTGTGTGGAATAAAATTTGTAAATCATATGCCTAAAATGGAAAATAATACTTTGCCATGCCTTGCTATAAATAATTGGACATGCGCTCTTAATATGTACTAAGCCTAAATTTACTAGTTCTTGCGCACGATGCCCAAGTGCCAAAAGGGGATCTGGCTTTCCTAGTAGCACCAAAACAATAATACACTGGCCTTATATTGATCTTTTTTGGTAGATCACTAGGAAACACCATAGTCCTCAAATAAGTACATAATAACTTACGCTCTATGACTCTGAGTCCATAAAACACCATCCTCCACCATACTAATTTCTTAATTGAAGAACTTTGTAAGCAGAAAGTTACAGAGTATATGTTGGTTTCACGCCAATAAAATTATACTCTTGGTGAAGTATGATTGCAAATCTTTGCTAAAGCTTCGAGTTGATTTCAAGCAAATGCCTGATGCACACATTATCACTCGGGGGGTTTTATAGTTGGAGTGAAAAAGGGGAGGAAATTGGGGATATGAGGGATATTGGAAGGAAAGAGGCATAAGAAAAATGTTAAAAACAAGAGTCGTGGCAGGCACAGTGACATATCTTAGGTCAAAGCCAGAAGCAAATAGCTCAAAGCCATAATTAATCTAGTTTATTTTGGGAGATAATTAAAATAAATTGCATGTTTATTGACTATACCTAGTAGGTATAAAAATGGCATTCACGCCATTGCCGATATCCATGTTGTTGGCAACCACAATCATTGCAGCCCACGGTGGGCAATTGATGTGTGCTTTCAACAATATACTAGACGCCAACATGCAGCAATGCACATGGCAAACCGACGGTCGCCTGACGTAGTCACACGTGTGCCATGTTTGTTATGCATCGAAGCGTACCATACTCATCGGCTATGATACATGCGTATTAGTAAATGCAGTCCACAACTGCATCGCTAGCGGAAGCCATATCATTTTGCTTGAAGTAAATATAGCTCCCTAAATAAAATATGTTGATCTATTGGATTAAGGTGATCCTGAAAGATCTAAATTTTTGGCCATATTTGTTTTGGCGTTACATCTGGCATATAGATTACCACCCACTTAATTAAATATTGTCCAGTTGAACAATAAATATTCCTATTGAATAATCCAACTGGATTGTTAAATAAGAAGTACATTCCAGTAGAAAATATACTATTCCATATAGATTAATCCTTTATCATGTTTTATCTGCCAGCATTATATTTATGCGCCCGTTGAGCATCATCTTTAGTACTAATATTCACGCACTAGCCAAGCTAAACCTAAGGTTTAGTTGATGCTCTCTATGCTAGAAGCGAGGAGACTACCATATATTTTCTATAAAGGAGTTACTATAGTGTTTACTTGTAGTAAATGCGTCGCTAAGAGTGGAACACCCCGGGTTGAATAGTATATCCACCTAGGTGAAATTGACTTATTGGTCAGCGATCTAAAATCTACGGGGATGCCTGTGGGTCTAAGGTCTAATGACACTAGTCAAAACAATCGTTGATCACTCCTTAAATACTCTTGAAGAGAACTCACCTTGAAGGTGAAATACCTCACGAAGAGGCTCATCATGAAAATGAAAGCCCCAGTAACTGGATGTGTGCATATTACAATGCTGGGAATACGGAACGACAAAAAACCTTTTGTTTTGGAATAGACGAAGATTCGGTTAAGAATGAGATACCCTCAATTACGATAATACGGAAGAAGAGTTGTAGACAACCAATTTGCCTCTACAATTGCTAATGTTTCTCTTACAGAACGCAGATTTGGAACCAAAGTCCATGGCCGAGCACTTGAAGCACTCATATCGGGTCAAATAAAGAGGCAATTGAGGTTGAACCATAATCGCTAAATCAAAGTCTTATAAACAGCTAGTTCAGACTTGATGGGTTATTATGAACATAATAATTTGGTGAAAATCTATGGTTCAAATGTCCTTGTAGAGATCGATACTCCCATTATGAATGTAATATTGTTCTGTTACATAATAACACTAGCAAATGACATGAATGAAAATATGAAGTAAATGGATTCCGAAAATCCTTGATGAGATCCTTGAAGGACTCAAAATTTCTAACAAGAAAGAAAAGAAAATCGCAACATTTATACAAAAACTCATACCTAATAATCTCTTACCTAAAGAAAGAGCATCTTCTGGAAGAAAGAGCATCTCCCTGAAAGGGAATTGTCATACCAGTTATTTTTACAAATTACACCAATGGTTATGTGATGCTTAGAGTTGGACAAAGACCCATTAGACCCGAAATAATGTAAACAAGAAACCTAAAGACCAGAGGTGCTTCATATAGGCACTTATAAAGTGCATCTCCTACCAGAAGTTAGTGAAGTGGCGGTATCCTCTAGTACCATGAAGGTACAATGTACATCGATGACACTAGCAATTTCATTAATCCCCTAAATGCCAAAACTAAGATTAATTATACTTTACTCTATAGTGGTACGACCATATCTATAGATCTGCAGAACATACTATTTGGCTTTAAATTTAACCACTTAAAGATAGTTGCCAAATATTAAGACCCTAATGGTTTTCATAAGTCATATCCAGAAGTCATATGACATTGCAACTATTATTACCCCCACGTCCTCTATTAGGATAAATTTTACTTGTATTGTCCAAAATAGATAGTGGTATTTGAAAGGTTAAGCACATTGCTCCCAATTGTTTATCCTAACGCTTTCTGGATGAATAGTGGGATGAGTGTCTAGAAGACTAAACATTATGGTAATCTAGTTGATTCATTATATCCTTGCCTATATTCGTTTATGAAAAATGTATTGAAGCATTGGAGCAAGAAGACTTCATCGAAAGTCGTCTTCAGGGGGAGCTTATGCTAAACATTAATAGCTATACTTGAGATTTTGAAAATCTCATCTTTAGTCAAACCTAGAAGGTATCAGCATGACGATCACTATCTTGAATGTTTTACTATACAATAATATAGATCCAATTGATCAATATTGCAAAGATCCTAATGATCATTTCTAAATCCTGAAGACAATTGTTGTACTCTTTTTCTCTTGGTGAGTTTTCCTCATTGAGTTTCTTACATAAATGTTTTTAATGAGATAACAAGTACAATACAACTTAACGTAATGATATGTACTATTTTCTCCATTGCTTTTTTTTTTGGGTTTTTGGAAAGAATTTTTGATAAGGCATATGCATAGCATGGTGCATTGGTAGGCGGTGCCGTGGTGCACGGCACCCCAAAAAATTGCAATTTTTTTGATTATATATACATATCAATAGTAAGCATCAATTTGACCTAATCCCACAAATGACCATCGTATCACACACGCACACGCCCATCTTCAAAGATCTCGGCCCACACACAAGACACGGCTTAGCATCGACCATCAAGATACCAGGATACCAGACATACCAGGCTTCTCGCTTCTCGGCATACACTGACGCCTCCTCGAGCCTCCCTTCTCTCTTGGCGAGTGGCGACTGGCTCCTCCGATCCTAGCCCATGCCGAGGGCGTAAGTCCAACTCCAACACTACACCAAGGTAAAATGGATTTGGGAATGGGGATCCCGGATCCGCCTCGAGAACAGAGTTGGATTGGTGAGGCTACAGCAATACAGGTTGAGGCGGGGCCGTGGCGGCCTTGCGTGAGGAGCACTGGAGCAGGCGCTGGACCAGGGCGCGTGGGGTGTCAGGGTGAGGCTGGAGCCCGGTCCTTGGTCCGAGGAAAAGCGAGGCTGCTTGCCTTGCCAAGTGAGGGAGTCGAGAGTGCGAGCAGATGGGCTTGGGCGCCACATGCATGGCCATGGCCGAATGACCCCACCATGTAGCTATCTGTGATTTGGGATTTGGGAAGAAGAGAGTGAGGCTAGGTGTGTGTGTGTGTGAGAGTGAGAGAGAAGAGAGAGAGAGAGAGAGAAGAAGAGAGCGGGGAAGTTAAGTGGCCTCTCTCTTCACGAGTGAGGTGAGGAAATGGAATGATATATGATACTCCTCTGGCCTCCGGATTCTTTATAATTGACGTTGACACGAAGGGTATACATTATGAGGCGTTATGTAATTAAGTATGTAGGTAGTAATAACGATAGGAATTAGGAAATTAGAATCTAGGAATTATATAGGATAGAAAGTCTTGAATGTCTTCCGACTTCGTGATCCTGTGATAACTGTGATATGATATGGCAGCGTTGAAAGAGTATTTTCTACAATGAATCTTGTGAAGAACAAGTTGAGAAATAGTATGGGTGATCAAGTATTGAATGATTGTTTAGTCATCTTTATAGAGCGAGATATCTTCTCGAAGGTTAGTGATGATGATATAATCAAGTGTTTGAAGGAATGAGATCGCGTCGTATGGTATTGTGATTTCTATTAGCTATTTAGGACTATTTTATTCATGTAAGATTTTATTTGAACTACTTGTATCGTACTATTAACTAATTTGAATTTTTTGTGTAATTGCGTTGAATTTGTGAAATTACTTATATGTCGCATCAGATTTTTTTAATCTTGAATAAGTGTACTTTTTGTCATAAAATTCCTGGCTCCGCCATGGTCTGTTGCCCAAAAGAGAGTGTTAAGAAACCATAGGATTGTAGGCAAAAGATCAAAATGCCCTTGAAAGAGGTCCACCCTTGTAGTATATAAATAGGACCCTATGTGGATTGAGAGATGATGATGCTGAATAGAAGAACACCCTCATTTGCTCTCACATCTTGTGTCTTGCAATGTGTTCATTGTGTTCGTGATTCTTGTGCAATTGATCTACATCGATGTCACGAGGACTACCGAAATTCAACACTCCCGCCTGCTCTCCACCAGCTCAAGAACTCGCACGTGCACAACCGTACACCAGAGGCCAAGAAGGCATGGCCGAGGGCGAGGAGCTGGTGGAGAGCGCCCAGGACATGCCGCGCGTGGTGTCCGCCCTCGCCTGCATCCTGGAGCGCGTCGCGGAGCGCAACGACGCGGCGGCCACGCCCGCGGAGCTGGCCTCGGCGCCGGCGTCGGCGTTTCGGGCGACGACCAAGCCTGGCATCTCGGTGCGCGCGTACGTGGCGCGCATCGCGCGGTTCGCCGGGTGCAGCCCCGCGTGCTACGTCGTCGCCTACATCTACCTCGACCGCCTTCTGCGCCGAGGCAGCCGCTTCGCCCTCGCCGTCGACTCCTACAGCGTGCACCGTTTCCTCATCACTGCCGTGCTCGCCGCCGTCAAGTTCATGGATGACATGTGAGTTTCTTTGCGTGAATATGGTCTCTGATCAAGTAACAGAAGTGTTCTACTAGCTAATTTGTAGTGTACGTGTACATGATCATCTTCTTGATTAATTCTTTGTGGTCTAACATACAAACTAACTTAGTTTGTATTTGATTGTCACTATGTTGTTGGTATAAACTTACTCTGTTCTTGGCAGTAGCTATGTTGTTGTTAGTTAAGAATCTTAATTTGTCAAGCATTGAATAGAACATCTGAATTTAAACATCTCAAATGGCGAATTGCTGAGGGGGGAATTAATTGGACCACCTGAATTTTGTTCTTCTGTGCTTCGGATTTAACTTGGAGGATTCAAACACTTTGGCTTCTTGTCCAAAGAGTAGTGAGCTTTGACAAAGTGCTTTATTCTTACTCGACATAGGCTTCTTTTGCCGTTTTCCCCCTCTTCCCAAGCATCTTCCCTTGTTTGAACCTCCGCCAGCTAGGAATATCTTGGAAGTGTCTTCGAAGTAACTCCAGCATCATTTCATTCCCATTTTCAGAATTGTGTTAGTTTTGTAACTCCCTTATGAGGTCGCCTCTCATAAGATTCTAAAGAAGTTACTTTGGATAGATAGCATTACCAGGTAGTACTAACTGTCGGTGCTTTAAGATCCACATAGTCCATGCAAGGTTTTTCTTCAGACAGTATAAAAGCACACCTGAATTCAGAAGTTTTGGCAGAAATCATTGGCACATATGCACTACTGTGCTAATCATGTACCAAAGAAGGCAATAATGAGTAAGTAGGTTTGTGCTGTCAAGCTAGGCTTTGCACTGGGTACACCAAGTGATTTGTCCTTGCAAACCAGGCAGTACATGGGCAAAATTATGCTTGTCCAGCAGAGCAGAAAATGCGATGGTTCCACTGTTCCAACCACACACATCCACAGTGGACCCAAGGACATAAACTAGAGTTCCCCCTTCCCCCTCACCTTTTTGTTTGGAATTTAACTCGGTGCCAGTTGTGGGGGATTGGGACTGGCAACTTGCCATCTGCTGATGTTTGCTGCTCAGTTTTCCCACGTCAGGACTCGGGAGCATCTCTTTCCAGTTAGTCTTTGCTAACAGTGATTTAATTGGCCCAACTTGGCATTCTTAAAGAATTGGTTTGGTGCCTATTTGGTAATTCTTGTTGTGCTTTGTTTGGTTGCTTTGAATTTTGATCCTTTGACAGTAACTGTGATTGGGCCATCAATCATTGGAGCGCAAACTAAATCATGAGCCAGCTGAAAGAATTGAAGGAATATATAATATGAAAGTGCAGTGATACAGTTTTTCGCTGAAAAAAAGTTCAGCTGAAAAAGAAGAGCTGAATAGTTGATGTGATCTCTGTATGCAGATGCTACAACAACGCATACTTCGCCAAGGTCGGGGGCATCTGCCTGATGGAGATGAACTACCTGGAGGTGGACTTCCTGTTCGGCATCGGGTTCGACCTGAACGTGACGCCGGAGAGGTTCGCCGACTACTGCGCCGTGCTCCAGTCCGAGATGCTGTGCGCGGAGGCTCCCCCCGCGCCGCCGAGGCTGCACTGCTGCCTGTCCGAGGACGACGCCGGCGCCAGCTGCAGCTCCAAGCAGCAGCTCGCTGCATGACTTGAAGCGAGCATCGATCGGTCGCGTGGAAGCAAGCTTAGCATCACATGGGTGCATGATGCGTGCATGTCGGTACTGTCTACGTGTAGTAGTTAGTGGCAGCAGCTTTAGTTTAGAACGCTAGGTGGTGGCCGTCCTCCTCTCCTGCATGATGCGTGGAACAATGCATTCTTGCTGTGCACTCTTCCTTCATTTTTGTTTGGTGTAGTGGTGTAGGTCAATGAAACATTAGCGTTGTTAATTGTACTAGTAGCTCTCCTCTTGTGAAATGGGTATATTGTACAGCCTTGGACCTGCGGGTGACTTCTGAATCCTACAAACAAAATGACAAAAATAACACATCCATCTAGCTAAATTACCACATAAAGCTGTGTCGTGCTCCCCATCCACAGCAGGAGACCTGTCGCCCTCCCAATCTGTGGCATGAACATGTCGCGGACGTGCGCAGGCCACCAGCCGCAGATTTGGAGCGCGGCAGTGACCTACTGCGGACATAGAGCGCGGCAGGTGGCCTGCCGCTTCGACGGGAAGGTATGAGCATTCCCACCGGTGATAGCATGCACCACACGGCGTGGAGGGTTGTTGCCCGGCGCGGGGCCTCAATGCGGAGGTTTGCGACCAGGGATTGTAGGGCCGGGACCACCAGTGGGACGGCAAGGTTGCCCTGCTGTTGGAACCGGCGACAGCCCTTTGCGCGATAGAACAATCACAGCAAGCACACAAGAAACACGAGAATTTGTTTACGAGGTTCGGCAAAGCCTATATCCCTGGGAGCCGAATTGCAGCGGCTCTATCCGTATGAGGAGTTTTTCTTTTTCTTTCTGATTAGGGTTACAAGAGGTCGGCGGTATATATTTATAGAATTTTTTTAAAAAATAATCTATTTTTTATTCAAAATTACAAAAATATTCCTGTGTTCTTTTTTTTTACAGAAATAATCGTCTGTCGCCTAAAGATTAGGCGACTGGATCCAGTCGCTCTATGATTAGCGTGAAGTTCTGTCATGCTGTTGGGCGATCAAGTGCTATCAGCAGAACCGTTGGGCAATAGCATTTCGATCGTCAACGGTTGAAGCAACAATCTATCTCATGCCAATCAGAAGGCGCTTACGAGGGCCACCTTTGTTTTGTATTATTTAATTATTGTTTAATTGTGTTGTAATGAATATTACATTTTGTGGGTTAATTACATTTAGCAAATCTGATTGTATGATGTTATTTATTTTGAAAATAATAGTGTTGTGACGATGTTAGTTGGTCTTTTTGTTATTTTCGTAGAATATCAAGGTTACGAAATTTGTCAGACTCGCAATAACATTTTGTGATCATCGTATATTATTGTAGTGCGCAAAATTTCTGTAGAATTTTGGGAGGACGATTGAGATAGTGATGAGTTATAAGTAGAAAGGTAAGTGATATTATGATGTGCCAGGGAGTCTCTGCTCGATGAAGTCGTCTGAACGTATGCACGTATATAGGGAGGTAGTCGATATCGTGCTTTATGAAGCTTATACAGAATATGATTGAAGGGGCTGAGAACGCTCGTTGTGATTATGAAGATGGCCTAAAACATGGAGGATTTGATGTCGGTGCGAATGGTTCTTTCTGGGATTCCACTAGAAGAGGCATACTTGCAATATAGGCTTGCTTTGATGGCTTAGCGGAGACACAGAACAAAAACTACATTAGAGTCCGCGGACATAAGCACGTTACACATAGTCACATGGCATGATAGTTTGGCTAATTGCTTTAGTCATGCTCACTACTACTAGGGTACACTGCGACACAAGCATCTGGACCATGTAAGTCTACATGCCTTTAGGGGATTGTAAAAAACATGGGGGTAGGACGGGGGACTACTACGTAATGACCTGACCTACTGTGTGGACCGGGGCCATTTTTCCTTCCTTGCTAGCTCGGCGTTGAACTCCTCGCCGGCCTTCCCCTTCCCCTTGTCATGGGACTGTCCACGTCGGGCCGGTATGTTGAAGTCGTCCATGTCCTGCAATTCCATGATATAAGTGCACCGTATAGTGAGAATCGTAAGAAGGATGTAAATTCTTCATAACTCAAGTCGTGGATACGGATTATGCCTAAGCGACCGGATACGCTGTGGCGGCCGGGCTCAGCCGCATGAGCCTTTCCCTTGCCCTTGTCACGGGACTATCCACGTCGGGCTGGTATGTCGAAGTCGTCCATGTCCTACGATTTCATGATGTAAGGGCACCGTATAGTGAGAATCGTAAGAATAATGTAAATTCTTGATAACTCACGTCGTCCATACGGATTACGCCCGGGCGACTGGATACGCTGTGGCGGCCGGGCTCAACCGCATGAGCCTTTCTCTTGCCTTTGTCGCGGGATTGTCCACGTCGTGCTGGTATGTCGAAGTCGTCCATGTCCTGCGATTGTATGATGTAAGTACACCGTACAGGAAAACCTTACGTAATAAGGATGTAAATTATTCATAACTCACGTCGTCGATATGGATTACGTCCAAGCTAGTACTGGGCTCCTTCGGTGCCTCCTCAACAGGGTCTGGTACGTAAGGTTTCCACCGCACCAAGTTCTCGGCCCGCACCGAGTAGTTCAGCATGTACTTCTACTGGATGAATGCCCTGTCATACATCTCCGGACCGTCGATCCACTGGAAGAAGTCGCAGCGCATCTCGGGCTGCCATTATGTGGGGATGAAGTTAAAAATTTGAAGAATTCAACGTTGCGAGAGGAAAATCGATACGTTGCGAAAGAAACGCTTACGAGATAGTGCCCGCATGTGTAGTACGCCCGGGCCGCGGTGTCTGGGTGTGTGGACTGAATGATCTCTACCGGTTCGCCACACACACACTGCGGGATCGGAAAACGTGATGGTACTAGAGCATCTTTCATTGATTTATCTGGGTATTGTAGCTGTTTCCTCTTTTTCTTAAGCCAGTTTTGCTTCTACAACATCCTCGCATAGAAGTTTGCCGAAGAGTCCATAGCTAGGTATCTATTGTGTAGTATTGGGTTTGGTTCAACCCCCTTTTATAAGCCCCATGGTTGGCATGGTGTGGTTAATTTCATGCATAGTATAGAGTCCTGTCTTTCAATTCTGAAAAGCTGAGGAGGTAGAGTGTTGTCATGTCGATCTAGAAAGCTGGCAAGGCATAGTGTTGTCACGTCTTACTTTGCAGTGAGAAGTCATGTATTGCTTTGCGAGTCTTTATCTTATCGATTACGAAAAGTGGCGGCGAGTGTTGTCACATCTTTCTTTGCAGAGTCTTGTCTTTTCGGTCAGGGTTGTCAAGTCGATCTGAAAGCCTAACCCTAAACCTAAACCTTAAACTACGCAAAGCTATCTCCTTTGGTCTTATCACTGCGTAAAGTCGCCTGTGTGGTCTTGTCCTTTGCACAAAAGTCGCGGCCCGTCTGGTCTTGTCCTTTGCGCAAAGGTCGCCCCATTTTGTCTTGTCCTTTGCGCAAACACGCCCGTTTGGTCTTGTCTATAAAATGCTTTGTTAGCCTCCCCCGCGGGGCTATAAAATGCATGCCCCACGCTCCGAAATTAGGACCACTCGACCCTTGAAACCGTAGGAAGAAGGACCTTCTCCGTCTTATAGTAACATACCATGGCAGACGCCGAGGACCAATCAGCAAAATCGCCAAGCCGACCTTCTCGTCGAAAGGAGGAGGACTTGGCCAGTAACTACCGATTGATGCCAAGAAGCGTGCTCAACGGTATGGCGAAATCTTGACACAGGGGAGGGCGCTATCTTGCAGTCATAGACGGCCCTTTTCGATGGTGGTGGCGTTTCTTCGATGTCCATACTCGGGGTAAATAGTTTTGTTGATGTTCTTTGCTAATACATCCTCCGTAATAACCGTCCCTTGTAGCAGATGGCGAAATGCAACTTCACCCGCTGGATCGATCCTCCCCATGAACGACATGTTGTGAGGTACGTGGATATATTGTGGAACCGAATCTTTGATTTGGACACGCAAATTGACGATCTCAAGGAGCAAAATGATGACCTCCGTCAACAGATGCAGCGTGAGAGGGGCAATGAGGAGGTCGTGAACATAGGAAGTTCCTATGATCCCACATGCTGCTGTGCCAACCCTAGTTGCTTATGTGCGTGCCACTACAACGACGGCCAGCCACGTCCGAGGCGTCCAACTGGAGAACACTCTATGTGGGTAGCAAGATGCACCTTCTACAATTATGCACGAGCGGAGAAGCTTGTACGTTGGTAGTCTCCCCTTATGTACGCACTTATGTTCAATCTCCTAAAGCATGTAACTAAATGGTGGACGTGTCATTGCGGTTGCCTTTTATCGAGTTGACATGTTGCATCGATGTGTCGTGTGCTTTAAGTTATATGCATCGAACAAACTCATTCATGGGTAGGTAATGTTACTAGTTTATTCTCATTCATGACGACTGTGATGTATAAGTAAAGAGTGGACATTACATCTCATTACAATTGAACTTCTACTTGGCAACAATAAGAAATAATAGAAGAAAGACCACAAAACTAACTAGCTTAACTAATTTCTGAAGCATGTTCTCAACTCTTTTCATCCTTTCATCCAGTCTTTTAAGTCTCATATCTTAGATTCTGCGTTGGTGGCTCGGAGGGTCGAGCCATTTGGGCTAAATCTTGACAATACCACGAGAGTCATCTTGCAAGGCAGCAATTTGCATTGCAATATCTTGAACCACTGGGACAACTTCGTCAACCCACTGCCAAAACCGACATGTTGTGCTCTGAAAAAGAATTACAGCTTCAAGTGAAATAAAAACAACATGCTTCAAAGATTAGGCGCAAGTTACCGTAAGATTTGAACACCTCATGAACACTCGAGATGGATTCGTTGGCATATGTGAGGTAAACACATTCACCGGATCACTACAGCGAGGGCAAACCAGCTGCTGCCGCAGTGATTGTAATTGTCTGCTCACTCGAAAGTTAGATGATGCCGAAAACATCATGTCTAAGACTGGAAGAAAGGAGAAGAGGAAATGAAGAGTGAGGTCAATGGCAGCCAAATCATCCATATATAGCATGCAGCTCAATTGCAATTGGGTTGAAGGAAATTCGCGCCCGCGAGCTACCAGGCCCGAGGAGGAATCGTGTGGCAGTGTTGAAGGAAATTCGCGTCTGCGAGGTACCGGGCCCGAGGAGGGATCATGTGGCAGCGTTGAAGGAAATTCGCGTCCGCGAGGTAGTCTCCCCTTCCGTACGCAATTATGTTCAATCTCGTAATGCATGTAAGTAAATGGTGGACGCTTCATTGCGGTTGTTATTTATCGAGTTGACTGTTGCATCGAGGTGTCGTGTGCATTAAGCTATAGGCGTCGATATGCATTGAACAAGCATGCATTGTATGAACGAGTACACACAAGAACGCAAAAGTATTACAGGCGTCATATATTAAGTGCAAAATGTACAGCCAGTGCAGTCGTATGTCCCCTACTAGCCCCCCCCCCCAACCGCACCCCCAGCATCCCCTCCCGTGTCCCCGCCGCCCACTCCACCTCTGTGTCCTCCCCTACGGGCTCGCTTGGGCACCCTCCTCTGCGCTGGGTGTTGGGGCCTCGGCCCCGAGAGAGAAAGACGGTCAGGAGCCCTGATTTGACGAGGACTGAGAGGTGAAGGGGTGGACAGCACTGGGTGCTGTGTGGGTACTAGCGCACCGAGGAGCTGTGACCCAGACAGAACCTCAGCGAGTGTGGGCTGAGGTGCCGAGTCGTCGTCCAGCAAGAACTCCTGCGTGTCCACGTCAACTGAGGAGGCCCCTCCGTCATAGGGCAATGTACCTGCACAATAAAATATTGTTAGTTAATAAAAGACGCGATGCGTGTTGACAAACAGAGACGTGACGTACCCTCTGCTAGTGCCATGGCATGCGCGAAGGAGTCCACAGCGAAGTGTGTGCGTCGTCGTGCGCTGCGTGTCTTTGCGTGTGGAAGGCGAAGGGTGTCAGGGGCCGACGCGTTGTCGGCGCTACGGTGTCTGGGGTTGTGCCAGCGGACCCTCCGGCCTCCTTAGGCCTCGGCGATGTCGGACATGGTGCAGTCGAGCATCCGCCTCGTCGAAGCGGCGTCGGTGTCGGACATGGTCCGGTGACCCTCACTTTCTTGTCTTCGCTGCCGGACGGGCCGGCGCCGGCAGACGTCGGGTATGGGACTGTGCTCGAGCGTCCCAACCTCCGGGAGCCTGGTGCACGACAACAAGCCGAAAATACGTGTGGCTTGCTATGCCACACAACGGATAACCTGGGCCGTCTCCTCGCGTGTGCCCTCCACACCATCCGTGAACCTCTGAAGCCAGGAGCGGCAGTCTATCGCAATCTCAGAAGCCGTGCTCGCCTACATCGAAAACAAAACACGGTGAAAGCCGTAATGGCGGATGCGGCGAAGTTTTCGTCGATGTAACGCGTCAGCGTGGTGCCCCTGCGCTAAATGCATGAGTGCGTGTCGGTCGTTGCCGGAGACGTGGTGCGGGCTTGTTCCGCAGCAAATCTGAGCTCGTGCGTGTCGAGGAGCGCATCAAATAATGTACTGTCGTGGTCCTCCGGTCGTGGGGGTGTCCTCTCGCACATGATCATCAGAAGCGCCCTCCCAATACCCTACCCACGAGTCCATCCTACTACGCCCGGTTAGTCATGACGGACTCCTTCTTCCTCCAAGGCGCAAGATGTAACATGAGACAACGTAAAGAGAAACAAAGACAAACAATGCATGTATGCCAATTACTCACGCGTGCCTTGTTTGTCCGAACATCGGGCGCCTTAATCGGTATCGAACCTCTCGCCATAGGCGAATCGCACATCACACGATCGCCCGTAGTCCTCGACGAAGACGCTAAAGACAAGCGCCTATGGTCGCCCGATGGTCGGTCTCGCAGTACGGCGAGGACAGCCCGTGGGGAGCGCGGGCAAGTAACTCCTGCGGCGAGTATGGCTCCCAACGAACGTCATCCGCCGTGAGCCGATCAAACTGCTCCACGAACGGCTCGTACGCCCATGTCACCTGCGTGTTCGAATCGCACTGTAAGGAACACAACATATTAGATAGAACGATCGCTAATATGAAGAAATTAGTCACGGAAAGAGTACGTGCTGCCGCCGCACCAAAGAGAGCCCATCGTTGGCGATCCACCTGCTCCTGCATTGTACATCTCTCGGCCGACGGAATGCGCCGTAGCCCAACAGGGCCGCCCAAGGCTAAAGCGCCGAATGACCACAAGCTGCATGGAGAGGACACCCGTGAGGACGGAGTTCGCCTCGACACGAAGCACGCGCGTCGCACAAGCTGCGATAGGTGGCGGCAAGTACGGCCAACCCCAATCGATCTAGGGGCCTCCCGTCTGCGATAGGTTCCTAAGCGTGACGCGATGAGCCTCGCGTTGGCCGACGGTCGCCGCTGGGCTGGCGTGAACAAAGACCCAACCAAATAGCCACAACAAAATGCGCCTCGGTGGCGTGACACCGCTGGTCGTCGCGACAGGTCCATCCGCCGACCTATGCACAAGGAAAAAGCTAATAAGACCGTAGTACGGAAAGGAGAGCGCCGCACTTCCAATGCGAACGGCGTCGAACACGCATGCGAATCGCGATAACCACCGCAAGGGCGGGCGGTGCCTCTGTGCCTCCGAGAAGACGTAGTACCCGGCCACGGCCAGTGGCGTAGGACTCTCAAACCTCGCCAAGGTCTCGTGCGGCCGTTCGAGACTCTTGCGGAAGGCGGCACCTCCCGCGATAGGAGGCCAAGAAGCGAGGAGACGCCCCGTAGGGGCCATCTCCCCGAATGGGAGATGGAAAGTGTGAGTCTCCAGTCGCCACTGGTCCACAAGTGCTGTCAGCAGGGAGCGATCAAACGAGAAGCGTCGTGACCGCTCCGGCCCGGCATGGACATCTCCATCGTCGCCGACCACGGGTGCTGCCGGCTCGTCCTCATCCGTGGCTTGCACCATCCGGCGATAGGTAGTAGACCGGCAAATACTGAGCTCATGCAAGCAACAAAAGGTTAGTACTGAAGGTGCGTATGGCGAGAAGATAGTGTCGACATATACTAACCTCACTGTCGGTGTGGGTCCAGCCTCCAGCCCCGAGGTGTCGCGTCGGATCACCCCCAACATAACAATCGCGTCGCAGCCGCCAGGGATGTGGGACACGACGCGACGCAGCGATGTAGCTGGCCGATCGCTCCTCCAGAGCCCGAAACTCCGGTCGGATCCGTGGGCCATACTCGCAACACAACTTGAAGTTAGCAACACGGCGAAATAAAAATCGAATGTCAAAAATGAGTACATTTAACTTGCAAACAAACAAATCAAAACGCATTAGCTAGTACAGACGCTTTTGAAAAGTAATGAAAAGGGATAGTACTACAAAGACTTACATAAACATTACGTGCAACATACGATACATGTGTTACAAAGATTACGCATATGACATAAAAATTGGGTAATACTGAAGCGCTTACATGAAAAATACAAAGCACAGATGACAATCTACACTAATTTGCCTACTCCTCACCGGTACCTTACATCGTCGGGCAGGTGGCCCTCCCGCCATAGTGCCCAGAAGGCTACCCAACGCCCGCTTGTGCCGTCCATATCATTGGTATACGACGACTCATTGACTACCCTTGCCACCCTTCAAAGATGTCAATATCCGAATCCAGATCCTATTTGTAATATCCAAGGTGGCGGTTACCCACAACCCTAAAGCCCTAAGCTTGCCACCATGCTGCACTAACCTCTCCTTCAAGAAGTACTCGGACACAAAGTTCAAAGGGTCCATAAGACGGTCCAAGATGCCATGAGCACATGAGAGCATGGTTTGTGTAAGAGCTTGGTTTGTTGCACGTCTACTAGGTTCGTTCACATGATCTCCAAGGCATACCTTGTGGGTGATAAGAGAACGAGCAATCCCAATCCGGCTCTATCCCGAGGAGCACGTCAAACGATGCTCCATATTGCCCACGCCAGACACCGTAGGTGCGATCGGCCCTTCTCTCGTCTTCGCCTGCATGTATGTCGTAATCTTTGAGCAGTATGGTGTTTGAGGGTTGGTGGCATGAAGTGCGGCATTTGCATGCCTCTCCCTGAAATACCCGATTGTGCTGTGCAGAACACCTTCCACGATGGCGACGAGGGGCTGAGAACGAAGGCCTCTAAGAACCCAGTTGTACACCTCCGCAAGGTTAGTGGTCATTATGCCGTACCTTGCCCCGTCCGTATCGTGCAGCAGAGACCACTTGTCCAATGGCTCGGCCTCGATCCAGTGGGAGAAGCACTCGATGTTCCTCGAGGTCCTCCGCCTCGGACCAGCAGATTCAGACTCTGGTCCCTGGTTCCTTGCGTCCATGTGTTTCCCTCTCAGTGTTCATCCAAAGGCGCCCATATAAGGCGTCAAATTTATGTTCTTGGTTCTCAGATAGCCACCTCTTGAATAGCTTCACCAAGGGTTGCTTCGGGAACTTCTTGAAGAAGTTCGCCCCCAAGTGGCGAATACACCATCTACTCCTCATATTCGGCCAAGAAAACGGCTCCTCCGGGTCTTCCTGAAGTGTTTTTATGGCCTTCAGCATCCCGGCGTGGCAATCATGGATCACGCACACACCAGGACGAGCTTGAACAACTCCCACCCTCAGATGTCGAAGGAACCACAACTAGCTGTCGAAATTCTCACCTTCGACGAATGCAATGGCCAATGGCAGAATTTGATTGTTCCCGTCAACACCTATGGCGGTAAGGATCTACCCCTTGTATTTGCCGGTCAAAAAGGTCCCGTCAACTGATATCACGGGTAGCATATGCCTAAAAGCCTCGATGCAGGGACCGAAGGCTACGAAGGCCCTATGCAATATCGAAAATCTCGCGGAACTTTAGATGGCATGTCCTTTACAGCAGTGTACGTGCCCGGGTTTCTCTCCTGCAGCACCCCAAGCATATGAGGAAGGTTGTCGTACGCCGCCTCAAAAGATCCAAACCGTCTTTCCAAATCCTTCGCTTGCGACGCCACGCCTTCAGAGTGGTGATCTTATACTTGAATTTCTTCTCAATAGCCACCATAATGTGCTTGGCCTCCACATCCTTCTTCTCCACTATCTCTCCATACATCAAATTGGCTATGAAGGTCGATGTTAGGTTACGATGTCTGCACAAAACACTTCTGAAAGCATGCAGAGTGCGGCTCCACCTTCGAGACAATCCAAAGAATCTCATACTTGGTCTATGTGCGTGCACTCGCCATGGACAACCGGCCGCTTCGCGACTTGACGGCATCGCTTGCTCTGCTAGATTTGACGACCAAACGTCATTTGCATAGACATAGCCTGACACCTTAATGGCATCCTGCAAGGATATCTTATCGACAAACATTGAGTGCAACCAACCTCCGTGACATGGTACTCCCACGGCGATTCGTGCTCGTCATGCGTGCATAGACCCTCGGCGTCAAATCTGCTCCATTCCCGGATGGGAGCTCATTCCTCATCGAATCGTCCTCGCTGCCTTCTTGTAAAGCTTCTTCTTGACCAAGGCCATCCGGTCATCGCTATCCATTTGACGCAATATGTAATCATTATGCTCTCCTTCATCACCGTCCTCTAGGCTAACCATGCGTGACCGATCTTCCTCTCCTCAGATCTACCGTGATCGGGCTCATCACAAGCAACATCCTCTCGAACTCTTCAGAACACAACCCTCCGGGTCCTCTTCTTCACCAACATGTTTGGGCACCAAGCCGCTCCCACCACCCGATGATATCCGCGGGGGCCTGCCTGACTTCTTTTGGGCATGGTTGCACAAGTATCACATACTCATATCCGCATGCAGACATCCTTGTATAAAGCCCTTCCACACAGCTGTGCGCGTCAATCTTCTCAACTCCCATTTGATGTTCGTGGGAGACCGCTCCAAAGCCCTTGTATGTCCACGCCGACACCTCGTGGTTCAAAGAGAAGTCATGCGGGTGAGCCAATGCATCACATCTTCGATTCGTGCATTCTCGCTGTCCGGGTGTACAAGAGTGGCTTGCCGAAAACTGCTCAAATTAACACCGCACGGACCTTCACGAACGGTGCCAACACCGTAATACACTTTCAATGTAGTGGGTACAGGCATGACTTATTGTATGGCTGCAAATATTTCCAACATTGCAACTAGTCAGATCGCAACGCACGACATGCAAGTACTGCTATATTGTAATTTACATTTCTAAGGCCCTTCGCCTATCGTCGATAACTACACGACAGCATGATCAAGACGTCATTCATTACCTAGGGTAGAGGCCACAATGAACGTGCAATACGATATTTAGATTCAACCTCAAAACCGAGCTATTCCATAGCAGGCATTATCCGAAATGCTATAGGTGGCGTTCCAGTCTTCTACAGAACTATACCTATTACCTAAGTCAATTAGTTCATACTAATTAACTTCTACTAATAAGTTTATACAAATAATTCATCCTCCTTATGCGCTCGGTCACGCTTTATTCACCCAATAATAGTCGGCCACGCATGCACCCACACAACTACAATACTTCTCACATACAGCACTAATACTCCCTCACAAACTATTTTTTTCTCTAACTAAAGTTCCTTATCACAGCTACTTACATACAAATCAACAACATTACGATTTTCTACTTTTTTTCTTTAACTAAAATTTCGTACGAGTGCTACTTATACTACAATTTGAACTAAATAAACTATTTACCTACTACAAAATATACACTACAAAATAAAACAAACTTACCTCGCGGTCGAATTTTTCCTCCTCTCCTCACGCGCAGATTCTGTTTTCCTCTTCTCCCTCTCCCTCTCTTTTTTCCTCTCCTCTCCCTCTATTTCTTCCTCTCCTCACGCGCAGCTCTGCCAAATCTGTTTTCTCTCTCTTTCTCGGTCGGCTGGGGGGGACCGCACGGGTGTTTATATAGGCATTGCAGTCGCCGAACCGTTGGGCGACTAGAATCCTATCGCCCAACGGTTAGGCGACTGCAATAATGACGCCCAACGGTTCGGCGACTACAGTGTAAATGCCGAATGGTTGGGTGATAGGACTCCAGTCGCCTAATCGTAGAGCGACTGGATCCAGTCGCCCAATCGTTAGGCGACAGATGATTATTTCTGTAAAAACAAAGAACGCAGGAATATTTTTGTAATTTCGAATAAAAATAGATTATTTTAAAAAAATCTATATTTGTAACCCGATTACATGTTTGACCCGGACTCATAGTAGATATTTACCCCTGCACCCCCAGTCCATAATATTTCGTAACCCCACGCGCTGCGTCTCCCCTATAGGGCTGTGTTCGGAAAGCGTACGCTGCGCTCCCGCTTTCTGGACACAGCCTCTTCCTTTCACCTTGTCATATATAAGCCATACACAACAAATCTCCACCTAGAAGAAAACACACAGCAAAAGAGAACGATTTAACACTCCTCGCACATCCGTGGGCTGAGGGTTACCTCTTTACTCAGCAACTTGTGACTCTCAACAAGTCGAGGCAATACTCAAACTTGATGGTGGTGACAGGCTTGGTCAACATATCCGTAGCATTATCATCAATGTGCATCTTCATCAAATCAAGCTCTCCAGAGCTGATCAACGCTGCGCTCCTGCTTTCCGGACACAGCCACTTTCTTTCACCTTGTCATATATAAGCCATTCACAACACCTGCGGTGTACCCCGCTGTCCCCGGGGTTGATGTCTTTGGAGCTCATGGGCAGAAGCGATGAGTCCGCACTCTGATGCGGAGTGGCGAGTCCACCTATGGATTTCGCATAAACGTCGGTCGTTGTCTTGGTGAGGGAGCCTCTCCTCATGCCTTCGATAGTCCTTGTGCCCGCGCCCCTGGCCATCCGCATGCTCGCGGCGGGGCGGCCACAGGGCGTCAGGCTGGACGTGGTACACGGGTCGAGGCCGGCGGTGGCATCGCTCCAAGGCTTCGAGCTCGGGTTCAGGCAGTGCCGTGATGGGTGAAGCCACGATGCCGTGGGTACCGGCTTCGCTCCAGGCTCGCCCCTCTTCGTACCTAGAGTACTTTTCCATGATAGATAGGAGTTCGGGCACTGTCTTGGGTTCCTTCCGGTCTAGCTTGTTGGCGAGCTCCCCTTTGTGGAGGACTCGTCACGCGGCTTCAACAGCACTAGTGTCGGAGATGCCTCGGACTTGACAATGAAGGTGGACGAAGCGACGCATGAAGTCCTGGATGGACTCGCCCGACCCTCGCTTGAGAGCATACAGGTCTGAGGACGTCACCAGCTTGTTCTTGCTTCCCTGGAAGTGCTTGCACAACATCTCCTAAAGTTGCTCCCACGAGTACACCGAGCGCGGTGGAAGAGCGAGATACCAAGACTGGGCGACCCCTGAGAACACAAGGGGCAAACTCTTCGCCATGATAGCCTTGTTTCCTCCCGCTGCTGCCATGGCCGTCTCGTACACTCGTGCAAACTCCACTGGATCGGAGTCGCCCGAGTACCTTGTGACCTCCGGCATTCGAAACCGCATGGGGCACGGAGTGCTCTGCAAGACCGAGCTCAGCAGGTTGGTGGCATCGGTGAGGTCGACGATCTCCTGGGCAGCGGCTACCTGAGGCTGAGGCAAGCGCAGAAGATCCACCGGTTCTTTAACGAGACGCCTTCCCGGTTCTTGGTCGACCCGAGATGGGCCGGCCCCTGGGTCGTCGAGGCTCGCGCCCGCAACCTCGGCTGAGTTGCGCTTGTCCCGCCGGACTTGGTCGAGTTGTGCCCTAAGGGCGAGGGCCTGTTGGACCTCGGCTGGCATCGGCAACTACGCACGTGCACGGGCTTCAGCCAACTTGGCCCTGAGAGCTTCAACTTCGGACGACTCAACACGGGGCGGCCCTTGCGCTAGTGCTCATGCCTCCTCGAGTTGACTTGTCGCCTTGGCTTCTCGGTCCTCTGGCGGCGAAGGGGATCTCGCCTCAGCCCTCGCCCTCTCAAGCTGTGCCCGAAGTTCCCCCGCTTGGCGAGCCTCGGCTGTGGACCGGAGGGCGTCAGCGTGTGACTCCTTTAGTTACCTTTAGAGGTCCTCCAACTCCCGCTCGATCTCCTCATGTGTCCTCCCAGGCCCGATGTCCCTAGAGGTCGCGGTCTCATCGGTGACTTGGGCTTCGGTGGAAGGGTCTTGCACTTAGGGGACTCGGGCGGTGCGAGCGGCGATTCGAGTCGACTTCGGCCTCGGGATGGGTCGTGCCCTCCACTTCGGTGACCCTCTGAGCCTTCGTCTTCTTGGGCGGCATGGCTTCTCGAACAGGTCCTCACAGACGGCGCCAATCATCATCGATACGAGATCGGACAATGAACTTGTAGGCACCCTCGGTTTGTTACGTGGCATCCATTGATCCGACATGCAACCGACCTGGCACTGAAGCAGAGTATGGATACTAAGAGCATCTACAACAATCCACCTCAGCTGTTACTAAGAGGTTGCTACATCAGCTTTTATATGATGTGGAGGAGAGAAGATGAGGAGAGAAGGTGAAGCTGTTTCTATATGAAGAAACTATCAGATTGTTAATACCAAGACATAAAAAACAACAAAAAACTCTATTGGAGGCTTAGTTGTTACCTAAACACTCATTTTGTGGATCCCACTGCCTACCAACAAAAATCTACCGGATCTTGTGCAACCCGTCTTCTTGGCTTCTCCCGCAAATGATATGATAAATAAGCCAAAACATATAGGCCACAAAATTGTACCCTATTGTTGATCATTAAGAATTATGCACACTTGTAGCAATTAAAGTCTTAGATACAAGCTTAAGAAACAATCTATTAGAATGCTTGTCTCTTTTTATTAGATTGAGTACTCTCTCTTCTTAACAAACTAACAAACTATTGTAGATGCTCTAATACACCTGTCTCTGTTATTCACGGGTTCGCAACTAACCAAGGTGAAAACTGTCAACCGAAAGAGCTAGTAACTTATGTGTATGGTGGCTTATATTTAGTCGAGAAATTCTGCAGGGAGAAAGTGAGGGAAGACCAGTACATCCATACTTTTCATCTCAGAAGAATGGCAGGACAGCCACACATCGACATTCAAGAACTAGCGAAAACAAGAAAGCCAGAACCATTTGAAGGCATTTTCATGGCAGACATATCAGAAGGTCTCGAGAAGGTCCCCATATCTGTTATTAACTCCATATCAAACGAGTACCCAACGCCATTTCGCTACATTCCACAAATATAATATCCCCCAAAGTATCAGCCAGATCCTCCATCAGGTTCTGATTGTGTTGATGGATGTTCAGACCCTCAAAATTGCGCATTTGCGGTGAAATGGTGCTATTATAGACCCAAAAAAAACCTCTTATTTACGAGTGCGGACCTTCGTGCAAGTGCCCTCCTACTTGTCACAATAGAGTTAGTCGGCATGGAATCAAGTTTCGCCCCCAAGTATTCAAAACGAAATCAATGCGGTGGGGAGTAAGAAGTCTTGACTTTATACCTTCAGGAAGCTTTGTATGTGAAATATAGGAGAACTGTTGGAGGATGAAGAGGCACAGGAAAGGAAAACTAACGAATACCTATTTGCGATTGGAAACAATTATTACGATGTATCCCGTTGGGAGGGCTTATCAAAGACTATTCCCTCTCTTCAGAATGGTCCTAGTGAACATGAAGAAATTGGCTTTGCTGTTGATGCCTTGAACCGGGGCAACCTTGCAAGGTTCATCGACCATAGCTGCACCCCCAACCTCTTTGCACAGAATGTCATATGTGATCATGACAATAAGAGTTTGCCTCACATCATGCTTTTTTTGCTGGTGAGAATATTCCTCCCCTTCGAGAGCTATCGTATGATTACAATTATACAATAGGTGAGGTTTATGACTCCGATGGTAACATCAAGAAGAAACAATGCTTCTATGGATCTATTGAGTGCACTGGCTGGTAGTATTAGATTTAGCTGTGTATGATTTTCTCTAGACATGGTAAAGCCTCGCTGGTTTGGGTGGCACCTTTTTTTTCTGTTTTTTGTCCCCCTAGCTTGTTTTATAACTTTTAGATTGTCAATATTTAAGTTATTGCACTTAATATGGGGATAACTGGTCGGAGCCTTAAATGCAGGCAGATTTGTTGTTTACGACAGTGCGCTATACTAATTCGTGCTTTTATGAATATCCATGTGTTGGATACGGATTTCGCAAATCCAAATCCTCTGTGAAAATATTGTGATATTCTCTGAATCAGTAGATAGCACTCATAGGCACATTGCTGAATCATTTCATACAAGGTGCGAACTAAACCATTCAAATATATTACAAACATCAGAGTGACATAGACCAAGTCGGATCGAGTTTTACAGGAGAGGTCGAACAGGCCAAATTGATTATATTACATGAAAGCAACGTAAACTACAGCGGAAGCAAAAGGGTAGAGCTCATCTCTCCAAAGGCAAGCGACTGGGGTAACCTGTGCGCGTTGGATATTAACCAAAGAGTTGGATAATATCGGTTGTACGCAAGTACCGAACGAGTCCACTAGACTGAGGTGAGACCTAGACTACAGAACTAGACTACTCTTCATTGTTTCCTTGTTCGTCGACTTCGGGATCCTCAAAGTATGCATAATCTCCTTGATCCATATTATCTAAAGAGTTTGGGGGAGAGCGAGAATGAGCACAACTTCCGTACTCGCGAGTCAACACACAAAATGCAATAATATACATGAAGGTTTAACAATGATGAGTCGGTTTCTTTTATTTGCTAAAGCAATATTTTCAATTATCATAATTACAAATTCCTATCACTTAGCATTTTTAACCAAATTGTATTTTATTAAAGAGAGTAATTGTGCAATATTCAATAACAGCAGAAGTCCCCTCCGTCGGAACCTCTACCTTATGCTTTTTTTTATTGGAGTTACCTCCATTTATTAATACCACTGAGCTCGACGGCTCAGGAAAAATCTAATCTCAGGGCTAGGTGAGCCCGACCTGATTTTCATCCCAATCCCATAAGGTTTTTGAAATAGAACTAACTCTAATAAGTTCCCATGTCTGTCTTTGACCGTAGGCACGGCTGTTTAAACAGTTTAAACTCTATAGAGGTTGTACACTGTACTCACAAGAGACAATCATACTCGTTACCCCACATGATTCCTTGGTCATGTAGTTGAGCGACCATCACATTAACCTTTCAAGTTACCTCGCCCCTTCTATCATCTCACCCATATGGGGTTACGCCAATACATTGTGTGGGATGTTCACCTCAGCGACTAGTGTAGTTGGAGTACACCGCAGCGACTGGCAACTTCACCTTGCGTCGGTGTCCCTTTCAAGCCGAACGTATCCCGAGCTTGCACTCCCTTATTACCCCTCGAGCGAGATGACTTTTAGGGTCCAATAAATTTACTAAGCCAAGTTGCACTTTGCAGACTTGTGGTTGTACTTGTTTTACACGGGGGCCATAACAAGATTAAGTCCTCAATCCATTCGGACGATTCATACCACATACTAACCACTCTCGTGCCCGAAGACACCCATCACCAATTAATGGCTAATGATTGCTTAGGGTTTTAAGATAGTCATTAGGGTTATTAATGACGCTTGAACAGTGCATGTCCATTTTTGGACAACATAGAAAAGCCACAGGCTTGCACAGCCGGGGCTTGCCGCCGGCGAGGGCAGGCACGGCGGCACCGAGGAAGGGTAGGGACGGGAGGCTCTCGGCGAGGCGGAGCCGATGCCGGTGGTGGCGCGCCGGGAGGAGCACCGGAGGGACGGCACGGCGGTGGGAGTATTAACGGCGCCAAGACGGCCATGCAAAGCGGTGCGGTTGATGCGGGCACACAAATGACGAGATAGCACGCGATGCATGGTCACACATGCTTCGGGCGACGCAGAGTCGGCGGGGAGGCTCGAGGCGGCCCGAGGTGGCGGAGCGGCGGCGACCAATGAAGGAGAAGAATGGGTGGCAGCGGCAGACATCCAGGGCGGCGGGGAGGAAGAAAGGAGGTGGGGTGGCTTCCTCGGCCTTTGAGGCGCATGGTGACGGGGCTGCCTGAGGCGGAGGCTCACCGGAGCGGTGGCAGAGCGGTGAAGCGGCGCGGCCGGAAAGGGGAAAAATAGGCGGTTCTTCAGAGGGGACTTACCAGGGAGCAAGGGGCGATGTGGGGGAGGCGAGAGGAGCACAAGGGAACTCTTATAGCCGCGCAAGGGGGCAAGGGGGCCGTTGGAGGGGTTCGGGTGCGCGTGCGGTGTCCCGAGGCGGCCATGGCGTGGGCGAGTGAAGTGATGGCATCACGTCGGCGACCTGGGTGGCCAGGGCAATTGAGCGAGGTGACAAGGCAGGGACATGACATAGCGTCTGTGCGCTTGAGGAAAGGCAAAGACGCCGAGTAGGGCATAGACCGGGCGGGCGAGGACGGCATGACATCACGGGCGACAAGACAGGGCGAGGGGGAGGGCGCTGGAGTCGCGAGCAGCAGAGGGAGCAGGTGGCGAGGCACGGGGTGGCAGGAAGCGGCGTGTGTGGTGGCAGACGCACGGGAGTGACAGGGGCGGCATGGGCCTGGATCCAGCTGGGGGAGGAAGAAAGCAGGAGCAAGGGGGAAGGGAGCTGGGCCAAAATGGAGGAGGGGAGTGGGCCAGGGCCCAAGGGGAGGTGGGGCTGAGCCCAAAAAAAGGGGAGGGGCAAAATTGAGAAGGGGCCCAAAATTTGAAAAGAACAATTCAAATTCAAATTTTGAATTCAGGAATTGCAAGAAGGTTTGAAACACAATTCCGAACATAGCTAGAAGTTAGAGGATTTTGAGAAAATACGATAAATTCAATTACAGTTTGCAAATCAAGAGCCAAATTGCAAATACTATTTATGTTCGAAAACAGACCGCTACACCATGTTTCATTGATGTGCTATCGGGCTCTATTTTAGTTTATATTTAGCACACTACATTGACAATTAATGTGTACACACCCAGCAATTTATTTAATCCAACCCACCAGTAACCATTTTCATCAAGCACATTTATGATACCCAAGCCCAATTTGGATGTGGTCCGTATGGCACATGTGTGTTGGGACCGGATTTCTGAATCCGAACCCTCTGTGTATTTCTGCACCTGTCCTTGATCAGTAGCTAGTGTACATAGTGGATACAGCGTTGATAACAAGTTCGAATCACGACTCAACATAAAAGTAATAATAAAGTACCGGTCTTAAGGTCACTTATTACAATAAAGGTCACATGACTTCAAGTCTTACAGCAGCTAGAACAACAAATGATAAACTCTGAGTGGTGGCCCATCAAATTATCCACCGGCATTCGACTGTGGAGCGTAGCCTAGTATTCCGGGTGTCCTTCATCAAAGCCACATGCGAAGTAGTCGTAATCCTACTCCGTGTCATTGAAGGCTTCTGAGATTTAATTTGAGTGTACACATGAGTAAATAAAGTACTCTGCAAGTCTTGGAAAAAATACATATGCATAGCTTTAACAAATAGGGCTTATATGATTCTTTTTGCACAAAGCAATATTTTAAGTTTAAACATTTTTCATAAAGCACATTTGACTAACGTAGTTTCAATAAATAAATTAAATGTTTCACTAGTGCAAGTTCTAGCTACCAGTCACTAATATCGAAGCTCTAACCGCCAAGGTTTAAAGAGTAGGGCTCTAGCTGCTAGAACAACAATCCAAGAGTTCCAACTATTCCTGAATTCCCAAAATAATTCTTTAAAAAAAAAACTAAAATCTACCATGTAAAAACGCACATTGCCTGCCCTTGACCGTGGGCACGGCTATTCGAATTATTTTACACTCTGCAGAGGTTGTACAGCTTGACCCACACGAGAAATCAGCTTATAATGTCCATCTGACACACTTCCGAAGGTGTGCAACTAAGTGATTATCACAATGCTTTTACAATATCTTATCCTTACATTAGCCCGCCCGATGAGCTTAACCCCAAGTCATGGACGTCATTTACCATCGATTCGGAGTTCACTGTTGTGGGGGATAACCTACCCGGACAAGGACGTTAATTACAATCGTCCGATGCAAACCCCGACAAACATGGACATCAATTACCATCATCTGGACTACCCAGATAACTCCTACCATCTACAGCCTACGGGCTAAATGTCCGGACTTAGTAAATTATTCAGTCATGTCCTTCTCATTTAGGACATGTGGTTGTATACAAGCGTTGGTCCTTAATATGACATAGGCGGAACTTAACACATTACAAGTTCTCGTGCTCTAGATGCACCTGCCTGAACTTAACATCCGCCCAAGTCTAAACAAATTTTCACTATTTTATTTTATAAGTCAACGGAATTACCTATTGTCATACATTTCTCAAAATGAATTGCATAAAAGATAATAATAACTTACTCCCAATGGGTAACCATGATGGACAATGCATGTCTAAGCAATTCTACCGTATTAATTAATCCAATAATAATTTAATCAATATCATGGATTTTCTATACTAGGGTGACAAAGGTTCGAGGATAGCAGCATCAAATGAAGACATTAACAGAGTTAGGGTTAACTTACATCCTAGGATTTGAACTTATCATTTTATGTAAATAGCAATGTATATTAATTTTGAATTTAAAATATGATTTGGAAAACATAGGTCCAATATGATCAAAGGAGACTTGCCTTCATCGAAGGTTGAGTTTACTGCGTCCAGTCAGTCCAAATTGACTTCGGCGGCGTCAGACCCTACGCGCGCAAATCGAGATAAAATAAGTAATAAAAAACAAATAAAATTATAAAAATAGGACCAATAGAGATATTGTGAATTTAGATTAATTTAGGAAGTAGAATCAACTAATTCGGAGTTCGTACAAAGGAGAACGAATATCCAGAAATTTGTCGGATTTGAAAAATCCTAGAAATTAAGAGGGACATGAATATTCCCTAGAATATTCCCTTCCAGAATTAAAGGATTAAATAAAAGGGCTAACAGGTGGGGTCCTATTGCCATTGAGAGAGAGATAGAGAGGGAGAGGATGATTGGTGGGGACCACTGTCTGTGAGAGAAAAAGAAAGCAAGAAGGAGGAAAATAGAGGAGGAAACAGGGGAGCGAGCGGTGGCTCTAGTGCATGGCGTTGCCGGTGAGCAGCGGCACGGCGGCGGTCGGTGGCGGTCAAAATAGAACGGCGGTGGCTCGGGGGTTCTCCAGGTGGTGGTGTGTAAGATCGAGGAGGCCGACTAGAGGGGGGTGAATAGTCGTTTCTAAAATATCTAAGTCTAAAACCTATTACTTATGCGGAAGCTAACAACAATACGATTTTAGCCTAAATCAATTAGTTCAACTATGTGCACCAACAATACAAGTCTATTGATGAATATAGCAATTAAGCATATGACTTGAGCAATTCAATTTTAGCAAAGGTGAATAGCACAAAGCATGGCAAGCATTCATACAAAATGAATAAGCAATCCAATACAAAGAATATAAATTGCAATAGTGAGACACAAGAGATCAAACCACAATTGACACGGCGATGTTTTACCGTGGTGATCGGAGATTTGCCGGTCTCCCCTAATCCACATTGAGGGAAACCCAAACCAATTGGGCCAGCTCCACAAATTAAGCCTTCCTCCGAGGTAAGTCCAACCACTTGGACTGGTTCCAAACCGAACCAATACCTCGCTCCATTAGGGTTGCTCTTTCCTCCACTCCGGAGATGGCGAGCACCAAGCCACTCACAAACCGCCCAGGTCTTATCACAATCTTCTTTGAGAAGCTCACCGGCGCAACGACGCCTCCACGCTGTCTAGGTGTCGGCAAACACCAAGAGTAATAGGTCAACGACCCTCACTTGAACCAATCAAGTGTCTAAGCTCAATGGATACTAAATCCACTACCTAAGGCAACACATGCACTTAGGGTTTGCCTCTCAAAGCTCAACAAGTGCAACACATGCACAAATGAGAGTAGAGGGCTTGCTCTTTGCTCAAGGGTAAGTCTAGGGGCACCAGCAACTTCCCACACACGGCCAAGGTGGGTATTTATAGCCCACACACAAAAACTAGCTGTTATGGAAAAGTCTGCTGAAAACTCAGCTCATGCGGTCAAACCGGCGGCCAACGGCCGGTCGTACCGCCCAGGCTCCAACGGCTATAAAAACTAGCCGTTGGACCACGTCCGGTCGTACCGCCAACCAAGATCCAGTCGTACCGCGCCACCCAGTACAACCGTCCAAAAGCCTGCGGTCATACCGCTCCACAAAGGAGCAACAAATACGGCTAAGTCTCAAAACATCGGTTCTGGAAAATTAGTACCGCCACATAGAAATCGGATCAACTGATGTGCAGTCATACCGCACCAAAATCCGGTTGAACCGCCGCACGGTCATACCACCCATAACACGTCGGTACAACCGATTCAAGGGTTTCTCAAAACCGAAATGACATGCTCAAATGCATCTCCTCTGGAAATAATGAACCGCCAACAAATAATAGGAACAACGGCCTACCGTCGCTCAAGACACGCCGCATTACTACGTTCCTCAATCGAGCAACACATGCTCAACAAAGCGTGAGTCCTGCTGCATAAGAGCCGGTATTATTAGCAGCTACGTCGCATCGCTGCATACAACGCCGATTCAACCGATTTTCCTGAGAAGACAACAGATTGCATTTGCTTCAACTCAAATTGCAAAACACATTTGCCAATTTGATGCGCAATGCAAACAAGGGTTCAAGTGAGATTCTCAACAAGTTGCAAAACACATTTGCACACTTTTAGAATCACACCACAAGGAATAAGGTACATGGACTTACACCATTTACAAAACACATTCGCAAACTTAAGTCACATGCTACAAGGGTTATCCATGAGCCACAACTATTTGTAAAACACATTCGCAAATATTGGCAACATGTTAAGATGAGCTAGAGCAAACACAATGAGCTATCAACACATGACAAACTCAAGCTACTAGTCAAGACCCCTCTTAATAGTACGGCAACCTATACTAGCAATCCGGTCTTCCAACCAAACACCAAGACCGGTAAAAGACTAGAAACACATCCTTAGTCCTAGCTAGTCATACCTTTGCCTTGCACGAACACTTGAAGCTTGATGACGCACATCCTCACTTCAAGTCCGGGTCCTTGACTTGAATACTCATCAACACATGATGAGTTCTTCACTTGACCTTCATCAACACATGATGAAGCTTTGCTTCGAGATCTTGACTTGATGCTCATCAACACATGATGACATCCTCCATCCCGAGTCTTGATATGCATCAACGCATGATGCACTCTTCACTTGGCCTCCATCAACAAATGATGGACCTTCACTTGACTTGATGATCAACTCATGATCATCTCCTCTTCTTGAACATCATCGGCACACGATGATTTCCTTCACTTGACTTCCACCAACACATGATGGAACTCCTCTTGACTTGATGACAATCCTCACATGATGTCATCCCAAGTCTTCATTATCATGGAACCTAACCTGCTTATCCAACTCATGCAAAATGTTAGTTCCACAATATGATTATCATTAATTACCACATTATACCATTAACTCATAATAGTGAGACAAGATACCACAATCTTTCTCTCTTTGGTAATTGATGATAATCACTTCAATTGTGAATAATTGAATGTAGATTGGTATGAGTATATAAGCACTACACAAGTTGCATATACTCATATAAATATATATAACTACACAAGTTATATATATAATCAAAGGATATATGAGCACACATGTCTCATATACACACATGAATATATTAACTTCACAAGTTATATATATTCAAGGATATGTGAGTACACATGAACTACACAAGTTATGTTATACTCACATATAAGTATATTTAGACTATACAAGTCTTATATACTCACATGAATATATTAACTACACAAGTTAAATATATTCAAGGATATATGAACTACACAAGTCTCATATACACACATGAATATATTAACTATGCAAGTTAAATATATTCAAAGGATATGTTTCAAAGTAAAGATCCCAAATATGTGTGGAAACAGGAATATGGATCAATACTAATGAAACCTCAAAATATAGAATGAACTCCCCCTATATGTGTGCATACATGAATATGTAATAAGAACATATGCACATATTTAGGTTAATCTTTTGGTGGGGTTCAACCTATATTTTGGATCTGAGGAATACAACAATATATAAGAACTATAAAGTCGAATTGCATACCCCTTTTGTTCTTTATATCCAAACGAGACTAATCAAGAGATAAGGCAAATAGAATAGTTAGTCTCACCAATAGATTTATCATTATGAATACATACCTGATTGGATTTTTCCTTTTTGTTTATCCAATGAATTGGATTTGTCATTAATCACTTGTATGCTTTCATGATTTTCACCTTTATATCCAAATAAGACTACACAATATGTATATCAATAAAAGTGTTAGTCTCATAATTAGATTTGTCATTAATCACCAAAACTCCATTAACACATAATGGTAGGTCTAGATCCTTCATGGTGACGCGACCGGAGCGGGTTGGGGTGGCCAGAGGGCGACCGGGGTGGCGGGGCAACGGTGGTCGGCGGCGGGAATAGGGTGGCGGCGGCGGCTCGCTCCAGTGATGGTGCGGTCGAAAGGAGGTGGGGATGGATGGGAAATCTCCGGGAACACGTGATGACGTAGTCCACTCGGCTCGGAACTCACCAGAGAAGGAGATCGGGCGATAGAGGAGTTTCGGCCGGCGACGGGGAAGACGATGAAATCCGGTGATGAACTACGAAGAAACCCAAAATTGATTGAGGGAAAACACTTGTGAGTCTCGGGAACACTACGTGACATGGTTAGAGGGGCAAAGAACTCACCGGAGCAGCGGGAACGGCGAGAAGAGGTGGCATTCGGCGACGGGGAAGAGCCTCATGAGGCGGTGGTGGTGCTCCGGAGACTATGGAAATTGCAGAGGGTGTGAAAGGGGTGAAGGAGGCAGAGTGAAGGGCGCATGGCATAACGGAGGCAGTGACGGTTTTGGCTCAGGCTTGATGGTGCGGAGCTGGCAAGCAGGAAATGGGAAGGGGTTGATTGCGCGCGAGGAAGATAGACTTGATGGCACGCATTGATGGCGTGGCACGACGTGAGCGTCGTGGCGTAGTTGAAAGAGCGGCGCGGCACTTGACCGGGCAGAGGAAGTGTCGGGAGGAAGAAGAAAGAGGGGAGATGGGCTAGTGTAAGAAAATAAATGGGCTTGACCCAAAACAAAACGGAAATGGATTTCAGCCTAAAAGCCGAAATGAAATTCTGATATTTGTATTTCAGAGATAATTCAAATTCAAATTTGAATTTCGGCCGAGGTTTGAAATTAAGGAGAGAGATGAATTCAAATTAATTCGAATTTGATTGAGAATTGATTTGAAGATGGAATTCGGAATTGATCTGATTTGAAATTTTAATTTTGATTGAAGGAGTTTGGTTCAAAGTTGAAATGAGAATTGGATTTTGGATTTGATTTAGCAAGAACTCCAATTAAAAGCCAAATCTTTGAATTAATTAATTTAAATTTAAAATTTTACAAGAGGCAAAAATTGGGATGTTACAATGTGTGTAGTGGTAGCGGGCTTGTCTCATATTGGAAGTTTAAATTGAGTTGTACTAGCATATCATGCCTCTTGGCCCAAGTATACTAGCTCTAGGTTAAGCTTTTTTGGGTAAAGCAAGGATGAAAGCAAAACAAGCTATTACACGTCCGTAGACACGTCTAGGGTTATAGAAACCGGTGGTAAACCCAAAGAAACCGTTGGTCCGCCACCCCTAAACCCTCTATTTGATACCAACTTACATAGAAACATGTAGGTGAGTGTCTAGTTCCCAACTTTCATTCATTACATTTTGAAAATTTTCAAATTCAAATTGTGTCCAAGAAACGTGTCAATCTTTTGACTGAAAACTGGATGAAAACTGGAACCAGGCTAGTTTTGATTTTAGAGCAATTCTAGTTTTGAAAACCCTTGGCCCAACCCACGTGGGGCTAGGCTTTAAGCGAATTTTTATTTCGAATTGTAATTATTTGGGGATTTTACTTAGTAATTCGTACAGAAAATAAATTGCTTATTTTATTTTATTTTTATTCTGAATTTTAGTTTTATTGTACTTGACATGGACTCTTTTACTGATGAATTCGTAGGGAAATCAAATTGTTATTTTTTTATTCTGAATTTTAGTTTTATTTTACTTGACATAGACTCTTTCTTTTAACCTAAACCGTTATAATCTGAACCCACCACGATCGATGGTGTAGATTTCTCTTTTTCCACCGATTAATATGAGAATTTATAGCTATTAAGAATGGACGTGGTAACTTTTGACTCTGCTTTATAAGATAAGATAATAGATAATGCAAGTTAATGCAAAAGGTGTGCTGTCTGTAAATGTTGGAAGGCACGATTGTTGAAAGGTGATTTTCACGGCAGCTCAGTTGTATGGTGAATTCAGCACAATGCAAATCCTATTTCTGCTTCATTTTTTTTTTACAGTAGAAGGTAGAGAATTTTCTACCTTATGACTATTGTATTAAAATGGCAGTCAACCAAGAGATATTTACACACACACACACACACACACAAAGGAGTACAAGATTAAGATAGGAGTTGTTTCCACTGACGAAGACTATCCTGATACTTGGGCTTAGTTCTGTGTATCCAAAGGTCAATTAAGCTTTGAATCTGATGGTGTAGCAAAATCAGATTATCCTCAGCATGTTGGAACACCCGATTATTCCTCATAATCCATAATGTATAAGCGCATGCCGCGAAGCAAACTGGCCAAATTTTACGGAAGAATTCATTCCCCCTCACTGTTTTTTCCATAAAATGCAGTATGTTTTGGGCTAAGTTTGCTTCCATTGCAAGTCCTAATTTTCTCCAAAGACTGTCTGCAGTCTTGCAGCGTAAAATAATGTGATCAATTATTTTTATTGCAAGGCAGATATCACAATGTGGGTCATTTGTCCAATGTTTGGCCGTCAAATTGTCTCTGGTATTTAATCGCCCTCTGAAAGCTAGCCAAAGGAAGATTCTACAGCTGTGTGGAATCAGTTGGTTCCAAGTGTAATCCATCGCTGGCCATTTTAGGCCATGAAATGATAATGTCTTGTAAAAAGCTGACGTGGTTGGGGCAACCATGGTTGACATGCATACCCTTTGATCCAGAATGTCCGACTGCAGTTGTTGATTAGATAGGAAATCACGGAGGACTTGGTACTCTGAAGCGGCTTATCGTGATAGAACCGGTTGTAGTGAAATCATCCAATTGTTATCTGTATGTTGTGACTGAACTGTGTAGTTTGGTTGAGTTGTGAAAGTGAACAGAGTTGGTAGTCTAAGGTGGAGTCGTCCCAAAGACGTCCAGTTATCTTTCCAGAACATGATATTTGCTCCATTGCCAATGATCACTTTTGTCATCTCCACTGTCACTTGTATTACTGACAATATTGTTTTCCAAATTGCCGTGTCTCTCTGACGAGGCTGTGTAGGTATGTCATTCTGGATGTAGCGTGTTCTTAACCAATGGAAGCAAATCAGTGTAGTTAGATAGTAACTTTGCTGCAAATTTCATGATTAAAGCTTGATTATGCAGTCTTAGATTTCTGAGTCACAGCCCCCCCCCCCTGTTCTTTTGGAAGAGTAACTGTCATCCAAGCCACAAGGCAGTGACCTCCATGTATTTCTTTGTGTCCTCGCCAAAGGAACGCTCTCCGGATTTTGTCGATAGCATCGATGCTACGATCCGGCCATTTGATGTAGCTCATGTAGTACGTTGGTATAGTTGATAGAACAGCGTTAATCATTGTGACTCGTCCCCCCCAAGACAATAGGTTGGGAATCCATCCAGCTAATCTCCTGTCTACTTTGTCAATGATCAGTTGGAGCAAGTTGTGGGGGATCCTACTCGTGGCGAGAGGTAAGCTTAGATAATTACACAGGAGAGAACTAATGGGACACTGTAAGGTAGCAGCTGTCGTATTAGCATCTTCAATTGACATATGGATTGGTATTAGCGTACTTTTATGATAATTGATCATCAGGCCTGTGAAACTTGCGAATGTGTCTAGTAGCTCTTTTAAAACCGTCGCTTGTTGTACCGTACCTTTCAGTAAAATAAGAGTGTCATCCGCATATTGTAGGATTGGTGGATGTCCTTGTATGTCAAGCGGATGTGATACTAAGCCATTGTTTGCAGCCCGCTTTATTAACCCTTGTAAAACATCAGCTACTAAAATGAAGAGATACGGGGAGAGCGGGTCTCCTTGACGTACTCCTCGTTTGTACTGGATTTGGTCACCTATTGCACCGTTGATGAGTATGTGAGCCTTACTGGTTGATAGGATGTTGCGCATCCATTCAGTCCACCTGTTATCAAATCCTCTGTGGTGCAAGACATAGAGAAGGCATTCCCAATTGATCGTATCAAATGCTTTGTGGAAGTCCATCTTGAGTACTAACATAGGCTTATTTCTTTTCAGAGCACATTGGACAAATTCAGATGCTAAGAGGAAGTTTTCTGCTATAGATCTTTTGGCAATAAACCCCGGCTGCATCTGGTCAATTAGGTCTGGAATTTTCGGTTTCAGTCGTAAGGCCAAGACTTTACTAATCAATTTTCGGTTTCAGTCTGCTTCATATTGAAATTGGGCAATCGGTAGTCCATAGGAACTGTTGCATGAGTAGGAGAGAAATATGTTTTTCAGTGCATCCAAGACAACAATAGGTTCTGCTGCATGTTTTTTACTGAAAAGAACTTCAGCCTCTAGTTTTTACTTCAGAATCTGACATGCAAGTAAGAAGGGTTTTTTTCTTCAGAAGCTGAAAGCCTAAAACGCAAACCAAACGGATTTTCCTCATGAACAGCACAGGAGTAACTTACTAACTTGTATTACCACACGTCGATTACATTGGGCTATTGGCATCAGCCAGAGAAAAGTACCAGTTACATAGCCTCAAGAACATCATACAGCTCTGCGCTGAAACTCGTGTATCTGCTTATACCGAGCAAATGAGAGCATTCAACACCGTGCAAGTACGGCAGTGCTGTACCTGATAACGTAGTATTAGCATGGAGGACATTATATTACATCGTATATATACTGCTCTAGTTATGAGCTTATATGATTTATCGCACGACTAACCGCATCTTTGCATGGCCAGAGGCAACGACGGGCGGCTTCAGTTCTTACCGCCACCGTCCTTGTGCTGTGGCATTCCGCCGCGGAATCGACCACGCTTGCTCCAGCCTGCATCACCATCACCGCGGCCAAACGCCCCACCATATCTACCACTATCTCCGTCGCCGCCGCCGCCTGCTTCTCCAGTATAACCACCAGCACCATTGCCGCCATAGTTGCCGTATCCAGCAGTATCGCCGCTGCCGCTGCCGCCGCCAAAACCACCAGGGTAGCCACCATATCCGCCAGAACCGCCGCCGCCGCCACCAAAGTCACCGGGGTGGCCTCCATATCCGCCAATGCCGAAACCAAACGGTCGTCCACTTCCGCTCCCTCCGCCACCGCCACCGCCACCACCTCCTCCACCCCCTGCACCTCCGCTGCCGCCGTAACCAAACCCGAAACCGGCGCCCTTTCCACCAGGCCCAGCAGCCCAGCCCCACCCGTACTTCCAAGAACCGTCAGGGCTGGACCCTTGGCCGGACCCTGAGTCGCCTGTCCACCCAGGCGGCAGCGGCGGTCCCGTCTTCCCCGGCGCAGGCTCCGCCGGGCCGTCCACCTCGCCGTCGGCGGCCGTGCACTGCACGAACGCAAACGCGAAGAGGAGAACGGCAAGAGCAAGCACCACTAGCTGCTCTCTCCATTGCCTGCAGCTTCTCTCCATGCCTAGCCTGCTGCTTCCTTCAATACGTGAAGTGATGAAGCCTCTCGCACTTGCTTTCTTGGCTCTGTGTTTGACTCGAAAGCTTTTGAGTCGATTGGCTTGTGTTGCACTAACAGTGGATGTCCCGTGGCTGGCTTATTTATAGCGTTCATGGACGGGCGATGGATAAAAGACTGATCTGTGCAATAGATCGCGCACTACCAGCCCATTCCGAGGTGATTTGCACTATTTGCTGCTGCTTTTGGCGTTTGCTTTGCTAGACAATGCATGCTATTGCTCTCGATCGCTTGCTTTGCTTTGCTTTGTGCCGGCTTACTAAAGTCTCTCACAAAAGCAGCTTTCAGCTTTCACGCTTATCTCGTCTGTTGCTGTGCTCGCATCGCACTGGAATTACATGAAAATTAAGGAAACGCTGCCGCCCGTTTTATCCCTCGAGAATATTTTTTTCTCTCTCGATCGGTGCGTGCATTTCCTTTGTCGAGTGTCCCGTGACCTGAAGAATCCGGTAGCTGTTGGACCGTGTGGATGTGTGCACGCGAAAGCTGGACGTACTGGCACGATTGCGCAGCTGGCTTCGCCACGTCCGCCCGTTTCCAAGTTTGATGTACCAAGATCGTCAGTGACACTGAAATATCTAGGCAGCTAGCGCGCCCGTGAGCGCACGCTTGGTAAGGAGAAGAAAACGACATGGAACGTGAACACACGAGCACGCTGTCCATTTTCACGACTAGGTATCCTCCAACTATGGACCGTACCGACCCCAAGGATGCACATAATAATATTGACGCTCGTGCCAATGTGGCGTGTTTGAAGGTCGTAATCAAGTGGCCAACATATCTTTGCTGTAATGCACGCTGCAAGGCCATAATCACGAGCATCAAGTTAGTGGTAAGCGCATACAAGCCGATAACTTTGACCTGGGGGTTAACAAGGACGTGAACCTTTTGGGATACCGTCGGTACTGTGTTGAGGCTAAACAATGCAATTATCAAAAGTTCAGCGTCTCTACTTGTAGTGAATCAATGAGGATAGTTTCAATCAACAAATAAGCAGCGGAATTAACAACAAGAACATGCACAAAGTGACACAGCGATTTACGTGGAAAACCTCCTCGGTGTGAGGAGTAAAAACCACGGGGCTTGCACAGCCCACTCCTAAATCTTCCACTATAATCAACAATTGGTACAAGGACTCTTCTCTAGAACATCTAGATGTACATAACAGACGCAACAACATCATCAATATATAATCTTGATATCATCATCAACAACCATACACAATTAACAGGAGGTGCACTAACAGCCAAGTAGAGAAGACACAGTTTCTGTCCCCTTCGGTTATCAGCTCATATATCACAAACCAGATATTCAAACCGCAAAAAACTTGGCAGGAATGTGGATCCACGAAACCCTAACAGACTTCCAAATTTTAGCCAAATCAGACAAAGTTTCACCACTCAAATAGAATATATACCAAATCTGCTCAGTACTGAATCTGCTGCTACCCGAATTGACAAAACCCCTCTCAAATCAGATGCTCCTCTCAACCAATCCTGTACAAATCAAAGAGCTATGAGTCAGGGACTCACAAACCACATTTGAGGTAGATCTGACCACGTTTGCTACTCCGATCGACATCTTGATGAAGACTGCGCAGGATCACCCGAGATGGAACAGAGCTTCTCTTCTTCTTTTCCCTCTTGTTTTGTTGTGTGCATATGCTTCTCTCCTCCCGAGCCTCTCCTTCCAGCAGTAGCTCAAGGAAATGGCTAGGGTTTTTCTTCCCCTCACCAAGGAGGAGGCCGTCAATAGAGCAATCAACGGTTCACAAGCTTCTAAGTTTATGAGCTGATTTTGGCTTCTCCTCCATGTGGAGGGATTCCAGCAACACCATTTAGTTGTGGTGTCTTAGGAGGAGTAAATTGATGTCTAATTCCTTGCTCCTTGCAATATGCATCAAATGGCCCAATGTATTCTCCTCCATTATCAGTACGAATCCACTTTATCTTCTTCTCAGTTTCTCACTCAACTGAGGCTTGAAATTATTCGAATGTACTCAGCACTTGTTTTTTGGACTTCAAGAGATAAACCCAAACTTTCTTGGAAGAATCATCAATGAAAGTGACAAAGTACTTAACACCACCAATTGACATTACCAACATCCTGCACACATCGGAATGGACCAAATCCAGCAACTCTGGCTTCTTGTGAGGAGGCTAACTTTTGAAAGCAACCCGGTGTTGTTTCCCCACTAGGCAATCTGTACAACTCTTCAATTGCACACTTGAAATCCCTGAGAGGAGATTCTTCTTCACTAGCACAACCATGCCCTTCTCACTCATGTGCCCAAGCCTTTTGTGCTATAGAATACAAGGATCATCCTGTCCTAATGTATTAACAGAAACACAAGAAAGTTTAGCATAAACATGATTCAGGAGAGAAACTATTTTACCTCTTGCAAATACTGTTGGAAATATGCCCTAGAGGCAATCATAGAGATGATTATATTTTCTTATGTTCATAATATTGGGTAAAATGTTATCTTGTTCCAAGAATAATATTGTTAATATTGATTATCAAGTATGTGACTTGATTGTGAAACTTTATATTTCTGCGATAATTATTCTTATACGATCCCTGGTCGGAAACATATGAAGACACATATGAATAGACTAGCATATGTATTGGTTGATGACTATGTTTCACGGGTCATGGATATGGAGATATCAAACCAATAATATGGACACATGTTAGAGAACATGATGTTGGATTAGACCCACCTTGAGGCACTATTGAGATTGTTATGATTCTATGTGTCGTTAGTTGGTCTCAAGCAATGTTGATGTATAATCCTTAGACTCGAGATCAAGATGGTTTCCTATATATGTAATAGCACTCTTAGGGGTTGCCAAACGCTACACCATAATCGGGTAGTTATAAAGATAGCTTTGCATGCTATGAAACATGCAGAGGAATGTGACTGGTCGGATATGGGATTTGCCCTCCTAACATAACAGAGGGATGTCTCGGGCCCTCGTTGTGGTCGGATAAAGAAAGTGCATGGCCATGCCACTAGTAGTCGAAGTGTTCACCACGTGAAGTAATCCGACACTCGATCGAGAAAGTATTGAACACCCATGGATGACACAACATCTCACCGGAGTTCAACCGGACATCGTGAGGCAAAGGGAGTATACACGAGTAGGTCGCTTAGTTCAACGCCATTCTGATCGGTCGTATGGAGATATGAGCTGGTCGAGATCGGTCAAACGTAGTCACAGGTGGTCGTAACCTAGTCGTAGGAATTACGAATCGTCGTGACCAAATACTGAATTGGTCGATAGAGATAGGACACGGTCATAAGTGATGAGGACTCGTTGTAGATCATATTGCATTAAGGTTCGTCCGATATAATTTATGTGTATTCGGAATCGTTATGTTCTGCTAGGAGCCGCATTTACTCGTGATCGGAAAGGGTTTCCGAGTCACAACCGACACGCATGAACCTACAGGGTCACACACTTAACGGGTTGGAACAAACCAGTACGAATATGATTCGTCAAACGTGTTCGGATAGGATCCGTCACGAGCACTATATAAGGAGATGCATGAGGATGTTGGGGACGGAAGTTTTTACACCACCGAAACCCTAGCCGCCATCTTTCGAGAGCTCGTCGTGCAACTTGGTACTAGTACATCGACGCATTTGTTGTTCCTTCCCGGGCGTGTGGATACCGTGAGAGGCGCTTACTACGATCAAGGCGCTTTGAGGACGATCCGTAATCTTTACAAGGAACTGTAGAGGTTGCTGGAGGAGACGATCAACTCGCGAGGACGTTGGACGATCGACTACGACCACTGCATCAACTTGCTCGACGCTGGACGATCGACTACGACCACTATATTGACGCACTCTACGTTGGACCAGGCTACTCCAAACCTTCTTTCGCTGCTCTGCGCATCTGGTGGTAACGATCTGTGATCATCTACTTGCTTGGCTTCCTAGATTGCGTGGTAGAAAAATTTTGTTTGTTGCTATCGTAGCCTACACATGGCCCAACAAATACCATGTTGCCCTTGGTGAGCTTGTACTGTCTATTTTCAAATATGTTGGAATACTTCTCATTATCAAGCAATCCCACTAAAATTGTGTTGAGCCGCAATTCTTCAACATGTCTCATAGACTTGATAATTAGTAGTGTACCATTAGCTGTCTCTAGGGCTGGAAAAAAAAGCTCGAGGCTCGCAAGTCTGCTCGGGCTCGTCAGAGCTCGACTCGGGCTCGTGAATTTTCGAGTCGAGCCAAGCCAGCATCCAGCTCGCCGAGCCGAGCCCGAGCCGGCTCGCAAGCCATTTGGCTCGGCCCAGGCCCATCCACCCGCTGCCTATGCTGCCTCAAAACCCCGGCCGATCCCCTTTCTCCCCGATTCCCCATCATTTCTCCCCGCCGCCTCCTTGTTCCACCCGGCGCCTCCGCCTCCCCCATCTCCACCCGCTGGCGGTGCCTCCCCCATCTCCACCCGTCGGCCACCGCCTCCCCCTCCCCTTCCCCATCTCCACCCGCCTCCCCTCCCATCACGACCCCTCCTCCTCCCCATGCACCGCCTCTCCTCCCCACCCACCGCCTCCCCCCCATCACCGCCCCCTCCTCCTCCCCACGCGCCGTCGCCTCTCCTCCTCCCCACCCGCCGCCGCCGCCTCTCCTTCTCCCCCATCTTCCTCCCCCAGCTGCACCCCTCTTCCACCCCACCAGCCCCCTCCTCCCTCCTCCCCACCCAGCCACCATGTCCTCCTCCTCCTCACAGCCATGAGGATCCAGATCTGGATCCAGAGAGGTGCTTGCTTGCTTCTTCGCAGCGTTAGGGCGGGAGCCATGGCGGCGGCGGCGCTACTGTTCTCGTCGATGGTGCAGGCCGAGGACCCAAGGTAGTGGAGAACATGGTGGGCTGGTGGTCCTCTAGTCCGCTCCCGACGCCGGCGACGACGTCGATGCGGAAGACGCCAAGTGGGAGGGCGCGGTGAACCGGCGGTGGAGGGCTGGAGGCCCTCCTGGTCCTAGCTGTGAATCTGATGCTTCTTGTCCAATTTTGATGCTTGATTGTATCGCCATGAACTTTTGATGAGCACTATGTTTTTTGTTGTCTGAGAACACCAAGCTTGTGAGCCCGTTCGAGCTGGCTCGAGCTCAGTTCCGAGCCAAGCCAAGCCCCTCTCCCAGCTTGATACCGAAAGCCAAGCCGAGCCAAGCTCACTGTTCATCCAAGCCCAAACGAGCCTGGCTCAAGCCGGCTTGGCTCGGCTCGTTTCCACCCCTAGCTGTCTCCAATGCATATCCCTTTCTAATGATTTGGGCACGATCATTGTTTTCTATCTTCACAATGCCAAAATCACTAGCAAAATAATTTATAAAGAGCCTTCTATGAGATGTAGCATGTATGGTAGCACCACTATCAGGTATCCAATTTATGTCATCATCACCCACAAGGTTGATGGTTGCATCATCAGAAACAACAGTGATCCTTCCTTCAACAGTGGAACCAATCTTGTCATCATCATTTTCAGCAATGACTATCATCATATCCTCAACCGCTGAAGTAATGCGACCAACATCACTGTCATTGTCACTATCTTGTTTCTATGCCTTCTTATTTTTTGTTCTCCCGCTTGAGCTTCCAGCTGAACTTTCTAATGTGTCACTTCTCATGGTAGTGATAGCACTCAATATCTGAAAAATTCCCTCTTGACTTGCTTCTACTTTCAACTGAATTCTTCGGACCTCGGCTCTTGCTTCTCGCTCATGACTCGGTGAACAACACCTCGGGTTGTGAGGAGGAACTCTCCCTTTCAGTGAGTCTTCTTTACTCTTCATTTATCACTTTAGTCTTCACAAGGTTCCAAGAGACAGTACCATTTGAAGCTAAATAGCACAAAGTGACTTTGAGAGTTTCCCAAATATCTGGTAAAGAACCAAGTAGTAGCAAAGCCCTAACCTCATCATCAAATGAGATGTCCATGGAAGATAGTTGATTTATAATGCCTTGAAATGCATTCACATTATCAGCCACAGAAGTGTCGTCTCGGTACCTCAAATGCATCAATTGCTTGATCAAGAACATCTTATTGGTGCCTTCCTTCCTGACATACAATTCTTCCAATATCTACCATAAGGTGTGTGCATGTGTCTCATCACTGATACGGTTTTACACATTGTCATTGACCCACTGTCGAATGAACTCACAAGCTTGACGGCGAAGTACCTTCCACTCATCATCAATTTTGTCATCTGACTTCTCGGTGGCAAATACTGGCTTGTAGTACTCCTTCACATAGAGCAAATCCTCCATCTTACCCTTCCAAGCTTGGTAATTTATACAATTCAAAGATATCATCCTGCTGATATTCACCTCCATCTTTCACTGCAATACAATCACCAAAGCAAACACGAGCTCTGATACCACTTGTTGGGCTAAACAATACAATTATCAAAAGTTCAGCACATCTACTTGTAGTGAACCAATAAGGATAGCTTTAACCAACAAATAAGAAGTGAAATTACCAACAAGAACATACACAAAGTGATACAGGGATTTATGTGAAAAACCTCCTTGATGTGAGGGGTAAAAACCACAGGGTTTGCACAGTCCACTCCCAAATCTTTCACTATAATCAACAATGGGTACAAGGAGTTTTCTCTAGAACATCTAGAGGTACATAACAGAAGCAACAACATCATCAAGATATAATCTTGATATCATCATCAACAACCGTATACAATTAATAGGAGGTGCACTAACAGCCAAGCAGAGAAGACACAGTTTCTGTCCCCTTCGGTTATCAGCTCATATCTCACAAACCGCATATCCAAACCGCATAAAACTTAGCAGGAATGTGGATCCATGAGACCCTAACATACTGTCCAAAATTTAGCCAAATCGGACAAAGTTTCACCACTCAAACAGAACTTCTACCAAATCTGCTCAGTACTAAATCTGCTACTACCCGAACTGACAAAACCCCTCTCAAATCAGATGCTCCTCTCAACCAATCCTCAATCCAACTGTACAAATCAAAGATCTACGAGTCAGGAACTCACAAACCAAATTTGAGGCAGATCCGACCACTTTTGCTACTCCGGTCGATGTCTTGATAAAGACTGCGCAAGATCACCCGAGATGGAACAGAGCTCCTCTTCTTCTTTTCCCTCTTGTTTTGTTGTGTGCATATGCTTCTCTCCTCCTGATCCTCTCCTTCCAGCGGTAGCTCAAGGAAATATCTATGGTTTTTCTTCCCCTTACCAAGGAAGAGGCATTTTTACCGTTGATCAATAGAGCAATCAACGGTTCACGAGCTTCTAAGTTTATAGACAGATTTTAGGCTTATTCTCTATATGGATTGACTCTAACCCAACACACTGTGCAACCAGCAGGACGCCATTGCTCATAGTCATAGGATAACGAAATCCCAGTGATATTCCATATCCTGCTCTGTTCTCTCCTCTGCCCCCATCCCATGCACTCATGTTTCAATGCTTGCATTGCACCGGCCTTAAAGTTTTGCTCCAGCTAGTAGTAGCAGGGGGCAGTTAGGGCGGGAGCACCCTCTGCTGTGGATCGGACCTAGGTAACCCTGTTGCACCGTCATTCATCGACCATTAGGAAGAGAGTGCCGTTTGAAGGTAAAAGAAGATTATGATCAATACCTCCTTCATTTTATTTCTAGGTCCACCACTGAGTAGCAGTACCTTAACAATCCATGCATCTTCATTTTAGCCGACCTGAGTCGTGCATGGTCGGGAAAAGGAGCAAGATCCAATGGGATTGATCGAGTAATTCAACCCGTGCGCAGCGTAGCTTTCGACTTTTCGTGCGATTCGGGGACCGGGGATGGCGATGTCCATTCATGTATCCCTGTGCGGACGCAACTCATCCTGGATGGGTCGGGCATAGCCGCACGGAAGGCGGACTGTTCCCGATACATCAGCTGGTGCGGAACTGCAAATGATGAAAATTTTCAGGCGGTTTGCTCGATCGGTAGTGGAGTGGCGCCGGCCGTGGCGGGTGCGTGCGGGAACGTGGGATTTTGCTGTTGGTTTCCTTCGCGTAGCTCGGGCTTAGCCGCTGCACGCGGCTTGCGCGAGTCTGCCCGCCGTTGGTTGTGCAGCCGTGCAGCGGTGCAGGTAGGCACGGTTGTTCGCTTTGGACGTGAGGGCCGCACGAGAGTGGAGCTCGACGTGACTCATGGATTATCGTGTAAGTGTATCCGTGAGTGCAAACTGGTAACGAGCCAGAGCGCGTAGACGTGTCATAATTAGTAGAGAAAATTGGTTATTTGTCACTGAATATTTGTTTCAGGTTTTGATATCAAATCGAATAAATGCTTATTCATACTATGACACCGGGTTTTAAATTTTCTCCACAATGTCATCGTCATCATTCACTCCAGCACCGACCGACCAACCTTACCACCTCAACACAATCCAATTCCACCCCAATTCCAGAACATCGCTGCCATGAAACGCCACCGCCGAAGTGCCGAACACAGTGTCTCCGTCCTAACCAAGCACACTATCGACCCCGACCGACATGACGACCGACATGACCCACTGATTCTAAGGCTGATCCCAATGCTCCACCTCCAGCGAGTTTTTAAAGGCTGCGCGAAAAAAAAATCGATGTGGATTGTAATTAAGGAAGAGAAAGAGCATACTGGTATCTTATTTAGATACCATTCATACACAGTATCCTAGGTAGAAATACTAGTAAATACTCTATATAAAAGGCTTAAGATACCACACTCTAGGATACCATGCATTGGAAAGATGGTATCTAAATACTTTTCATACAATAAGAAACTGTAGTAAGAAACCACCCATTGAGACCAGCCTAAGAGACCCGGCATTTTCGTCGGAGGTTTCCAACCTCAGTCCAAACCGCCACCACTCCCAGCCTCCACACTCCACGTTCTGCACCAAACCAAAACTCGTTGTGGCCCATGGCAAATGCCAATGTTTTTCCTCACCAAAGGAAAACGGGACAACGGCGTCGAAGGAAGAGAGAAGGTAGGAGCATTTTTACCATTTCAGAAAACACTGACAAGGTTAACAATGGGTTGGAATAGCAAAGTGACGCAATAGCATGAAATGTTGTTTGGAAGTCGTGAAACGGAGCGGTTCCGTGCGCTGCCCATAATATTCCAACTGAGAGCCAGCATGTAGTAACAGCACCAAAACGACCAGCAATAATCAAACGTATGGACGCAGCTAATGTACAATATTGGAATAATGGTAAGTTTGAATAGGTTAGGTGCATTCCCGTCGCACGATCGTGTTTTTGGTGAGATATTGGGAAGGATGGTATTGTTACTAAGGTTATATTGGAGCGCTAATAAACATTACCGTCAATAAGCAAACATATTGACGTAGCCAAGTCTTCGTGTCGAATAACCCCGCCGTTTAGCTACCAGAAACCACATTTTACAAGCATGTTTACCAATACAGTAAGATATGTTCCACAGCTTATAGCTACCCTGATGTCCGTCGTTGCACAGCCACTGCACCAACATCAATGAAACCACTCTGGACACGGAAGCTTCCTCGCCGTTATCAAGACCTAAATTTAACATCGGGCCTGACGAGCATTTGCAACCTTTCCATTCCACATACCTCCTGACAAAAACAAATGTCGAACAAAAAGGACAGGAATTCAAAAGTAAACGTCCATAAGCACTAAGCATGACAATTGGTCATACTGACAAATAACCAAAAACCATCTTTGTACTAATACAATGAGCTCAAGTATGCCCTCAGACATCCAAGGAAGGATTTAGCAGCACTAACTCTCAAGCCTGGCAAGGCGAAAGCTCTTAGGCGGCAACTGCGAATGTTCTGAGAAACAAGCCTTGAACTTATCATCATCAGGCATACGTTACAGCTCACACGCTGAGTCAACATGAAACATAAATGCTGACTTAACATAAAACAAAACTAAAACGAAGGATGAAAAAGTATTGCATTGCATCAGACATCCAAGGAAGGATTTAGCAGCATTAGCTCTCAAGCCTGGCAGGGCGAAAGCTCTTAGGCGGCAACTGCGAATGTTATGAGAAACAAGCCTTGATTTTTATCATCATTTGCAACGCACAACAGCATACTAAAACTTCGGAAAGGTAAGATTCAGTGTTACAAGCACAACAAATAGAACTAAGAAAATAAACAGGGCTCAGACAACCAAGGACGGATTTAGCAGCATTAGCTCTCTAGCCTGGAAAGGGCGAAAGCTCTTGGGCGGAAACTGAGAATGTTATGAGAAACAAGACTTAAATGTATCAACAACACCATATCAGTAATTAGTTTCAAATGAAGTAGGTAGACTACAGCTACATTGGTTGGGTACGAGAACAGAAAATGTAATCACAGAAACCGGCTCTGTGGACCGATTGAAAAGCGGTCTCAGGTTCCTATCAACATGCGAAACGTCGAAGACCAACTCTGTATTGGCCTAATCATAGCATCACCGGTCAATGCTCAGAGCTACCGGAGACGTGGCATCAGGCCTATAACAACATTACATACATAGAAAAAGAATATGTGTACCAAGAGTAAATTACAGACTAACAGTTTCACAAAATCCCTCAGAGACCCATTTAAAATCACGCACTCAACTGAATCAAACCAGTGCAAGCGGGTACTCCATCCCAGACCAAACCACAGAGGTTATGATCGAAGGATGGACACTTGCAGCGGAGAGAAGCAGCTGCTGTTTACAGTGTCAAACGGCACTTCCTATCGGTAGGTCTTGAGCTCCTCACTGGGACCGGATGATAACCTCTAGACAGCAACAAATAACTAACATGAATGAAATGCAGACGAGTATAATAGTAGATTGCGTAATACTGCTTGGAATAAGCCTCGGAAAGCCAGACTAAAGTTTCGTCACTTACAAATCTGACGGTAATTCCAACATGTATAGCTAATCATCATAGGCTTAAGATCGCATTGCAATATTTCAAATGGCACAAGAAGATTTTACCTGACAGATGCAGAAAATTCTGCGTCAATAGATTGTACAAAGCCTAAATAAAAGGCCAAACATAAGATGTAATAAGAATAAAACGGGACATATTTAGTATCATCAGAAAAGAAATGCCTTCTCATTCACAGCGCAGGGTAATAGCACTGTGTCAGAAGGTGTCCTAAGATTATTTCAAGGTTTCATCCCCTGATACTGCAAAAAAAAATCATAAAACTAAATAAACAATAAAAAAAGGAGCTCTGATGGAATCAGATGCAAAGAGTGTTTGATTATGCGTCAACTAACTCCTCACAATCCAAACAGATCTCAAAAGTGTGCAAGGCAAGAAAAGGCAGAAGACAAAAACAACAACCGAAAAAGATTGGAGGCTCTATAGCTACTCAGTGGTGGCAAATAAGATTAATTGGTTCGATTCTGCCAGCTAGCGTCCTCAATGCTTTCAGAAGAGGGAGCTTGTCTATCCTCATCGCAACACGATCCTCCAATGCACACAAAAACCACAAATCTGAACAAAAACTAACCATAAAAAACAAAATCGAAACAGAAAGGACCAAAAAAACCAGAGATGAAAGAAATCAGATGGCTCGGTTCAGCGGGAAAGTCGGCATACAGATCAATCTCTGAGGAGAAGACCTGTGATTTGGTCTGTTGAGCTTGAATATTACCGAGTCGTCACTGCCATCGCCTGACTCAAAGAGACAGATCGGGAAGAAACCGAAACAAAACGAAAGATGCATCTACCAAATAGCAGATCTGCCCGTGGGAAGATGGAGTTAGGAGGCGAGTATCTGAGCTAGAGCTTTTCTTTGGCGGCGATGAGTGTGTTCCTCTGGAGGGGGTGTTTATATAGGGGAGGGATTGCTGCTTAGGGTTTAGGGTTCGTGCCGCGGCGTGGCCGCGTGGAGCGTGCGGATACCTCGGCCGTGGCGGCTACTTGGGCTCGGTTGGGCTCTGGGCTGTGGTCACAATGAATTGGATAGGAACTATTCTATCGACTGGCCCATGGACAAAAAAAAAAACTGAGCTCTTATCCTCTTACTCGTCGAACTGCAAATTGGATTCGGACTTGCAGAACTTTTAGTTCGGCCCATTATTTGGGACAAGAAAACCGGCCCGTTGGATGGCTTTGTCACATTTTTCCCCCCTTTTCTCCACCGTACGAGAATGAAGCAAGTGTCAACAGTGGACTGACTACCGACAAGATGGCATCTGATCTACCAAGGTAACGAGTCATCTTGTTATCGGCATCAGAGTTGAAATAAGCCTTCAGTAAAACCTACCCCATGCTGTGGTTACGTAAACCATATACCAGTAGCAAGATACAACGAATTTTTTTTTAGCAAGATACAACGAATTTTTTTTAAGAGAGTACAAGATTGACGTACATACTCAGATACACAGTATACACATCATACTCACGCTACTTATGCACATGTGTTTCTTACATACGTTTGAAATTCATCGAAGGCACTAAGGGCCTAACGTAGTGCGGACACATTCCTACTAAATATGCACGCGTGTGTATACTTTTAAATTCGGTGGACACCAGTGCCAAGTCTGAAACTTGAATCCTAGTGGATTTTGTGTGTTGGAAATATGGATACTATTTTAATTCCCGATTTTATTACGAGGCAAAGATCACAAATAGATAGATATACATAATGTCAGGAGATGAGCGCCGGGAGCGGAGATGGAAGGGAAGAATCAACTCAGGAGGATGAGGATTGCGTCGAGACGCCGTGGTGGGCGACGTGGATGAACAGTACCGCGATGAACAGCACCGCAATGAACAATGCGCGAATAGGGTATGGCGCAAAGGGGATTGGGTAACTCCCAATCCTTTGCTGATTTTCATTGATGCATATGCTACGTATATAAAAGGATACAAAATGACTTGGAAGGTATTATCCTTCCTAATGCAATAAAGACTAACTTGGAAGGTATTATCCTTCCTAATGCAAACTTCCCTAATGAGACTTTCCTATAGTAAACTTGTATAATTGCAACTTCCTAATTTGAGGATTCCTAAACTGCCGCTAGGACCGGCTGCACCTTCCCCTAAACTGCTGCACATGACATCTCTCCCTCCGTTGACAAACAGCTCGTTCTCGAGCTGAAAAGAGGGATAAGACGCCCGAAACACGATAACATCTTCCCATCATGCATCAGCAGCGTGAAGTCTTTCCCATTGAACCAGAATTTGCCACTTATCTCGAGACAGGCGGGCACGGAGCACCGTGGTCGGCGTGGGAATAACTCAGCCACGAAGGAGGGGCGGCAATGGTGGTGGCTCGTCAGGGGGGAGGCCTTCATACGTCTGAAGGAGATTCACATGAAAGACATCACGTAAGCGTGCAAACGCGGGCAAGTCCAATTGGTACACAACCTAATTGATCTTGGATAGAATGCGATACGGGCCATAGTGGACGCAGAAACGCCAAGATGCATCCTTCTTCTAGACCATGAGCACGGGAGTCGAAAAGGCCGAGCGGCCGCACCGAATGATGCCCTACTCCAACATTGCGATGGTGTAGGATCAAGGATAACCGACTAGAGGGGGTGAATAGGAGGTTTTTAAACTTTTTAGCAAATTAACAATTTAAGCCAATTATGAATTATGTCTAAACTAGATACAATTCTAGCTAAGCAATTTAATACAAGATAAATGCTAGAATTGTAAATGCGGAATAAGTAAAGACAAGAATTAATCACAATAGAGACAACGATGTTTTCCCATGGTATCGAAGACTTGCCGGTCTTCACTAGTCCACGTTGAGGAAGCTTGAACGATTCAAACCGGCTTCACGAATTAAGTCTTCACTCTATCACTATTGGTTGTTCTTCCTCCGCTCCGGGATGGTGAACACCAAACCACTCACAATCTTGGCACCGAGCCTCTTCACAAGCTTCTTGAAGAGATCACCGCGTGATCACCGCCAAGCCGTCTAGGAGTTCAGCAAAACTCCAAAAGTAATAAACCAATGATCTTTGCTTGACGGCACTCAAGTGCAAATGGATCAACTAGAATGAGTAAATGCACTTGAATTGGCTCAACTACCTCACAATGAATGCACAAGTGTATTTGATGTGTTGAATAAATGCTCAAGACTCTAAGGATGTTAAATGTATTCTAGCACTACGACCTTGAGCGGTTGGGGGGGTATTTATAACCCCCACCAACAAAAAGGACCGTTGAAGACGAAACCCCAACTTTTCAAATCTTGCAGACTCTACCGGCTAAGGGCCGATTACGCATCCTACCAATCGCTCAGAATGGCTATAATGAAGTATTAACTCCTCGACATAGCCGTTTGAGTCATGGCGCGGTACTACCGCCAACTATCATGCGATCATACCGCTAAGCCCGGTCGTATCGCACATTGGAGCGGTACTACCGTTCGCAGGGTTTCCAATCTTAGCCAGAAAGGGGGCTTCTCTGGATTTTACATACCGCCATAGAGAAAACGTAACAACCGTGGAGCGGTAGTTCCTCCACTAAAGCTCCGGTACTACCGCTTTTACAGACTTGAAACAGCTTACCCAACCAAGCTAGCCACGTGGATGGCTCAGATGCAATGGGTTGTTCGGACCACACGTTTAAACCACACGATCTTGAACTTTCGGACGGCCCGAACGACACACGGTAGTTCCGCCAAAGGAAACACGGTCATACCACTACTACCATTTGCCAAGGGAGCACAAGAGCTCCAAAAATGGTCTCTCTGGAAATCAGATACCGCCAAATAAAAATCGGAACGATCGGATCATGCGGTAATCTGCGACCACGAGCGTCGTCACGAAGGCGTCAGAGAACCATGGTCCGATTGTACTGTACATGTGGACGGCTCAGATTCATTGGGCCGTTCGAACCACTCATTTAAACCACACGATCATGTCACTTTCAGACGGTCCAAACGGCATATGGTAGTACCGCCGAAGGATACACAGTCATACCGCAAAGCGGTAGTTCCGCCCTGTAAACTCCGGTACTACCGTTTGTGCTGTCAATTGCACAAAGAGCTTTCAAATTCAAATTCAAATGCATGCATCATCCTAAATTGATCCAAATAGCACAAGAACATGCTTTCGAGCCAGTAGCCTTGATCCCTCTTAATAGTACGATATTTATCCTAAAATCCGGTCTTCCAACCATTTCTCCTATGACCGGTAAAATATAAAAAAGATCCTAGACTACTTGTACCTTGTCTTTTATCCAAAAGATCTTCATGTTGTCCTTTAGCATGCATCTTCAAGACATCGAACTCACCAATGGGACTTAACCTTGTAAATACTCAATAAACATGTTAATCTCATATTCACATATTATCATTAATTACCAAAACCATTTTTAGGGGCCTAGATGCTTTCAGATGCATGGGTGCTCCAACTCGTCCTTTTAAGTAGCGGGGTATCGGTATGGCCGAACCACCTCCGCACTGGTACCGAGGAGGAGCTGGATGCGGTGGTCACAGCCGCGTGGAGGTGGAAGGCCACGAGGCGCGTCGAAAACTGACGCGAATTCCGCGAGTAACGCCTCTGGGCGAGGCGGAATGGAGATGTGGTGCTGGCCGGGATGGGGCCATGCCACGCTAGATGATCTCCAGGTTCTGACGTTGGAAGCACATTGTCAGGAGGTTGAAATCCCAGACAATCAATCCCAAGAAGCGAAGCCACTGGACCCCAAGGATGATGTCGATGCTGCCCAATGGTATGGTGTGCAAGTCGAGGATGAAGTGTTCTTGGTCGATGGAGAGGGGTGTCGCGCACACCCCACCGCTTGCCACCTTGTAGCCGTTCGCCACGGCCATGGAGAGGCCAGTGCGTGGTGCCAGCGTCAGCCCAACCTGATTGACAAGCCCCGCGGCGATGAAGTTATGGGTAGAGCCGGAGTCGATCAGGTGTGTTGGAAATATGAATAATATTTTAATTTTAGATTTTATTACGGGGCAAAGATCACAAATAACTAGATATGCATAAAGCAATGCTAATAGCATACAACTCATTGTACTCCTAAACATACACAATAATAGAATTATAACAGAGTAGTTTGGTTGCACAACCAATTTACAGGTAGGCTTGATGAAAAACAGGAAGCAATGCAAACTCGATACAGACATACAGTGCAAAACGTAGATGAAGTAGTGAAGTGAGTGGTCGCGCTGTCCAGAAACCTTATTGCCGCCTCGTGTAGATACTCTCTGCGACAATGGTTCAGAGATATCCGCTCACCCTACTGTGTCCAAATCCTTTTAAGGTCAAGACAATTACTCTCTAGTAACTGCATAATAAAGTACATAATGAACCACTGGTAACTGCTAATTGAAAAACCAATTAATGGTAACTGAGTAGTGTTTATCAGCTCCTGACTATACCCTAGTCTACGGCTCCGACCAGTGACCACATTGGTCTTCCGAAGACCACACTGGTCTTTCGAATAGTGTAGTTTGACCAGTATCAAAGGAGAGATAAATGCACGTTTAGCAAAAGACAAGTTGACTAGGTTCACGACACGTTCATGGTCGCGCGTCACAATTCACAAGTCACACGATTGCCACACAAATATACGCGCGCATGTGCGCATGTGCACATGTGTGGTCCTCCTCATGTCACCTCACGCCATATGTCATATGTTTCAAGGGGTGGCAATGACTCCATCTTATAAATTGCTTTCTCAACACTTTGCTAAGCAGTATGAGACTAAATCATACATACTTTGGAATTTAAGAAACGAATATGCTTTTACACTTATGGGTCCAATTCTAACATACACGTCTAGTCACCTGGACAAATGTTAGCTTCTATTTGACCAATTTCCAATCAATATGTGGGTTCATAAACTCATTAAAGGTGGTGATATGTGCCGAAATTTCAGCCCTTGTCTCAGGCAATGCCATTAGGAGTGACTTACTAGGGACTAATCAGCTAATGTGTAGTCTTTACCCAGTTTTTGCTTGAGTGAAAGATGCCTTTTTGTATTAGATATCAAACAATAGAAATGCTAACACAGCAAGCAGGAGCTCTAAAGAGGGAAAAGGTTGGCCAAACAGATGTCTGGCTATTTACTCAACGCATAGTTTCAGTTGTCCCCGTTCAATAGTAAACCACTGATTTTCGAACTGCAAGGAGGTCAAACGTATCTTGCGGTGGTCAGTGGTGGCTACCGGTTCTACTACCTGGCTAGTGCACCGCCATCAGGAATGCACTAATCCCAATTTTTTTTATTTACTCTTTTTTATTAATATTTTAAAGTTAACCCCTCGTTATTTTATTTCCAATTCTGACCTCTTTGGTCACACCAGCACCCATAGCGTGGCCAAAGCGTTCTGTCACGCCACAGGTCCCGGCGTGACCAAACATGTCACGTAAGCCCTCGTCCGCGCGCCATGCCAGCGTGGAGGCTTGCGTGGTAGTTGTCACGCCAAATCCCATGGCATGGCTAGGGGGCTTATCAGGACAACTCTCGTGGCATGACAGTGGTGACTTAGCTCGTGCAGCCTAAACCGTTCGTCATTTTTCCTTGTCTTCGCCCTCTTCATCCCTCTCCTCTCCCATGCCCAACCTTAGCCGCCGCTTGTACTCCCGCCGCCAGCCGTCGTCCCCCCTCCACGCCCGGCGTCGCTCCCGGCCTCCCCTTTGTCCGGATCCGCACCCGACCGCTGCGGGCACCTCCTCCTTTGTGTCTATTTCAGCTCCTGGCCTCCACCTCCACGCCCGACTTCCTCCTCTGCGCCCGGCCTTCTCCTGGATGCTTGGCCATGCCATCTCCTCCTCCTCCTCCGCGCCTGGCCAAAGGTAAGAACCTATTCTTTCTTCTCCCTAATTACTTTTTGTATGGATTAGTGGTGGTGGTGGTGTTGTTGTTGTTAATGTTCAACAGGAGATTCTGCTTGGAGATTGTTTCTCCAGATTTTGGTGGATCCTTTACAGAAAATGCCGGTATGGATTGTATTAAATTTGGAACAAATCTTGTGTCATGTAAATGTGTCTTAGGGGTACTAAGTAATCTCCAAACTAGGGTTGATGCATACCTGACAATGGGCATCAGCTAAACTATAAAGAATTTTCAAATATTTCTTTGTAATTGCAATGCATTTTGTATTGATGTGTGCGAAACACGAACATATTTTTTTCAGTATCTCAATATATAAGTGAATCATTAAAAATAAAGTTGATGCTTGTAGTTAGTAATGAGCACATGATCCATTTCTATGCACGTGAAGATATATTTTAGTATCTCAATGCTTCTAGCCAGTGAGCACTTCAAACAACAAGCGTGACAAGGATATAACAATCCTTATTTTATTATATATCTATAATTCATATTATGGATAATAATGATGTCATATAACTCTTGAGTATACCCCTTAATATTCATAAGGGAGAAGCTGGAAGTCGTAAGTTCTCCTACGACTACCCCATAGTCGTAAGCCCTTCTACGACTACCCCCTGATCGTAAGCTCTACTACGATCGATCTGTGGTTGTAGGCTCTCCTACGACCACCACCTGGTCGTAAGCTCTTCTATGACCAGTCGTCAGTCGACAAGACTCACAGACATGTGGGCCTAGTCGATCAGGGAATCTCATGTACTGTATCCAAGGATATGAGCAATCAATTACGCTGTTATTCTCTTAAATAACAGCACGACTTAACTCTCTGTTATGGTGATAATTACCTGGCAACATGGGAACGTTACAACTCCCGTAATGACCTCCAGTAACGGCTCCACGATCTGGTGCGTTAATGAGACCTTTATACTGAAGATCCAATGGCGCACCCTGGGGACAGTATAAAAGGCAAGGATCATCAGAAAGGGAGAAGGGGCAAAAAAAGAAGATTAGAAGGACAATACTCTAGTCTCTGATTCCATCTTGTAATCCAGTATACTCAATACATACACACAGGAGTAGGGTTGTTATTCTCCCGTGAGAAGGCCGAACACAGATAAAAATCCCCGTGTCTCCATCTCTGTGTGATTTTGAGCCTAGAAAAACCCCTGAATCAAATAATCTTTACGTAAGTTCGGTTCTAAAACACCGACAAAGCGATTTGATGTTGTGAACAAATAGAAATTGGACAGAGAGTTAATGTGCAAACCATTTCTATGCACAATGTATTTAGTTTTTTATGTTGCAAAATTTGTAGAATTTCTGGGTTGTATTTAGTGAATGCTTGTCTGGACTGTTATGTTACTTTTGTAATGACGTTAGAGCTGAGGTATTGTGTATTTGCATCTGATGGAGGATGGAGAAACTTCATGTTGTACTTACACATTTCTAACTTATAGTAGTGGTGCTATAAAGTCATTAATGTCCCACTAGAGAAAATAAGCTCTAGTATGGATCATGTGGCATGCATGCCTCATGACCACTAGACAATGCCATTGAAAAGAAATAATCCGCATTTTGCTCAAGCTGTCACCTCATGTCCTACAGAATTAGTTTAGCGAAAATAAATTATGAAAGGACCTCTATCGAAATCAAATAAATGTTGAAGACGTAAAAAGGTGGCTTTCCTCGTTAGTACTACGGTTGCTTCCAGTAGAGCTTGCTAGGTTTCATTTGATTGGGATGCAATGATGCACACTTGATGTCTGATAAATTTTAATTGAGAATTGACCGCTCAACTAAAACCGAAAAAGGTCCTCATTGAATGTGATCAAGAAATGCTGACAGCTTAGTTACTTGAAATATTGTTTTCTCCCTTTCAAAACACTCATGTCATTTCTCTTGGTAATATATCCACTTCATCTAGCTTGTCTTGATAGAACTTACTTTGGGTAGTAGTCAGCCTAACCAAGTCAACACAGCACTACGTTTGGACTGTGCTAACTACTATCAGTACATATTTGCTCGTATTCATTAACAACTACAATTTCTTTATGATTTGTAAACATTTTCATAAGTTGTAGCACCAAAGAATTTCCTTACATGTTATGTTAAGTTATAGAATGTGTTTCTTTTCACATTAAAAGGTTTTACAAGGAACTTGAGGATAACCAGTTTTAAGTTGTTATTCTGTTTGGCTCGTTTGGTTCTCCATTATTCTGTTTCAGCACAAAATGTGTGCGCTCTCCGTTATTCCGTTTTACTGATTACATGAGTTTAGAGATTAAACTATTGCAAAGTCCGAATGTATAGGTAATCCATAATTGACCTCATAGTGTTAGCCACTGCTTACAAACGAGCTTCTACCTTACAAGTATATAATTAAAATGACTAGTAGACGTTCTAAAAGTAATCAAGTGTAATTAAAGAAATCAAATATGGGCTGAAGGCGAAAAAATGTGACTTACCTCATTTCTGAATACCAAAATTTTCAAACGAGTGGTTCGTGGCACTCTGAGCGTGTAGCTCTGGCGTACCCAGGAGTGAAGTCCTGGGCGTACTCAGGAATGAACCCTGAGTGGTCCCAAAACGTGATCTGGGCAGTCTCGAGAACAGGATCTCTAGCGCACCTGGGCACGTGGATCCAGGGTAGTGTAGGTTCGCACTCAGAGGCAAGCTCTGAGCGGTCCCAAACACGTGTTTGGGTGGTCTCGAGATTGGGATCTTGAGCGTGACTGAGCACGAGAGACTCAGATAGTGTAGGATTTGGATCTTTTTATATATCATTGTTTCTAGGTGTTATTCGCTAACTGTGTATGACCTAACAAACCTCAACGAAGGGTCAGTTTCTTCCAGAGAAATACGAGAGTTACATATCACAATTGCCCCCCCCCATTCAAAATAGACATAAACCAGACTACTATGGAGTATATCTTTCTCATTCTTTGTCAAACAACCCAAAAGCTTCATTTAACAAGACGTATTGTTCCATGATTACTGTAAACCATCATTCTCATTACCGTAGCTATAGTAATGTACTGTCGCGGTACAAAACATGGAGGAAACAAGCTGTAATTAACGATAAGTTTGTACCTTCAAACTACTAGCATGTATCCACTGAAGCACAGCTTTTGTTATGTGCAATGTTAATTGTGATATTTCGTACTTGTGGTATTTCGTACATATGGCATGCAGTACTGACTTTGCAATATCTTGTTGGATGTAGATGGACAAAGTTGTACGTGTATTTACTGGTGGGCCGATCAGCCAAATGGGTAGTTTTATCGACTTTGGTGGCATGAAAGCGATCGCTCTTTTGTTTCGCAAATTACCAGACTTTTGAACTCTTCTGACTAGGATTAAGTCGACCTTTAGATAGGATGAGCCCGGGGTCATTGTCGGAATGCAGGAGCGATATGATGCTGGGCTGGGTTCTAAGGTGCACGTCTTGTTGGTGCCAATCTTGTCCGCCCGTGATTGTGACATGTACAAGGATATTGTGCTCGCATCTTAGGCCCGATTGTTGGAGGTGGCAGTGGAGAGGACAATCATTGTTGAGGATTTTCCAAATAATTTGGATGTGGTGAATGGCAACGCGGAGGAACTAGACCCCGCTCTCCATCTTTCGCGAGGCCCCCCAATGGAGGAGGAGCCTTCTAAAGAGCTCGTTAGCGTCAGTCTTACCAACCATGCCCCCACCCCCGTCGGTGGATCTGCCTGTATCTTCCCCACAACATGTTATTGACCCCGTGACTAATTTCAATGGCGTTGTAATGAACAACGAGCTTGAGGAGGAGTTGTTCCGCGGTGGAACAACCCGTGAAGTGAAGTCCGACGAAGAGTGGAGCTGGACCGAAAACGAGGCTCTCGCACCACTTTTCTCCTCAGAGGGAGGCCAAGTTCTTCGCAATGTAATGGGTGAGGCCCCGTCGGTGCATGCATTCAATGATGTCAGTATGGCTGATAAGGCGATTTGTACTAATGGGTTGAAGAGCAGGAATGACATTGCAGCCCTAGAGAATGACATAATACGGAAAAACATGTTGTTTCCAACCATGGAGGACATGAAGATTTGACCGCAAGAATACTCAGTGTGGCACCATCATCCGTTCGTAGTGCAACACTCCGATGTGAACAAGAGGTATACCGTGAGATGCGAAAGGGGGTGCAGATGGAAGGTATGGGGCGCAACACAAGGGACAAGCAATGGAAAATAGCGAATGTGAAGCAGTCTCACTCTCGTGGGACCACACAAGTATCCGGGGAGCACCTTCAGGCGATCACTAATTTCATTGGCGTATTACCACGGTTGTGGGTGTCAATCCTGATATGATCGTCGCCACCCTCATGGAGGTTATCTTCGGGTTCATTAAGTATCGTGTGAAGTACGAAAAAGCATGGAGGGCAAAGCAGAGACCAATGCAGTTATTGTGGTGTGATTGGAAAGAGGTTTACTGCTTGCTTCCTCGAATCCTAACCGCTATGTAGGCAAAAAATCTGGGCATGGAGTTTTATCCTTGGCACGACAACCGAATGGAACCCGATGGAGGGTTATGAAACATGTCCTTAGGAGGGTGTATTGGTCCTTTGGGCAATGCATAGAGGCCTTCAAACATTGCAGGCCTGTCATATCAGTTGATGCCACATTCCTGACCGGGAAGTACTATGGTGCCTTGATGCTCGCCGTGGATATTGATGCGGAAGACCAGCTGATTCCATTAGCATTTGTATTGACAGAGGGTGAGACCAATGCAAGCTAGGAATGGTTCCTGCATATAGTTCGTCTACGCCTCATTAGGCTTGGAAGATAAGTTTGTATCGTCTCGGATAGACACCGCAGCATTCTGAACGCTGTGAAGAGCAGACTTGATATACACCCATATGTGCTGCATAGATGGTGCATGCGTCATTTAGCGGCTAATTTCTTTAAGCAATGCAGTAGGGAAGATCTCACAAAAAAGTTCAAGCTGTTGTGCGGATGTTTGGAGAAGAGAGAATTCGAGGTCAAGTTGACAGAGCTAAGGGGACCGACCAACGAACGAGGTAACTTGTGGTTGGACGAGGTCTTGCAGCAGAAGATGAAGTGAGCATAGGCATACGATGAAGGTGGTTGTCGGTATGGTATGATGACAACGAACATCTCGTAGGTGTTCAACAACATTATTAAGGGCATCCGTGCGAGGCTAGTATCGGCTATCTTGGAGTACTTATTTCGAAAGACCAACTCGTACTTTGTGAATCGGTGGACCCGAGCAAGAGATGCGTATAACGCCGGCCAGCATTGGGGTGTGGCTGTTGCCAAGCACCTTGCTATCGTGGAGGCAGAGTCATGCAATTACGAGGTGGAGGAATACGATCCCACTTTGCATATATACACCGTCAGGGCAATCGAGGGCACATTGATAGGGGCGAGCGTTATGGTGGGCGAAACCATAGAGTGAACCTGACTACAGGAGATTGTACTTGCATGGTCCCAACGTTGCTACATGTCCCATGCTCTCACATCGTCACTGTCTATCGTGCGCGCGGGGTAAGTCACCTTTCTGACACCTTCATTGTGCAAGAATTCTCGAAGCTAGCCATGATGCTGACTTGGGAGAAGAGATTCAATCCTTACCTTGATCCCTCGCATTGGCCACCGTACGTGGGAGAGGAATACATTCCCGACACAGTAATGATGAACAAGCGACGCGGTTGAAGGAAGAAGAAGAGTCCTGACATGGACCTCTTACAGCAAGGCGGTAAGGACATGTACTCTCTCGGGGACTTCAATGACGCTGGCAACACCAACAGGTGCTCAGAGTGTCACGAGCACGGACACACTAGGGCAAAGCATGTGAGTAGGGATTCCCAACTGAAAGCATCTAGGCCCCTAAAAATTGTTTTGGTAATTAATGATAATATGTGAATATAGGACTAACATGTTTATTGAGTATTTACAAGGTTAAGTACTAATGGTGAGTTTGACAACTTGGAAGATGCATGCCAAAAACCAACATGAAGATCAATATGGTTCAAAGACAAGGTACAAGTAGTCTAGGATCTTTTTTATGTTTAACCGGCCTTAGGTGAAAAGGATGGAAGACCAAATTTTAGGTCAAATGCCGTACTATTAAGAGGGATCATGACTAGTAGCTTGATAGCATGTTCTTGTGCTATTTGGATAAATTTAAGATCATGCATACATTTAGAATTTGATTTGGAAAACCAACTATGCTTTGTCAGGATTATCGGTAGTACCAACGTTGTGTCGACGGTACTACCGCTCAACGGTACGACCAAGATCGTGGTATGGTACTACCACAATCTGGTTGTTCTGAAAATTTGTTGGCCGTATGTAAATTCCAGAGCAACACCTTTTTGGCTTGGTTGCAAACCCTGAGAGCGGTAGTACCGTAGTTGTTCAGCGGAACTACCGCACCCCGTTGTTTTCGAAAGTTGAGCGGTACGTATTTTCCAATAGGTACCCTTTTTGGGACCTTCGTGAAACGGTAGTACCACTTTCATTTTCTGGTAGTACTGGCAAGCGGAACTACCGCATGATGGTTGGTGGTAGTACCGCGCTGAATTTTCCAACGGCTATGTCGAGCGATTAATCGATTTATTATAGCCATCTGTGTCGATTAGGTGAGATCTTGAGTAATCTTGGCCCTTGGTTGGCGGTAGTGTCAAGATTTATTGAAAAGTTGGGATTTCCTCCCCAACGGTTGTATTTGTTGGTGGGGGGGTATAAATACCCCTCCACCTGCTCAAGGACAGTTTGCTAGACCATATTTACTATCCTTTGAGCCTTGAGCATCCTCTCAACTCCTATCATACACTTGTGCATTCATTATGAGGTTGTTGAGCCAAATTCAAGTGCATTCATTCTAGATTGATCCATTGCACTTGAGTGCCGTCAAGCGAAGATCATCGATTCATTACTCTTGGTGTTTTGCCAAACACCTAGACGACTTGGCGGTGTTAGCACAGTGATCTCTTCAAGAAGATTGTGAAGAGGCCCGGTGCTAAAATTGTGAGTGGTTTGGTGTTCACCATCTCCGGAGCGAAGAAAGAACAACCACTAGTGATCGAGAGAAGGCTTAATTCGTGGAGCCAGCTTTATTAGTTCAAGTTTCCTCAACGCGGACTAGTAAAGACAAGCAAGTCTTCAATACCACGGGAAAAACTTCATTGTCTCAATTATGGTTACTTCTTGTCTTTACTATTTTCGTATTTACAATTCTAGCATTTATCTTGTGTAGAATTGCTTAGCTAGAATTGTATCTAGTTTAGACTTAATTTGTTAATTAGTCAAAAAGTTTTAAAAACCTCCTATTCACCCCCCTCTAGTCGGTTATTCTTGATCCTACACTAGCCGCACAGAGTAAGGTGGCGATGCTCACATGTCCCCCCTGCTTGAGGTATCCAATGTTGATGTTCCGCGAAAATGGTTGTTATTTACGTATACAGTACTTTCATTTGCATTTCACATATTGTTTTGTACGTCATGTGTGTAATGAAAACCTTTTCCTATAATGCAGGATGTCGCACCACCCACAGTACGCGTTGCTCCTCTCGGAGTATGATGACGACCACCACGCGCACCGCATAGTCGACGAGGGTGTGGTGAGACTTGCTGATATATTATTCGGTAATGCTTCCAACTTGTTGACCATGTGCTTGCTTCACTCATTCATTTGCATATCTCTCATGCAGGTACTCCAGCCGCTTCGCCCTCGCACCCACATGCCTCTACATTGGGATGAGCGGTACGAGCCACATGTCCGCCAGGGGTAGTCTACTTGCTTTGGCGTGGACAGTCATCAACGGGCTCTCTCGTATAGACGGTGCTGCGCTTACCACACTGGTGGACCGGTGGCGCCCGGAGACCCACACCTTCCACCTACTGTCAGGCGAGATGACCATCACGCTCCAGGACGTCGGCATGATTCTTGGCCTCCCCATAGACGGTCTTCCAGTAACTGGACATCAACAACGTGGGTTGGCGAGACCGGGTGGGAGAGTGGCTTGGAGTTCGATCGGAGGACCCGTCTGCCGACTCGAGGGACAACCGGCCATCCGTGGTGCTTGCGTCCTGGCTACGCGCGCACTTCAACGTGTGCCCGCCGAACGCATATGTGGACACGGTGCAGCGCTTCGCACGGGTATGGATTTGGCATCTTCTTGTCTCCTTCCTATTCCCATATGGTACCGGCAACGCCGTCTCCTAGATTTACTTACCGATTTTGGCAAATTTAGCGACGACAGGGACCTACAGTTGGGGTTCTGCCACACTAGCGTGTCTCTACCGGCATTTGTGCGACGCGTGCCGATTAAGGAGTGCGGACGGCAACTTGGGTGGATGCGCATACCTCCTGTTGGTATGGATGTGGGAGCATTTGCCCGTGGGTCGGCCCACTCGTGCTCCCTCGTAGGTAACCATTTATTCCATTCGTCATAGATGTCACCTTCCACCAAAAAAGCAATTGAAATCTATCTCCTTGCAGGCATGGCCCCTTGACGACCCTGCGTTTGGACCGACGATAACCTACCTTTGGAGCTCCATCATTGCACCTACTAGGCATTCGAGGTCGCGGTATATCGCGTATACAAACGAGCTCGACGTTATCACGCAAGACCAGGTACATATCTCATAAGTTACTTTGCCTGCTACTGTCTTCGAACTATGATTTCATCGCTACTTTCTTATACATCTGGTGCAGGTCACGTGGTTGCCATACACTCGCGCCGAGGTCGTCGAAATGGAGCTAAACCTGATGTGTGAGCGAGACATCGCCTTGTGAATGACGCTCTCACCGTTGATCTTCTTCCATGCGGTGGAGTACCACTTGCCTCATCGGGTGAAGTGGCAGCTTGGGAAGCTTCAGGCCATGACGTCAATGGTGTTCTCGACAGATCTGAATCTTCACGGGTAAGGGTACCTACCACCGTTCCTTTGCAACTTCCATAGTGATTTTAATGCTAACAATTAGATTCTGGATGTGGCAGGATAAACCGGAGGTGGAGGTACCGTCACACCGACTGGGCCGCCTATCATCATGTCTACTTGTTGGAGTGGGAAAATCGAGCGAATAAGTCCAGGGACGTATCGCCGATCCATCAGAAGGCTCTGTTCGTTTGCTGCCTCCGGGTGGCTCCACGGCGCCGCACGCCTCTGGCTTAGACCGGCCATGGCCGATGTAGACATAGGGGAGGGGCACTCGTCCGATGAGGATATCGTTGACGATTACGATGAGTTCACACGGACGGGCACGCAGCCGGAGAGGGCCCCCATCAATGCCTATTACGTGAGCACATTTAATCTGGCTACTATTATGCGAAGTCAAGGTGAGCAAACTAATTTACTTTGTCGAACCCTTTCACAGGGAACACAGCTCGCATGCATAAGTAACGAGGCTGGTGAGGCCCTCATGCTACCCGAGGGTTCAGAGGAGAGCTTCCAGCGCTTGAGGGATTTTGCTGAGGCAACCTTCATTGTTTTGAATTAACACACACACACACACACACTTAAATTTCTTTATGTTTGTGTTGTTCTCCATTTTTGTACTGCAATTTACATCACTTAATGTTTTAGTGCCCATGTTATTTCTTTTGTTGTATTAAACTTCAATATCATTTTTTGGTAAACCTTGTAGATGGTTCGACGCTGATGCCAACGATTGGCCACAAAAATGAACTGTGCGGCGGTGGTGGGCCCCGTCGTGCAACCTACCCTAGCTTGGAGTGGCTCCTCGCGTGCTACAACATCAGAAGTGACGACATCCGCTTTGGCGGCACGTAACGAGGACCCGGAGGACGAGGAGGAGGGTGGCAAGGATGAGGATGGCGACGAGGACGGTGGCGCAGACAAGGACGGCTGCGAGGATGAGGAGGAGGATGTCGATGCTAGGCTTCCGACGAGATGGTCTTCAGGGACCTTGTTGTTGCACCGTCCCCCAAGCAGTCGACTCAGGCCACACCTCCACGCCATAAATGGCGTGATCACGTAGACATTAGTTCGGTAAACGTCGTTGAGGGCACGTGAGGCCAACACCTTGCAGCAAGGTTCACACTGGGGTCGGGTGCGCACCGAAAGCATAAGTGACACAATGAATGGGTGTATGCATGTCTGTAAATTTCATATTGAATGAAACTTTTAACGACTCTGTTTGAATGAAATGATTGCATGAAATGATATTTCTGAGTTGATGGATTTTGAATGTTGAATGAAATGAGATGACTGGTGGATGATTCTTATTGCATGAAATGTTGTTTGAATGAAATCAATGAAATGATTCTTATTGCATGAAATGTTGTTTGAATGAAGTCAGTTTGGATGATTGCACTGAATATATGGCTACTGTCACGCCATGGATATTGACGTTACAAAGAAGTCCTGTCACGCCCGAATAAATGGCGTGACATGACTTAGCATAAGAGCCCTTGCCTTTTTTTGCAACCCCTCTAGAATAGGAAGCAATTTGGCGTGGCGGTACAGTTTGGCCACGCCATGTAGACGGAGCAGTCCTGTCACGCCGATGTACATGGCGTGACAGGACTTAGCCCTATAGCGCTTGATGTTTTACAGCAACCCCTAGAAACGACAAGTAATTTGGAGTGGCAATACGGTTTGGCCACGCCAATGTTCATGGCGTGACACAACACTACTGTCACACCATGATAAATGGCTTGACAGAAGGTTTAGGGTAAAGGTTCAAGTTTAGGGTTTGCGGTTTTCGGGTTTAGGGTTTTAGGTTTTAGGATTGGTTTAGGTTTAGGGTTTTAGGTTTAGATTTAGGGTTTTAGGGTTTTAGGTTCAGGTTCAGGTTTAGGTTTAGAGTTTAGGGTTATAGGGTTTAAAGTTTTTAGGGTCTAAGGTTTAGGGTTTTAGGGTGACAGGACAAGTCCACAAAATGCATATCCCTCTCTCTGGCCCCTATCTCTTCGATTAACCAACAACTTTCTTTACTGACTGCAATTATGACGTCACTCTCTGTAAAGTAAGATGTGACAACACTTTGTCTCGCCAGCTTTTCAGATCGACATGACAACACTCTACATCCTCAGCTTTTCGGACCGAAAAGACAGGACTATGCAAAGTAGGACGTGACCACTCCCTGCAAAGTAAGACGTGACAACACTGACCTCCTCAGCTTTTCAGACCGAAAAGATAGGACTCTGCAAAGCAGGATGTGCCCACTCTCTGCAAAGTAAGACGTGACAACACTCTACCTCACTAGCTTTTTAGATCGACATGACAAAACTCTACCTCCTCAGCTTTTCATACCAAAAAGACAGGACTTTGCAAAGCAAGACGTGACCACTCTCTGTAAAGTAAAACATGATAGCACTCTGTCTCGCCAGCAACTTTTCAGAAAGACAAGACAACGCTCTGCCTCGCATGCTACTCACATGAATTTAACAACACCATGACAACCCTATGACTTATAAAAGGAGGTGGAAGTGATCTGGGAGATAACATTACATAACCAAAACCAACACTACACCAGAGCTTGCTTCACCACGCTAGAATGGACAAGATGCAGAAGAAGCAATGGGACAAGATGAAGAAGCCATGGGATGAGACCCGCGAACTCGCAAGGGCTGCTGCGGCCCGGGACGAACAAGTGGAGCGTGCTAGGAGTTCACCTCCTCGCAATGACGTCCCCATAGCAGTAACCCCATCCTGAACGTTCCAACCGAACATTCACCGCAACACCCGCTCGAGGGGGAGACACTGTCCCTCTGTTGGTGTGGTGACACATGCAAGTTCTTTAAGTCCAAGCAGCGGCTAAGCCTAGGAATGCGTTCTTCGCGGTTCTGCTGAACTACTCTGTGACTACCCCAATGACCATTGGGACACGGCATTATCGGCAAATGCAGTAAGGACCATTTACAGTATGTTCATCCGCCATTTCTCTTTCAAAGTACGCACTAACAACCTCTCTCATCTACATGTAGTCCTCGGATCCACTATGTAGCTATCGCAAGTGGATCGACTTAGAGATCCACCCACACACTAGTGGACTCTTGACTACAAGGAGTGGGATGCCAAAAGGGCCCACGAGATCCGGGAGGAGGAGCGCCACAACGAAAAGCAAAACGAGTGTATCCGTCAGGAGACGAAAGCTCATCTCGAGGCGTGCAGGCGTAGGGAGTGCGAGAAAAAGAGTGAAATGACGGCCAAGGCCAAGGAGGCCGGCGAGGAGTTCAACGCCGAGCTCACAAGGAAGGTCAAATGGCCCTGGTCCACGCAGTAAGTCAGGCCATTCCGGCCCCGATGGTTGGATTAATTTCTATTCCAAAAATGCACATATGTATCGTAGGAGTACTTTGGTTTGTTGCATCGTGCAAGATATTGTTTCTTATCCACGTAACCAAACCCTGCGTGCCATGTAATTCCCAGATTTATTATAAAGTCTATTTTAATTCGCAACTGCAAATCTCGTTGTCTTTTCGCATTCAATTCTTCGCGTAGCACGACATCCAACAACGTAAAAAACTACATGTTCTAGGAGTAGGCACGAAATGGTCTATGACCCCAAAGTGACGACAAGCACCACCTATCATTCCAGTAGGATGTCTACGCATCTTTCATCAGCGGTATTGTCTACCATATGTCCATCCTTGTGCCTCATGTTGTACCACACAGTTCACATATTAGTCATTTTTTCTAGGGTGTAATATGTATCACTTCTACCAAATACGTTTTTATGCCATGCCCTATGTTGTCGATGTTCTAATATTTATCTTTTTTGGGTGCCTGCCTTTTGGGACACGGCCTGGAAATATTGTTCGGGTGTTTATGATGGATATATACGCTGAAGTGTCAAAGGTTATCAATCCACAAAAAACATTATCGGTCTATATATGTATTTACTTTCAGTTAAAAGGATGATGCTATATTTGGTTCACAAATAGATTATCTATTTTTAAGTTATGGATTGTTAAATGTTACATGTACATGGTGTTATGTATCACTGTAGCTTAAATTGTTTTTGATCTTTCAAAAGGAAGTCCCTTTGTTGCCATCTCATCACCAAATCCTAAGGTTCCAAATCCATAAATCAAGTCCGAACAAAATTCAACCATGAGCTCGATTCATAATTTAGAAAATCAACTGCAATCACGCATACAAAAGCGAATCACGTTGAGTCCTGTCACGCCACATATCAAGATGTGACAAGGCAGGCTTGTCACGCCATAGGATCTGGCGAAACTACTGTCACGCAAGCCTCCACGCTGACAAGACGGGTGAACAATAAGGGCTTGTGTGACATGTTTTGTCACGCTGAGGTATGTGGCATGACAGTACGGGGGTTAAAATTGGAAATAAAGATCACAAGGGATTAACTTTAAAACAATTTAAAAAAAGATTAAATGATAAAAAAATTCGCTAATCTTGGATTTTTTTTTTCTATCTCCATTTCCGCCCACCACTTTCTTCCAACCAAAAAAAGAAGATGAAATAAAAGCGAGTAGAAAACGTCAGCTCCCTCCACTACATGCTGCCGCCACGCTCCTCCTCCCAACTCCACCAATCAGAATTGAGAGCCGCCACTTCCATGCTCGCTTCCTCGCTCCAATTCGCTCCTCCCCGATATATCTAACCTATCCGTCCATCCGTCTCACTTCAAATCCGTCGCCATCAACCCCACCCATCCACGGATAAGCACCTCCGATTTGGAGTTGAGAGCGTCGCCGGCGATGCTCTGCTCCGGCCGCATGCTCGCCTGCAGCGGCCTCGTCCCCGGGAGGCTCCGGCCGCCGCGCGCCTACGCCGACTGGCTGCGCCCGCCGACCCCCGACCGCAGGTGGCGGGTCGCCTCCTCCGCCGCGGCGTCCGACGGCTCCCCCGACCTGCCGTCGTCGCCGTCGCCGCCGCCTCCGTCGTTCGGCGCCGGGGACGACCAGGCGGCGGCTGCCTCCTCTGCAGGGTAATGATCCCCGTGTGAGGAATTGATAGCTTCGGGTGTTTGTTGCGGGTGAATCATGCTGTTTGCGTAGGTGTGGGTGTGCTTGTGGCTTGTGCTCGTGATATATTTGTGCCTGTGTGAGCTATAGTCGATTTTGCTTGTGCGCTTGTGCCGTGGCTATGGCTATGTCAGGCAGATTTAGGAGTAGAATTTGGAGTAGCTATAGCATATGCTTGGCTCAATCGAGCATACTGGAATAGGATGGATCTGATTGATAAAATGTTGGTCTTGAACTCTTGATGAATACATATAGGTATGGTTTTTTTGTGCGCAGTTCATGTTGAGCCCTGCTTGGCTTGGCTTACAGATTTTGCATCATTGAAGGGCCTGAGACAGTCCAAGATTTTGCTAAACTGGACTTGCAGGAGATTCAGGATAATATTAGGAGCCGCCGGAACAAGATATTCTTGCATATGGAGGAGGTACGTTACTCAAGGATGGTGTAACGCTGTAACTTGTGCTGTTGGTTGTTCATCTTCTCTTCTAGTCTTCTAAGTTATTGAGGATAGTAGATGAGTGCATGTGCACGTCAGCAGCGAACTTGGAACGTCTATTGATGCTTTAGGGTTAGTTTTTGCCCTTTTTAGACAACATGAGATCCCCCAGCTATATGACGAAAGCTCAAGCTCAGCATGCATAACGGGGTAGAGAGTATTTCACGCAGGTTCACCTACTATGCTAATATAAAAGTAGTTTTTGCTCTTCTGATGCGGCTTCTTTCTGTTTGTACTTTAGATTGAGGTCTTTTCGTTATATCTTCTAATGAGTTCTTCCATGCAATGATGCTAAAGCCGGTATCATATGCCTTCTTGTTGTATTTTATCCTTATATTCCTTTTTTATTGTACATAGATTCGTAGGTTGAGAATACAGCAAAGAATAAAAAATGCTGAACTTGGAATCTCAATTGAAGAGCCTGAAAGAGAACTTCCAGATTTTCCATCATTCATTCCATTTTTGCCTCCCCTGGTAAGTATCTGTTCCTTTTCTAGATCCAAAGCTACTAAGCATGGGCATTGCTCAGTAATATTTTGCATGCCATGATATAATGTATTGAAGTTGAAACTTGAAAGCAGTTGGTTACCAAAGTTTTACTTTCTGTAAACAGAGTGCAGCTAATCTAAAGGTGTACTATGCTACATGTTTCACTCTCATTGCTGGAATAATGGTCTTTGGTGGATTTATTGCACCAATTGTAAGTTGCATTCTCGATTCTTGAATTATCATTGTTGCTCTCCTCATTGGTTTCATCATGTAAAATGGGGTGGATGTTTGACAACTTGATGTGCTATCCTTGCAGCTGGAACTTAAACTTGGTCTAGGAGGCACATCTTATGCGGACTTCATCCGCAGCGTTCATTTACCTATGCAATTAAGGTACAACTATTGTTCCATGGTCTATTAGTTTATGAAGCACCTTCTAGCCAGGAATATTAAGGCTGACATGACACGATATTTACTGTTCCTTTCTTGATTTGTCTATCTGATATGTAGTCAGGTAGATCCTATTGTGGCATCCTTCTCAGGCGGAGCAGTCGGAGTTATCTCTGCATTAATGGTTGTTGAGATAAACAATGTCAAGCAGCAGGAGCATAAACGGTGCAAATATTGTTTAGGAACTGGTAAAAAAATCCTGAGAAACTCTTTCATATCCATGGAGTATAAAGATATCATCAAGAGAAGATTGCAGGAGAAAAACTCTGTAATGTTGTTTACCTACAATGCCTAGATACTCTGTTTATCGGGAGGGTCTATCTTTCCATTTAAAAAAAAATCTTGAGAAGATTGCGCATGGCACTAATTTTTCGTAGTGAATGTTCAGTGTAAACTTATCTTACACCACCTGAATCCCATATTCAAATCTGAAATGGATTATTGTGTTCGTTACTTCCTCAATGATAATTCAGTGCAAAGATCAAACACAGATCAAAATCTCAATGAATTTAAAGGTCTGATAGCTGTAGTACTGTATAATTCATCAGAAACTTGGCGGAGCCTACTTGTTAAGCTTGTTGTGCATCCATTACCAAAATGTACTCTCGCATAGAGGATCTTCTTTTAGTTATTCCATAGCTGTAAATTGAAACCACAGTTTGCTTGGGCACTGAGAGTTCCATGATGTCGCTTGTAGGATACCTGGCTTGTGCTCGCTGTTCAAGCACAGGAGCTCTTGTGCTTACTGAGACTGTTTCAACGTTCAGTGACGGTGATCAACCTTTTTCAGCACCAAAAACAGAGAGATGCCCAAATTGCTCAGGTGCAGGGAAGGTAAACGGTTTTTTACATGCTGAATACTCCAGCCTGTTTCAGAATCAATGTAAATTCGGCTTCCCAATTAATGTTGGCTCTTTTGAGGAGATTACATGCAACCCCGTATGCTATTTTGGGACTTAAACGAAACATGACTTGTGCAGGTGATGTGCCCAACATGCCTCTGCACAGGGATGGCAATGGCAAGTGAGCATGATCCTCGAATTGATCCATTTGATTAAAGACATATCTTAGTTCAGGAATCCGTGTACCACCACGTAAGGTGTTTGTAGATACTCCCTCCATTCTTAAATACATGACGTTTGACCAAGCGTGCAGTCAAACTTATCTAACTTTGACTAATAATATATGAAAAGCTATTTAGATTAATCATGAGTGAATAGTATCATTAGATTTGTCATGATAAATATTTTCATAATATAATAATTTTGTAATTTTTTACTAACAATAACAAAATCGTATGAAAAGTAATAGTCAAAGTTATATAAGTTTGACTGCACGCTTGGTCAAACGTCATGTATTTAAAATCGGAGGGAGTAATAGTATTGACAGGAATGTCAGGGGTTCCAGGCTTATGAATAGGTCACCACTACGGATATTAGTGAATCTGAGTCAACTACAGGAATATGTAACGCTATATCAATATTCACCCCCTGTACGCATAAAATCGCATGAACTGAACAATGCAGAGGTGTATGTTGTCAAAGCAAATAAATTGTGTCAGTGTATGGTACCCAATAGTAATAATTCAATTTCATCAATAAATTGGTCATGGCATTTTCGACTCCAAATGTGTGCTGGTATGCTTCTGGCTGTTGGTTTGGTCTTTGGTCTTTGGTCTTGATAAATTCAGAGAGGATGAGCACGGGAGAAAGTAATATCAGCCTGGCTGTTTCGCCCTCGTACTAGAATATGTTGCTGTGTAGCTTCTGTATTCTGATCTGAGTAAGCATCTGCCTGTTTTTTCAAGTTTTTTTGGCCCTGTAACCTTCTTTTCGCACTTTTTTAGGAGACTTTCTTTTGTCACTTCAATTCGACCAACGCGTATTTTTGCAAAGGGGAAGACCTGCAGTGCCGTTCGAACCTGGTTCAGTTCTAACACTGACTAGTAGTCAAATTCTGCAGAATTTTGATATTGGCATAGTGATAACCATTAAAAAAAAGTATAGATTGGCTAAATAGAATATTTTTTGTAGGCCTAAGGACCAAGGTGGCTAGGGAATTCAGAACCTCGAGACAAAAAATGTGTCTTTTGGATAAATGGTTGTTTAAACTTTTGAATAAGGAAGGGATTTGGCAACAATTACTTAAAAATAAGTATTTGCGTGATAAGTCAATCTCTCAAGTTGAGAGTAAACTTGGGGATTCTCATTTTTTTAGATTAATAAAGGTAAAGTATGATTTTATTCAACACTGCTCTTTTAATTTTGGGGATGGGAAACAAATCAGTTTTTGAAAGGATATTTGGGTTGGACATCGACCTCTTTCTGAACTTTATCCAACTTTGTTTTAGGTAGTCCGGAATAAACATGCTTTGGTTGCAGATGTTTTAAGAACCACACCTTTAATTTTGAGTTTGAGGAGGACGATTATTGGTCTAAATTTGCTTGCTTTCAATAATTTTATGGTGAAAATAACCAGTGCTCATCTTACCATGGATAAGGATACGATTAGATGGAATTTGCATAGGACTCGACATTTTTTAGTCAAATATATGTATGCTGTTTTGGGCAACACCAATTGTCATTTTCGATATCAAAACTTATGGAAAGTTAAAGTACCCTTTAAGATAAAAATTTTCGTATGGTACCTTTGTAGAGGAGTTATTTTGACTAAGGATAATTTATTAAAACAGAACTAGAAAGGTGAACACAACTTGTTGTTTTTGTGATCAAAAGGAGACTATACAACATTTGTTTTTTTATTGTCGCTTTGCCCGTTTTGCTTGGCGTATTGTTCAAATTGCTTTTAATCTTAACAGACCTAATATTGTTTGGAATATCTTTGGGCACTGGTTATTAGGTCTTAATTCGGATTTAAAAGCAACTATTTTGGTGGGGGCGGCTGCACTATGCTGGTCTATCTGGTTATGTCGTAATGATGTCGTTTTCGACAAAAAAAAGTTATTGACCATCCTTTGTAGGTAATATTCCGATGTATCTATTGGATCCACTCTTGGTCGTCTTTGCAATGCCAAGGAAGGAGGGAGGCCTTGGTAGCTGGGAGCAAAGCTTTGGAGGTCATTACAAGAGAGATCTTCAACAAGAATGGATGAAAACTATGTAACATGCTTCGAGCTGTTTGACGCATTATTATGTCTTTGTTTACTTTCAGAAGGACGGTTACTATTTTTACGGCTTTTGTTTTGCCGTTGATTTATGTTTTTGCGGCGTTTGTTTTGCCACTTCGATATGGTTAAGAATTTTTCGGTACTTGTAATAAACTTTGGGTTGTATGTATTCTCAGATACAAAGGCCGGGAGATGTTTTCTCTTCTATTATCTAATAAAAAAAAATCAAAACACATCGTTTAGTAGATTGCTACTCGGTTCACGAAATTAGATATACACCCCAATTCCCATCTTTTTCTCCTCTTTTCCCATTAATCCTCAACTGAAATACCTATTTTGCACTTGCCCTTGCAACTGATTGCATCAGATGAACTCAGAATTGTGTCTTTACAGAACACAACAAAGGGGAGAACTCTCAAGACTTCCGCCCCCTTACCTTGCTTCTTTCGCCCTCACTAATAGGATAGATCTAGCCCCCTCTCCTAACTCCGACCGCTGGCGATCTCACCGTGAGTTTTTGGCTTATTTAGCTTTTTTTAAAAAACAAAATAGCAAAACTAGTTCCCGTATGAACGAAATGGCAAAAAGTGACACCCCTACTGTGCAAAACCACCACAAAAGACGACGTGCCGCACAGAATCGCCACGGAAAGCCATCTGCTGCGAACTGGGACCATGGTAGGCGACCTACCGCGAACGAACAGGGACTGCGACAGGTCGCCTGCCGCGGTGTTGTCGTCGTAGGAATATGAAGTGCTTCGAAAAAACTACATGAGGCATATGTCGCCTGTCTATCCAACCGTGGTGTCATTTTTGCCAAATCCGCGGAAAAAGAGCTAGGTTTGCTATTTGATCGCTAAAAGCCTAAACCATGCCAAAGAGTCGAAAACTCCCTCATCGGTAGTGAGGAGAGGAGGGGGACCCACCATCTCTACTCCTTGTATATGCATGTATATTACTTCCTCTATATTCGATTACTTGACGCCGTGAAACTCAAATAATAGTTGTCCAGTGACAACTATACAAAAACGGAGGTAGTAGTTTCTTCGTTTTCCTAAGTGGTGGTTACCTGTAGAGGTGACTCCCAGCGTGGTTGAGCTTCTCCCAGGTCGCCCTCCCCATCGACTTTCTTCCCCGCCGTTACCAGGGGCAGAGACCGGGGATGATTGTATGCTCTGGTGAGCACTCGTCCATCCGGATTCTGGACCTTTGCATGTGGTTTTCTTGTCCTTCCACCTTCTCATCTTTCCCATCGAAATCAAAGCATTTTAGTAGTCGGTTTCAAATGTGACAACTTCGAGTTGTCGATGTGGCTCCTTCCCAGCTGTGGTACCTTTTAACCTCGACAAGTGTCTATGCCACCCACTATCATCTGGTGTCGCAAGTAGAAGTTGGCGCCCTTCCCTTCTGAAATAAATTCTCCCCTCCCCCACCGTTGGATCTCCCCTACCCCCTCCCTTCTCTCTCTCGATGGACGATAGATGCGGGGGGTCCTCACCGAGGCCCTCCACATAAGATTTATTTCCCTTCCCTTCTGGTGGCTACTCGGCGGACGCATTGCGCCAACACTACCCACCCTCATCTGGCGCAGCAGCAGATGCCTCAAGATCACACCAAACTCCTCCGATGAGGCTTCGCATGGAAGAAGAAACAGAACGCAAGGAGTTGTTTGCAATTTTTGTTTCTTTTAGAGTTATTTTTTTGTAAAAGATAGACGATGTACTAATATATATATATATATATGTGTGTGTGTGTGTGTGTGTGTGTGTGCACGCGAACGCGCACGCGCGTGTGATGCAAGAGGAGTAGTGCTATACACATGATGTAGTTATCGTCGTATGCGCTACGACTCACGTGGCGGTTGGCCAGAGGCACAGGCAGGCAGCCGGGGGCGGGCGCACGGGCCGGTGGGAGTCAGAGGACTCGGAGGTGACGCGCGGGGGTTGGTTGGAGTCGGAGGAGGCGCGCCAGGCGTCTGGGAACGTCGTGGGAGGTGGATCGAGGCGGGGCGTGGGCTAACGAGGCGGTGTGAGTAGACTACGGTAGGCGTCGTACACACTCTAAAGATATTCGATTCGGAACTCTTATATGTCCAAGCTCAATACGGAAGTTAGAGGAGCGAGCACTCATCTTGGGGTGGACTTACTACTTATATGCTTTCAACAGTCCGTTCGGGTATAACGGAAACACTCGAATCTGGAGATGTTTGACGAAATTACGTGAAAGAGAACCTCATATTGATGGAGTCCACCGTCGAACAGAATAGGAGCAGAGTGCCCCTTTCTTGTTCTTGGTGGTGTCTATAGCGGATCCCGAAGCCGACCCGGAAGAATTCATCATTGAATTAGGTTATGTGCTTTGGCGCATGTTGCCTTAAAAAAACGACTGCGCCGCTACCCGGTCGCTGACAGCAACGCTGAGATTGTGTACACGCCGCGGCTCCCACTCTGAAACTATCCCCGGTTCCACCGCTACCGCTAGATAAGAAATTCTTCACTTGTATCTAGGGGTGGCAATGGGTCTCATTCCCCATTTCCCGATGGGGAATTCACCCATTAGAGGTCGGGGTTAAGGCTATTTCTTCCCCTACGGGGATGCTAATATGAAAAAACCATTTCCCATCAAATGAAGCGGAGCCAGAGCTATTCCCCTACTTCTCATCCCCGTTACCTGCACGGATCCCGATAACCCAATAACATATGGCCATATCCGGTATCGCATATGGCCATTGGTAAGCCCATCATCGATTCCCACTTCCCAGCACAAGTGTAGAGCCGAGTCGGTAGAACTATTCGTGCCCACCCAAGGCCCCGCTGACTCGGCATGGCCCAAGCACGGCCCAGGCACGCCACGTGGTGGGCCGAACTAGCACAGCACAGACGCCGGGCCGGGTCGGGCCTGGAGAGACGACACGGTGGGCGGCACAGACGGCTTCGGTCGCGGTGTCGTGCGTGCTCGGCCGGCAAGACGGCTTAGCACGCTAACACGCCCGACCCAAGACGCTAAGCGGCGGCGGCGGCCTCGCCTCCGCCGCTTCTGCGTCGCCTCCTCCGCCGCGCCTCGGCCTCGGCCTCGACCTTGGTGCCTCTCGCGGTGGGCGATCATCGGCCGAACCGGCGCTTCGGCGGCCGCCCGGGCGCGAGCCGAGAGGCGACGGCGTATGAGCCTCGCCTCGCCGCCTCGCCTCCGCGCGCTTCGCGCGCCTCGCCTCCGCCGCCTCCTTGTGCCTCCCGCGCGTGCTAGTGCCGCCTCGCCTCCGCCGCTCACGCGTCGCTGCCGCCGCGTCGCTCGCCTCGACCTCGGCCTCGTCGCCTCCGCGGTGGGCAACCATCGGCCGAGCCAGGCCTTCGATGGCCGCCGGGCGCGCGAGCGAAGGCGAGCAACGTATGAGCCTCGACCCTCGCCGCCTCGCCTCCGCCGCCTCCTCGTGCCTCTCGCGGCAGCTGGTGCCGCCTCGCCTCCTGCGCTCGCGTCGCTTTCTTCTGCCCGCTCTCACTTCTCGGCCTCGGCCTCGACCTCGTCGCCTCCGCGGTGGCGACCATCGGCCGAGCCAGCCTTCGGCCGAGCCGCCAGAGGCGCGTGAGCTAGAGGGCGGCGACATATGAGCCTCGGCCTCGCCGCCTCAACTCTGCCGCGCCGCCGCCCTCGCCTCCGTCGCCTCCTCGTGCCTCCGCGTGCTGGTGGTGCCGCTCCACCTCCCGCCTAGCCTCAGCGCCGCTCGACCTCCCGCCGCCTCCTCCACCTCTCGCCTCGGCCTCAAGCGCCTCCAGCGCCATGGTCCACCACGCCTCGCCTCGCGCCTCCTCGCACCCATCTTGGTGGGAATGGGAGAGGCCGGAGGCGGAGGTGGCGGGATGGGGGATCCGGGATGGGAGAGGCCGAGGCGACAGGATAGGGAGATCCGCAGGGAGGCGGCGCCAGTGGGAGATGGCCATGGGGTTGCTTACACGAAAGAGAGAGAGGGAGGGGAGATTAGGAGGAGAGGAGGCGATGGAAATGCCGAGCGCCGAGCTGGCCAGGAACTCTCCAGAAAAGAGAGAGAGAGAGAGAGAGAGAGAGAGAGAGAGAGAGAGAGAGAGAGAGAGATTAGAGAGAAAATAAAGAATGCAGAGAATCTTGCTGTTGGTGAGGAATGACTAAAGCTTCTGCTTTCTTTCAGATTGAGAGACAACCCATGGAATCCAGTGAAAAAAAGTTAGACAACGAGCAGTTTCGCGAGGGACAGCGGGCAAGCCTCGCGAGAGACAACGGGCAAGCCGCGAGCACCGAGAAGCAACGGGCAAAACGCGAGACATGACATAAATCTGATGTGATAAGCACAGTGCACAGAAAAGCAACAGCTCTCTGGGTTTCTTCTCTCGGGTGCCTATAAAACGAAGCTCATTTCTCATTAATTTATCCACTGATCCACTCTCATCTCAGCTCATTTCTTCATCATTCATTTACTCTCCTTATTTCTTCAACAGCCATCTACTCTCCCCATTTATTCACCATCCATCCATTATGCTGCCAAGGAGTCGGAGCACCAAGGAGCTCCTGAGCGGTATGCTACCGAGGAGTTGGAGCACGAAAAGGACAGCAGGACGACTTAGTGTAAGCTCTCGCCGTCGCTCCCCTAGTCCTTCTCCGGCTCCGACTCCCATTGATGCTCGCCAGTTCTCACCAAGCATGGGAGACTACATCATGAATGACCATCATATGGACGGTACGGAGGGCTACGAGGAGTACCAGGGCGGTCTGGAGCCAATGGGTACTCCAGAGTTCTCCCCCGTGTCCACAGACGGTAACATTGGCGGGTTTGGACGAAGGGCGAATTGCTGGAAGCACATGACCTGGAGCCAGGAAATCCACGACGACCAAACGGTATATATCGCAACATGTAATTATTGCCAAACTAAATTAACTGCTCGTACAGCTGCAGGGACAAGGCACTTGAACTGGCACTACAAGGCATACTTGCGCAAGATCGGGGCGCAGAGCCGAGGGGGAGGAGTACAAACGCAGCTAAATTTCGAGGCCGATGGCTCTGTAAGTACTTGGGTATACAACCCGCTTTCTGCCTGTGAGAAAATCGCTAGATATATTGTTGTGGAAGATCAACCGATTAAGATGGGTGAAAGCCGTGTGTTCGAAAAAATGATCCAACGCGGCTTTTGTCCACAGTACCAACATGTTAGTAGGAGAACCACTACATCTGATATTTTACGGCTGTATCATAAGGAACTAGCAGAGCTAAAAGAACAATTCTTACAAGTTCAGTTCTCTTTTGCTATAACTTCAGACATTTGGACATCATCACACCAGAGAAGTGCCTACCTTAGTGTTGTAGCCTATTATTTAGACGATAATTACAAACTAAACTAGAGAGTCATAAGGTTTAAGCCAATTAACGAATCACACACGGGAGAGGCTATTGTCGAGCGTATACTACATGTACTTGATGATTTTAAGATAGATAATAAGATTGCTTCTACCACTCTTGATAACGCATCAGCGAACACAACTGCTACGAACATCCTCACCCCAAGATTGCAGACGTATATTGGTGGTTATGTTCTCCACCAGAGATGCGTATGCCATATCTTGAACCTTGTTGTTCAAGACGATATGCAAGCGATTGGCGGGTATTTGAACAGTGTCCGCGACGACGTTCGCTACCTCACAAATTCCCCACAAGTGGCAGTCAGGTTTGCGAAGTACTGTGCAGCCAATGGGAAGGAGCCAATAAAATTCGGTCTTGACATGAAGGTGAGGTGGAACTCGACCTACATCATGTTAAAGAAGTTACAAGGGTATGAATATGTTATATCTGTTTTTGCCAATGCTAACTCTCAAAACATTGAATTAGTAGTTACTAATTCAGATGGGTAGATTACTAGTCATTTTCGATAGTTTTTACAACCTTTTTATAAAGCAACAAAGATGTTATCTGGTGTTTATTACCCTACCTCTTGCTTAGTTATAGAATTTATTTAGTTAATTGCAGACAAGATTGTCAAATTTAGGGAGGATCCCCTTTTAGGTCATGCTGTTGCACTAATGGAGAAAAAGTTTATTAAATATTTTAGTTCTATTTCACATGTGTATTGCTTTGCTATTATTTTCGATCCTACGAAAAAGTTGCTAGGTTTGCAGATGGGTATGGAGGGAGTAGGTGAATGCCTTGGTCTTGATTACTCGGAAGCTTTTGCACATGTCAAAGAGGTGCTTTTTCGTATTTTCCATATGAATCATGACAAGTTCGGCAGCAGCGTGAGATCAGAGACTGCACAACAGACGCAACAAGGAAAGAAAAGCTTGACATCCCACTTGTGGAAGAAGTTAAAGGGCAAGTCCGGTTCTTCGTCCTCTCGGTCTCGGCGAATTTCTTGTGGAATTCTGTCTCAGAGCTAAACCATTAACTGGAGCATGATTTTGCAAACATCGATCCTGATCTTTCCGGTGGAAAGATAGACTTGCTCGAGTGGTGGAAGAACAACAAGCGGATATTTCCTGTGCTATCACATTTCGTACGGGATGTTCTGTTGGTGCCGGTGTCCACTGTATCTTCAGAAGTAACGTTCAGCATGGCAGGGAGAATAATTGAAGAAAGAAGATCACCCCTCACGCTTAGGATGGTGGAGGCAATCACATGCGCTAAGGGTTGGGAATTGGCTAAAGAGCGACAACAACATCAACTGGAGGATCTTGAGATCATGCAGACGTACGCTGACCTCGAACGCATGAACGATCTCGACATTGATGAGTAGTTAGTATGTACACATGTTGTTACTGTACTCTTTTCTTTACTCGGGGAATCCCACTCTGGGGCGTAAAGTTTTTAACGAGACAGTAACATTGTATTTGTAAAATATTAAGAAAATTTCAGTTTTTTCCCGAAATATTTTCGTGCTCATGTTTTTACGCAATTAATTCAATTTTAACTAGATTTTTAATGAGGCGGGCATGACCGTACGAGAGGAATGAAGATGGCAGTTGCTACCGCCATCGCCACCTCCGCCTCCGTTTTCGCCGTCAATAGTTACTTAGGGCTAGACTTGGACTGATACGGTACGACCTCTGCACAGTGGTTTTAGGCCGTGCCTAGGTCTGACCGAATGTGAGGTGGGCTGGCACGGCACGACGAGATAATCAGGCCGAGCCGGCACGACATGACACGGCCCGAACCACGATAGACCGTGCCGTGCGGCACAGCACGGCCCAATTTCCAGCTGCCAAGTGTAGCCTTAGCATCGCATATTCCCATTCGGCGATTCCCACTTCCCAGGCTCCAGCCGCCGCCCCCTTCCTTGCTTCCGCACTCGGCACTCCCGCTGTCCCGCAGTCGGCGGCTCGGCGCAGACGCGCAGTCCCTCTGGCCGCTGCTCCTCCGGAGTTCGGACTCTGGTCCTCGGTCCTCCCTTGCTCCCACAGTCAGCGCCGCGCAAGCCCGCCCCCTTCCTTGCTCCCGCACTCCCGCAGTCGGTGCAGACGCGCAGTCCCGCTGGCCGCTGCTCCTCCGGACTCCGGTCCTCCCTTGCTCCCGCAGTGGGCGCAAGCGCAATCCTCCGACGCTGTCCTCCGCAGTCCTCCCCAACAGCCGAGACGCGAGAGCCAACGCCCGACGGTCTTCCTCCTCCGGTGAGTCAACCAGACAACCACTCCTCCGGTTGTATATCTGCCATACTTCTGGATATATGAGCTTAGATTGTAGATTCTGGTATATGAGCTTACAATGTAGATCCAGGTTGTATATCAGTAAATGAGCTAAGATTCTACCCCAGAATGTAGATTGATGGCTTCTATATCTAGATTGTATGACTAGATTGATTGGCTACTACTCCAGAATGTAGATGACAGGTTGTAGATTCTATATGAGCTTATATGCAGATATCCACGAATCCATGATTCAGCTGTAAATTAATTGGGAGGCTTGGGAGTTGGAGCTGGTTCCATATTCTGGGATCTATTAGCTCATATGAACTCCATGTCACGATTTGAAACAAAAGCACTGTGCACTCCATGTAATGCCTCCTTGTCTTCTTATTAGTAGTAATGTGGAATTTCAAATGCTTAACTATCAGTGTATTTTTCAATGCGCTACTGCTAGATACGACACCATCTACTGCTAGAGTGGGGAACTGCCGAACTAGGGACCAGTCGAATTTCGGGTCTATCCCCGTGGGGCCTCGATAACCTGATGGGGGCGGGGAACGGGGAAGAATAGCACCCGATGACGGGAACGGGGATTTTTCCTTCTCTCAGGGCGGGAAATGGCCCTATTGCCATCCCTACTTGTATCGACAGGATCCAAACTGCGAACGGATATTGTATTTCCAGTCATCGATCCAGTTACGCAGCTGTGGGTTCCAGGCACCACCGATGGATGTGCTCATGGCGAACTACGCATCCGACTCCGATGGCGACGAGCCGGCAGCCATCGCTGTCGATGCCCCGGAGCCTCCGGGAGCTTCCGGGCTGCTGCCTCCCCCTCCCCTCGACCTCCTCCAGCCCCCAAACTTCGTAGGCATGATCCTTGCCCTTCTCCTTGAATTTGCCCTGAGTTCTTTTGGGGGTCTCTGGTGATTGCTCACAGTTTTGGAACAATATATGCTGCAGATTACTCTACAATGGCGCAGGGGAGTCGCATCCGGAGCTTCCCCCATGTAGAAGGCAACTATGCGCTGCATGTCTACATGCCTGGTCTGTTTCTTTTGGTTACTTATCTTTTTACATATGATTACTAGTTGTTTGGTGTGTGATTATAGGGTAATGCGATGTGGCGATGTTATACGCTGCACCAACATTGCTCTGTGTGGGTTTTATTGCCTAGTCCTATCTACTGGTTGCATGGGTTCCTGTAAGAAGATAGGGTGCACTTTAAGGGCAAGTAACGCAATATTTGTGTAGAAACAATCCATGAAGTTCAGTTGCAAAAGGAAAGAAGGCCAAAGTTTTGTTGGTGACAGTTCTAAAATACAATCGTAACTAGGAAGTTTGTCATTGATCACCCATGCATCCACAGATCCACTGCGTAAACATCGGGCTCCAGATGATGCTCACTCATATGATGCTAATGCTACAGTTGTGCTCTGAATGCTCATCCTTTCTTCTCAGTTGTAATACTAGTCCGAAGCAAACTTTTTCATAGTAATTGTTTGTTCACCAAATTCTATCATTGTGCAGTTGAAGATTCACCTTTTCACTATGGGACATGCTCTTATGAGCTATGACTTATATATAGCTATCTCATATGCAGTTGTCATACCTTCCGATGCAAGGAAACAACTGGCCCTTGTTTTGAGAAGAGCTGCATCACTTGTACCGGATCTCTATGTTGTTGATGCTGATTATGCGCTTTCTGAATTGTGCAAAGATGAGCAGAAACTTGAGAAAGTGCTTCTGAGCAGGGAGTTCCATGTAAGCTTAGGAAGAACTGTTGCCATTCAGGTGCATCAAATTGACTCCCTTGTTGCAATGCTTCGTCAGAAATTTCACTCACAACAATGGTTAGCCATCTCTAAGAATTTTATTGCCAAGCACTTAATATTTTTTGCCTCCTTTGGTTGTGAAATCATGTGAACTCCTGCACATGATTGTATTTGGCCAGTTTTTTTTGGTACTTATTTGTGTCATTACTTCTACTGATGTAGATGCTTTTATACATGTTAAAAGCAGGTATTGGGTGGACTTTAGCAAATGGGAGCATTTTGTCAATGACGACTCTACACGATCATTTCTTTCACTAGAGGTTACGAGAACTGGGTTGCCAGAGGTACTTGAATTGATAGTATTTGTTTGCACACACTATACAGTTGTCAACGTGCATTAGTTCTATGTCTAACTCTTTTCATGATGAAAACCTCACATTTTAAACTTTAGTTCAAGTATCGTGATACGATGGCATACATATTTAATGAAGTATACCTTTTTTTTTGCAGATAAGCAAACAGATACATATGGTTGATGAAGTATATCGATTGCATGGTCTTCCTGAGTTCTACAAGGTAATAGATTGTTATGTATTCCATGTGTGTTTCGAGATGATTTGCTAGATGGTATGGCACTTATAGCTTATGGTTGATGCCACAAGTCACAACATGGCATGGGTAACATAATTCCAAGTTTGCAACCTAGAATAGATAAATCTAACACCTTGCTTAAAAACAAAGGAGAGGAATTTCAGTTGGCAATTCATTCATGTGGGTTGGTGTTATCTGACATTTTCACTAGGATTAGTGGGATCATGAATGTAAGTAGGTGCTTTTTTATGTGTGGCAATGTAGTAGTTTGGTTTGGAACATCGGTACATAATGAAGTAATCAGTAATCAATGTGAAATTATTATGATTAGAATTTGTCAAAAAACACTTCTGTTTTTTTTTGTCACCAAATTTGGACAAATTTGTTTTAACTTGTATTTGGTCATTTGGCAGAATCCTCGGCCACACATATCATTGGTGTGGGCACGGGGTGATGTTAGCTCCAAGCTGAAGCAGGCAATTAAGGAGATCGAAAAATACCAGACCAGCCTGAGTTCATCTCATAAATGTAATCTGCGATGCAAGTTCAGTCGTGTAGTATGTAAAGTAGGCAAGAAGGTGTACGATATTTGTCGAGTTGCAGACTAAAATAGCGTTGTTTTACACTTGAGTTACAATGTAATCTGCGATGCAAGTTCAGTCGTGTAGTATGTGAAGGAGGCAAGGTGTACGGTATTTGTCAAGTTGCAGACTGAAATTGCGTTGCTGTACACTTGAGTTACGAAATCACCGAGTATTGCAGGTCGAATTTTTGTGGTTGAACAGTGAAAATACAAAGGTGATGTCTTTTGGCTACATTTGTTGTTGCTGTTTCCGCAGCCACTTTGGTCTTTGAAGCACGAGGAACTAGGAAAATAGAATGAAAAGAAATTGGAATAGGCCGTATGTTCAGGTGGTGACTATGCCTGTCCCGTCCCGCTGCTCTGCTTGCGGTTTGCCATTTTATTTCCGGAAGAACTGTTGGTTTGATCGAACAAAATGCTACTGTAGGACAACTGCCAGTTCGAACGTCCACGGTAAATACGCACCGCGCTGACGTTATCGCAGGCCAGGCTCACCACCCTCAGCAGAGCCGTCGTTGCCCAACCTCCAGTGGCAGAGTTGCGCGGCCATAGCCAGCAGCTGGCACCGGAAGCTGCTCTGCCGAGAGACCAGTTACCGGCAAGAACGACGAGACGGTCGCGATCTAGCGCGCGGCTGGTGATGTACTGATGGTGCGCTATTGCTGGTGAAAGTGCTTCCAAATCTTGTTATTGGATGTATCATGGGTGCACCATTACTCCAGAGCTTTTATGATCTTTGTGATACCAATGTTATGTGTCCTGCATCACCACCATACACGAATGATAATTTTTTTTTTAAAAAGGGAAAACCCAATTTTTTATAGAAAGCATATAGAAGTCTTACAGGAAGCTAAACAAAACGAAAAGCTGGGGACTCCAGCTCACACAGCCGAATTGAACACAGACTACAAAACAGATAAGAAAAACCACACTCCGAGCTGAACTCAAAGCTAATCAATAGAACAGCTAGCCTATTCCAAAAATAACAGATTTGCACAAGGCAACAGATCAGCTAGCCTATTACAATAGTATTAGATTTGTTCAAGGAATCAAAGTCTTTAGCCCAAACCGCAAAAGTCGACAGAAAACTCCCCAAATGGTTCCTATTCACTTCTCTGATAAGAGTATTGCAAACAATATAGAAAACTCAAAAACACATCTAATTATATAGAAAACTCAAAATCACATCTAATAATAATCTTTTGAAGCTATGAATAACTGACACGGTGACATGTACCATGACACCTTTTCATGTGATTGATTGATATACCTTGTGGAATTGAGAGAGCTACTCTCGAAACCGTTTCTTACCAAACTGGCAAACTGCGGTTAGGACGCCAGCTCGGGCTCAAAATCTGACGCCACCTCACAAGAGCATTTTGCAGGAGACTCCAATGAAAAACAGTATTTGCGCGAACTCACCGAAGAACAGGGATTGATGCCGTATATTCCAGAAATAAAGGGTCTGCTGCGCAACGAAGCTTAAAAATAAACCAACCATGGTTAGTTAGCCTCACCTTTCCCGCAGGACACAGACCAAACCACGGTCGCGCGGACGCGAACAGCACCATCCTCCCAGCTCCCACCTCCTCGAGCTTCCTCCCTAATCCCTCCTCATCAATCTCCCCAACTCTCCTCGTGTCCTCCCAAAATTCCCCAATTCGCACCCTGATTCCTCCCGAGCCGCGCACAGGCGCCCCCAAATTCCCCACTGGATTGGCCTCGCCCATGGCTTAATTAGGGTCCCCGAGTACGCCGGCAATGGAGGCGCAGTGGCTCGCGGAGTACCCGCACCAAGGCGCCGACAAGCGGCCGCGAAAGCGGCCCCGCCTGGCTTGGGATGTCGCGCCCCAGCTCTTCCCGCCTCCCAAGGTATCGTGCTCGCGCTACTTCCCTCCTCGATCCGCTCCTAGGCTTGTGGTTAGGTGGTAGTTTTGGGCTAGATCTAGGCGTTGATTCGCTAGATTTCGGCGAGAGGGCTCGATCCGGGCTTGGAGCTCGGGGAGTCGCGGATCTGCGGTTTGGTTGTTGTGGATCATCGGTGAGATTTTGGGAATTAGTGGAATAAGGCGGGAACATGCTGCTGGTGGAAAGAGCAATTTTGGAGGAAAAGGGGAAAATTTCGTGACCTCTATGTGCCTACGCGTCGCTCAATTTATGGAGCTTGCAACAAAACCTTTGGAGTTTAATTATCATCGTATAACTGTCGATCGATAAAAGGTTCTATGTTTTTGGAAGAATACGTAAGCGTTACTCGATGAATTGCTCTATTGAACAAAACGGATGGCGAATATCCGAAATGCCAAGTGTTGTGTGATCATTGTGCTGCAAAACACGAGAAGGACATTCAGTTGTTTCTGTTGAAAAGAGTTTTGTACACATGTTGTCAATTTTGTCGTTTGCCACTATTATGAATTTTTATACTGCTGGTTATTTTTGTAGGCAATTCCGATGCTATATTGTGGGCAGGAACTAATCAATGGTAATTTTGCGACTGCTTTTATGCCGCCGCCGCCAATTTATTACACCGGACCACTGCGGAATCTTTCGCCTCCTTGGAGGCCGGATGACAAGGATGGGCATTATGTTTTCGCTGTTGGGGAGAACCTTACGCCAAGATGTATTTTTGCACAGCTCAATCTTATTTTATTTATTTTGCTTGCACCGGGTTACTTGTTTTGTTTACATTTTTGACCTTCCTTTAGCTGCTTTAGGTGATGGTAGAAGCTTATGTAGTATTGAATGTTGCAATATTGGACACATGACTTTCATCTTTGTTATTCTGGCTTTGCATAATTGTTTCACAGTTCATCTATTAATCATTCATTAATTGCATTCAATTAAAGCACGGCAAAATGCTTCTCTAAGTCTATGTTCTTGGCTCCAAACAAGTTTTCCCATGTGTCATCGTCATGTCTTTAGATGCTTGTTGATTATTGCGTTGTCAACCGCCCAATACCCGCATGCCCTCCAGCGTTACTTATTTTTTTTGTTCTGTTTCAATCCCTTCTCAGCAGACAACTTGAGATAATTCTAAGCTCTGACACTGTTTGCCTTTATGGTTTATGCAGATAGGATGCTTAGCAAGATGGGTGAAGGTTGGTGTGCTTCTCCTAATCTACTATAGTTTGTTTTGTTCTCTTGTATTTGTTTGGGATGCTTAGTTTTACAGTGAATACAGCATATAGAGACATGGTCTCTCACGCCTTTAAGTTGAGCCATTATTTACACAATTACACGTAATCCAATATCTGCCATTTCTATTTGTGTTGCAGGGACGTTTGGGCAAGTGTTGGAATGCTGGGACCTGGAAAACCAAGAAACAGTGGCTATCAAGATTGTGCGTTCCCTTCAGAAATATCGAGAAGCTGCTATGATTGAAATTGATGTGCTTCAGAGACTTGGGAAGCATGATTTTACTGGCAGCCGGTAAGTAATCCACCCTCCTCGTTTCACTTCTTGATTCTTTTTGAGTTGATGGATTTGCATGAATGGTTCTATGCCTGCAGTTGTGTGCAAATGCGGAATTGGTTTGACTATCGTAATCATATATGTATAGTAAGTACATATGCATCAAGAAGGTTGTCCTTTTCATTTTTTACGGTCAGAATATAATCTTGAATTGATTTCCTTTTCAGGTGTTTGAAAAGCTTGGACCAAGCTTATATGACTTTCTCCGAAAGAACAGCTACCGTTCCTTTCCAATCGACCTTGTTCGGGAGTTTGCCAGACAAATATTAGAGTCTGTTGCATGTGGGTAGTCAATTATTTTTTGCAGTTTGTTGGATTAGACAAATTATTGTTCTGTTCCCTGTATATGCCAGTATGTTATGATTTTTTTAGGCTGTATATGCCAGTACGACATGATTTTTTTAGGCTGTATATGCCAGTTCTAATGCTTATCCTTTTTTTCTGTACATATACAAAATAATTGTGATTTTTGTTTTACCTCTGCAGTTATGCATGATCTGCGACTTATTCACACAGATCTTAAGCCAGAGAACATTCTCCTTGTTTCATCGGAGTCTATCAGGGTGCCCGATTATAAGGTGGTCACTGAACTTTAGAAATTTGAAGTCCTGCTTCTATTTGATATTTCCCGAATTTATACTTGTGTATGTTATTGTTGTTCTGTGGAGGAGACTTGTCGATTACTTTATGTTCTTTACCGCATGAATAAATTTCTTTTGTATAAACTCTGTTTCTTGCCCCCCATAAAGGTTTCTATACGCCCACCCAAGGATGGTTCTTTTTTCAAGAACCTTCCGAAATCTAGTGCTATCAAGCTTATTGATTTTGGAAGTACAACATTTGAGCACCAAGACCACAATTATGTGGTGTCAACAAGACATTACCGTGCCCCAGAAGTTATCCTTGGTATAAACAGCATATTCTTTTTTCCATTTGTTCTAAAATGGAGAACATGCCATTCGTTTTAATTTACTATGTTTTATGACAACATTACTTATTTTTTTTATGTTCTCTGCTATTTTCTCTCATAGGTCTTGGGTGGAATTATCCATGCGATCTTTGGAGTGTGGGATGCATTTTAGTTGAGCTCTGCTCGGTTAGTTCACCATAGCTGCCAGTTTGTACCTGAGTTGTTTAATCTTATCCATAGCCGGCACCGGCTATTGCAAATTTGCGGTTCTTCTCTTGATATGCTGCTTTTGCCCATTTGCTTCTGCATGGAAATACTAGGGGGGAGCTCTATTTCAAACACATGAAAATTTGGAGCATTTGGCTATGATGGAGAGAGTACTAGGCCCCCTTCCAAAAAACATGATTGTCAGAGCTGAGTACGTAAACAAGACCTTTGTTATTATTCATGATTTGTTAAGATAATCTCATATGCTGCTGTGCATCCTGACCTAGGCTGCTGCTGAGTTTCATCTGAAGCTAATTTGGATTAAATGATTACACATACATTAATTAATGCTATTTTGCAGTCGACGCGCAGAAAAGTACTTCCGGCGTGGATTAAGGTTGGACTGGCCAGAGGGGGCAGCCTCACGAGAAAGCATGAAGGCAGTATGGAAATTGCCTCGTCTGCAGGTAATTTGCCCTCTGATGCAGCTAATCTGTTCCTCCTAGCTATTTTTTTTTGTGCCTAAGTGACAGCTAATTTCTCTGGAACAATTCTAATTCTACTCATGTGATTCGTGCAGAATCTGGTAATGCAACATGTTGATCATTCTGCTGGAGATCTAATAGATCTTCTTCAAGGGCTTCTTCGGTATGATCCTGATCAGCGCCTTAAGGCACGTGATGCTCTTCGACACCCTTTCTTTACCAGATGCCACAGAAGATGTGGCTACTGAAACTATACCGAGATTGAAATGCTCAATTCTGTATTTGTTCATTTCGATGTGTAAGAGCTACAAAAAAGTGGAAATGTTCCGCGAAAAATGAAATATGCTAACTGGCATTCTGTTCGATGATGTGAAAGGTAACTGTATAAAAAGAGTTCTTCGACAGTTGGTTCATTCTAACTGGGAGTTATTTCTTCAAAAAAAAAGCTGGGAGTTATTTCTTTCGATTGTTACAAATTTCTTCCTTTAAAATCCTTACTAATTTGCCAGACTGCTCAGTACTAGCAGGTGGTATGCAGAAATCTCTAACTTGGGGGAGTCAAGTGACGATAATGGGGGTGCAGTGGCCTGCATGGAAGGCTGACACCATATTTGATGGTGACATATGGTGAGCATTCTGTCCATATGATTGTCTTGGCTGTATGGCATGGAGATAGGCATAGCAGGTATAATCTTGCGTGCATTTAGGATTTCAGTATTTCTCCTGCAAGTTGATAACAACCTGTTCACCACGGCACTTTAGGTTCAATTTGCATTGTTTTGTCACTTTGAAATATGTGATTATGTGAATATGTCTGGAAAGAAGCTGAGCATACTCAACTTGTTTGCACTGGTGAGTTACGCTTGAGACTGGCCATGCTTTTTAACAAGAGTGCTTGACTCAGGCTTGGTTTGGACATAGCTTCAGTACATTTGGCTTGGAAAAAATGTTTGTGACAACTTGTCAATCTCAGACAGGAGCTCTGCCCTCTGCTCATCTGAGATTTTGTAAGTTGTAACTAGAGTTCAAAATCCTTGATACCAGCTGATATTTTCAACTTTTCATATAGTAAAACAAAGAAGAATAATTATATATGACATATATGGTTTTCCGTGGGCTGGTTACCATCTTACTGAAAGTGAGCTGGCTCTTAGCTTGGAGATGTTTTCTGCGCATGAGTCTACTGGCACCTTTAGTTTGTTTTTGGTTCACTAAAGGTTCAAGTTGAGACAATTTATGCTGATCCTAAATGTCTTGCAATCCTTAAGCCCTTTACCCAACTTAGTGAGGGTGCTTTAATGATGCAGAATGATAGCTCTTTCATCGGTGTTTTTTAAAAGACGCTGATGTATTGCATTATTGCTTTCTCCTACGCCCTTTTTTTTTGTGTGGATAACGGTTGGGTTTTGTACTGATAATGTTTTATACGCACCAAAGTTTTTTTTTAAAAGCTGAACCTGTTTGGAGTCGCTATTACAATAATCTTTTCGGCATTTTCTGAGCTGTAGCACTAATATAAGGTAATTTTTGTCTCATAGGCATCATGATTATGCATTTGCTAGATGGGCGAAATATGCTTTCTATTCTGCATATCCACAAGGAGCACATCAGATAAACTGACTCTTGGTAGAGTGCTAGTTTAGGTGCTCGGTCCTTGTACGTTTTCATGTAAATTCTTTCCCCCCGAAGTGCTTGACTCGACGGTTAAAGTTAGTCCAAGTATATGATCCGATATTGACTTAAGACGGTTCGAGCTATACGTCTTGAGCTAAGACCACACTATTTACGAATTATTTGTTCGGATGTCTAACTTGGGCCCGGTGCTTTGCTCAGCTAGCTACAGAGAGTTCGTTTCTGCAAGAAAACTGACCTGCATAGAATGTGGATACGATGTCATGCAAGAACGGGTGCTGCTTTCGCTAGCATCTTCAACAATTCAACTAGTGTGATATTTGAAGTTCATATCTTTGTGGAAAACAAACTAAGTGGGGCAAACAAACTAGCGCTTACTTACCGACGGGAGATGTGGCACTTATATGAACATCGGCTCAGCGAGGTGCCAGAACAATCACGCACGCTGCCGCTAGGAGAAAGAAACAAGCAAGTCCCAACGCCCGGGGAGAAACTTCAGCTGCCAAACACGCGGTGAGCTCAGGCCAGGGGCCCATGGCGGCGACAGCGAACAAGCAGCTCTGAAGGAAGTCTCAGCTCAGGATCGAGGACGGCGAAAGGAGAAAATATAATGAAGAGTTGTCTCCAAAAGCTCGGACGAAATGGTGTTTTTCGAGGATAGTACATTTTTTCCTCTTTCTTTTATCCTTCTAATCTCTTCTAGAGGAGCCTGATTCCATCGGACTCATTGCATCTTCCGGAATCCATGATCTGGTCCTCCATGGATTACGACCTGAACGTTTTTGGACTCTTTGTACCTTTTCTTTCAATCCGTAATGCAGTGTTGGTAACTCTTCTGTTACATCTTAAAAAAATATCTTTATGAAAAAAAAGTATATCGACAGAGGAGGTGCATACGCATTTTTATGTGTGATAGGAAAAATGTTCATTTAATCCCTGAAGTATTGCTGCTCGGTCACTTAACCTATGATCTAAAAAAGACACTTTGATCCTCCTATGTTACAAAACCAGTGCATTTAACTCCTCATGGCTGTTTTGCTAGGTGGTATTGCCTACGCGGCAGTGAGTTAACCCGGTTTCGTCACATGGGTGACTACGTGGCACTTAGTCAGTCCGGTTTCACTACATGGGATGCTGAGGTGGCACATGCCATATTAACCAGATTTAATTAGCAACTAACTCTGTCGTTAACTTAACTTAATCAGATCATTATCGCTAATGATAGGCTATAGTGCTTATCCCCCAAATCGAGCCGAAACAGGGGAGGCACCCACGACGCTCCGGCCGAACGCAGCGCTGGCGAGCGGGACCACAACGACGACCCGAGAGCTCCAAAACGGAACCCCATGGCCACGACGAGCCTAATGTCCGTAATGACGCGGGCGGAGGTGGCCTACAATGGCGACGCGGCTATGCAAAGTGGTGGCGATGCTTCGGCCTACAGCTACAATGGCAAACCGATGACACCCTGCCCTAAACGACGCGTGCGCGAGCATCTATGGGCCAAGGGGGACTCATCAGTGCGGATCGTAGCTGGAGACGAGCGGAGGTGGGCCAGCAACGATGACCCGATGTAGGATCAAGGATAACCGACTAGAGGGGGGTGAATAGGAGGTTTTTAAACTTTTTAACAATTTAACAATTTAAGCCAATTAATAACTTAGTGTAAACAAGATACAATTCTAGCTAAGCAATTCAATACAAGAAATAAACTAGAAATGTAAATGCGGAAATGGTAAAGACTAGAAATAACCACAATGAGACAATGATGTTTTCCCGTGGTATCGAAGACTTGCCGGTCTTCACTAGTCCACGTTGAGGAAGCTTGACAACTCAAACCGGCTCCACGAGTTAAGCCTTCCCTCGATCACTATTGGTTGTTCTTACTCTGCTTCAGAGATGGCGAACACCAAGCCAATCACAATCTTGGCACCAGGCCTCTTCACAAGCTTCTTGAAGAGATCACCATGCGATCACCGCCAAGTTGTCTAGGAGTTCAGCAAAATTCCAAGAGTAACAAATCGTTGGTCTTCGCTTAACGGCACTCAAGTGCAAGTGGATCAATTAGGATGAGTGAATGCACTTGAATGAACTCAACACCTCACAATGAATGCACAAGAGTGTTTTGAGTGTTGAGAGGATGCTCAAGGCTCTATAGATGATAAATGAACTTTAACATGCTGTCCTTGAGCAGGTGGAGGGGTATTTATAACCCCCACCAATAATTATGACTGTTGAGGATGCAATCCCCAACTTTCAGCGAAATGCGGTATGCCCACCAACTAAGTTGCGGTACGACCGCACCCATGTCAGAGCACAGTAACTGCTAGAACAGTGGCATTAAATACTCTGACATAGTCGTTAAAAATCCTCGAGCGGTACAACCGCCAACCAAAGTCTTGATATAATCAAGATCGCCTGATCATATATCAAGATGAGGAGCGGTACAACCGATCGTAGGGTTCCAATTTTGCCGAAAAGACATGCTCTCTGTAAAATACGTACCGCCTTAGAAAAATTGGTACATCCGCAGAGCGGTACGATCGTTTCTCAAATGCGGTACGACCGATTATCAACGAGAGGCACCGAACCAAAATACACATCTCCTGTTTTTATTGAATCACCAACTAGAAATCGGAACGACCGCAATGCGGTAGTACCGCTCCAAGAGCTAGTTGTACCGCATTAGTGCTCAGTTGGCAGAAACGATCAAAACCCGGTAATACCGCCAAGTAAAGTGCGGTCATACTGCTTCAAGCGGTACAACCACACGTATAACTCCGGTACTACCGATTTCTGACAAAAATACTTAGAGCTTAATAAATTCAAATTCAAATGCATGCATGATCCTAAATTGATCCATATTGCACAAGACCATGCTATCAAGCTACTAGTCACGATCCCTCTTAATAGTACAGCATTTAACCTATAATCCGGTCTTCCAACCATTTCTCCTAAGACCGGTAAAATATAAAAAGGAACCTAGACTACTTGTACCTTGTCTTGAGCCATGTAGATCTTCATTGAAACCTTTAGCATGCATTTTTACCTCATCAAACTCACCAATGGGACTTAACCTTGTAAATACTCAATAAACATGTTAATCCCATATTCACATATTATCATTAATTACCAAAATAATTTTTAGGGGCCTAGATGCTTTCACCCGAGGAGACGTGATGAGCTCTATGGACAAGCTGCACACCGCGCGCTCGTGGCTCTGTCGCGGTTCGTGCCGGGCGGTGCTCGCGGCTTTATCACGGCTGGAGGGAGGGAGTTTGAGGATGTTGTGTCGACAAGCCATGGGTCATCTTCTTCGCCTCCGGTGACAAAGCTGCTCGCGTCGATCTCCTCTGGCAAAACCCGTGAGGACGAGATCTCACACTTGCGGCTTCGCCTCGTCGTCCTCCACCGAATCCTTCAGCCAAGAGGAGCTCCTGAGCAATGGATAGCCACAGTTGGCCCCTTCTTCCTCGATCAAGGCCAACTCAACCGTCGCATTCGATTCTTCGCCTTTGGTAAATCTTCGGATCAATTCGTCCCGGCCATGCCATCCCCTCAACGTTCTCGTTGTTTCCCATCTTTTCCGCCACCGGAGCATCGCCACCATAGGCATCCATCCCCACCGCCGCATCTGCTTAATGCCGGTGACGTACATAGCCTCTCCTTGCCGTCTGGTGCCACATACGGCTACCCCGTGACGCATACTCCCCGTTTTTTCCATTGACGTTGCTCTGTCGGTCGCCAGTCGCTGCCGCCGTCGTCCACCCGACAACCATGGCCACCACTCTCTCTTGGTCTCTAATGTGAGTCTCTCTCCCTTTTCTCTGTCACAATGACAGGCTGGCCCCATATGGCAGCCAAACAGAGTCAAATTGTGCGCATGAACCGATCCACCGTGGACCACACCAATCCCATGCACTCGGTTCGTAGACCAAAGGCCCACACGTCTAACCTTGTCACCTCAGCATCCTATGTGGCGAAACCGGTTGACCCACTGTCACGTAAGCAATACCACCTAAGAAAACAACTATAGAGGGTTAAGTGCACTGGTTTTGTATCGTGATTAGATCAAATGGCCGGATTTTAGATCAAGGGGTTAAGTAGCTGGATAACAATACTTTAGGATCAAATGGGCATTTTCCTAGGTGATATCGTGGCACAATGTATATAGGTGGCTTGCTGGCTGTCTCGCATCTGCTTCAAGCAAGTTATGAGCTGGTTGGGTGCGTTTACACTGTGCAGATCGCTTGATCAAAGATTTTATATTACGCATCAACGACAGCCAAATATAATAAAGTGGTCAACTGGCCGCTTCGTGAAAAAAAATGTTGAATTCCAATAGCATTGAGTAGTACAGCAACAGGCGCCTATCACTGCCATCATGTCCTGGATCCTGAACTCTGCCCAGGATACACGGTGCGACACTGCTGTCAGCTACAATAAACCCATACAGGGTGTATAGCTACCGACAGGACAATCAGCCACCGCAACAGTTTATGTCAGGTCACTATGTCAGATTGTCAGCGCTGTGTCCATCCAATAAGGCTTTTCCCAGAAATTGCAGGTGCTGATTAGTTAGCCATACCAAGCACTATACATGTTTCTTTCTTATCTGAAAAGTAATGCGGCTGTTTGATCAAAGGAGCAATGTTATAGCCGATTTGGTGTATGCTGAACAGAGAAAGGGGGAGGGCCGGCGCGGAGCTCTTCGAATTTTCTTGTAAGAGTATTTGTCATTGCACTCTGATGATCTCAAGTCTACAATACGTTGAAGCTCTATCCTACTCTGTCATGTTTCAGTATACGGTAAGTGGCCGGTCGCTCAGATGCGTCACAGAATCAACCAAGAACAAAGGGATGCGCACGCTACGAGCCTACGACCAGCCAACGCCTGCCGCACCGCGGCCGGCGCTTCGTCTGGTTCGGCACGCGCGGCCCACCGGCGCCATCGAGCCGTTGCGCCGCGCGTCCCGCTCCACCCAGCAGAAGCACAAGCCACACCTCGCTCCTCCCAGGGGGCTCAACCGGTCGCCACACATCGTCTTTGCTCGCTCGCCGGCGTTTTGCCTCTGCTCCTATGCACACCTTGGAAGGGCGGGCATAAGAGACGCAAATGCCGGGATCAACAGGTTTTAAATATCCTCTTCTTCAGGACATTGAATCTTATTTCTTAAGGTCCTAGGCAGAGCTGGGCATTGAGCCGTGTCGTGCCGGCCTGGTTCAGACCCATCGTGCTTCGGGTCGTATCGTGCCATGCCGGCTCGGCCCGGTCACCCCACCGTGCTATGCCGTGTCGGCCCACCTCGCCTCCGCTAGGCCCAGGCACGGCCCAAAGCCCGTCGTACCGGGGTCGTGTCGTGCCGTGCCAGCCCAAGCCCAGCTCAAAATAACTATAGACAGCGGAGGCGACAATGGCGGTGGCAACGACCATCTTCATTCCTCTAGGTCGGAGGAGAGCCGGAGAGAGAGGAAGACGGCCCGTGGGGAGGAGAGAGCCGGAGAGGGAGGGAGGAAAGCGGTGCTTGAAGAGAGAAGGAACTGAGGGTGGAGGGCTGGAGGCAATGTGTGAGATTGGAGATATGGATTAGCCGGGATGGGGGTTAGGGTTGGGCCAGGCCGTAAGGGGGAAGAACGGGATTGGGCCAGGCTACCAAGCCGAGGAGGGATATATAGGATTGGGCCAGGCCGAGGGAGGGATTGGAGGATTGGACTTTTTCGTGCCGCATCGCCTAACGGGCGCGTTTTAGACCCACTGCCCAGCGTTTGTCTTGTCTCGCCGCCGGTCCGAACGCGTCTTGATGCTTAAATCGTATGCGTCTTGATCGGGCTTTGGATCAGCCCGAAAAAACCCGCCCAAGTCCCAACTCATGGCTAGTATAGTTACAGAAGCGTTATGACTAAGTATAAGGATTCTTCGCCAAAAAAAAGGTACAAGGATCCTTTTCCTTTTGGGAAACGGCAAAACTAAGTATAAGGATCATGTAGGTCTGAAACAATAGTTGCAAATCTTTTGAGGTACACCAAGAAAGTGTGCATGTTTCTTCAGCGCATTTCCATCCCACTACCGTTACATTTTCCGTACCAAGTACAGAATGATCCTAAATTCCTAATGACAAAAACAACTCTACTGACTCTATTGAAACTAGTCGAGCTAAATGAAACGAAAGAACAAACTCTCTGTGTTTCTAATGCCTTCCTAAGGTGTCTTCAATTAGAATTCCTTCTATAACATCCACTTTTGCTTAATTTCAGCCGACCAGATACTGGAGGTTGTAACCACCATCAATACCTATACTATACCAATACATCATTATTGGATGAGAAGATTGCTATTGAATGTTGGGGTCCAGGTGCCTTCTCAATATTCTCATGCTTCCCATCCCCTCAACAGAGTGGCCCGTGCAACCCGATTGACCCCAAGGTGAATGCCCCCATCCTAAGGTTGCAGTCTTGAGATTTGCACATAGCCTTGATGTGCTCAAAAGCACTCTTCATGTACTTTTGAAGCTCCATGTTCACCTTCTCTTCATCCCACATGAAGCCCTGAATGTTCTGCACCATTGACATAGCATAAAGATGCTGTCAGATTCTTGGGAAAATGATGATCAACGATGTAAAGACTGGGGAAGGCCACAATCGTTTGGTCAATTACCTGAACCCATTCAAAATAGCTAACAATCACACCACCTGAATTTGCATAGATATCTGGCAACACAATAACTTCATTTTTTGTGAGAATCTGCAGGGCTCAAAAGATTGGAAGGCTAGAATTATCATTCTTGATGAGATTCCTTGAGGGAGAAAGCTCTTATTATGATTTTGAAGGAGTGCATACCTCATCAGCTTCTGGATCAGTGGGATGATTAGCGGTCTCTATTATGAATTTGGCCTTCACGTGAGGTGCATTTTCCCTTCAGCAATTTATGTGAATTTTCAATTCTGCAATATGTAGGTAGGTGCAGAAAGAAAACTAAAATAGAACATTCTACGAATTAAGTAGTGGGAATAAGGAACTTGAGATCGTAACAACGTGCAGTTAATACTCCATCCATTCCGCAATATAAGTCCATTTTGACTTTTCACGGTCTCTAGCGTAATATAAATTAATGGTCTATGTTTTAAAATCTTGACCGCACGGATCTAATAACATTATTTTCATGTAGTTAATTTATACACTAACATATATTAATGCTCAATGTTTTAAAACCTTGACCGCACGAATCCAAACGGACTTATATTGTAGGATAGAGGGAGAAATGTTTAGCGTATGATACCAAAAACACTACCAAGGTTTTAACATCTATGTAAATCATGGAAAACATCAAGGTTTATGCAACTGTTGAAATCGGTTGAAACTATAAAAATATCCAGGACATCAAATTGAAATGATTTAAGAAAATCATCAACTGCAGCAATACTACTCATGAAAAAGTAAAACTAACTGTAGGCATAAGATGCAGGTCGCTGCTGTTACCTGTTGAGGATGCCACCTAAGGCGCACGGGATGAGAACATCACATTCATGCACTAGCAACTTTGCAGCATCCATAACTTCTGCACAGTGGAAGTCCTTCAAAGCACCACCCTCGTCCATGTGCTTCATCAGAGCAGGTATGTCTATCCCTGATTTATTTCTGATCGAACCTGTCACATCTCCCAGTGCAATTATCTTACCACCCTTCTGATGGATGAGTTGTGCAGTCCAAGAGCCTACATTGCCGAAACCCTGCAAAAGTTTTAATAGATTAAACAGAAGGTTATACAGTGCTGACATCCTAATATTAACATATCTACTTGTTGTTTGTGCCTTTCGGTCATATGTGTTATTGCCTTTCTACCAATTTAAGAACAAAATACATCGGTCAATAAAGCCTACAGTTAAGAACAAAATATTATTTAACCTGGATAACAAAGGTTGATCCTGAAATTGATTTCCCGTGTTCAGTCAAAAAAGCCTCAGTGGCATTATACTGGCATACATAACACCACGTCCTGTGGCAACATCCCTACCTAATGATCCACCAAGATCCTATAACAAAGAAAAGAAGAAGCAAAGTTACGATGAAAATGGGAGGAGTTTATGTAGACGAAAAAAAGGCTGGTGCGGCCTATATATACTTACTATCGGATTCCCTGTGACCACTGCTGGGGAGTGACCATGGAAGTACTCATCTATAATCCATGTCATGGTCTGTGACTTAAAAAAACATTTTAAGAACAACGGAAGAAGAAGCAGAATATACTCAAAAGGTAGTGGATGGTAAGAAAATGGAACCAGGAAACACCCGTGCATTTGTTCCCATGTCAGGGGCTGGAACATCTGTATTAGTTCCGATGAGGTCATGAATTTTCTGTGTAAATACACGCGTCAAACGCTCCAGCTCACTTCTGCTTAGTTCACCAGAGAGCACCCTATTTTGCTCCACCACAAGGTACTGCTGCAGGAGCAGTCTTCCACGTCATCAGTTGAGCAAGCGCACTAACTTTATCTGGGTCAACCTGTCAACGGAGATGTCTTCCACGTCAACAGTCGAGCAAGCGCACTAGCTTTATCTGGGTCAACCTGTCAACGGAGATGTCTTCCACGTCAACAGTCGAGCAAGCGCACTAACTTCATCTGGGTCAACCTGTCAATGGAAATTTTGAATGTTAATGTTTGACCCTGCTAGCTTGTCAGTCATAGTGGCAGTGTTCTGCTGATGACATAATATGTTATCTCAATCCAACTCCAACGTAAGAGAACAAAATCAAGTGAAGATAATTAACTAGAGGAGTTTTTATTCTATTTGCAACACAGACAGCTTACTCATATTTGCTTACCTACAATCAACCAACTAGCTGTTCAATTAGAGCTGTGGAGAATTAAGATTATCTAAGGAAATTGATGCTGTTACATATGTATATTAGCTTAGGATGTTCTTTACATATAGCCAACCTTGTATATGTTATATTGGTCTTTGGCCTATTGGAATAGATTAAGAGCTTTCATTCAAAGCAAGGTTTAGGGCTTTCTCGATGTCCGCCGCCGCCGTCGCTGCGCCGACCCCGCGTCGTGCACGCCGGGCGAACAAAGCAGAGCACGTGCTCTGCCTTTTCTTCTTCCTTCCCGCCCCTACTCTATTTTTTTGCACTCCCGCCGCCGGATCTTGCGTGCCGCAGCCAGATCTCGCGGGCCACCACCGAATCCCGCCGCCAAAGCTTCCCCGCCGCCGAATCTGCACCCCGCCGCCAGATCTGCGCCCTTCGACTCCGGACCCACCCGCGCCAGAGTAGAGCAGTCGCTGCCCTGTGCGCCCCTGTGCTCCTTTGTGCGTTCTCGTGCTCCTTCGTGTGGCACCCCACCGGACGCGCCTCAGTCCTCCTCCGTCCGCATGTGGCGCCTCCCGCCACGCGCACTCTGTGCAGAGCGGCGGCTCCCGCCTGGATCCGCGGTCGCCCGGCCAGCTCCGCCACTAGAGCTCCCGCCGTCTCCGGAGCTCGCACCGTCACCCATAACTTTTGCTCGTGAGCGCACTGCCTCCCAACTCCAGATCCGGACACCCCGAGGCTGCCCTGCCACATGATGCAGCCACAGATCTCGTGGTCACTGGTGCCGCACCTTTACCTTTCGGTGCCGCCGGTAGCATACCCGCAGATCATGCGCCCGCCGCCCCTATTCCTAGCTAGCGCTGCCGTCACCCCTATTTTGGGCCGCCGCCGCTGCTCCTGCCTCGGGCCGTTGCCGTCACCTCCCTGGTCTCGGGTGTAGGATCAAGGATAACCGACCAGAGGGGGGGTGAATAGGAGGTTTTTAAACTTTTTGATTAATTAACAATTTAAGCCAATTTAAGAACTAAGTCTAAACTAGATACAATTCTAGCTAAGCAATTCAACACAATATAAATGCTAGAATTGTAAATGCGGAAAGTAAAGACTAGAAATAACCACAATAAAGATAACAATGTTTTTCCCGTGGTATCGAAGACTTGCCGACTTCACTAGTCCACGTTGAGGAAGCTTGAACGAATCAAGTCGGCTCCACAAAGTAAGCCTTCCCTCGATTACTAGTAGTTGTTCTTTCTCAGCTCCGAAGATGGCGAACACCAAGCCATTCACAATCTTGGCACCAGGCCTCTTCACAATCTTCTTGAAGAGATCACCGTGCAACCTCCACCAAGCCATCTAGGTGTTTGGCAAAACACCAAGAGTAATTGTAGGACCGGAAAGGCGACTAGAGGGGGGGTGAATAGGAGCACGCCTAATTTTTCACCTTGATTAGATTCAACACAATATCACTCCAATAGCTATAAAAGCTATGAAGATCAATATACAAGCACAGTGGAAGACTTGTATTGAATCCAAATCAAAATCCCAAGCAAAACACCCAAAAACTCAAATCACAAAGAGTTGGGCGGTCAGACCTCTCAAATTGGCGGGTTGATTTTTTGCCTAGCGGTCAGACCTCTCAAATGGGCGGTCTGACCGCTACATGGGGCGGTCTGACCTCGATATTAGCGGTCGACCGCCACCGACGATGAACAAATTTCAAACAAAGAAAGACAAATTAAAACCGAAACTCAAATCGGTCTAACTTTTGATCCGTAAGGCCAAACTCCACGAAATTTGAGACACACCTTCTTAAAGATATTAGGAACCTATTCCAATCAAAGATTGCAGAGATCCATGCCAAAGTTCCTATCTTTTTCAGTTTGAACGAAGGGTGCTTCAAAACCGAGCCAAATGCGAAAACAATGATTGAGATGATTTCGAGGGAGGAATCAATCCAAGATGGCTAAGGATGGTCTCCCATACATCTTAGCACTCTCAATCATAGGAAGAATCAAGCCAAAATCTCTCAAGAGCAAAACCCCCGAAAATCACCCTTTCTTTCACCAAAACCAGACAAAATCAAAACTTAGATCCAAAAGCTTGCTCGTGGGTGGATGATGATCTAAATGACCTTAGATGGGTTCCCACATATCCCAGCAAGCAAGATCAAGAAGAAAAACCAAGTAAAAAAACCCGGATCAAAGAAAGCCCCAAAATCACAAAATAGAGAGGATGAACACAAAGAGACTCATCTCAAGAGATTTGGTTGGATTGATTTGAGATGGATGATTGTTGTTCATAGCCACTCCACATGGAGGACAAAGCTCACCACGTGAGCACACACTCTCAATCCAAATCCAAACCCTAGAACCTAGTTCTCCCCTCTTTTCTCCTCAAAATCATAAACCAAAATAGGGCATCACACCAATGTGGTTGGTTGGCTTCTCCTTGGCTTCAGCAAACCCTAAACAGCCACCAACACCCCTATTTATAGTGGAGACTAAGCATCTAGGGTATATTCCATTAGGGCACCCATTAAACCCTAACACACAATGGGTTAACACACGCACGCATCTCAAAGCGCCGTCTTCAATTCTCTTGACTTAAACCTCTTCCTTTGCGCCGTCCCGCGCCGTGGTTTAGCCAAAAGGTCACCAAGGCGGTATTTGGTGAAATTACCAAAATACCCCTTCTCGATCATTCTCCAAAAGACCGAGTCCACAGATCGTGAAGCAATCCCATACTTCGCCACGTGTAGGTTGATCAACGGCTCCATGTCGTCAAGTCTCTCCCGTCCGGATCCCACCGGCACCACTGAGCACTTGCAACGACTCCCGCGTCGCTTGATCCAACCAACAGACCGAACCGCCTGCTCGGTCATCCATGTCCATTCTGCGCCCACCGAGTCCTCGACCTCACGGCATCCTTGATCGTTCGGACCTCGGCTCTCCAAGCTTAGTCCCGATCCTCCTCGCCGATTGATCGTCATTGACACCAAGCCACCGCACAAACAATAGACCAACAAACCGCTTCCGGAACAAGTTCTTCACAACTTGACCCACGTTAGCCAAAACATGCATCATGCAACACATATGCAATGATAACTATGAACTTGACCTAACAACCACAAAATGCCGCCACGCGAGACGCATTTAAACAAGCCAAAACCGGTTAGACCGCCACCATGGCGGCTCGATCATTCTAAAACGGTCTGACCGCCAACCAAAAACCGGTCTGACCGCTAGTCCAAGACTTAGCCAAATTTACTCCTTGGAAATCCGAAACTCTCTGGAATTTTTAATCAAATAGAACTTTTTCTTGGAAGCTCCAAAAAATATGGGACCAAGTGCGAAAGAACCCTCTCACTTGTCTACACCTCTATTTTTGGCCCACTCCAAAATCCAAAGTCAATAAGGTTGCTTGGCCGGACCGCTCGAGCAAAGCCGGTCAGACCGCTTCCATCACGGCCTCGACCGCCAAGAACTAAACCACCAAATCAACACAAGGCATGGCCGGTCTGACCGCCACCATGGCCGGTCAGACCGCCAGAGGCCTGACAGAACTGGAGCAACGCTGAAAACGGGTGATTTCGCAAACCCTCAACGCCATTGCCAATTGTCTCATCATCCTAAGATCATGGGCATATCCCCATGATATCCACAGTAATAAATCGATAACCTTCGCTTGACGACACTCAAGTGCAATAGATCAATCTAGAATGAATGCACTTGAATTTTGGCTCAACTACCTCACAATGAATGCACAAGTGTATTTGAGGAGTTGAATGAATGCTCAAGACTCTAAGGATGATAAATAAGGTCTTGCACTCTGTCCTTGAGTAGGTGGACGGGTATTTATACCCCCCCCACAAACAAATATGACCGTTGGGGAGGAATTCCAACTTCAGTGCTCTTTACAGATTATCATTATGTACCGAGCGGTACTACCGCTCTTCACCAACTGATCCGTAACGGCTATAACAGAGGCATTAACTCCCTCTGACATAACTGTTTAAATCGCGGCGCGGTACTACCGCTAACCAACATACAGTACTACCGCTGGCCGGTCGTACCACTCAACAATGGCGGTACTACTGTTCCTCAAAGAATCCAAAACGGATGCTCTCTGAAAAAAATGTACCGCTCAACATTTCAGTATTACCGAGGTGCGATAGTACCGCTAGAACAATAGGGTTTTGCAAACCAAACCTAAAAGGTGTCTCTCTGTTTTTTACATACCGCCAACTAGAAATCGGAACAACTAGGTTGCGGTAGTACCGCACCACGAGCCCGGTCGTACCGCTGAGTGGTAGTACCGCCGACCTAACGTCGGTACTATCGATAGTCCTAACAATGCAAATTGGCTTTTCCAAAACAAATTCCAAATGCATGCATCATTCTAAATTGACCCAAATGGCACAAGAGCATGCTATCAAGCTACTAGTCATGATCCCTCTTAATAGTACGGAGTTTATCCTAAAATCCGATCTTTCATCCATTTCTCCTAAGACCGGTAAAACATAAAAAGGATCTTAAACTACTTGTACCTTGCCTTTGAGCCATATTGATCTTCATGTTGTCTTTTAGCATGCATCTTCAAGTTATTAAACTCACCATTGGGACTTAACCTTGTAAATACTCAATAAATATGTTAGTCCCATATTCACATATTATCATTAATTACCAAAATAATTTTTAGGGGTCTAGATGCTTTCAATCTCCCCCTTTTTGATAATTGATGACAACCCAATTAATATGAGAGAAAGATTATTTTGAATATATTCCTTGTTGTGAAACGAGTGTATATTATTTTGATAACTTAGCAACAAAATAATTCTTGCAATGTCGAACCCGGGAACAAAGTATCCTGAATCCTCTGTGTTCATATACCAGTCCAGGATTTCTAGTGTACACAGTCAAAAATGATATCACAAACATATCACACATTCTATTAATAACAATAATAATTCATAGTTTAATACAAAACGGGACCTGAGGCCAAATAAATAAATAACACAACGGAAGCAAAAGCAGTAGTAGTAGGCCATACGATTCGCCATAGGCAATCGTCCAGAGGCGTAGCCTAAGCATCGGTGTCCTCACCGTCCTGATAGAAGTCTTCTCCTGAATAAAGATATTCAACAAGAGTGAGCATAACTTCCGTGCTCGCAAGTTACACCTAATATTGAATTGTTATGCATGCATAAAGTAAACAAATGAGATTGGCAGGCTTTATTTGCATAAAACAACATGTTCAGTTTAAATACTCATATTAATTTCCAAGGCCATTTTTATACTATATGTAAAATCAGATTTTAAAATGATAGTTGTATAGTGGATAACCTCTAATAACGAATGGTGAAGGATACCCTCCTATCACATGGCTAACCGCCTAATTTTACCACAAGGATTAACCATCCTAAAAAACATCTGTTAGAATCATTTTAAAACAAAAAACAAAGTCTAACTTAAAGTGGCTTTGCTAGCATGTCCATGACCGCGAACGCGGCTATTCGAATAGTTTTCTACTCTGCAGAGTTTCTACAACTTTACCCACACGAGATAATTTGCTCTTTATGTCGGCCAATACACGCTTTCGAAGGCGTGTGACTAAGCAATTATCACAAGGCCGTTACAATGTTCTACCTTAAAATATTTATGCCTGCTAAGGTTTCGCTTCCATTGGACTAACCATCCTCCGGGAGCCCCCTCTTGCGCCAAAGGGGACTATCGTTCGCCGACACCCACACAAACAACATGGCACAAATAACAATGAGGTATCACAAATTATTAAGCCAGGTCCTGCCCAGACAAGACATGTGGGGGTACGATAAGGCATAGCAAGATGCGGCTCAAAGACCGGTCCTTAACTGACTTGGGCGTCTTCCAAAATAAACCCTGGGCCTTAACACTAACCGGATTAAGCCCGTGCATAAACCTACACCCACCATTCATCCATTTCGCCTAAGTCCAAACCCATTTTAATTTTATTTTAAATAAAACCATCTTTATAAATTTTCTATGGTAAAACAATACCATAGATTCAAATTTAAACCAGTTTGAAATGATTTGGCTAAATCCTCCCAAAATCACAATTATGATCTAAGCATTGGCTAAGCATATGATTATTCTCAAAATTGTTTTATCTAATGGTGACAAGGAAATGATAATCAATATTCAAATTGGCTATATAAAAGGAATTGGAATAACTAAGTATTTAAACTGGGAATCAATATAATTGAATAAAAGTACGCATACGATAATAATTTAAAAACTAAATTAAAAAACTTTAAAATATTGGGTTCAAAATGATCAATGGTATAACTTGCCTTCATTGAAGTCTTAGTACTCTAAGTCCTTTGAAGGATCGAACTCTCTGGAGTCGTCGAAGTCTATACACGAAAATATGACAAATTCAATTGAAATTCGAATAAATTCAAAAATTCAAATCAAACTAACTCCAAATCAAATAATTTTAGTTAAGTTAGCTAGATAATGATTTTATACAAATTTAGAAATTTGAAACACCCAAATTAGAGTTTGGATGCAAAAGATATGAGTTTTGGAAGTTTTAACCCTAAATCTGAATTTAAATGATTTTCCCGAATTATTTTTCTAAAGGATAATTCCAATTACTGCGCAAGGATGACGTCAGCCCTCAGGATTTTAGAATTAAAAGAATTGAAATGAAATCCTGACATGCGGGCCCCACTTGTAAGTGGCTCGGTCCTCATGGACCAAGTCCACCGGTGACACGTCAATGCCACATAGGCAGAAATGGTGAGATGGCGGTGACGTGGCGTGCACGTGGTAGTGCTACGGTGGCAAAAAGGCGGCGAGGCTCTCGGCCCTAGGGTCGCTGGAGTTGGGCTGCACGACGGCGACTGGCAAGGTGCGTAAAGGAGAGAGGAAGGTGAGGGGATGTCGATGCGCTTACCCAAATGACAAGAGGAGGACGGAGGCGGCCGACGGCGAGGTGAAAGCTGCGACGCGGTGCGAGCGAAGGTGAAGTAGGTGTTCCGAGGGTCCTCTGGCGAGGCGAAGGTGCGCACCGGCTTCGCGGTGTCACGACGATGTCAACGTTGGCGGGGGCAAGGGCGGAGCGGCTCCGGTGGTGGCGCAATCAAAGCTCCAAGCTTTCTTGGTCGGCGGCGAAGAAACTCCAAATTGGGGCGCTAGAGACGAAGAGGGTGGCAATGGGTGGCGGCGTTGGGTTGTGGGGGAAGATTGCACACCCAAGGCTTCCTTTTATATGGGCCGAGGGGCACCGGGGCGGCGTGGAGATTGTGTGCGGCAGTTACGGGATCGTGGGCTAACCGACGCGGAGAAGAGGGGAAGAGGGTGGGGGTCATGGTGGAGGCGGGCGCGGGTCGTGCGCACGCACGCGCAAGAAGCTAAGCAGTTAGGGAATGGCCGTTGCGGAGCTTCAAGCTCGCAACAATGGCGGCGAGGCTTGACCTCACGGAGAAGACAACGGGGAGGAAGAAGCAGGCGGGCCCACATGGCGGTGAAAGAAAAGAAAGGAAAAAGGAACGGGCGCTGCGGTGGCCGTTTGATTTTGATCGAACGGCTCATAATGAGTGGGCCGTTCGGACCGTCTGGAAGTCACAATGAATCTTGGCCGTCTATTTTAGATTGGACGGTCCACAATGAGTGGGCCGTTCGGACCGTCCGGAGGTCACACGAGATCGGACCGTTGGTTCTTGATCCAACGGTTGACGCTGGTTGGAGTGTTTTAACGCGCGGGCGCTCGGGTGAATGGGTGGCTGGCAGGTGGGACCGGGGTGGGAGAGAGGGTGTGCGGTGCGGGCTTGCTCGGGCTGAAAAGGAAAGGGCATTGGGCCAAACAGAGGAGTTTCGGCCCAAAAGGCATTTTAGGACTTTAAACTGATTTATTAATTTAAATAATCCGATTAATTAAAAAGGCTTTAGAAAATAGCAAATAAAATCTAAAAAATTCTAGAAAAATTCACAGAAATTCCTAGAGTTAATTTGGACTTAAATAAAATAATTTCAACTTAAAATTGGTAATAGTTTTTGCACATAAATTTATTTTGGCTTTAAATAACTAAAGAAAAGCTTTTAAAAAATTCAGAAAAACCACAAAATTAATTAAGTTTTAATTTTTAACTAAATTTGAAATTTTGGGCTGTTACGTGCAATGAGCTCGAATGCGTTTTGACAATTATTTTCTTGTTAAAGCCAAAAATAAAGAAAGCTCCCCCTAAACATGTGCATATAAATGAAAGAGAATCATTGCAAGCATATGTATAGATTTTTAGAAATTTTGGCAGAGTTTCTTTTGCTTGATAGAACTTGAGGAATAATTGCAACAATATAGAATGACCATAATAAAGATTGCAATTTAGAGAAGAATATAAGCATAACATTAACCATCAAGTTCAACAATAAAACCATATCAAAGTAAACTATTACAAGCACATTAGCATACAACCATAACAAGTTTAACATTACAGGTTTAACATCAAAACATAACAATAATCCACAATACACATAGTGTATATAGTGATAATAATAGCTCCCCCTAAATCTTTCTCCTATGCTTCTCTTCTAGCAAGATTTTCTTCTGCTTCTCCCCCTTTGGCATCAAAGTACCAAAAACATCATGCAGCTGGATCCTGAGGGGGAAGAGTAGCTGGAGCCTGAGGAGCTGGGGCCTGAGGAACTGGAACTAGAGCAGAAGAGGTAGAAGCTCCTAGAGGTGTGTTAGGACGACGGTGAGAGAAGCGCTGAGGAGTAGTCAAAATCTGCTCCATAGCATAGACACACTCTGATATAGCAACCATCCTGTTGTGAGTCTCATTCTAGAACTCTATCTGTGCTGTCTTCATCTCCAGTTGAGTGTCCTTTAGCTCTTGCTGATTGGTCATGACTAATTGCAGATTGTTGAGGATCATCTCCTGATTGTTCAGAATCTGAGCAAGAGTGACCTGATCCTGAGCAACATCTGCAGCTACCTCATCTGGAGCATCATCTCCTTGCTGACCCTGCTGACCCAGAATAGGAGGACCTTCTCGAGGTTTGTATGCCTTATAGGGAGAGCCCAAACCTCCATGATACTCAAACTTGCTGAGGATCAAAGCCATGATATAGGGAGCATAATAAATCCTTTTGACTCTATCATTCTTTGAAGAAGCTATGCCCCTAATTATAACATCCACCACATCAAATTTCTTCTCAGGCATAATGTTATCAATAATGTTCCATGTATGTCCTCTCACAGCATCAAAATTCCCACTCTTGGGAAGAATGGTATGATTAATAATTCTATTAATCAGATTAGAAATGGATTTAAGACCATGAATCTTCTCTGGTGTATACCTGACATTTTGATTATAGAAACCTGTCCAAGCTGGGACTAGTAGAGCAGGCCTGTCATATAGCTTCTCCCACTTGCCAGATGATGTTCTCAGAACATGTTCAAAATCTTTCTTGCTGCTTTTCATATAACTGGTTACTGTCATCCATTTCAGCTTGGAAAAATCTGGAGAGACATACACGGTGGCATAGAACTGTCACACAATCTCCTCAACATAGTTGTTTTTGAGAGCTACAAGATCATGAAGACCAACTTTTTGAAAAAGTCGATACACACCATTATACTTGTCCAATGCATTGATGTGCTGCCAATTAATCCACTTGTGATCTGCAAATTTTCTGTTTGGTCCATAAAGCTGCTCATAAACTTTTTTCTTGAAACTTAGTGTGAAACCTTGGATTTATGGAATCTGAAGGATAAACATACTGATCACTGTGTCTCAAGATAACATAATCATCAGTTGGAATTGTCCTTAAATCAACTTGATGCTCTTCTAGCTCTCCCATTTCCTCATCTGATTGAGCCTGAACTTCTGTTTCTGTCTCAGAGTTAGACTCAGATCCTGACTCAGCTTGTGAGGACCTTTCCTCACCTTCAGACTCGCTAGCTGCTAGTCCTTTGCCCTTTTCATGAGTGTCTTCTTAGCGACCTTCTGAAGTTGGAGCTGTAGGAGGTTGAGAGGAAGAAGATTGTTCTCTAGGAGGGCCATGTGACTTGTGAGTCATGATTCTTGTCCTTGGCATCTTCACAAGGAGAGGATAAGTTACAAAGAGTACAAATGATCAAATAAAATAGAATTAATTTGAATGGAATGATCTTTGCTTTTCTGTCAGGGAAATCGGTAGTACCGCATGTCTTTAGTCGGTAGTATCGTGATCCGGTAGTACCGCCATTGTTAAGCCGGTACGACTGCATCGCGGTAGTTTCGTGCTCAAAGGAGCGGTAGTACCGCTTTCCCAGAACAGGTTCGAGGGCACGAATTTGATTGATATTTTTGATGTTTCTTATGGAGTGAATCCATAGAATAGATGTGTAATCATCATGAAACATCAATTTTGTCAATTTGCCTAACAAGAACTGCATTAAATCATCTACATTCTAAATTAACCCTAAATGTGACCTAGAGTTCCAAATTTAGGTAAAACGAAGATGAAAAGTAGGTTTACCTTGAGGATTGAAGGAGTGAAACCCTAAAGATGCAAGAAATCAATGAGTATTGAAGAATCACCGAAGAAATTTGAGAAAATATGAGGAGGAATCGAGTGCTCTTCGGTTTTGGAGAGAGAGAGAGGCCGAGAGGAACTGAAACGGTGAAGAGATGCAGTCGAACCGTTCGAGAGAGTAAAGAGGTAAAGGGTAAAACTGCAGACAATTAATGCCCATTTACCAACCGACGCGGTAGTTCTGCCTCTTGACCGCCAGTAGTACCGCCAAGCGGCAATCATCATTGTGGTTATAGCGCCGTAGTATCAAGATCATGGTCATACTGCAGAATCTCGCCAGTAGTTCCGATTATCCTGGAGCTTCAAGAAACTGACTTTGGATTTGAAAATTATGCAAATGATCCTTAGTTTTGCACACAAATAAATATCTTTTAGGATCATTATGCATTGAATAGACTAATGTCTATCTAAGAACATACTTTTTATGATCATAGGGATTTTTAATAAAATATTTTGAAAATATTTTCATAAAAAGCTTCAAATAACACCAAATAAAGCAAAATGCATGAGGCAAGAGTTCAACCAACATTTGAATAGTCTATGACATTTAATTCATTCCTCAATTTGCAAAAGCGGCATTCATCTAAAGGTTTGGTGAAAATATCCACTAATTGATCTTCGATTCGGATGTGGCTAATTTTAATATTTCCCTTGCTCACATAATCTCTCAAGAAATGGTGACGAATATCTATATGCTTGATTCTTGAGTGTTGGACATGATTATTGGCTATTTTCACGGTACTATCATTATTACACAAAAGAGACATTTTATCAAATTTAATTCCATAATCCATCAAAATTTGCCTCATCCATAGCAATTGAGCACAACAACTTCCCGTGGAAACATATTCGGCTTCGGCAGTGGATAAAGCTACGAAATTTTATTTCTTGGATGATCATGATACTAAAGATCTTCCTAAGAATTGACAACTACCGATGTGCTTTTTTTTATCCACTTTACAACCCGCATAATCGAAATCCGAATATCCAATTAAATCAAATTTAGCACCTTTGGGAAACCATAGGCCAATGCTAGAGAAATGCTTTTAAATATCTTAGTATTCTTTTTACGGCCATCAAATGGTACTCTTTTGGAGTTGCTTGAAAGTGCGCACACATGCAAACACTAAACATAATATCGGGCCTAGATACGGTAAGATAAAGCAAACTACTAATCATAGACCTATAAAGCTTTAAATCTACCGATTTACCTCCCTCATTTAAGTCAAGATAACCGTTGGTTGCCATGGGAGTCTTGATTGGTTTTGCATCCTCCATGCCAAATCTCTTGATCAAATCTTTTGCATACTTTATTTGGCTCACGAAAGTTCCATCTTTAAGTTGCTTGATTTGAAGTCCAAGAAAATAACTTAATTCTCCGATCATGGACATTTCAAATTCCCTAGACATCATACCACCAAATTCTTTGCAAAAATCTTGATTAGTAGACCCGAAAATAATATCATCAACATAAATTTGACAAACAAAGAAATCATCATCTAAAACTTTAGTAAATAAAGTTGAATTAATTTTCCCGATTTTGAATCCTTTTGATACTAGAAAATCTCTAAGGCGTTCATACCATACTCTAGGAGCTTGTTTAAGACCATAGAGCGCCTTGGAGAGTTTATAGACATGATTTGAATATTTAGGGTCTTCAAAACCGAGAGGTTGTTCAACAAAAACAAGTTCAGATATTTTTCCATTTAGGAAAGAACTTTTAACATCCATTTGAAATAATTTAATATCAAAGCACGATGGAAAAGCAAGTAATATCCGAATTGACTCAAGTCTAGTTACAGGAGCAAAGGTTTCACCAAAATCCAAACCTTCGACTTGTGAATATCCTTGAGCGACCAACCTTGCTTTGTTTCTTACAACCATACTATTCTCATCTTGCTTGTTCCTAAAGACCCATTTTGTACCAATGACGTTGTGTTCTTTGGGCCTATCTACTAATGTCCAAACTTCATTCCAGGTGAAGTTATTGAGTTCTTCATGTATTGCATTCACCCAATCCGGACCATCTAGTGCTTCTTCTATATGTTTTGGCTCAATAGAAGAGACAAAAAAGTAATGTTCACAAAAAGAAGCAATACAAGATCGAGTTTGAACACCCTTACTTACATCACCTAATATTTAATCTATTGGATGATCTTTTGTAATTGCATTGTGAATTCTTGGTGGTAGGTTGGATGGTTGATCAGCTTCTTTATTGTCCTCTTCACAGATTTGGATTTGATTTGTAGAAGAGGTAGGAGGTTCAACTTGAGTGGAAGATGATGGATCATCCTTGGGCTTGATGTTGTCAATTTGCATATTCTCCATGGCTTTTCTTAAGGCTTCATCACCTACATCATCCAAATTCTCGTGCACTTATTGAGAGCCATTAGGTTCATCAAATTGCACATCGTGCCTTTCTTCAACTAAACCGGAGTTTTTGTTAAAGACATGATAAGCTTTGCTATTTAAAGAATAACCAAGTAAGAAATCAACATCACAACGACTTGCAAATTTTGAAAGACGAACACCTTTTTTTCAAAATATAACACTTGCAACAAAAAACACGAAAATAAGAGATGTTCGGTTTTCTTCCAACAAGAAGCTCATAAGAAGTCTTTTTCAAAAGACGATGCAAATAAATACGATTTATGGCATGACAAGCGGTGTTAATTGCTTTCGCCCAAAAACTATCGGAAGTATTATACTCATCAAGCATTGTCCAAGCCATTTCAATTAATGTACGATTTTTCCTTTCTACAACTCCATTTTGCTCCGGAGTGTAGGTTGTGGAAAGTTCGTGTATTATTCCAACTTTATCACAAAAGTCTTCAACTTTAGTATTCTTGAACTCGGAACCATTATCACTACGGATTTTCTTAATTTTGAAATCAAATTCATTTTGAGCCCTTTTTGCAAAATTTTTGAAAATGCCAGAGGTTTCGGCTTTGTCATGTACGAAGAATACCCATATGTATCTAGAGTAATCATCCACAATGACTAAACAATAGCTATTATCTCCGATACTCTTATAGATTGTTGGCCAAACAAATCTATATGTAAGAGTTCCAATGGTCTACAAGTTGATATGATACTCTTGGAAGGATGAGAGTTAGCGACTTGTTTTCCGGCTTGACAAGCACTACAAAGTCTATTTTTCTCAAACTTCATATCTTTCAAGCCAACAACAAAATCATGTTTGAAAAGCTTTTTGAGCAGAATCATTCCAACATGAGCTAGCCTTCTATGCCAAAGCCAACCCAATAAGGTTTTTGCAATTAAACAAGTTTTTAAGCACGATTCATTTGAAGTAAAATCAACCAAATAAAGATTTCCAAATCTAAAACCTTTGAAAACTAAAGAACTATCTTTTGCATTTGAAATTGTAACACCTTCATTAGAGAATAAGCAAATTAAGCCAAGATCACATATTTGAGCAACGGATAGCAAATTGAAATTTAATGATTCTACTAGAAATACATTAGAAATGGAAAGGTCATTTGAGATAGCGATTTTACCCAATCCTATTACCTTTCCTTTGCTATTATCACCAAATGTGATCTTGTCAACTCGTTTACTATTCTTGAATGTGGTGAATATCTTTCTATCACCGATAATGTGTTGAGTGCATCCACTATCAAGCACCCAATGTTTTCACTGTTTTTATAGTTCATCTACAAAACAAGAATCAAGTTTTTTTAGGTACCTAAATTTGTTTGGTCCTTGGAGGTTAGTGACCAAGGATTTAGGCACCCAAATAGCATTCTTTTTAGCGCCTAAAATTGAAGTGCCAACAAATCTAGCAATGACTTTACCATCCTTAGTTTTTCTAAGCATATAGCATGAATCATATATACCAAGGGCTGGAGTCTTACCAATAAGACAAGCTTGTTGTAAATGTCCTATTTCCCAGCACTTATGACAATACTTACCATTTTGCTTAACAAATCTTGTAGCCTTGTTTACCGGTTTCTTACCTTTCTTGGGTACATACCCAAGTCCTTCTTTGTTGAATGAGCACCTTTGCTCACTCAAGAGCTTGTCAAGGGTAGCCTTACCCTTGAAGCATTGTTTCAAGCTTTTGCTTAGTCTGGTCACTTGTTCTTTTAGCTCATTGTTTTCAACAACAAGCTTTGCATCATGAGACTTAGCATTATCATGATTAGAGTTAATATTAGAACAACATGGCATAACAATATGATCATTACATGAAGTAGATGCACTAGTCTTAACAATTTCTACACTAGGAATTTCATCAATAGTATGACATGTAATTGCTATACTAGAGTAAGACTTGCTTGAATTTTCTTGGATAAGCAAGTTATGAGCTTCCTTTAGCTCCTCATAAGAATCTTTTAAAGAAATATGCTCTCTCTTCAAGACATTATATTTTGATATTTCTTTTCCAAGATATTCATTCAAGTCTTCAAGCATATCTATTAATTCATTATAAGATGGTTCATCATCATTAATAGATTTTACCTTATCTCCTTTTGCCATGAGGCAAGTAGGAGTGGAGAAGAGTGATGGAGCCTCCTTGATGGCGATACCAACGAGTCCCTTCTTCTTGGGAGACTCATCCTCATCAGAGTTGGAGTCGGTTAACTCCTTATCGGAATCCCACTCTCCAATATGGGCTTCATACTTGCCATCCTTGTGAAGTTCCTTAAAAAGTTTCTTCTTACCATCGTATTCCTTCTTCTTGAATGATTTGCCCTTGTCATCCTTCTTTAAAGGACAATGAGAGGCAATGTGCTCCTTCTCTTCGCAATTATAGCACCGGATGTTGTTATAACGCTTGTTATCACTTGAGAATTTTCCTTTCTTACTCTTGTCGAAGTTGAAGCCTCTATGTGGGCATTTTCTCATGAATTTCTTCATTCTTCTCACAAGAAAGGCAAATTCCTCTTCGGAATCTCCTTCATCCTCATCATCACTTGATTCCGCTTTGGTCTTGAAAGCGATAATCTTTTTCTTTGAGGAAAACGACTCCAAGAGATCTTCCTTATCTTTCTTGAACAACTCATTTGTTATGAGGTTGCCCAAAAGTTCTGTTGGCGTCATCCTTGGCAGCTCGGGAGAGTTGAGAAATAACATCACCAACGTCTCATACTTATCCGGAAGAGCCATAAGTATCTTGCGCACAATATCAACACCAAGAAAGTTAGTGCCAAGACCTTTGAGTTCATTCACAGTGTTGTTGGATCTTGAATACATCTCATTGATGTTTTCATGATGCAACATTATGAATGTCTCATATTTGATCCGAAGCCTATGCAATTTGGCCTCTTTGACCGTGGATGTTCCCTCATGGATTTCTGAGAGGGTGGTCCAAATTTCGTGAGCGATTTCCAAATTGCACACTCTATTGAACTCATCCGCGTTCAAAGCACCAAAAAGAGCATTCATAGCTTAGGCATCTAAATGAGCATTACACACCTTTTGATCCGTAGGAATTAGTGGATTAAGAAGCATGGCATAATCCTCATTTACGATTTTCCAAATGCTTGGATTCATGACCTTTAAATAAATTGACATTCTAATTTTCCAATAAGCATAATTTGAGCAATCAAACAAATGAGCCTTTCCTATAGCAATTCCCTCACTAGCCATCCTTTTCTCTCGTAGATGGTTAAGTCTAAATCAATGAGAGACCAAGCTCTGATACCACTTGTAGGATCAAGGATAACCGACTAGAGGCGGGAGGGGGGGTGAATAGGAGGTTTTTAAACTTTTTGACTAATTAACAATTTAAGCCAATTTAAGAACTAAGTCTAAACTAGATACAATTCTAGCTAAGCAATTCAACACAATATAAATGCTAGAATTGTAAATGCGGAAAGTAAAGACTAGAAATAACCACAATAAAGACAACGGTGTTTTTCCCGTGGTATCAAAGACTTGCTGGTCTTCACTAGTCCACGTTGAGAAAGCTTTAACGAATCAAGTCGGCTCCACGAATTAAGCCTTCCCTTGATCACTAGTGGTTGTTCTTCCTCCGCTCCGGAGATGGCGAATACCAAGCCACTCACAATCTTGGCACCAGGCCTCTTCACAATCTTCTTGAAGAGATCACCGTGTAATCTCCGCCAAGCCGTCTAGGTGTTTGGCAAAACACCAAGAGTAATAAATCGATGACCTTCGCTTGACGACACTCAAGTGCAATGGATCAATCTAGAATGAATGCACTTGAATTTTAGCTCAACTACCTCACAATGAATGCACAAGTATATTTGAGGAGTTGAATGAATGCTCAAGGCTCTAAGGATGTTAAATGAGGTCTTACACTCTGTCCTCGAGCAGGTGGAGGGGTATTTATACCCCCCACAAACAAATATGACCGTTGGGGAGGAATTCCCCAACTTTCAGCGTTTTGCGGTACTACCGCTCTTCACCAACCGCTCCGTAACGGCTATAACAGAGGCATTAACTCCCTCTGACATAACCGTTTAAACTGCAGCGCAGTACTACTGCCAACCAACATGCGGTACTACCGCTGGCCAGTCGTACCGCTCAACAATGGTGGTACTACCGTTTCTCAAAGAATCCAAAAAGGAAGCTCTCTGGAAAAAACGTACCGCTCAACATTTCGGTAATACCGAGGTGCGGTAGTACCGCTAGAACAACGCTGGTACTACCGTTCATAGGGTTTTGCAAACCAAACCTAAAAGGTGTCTCTCTGTTTTTTCCGTACCGCCAACTAGAAATCGGAACAACCGGGTTATGGTAGTACCGCAGCACGAGCCCGGTTGTACCGCTGAGCGGTAGTACCGCCAACTTAACGTCAGTACTACCGATAGTCCTGACAATGCAAGTTGGCTTTTCCAAAAACAAATTCCAAATGCATGCATCATTGTAAATTGATCCAAATGGTACAAGAACATGCTATCAAGCTACTAATCATGATCCCTCTTAATAGTACGGTGCTTATCCTAAAATCCGGTCTTCCATCCATTTCTCCTAAGACCGGTAAAACATAAAAAGGATCCTAGGCTACTTGTACCTTGCCTTTGAGCCATATTGATCTTCATGTTGTCTTTTAGCATGCATCTTCTAGTTATTAAACTCACCATTGGGACTTAACCTTGTAAATACTCAATAAACATGTTAGTCCCATATTCACATATTATCATTAATTACTAAAACAATTTTTAGGGGCCTAGATGCTTTCATCGGGCTGTGCGCTCCTGCCTCGGGATGCCTCCGCCGCCACCTTTTCCCCGGGTCGTCGTCGCTGCCCTGGTCTTGGGCCGCCGTCGCCGCCCTGGTCTTGGGCCACCGTCGCCACCCCTCCCTCCACCTTGGGACGCTACCGTTGACCCTGCCTCGGGTTGCCGCCGCCTTGGGCCACCGTTGTCGCCCTCACCTCGGGCAGCTGTCGCCTCGGTCTCGGGACGTTGCCGTCGTTCCTTCCTCTGGCCGCCGTCGCCACCCCTGCCTCTGGCCACCGCCGCCGCCTCGGTCTCGAAGCGCTGCCACCGCCCTGGTCTCAGAGCGCCGCCACTGCTCCTGCCTTAGGATGCCACCGCCGCCCCTACATCGGGCTCTTGCTTCTTAGCAGTCCTCATCGCTTCTGCCACCTCCCTCGTCTGGTATCTTGTCTTCGTGGATCTTGGACTTTGGTGCTTCTTTTCACATGACACTAGATTCTACTCGCCTCACTTCTGTGAGTCCCACAGTTTTTCCTTCTTTTGTTGAGACTACAAATGATACCTCTCTTCCTATTGCAGGCCGATACATCCTTTCCACTTCTTCCTTTCATGTTCCTGCCATCTCTCATGTTCTCTAGCTTACTATGTAACTTATGTCAGCCGATCAGATCACTGATCACGACTGTCGTGTTATTCTTGAGTCCGACTCTTGTTGTGTCCAAAACTGCCACACGGGGACTGTGCTTGGTGCTGGCCCTCAGCACTGTGATTTGCAGTGTCTTTGGGAGCTCGACTGGTTGCACCCTCCTTCCGCTGTTTCCACCAGTCAGTACACCTGCCTTTGTTTTTGTTGCGTCCTCTACTACTTCCTTTGCTCAGTGGCACCATCATTTGGGTCATCTCTGTGGATCGCGACTATTGTCTCTAGTAGGTCGTGGTCTTCTTGGGTTTATTTCTAGTGATGCCTCTTTACCTTACATGGGTTGTAATCTTGGCAAGCAGTTGCAGCTCCCCTGTCCCTCTAGTGATTCTGTCTCGGCTCGTCCTTTTGATCTTGTTCACTCCAATGTTGGGGTCCGGCTCTCTTTGTTTTGAAAGGGAGTTATCGATTCTATGTGATCTTTATTAATAATTATTCTTGCCATACTTGGATCTACTTCATGTCCTCTCGCAGTCAGGTTCTCTCTATTTACGAGAGTTTTGCCACCATGGTTCGAACCCTGTTTGATTCGGCCATTTGTTTTTTTGTGCTCATTTTGCTGGTGAGTACCTATTTGCTACTTTGCGTCGCTTTCTCGTTGAGCAGGGTACTCTTCCCCAGTACTCTTATCCTGGTGCTTACGCTAAGAATGGTGTCTCTGAGCGTAAGCATCGTTACTTGCTTAAGACAACTCGTGCTCTCATGCTTGCCTCTTCAGTTCCACATCACTTCTGGGCCGAGACTGTCTCCACTGCTGCTTTTCTCATTAACATGCAACCTTCCACTACTCTTCAGGGTTCTACTCCTGTTGAGCGTCTCTACGGTCGGGCTCCTGAGTACAGTCACCTTCGTTGTTTTGGTTGTGTCTGCTTTGTCATTCTTCCACCTCGTGAGCACACCAAGCTGACTGCTCAGTCAGTTGAATGTGTTTTTTGGCTACAGTCTTGAGCATAAGGGTTATTGCTGCTACCACCCTGTTGCTCGCCGGATGAGGATATCTCGGGACATCACCTTCGATAAGTCCCACCCTTACTATCCTTGTCCCTCTACTGTCAGCTCATATTCTCTTGTTGAGTCGATATCATTTCTGACTTTTCCTGACACCCAGCTTTCCACTTCTGTTTTGCTTCCGCCTCCACCTTCTTCGCTCCCCTCTCCAAGTTCTTCGCTTCCCTCTCCTCCGGTTCCATCTGTTCCCTCTCCTCTAGAGTTTCCTTCCAGCTCTTTTGTTGAGGTTCCACCATTTCCACTACGCTACTCTCGCCGTTCTCAGCGTACTCCCTCTTCTCCAGTTGAGCCTCCGTCTTTGCTGGGCTCTGTTCCCAGTTCTTCTCTGTCCTTGCTGGGTCCTACTCCACCTTCTCCTCCCAGATATGTTCTTCGTGATCGTCACACTGTCAGACCTCTTGAGTGCTACGGCTTCGCAGCTGCTGCTCTTTTTGAGCCTACGACCTACCTTGAAGCTGCTACTCACCCTAAGTGGCGGCTCGCGATGTTTGAGAAGATTGCTGCTTTAGAGCGTACTAGCATTTGGGATCTTGTGCCCTTACCTGCGTGTATCACTCCTATCACGTGCAAGTGGGTGTACAAGATCAATACCCGCTCGAATGGTTCTCTTGAGCGCTACAAGGCTCGTTTTGTGGCGTGTTGTTTTCAGTAGGAGCATGGTCATGACTACGATGATGCCTTCGCTTTTGTCGCTCACATGACCACTGTTCACCTCTCTTTGTTGCGGCATCTGTTTGACAGTGGCCTATCTATTAGCTGGACGTCAAGAATGCCTTTCTCAATGGTGAGCTGCGTGAGAAGGTCTACATGCAGCTGTCTCCTGGATATTCTGTCCCTGATGGTATGGTTTGTCGCCTTTGTCGCTCTCTATGGACTCAAACAAGCCCCTCGTGCTTGGTTTGACCGCTTCTCCTTTGTTGTTACTACTGTTGTCTTCTCCGTCAGTGATCACGACCCTGTCCTCTTTGTTCACACTTCTCTTCGGGGTCGGATGCTCATCCTTCTATATGTAGATGATATGATCATTATTGGAGATGACTCTCAGTGCATTGCCATTGTGAATGAGCGTCTCAGTGAGCAGTTCTTGATGTTTGATTTGTGTCCTCTTCGTTGCTTCCTTGGGATTGAGATCACTTCTACGCCCGAGGGTTACCACCTCTCCCAGGAGAAATACATTCACGATATCCTTGCTCGCGTTTGTCTCGCTGATCAACGCATGGTGGATACTCCTATGGAGCTTGGTGTTCACCTTCGGCCTACTGATGGTGAGCCTCTTGAGGACCCCACTCACTACCACCATCTTGTCGAGAGCCTCGTCTACCTTGGGATCAGTTAGCAGATTTCTTCACTAAGGCACAGACTAGAGCTCAGCATAGTTTCTACCTCTCCAAACTCAATGCTGTTAATCCACATTTGAGGGAGGTGTTACATATGTATATTAGCTTAGGGTGTTCTTTGCATATAGTAAACCTTGTACATGTTATATTAGCTTTTGGCCTATTAGAATAGATTAAGAGCTCTCATTCCAACGGATGCATCTTGGGACATACCATTTGGATAGTAAAGAGCAATACTAGGGTATAATCCATTTTATAAACAATCAAAAGGATAGAAAATGCGACACTATCTTTACTATTATAAAAGGACTTAGTGGTGGTGATGAGTCTGCAATATATCTCCTCTTGAGTTGGTGAAATCTTTTATGAATAAATATATGCATATATGTATAAGATAAATTTTTTATTTATAGAGATAATTACCTTATATAAATTAGTTTTCTAAATTTATAACTTATATTATATTTTATTTAAAATTCGTTATAATTAATGCACGGACATTCGGCTAGTTAATAACAAAAACATTGGTTGCTCGCCATTTCGGAAATCCACTCATCATTCATACTGTTGGTAAGTGACAACAAAGCTATAAAACAAATATAATAGACATAAGCATTTTGTACTATCTTACATATATTCTTGTTGTCTCAAAGGACTACTCATATCATAAAGCCTCAGTTGCAGTAGAAACTACGAGACTGGCTGTTACAGCTAAATCAAAACAAGTCCCTCTTTACGTCAAATTTTTTTAAAAAAATTTACGTCAAAAAAAAAACAAGTCCCTCATGCAAGTGCATGTTACGTATTAGGGCGCAACTAGCGCTTAGACATACGGTCTGAGCGTCGACGTCGTACACCCGAGCGCCAACACTGCTATGTGTTATACGCAACAAAAAATATAGACCGTGCGTAACATATCAAAAATTTGTATGTACATTTCAAAGAAGGGGAACAAACATATGGAAATGATGCGTTAAAAACTCATCTTACAATCATCACACGCAACAAAATTAAGAACATATCGAAAAAAGTATGCAACATTTTTTTCACTTGGTGCAACATATAAAAAAAGATCATGCAACATATCAAAAAAAGAAGGTGCAACATCAGGAAAAGTACGTAACTTGCAACATCACGCGCTGCAACAAAAATTTTCAACGCCTGCAACAAAAAGTTACAACGCCCGCAACAAAAATTCTCAACGGTTGCAACAAAAATTCTCAACGGTCGCAGCGTTTTCAGACGCAACATTTAGGATCTACAAAATTGTTAATAAAAAAAGAAAACAGCAGACTTGGCCGACGGTCCTTGGCCGGCACCGGAGAGGTGGTCGTAGCGGAAGTGGCCTCTGTGGCGGCGGCGCGTGGCCCAGGTGGAGCAGAGGCGCAGCAGCGGAGCCCGGTCGCCGCGGCAGAGGTGCAGCCCCCTCGGATGATGCGACACGCCCGCAAGCGCGTGCAGCCGTGACACCTCCTCTCCTCGTTGCCTGCCTGGTTGTGCACTTGTGCTGCGCTCTGTGGTGTGAGTGTTTGAGATAGAGATGAGAGGGAGAGGGATGGGGAAGGGAAAGACATTAAAAAGTAGTTGCACTGTGGAGTGTTTGAGGCAGAGAAGGTGGGGACTGGGGAGGGTAGATGGAATTGAATGCCCGTGTGAAGCGCTGATATTTTCAAGTGTGTATTGGAGTGGAGTGTGTGGGCTGTCCCTCGTGGAGTATGTGAGAAATTAATGTTGTGGGACCCAGAGGGTAGAGCGTCCGATGCTCTAGCTCGCTCCGAACGTAGGGTCGTGAGCATTATCCTACGTATTAGTGATGGGTAGACGATCAAAGATTCAAAGGAAAGTGCAAAATTGACACCACACAGTAAATTTCCTTATGACAAAAGTACTTGTGCACGCGGTACAAAACTACTGACGCCACATAAAAAAGGTGTAAATTGACATTATGGGTATGGCAATTTTATAAGCCAAAATAGCGACTTAAAACAACTGCTAAACAGGCTACAAAGCAATTGTCCAAAATTACTGATCCCTCAATCTCTACCTTACTACCTTACATAAAAGCACACGCTTAACTTTCACAACACCAGCTCATTGGAATGACCCTCACCTCAGGGTGATACCTGATGCCGCCTTTCATCGGCCCACGGGCATTATCGTGCTGCACTCTGAATCCGACAAATGACTCCAAGGTACCATCATCTCTAGGGATGGTGCATTCAACCTGCCACAAACACAATGGAGTCAATGCCACAGACCGATAACCCAATAAGCTCATGTTCATGTAAAAAGCAGCGCGTGCAAGAAATCAAGAACACAGCTCATCCATGCGAGCAAGCCCCTTGATCTCGCGGAAAGGGATCAAAAGGCTCTTCTCGAGCTTGGAATCGAGGCCGAGCAGCCTGGCGGTCTGCCGGAAGTTGCGGCTGGTGGCGGCAAGCGCGTTCATGGCAGCAGCACGGTGGCAAAGGAGCTGCCTTTCTCGCAGAATCGCACAAAGATTCGACAGAAGCGAGAGCTCCCGCCCAAGAAGAACAAGCTCACGAGACAAAAGAATTGCAACAAATCAAAGCGGGGATTTCTCCTCTGCGGATTGATGATGCCAGTGCGAGAGGTTGGAGAAAAGACTCGGATGGTATTAGTAGCGAGCGGGAAGCGCGGTGTTGGAACGTGGGGTAGGATCGAAGAGGGAAGCTGTAACCTGCACTGGCTTCTTGATTTGGAGTGCGTTTGGTGGAAGCGGACCCGATTGGGCTCGGCCGCACGGCGTCCCGCGTAAAAGAATAGTACTCCATCGAACAAGGGAAGAAAAATCGTGGGAGAAATCTATGGATCAAACATAGATTTCTCAGCTCTCACACATCCGACCCATTGTGAACTTCGGACTTCCACCCAGAGCATCGAATTTTCAGAAATTCATAAATTAAATGCAACTACGCAAGCACATGCTAAATGCGAAGCTCCAACGTGCGCGGTTGGTTGATTTAGACATGCCATGAATTTTCCCTACAAAACACCAAAGGTCAATGGATTTACCCGTCTGCTTCAGTTAGTAACGAACAGACGACTGAAGGAAAAGGATATCTCGTACTCGTGCGGCGTCCGTGCTAGATAGCGCAATCTCTGTTTGGACTTTGGAGCAACGTCCCGGTCTCGCTGTTACACTCGTACACGACATGGGGAAAAAAGCCCAAACATAGCATTCACCTAGGAAACGGTGACATGCATTCTTCAGCCCGCTCTCTGCATTGAAGAGACAAACGTAGACGAACTTCAGCGACATGTATTACGGTATTATTTCCACCGCGCATCCAAAAGGATTGGTTTAGATCGAGCGCTATCGTACTAAAGGGAACAATAATGGCTACAGTAAACACCCAAAAGGAATGGTCTAGATCGGACGCTAGCGCGCTAAAGGGAACAATAATGGGCACAGTAAACATCTACTGTTTCTACAGTATTTTGCAACGATGCTGCCCTAGATTGCTGTTCACCAGGTTTAGAACAGTGTTCACGTATCACAGCATCAGAGGATATGGATCCATTCACCCGACACCCGTCCTAGTATACCATACAGTCCTGATGACACAACACAATGAACTAGGCTACGCGTGCACGTCTTCGCCGACCGCTCCTCATGATCCTGTCTCGAGCCCGTATTGCCCGATTTTTATTAAAAAAAAATATTATTTTAAAATATTATTATAAAATTAAATAATCGAAAATAATAATACAAAACTAGGTCTCCGTCGCCAATATGAACAGTAGAGAATGTTACTATTTAGCTTTTGATTTTTTTCCTTTTGATGTTTCACGGATGTCTGTTCCAAAAATTTTAAATCTGATTTGAGATAGGAAGAATTGAACGGTGCTAAGTGAATGCATAATTCTAGACAGTAGATCTTATTTCAAACCTGCGATGTTGTTAGTTTGAATGAACAGATGGATGATTATGCAGGCACATCCCATCCTATTGCAATGATAGGTGGTGCTCATCGTCGCTTGGGGACGAAGACTATTTAGTGCCTACTTCTAGAACACACCTTTTGGACGTTTATTTTTATGTTGTTCCTGCCTCGCTACGCCAAGAATTGAATGCCAAAAGATAACGAGATTTGAAATCGGTTTTACAACGCAATTGCGAATTGAAATAGATTTTATTATAAAGTTACAAATTACACGGCGCGTAGGATTTTGTTACGTGCATAAGGAAAGACATCATGCACGATGAAACAAGCCGAAATACACCTACGATACATATGCATTTTTTTGGAATAGAAATAAAGTTGATTGAAACAAAGATCATTAGTTTCAGCGGCACATCGCTCCCTTCCCCTTGTCTCCTTGCTGCCCGCGGTGGCAGCGGTCAGTATTGAAGTCATCCATATCCTGCGAGACGGGCTGAACGATTGAATGATGTTAGGATAACACAACGTTGGGCCAAATGAATAATTATGATGCATAATGAACATAACTTACCTCTTGGATCCAGAGTGTGCCCGGGCGACGAAGAGTGGTATTACAGCCGACGGTCTCACCTGCAGGAGCATTCTCCTTGTCCACTGCCCGCTTGGTCTTGTCGTACTCATATGTTTTCTTAGGCTCGTCCGATGTCTTTTCAGTTGGATCGGGTACATAAGGTGTCCAGTACTTAAAGGTCTCGGTTTGCTATGGAAAGTTCAATATGTACTTATGCTGGATGAACGCTCTATCGTATATCTCTAGACCGTCGATCCATTGGAAGAAGTTGCATTGTATCTCTGGCTGCCATTATGCGCGTGTGTAATCAAGGATTTGTGGAATAAAACGTATGATGTGAAAAATCTTTATGTGTACAAGATACGCTTACGAGCAGCGATTATGATTTTTTAGGAAGACTAATTAATTAACGACTACTTAATTAGAACTAATTAAATGCGAGTATTTAATTAAGACTACTTAATTACCACTAATAAACAATGACTAAATTAATTACGACTACTTAATTAATACTTGATTACCACCGATTACTTACGACTAATTAACTACAACTACTTAATTACCACTTATAAACTATGAGTAAATTAACTATGCCTAAATTAATTAGGACTTATTATTTACGACTAATAAATTACCGCTAATTAACTATGATAGAAATAATTACAATTAATGCATACGAAAATTTTTACCTTCCCTTGAAGTCAACCTCACTATACTTATACGATCCTAATCACTGCTCTAAACACTCTTTAATTCACAATGCGATCGGAAACATTTTTTTACTTCAATTCTCTCTATTCTCAACGCTGAGCGCGAGAACGAGAATGAATTCGAGAATGAGACCGAGAACGAGCGCGACACCAATTTTTATAGTCGCGCGAAGGCATTTCACGCCGACCGCGAAGCAACGGGAGAGAATCCTTCATGTTGTGCACTGTGATTATGCATACATGCAGACGGAGGCAGCGAGGTGGTGGATGGGACGGGAGATAAGATCGATGTGACTGGGGATGCTTTTGGCAGAATGTGAAAATGTGTCTGTGCCCTAGCCGTAGGGCGATTCGGCCCAAGGGCATGGCTTAATCCAGCCCCAGGAGCACGGACGCGCTAGGTCCGGCCCCCAGGGGACCAGACATGACACGTGGCGGACAGGGAGGGAATCTGGTCCCCAGATGACCGGATGAGAGGAGTCCGGTCCCCACAGGCACGGACACGCTAGGTTCGGCCCCAGAGGACCGAACTTGACACGTGGCAGGTGGGAAGGGAATCCGGTCCCAGATGACCGGACGAGAGGAGTCTGGGCGCTGGAGGAACGGTAGCGGTGACATGGCGCGCGTTCAGGCACTGGAGGCGCGGCAACGGTGACGTGACGGCACGGGGACCATCTGTGACGTGGGGGAACAATGGAGAACACATCCGGGCATGGGGGAACGGTGGAGGGTGCGTGCCGGCCGTCGACATATCTGTTGTACCATTTTTGGCATTACGGTATGTCGACAGCTAATTTTGTTAATAACGACATCAATAATATCATTTAGATAAAAACTCTAAAAAATAGTAGCAATTCATACATGCATATTGTGTTCGGCTGAAAAGAGTTCAACGCTGGATTCGGTATCTGAAGCTAGCAGAGAGGAGGATGATCACACAAGGACCTAGAGGCGTTCGGCGTCGCACTCCATGTCTCGCCCATCAGCAGCATTGTCGATCTTTCTGTAGCGACAGTGATTGGCTGAGCGCAGATTCTGCGCAGGAGGAGCAGCTGCATGGTTCGTGATGTGATATTTCTTGCTAGAATATTTTTTTGATGTCGCTGTAAGACGTGAGGTGACGTATGTATCTTGATTTGCCTGTTGGCAGATACAACATCTTTTTACCCTGTATTTTAGAAATAACTACGATCGAGTTATATTTACACATATAGCACTATTGCTGTATGGCAACGTCTCCCCGCGCGCAACGTCAGTCTGTTGCCGCACGGCTACTGTGCGGCAATACCTCCCCCGCCGCCACGTAGCTCCCTCGCCCGCCGTCTGCTGCCACGTCAGTCGTTGCCACACGGCTCTCAGCCCGCCACGTGTCGTATTAGCTCTGAAATTCGGGTTTCGCAGCTATTTGTACGAATTTTAAAATATAGCAAATGAGTTCAAAAAATTATAAAATTTTATGTGAAGTCTCCCGACACAGTGTACTTACTTGTGTAAATTTCCCATAATTTTATTTGTTCAGAATATTTCTCGCTATTTCGTATAATTGTCCTGTTTGTACAAATTTGTAAATGTAGAAAATGAGCTTAAAAAATTATGAATTTTTTTAAGGCTCACAGTGGACTTGATTGTGTAATGTTTTCGACAATTTTATATGTGTTCTGGAATTATCTCAAAAATTTAGAATTTAGGTCGTGAAATTTTAGATTTTAGGTTTCAAAAATTATGGTTTTATGAATTCCCACACAAAGTACCCCTAACAGAATAGGCTTAATCATATCTAATAGAATTTGCTAGCCTCTGGTACAATACAGTATTACTCGAACTCCACAGGCTAAGGGTCCTCCTCAATGTCCATCTCGATGATACACTCCTCGAGGTCCTCTGGATGGTCACTGAGCCACCAACGTCCCTGCGCTGAAGAGTATGAAGAATTCTCTCCTCTGGTAGCTGCAATCGGACCGTGGATCTCCTGAACTGAAGGACCAGGACTAACAGTCTCTGGGTGACACACCTTGCATGCGACCATCCTGTGGGGTACGTCTCTAAGGCGTCTGGCTTGCTGCAGGTCTGGAGTCGCTCCACGATAAGGTAAATCATCATGAGCAACGACCCTCAGCCTGCCATGTGTCGCATTAGTTAGGGTAGTTAGGGTTCGGCTAATTAATGTTCGCTATTTGTACTAGTTTTAAAATATAGCAAATGAATTCATAATTTTTTTGAAAAATTATTGCAAACTGTGTTGGGAGGCTTGACATAAAATTTCATAATTTTTTGAATTCATTTGCTATATTTTAAAATTCGTACAAACAACGAACACTAATTAGCCGAACCCTAACTAATGTGACACGTGGTAGGCTGAGGGCTGTTGCTTAGGATGATTTACCTTATCGTGGAGCGACTCCAGACCTGCAGCCAGCCAGACGCCTTAGAGACATGCCTCACAGGATGGCCACACGCAAGATGGTGTGTCGCCCGGAGACTACTGGTCCTTCAGTTCACGAGATCCACGGTCCGATTGCAGCTACCATAGGAGAGAATTCTTCAGACTCTTCAGTGTAGGGACGTTGGTGGCTCAGTGACCATCCAGAGGACCCCGAGGAGCGTACGTTGAGGAGGACCCTTAGCCTTTGGAGTTCGAGTAATAATGTATTATACCAGAGGCTAGCAAATTCTGTTAGATATGATTAATCCTATTCTGTTAGGGGTACTTTGTGTGGGAATTCATGAAATCTTAATTTCCGAAACATAAAATCCAAAATTTCGCGACCTAAATCTTAAATTTTCGAGATAATTTCAGAACACATATAAAATTATTGAAACATTACAAAATCAAGTCCACTACATCAGGAGCCTTCAATTTTTCTTATAATTTTTGAAGCTCATTTTTTACGTCCACAAATTCGTACAAACATGACACTTATACGAAATAGCGAGAAAAATTCTGAATAAATAAACTTACAGCAACTTTACAAAAGCAAGTACACTGTGCCGGGAGGCTCCATATAAAATTTCATAATTTTTTGAACTCATTTGCTATATTTGAAAATTCGTACAAACAGCCACGAAACCCGAATTTTAGAACCATAACCCTAACTGCCCTAACCCTAACTAATGCGACACGTGGCGGGTTGAGGGCCATTGCCTCACGGCCACCATGCGGTAGTGGCCGATGTGGCAGCAGGGGCAAGGGAGGCGTTGCCGCACGATAGCCGTGCGGCAACGCACTAACGTGGCGCACAGGGAGGCGTTGTCGTACGGCGGCCATGCGGCAACGGTGCTATATGTGCAAATAAAGCTCCGCCGTGGTCATTTTCGCAAATACGGGGTGAAAAGGTCCTGTATCTGCCAAAAAATCTTTATATTCTTCCAAGCCAGCATTTTTCTTGGCCTCGACTTCTACTCCTACATTCTTTTTTGGAAAATTTTATTCATGTCACTGAAAATATGTGTAATATCTGTTTTACCACTCTTTTTGCTCATTTCATTTTTGTCACTCTTCGGTTAGTGCGTATTTTGTTTTTGTCACTCCATTCAATTTTCTGTAAGTCAACGTGTTTGACTATTAATAAATATGAAAAAATATCATAAAAACATCCGAAAATAAGAGAAAAACAGAAAAATTAAGAAAATTACCAAAAAAACACAGGAAAAAATGTGGATAATCTGTTGAATAGTTTTTTTAAAAAAATACACTAGGAAATTTTCTCAAAAAATTACAATAAGAAAAATGTTTCAATCTTCCTCAACTTTTATAGAACATTGTTAAAATTTTCCGTTGTAAAACTTTTGTGCGATTTTAATTTTATGCTCAAAAGTAGTCCTGAAGTTTCTATATTTTCTGGTATTTTCCTTTAAATATTTTCTTTAAATTTTGTATTTTTAAATTATATATTTTATATTTTTAACGGTCAAACACGTTGACTTGATGAAAAATTGAATGGAATAACAAAAACAAAATATGCACTGACGGAAGAGAGGCAAAAATGAAATGATCAAAAGATAGTGACAAAACCGACATTGCACAAATTCTCATTGGCATGAACAAAAAAATCCCTTCATTTTCGTCGGTCAATGTGTGTTGTGCGTGTAGGTTGCAAGCCAAATAATCATGACGCTACCCATAGATTTGGAGGAGACATGGCATTACACGACATTTCTCTTTTGTTTCTCTTAGGGTAGTTTTGAGTTTTTATGGATGATGCAGTGGTGCATAGATTATCTCTCAATATTTTTTGAATTTTTTCATATTGATTTAATGCTCAAAGCCGAAGGATAAGTACAATGGTATTTATACTATGAACAACCATCTTAATTAGGTGTTAACATGCACCTTCAGCGAACCCAGAACCATCATTCCAATTTAGAATGTGTAATGAGATTTCCTCATCTGCTTGCAGCTTGCTAAATGCCAAGTTACCAATTAGCAGTAGTCTATCTGAGCACTACTAGACTGAGGGTGCTAGCAAGGTACACCATGAGCCCTGCCTTCACAGTGTGAAAGATAATACAAGCTAGACAGGGACTATTTTTTTTTAAATAATCTATTTTTTATTCAAAATTACAAAAATAATACCGGTTAATTTTTTTTACAGAAATAATTTCTAGTCATCGTACGGTTGGACGACTTGGGCTAGTCGCCCAACCACCGTGCAACACATATCCAAGTCGCTCAATGGAACAGTGACTTTAGCGTCGCTGGACTTAGTTGCCAAACTGGTGTGCGACATGTGTTGGAATCACCCATTTGTAGAACGAGTTGACTAAATCGCACAGTGGTTAGGCGACTTAGATCAAGTCGCCCAACCACTGGGCGATTTTAGCTTATAGGCCTCCTTTTATGCAAATCCAATTGGAACAATTGTGTTAAAATAGATATTACATTTTTTAGGTATTACATTTAGTGAATCGTATTGTATGATGTTATTTTTAAAAAAGTTAGAAGTGTGGTGACAACGTTGGTTAGTCTGTTTATTATTTTTGTAGAATATCAAGGGTACGAAATTTGTCAGACTTGCAATAACATTTTGTGATCATCGTATATTGTTGTAATGCGCTTAATTTCTGTAGAATTTTATGAGGACGATTGAGATAGTAATGAGCTGTAAGTAGAAAGGTAAGTGATATTACAATGCGCCAGGGATTAACACGGGGCGACAGGTGGCTGGAGGCACCATTTTTTATTTTGTAATCATTTTTTACAAATTATTGAAAGTTAATCCCTCTCGAACTATCCATAACCTAAAAGTAGAGAATCTATATGTGAACCATATATAAGATCATCCTTTGAACTGAGCGTAAATACATATATGGACTGAAAATCTTTTTATAGATTGATATATATCCTTCACAAACAATATTTTTAGACCTTACCCAGAAGTGATACATGTTGTTGGATGTCTTTATAATGATGCTGGGAATAAAACGGAAGAATGGAATGTGAAAAGACAAGGAGATTTGATGTTGCGAATTAAATTAGACTTTATAACGAAGCTGGGAATAACACGGCACATAGGGTTTTGTTACGTGCATAACAAATAGCATCACGCACGATGCAACAAACCGAAGTACTCCTACGATGCATATGCGTCTTTTTGGAATGGAAATAGATTCGACCTTCGACAGGGGGACTAGTACAGAAAGGTTCGACCTACTGCGTGGACTAGGGCCATTTTCCCTTTCTTGCTAGCTCGGCGTTGAACTCTTCGTGGGCCTCTTTGGCCTTGGCCGCAATTTCCCTCTTTCTCTCGCGCTCTCTCTTGCGAGCCTCGCGCTCCCTACGCCTGCATGCCTCGAGATGAGCTTGCGTCTCCCGACGTATGTGCTCGTCATTGCGGCGTCACTCCTCTAGGATCTTGCGGTTTCTTTGGTCATGCCACTCGTCCATGTCGAGAGACCACTGGTCATGTGGGTGGATCTCGTGGTCGATCCACTTGCGGTAGCCACATAGCGTATTCGGGGACTACAGGTAGATGGAAGAGGTTGTTAGTGCGTACTTTGAAAGAGAAATAGTACGAGAACACACTGTAACTGGTCCTTACCGGCTACCGATAGCTACTCGTGTCCCGATGTCGGTCGGGATAGTCGCTGGAGTAGTTCGCGCAACCCCAGTAACGTATGCCCAGGCTGAGCGGGTGCTTGGACTTGAAGAACTTGCATCTGTCCCTGCACCAAAAGAGGAGCGGCGTCTCCCACTTGGGCGGGTGTTGCGGCGAACGCTCGGTTGGAACGTTCGGCATGGGGTTGCTGCTACGGGGGCTTCATTACGAAGAGATGTCATGTAGGCACACGTCTCTTGTTCGACCCGACGCGGCGAAGACTTGCTTTCGTCCTCCGCTCCCAGCCAGCCCTTGCTAGTTCGCGGATCCGGTCCCATTGCCTCTGCGTCATCGTCCATCCGGTGTGGTGAAGGAAGCTCTAGTGTAGTAGCTTTGTGGCGTGGAGACAAGCTCGGTGTTGCGATGTTAGGTTTGGTTGTGTATTGTTCTCTCTCGGATCTCTTCCACCCCTTTTATAAGCCACATGGTTGGCATGGAGTGATGTCCTTTGGTCTTGTCCTTTGCATAAAGTAGCCGTCTGGTTTTGTCCTTTGCATAAAGGCGGCGATCTGGTCTTATCCTTTGCACAAAGCTGCCTCTCTGGTCTTGTCCTTTGCGCAAAGCCGCCCGTCCGGTCTTGTCACTGAGCAAAGCTGCCCCGTCTGGTCTTGTCATTGCGCAAAGCTGGCCTGTCTGGTCTTGTCACTGCGCAAAGCTACCCCGTCTAGTCTTGTCACTGCGCAAGGCTGTCTCCTTTGGTCTTGTCCTTTGCAAAAAGTCGTCTCCTTTGGTCTTGTCCTTTGCGCGCAAAGCGCCCGTGTGGTCTTGTCCTTTGCGCAAAGTCGCCCGTTTGGTCTTGTCACTTTGCAAAGCTGCCCCGTTTGGTCTTGTCACTGCGCAAAGCTTGCCCCGTTTGGTCTTGTCACTACGCAAAGCTGTCCCGTTTGGTCTTGTCTCTATGCAAAGTAGCCAGCCTCGTCTGGTCTTGTCATCTTCAAGGTAACACATTACCCGCTTTGTTAGCCTCCCCCCGTGGGCTATAAAATACGCGGCCCACGCTCCAAAAGTAGGACCACTCGACCCTTGAAACTGTAGGAAGACAAACCTTCTCCGTCCTACAATAACATACCATGGCAGACGTCGAGGGACTAGTCCAACTGGGGTCGCCAAGCAAGACCTTCCCTACAAAGGAGGAGGACTTGACCCTAACTACTGGGTTGATCTTGAACAAGCGTGCTCAGCCGGTATGGTCAAAATCTGCACCGGTGGAGGACGCTTGTTGTGCGAGTCATGGGCGACCCTTTTGATGGCGGACGACGTTTCTTCCGATGCCCACACTCTGGGGTACAATTAGCAAATAGTTTTCTTCATGTTACTGCTAATATAGCCTCCATGCTAACCGTCCCATGCAGCAGATGGTGAAATGCGCCTTTGTCCGCTGGATCGATCCTCCCCATGAATGATATGTTGTGATGTACGTGGATACATTGTGGGACCGAATCTTTGAGTTGGAGGCGCAGATTGACAATCTCAATGAGCAAAATGATAACCTCCGCCAATAGATGCAGCGCGAGAGGGGCAACGAGGAGGTCGTGAACATAGGAGTTCCTATGATCCCACATGCTACTGCGCGAACCCTGGCTGCATATGTGCGTGCCACTACAACGACAGCCAGCCACGTCCGAGGCGCCCCCTGTACAACACTCTAGATGGGTTGTGCGAGGCACCTTCTACTATTAGGCACAGGCGGAGAAACTTGTATCTCGGTGGTCTTCCCTTTTGTATGCAACTATGTTCAATCTCGTAAAGCATGTAACTAAATGGTGGATGTGTCATTGCGGTTGCCTTTTATCGAGTTGACTATTGCATCGATGTGTCGCGTGCATTAAGCTATAGGCATCGATATGCATTGAACAAACATGCATTATATGAACGAGTACTGAAAACATACATTATCTGCTAGAATTAAGATGAGATATTGACACTTCAAATAAAGTTAAAATTTGCAATTACGATACAATTAGTTCCATAGTGCTTACAAGAACCAAAGTATTGACTGAAGTACAAGTTACAACATACAAGCAGTTCTAATACAAGTTACTTTATGCTGGTGTTCCTACGTGTCGGCATGCGCCTTGCAAGTTCTCACAGTGTGGCCTTCTGGCGGCGGCTCTGAACGCCTACCGCCGCTTGACTTCCCTTCGTCCATATCGTTCCTAATCGCGACTACTCCTAACGGCCCTTTCCCCCTTTCAACAGGTCTAGATCAGGAATCCAAGTCCTATTTGCAGTATCCAACGTGGTGAAGTTACCCACAACCCTGAAGCCTCTTAGCTCGCCACACCATGCCTGTTGCACCCTCTCCTTCATGAAGTACTCCGATATGAAGTTCGATGGGTCCATGCGAATGGTCCCACACGCGGCGAGAACATGAGAGCATGGCTTGTGAATGAGCTTTAGCTTGTTGCATGTGCAGCTAGGTTCATTCACATGGTCTCCAAAGCATACCTCATTGGTAACAAGAGACCAAGCCGTCCCGAATCCGGCTCTGTCTCGAAGGATCACGTTGAATCGATGCTCCGTATTGCCCCTTATGAAGACCATGTGCGATTGAGCCTTCTCGGTTTTGACCTGCATGTATGCTGTAATCTTCAAGCAGTACGGTGTTTGTGGGTTGGCTGTATGAAGTGCCACATTTGCATGGCTTTCCCAGAAATATCCGATTGTACCATGCAGAACGCCTTCGACGATGGCGATAAGAGGCTGAGAACAGAGGGCCCTAATAACCCAGTTGTACACCTCTGCAAGGTTAGTGGTCATTATGCCATACTTTGCACCGTCTGTGTCGTGCAGCAAGGACCACTTCTCCAATGGCTCGGCCTAAATCTAATGAGAGAAACACCCAATGTCCCTCGAGGTCCTTCGCGTCAAATGGGGAGGGTCGAGCTCCCGCAGTGGTGTGAGGCGCTCGGGCTGTGCCGCCCTAGGAATGAGGGGACTCTTGTTCCTGTCGACGACATGCTTCTTGGTGTGTTGGTCCAACATCTCCTACAACACATCAAATTTACGCTACTGGTTCTGCATAGCAAGCCTCTTGAATAGCTTCATCAACGGTTGTTGCCTGAACTGTTTGAAGAAGTTAGCCCCCAGATGGCGAATGCACCATCTGTTCCTTAGGTCTGGCCAGAGGAACGGCTCATCGGGATCTTGCTAAAGTTGTCGGATCGCCTTCATCATCCTGGGGTGGCGATCATGGATTATGCGAACATCGACGCGTGCCCAACTACTCCCACCTTCGATGTCGAAGAACCACAACCACTGTCGAAATTCTCACTTTCGATTTAAAGCGATAGCTAAGGCAGAATCTGATTGTTGCCATCAATGCCCATTGCTTTGTCGAGATCGAGCCCTTGTATTTCCCGGTTAAAACGTCCGTCCCATCGAGATCACGGACAACATGTGTCTGAATGCATTGATGCAGGGACCGAATGCCAAGAAGGTCCTCTGCAATACCATAAAACCTAGCGGTAGTCTTTTGGATGGCTGGTCCTTCACAGCAATGTATGTGCCCAGGTTCCTGTCCTGCAACACCTGGAGCATACGAGGAAGGTTGTCGTAAGACGCCTCGCAATAACCGAACCTCCTTTCTAAAGCCTTCTGCTTAGCACGCCATTCCTTCGCATAGCTAATCTTGTACTTGAATTTCTGCTCGATAACCACCATGATATGCTTGGCCTCCAGGTCCGTCTTCTTCATTATCTCTCCGTACATCACATTAGCTATGAAGGTGGACGTCAGGTTGCGATGCCTCGGCAAAACACTACTGATCAAGCAAGAGTGCGCCTCCACCTTCGAGACAATCCAGTGAGTCTCGTACTTGGGTCTCCTTACGTGCACACGCTAAGGACACCCAGCCTACTCGCATACCACGGTGTATTGCTCTTGGATGGATTTTAGTACACGAAATGGCCACTGCATGGACAAGGCCCACAGCTTAATGGCATCCTGCAGTGATCCCTTGTCAGCAAACATTGCACAAAGCTAAACCTCCATCCCATGGTACTCCCACGGTGATTTGTGCTCGTCGTGCACAGCAAGACCCTCAACACCCACCCTATTCCATCCCTGCGGGGTGGGACCTTTGTCCTCCTCGAAAGAGTCATCACCATCCTCTTCTAAAGCTTCCTCCTCCGCTCGAGCTGTCAAGTCATCAATCTTCATCTGACGTACTATGCTGTCGACATGCTCCCCTACATCTGCCTGGGCACTGGCCTGAGCGTGCGGTGCACGATATTCCTCTTCTGCCTCAGCCTCCTCTTCTGCCTCCGCAACATTGGCCACCTCGTCCTCTTCTGCGTCCTCAACATTAGTCACCTTGTCCTCTTCTGCCTCCGCAACATCAGCCACCGCATCTTCTTCGTGAACCACGCGCTCTGCGTCCGAGCTGCTCCCACCAACCCGACGATAGCCGTCGGAAGGGCCTCCGAGGACTTCCTTCGGACATGGCTGCACGAGTAGCACACACTCATAGCCATGGTGCCTACAGCCTTCCAAAAATCCCTTCCATGCAACCGTGCGCATCACTCTGCTCAAATCTCATCGAATGTGCGTGGGAGACCGACTCCAAACCTCTTGTACGACGATACTCCACACCTCGGGGTCCGAGGAGAAGCTTCTGGTGAGCCAGTGTTGGACACCTGTGATTTGGGCATTCTCCAGGTCCGGGTGTACCAAAGTGACTTGCCAGAAATCACTCAGGTAAACACTGTACAGACCTTCACGAACCATACCAACACCGTAATGCACTTTTAATCTTGTGGGCTCCGACATTATTGATTTATCACTGCAAATATTATAAACATTGCAACCAGTGATTTCTCGACATACATTCCCCATATATGTGCCAAACAAACAAGTAGCTACACATTACCTACATTCGGCCAAGAACAAGAACAAACAAGACTATTACCTTCACGCGGAGACCTTCTCTTCGTATCAACGAGCTTCGTTCGTCTTTCTCTTTCACGTCTCGAGCTCTGCTCCTCCCCTTGTGTACCTCTCCCAAGCTCCTCTCCTCCTGTTGTCTCCCTCTCTCTCGAGCTCCTCTGCTTCTCCCTCTCCCTACCTTCTCCCCCTTTTCTCCTCTCTCGATCTGCTATGGTTGTCTGCCGAGAGAAGTGGTGAAAGAAACCATGACGGGACCTGGGCTGGCTTTCTATATGACCGTGTAGTCGCTCAACCGTTGGACGACCTGGCAGCAAGTGCTGGCCCAAGGGTTGAGCGACACATGGACTAGTCGCTGAACCGTTGGACGATTTGGTAGTAAGTATTAGCCCAACGGTTGATAGTCGCTGAACCGTTGGACGACTTGGTAGCAAGTACTGGCCCAATGGTTGACCGACACGTGGACTAGTCACTCAATTGTTGCACGACTTGGCAGTAAGTACTGGCCCTACGGTTGATAGTCGCTGAACCGTTGGATGACTTGGCAACAAGTACTGGCCCAATGGTTGAGCGACACGTGGACTAGTCGCTCAAACGTTGGACGACTTGCAGGCCCAACAGTTGAGCGACACGTGGACTAGTCGCTCAACCGTTGCACGACTTGGGTAGCAGTGGGCCACTATTTCTTGCCACGTCGTCGAACAATTCAGTGATTAGGTCATGAACGATTCGAAACTAATAAAAAATTCGACAACCATGTCATAGTAATTACGATGGAGAATACGTCAACACATAATACAAGTTATAGACCAATGGTAGAGGGAATGTATAGACAACCATGTCATAGTGCCTACGAAATACAATACGTAAACCCCTACTGGCCACTCGCTACGCCACCCGCAGCACCTCCTCCGTCGTCGCCACGTCCCACACCCGGTCCGCACCCACCAATACGCCTCCGCTTGGGCTTCCGAAGCGCGGGGTGCCTGGGTCGGGGCCCAGACAGGGAAAGGCGCTCAGGAGCCCTACTGATCTTTGCTTCCAAGGGGGTCGATTCCACCTGTTGCTGCGTGATCACTAGGGGCCCGCTAAACTGCGACCCAAAAAGAACCTCGACGGGTGCAGGCTCAGCTGCTCCCTGGACCTCCCTGGATGCTTTCGCGAAGTACTGATCCACATCCTCATGCGGGGAGAACCCAGGTGACGGGTGGACCATCATACCTGCACGACAAATAATGTTAATCTCTACAATATATCGACGATCACAAACTTGAAGAGAGGAAACGTACCTTCGTCGGGGGCCATGCGCGAGAAAGGGTCAACCCCACCATACTGTCCAGACGGGTCGGGGAAGAAAAGATACTGCCATGGCGCTCTCTGGTAGGTGTTCTGGAATGACAACGGTGGCGGTGGCTGTGGCGCTCTCTGGCAGGTGTCTTGGAATGACGATGGTGGTGGTGGCTGTGGCGGTGCGTACCCACGTGCCCACTCGGACCCTCCAGCATGCAAAGGCCCAGGCGCAGGCGCAGGCTGGGCACGTGGACATGCCCCTCCTGAGCCTGCTGACTGGGCTGTAGGACATGGAGGCCTTGACGTATGCATCGATGAGGCCACCTCCTGGACCGTCCTGCACAACATCAGGGTCACGCATCGCCTCGCCGCACTGCAGGCTCGACGAACAAACTACACTAGCTCGTCGCGCGTGACCTCCGCACCAATGCCGATCCTGTCCAGGATCGACTGTCCGTCCCTAGCAACCTCGACATTGATGTTTGTCTGCAAGGAGTATGTCAAAGCGTCAAACCTATAATTTAGGTAACCGTACTCAGACATTTCAGAACACGATTTTACGTACCGTGAGGTGCATGCTCCGCGTGAAGTGTAGAGGGTACGCGTCAGTCGGTGCTGGCACGTGAGCGGGGGGAGGGTCGACGACATGCACCAGCCTGGTGCGTGTCTGCGCGAAGCGTACAAATGAAGGTACTCGTCGTCAGACGACCGGAGTCGTCTGGTAGTCCTCCCAAGACGATCCTCGTGGGCGTTCGCCCACTGCGCCACCCACGACTCCATCTTGGCCGGCCACTGCGTCCTGGTGCCACCCCTCCTACTATGCCTACGAAATGTACCACTACAATTAGAAGCCGCCGTAACAGAACTATCAAAAATTTATGTGAACATGTGTTGTATGTAACTTACCTGTGTGTCGAGTCAGGCACCCTTGTCCCAACGGGAACTGGAACAACCTGACGGAGGCCGAACTGGCGCATCACCCTGTGCACCACGTAGTCCTCGATGAACACGTCAAAGACGAGCTTCTTCTGCGTCTGCCAGTACGCCCGGTCGCGCCAGCACAGTGAAGACAGCCCTGTGGGAGCACGAGCCTCCGTCTCCTGATCGGAGTATGGCTCCCAGCGCACGCCGTCAGCGGTGAGACGGTCCAGCTGCTCTACAAAGTGCTCGTACACACGTGTGACCTGCACGTGTTCATACTGTGCCTGCGAGCCATAACAGTGGTTATAAAGGATTACCTGTAATACGACTGAAGTAAAGATATAGGGAAGTACGTACCCGTCTACGATACCAAAGGGACCCTACGGTCGGCCGGTCCACCGCATCCCCATGGTACATGTCCGCGCCAGACGGATCGAGTCTACGGCAAAGATGGGCCGTCCAGAGAAGCGCTCGAGCGACCACAAGCTGCGGCGGAGGGGGTAGCTTTGTGAGGATAGATGCGGGCTTCGTCCTACAGCACACATCGCACATGCCGCGGTATGTCGCGGCAATCTGGTGATCCCCAATCGATCTCTAGCTCTCGCCGGCGATGGCCCTCACGCATTCCCCGAGGGCGGGCGTCGGCGAGTCACCGTGGTTCTTGTAAACAAGACCCGGCCAAGAGCCTAGCAGTGCGCCTCGAGTCTTTGCGACACCGGTCGACGATGGGGCGTGGGACCATCCGCCGACCTATGTATAAATGAATAATTAGTAAGCCTGTCATATGACTAGGCCTCAATGCATCACTAAACATGGAAAATAGGCAGTATACGTACCAGGAACTGCGAAAGCCACTGCAGGGGCGGGCCATGCCGCTGTCGCTCTGAGAAGTCGAAGTACGGAGTCGCAGCCTCCGCCGCAAGAACCCCCTGAAACCCGCCCAACAAGGCATCACGCCAGTCGGCAGCCACGTCCGGCGGGAATGCAGGAGCTCCCGCGATAGGTTGGCTGAGCAGCATTTGCGACATCCTACAGAGTAGGGGCCATCTCCCAGAAAGGGAGGTGGAAGGTGTGCGTCTCGGGCCACCACCGGTCCACCAGGGTAGTCAGGAGCGACCGGTCGAATGGGAACCGTCATGACCGCTCCGGACCGGCTTGGACCTCCCCGTCGTCGTCGACTAGACCGCCATCCTCTTCGGTGGCCTCCACCATCCATGCGAGAGGTAGAAGGCTGGCACGGCTCAGCCTACAAATCACAAAGAAGTATGTAAATAGTGGACATATGATACAAAAAGTGGCACAGCTTGCGGACAAACCTCTCTACCCAGCGTGGGTCTAGTCTCTAAGCCCGTCGGGTGTCTCGTCTGAACCACCCCTGTGTCACCGTCGTCCCCGCTGAATCCGGATCACGCACACGACGGCTCGCGTGGTCTTTGCACAAGATCGACTAACCGGTCCAACAGACCGAAATGCCAGTCCGAACCACCAGGGTCGTGAGCCATACCTGCAAATTAAGAAATTAAAAGCATTCATATTAATTAAGCATTTAAATTATATTCCAATGGAAAATAAATCATATTTGATATGTTCTTAGTGGCACCTAAACACTTTGCTCGAATACAGTGGTAATACATATACAATTTCATCAAACCCACGTGGTAAACACATAATTTTCAGTATAAAAGGCTATATTACGATAACACCTATACCGGCTGCTATGGATTGCGGAATATTTAAAACATCATCATTACTATGCTTATTTTTAATGGGTGAAGCTTTCAGGGAAAAAAACAAAATTTTATATGTTTAAGAATCCTACGTGTTTGGAACCATGTATCTGTGATTCCTTAATCCAACCAAAACTATGAAGTAAATGTTATCAATTCTTTATTGTGCAAATAAATACATATATTTAACATTATATAAACTAGCATTTGTGAATGCACGGGTTATCGACATGTTTATATAATAGAAAAGTAATATGTTATCATTTATCTAGCCCGTACGCAATTAGCGCAATATGCGGAATAATACAACTAAATTTATTTTCACCGACTCATTTTTCCTTCATACGAACTTCTAAACTAATTGTATTAGTCATGCTAACTCTAAACATTTGCTAATAATATGTCACTATACACGATGTTGCTCGCTAACCTACCATGGTTACTAATTAATCATGCTATCTCTAAATATTTGCTAACAATATGTCACTACACATGATGTTGCTTGCTAACCTACCATAGTTTCAAACATACACTGGTACAAAATAATACTACAAACTCACCGTTCTAGTCGTTGATGCGAAGCGAAGAACCTCTTTTTCCTCCTCCTCCTCTTCCCTCTCCTCCTCTCTTTCTTTTCTTTCTTCTCTTCTCGGCTCGTCGTCACTCAATGGCGAATCGCTCGTTAACCGTAGCACAAGAAGTTTTATAGCCACCCCAAGTCGCCATACGGTTGGACGACTTGGGTTCAGCTTCGACCTATTCGCTCGACCGTGTGTTCGCTCGACCGTGTGGCGACTCTGTCCAAGTCGCCATGCCATCAAGCGACTATGCCTCGAACCATTAAATCGCCGTTCCATTGAGCGACTTGGAGATGTATCGCGCGGCGGTTGAATGACTGGCGTGAGTCGCCAAACCATATGACGACTAGAGATTATTTCTGTAAAAAAAAAATTGACCGGTATTATTTCTATAATTCTAAATAAAAAATAGATTATTTTTAAAAAATTCAGCTAGACAGATTGATGCAAAAGTCCACAGTTTCTCAAAGATCCTATAAGCAAGTAGGTTCATATTGTCATTTAGTTTGAATTTCTTAACACAAACCGGCTATTTTTTTATTTAAAAAATACAGCTAGCACCCTTGGGTAGGCTAAAGATTGGGAAGATAGCTAGCAACTGAGTCTTGACTACTTATAGGGGCGAGGACTTGTATTCACGCGGCTTTTGACAGCCTGCACAGCTAGCACTAAAATAACTAACTTTTGCTACACACCTCCAACTACACTGTTTGTTTCGTATGGAAGTAAACTTATAAATCTTTTCAAAAATGCACCCCATGCTTGTTGAAGAAGCCCATTTTATATGGGAAACAGATGGAAATAAGTTGGAGCTCGTCTGAGATCTTTTGTGTATGCCCGACTAGACCTGTTCACGAGAGACCTTGATTTTTCCAGATTGGGTCGGGCTTGCACCTCAGGCTACGGTCGTGACTAGATTTGCTGCAATTTCCAGGGCAGGCTCCGGCTTTTATTTGGTTGGCCTGAGAAGTCCGGCCCGGCCCAGCCCGGCCCAACAAAAGTCAACCGAAATGCCCAATGTGTGCGCCTTAGGGTGTGTATGGATGAGTGTATTAGGTGGTACTGAATGGGATGGTTCGGGATATGGACTGGTTCATGTGTTTGGTTGAACGAATAGAACCAAACCGTCCGGGACGAGGTGGTTCAGGTTTAAGGAATATTCCACAAATATTCTGAACCATCTCGTTCGCAAAAATCGGCCGAACCAAGCCGTCCAAGCTCGTTCGGCTCCGTGCGCTCACCTCCCTCTCGTGTTCTCCTCCCGTTCTTGACACGCCTTGCCGATCTGCCCCGCCGCCGGCCACCGCCTTCGTCCCAACGCTCCGGCTGTGTCCCCTCCGCCCCATGTTCATGGCCTCCTTCCTTCTTACCTCACTCCTCTTCTTCCTCATGCACGCAAGTCACAGAGCGTCCGAACCCGCCGCGTCTCGCCGAGCCACGCCACCGCCCCGACAAACTCTGATCGTCCTCTCCATGCGCACTAGCACCACTTGGGTCCCCTCCGCCCTACGGTCACCATCTTCTGCCCTTCCTTACTCGGAATCGCCTGGAACGGCTGCACCTCCGTCACGCTCCCCACATCGACCGCTGCCTTCGTCCCAACGCTCAGGCCAACACGGAGGTTCTCTCCCACAGCCGACCGCGTCACGCCGTGTTCCAGAACACCACAAGTCTTTCCCCCAGACAATTTTAGGATCCCCCACAGGATCTCACGGCGCGTTCATCTTCTCTCACTCTGGCAGAAAACCGCCGCCGCCGCCACTACTTCCACTCTGGTGAGCTTCCCTCCGATTCCCCTCTCCAGGAGCATCCCCTCATCTCCCCCGATCTCCCCCTACCACTCATTCCGGCCCTCCCACTTCCACAACGCCGTCGCCGTGTGAGCTCAGCCGCGCCACTTCGGGTCCTTGTCGTCGGGCCGTCTCGGTCCATTCCCATCTTCACCAACTGGTCGGGCAAGCTCCCCATCACCCATAGATGCTCGTGCGCACGCTAACTTCCCCATTTAGCCACCGACATTCATTGCCGCCGTCAAGACGCATGTTGTCGCCGCCCAGCGCGCTTCGCCGCCTTGAGATGCGATGCGCCTCCACAGCCGTCCTCTCTCAACCCATTTTTAGGTCAACGCAGACTCACTTGTCTCGGCGCCACGCCCAACACGCCTTTGTTGCCGCCGTGCCACTCCTCCGTTCTTCTCTTCTCTCTGTCTCTCTCCGTCTCTGTCTTTTCTCTGTTGCGTGTGCAGATGACAGGTGGACCCCTTTGTTGTTAGGAGGTAATTTCACCAGAACAAGTGTGTGAAGATGACAGGTGGACCCCTTTGTTTATCTCATTCAAGCAACAAAACAAAATCATGTATCATATCATCCCACAAACCAAATACACTGCTTGCTCCACCTGTCTTGTACCATCTTATCCTATACACCCTAATTCACCAAACTAAACGTGAAACACCTGAAAAATTTCAAATTATTTCAAATTAGTTTGAATTCAAGTTTGAATTTCAATTTCAAATCTAAATCGGCAAAACTCAGCAAATTCGACCAAATTTTGTCAAATCCCAAACCCTAACCCTAAACCCGTTTTCCCCCTTCCCCTTCCCGCTTTCCCTCAGGTCACGCCCAATTTAAGCCGCCTCCACTTCCCTTTGCGCCGCGTCGTGCCAAGTGAGGCGGCTCCACCGCCTCTAGCCGCCACCCGTACCAAGCCGCCAGTCGCCGCCACCTCGCCCGCCACCTCCCTCGCCTTCAATCGGGCGCTCACCTGCACGCCCACTTCCAGCTTCGCGCCCAGAGTGGTTCTGGCGCCCACCTCCCAGACTTCGCCAACAGAGGCCGTCGCCACCATGACGCGACCACGCCCTTCCTCACACCATCCGACCGTCTCCAAGACCGCCTAAGCACCCGACCTACCTCTCTCTGCTGCGGTCATGCCCAGCAAACCTCACTCCACGCCATGGGCTATAAAGCTTCTCGCCTCCTCAACCGGCCTCCTCAACCCTTCCTCCCCACCTTCGCCGTCCTCGACTCGGCCAAGAGCCCCGCCGCCTCGGTTTCCTCCCGTAGAACAAATCCTTCCTGCTCAAATCCTCCCACCAAGCAAAATCAACCCACCCGAGCCCTCCCTACCCTCCGCCCCAGATCCGCGGGATCTGCCAGCACTTCTCTCCTCACCGCCACCCCAAAACCCTAGAACCCACACACGCCCAAAACCCTAGGGTTAGAGACCTACAGGGCAGAGCGCCTTGCGCCGCCCTCCCTGAATCCGCCTTCGCCGTCGTCGTCGCGTTGCCACAAGATCACCCAGCGCCGCTTTCATACTGTAAACTTCTTGCAGCAGCAAGCGTAGCGATGACGGTTTTGCCAGCCCCACCCCTTGGGCCTTTTGGTCACAATGAGTGGGCCGTGGGCAGTGTTGGCGGTTGAGTTTCAAACCGTCTTGTGGCTCAAGATCTTGCTTAAATTCAATTTATTCAAATTTCAAGATCTTGTTTATATTTCATTTTAACATTGCTCACAAAGACAAGAATTTTATTACTGTTCCAAAATTCCAGAAAATGCACAATAAATCCTAATTTCTGTTCCTAAGCCTAGATTAGTGATTAATTATTGTTTATATCTAATTAATAGGTATGAACAGTAAAATGGTCACTATTCATCGAAAACCCTAACTTGAGGTTATATGTCCTTTCCGACCGTCTCGAACTCTTAAAACCCATTCCTAGCTCCGTTCAGCCATATCCAACTCCTGTTGAAACCTTTTACCTCCTTAAGTTGATTTCTTTATCTCTTTTTATATTTTTGTTGTAGTTGGATTCTTTTCTAGGCTCATTCCTTGTCGAGCCAAGTGTTTTATTGGTTTTTGTGTCTTGCGCTAGGTTTCGACGCCGACGAGCCAGCTCAGGACTTCGCAGGACAGGACACAGACGTAGCAGGACAGTTCGAGGACTTTGAGCAAGGAGGCAAGTTGCATACCTTGAACATATTGAACCTACATTCCATATGATTCATATTATTATATTCATTAAAATATTTTAGCCAATTATTTCAACAAAGAAATAATACTTTGGAATGCCATGTTGAATAGATATAAATCCTCAACCCCACATATTAAACCACCCATTCTTGTAGGCCATATTCACCTTGACAAACTTGGTTCACATAAAATAATAGCAAATATTCCGCAAAGTCATACAAAACTCTATTCTAAATACTGTTAAGGAAGGTTGGCTTTAGGCCAATAGGTTTTGGGTGTAAGTTGAGGGTTGAGACCAAAATGTTGGACAACCCAATATACTTGGTAAATTGGGACATCAATGAGATCTAGAGGTGGACAACCGAAAGTTGGGCCATCGTCTCACTGGATGACAAGTAAGGACAAGAATCTTGTGCTAAGTAACAGACACAGTAAACCGCTCAACCACATGTGTGGTCATTACTCCCTAGTTTAGTACACTGCTCATCCAATTGAATATCTGCAGTATCAAAGGCGAGATAGGGGTGGGCCTCTAAGGACACTCATTTGGTTCTGAATAGCGGTATGGGCCGTCGACATCGGGTACAAAGTCCATTATTGGCGGTGGTCTCCGAGGGTATGGATTAAGATCTCTAGGGTAGAGGCTAAAAAGGATAAGCGATGAAAAGATTTTGTTATCCTAACTTCGGTTATGCATAAACATGATGCGTGTCAATGTGAGTTTTGATATCGTGTGGGTAAAGTTGGGCAACTCTGCGAGTGTAATCAATGTTATTCAATACACCGTGCTTAGGTTAATGAAGCCAGTATTCATGGGTGATTCCAACATACAAAGCATAAGTAGAATTTTACTGAGATGTTAATTGGTAATTTCGGTGTTGTAACCCCTGTGGCTATATTTATTCTTGTTTTTTGTCTTTATTTAGTATAAAGCTTTTAAATTCAACTTTTGCATTCCACATATACTGTATTGGTAAACTGCACCATTCCTTTGATATCTGATATAAGTAAATAGCATTCCCTATGCAATTTGTTGAGTACGGTAGTAGTACTCATTCTTACTTAAACATCAAACAGAAGAATTTTGGGAAGATCCAGGTGTTCTTACGAACAAGAAGAACCAGTAAACTGCGACGACTACTAGTACAAGGGTCTGTTTTACGCTCAAGCTGCCTGTGGTTCTGGCCTTCTTTTGCAAGTGTATTATATTACTTTCGGGTTTGGATGCCCGTTTCCGCTTTCAAACTGGCTGTTAAGCTCTATCTGTTGTAATAAAAGTCTGTCTTTTGTTGTAAATGTTTGCTTGCTTGTGAAATCACGACTTTATAACTGTATATCCTGGATAGTTGTAAAGATTCTAGCGGTCCCAATTTTGAGACTGTTACAAAACACACCCTTAATCTCCTTAATCTCCCTAAGTCCCTCCCTGTCTCTATTCGGCAGCCGCAATCCCCGATTCCCCTTTGAAAAATGGATTTGTTGGTGGAGAGTGGAGACATCGTCCTCCTGGAGACCTGGTACCTCTGCGCTTCTGCAGCTCCCTTCCGATGCTCCTCGCCTCCCGTTGGGCCCACTGGTCAATGGTACATGTCGCTAGGCAATGCAATTATGCAAGTCCGTGCTTAAGTTTTATCCTCGATTCCTTGCAATGCTCCTTTTCACTTTGAATTACTTTCATACTAGAAAACATCTTATTGCACTTGTCTAGCAATGGCTCCTTATCTATCTCATATATATATATAAATTGACGATGTAGGTGCCTTAACTAGGCTATCAATCTAGTCACCAAGCCCGTTATATGACTTCCCGCTGCTTGGTGATGGAAATGACGGTCGCCAAGCTACAGGGCGACTAGCAGTGGAATTTTTTTATATTAAATAGCCCATTTTTTAATTTTTTTAATTGTTAACATCTTGCAAACTTTATTTCTAATTCTGACCTTTTTAATCACATCACCATCCGTAACGTAACAAAACAATATTATCACGCCAGCACTGTATCCTGTCATGTCACCACAAGTGGCGTGACAGTGTTGTTTGGTCACGCCACCACCAGTGACGTGACAAAAAGTGTTATTTAGCTGGACTTATCCAATAGCGTGACGGTGTTGTTTTGTCACGTCACGGATGGTGGCGTGACTAAAAAGATCGAAATTAAAAATAAAGTTTGCGAGGGGTTAACAATAAAAATAAATTAAAAATAGGTTAATTAATAAAAAAAGTTCCTAGCACTCCCACATAAATTGGACCGACTGTCAAAATTACTAAAAGTATATTAAAAGCTTCGCGGCTGAATGCCAAAATAATGTTGGTGTGGAAAGTTGGGGGCAGAGTGATCATGTGTTTGAACGTTTCAAATGAACAAAAAAAGAATTGCTAACCCTATAGAAATTTTGTAACTAAGGAATTTTTTTTTGATTTGGCACCATGGCGCCATGCAAATACAAAAATAGCCCCCTTGCCACCATTTTTACAAAACTAGCCTCCAAACGACCGCAAAATCACCGTGGAGCTGACATGTGGCCCTTCCGCGCTCGGTGACCATGAAGGTAGTCGGCAATGTGCATTTCTCCTCGCGCGGCATTGAGCGCGATCGCAGAGAGACGTGTCGTGCTTTCGCGCGACCGTGATCATGAAGTGGCCTTCCAGGCTCCTCCACCGTGGAAGGTGGCCCTTCCGCGCTCCACCACGCGCCGCTGGCTCCGGTCCCGGACGCCACACTTGCCGCGCTCGGCGACCGCGGAAGGAGGCACGTGTCGGCTCCACGATGATTTTACGGTCGTTTGGGGGTTAGTTTTGCAAAAACGGTGGCTAGAAAGCTATTTTTGCATCTGTACGGTGCTATTGGGGCAAATAAAAAAAAACTCGTATCTAGGTTGGATTTGATCAGATAAGATGACAAGTTTGGTACGTAAAATTGAAAAGAAATCAGATGGAGGCGGGTGTGGAGTGAAAGTTATTGGACTAGTTTGGTAGTTAAAATAAAAGAAATCAGAAGGAGGCGGGTGGGGTCCGTGAAAGTTATTGCAATTTGCAATTGCAACCCCACCGGTCACCTCTCCTGTCGCTCTCCGAGCTCATTAGTCATAACGTTTGACCCGTACCTGGTTTTCTTATAATTTTGTACAGAAGCTTAGGTTCGTAATCTATACTTCACCCACCTCTTTCTCTGCTTCCTTGCTGCCTAGGAAGCGTGGGTGAGTTCTTTGTTTTCCATGAAAAAAATACCTTCCTGTTCTCCTTGTACTACATGGTGTCATACATCTTTCATTCTCTTCTTGTGTCAAGCAATTCCGCTTCAGTTTATTGACTTCTTGGTGAGCTTTTGCTGCGTAGTGCTGTAATTCTTGGCTCCTTACATCCATCGAAAGACTAGCCTCTCGAGAGATTCTGTTATTTTTTATCCGTTTGTTATCTAGGAGCTAAGTAAGACTAGTTCTCGAATCCAGGAAGGAGAAGAAACAAAAAAAAGCTCTGTTTCTATCACCAAAAGTTGCTCCTTTCTCCTTGCAATTTGAGCAGTTGAGGTGGAGGCCATGGAGAAAACAAGGCAAGAAGACACCACGAGCTGAAAATCCCGCCAGCTTCTTGTTCAGTTGCTCCTAAGGAATGGGTTGCTTCGGCCGCTTCAGGAGCAAGATCAAGAAGGGCAAGGGCAAGGGTAAGGCACGGCACGAGGGGCCAGCGCCACCATCGCCGCCGGCCGCCTCGTTCCCTTCCACAGTCTCCACGGTCGCCTGCTCCAACCTATCCACAGCGGCCTGCTCGACGGTGTCGTCGGCCGTCGCCACGAGCCAGTCCGAAGACTCGAGCGCTACCGTGAGGCCCGCGGGGGGCAAGTCGTCGGGCTCGGTCTCTTCGGCGCGGAGCATCCCAGAGCTCTACGAGGAGAGGGGCGCGGGCACCCTGCGGGAGTTCGGGCTCCGGGAGCTCCGCGCCGCGACCAGCGACTTCAGCCGGCTGCTCAAGGTCGGCGAGGGCGGCTTCGGGAGCGTCTACAAGGGCGTCATCCGGCTGCCCGGCAGGCCCGCTGGCGACACGGTGGTCGCCATCAAAAGGCTCAATCCCAACGGCCATCAGGTATCCTTCGGTGGTTACTCGACCCATATCATTGAGTGATCTTCTCTTGGCTCATCATTCATGCTTCGTAATGCGTCGGTTAATTCAACGAGTCACAACTCAGTATTTTACTTGTCAATTGCCATTTATACTCCTGTTGTATAAAAGCATATGCAACTCTGCGCTCTGTCATATTGTCTTCCTAACTTGAACACAGTTCGCCTGAAAGAAAAATTGAACACAAGTTGCATAATTGTTTGTCTTGGTATTTGATCTCTGATTGTGCGACAATGGAAGGCTGGAAGCCTTACGATGATACGCAATATGCTAATACAGTAATAACAGGCTGTAGACATACATCAGTACTCGTATCAGAAGTTTCGTCTTCTCTAGCTCGCCTTTATTCTTCTGTAGTTTCTAATGATAAATTTCGTTGCATACTTTCAGTGTAATTAAATTGTAGTATCAATGGATTGAGCTGGTACTTTGCTAGGAGCCTAGGAACCTTCCAGTATTCTACTTAATCCTATTGATATCTACTCCAAACTTGATCAGGGTCATAAGCAATGGCTGGCAGAAGTTCATTTTCTAGGGGTTGTCGAGCACCCGAACCTCGTCAAGCTCATTGGTTACTGTGCCGCTCATAGTGAACGAGGCCCTCAGAGATTGCTGGTCTATGAGTTCATTTCGAACAAGACCCTGGATGATCATCTATTCAATCGAGCATACCCTGTTCTTCCATGGGACGTCAGGTTGGAAATAATATTCGGTGCTGCTGAGGGATTGCTGTACCTCCATGAGGGATTGGAAGTTCAGGTATCAGCTTGGCAACTCTCCATAAAGAATTATCTTTTCTGTGTGTGTTTACTGCATTAAATCGAACAAGAATGGGTACAACTGTTGGACCGAAACGGCGACTAGAATGGGGGTTGAATAGGAGCACTACCACTTTTTCACCTCGATCAGATTCAACTCAATTCTCACTCCAGTAGCTATGAAGGCTACGAAGATCAAAGTACAAGTACAATAGAAATCTTGTGTTAAATCCAACGAACCCTGAGAACACATAAGACCAAAAACATCAAAATCTCAAAGAGATGACACACGGGCGGTCAGACCTCTTGAGATGGACGGTCTGACCTTTAGTACGATGAACAGTAAAATCAGAACGATTTTAAAATCACAAATCGACTTAACTTTTGATCTGGTGATCCAAATCCTCTCAAATTTCAACCATAACTCATCAAGAAGGTCAAAAACCTATTACAATCGACAATCGAGAAGATCAATGCCAAAGTTCCATGAATTTCTTAGATGAGAAGGAGGGCACAAGAAGCTAGGAAAATCAAACTTTGATCCTAAAACTTGCTCGTGGGTAGACAATAATCAAGATAATCCAAGATGCATTCTCACATGTCACAACAAACAAGATCACAACAAGAAACCAAACGAAAACTAAAAGATCACCGAAATCTCAAAAGTCACCGAAGAGAGAGCAAAAACAAGAAAAGACTTATCTTAAGGAAATCTTGCTTTGATTGATTTGAGATAGATATTGGTTTACTGCCACTCCACCATGGAGGATAAAAGTTCAACACTTGAGCACACAATCAATCCATCTCTCACAAACCCTAGTGTCAACTACACCAAAATCCCCAAAACACAAATTAGGGTTTTTCTCTAGGAAGGACTTGGGAACTCTACATTTGGGCATTCCCTTTTATAGTGGAGGCTAGGTTTAGACAGAAAACTATAATGGGCACCCGTTAAGCCTACACATAAATTGGTCTACACTCACGCACACTTCTCAAAGTGGATGACGAACCGGGCTTCCCGAATCTGTTTTTTCGTGATCTTTATCTTCACTTAACCTAAACCACCTCTCCTTGCACCGTCTTGCGCCGCAGTTTAGCCAAAGGTCACCAAGACGGTACTTTGGTGAAGTTACCAAAATACCCCTTCTCGATGCTTCCCAAAAGACCGAGTCCAATTTTCATGAAGAAATCCCATACTTCGACACGTGCAGGTTGATCAACAACTCTCTTCATGTAGACAAGCCTCTCCCATCCGGCTTCTACTGAAACCACCATGGCACTTACACCGACCCCCACGATGCTTAATACAATCTGTCGCACCGAACTTCCTGTTCGGTCATTCTTATCTATTTTGCGCCATGCTTGGGTCCACTGACTCCACCCAACATCCTCAATTGTTCTGGACCTCAGCTCTCCAAGCCCAGTCCCGATCATCCTCGCCGTTGAGCACCCACGCCTCGAGGGGGTCCTAATGGCACCACCACCCACATGGCGCGGGGTCCACCTGTCACGCCATGGTAGCGGCGGCGGCAGCGAACCGGCGGCTAATCCACCCGACTGGTACATGCATGAGCACCCACGCCTCGAGGGGGTCCTAATGGCACCACCACCCACATGGCGCGGGGAGCTCCGTGCGTGGTTGTCCATGGCGACCGGCGTCGAGGACGAAAGGCTACAGCGCGGTGGTCGGATGGGGCCTTACAGTCCTAATGGACTAGCCCATGACCTTCGCCTAGCCCTAGAATGTGAGAGGACGCAGGCACTTACGAGTTGGCGGCTGAGACGGCGAGGGAGGTTGGTGGCACGACTCGGGGTCGACAACACCAAAGGAAGAAGACGATGGTGCTCCTGGTGATTTTGTGGGAGGGAGGGAGGAAGAAGGTGACCACTTGACGATAGAGACCGAGGCAAAGCCAATGCACACGAGCGCCAAGGTTGTAGCTCACCAGAGAGACGACACGGCACGGTGAGAATGGCGAAGTGGGTGGCTTGGGTGTCGGAGCGGGAGAAGATAGTGGCACCGATGGCAATCCTGTGGAGGAGAGGAGCTAGAGTGAGCAAAAGCTAGAGGAGGTTGAGGTACGCTTGAAGGATGAAGACAGGACAACAGGGGCTCACCCAGGCGGTCAAAATGGCACGTCGACAACGGTGGTGAACGGAACAAAGCCTGGGAACTCCTCGTCTCTCTCTCTCGCTCTCTGGTGTACAATGGAGAAGAAGAAGAAGAGAAGGATGTGGGCAGCGAAGCGAATGCGGCGCGTGGCTTAAATAGGCATAGGAGCTGGCGCTGGTCAAGGGCGGTCGGGATTCGCGTGGTGACGAACGCGACGGGCGGCAGGCGAGCTATGGTTGACGTGGTAGTAGGCAGTGTCACGTCGGAGCGGGTGAGTGGTGATGCAGGCGTGATGTGGGTGTAGCATGGCGATGCAAGGTACAACGTGGCCGATGCGACGCGCAGAAGTGGGTTGGTTATTACAGCAGCGTGGTCGGTGCATGGCGACAACTAGCGTTGAGGTCGGGCGAGGAGAAGGCGAGCGACGAGCGTGGCCGGAGGAGAAGAAAGGAGATCGGGCGTGACTGAGCCAGGAGGAGGGAAGGGAATGGGCCGGCCCAAGAGGAAAAAGAAAAAAAAGGTGGGTTGGGCCGGCCAAAATTCGGCCCAAGCAAATTTTGAGATTTTTAAATCCTTTTTCAATTTCCTTTGCTTTTAAATTCAAATTTCAATTCATATTTCTGATTTGGTGATTCAAATTCAATTATCAATTGAATTTGAATTTTAGATTTCTTGTCTTTATCCAATTTGCATTTTACTAATTGATTCTGAGATTCAAAATACGACAAAACTCCAAATAATTCTCCAAAATTTCAAATAGGCTATCATTAAATAAAAAGTTTTAAAAATCCCAGATTTTCACTCTCGGGATTTTTTGTTACAAAATTTGGGGATGTTACAATAGTAGATCTGTCATCTATCTGATCATAGAAATAGATCCTCTGCATCGAATGTTTCAAGGCATATGATCTAAAGTGCTCTGCATTATAAAGTGATCTCCACCGTCCGATCAAAAAATAAAGGTCCAGATCAACCGCTGCAGTGTTTTCTTGTTGTAGTAACGTCGCTACAGTACTGTTCGCGCACTCATAAAAAGCTGTTCATACAGTGATCATCTGCATTACAGCAGAGGATCCGGATCCATCTGATCATAACTTGGATGGACACATTACTCCGTCCTTGTTGCTCCAATCACTCTTGCAAGTTGAAACATTTCTGGTATGAACTATCTTTCATACTCTAAAGTCTTAGATTATGTTACTGATCTTGGTTTTGGATGACACTATGTTATCGAGTGATCATATTAATTGAACCAAACATAGTTAAGAGAAAACGAGTGTCATGAATATTCTTTCCCGTTTGTTTAAGGGCTTAAAGCTTTTAAAACAAGTGGTCTCTCCTACCTTTATGATTTTGATTTTGCTTGTGGAAGGAGCATTGAAATGTCGTGTTTGGTCATTGGAAGTCATGGAATTTTTCTTGTAGGTAATATATCGTGATTTCAAAGCTTCCAATGTACTGCTGGATGAGGAGTTTAGACCGAAACTTTCAGATTTTGGTTTAGCAAGAGAAGGGCCATCAGCAGGTCATACTCATGTGTCTACAGCGGTATGTGTTAATTTACTTCAGATCAAGATAATGGGATTTCTTCTTGCTGTATTCACGCATTCTGGAATTTTTCCTTTGGAACAACACTGATTCCATAACTCACTGAGGACAATTTGTTCTATTGTAATCAGGTTATGGGGACCTATGGTTATGCAGCTCCAGACTACGTTGAGACAGGCCATCTCACCACCAAGAGTGATGTTTGGAGCTTTGGAGTAGTACTCTATGAGATTATCACCGGACGGCGTTCGATGGAAAGGACCGTCCCAAGAACGAGCAGAAACTCCTGGAATGGGTGAGACAGTATCCTGTCGAAAGTAAGCGGTTCAACATGATTATAGATACAAGGCTCGGAGGCCGTTACTCTAAGGAGGGCACTAGAGAAATTGCCAAGTTGGCCAACAGCTGCCTTTCAAAGCACGGAAAGGATCGTCCAACGATGAGAGAGGTGGTTGAGAGCCTAAAGCAAGTGATGCAGCACAAGGAGTTGGACGGCGATACTGGGGTTTCAGGGGAGAGCTCGCCCCATCATGAGGTGCCTGCGAAGCCAACAGCAGATGATGTTGCCGTGGCTTCAGCAAGGCGGCGGATGCTTCACCTTGCTGCCCTCGGTCAAAATGCAAACAGCATTGCAAAGAGGAGATTCATGTTCATGAGGGCTGCCGCTGCTCCAACTCCCACGTGATCTTCTGGGAGAGTTGATGTACTTGACAGTGTGTACATTCTGATGTGTTTACGAAAATATCATTAATGATGTTTCCCCCCTTATCAGTGTACATCCTTTAGATGAACAAACATTTTTTTATTTACTTTTCATATGTAGTTCTATAGGTTGAGTCAGACGTTTGAGACTGAGTTGCTGTTATGGAGGGCCTCGCTTACCAAAGGAGCCGAACCAAAGGGGATTCGGCGAGGGGACTCCAGGAGGATGTGGCAGCAACCGGAAGAGTCCAGGAAGGAGAACAAATTACAGATTAGGCATCCTATCTTTTAAATAAGCAAATAAGTATTTACTTTCTTTTTTATAAGAGATATGGTTTCCATGTTTAGAGATAATGTTTCCTCCTTTGAGATTTCCTTGTTTAGAGATAGTATTCCAAGATTAGAGATATGATTGTTAGGGGCTACTCTATTAAAAGAGTAGCCGACCAGATTGGTTTAATTAAGAAAATACAAAGAGTTTCCTCTCATCTCCTCTTCCCTTGCGCCGTTGGCGCCTCTCCTCCCTGCTTCGGCTGGCGCCCAAGCGCCACCGAGGCCTAGGGGAACATCCTCCCACACACCACTCCTACAATCTTCATCACCAAATCCCAAAACTCAACATCTTAGTATCAGAGCTACCAGCTACACCTTCATCCATGGGCAGCGGTGGTGTCGATCCCGCGAAGGTAGAGGAGATTCTAGCACAATTGAAGGTGATCTGCATGACACAAGAAGCTCAGGAGCACAACTCATAGCTCAAGTGGCACAATTGACGACCATCAACAATCGCTTGGAGAGCCACGACGTGCGGTTGGAGCGGGGAAGGCGAAGGCCGAGGGTGATGGCTTCACTGCCGCCCCCACTGGACTGCAAATTCCACCGATGCCAAGGGAAATTTTCGGGGGGAGGACAAAGAGCAGAACCGAGTGCCTCGCTTCCACAAGCTAGAGTTCCCGTGTTCGACGGCAAGGAGGATCTGTTGCCATGTAATGTGATGGTGGCCTGATCTTCCAAAAGATACTAATATGTCGATTGTGGAGAACACGATGGGGTTCCTCAACCGAACGTGCGGCGAGACTGCTATGCAGAATAATCTAAAAAGAAACCCAAGGAAAACTAAAGGGGTGCGGTCTCTTTAAATAGGGAGGGGGCCGCACATAGCTAAGAAATAAAGGGTGGTACTATTCACGTGGTACTGTTCACGTGAGTAGTACAACCGTGAATAGTGCGGCCCAGGGGGGCAGCCAGGGGGATGGTCGGCCAGCATATGGCCCATATGGGCCAAGTCAACCTATTCATTACATAGCCCATGGACCAACAAGAGGTGACGCAGCACCAGGGCATGTAAATATAGTACGATGGCATGTAGATGCAGCTCAGCTTGTAGGAGTAGACGTAGCTCGGTCCAACTGGTGAATATGGTAGTGCAGTAATCAAAAGTCCTATCAGAGAAGATGTGGTTGAAGTAGAGGATGTCGTGCAGTGGGTTGAAGCAGTGGTTGCATCCTTAGGGTTGATGTCCTCATCATCCTCCCTTTCTTGAATTTGAGTCGTCCTCAGCTCAATCGTTGTCTCCAAATCATTACTTTCCTGCAAAAGGTTAGTAGCAACAGAAGTCAAAGAAACATGCATATCTTCTAATGTATCTATGTACGCTGCACGGTTTGACAAAGTCGCTCCTAGAATTAAGTTAATTTGGTGTTTAAACCCTCTAATATGTGGCAGTCCCGTGGGTATGTCTGCAAGATCAGATTTGGTTGCAAGCATGACACAACCCTTTAATTTAATTATCTCAATCCTAGAACTAGGTGCCAACTTCTCTTTTTTAGGTGGGAAAATGTTCTTCACTACTTGCTGATTTTCATGTTTATGTTCACGTTCTTTTCTCTTATTTTCAACTATCTTTTTATCACATTTCACAATTTCAAAGGTGTCAAAGGTAGCAAAATTATTTTCTTTCTTTGTGCATAAGAGAGTACTTATTACTTCTACCATGATGAGTTGCATCGGTATCAAATTCCCATGGACGTCCTAATAAAAGTGGCGGGCTTGCATAGGCAATCGTCGAAATTAGCAACATCATGATAGGAACCAATGAAAAATGCACTCGCAGATTGTGTTACCTTTACCTTACTGTTGTTGTTGAACCCTTGAATGTGGTACGGGTGAGATCTTGCGTGTGGTCAAGCCAAGCTTCTTGACCAACCTGAATTTACCAAGTTATTACAGCTTCCACCATCAATTATGACACCTAACACGACAATCCTTGACGATGAGGAACATCTGAAACAAATTATGGCGATGCAGCTCTCCGCTTGCTCCCTTTGAGTGCTCAATACTCGCTGCACAATTAGGGTCCTATAATTCTCTGCATGGCGGCGACACCTAAAATTTCGTCCTTTATCGCTATCTCGCCTCATGATCATCATCATTACGCAAGGTTAGCTACAAAGCATATTCATCCTCGGCATCACTAGCACTTACATAACCACCGTCTTTTGTCGCAATGTACGCTCGCTGACTTGGGCAATCTTTCATGACATGGCCCATCCCTTTGCAATGGTGGCACACAATCCCCATCGTACGACCCGTGGAAGCAACCGATGAAGAGTCTTATTGGTGCACGCACACTAGTAGATTTACTTGTCTTGGATGCGTGGCGGTGGTGGCGGCCTTCTTGAATCGCCCTACTCACGGAGGGGCAGAATCAAAAGCAGGAGGTGGGCGGTGTTGGCTTGTCCGCATCGGTCTCAATGTAGACGTACTTCCAAAGTTATTCCTTGTTCTTTGTTGCCTACCACGCAATTCTGTTACGCCAAACAAGCAAGCCGGAACAACCTATTGATATCAACATACTCTTTGTAATCAACTATGTCCTGAATTTCACGTAAGCCCCCATAAAATGAGCCATCTTATCCTCCTCATCCTCAACAACATCACAACGCAGCATGCCTATTTGTAGTTCTTGATAATATTCCTCGACAGATCGATTACCTTGGTCTAAGCGCTGCAATTTCTTACGCATATCACGTTTAAAAGTAGGAGGAACAAATTTAGCACGCATAACTACCTTCAATCTATCCCATGTATCAGGTGTTAAGCCAGAGTTAACTACTTGATTCCACCAAATGATAGCAAAATCTTTAAATTCACTAGTAGCTTGTCTGATCCTATGCACTTCAAGAACTAGATGGCCATTAAATTTTTGTTCAACTGTCATCTCCCAATCTAGATAAATTTCGGCATCATAAACACCCGCAAAAGATGGTATGGCAAATTTAACTTTAGTAAACGGGTCATTATTAACACGAGCATTGTGGTACTGAAAATTATTACCTCCGATACCATGACGGATGTGATGTAGGAGGTGTCGTTGACGTGCATCTTGGGCAGCAAAAGCAGCGCCGACATCGCGGTTTCTCCTCTCATTAGCATCTCCCACCTCAAAATCTTGGGCTGCATCATGATCAGACTCGCGTACATTGTTAGGTGGCTGATTCACCATTCTTTCAAGGCGTGTAGTGAGTGCTGCAATACTATTGTTGATTAAGCGCTGCAATGTAGCTATAGTAGCTTGAAGTTGCCTATCGATGTCCTCATTAATAGTAGTGCATTATTCATCCAAGAGCATCATGAGCACTCCCATAAAAGCACACTCTTGCTCATTAGACGAGTCACCTGTCATGGTTGGTAGAAAACAAAAGACAACACAAGGTATTATCCCTATCAACTACTGGGTGATGGAAGGAGGAAACACACACTCAAGCGTCTTACCACACTCTTACAGGTGTTCTTACCAACGTAGCAGGTGGTACAGCCGGTGGCTAGTTCGTGATACCATGTCGAGTGTGGGTACGATTGCAAGAGGGGACCTGTTCTGATCAAGAGTAGGTGGAGCTTGGAAGGCACAATATGGTAGCAAAGGATTAGCAAAAACCGTAACCCGATTAGCAAAGTTGAATAAGGGTCCAAAGTACTTGTCACAGTTGCTGGTCTAAAAGTATCCCTAGCCCTAGCACAATGCCAATTGATACCAAGGACCAAACACAAAGGATTCAAAGGATGCAAACAAATCCGATTGCTACTTTCTTTCTCTCTTTTTGCTTCTTTTTTTTCGAATGTGACCTTGACTCAAAACTCTTCAAAATCCTTTTCCGGGTCTAGAGAGGTATATGGGCCACAAAAGTTTTGTAGAAGGCAGGGGTATAAAGGTAATTAAAAGAGAGATCGTGTTGCCGAAGTTCATGAACCCTTCTGGCAGCACGAAAACAACCTCTCTTTCTTTTCTCTTTTCTTTTCCTCTCTTTTCTTCTCTTTCACAAACCGAAATCCTTTCTTCTCTAGTACTTCGGCAAAACCGAATCCAAAACTTTCCTTGAAACCGAATTGGAAACCCAATCCAATCTATCTAGGGCTTCCCTTTTATGCCAAACCGAAATCAACTTGCAAACTGAACAACAAGGATACCAATGGAGCTCTTGATCGGCCACGACAACAAGATGTTCGTGAGTTATGGCTGCGGAAACATGCGGCAGAAGGCAAGTGGAAGGATGGTAGGGTTGCTTGCCGAGGAGGAAGGATGATGGTGGCCGTGGGTAAGGAGGAAATTTGGCGGGCGGTCGGTGGTGGTGATGTTGGTGGCCTGGCGGAAGGAAGGGCTGCTGACCTTTGGGTGGTGTTAGTAGCGACAAGCGTTGGTGTTGGCGTGGCAGCGAAGGGCGACAACTAGAGACCAAGAACACAACTCTAAACCAACAACACGACTTAGACAAAGGACTCGAATTCAACAATGCAAATCAAAGAAAAAGAATTGCAAAGGCACAAAGGGTGATGGGACAGCGGAAGAACACAACGAACAGATTATTTTTGTGGGGCTAATTTTCTAAAGTTTTTAGGACGATGAACAACAACTAATCTAAAAGGGGAAGAATTGTGATTATCTAACGAGCAACCTTTTCTTTGATACCACCTAATGTGACGGTGGCCCGATCTTTCGAAAGGTACTGATATGTCGATTGTGGAGAACACAACGTTGATGATCCAAAGGCTCCGACCAAAACGGATCGAACCACTCGCTATCACTACACCACTGCTCCGATGGTTATCAACCATGCCGAACGCGGTTGACCTCGCCAAGATTGCTATCTCCTGCAAGCGAATCAAGAACACAAGCAAGAGAGTAGAAGATGCAATCTGAAATTGTATTGCGAATAATGATTAAGCTCACAAAGATGGGGTTCCTCAACCGAACGTCTTGAGATCGCTATGTAGAATAATCTAAAAGAAACCCGAGGAAAACTAAAGAGTGCGGCCTCCTTAAATAGGGAGGGTCGCACATAGCTAAGAAATAAGGGGTGGTACTATTCATGTAGTCTTCGTTCATGTGAATAATGCGACCATAAATAGTGTGGCCCAAGGGGATGGTAGGCCAACATATGGCCCATATGGGCCAAGTCGTTACATTCATTGCATAGCCATGGATAGAAAGCGTGAAGCGGGCGTGCACGATGGGTCGACGCGAGGCATGACATCATATTGGCGAAACCGCGGGCCGACACTCAGACGACACTATTCCGCAGTAGGTATGCGACCACGATAGCTCGGCCGTGCTGGTGACTCTCCCGGCTGATGGTGAAATAACACGCAGCGACGAATAGTCTGCAGCCCCATTCTGCGACCAGGCATGTACACGACCCGTTAGGCACGACACTATTTTAATATACATATATAATTTTATTTTTATTTATTAATATTTATATGATTTTCTTTCGATTTTTAATACTTATATGGTTTTATTTTGTAGTTTTTAAATTTTATATAGTTCATTTTATAAGTATATATAAATTTATTTTGGCTTTTTTAAATATATATATATATATATATATATATATATATATATATATATACATATACATATATTATAGGATTGTTTTCAATTTTTTCATGTCTTATAGGCTAAATGACAAATGTTTTAACTGAGCTAGCTATTTGAACATTAATAAAATTCTATTACATTTTCAATATGGTTGTCTCATTGTTTTCAATTTTCATGTCAACTTCGAATTCTACACATTTTCTTTTTTTTTTTTGGAATTTTTTGATTTTTTCATTACAGCGGGTCAAATGGGCTAAGCAGGCCACATTTGGCTGGATAAATCTTGGCCGTCTTAGGCCGACGCAACCTGAAAGGACGATGGGCCATGCAGCGAATCATCATGCAATGACTTTATGCGGTAAACTGACAACAAACGATGGCCAGAGCCAAAATGAAATTGGTAGGAATAAATTTGAGCATACGAACCGTCTTGCGTCTTGCACCGGGCAACGCCCATTTGGCCACTTATGCCCATGGACCAACAAGAGGTGACCACGACATCGGGGCATGTAGACATAATACGATGGCATGTAGACCTTGGCTTTCGGCTTGTAGGAGTAGACATAGCTCGGTCAAGCGGTGAATATGGCGGTCTTGATGGTGAAAGTCCTATCGGAGAAGATGTGGTTGAAGTAGAGGATCTTGTGCGTGGGTTGAAGCAGTGGTTGCATCCTTAGGGTTGATGTCCTCATCACCATGTCTCAAACGCTGTGAACAATTTTTTCGCGAGCAACGGACCCTGGGAGAAGCAAACGTATGGTTAGCCTCTTATCACTTGCACGACAATGCCCAACAATGGTACTTGCATGTGGAAAGTGATGAGGGCGCACCATCGTGGAGGCGATTTACGGAGATGGTCAACCTACGTTTCGACCCTCCCATCCGCAAAGAACCCTTTGGCGATCTCACCCAGTTGAGACGCACAGGCCTGGTGGCCGACTACATTGACCAGTTCCTGGTGCTACTCGGTCGGTAGACCCTCGCCCGGCGCAGCAGATTCATCTCTTCCTTTGTGGGGTTGCAAGAACCCTCGGTGTCGACGTCAAAACGGTAGCCGCGAGTTTGGAGATGGTCCTGAGCCTCGCTCGTTCCTATGACCATCATGCACAGGTCATCACCGAACTTGCCGTGGCCACTTCGACACCCAAGCCATCCAAGCGGCGCCACTTTAGCAATATGGGGCACAAGCTCCTGTCGCACCGAAGACTACTACCGAGCCAACGTCTGGTTCCTCTGTGATTATGATAGACACCGCCGGAAAGACGCGATGGATTCAGCTACTCACACCGGCACAAATGGAAGAGCGCAAGCGAGCGGTGCTCTCTTTTAATTGAGATTAAAAATACCATCGCAATCATAACTATATGCAGCTCTACCTCATTGAGCTTGCCTAGGACAACTCGGAAGACGGCGATGAGCAGTTGACGTTGATCCAAGATATCCCTCCATGCGTTAACTGCATCAATACTGGCCGAACAATGCAACTGGAGGTCCGTGTGGGCAATGCGATGCTCACGGCATTGGTGGATTCAAGGTCCACCCACAACTTCGTCAGCAAGGTAGCGCAGGATCAGCTTGGACTCGCCATGTAGCCGACGTGCACAGGCATGCATGTTGTTGTGGCAAACAGGAAAAAATGGATAGTGGAGGCGTTGCTCGTAATCTCCTTATCAACATCCAAGGCGAGACTTTCTTCATCGATTGTTACTCGCTTCTACTAAGTGGGTTTGATTTCGTCCTCGGTGTCCGTTGGCTCGAGACTTTAGGACCCATCGTATGGGACTTTGGATGCCTCACCATGTCTTTTTGGAGCACTGGCCACACGGTGTCCTGGCAAGGATAGGCGCCCATTCGACCGGTGGCCTTCGCCTTGACCGACGACAACGACAAGGACCTCTTGCGGGCAGTACTCCAGGAGTTCGGGGAATTATTCAAGGCACCATGCGGCATGCCACCGAAGTGACTCTATGACCACTGGATTCATCTAGTGGCCGGGATGGATGTGATAGCTGTGCGGCCATATCGTTACCCCCAATACCAAAAGGACGAGCTCGAGCGGTAGTGTGCGGAGATGTTGCAACAAGGGATTATTCACATCAGTATGTCTTAATTTTCATCCCCGGTGCTCTTAGTCAAGAAACAAGATGATTCCTAGCGGTTTTGCGTGGATTATCGTGCCCTCAACGAGAAGACGGTCAAGGATAAGTTTCCCACCCTGATGGTGGAGGAACTTCTCGATGAACTCTGCGACGCATGTTTCTTCACCAAGCTTGACTTGCGTTCTAGTTATCACCAGGTTCACATGCATCCAGACGATGTCAAGAAGACTGCATTCCAAACGCATGATGGACACTATGAGTTCCTTGTGATGCCGTTCGGCCTCACCAACGCACCGGCCACATCCTAGGCTTTGATGAATGACATCTTGGGCGCTTTCCTCCGTCGTTTCGTCTTGGTATTTTTTATGACGTCTTAATCTGCAGCTCGTCATGACATGAACACTTGTGGCATGTGCACATGGTGTTCCAGGAGTTTCGCCGCCATTACTTGGTCTTGAAAGAGTCCAAGTGCACTTTTGGGGTGACATCCATAAACTATCTAGGACGTGATATCGATCGCCGGTGTTGAGATGGATAAACAGAAGGTGGTGGCTGTGGTCGAATGGCTGATGCCAATATCTGTGCGTGTGGTACGGTCCTTTTTAGGCCTCACCGGCTATGATCGATGCTTCATCAAGGATTATGGTGCAACCACGACGCCCCTCACAAGCCTCCTCAAGAAGGAACATTTCCGTTGGACGATGGAGGCGGAAAACTCATTTCAGGCACTCAAGAAGGCATTGGCAACAGCTCTGGTTCTTTGGCTTCCCTATTTCGCTAACACCTTCGTCGTCGAGTGTGATGCTTCCAGCACCAGGTTCGTGTCGTCTTACATCAAGGTGGTGGGGCGATGGCTTTCTTCAGTCGTGCCATCGCCGCTCGACATCAAGCTGGCGTCTGACGTGAATGTCGGTTTGGTGCAGGTTGTACGTCATTGGCGCCTCTACCTTGGGGGCGCTCCTTGATTGTTTCACTGACCATTACAGCCTCAAATTCCTCCTTGATCAGCGACTTTCGATATTTCCACAACACCAGTGGGTGAGTAAACTCATAGGCTATGATTTTGTAGTGGAGTACAACCTAGGCGCCTCAATGTCGTGGCTGGTTCTCTATCCAGGAGGGATGGGGTCGAGGACAGCTTAGTGTGGGCCTTGTCTCGCTATCTTTGATGAGTTGAGAGCGACGGCCAGCACTGACCCCAGCTAGGTGGCACTTCACAACAAGGTCTTATCAGGTCAGCGGGGCACACCATGGTTGCTCACCGATGGTCTTCTCTTGTTTGGACGTCGCATCTATGTTCTGGCAACTTCTCTAGTGCTTCCCGCCATTCTAGCTGCCGTTCATGATGGGGGACATGAGGGGGTTCAAAAGACCCTCCAACGATTGCATGCGGATTTTCATGTTCCGCACACTCATTAGGAGGTTCAGGCGTTCATCCGCAATTGTGTTGTTTGCCAGTGCAACAAGACAAAGCATCTTCATCCTACTAGTCTTCTTCAGCCCTTGGAGGTACCGAACCAGGTATGGGCTGACATTGCCATGGACTTCGTTGAAGGGTTACCACGTGTGGGTGGAAAATCGATGATTTTGACTGCCATCGACCGCTTCTCCAAGTATGCACACTTCATACCTCTTACTCATCCTTACACAGCAATGACCGTGAGCCAGGCTTTCTTTAGTGATATTGTTCGCCTGCACGGTATGCCTTCGTCCATCGTCAGCAATTGTTATGTGGTTTTGACAAGTTCCTTTTGGCAAGAATTATTCAAACTCGTAGGGGTTTGCATACACATGAGCATGGCTTATCACCCCCAGTACAATGGGTAGTCCGAGGCTGCCAACAAAATCATCACCATGTATCTTCATTGTCTTGCAGGGGATCGTCCTCGCCAGTGGGTGCAGTGGTTGCCATGTGCAGAGTACTATTACAATACCTCCTACCAAACAACATTAAAGGAGACACCGTTCCGAGTGGTATATGGGCGTGCTCTGTCGACTCTTCGTTCTTATGAATGAGGAGATGCCCATGTACCCGTCATGGACACGGCAATAGTCGACCGATATGTTTTCCTCGCCGACGTCAAGCGTCTTCTTCAAGCTCAAGAATCAGCTAAGCATTATTACAACGCCAACCATCGTGATGTCTCTTTTCACATTGACGATTAGGTTTGGTTGCGCATCTCCTAGCGACAGGCATTGTCCCTATCAATGCACTCCTAAAGCAAACTCAGTCCCGATATTTTGGCCCATATCAAATTAGCAAATGTATTGGCGAACTGGCTTACCGCCTACGACCTCCACCTGGTGCTCGCATTCATGATGTCTTTCATGTTGGATTATTGAAGGCTTTCCATGGTGACTCACCGACTACATCACAAAGTCTGTCGGAGTTATCTCATGGTCATGCGCTTCCCAAAGCTGGGAAGGAGTTAAAAGGGCACCTTTACTGGGGCACATGGTAGGTTCTCATAGCTTGGCAAGGTCTGCCAGATTTTGAGGCAACGTGGGAGACAATTTCTGAATTTAAGAGTCTTTACCTAGCATTTCCTCGAGGACGTGCTGTTTTGGCAAGGGGGGAGGGATGTTATGGTGGACCTCACTTACCAAAGGAGCCGAACCAAAGGGGATTCGGCAAGGGGACTCTAGGAGGATGCGACAGCAACCGGAAGAGTCTAGGAAGGAGATCAAATTATAGATTAGGCATCCTATCTCTTAAATAAGCAATTAATTATTTACTTTCCTTTTTAAGAGATATAGTTTCCATGTTTAGAGATAATGTTTCCTTTTTTAGAGATATTATTCCAAGATTAGAGATATGATTGTTAGGGGCTATCCTATTAAAGGAGTAACCGACCAGATTGGTTTAATTAAGAAAATGTAGAGAGTTTCCTCTCATCTCCTCTTCCCTTGCGCCGCCGAGGCTAAGGGAACGTCCTCCCACACACCACTCCTACAACCTTCGCCACCAATTCCCAGAACATAACAGTTGCATTGTAAAGGATCTTTGTAGTATCGTTGTAGGTATGAAATGTAATTCTGCATTTTATTTTTGACTGCAAATTCCGACCTTGTAAAGGTGGACTTTGAAAATGGTGACTTATTGTTCCTTTCCGGTACTCAATTCCACCTTTTGCCATTCATTAACAATTCTGCAGTTGCTAACCATATGTTTGAGGACTGCTATTGGTAAATGGTGCTTTGCAGATGCCATCTTAGGTATGAAATGCAATATTGCGCTCTATTCTTGTCTGCTTAATTTCAGCTTGTAAAGTCAAGATTTATAACACACGTTTTTTTTCCTCTTTTGACTTGTAAAGTCAAGATTTAAAGCACATGATTTTAGCTCTATTCTTCTCTTTTGACATGTAAATCACAGGTGATGAATAAATGCGGTGAATTACTACTTGTAACAGTATCATGTATCCTTTCTCTTGGTAGAATATTACATGCTTCCCATTTTAACAGTGCAAATTAAGAAATAATTTAATGTCATTTTAAAATGGGAAATGTTCTGGGCCGAACGTCCAGACGGCCCATGCCACTCTCAACCACATACTCATCTCACCGGACGCCAACCACCTCTTCACTTCATTTCGTTATTAGCTCGCTTATCTCCTCGCTCTAACGCTCTCTCTGTTGCTTTCCTCATTAGCTCACTTATCTCCTCACACCATTCACTTTCTCCGTCGCCTTCCTCCACCGGCATGCCTGCCTCCCTCCTCCTCCCGGCCTTCCTCCCCGCCTTCCCTTCGCGCCCACGCTCTTGGCCCACACCCTCCTCCCGCACCTAACGCCTTGGCCCGACTCTGCGTCGCGCCCGTGGCTTCGGTGAAGAATCTAGACCCGCCATTATGTGTTAATGGAGTTTTGGTTATTAATGACAAATCTATTTTTGAGACTAACACTCTTATTGATATATCTATTGTTTAGTCTCGGCTTGGATATAAAAGGAAAAATCCAAGCAGTATGCATTCATTTTGATAAATCTAATTGTGAGACTAACATGTTTATTCATATACCTATTGCTTAGTCTCAAATTGGATATAAAGGTAAAAATCAAAGAGGTATGCATTCTACATTTTATTTCTATATCTTGTTGCATTCCTCGGATCCAAAATATAGGATGAATTCACAAAAGTCTAACTTGAATATGTGCATATGTTCTTATTACACATTTGTGTATGCACACATTTAGGGGAGTTCACACTAAGTTTTGTGGTTTCATTAGTATTGATCCATATTCGTTTCCACATATATTAAGGATCTTTACTTTGAAACATATCCTTGAGTATATATAACTTATGTAGTTAATATATTCATATGAATATATGAGACTTGTGTAGCTCATACATGCTCATATATCCTTTGAGTATATACAACTTGTGTAGTGCGTATATACTCATACCAATCTACATTCAATTATTTGTAATTGAAGTGGTTGTCATCAATTACCAAAGAGGGAAAGATTGTGGTATCTTGTCCCACCATTATGAGTTAATGGTATGTTGTGGTAATTAATGATAATCACATTGTGGAACTAATATTTTCCATGAGTTGGATGAATAGGTTGTGTTCCATGAGGATGGAGACTTTGGATGACATCATGAGTTGATTGTCATCAAGCCAAGACTCAGGATGAAGGAAATCATCATGTGTTGATGATGTTCAAGTCGAGGATACCAAAGTGAAGAAAAACATCATGTGTTGATGATATTGAAGAGCTTGGAGTAAAGGATGCATCATGTGTTGATGTGTATCAAGTTCAAGAAGAGGAGATGATCATGAGTTGATCATCAAGTCAAAGACCCATCATGTGTTGATGGAAGTCAAGTAAAGGGTGCATCATGTGTTGATGCATATCAAGACTTCGGGATGGAGGATGTCATCATGTGTTGATGGCGTCAAGTCAAGATCGGCGAAGCTTCATCATGTGTTGATAAAGGTCAAGTGAAGAACTCATCATTTGTTGATGAGCATTCAAATCAGAACCGGACTTGAAGTGAGGATCTGGCGTCATCAAGCTTCAAGTGGTTGCTCAAAACAAAGGTATGACTAGCTAGGGCTAAGGATGTGTTCCTAGTCTTTTACGGTCTCGGTGTTTGGTTGGGAGACGGATTGCTAGCATAGGTTTGCCGTACTATTAAGAGGGGTCTTGTCTAGTAGCTTGAGTCTTATCATGTGTTGATTGCTCAATCTTGCTTGCTCTAGCTCTCCATGGCATGATGCTATTATTTGCGAATGTGTTTTGCAAATAGCCGAGGCTCATGCATTTAATCCTTGTAGCATGTGACTATACTTTGAAAATGTATTTTGCAAATGGTTGAAGTCCATGTACCTACTCTTTATGGCATGATCTAAGTTTGCAAATGTGTTTTGCAAATTATTGGGTTTCATGCATTTTCCCTTGGCATGGTCTAAGATTGCTTGTTGCTAATACTTTGGACTTAGACCATGGTAGTGGCTCTTTGGAGTTGTGCTTTTTGATTTGATAAAATTTGTTTGAGATCAAATCAAATAGATGGGTTATGTAGCCCTCTGAATAAGCTTTCCATAGAGTCCAAGATCACTCAATTCCGACATCGAGTCAAAAGTTATGACCGTTTTTGAGTGTCACATGCTGAAATCGAGGCCGGACTAACCGCCCACATACCAGTGATCGACCGCCCACATGCTGCGGACTGACCGCCCTTGTAAGGCCGGTCAACATTTTCGAGGCGTATTTTTCGGTTTCTTGCGCCGGAAGGCCGGGTGACGGGGGTTGATCGAGCCGGACCTGTGAATGGTGACGACCGAATTGCATATAACGGCTATTTTATAGCCGTTGCCTTTGATAACGGATGGCGGCCCTATACTCTGATCGGCCAGGTTTCCCGATTTTGATTCTCCTCCAACGGCTAGTTTTGTGTGTGGGCTATAAATACTCACCTTGGCGGTTGGAGGGCAACTTTGGCATCATTTCACTCTCTTGAGCTAGTGTGAGCTTCTCCTCTCCATTGTGCATGTGTTGCACCTTGTGAGCAAGGAGAGAGGTCTCTAGTTGCATGTGTTGCATCTAGAGGTGGATTTCGTATCCACTTGAGCTTGTGCATTCGTTGCGTGGTGAGAGTCAAGCAAGGGCTTGGCTTATTACTCTTAGTGTTTGCCGAGCACCTGGGCGGCGTGGGCGTCGTGGACGGTGATCTTCTCAAGAAGCTTGTGAGAAGGCCCGGCGTGTTGTGAAGGTTGGGCTACCTACTGGGAGGCGGAAAGAGCTACCACTAGTGGAATCGAGGTGTTTGACTTAATTCGTGGAGCCGGTCCAATTAGTTTGGGCTTACCTCAGCGTGGATTAGGGAGGCAAAGCAGTCTCCGATCACTGCAGTAAAACATCGCCGTGTCAATTGTGGTTTGCATTCTTGTGATTTACATATTGCAATTTATATTCCTTGTATTAAATTGCTTATTTATTAATGTATGAATGCTTGCTTGCTTTGTGCTATTCATATTGCTAATTGAATTGATTACAAGTCATATGTAATTGTTACTCTTATCATTAGACTTGTATTGTTGGTGCATTAGGTGAACCTAGTTGATTTAGGCTTTAATTGTGCAAAACCGTATTTGTATTAGCTTCGCATTAGAAATCGGTTTTAGCCAAAGAAGTTTTAAAAGCCTATTCACCCCCCTCTAATTAGGCCTCCTCGATCTTACAAGTGGTATCGAGCTTGGTCTCTCATTTATTAGACTTAGCAGTCTAGAGAGTAAAGGATGGCGACTAGAGATTTAGTGCACCTTGGTAAAGCACCTCTATTTGTTGGCACAAATTATGCTCATTGGAAAATCCATGTCATGTTATTTTAAGGCCATGGGCCTAAATATATAATGGATTGTAGATGTTAGCTTTTCTCCTCCATTGGATCAATTTGCTCCAACAAAGAGGAAGAAAATGCTTACATCTCAGCGCTCAAGCAATTAGCGCCTTATTTAGTGCTTTGAGTGTAGATGTGTTTGATGCCATATCACGATCTCAAGAATGTTCATGAGATGTGGACCCATCTTCAAGAACATTATGAAAGGTCCACTTCCACTAGTGATGATTGCATAGAAGAATGGGCGTCGGAGAAGAATGCTCAACCTCTAGCTCAAGCGATGATGAATCCTCAACTCTATCAACATCGCCTCATTGCTTTATGGCAAAAGGTAAAAAGAAGGTATATAATGATGATGATAATGATGAGCCTTCATATGATGAGTTGATTGATATGCTAGAAGAACAAAATGTTTTTATGGGAAAGGAGGTTTCAAAATTCAAAGTTTTGAAGAAAGAATTTAACTTGCTTCAAAATAATTATGATGTTCTAAAGAATGAACATGAAACCCTCCTTCTTAAAAGTTATACTAGCTCTAAAGTGGATATAGGGATTACATGTGATCTATTAGATGATTTGCCTTGTATTGCTCCTATCTCATGCAATTCATCTAAAGTTAGTATATCCACATCTTGCGATGACTTAATTGATATGCCTTGTTGCTCAAATATGGATGCTCCTATTTCTTCTATGCTTGTTGAGACTAACCTTGTAGAGGAAAATAATGAGCTCAAGGCCCAAGTCAAGAAATTGACAATTGACTTGGAAAGAAGCTACAAAGGAAGGCTACTCTCGATGAAATATTGAGCAAGCAAATATGCTTGCAAGATAAGAGTGGTATTGGCTTTACTCCCAAGAAGAAGAAAGAGAATAGCAAGATGAGGCACAATACAAGACACACGAAGAATATCAAATGTCTTGATTATCATCAAAAGGGACATCTTGCCTCCCTATACCCAAACAAGATAAATGAAAAGAGAGGACTTGGTTTCACCACCAAGAAGAAGGTGAAGAGCATCCCAAAGCAAAATGGAAGACAATTCAAAAATGTCAAGTGCTTTGGATGTAAGAAGAATTGTCACATTGCCTCGGTGTGCCCAAATCAAATTGATGACAAGTCAATGTCATCAAAGAAGAAACAAAGGAATTGAGCAAGATAAGAAGACATCAAAGGGAAGCAAAAGCCCTACTTGCTACAATTGCCGGGAAAAAGGACATTTTAGTAAGGAATGTCCCAAATGTATCACTCCTAAGCCAATTATTTATAATAATCATTATTTGCTTAGGAAAGATAAAAATGGCAATGTGTTTGCTAGGAATGTTAGCTCACATAAAACTATTGTTAGGGCCATTTGGGTGCCTAAATCTATTGTGACTAACATTCAAGGACCCAACAGTGTGGGTGCCAAAAGGTGTTAAATGTTAAATAGGTACTTGGAGAAGCATTGGAGGTTTGGCTCACTCATAAAGAGGTGGATTCCATCATATGCAAAATATGGAGCCAAGCTTGAGGACGATCACTTAATATCATAAACCAATGCTATCTAGGTAACAAGTATTTACATTGAAGTATCTAGCCCTTTATACCTTGTGTAGGTTGCATTCATGAAAGTCTTATAAAAGGGTGTTTTTGCTCTTGTGCTAAATCTTTATTATTGAAATCTTGAGCAAGAAAGTAGTGGCACATTAAGGGAGAGTGCTAAGTCATATACATGTATATCACATCCCTATGTGTGCCCAAATTAATTAAGTGCTAGTAATGTTTTTTAAAATGAGCCATTTAGCCAAAAGTCAAAATTTTGAAATTAGTAGTATATACTTTGAAAAACTAGTTGCAAAATGTATAAAAAATGCTTTTCAAAGCTTTTGCAAAAGTAGCCCTCGGCAGCCCGATTGGGTGGAAGCGGTAGTCCTTTTATTTGTGAGGATCAAGCTGTTGAGGCGTCCATCATGATGATGAATAGCATCGGGGATAACGAAACACCTTGGCATAAGCTGCGACCGTGCCAAATGGTCACCAGGTACGTCCATTGATAAGAACTCTAGTGGAGGAGGACATGAGCATCATACAAATCCAAGAGCACCACCTCGTGCTGAAACCTTTGTGACGAAGAATCTCGAGCAGAAACGGCCAGAACAATGAATCAAAGGCTTGAGCAATATCTAGTTTGAAGAGGAAGGACGGATGTTTTTTATGATGCAGCAAGCGAGCAAATTGCCTAACTAGGAAGAAGTTATCTTGAATAGACTAAGCTTTGGTGAAAGCCAACTAGTTCGGAGCTAATAGTTTTGGCAGTTATGAAGAAAGCCTTGGGCAAGAACTTTAGAAAAGATCTTGGCAAAGCTGTGCAAGAGGCTTATAGGCCAGAAATCCTTTGCCTCCTGTGCTTCTTGCTTCTTGGGCAATAGGGTTAACAATGCCTTGTTGAGCAGGTGAAAGCTCGCTCCCACTAAGTGACCAACAGCATTGAAGGCTGCCATTATATCTAACTTGATGATTGGCCAACAACATTGGTAGAAAAGGCCCGAAAAACCATATGGTTCCGGCGCCTTCTCGGAGGGCGAGCACCTAATCGCTTCATAAACCTCCACTTCTGTGAAGTCAGTGTCTAGTGACCGCAAATCATGAGAAGGCATGCCAAGGTAGTTCAGGTCCAGGGAGTGTTCACACTCGATTGGTTGTCCCATGATTTTGATGAAGTGGTCATGGAAAGCTTCTTCTAACTCGGACTGAGTGTGCACCCAAGAATCCAAAACTTTTAAGCTTGAGATAAAGCTACGGTGCCTACTACCATTTGTATGTAGATGAAAATACCGGGTGTTCACATCCCCTTCGCTCAGCCACCTGATTCGAGACCTTTGGTGCGCGATAGTCCTTTCGAAGGAACACAGGCCTAACAGCTTTCTCTTTAGCGCCAATCTAAACCATCTTTCCCTTGGGGATAACAGCCGTCTTTCCTCAGCCACATCCAAGCGACCAATTAAAGCTTTCGACCACCCTATTTGTTGGCGAACACTACCACATTCGCGTTGGCTCCAACTCTGCAAAGCACAGCTTGTTGAAAAGAGAAGTTGATGGAGGCGACGCAGCGGGTCCACCACCTGGTCTTCGCACTTTCAAGCTGCCAGGACCTTGTCTTGAAACCCTTCCATTCTTGTCCAAAATGTCTCAAAACGAAAGCATTTCTTGGGACTTGCCAGGCCAGTCGTGGAGAAGAGTAGGGGGCAGTGGTCAAAAGCCGTAGACGATAGAGCCCATAGAAAACAGTCCAGAAACTACCAGTCCCAGTCCGATGAGATAAAGACCCTGTTAATATGCTCCAAAGTCGGCCTTTCCCTTGCACTCGTCCAAGTGAACGACCTGCTGCCATTAAGGTGTACTTCCTTGAGATCCAGATCATCTAGCACTTGACGGAAGCTACCTATTCTTCGTCTGTTCAAGCGATCGTTGTTCTTGTGACTTGCTTGAAGAATGAGGTTGAAGTCTCCTAGGATCATCCAACGACCTTGTCTGGAACCATGGATATCACAAAGCTCTTGAAGGAATGCCTGTTTGTGAACATCCTCCGTCGGGCCGTAAATGGTGTGAGCCAAGCAAGCCGCCGCCGTAGAGTCACCTCAGCTGTTATGGAATGATTTCTCATATCAAACGTGTTACAGGTAATCCTACTAGAGTTCCACGCTAAAAGGATTCCGCCTCTTGATTGGGACACTAGCAAGTAAGAGAACCTAGTCGAACGAGGGCCCTAAAGTTTTCTTTATCAGGGGTAAGTCGATTACATTGAGCTTTGTTTCTTGGATACAAGCGACCAAGACTTGCGCGGCTAACACCATTTCTCTAACTACGTTTCTCTTGGCTCTCATGTTTAAGCCCCTTACATTCCAACTGAGAAAGTTAACATTACAATCACTCATAATTGAGGTGAGGTGATGACGACCCGGACTAGCGAACTCAGATGGCGACGAGAGGTGTGGGTGCCTCGGCATCTTCTGCATTGTTGTCAAATCCGGGAGGTAAGACCTCTGGGACCGATATCCTGAACAGCGATGACATAACTTTAATGTGCTCCTTTGATAAAGGTTTGTCAAATAGCCTTATGAAGTCATTAAGCGCTGCACGATTATCATTGCTTCCTCCCTGGTTCAGACCGAGCCGACCAGCTAGCAAGAGTTGTGCACGCTATTCTGCAGGGACACCTTTGAGGCACGAGGCTGCCAGCCACTTATCGCGTGGAGGGGAAGGTTGCGACTGCTTGCAGGGGGTGCGCTACACCTGCGGTACTGACAGAATGGGTGTCCGCAGCTTGCTTCTAGCTTGTCGGGAGTAGGATAGCAGACTGGACTTACCGACCAACGCTTGTCCAACACCTAGAGTCGTATCAACAGGACTAAGAGCTATGGCCGAAGAGCCAATAGGAACAATAGCCGAAATAGCGGACGAGCCCCCCAAGCCTAGCACTCCGCCTGAGGTATTGAAGGCAGCATCAGCGGACTGAATGGTCTGATGAAGCTCCGCCACCGCGGGGGTGATTGAGCATAACAGACCAAGACATGCATCGCCCTTTTGGATTGCGCCAGCGGCCTGGCACTGAGTTGGCGAGCCGTTTCCTAAGACGCTAGGAGTAGGAGATGAAATAACCTCCTCCCTGGGGCTATTGCTTCCCTTGGTTAATTCCCCCGCCCCTCAGCGGGAAACTCGAAGGAAGGAAACATGCATTGCTGCTCCTGCATGGCACATGCATCACGGGCTGGAACCAGCTCGTCACTGCTGCATGTGAGGCGGGATGTGGTGGTCATACCAACTGTAGCCGTTTGAGCCATTTGAGTACTAGCTGCCTACCTAGCAGGTAGCTCGGCGGGAACAGATGGACAGTGCTGAACTACTGCTTTGGCCAGAGGCGCAGCATGGGGTGACTCGGTGCTGAGGTCTAGCTGGTCCCTCACCGGACTAAAAGGTAAAGTTGCAGCATTTAAAGCCTTCTTTTGCTTAACTGGGCAACTCACGACACCGAGAAAACCGGAAATGGCAAGCGGCGGGTAGGCTCGGTAGCTTCACTAGCAACTTGCCTGACAGGACTGGCAAGCCTCTTCTTCACGCCACCTTTGCCGCGAAGAACCTGGCCCGAGGAACCATAGCCCCTGACACCCCTAGGTCCCACTGTGGACATCGGAGGTAGTTTCCAGGACGATGCAAGAGAATCCCCGTGACTTCGACCGCCTTGGCGTCTATCTTCCCGACCTCCGGCGGGCCGCTCGGTGCCGTCCACCATGCCTGGCCTTGTGCAAAAGAAATGGCACCGCGGACTAGGCTCGTCTGGGCTATCACGTGGGAGGCCACCGAAGCCAGAATCATCGCTAGATGGTGCGAAAGAGAGGTGCTGCTCTGCTGAAGACGAGAAATCTTCAACCTCATGGATGTGGATGATGATGTTGTAACACAAGGCCTCCGCACCTCCCTTGAAGCAGACAGCCTCGAGGACACTTGCGTCCCATGGTCAAGGATGGAACCATCTGGAAGGATGTCCGGTTCAGCAATGAACACCGCCTTTTCTTTCGGGATCAAACTAGGGTTTAGGGACCTGGCGACCAGGCAGAACACCGACAGGTCGGCACACGAGGTAGACAATTCCTCGAAAGCCTCGATCCAACAAGAAGGGGATAGAATGGCTGAAGCCGTTGCCAAACTCCAAGCATGCAGTGGTAGACCCTCTAAGCTTAGCTTTACTCTGAACCGAAGAGGTTGGCTAACTGCCTGAGCCAAACGCGACCATTGACGAGCCAGGAGAAGGAATTTGGATGTCCTAATGGGGCCACGATGAAGAATCCGGTCTTTGGTTGAGTGGGTGTTGAAGACAACCAGGAAATTTCCGGGAAGTATGGATGAATGGCAAAGCTGTCTTGCGGCAAGTCCCTCTCAACCTGTAATGCTTGTGCAGCCTCTTGTGCAGAGACTTGTGGCCTCATTTGTTGGGATCCAAAAATACAATTCTGGACCCTCTGTGTATACTGCACTAGTCTAGGATCACGCTAGTGCACACAGTGGCAACATCGATGAAATATCATTTCTATATACAAAGATGACTAATAAATAGGCAAATAATAATAAATATCAGAGTAAATACCTTAAGGTCAAAGTTTACAATTAATGCCTCAGAAGGCGAATAGCTCAATGAAGCTGCAGCGGAACGTAACAGAATAACTTCAGTGAAGCCCATCCATATGCCCACAGGCAATCGGCTAGGATAGCGTGACCTAGTTATCCATGATCCTTGAAGTAGACCTTGTTGACTGACGATTCCTCCACTTTTGTTGATTGATTATAGCAAGCATGAGTACATAACCGTACTCGCAAGTCATACCACATAATGCAATTTATAGATGATGGCTTATTCCAAAGGAATGGCTTCTGTGGTTTTTTTTGCAGAAGTACAACATTTGCAATTTAAATATGAATAATAGATTAAAAGCATAATTCAAAACAAATAAACAATATTAGTTTTAATAGTTTGATTTCACAAAGACACATAGCCTAATCAATTTATTCACACAGTCATATGACTTAGATCACACAGCTGTCCCTTCCCAATTGTTTTACGAAAATCTACCCCTCGTGTGAAATCCCCGAGTATGTCCATGACCGTGGACGCGGCTATTTGAATAGATTGTTTAACACTCTACAGAGGTTGTACACTTTACCCACAAGATGCAATCAACTGGATCAGAGTTGATTACAACAAAACCTTTCAGAAACTTCATCTCAAGCATTGATACTCCCAGTGTACTTTACCACTATGCCAACCCTAACACAGTGCTTTGGCATAGCACACACCATTGGACAGGGAAGCGGCGAACCGTCCCGCGATGTGACTACTTGGTAGAACACACCTCCACCCATGCAACACAGCCTAACCTATTACCTGAGTAATCAATGTCAAGAATCCATAACTTACTAAGTTAGGCTCGTCCCATACCAGGCATGTGGTCGTATAGTAAGGCTCAGTTCAATGGCGCACAAAGTTAAGTCCTTAATTGACCAAGACAAGACTTCCAATTTCTAGCTATTATTCCCTATGCACACAGTGTATTATTCCCATGCACACAGCTCCACCACAGCTAGGGATGTACATTTTAAAACTGTACCGGTCAACTCGGTTTGACTGGTATTCAGTATTCGGTACGGTTTTCAGAAATCAAGTTTTTTGGGAGTTCGGTTTTTTGGGTAAAAACTGGCTAAAAACCGAAAACACCAAAAAAACCGAAATCCTCGTAACTCTCGGGCTCTCGGCACGCGCGTAGCTGGCAGGCTCGGCCGCTCGGGCACTCCGTGTCCATGCTCGACTGCTCACCGCTCGGCCATCAAGCGAGCTCGGTATGACTCTCTGGTCTGCGCTCTCAAATTCTCTCGGCCCATCCAATCCAAGAGACTAACTAACTCCGTAATGTGAGTCGTGACTAATGTTCGGCTGCTATGAAGTTTGAAGTCTACATGTGTGATTCTCTGAAGCCTTTTGCTCTGTTGTCATTTGATGCCCACATGTAGTCATGTACCAAGGGGCAAGGGTAGCCTGCAGAACAATGGGCCTATGCGTGTCATTCTTTGGGCTGGAGCAGTTTAATCTCAACTCTGTTTTTCACACTTTACTCTATCGTATCATTCCTTTGGAAGTGTCAAAATTTGAGACCGTAAGTATTTTTCGACTCGCTCTATCGTTCTCAATTAAGTGTCAACTTTGGTAAATATGGTATTTACCGATACTGTCATCGAAATAATGTGGTATTTACCGATCTGAACCGTATTTTAAATAATACCATATTTACGGATTAACAATCTAGTATTTACCATATACACAGTATTTATTGAACTATATATACGAAAAACCGAATGAACACCCTAACCCACGACACAAGTACCACTTGTCTCCATCTAAATCCTTTCTCACCTGTTGGTTAAGTGCAACATATACCATCAACGAGTAATAGCACACAATACACACTGTTTTATCACATAGTTTCATAATCACTTGGTCAAGTTTATATTTGCAACTCACATGAGATGATGACTCGTAGTATGGCTAAGCAGACTAATCATATCTAACCAACCCACGTTGGTGCTACAATAATACCAACTAGTTAAGAAACCAATCTAGGGTGATAAAAGATTATGACATAACAATAGACAAGGTGGATATAACAAATTGGATAATAACTATACCCAAAAGCATTTAAATAAATACTTAAAGTAAATGCAGTAATTTGAATCAACATAACTTTTGAAAACTGGGTTCAATATGATCAAAGATATAACTTGCCTTGCTATAGCAATGATGGGAGCATATCTCATGCACATAGTGCATTTGGTGCTATATGCACACTTCTTGTTTGGGTATCAATTTTGTTCCACCCTTTAAAATTTCAAGTTCAAACTCAATGTATGTTAGAAGAAACAAAAAGAAATTCACTGTGAATAGTAACATTTCCTGTTTTCTCTTTCCATACTATTCACAGTGAATTTCTCTTTTTTGTTTCTTCTAACATACATTGAGTTTGAACTTGAAATTTTAAAGGGTGGAACAAAACACCATCAACTACATCTAGAATTTTTTTTCAGAATTTTTTATACTTGTTTGATACCCAAACAAGAAGTGTGTGCATATGTGCACCAAATGCACTATGTGCATGAGATATGCACCCAGCAATGATGATCTTATTTTACCTTCAATCTTCTACTTTCTTGATCTTCAGCTCCTTCGAATGATTCCGGGACTTCAACGTCCAACGAGAAAGAAAGCACAAAAACAAATAAAATTCAAAAAGACAAATCAATAAACTCTAAATTGAAATTGAATGGTACTAGAAGGTAGATATTGAATTTAGAAACTTGAATGGGTTCAATTGGAGTTCAATCGGAGTTGGACGAAGGAGAACAGACTCTCGGAAGATTGAAATTCACATGAAATGATGAAAAAGGGAAAAAAGGAAGAGAGAAACTGACATGTGGGGTCTACGGAATATTCCCAGAATATTCTATTTTGGAAATATTGGAAAATGGCTGAGTGTATAATAGGTGGGACCTACTAGTATTTATGAATTCCCAGAATTAAAATAATTCTATAAATAAGATAGAGAGTGACATGTGGGACCAACAAGACAAAAGGATTTTTCAAGAATTAAATTAATTCTCGAACATAGATTTAGGGGTTGACATGTGGGCCACTGATTTATGGATCAGTCCACAAAGACATGCTAATCCATGGCGGACTAAGCTCATGAACTAGGGTTGATCAAGAGTTGACTAACATGCGGGACCCACATGTAAGTGAGAGAAATAATTAGGGTTTTTAATTAGGTGGATGATACGTGGGGTTCACATGGAAGTGAAAGAGATTTGGATGTATGGACTGGCTTGGTGGGATGACAAGTGGGGCCTTTCATTAGAAGAGAGAAAAGGAATTGAACAACAGAACACAACAACCGAACATAGAAATAGCACAAAGAGCTACTGTCGTTGGTTCTTGCGCATGGCAGCAGGAAAACAAAAGAATAGAGAAAGATAGTAGAGATGATGTTCTGGATTGGGTTGATTAACCAAGAAAACCATACATCGAGAAGAAGGAGGAATCAAAGGAGTCGAGAACCAAAACCAGAGAGCGAAGAAAAGGAACATCGAGCGAATAGTGAATCGAGGTTGGCGGTTATGGTGGATCCAAAAGGTGATCAACCGGCGAAGGGCGAAGAAGGAAACGCGAAGGCGGACGTCTTGATCGCGGTCAAAAAAACTCAGGAATAGCGAAACGCGATGAACACATTGGCTTTATGGGTTAATATGGCTCCAGCGATCTTGAGGGGTGGAACCATGATGTAGAGGACGACATGATCAACCGGATGGTTGGTGGGGGCGTCGGATGAAGGCGCAACTTCGCTAGAAGACATTTGGTTGGAGCTCGGTCTTTTGCGGATGGCAAAAGCGAAAATAGATCGATTCGGAGGAAATCAATTGATGGGCGAGGAGATCAAGGGATGTTTGGAAAAACCGTTTGCTTTATATGCACCGAGAGGAGAGATGATTTTGGAAGGTTTTGGTTATAATGAACACATTTCTACGGTTGGTTTTATGGATGACATATCCGGTAGTAGAGAGAGAGAGAAAAGGAAGGATTTTCGGAATTAAAGAAAATCCCAAAAATCAAGCAGACCAAAAAAAATAGCAAACAAATCTTCCAATTACTGCTGGCATAGCAGTTTCCTTCATTTAATTATTTATCTGTAATTCATATTATGGATAATAATGACGTTATATGGTTCTTGAGTGTACCCCTTAATATTCATAAGGGAGAAGCTAGAGGTCGTAAGTTCTTCTACGACCACCCCATAGTCGTAAGTCCTTCAACGACCACCCCATAGTCGTAAGTCTTTCTACGACTATGCCCTGGTCGTAAGCTCTCCTACGATCAGTCTATGATCATAAGCTTTTCTACGACCACCACCTGGTCGTAAGCTCTTCTACGACCAGTCCCTAGCCGTTGAGGCTTACAAACATGTGGGCCTAGTCGACCAGGGAATCTTCCGCACTATATTTAAAGATATGGGTAGTAAATTACGCTGTTATTCTCTGAAATAATGGCACGATTCAACTCCCTGTCATGGTGATAACTGCCTCGCGACATGGGAACGTTACTGCTCCCACAATAATCTCCAGTAACAGCTTCATTATCTGAAGCATTAAGGTGCCTTTTGAATTTGGTGGAGCAATGACATGCTCTGATCTTGTATAAAAGCGAGTCATCGAAGGAAGGAGAGGAGAGAGCACAAGAATCATTCTATCAGGAGTACAAGACGCCTCATTCTAGTCTTTCTCTTGATCTTATAATCCAGCATACGCAATACATACACACAGGAGTAAGGTTGTTATTCTCCCTGCGAGAATGCCTGAACCTGTATAAAAATCCCCGTGTCGCCTCTCTCTATATGATTTGAGTCTTGGAGACCCCTCGAATCAAACAATCTTTATATAAGTTCGGTTCTAAAACACCGACAGAGAGAGTTGCAACAACCTTACTAGCATGGAGATGGTCGAGAAGCTTGGCTTGACCACAAATCAGCATCCCTGCCCTTACTACATCCAATGGTTCAACTATTGTGGTAAGTTAAAGGTAACAAAAATAGTGAGAGTGCATTTTTCACTTGAGTAATATCATGATTATGTTGATTGTGATGTTGTACCTATACAAGCATGCTCATTGTTGTTAGGTAGACCTTGGCAATATGATAAATATTCAACTCATCATGGTAGAACTAATCAATATACTCTCATGCATAAGAGCAAGAAAATTGTTTTACTTCCAATGTCTCCTGAAGCTATTTTAAAGGATAAAATTGAACATGCTGAATGAGTAAACATAGAGAAAGAAAAGAGTAAAAATCATATTGTAGCTAAAGAATGTTTCCCATCTAAAAAGAAAGACACAAAAGAAACAAGTACTAGAAAGAATGAGATTAAACTAAAAGGGGTTGTTCTCTTAGCTAACAAATCTGATTTGAATTAGTTGGAAGTGAATAATTTTATTTACTATGCTCTAGTGTGCAAAGATGCTTTGTTTTCACTTGAGGATCTGCATGCTTCTTTGCCTCCTGCTGTCACTAACCTTTTGTAGGAGTTTGCTGATGTGTTTCCCGCTGACATACCACCTATTAGAGGAATTGAACATCAAATTGATTTGATTCTGGGAGCGTCACTGCCGAACCGTGCACCATATGGGACTAATCCGGATGAGACTAAGGAAATTCAGCGTCAAGTGCAAGACTTGCTTGATAAAGGGTATGTTCGCGAAAACCTTAGTCCATGTGTTGTATCTGTTATTTTAGTTCCTAAGAAATATGGTTCGTGATGTATGTGTGCTGATTGTAGAGCAATAAATAATATCACTGTTAGATATTGTCATCCAATTCCTAGGTTAGATGATATGCTTGATGAATTGAGTGGCTCTACCGTTTTCTCTAAAGTTGATTTGCGTAGTGGATACTATCAAATTAGAACAAAACTTGGAGATGAAATAAAGACAACATCTAAAACTAAATTTGGATTGTATGAATGGTTAGTGATGCCTTTTGGTTTGACTAATGCACCAAGTACATTTATGCGATTGATGAATGAAGTTTTATGTGCTTTCATTGGCAAATTTGTGGTGGATTACTTTGATGATATTTTGATTTACAACAAGTCACTTAATGAACATCTTGATCACTTGCGTGCTGTTTTTAATACTTTGAGAGATGCACGTTTATTTGGTAAGATCGAAAAGTGCACCTTTTGCACCGATCGAGTTGGTTTTCTTGGCTCTATTGTTACTCCACAGAGAATTGAAGTTGATGAAGCTAAGATTGAAGCAATAAAGAGCTGACCGACCCCGCAAACGGTCACACAAGTGCAAAGTTTTTACGGATTTGTTGGATTCTATCGCCGCTTTTTGAAGGATTTCAGCACCATCGCCGCACCGCTCAATGAATTGACAAAGAAAGGAGTTCCCTTCAAATGGGGATAAGCACAAGAAGATACATTCAACCTTCTCAAAGAAAAGCTCAAAAATGCACCATTGCTCCAACTTCCTAACTTTGGTAAGACTTTTGAACTTGAGTGTGATGCTAGGGGAATTGGAATTAGTGGTGTGTTGATACTAGAAGGTAAACATGTTGCTTATTTCAGCAAGAAATTGAGTGAGCCTAGTTTGAACTATTCAACTTATGATAAAGAATTGTATGCTCTAGTTCGAACTTTAGAAACATGGTAACATTATTTATGGCACAAAGAATTTGTTATACATTCTGATCATGAATCTTTGAAGCATATTAGGAGTCAAGCTAAACTGAACCGTAGACAAGCACGTTGGGTTGAATTTATTGAATCTTTTCCTTATGTCATTAAACACAAGAAAGGGAAAGAAAATGTGATTGCTAATGATTTGCCTCGACGGTGTACAATGTTGTCTCAACTTGATTGTAGAGTTTTTGGTCTAGAGACAATAAAAGAACTATACGCTTCTGATAATGAGTTTAAAGATGCCATGTCCAATTGCAAAGATGGTAGAGGCTGGAATAAATTTGTTTTCAATGATGGATTTTTGTTTAGAGCCAACAAGCTATGTGTTCCAACTAGCTCCATTTGTCTTTTGTTGGTATAGGAGGCACATGGAGGAGGATTAATGGGACACTTTGGCATAAACAATACGGAGGACAACCTTGCTGAACACTTCTATTGGCCATGGATGAAGCGCTATGTTTCGTGATGCACTACATGCTAAAAAGCTAAGTCACGACTGAATCTGCATGGCTTATACATCAAAGTTATCAATTACATTCGGTCTACGTGGGAATGGCGGAACGTTCCATCTGGCACCCAAGCGGTACACGACAGGGCTCAATCCCGTCTTGGTCTAAATCTGAGCCAATTCGGTCATCTTGGCCAATTCCGGTCATTAAAGGCGAATTTGCTATTCCATCGATTCGATACGGCCTAGCCCAATACTAATGTGAATGTCTTTGGACTTTGGAACCCTAGCTGCAATTTGGGGTGACTGAGTTCGTGACTTCGTGCCGTTGGTGACCAGCGACGACATCGGCTGCGACGGATCCATCTCCCCCTCCGGTGGCAGCTCCTCCACACCAGCGGAATTAGCTCATCGCCTCGTCCTCCAGCGCTCACGGTAAGAACTAAGAAGCCAGCTGCTAGCCTCTGTCTAGTTCTAGTGTTTATTAGTGTCTCTACTCTCTACTCTCTAACTCTCGATTTCTTTGATTCGGCTAGAATATGGCCTCGGTGTGATCCACACGTGAATCATCACCCAGTTGCATTAGCTCGGTAGTCGTCGAGGACCTGCTTGGTCACATGGGAAGGTTGTGCTTGGTGCGAAAAATAGCACGATTTGTCTTCACTGTAACAAGAAGATTGGAGGTGGTGGCATTACTCGTTTAAAGTACCACCTTGCAGGGATAAAAGGTCAAGTAGAAGCATGCAAGAAGGTTCCCCATGATGTCAAATGGCAAATGAAACAATTAATAGTGGATCTGAAAAAAAATGATGAGAGAAGGAAGAGGACAAGACATGAGATTGGATCCATTGGATCTGGTGGTGACTCAAACGAAGGTTCAACTAGTGTTTCAGAAAGCAGGGGAAGGCCTTGTACAAGTCCAACTCCTACAAGTTCAGCTACAAAGCAACCCGGAAGAGCTTCTTTGCTCCAAGAACAATTTACGGTTCCTGACCAAGCATCAAGAGTGCATTGGCCTCAAAAGAGATGATTGTTGTGGCTAGGAATGCAATGGCTAGATGGTGGTATGATGCTAACATGCCTTTCAATGCAGCTAATTCCCCTTACTATCTGACGATGGTAGATGCCATTGCATCAATTGGATCTGGCTTTGTGCCACCTACCTATCATGATTACAGAGGAGGCTTGTTGAAAAATGTTGTTCATGTTGCGCGGAATTATGTGAATGATCTAAAGAAGGAATTGACTACCTATGGTTGCTCTATAATGACAGATGGCTGGACAAGCTAAAGGCAAGAACCTTTCATAAATTTTCTTGCTTATTCTCCAAGAGGCACTATGTTTCTCAAATCTATTGATACATCATGACTTCGTAAGGATAAAGAGACATTGCTTGAGCTCTTTGATGAGGTAGTAAAAGAAGTAGGGCCAGAAAATGTTGTTCAATTTGTCAGTGATAATGACGCAAGCTACAAAGCTGCTGGGCAAGCATTACAACATAGGTATGGTACTTTCTTTTGGTCTCCTTGTGCAGCACATTGCATTGATCTAATGCTAGAGAATTTGTCTGATACAAGGCATTTTCCGATCATTGATGAAACCATAAAGAAAGCAAGAAAGATTACAAAGTTTATTTATAATCATTCTTGGGTGCTATCACTGATGAGGCAAGAATTCACAAATGGTAGAGAGTTATGTCGTCCTGCTGTTACTAGATTTGCTACACATTTCTTGAGTCTACAATGTTTACTTAAATTTAAGAAAGAGCTGCCAAATGTTTACTTGTGACAAATGGGTGGGATCAAACCATGCCAAAAGTAATGCGGAAGAAATTGCTTCCATTGTGTTGGAAGATCTTTGAATTTTGGGACCAATGCCAACATATAGTAATGGTTACTGAATCATTGGTGCGTGTCCTCCGGTTGGTTGATAGCGATGAAAAACCTTCCATGGGATATTTGTATGTGGCAATGGACAAAGCAAAAGAATGTATTAAGAAAAGATTGAGAAACAAATTATGTTTGTATGGACAATATATTAGAGTAATTGATGCTAGGTGGGACAAGCAACTTCATAGTCCATTGCATCTTTGTTGGATGTTTTCTCAATCCAGAATTTACTTCAGTCTAATTTTACCAAGCAAAAGGAGGTTGGTAAAGGTTTTATTACCACCATCATGAGGTTAGTGCGGATCTTGAAGTTCGGATAGTGTATTCTCTCAACTAGAGGAGTATAAGAAATCAATCGGTTTATTTGGAATGCTTGGTCTTTGTTAGCCAGCGTGAAAAACTCAATCCGGTGACAATACTATTAGCTATTTCAATTCACATTCTGCTGCTGACTCAACTTGTTTTGCTTACTTTCTTTATGTGTTTTTTACATTAGTTGCATGGTGGGAAAATTTGGCCCACGACACTCCAGATCTACAAGCTTTAGCTATTCGTGTTCTTAGCCGGTGTTGTAGTGCCACAGTGTGAAACGAAGCTGTAGTATTTTTAGTTCATCTACTCCAAGAAAAAAGCAAACTTGAACACTCAAGGCTAAATGATTTAGTTTTTGTTCGCTACAACCTTAAGCTTGAGAAAGGTATGAAATACATTATGCTATGTGTAGTCTTGATTTAATTTCTTTCTTTGCCATAACGATAGTTATTTCTCCATTACTCTTACTTAGGATCTTGAGGAAATCTAGAGTGCATTAGATCCTATTAGCCTTGATAACATTGATTTACTAGGAGAATGGGTTAGTGAAGAACCTACTCTTCTTGATGGTGATGACTTCAATTGGGAGAGCATCGATGCACCATTTGCTACAATATGCATTTTGGAAGAAGAAGAATTGGCTAGTGTAGGTGATCACGATGTTGCACCAACACTAATAGTGCAACCAATATGTGAAAAAGCGAAGATGGCCATATGTTTGAGCCTCCAAGAGATCAAGATCCCTCGGGTATGTCCAAGATGTGGCGGACTAGTATGCTAGACTATGGTACAATGTATGAAGTTATGAACTCGTGTTGTATTATTTAACTCTGAGCGACATTTGTGTTTATGAACTCATTGAACTATGTGTCATTTTTATTCTATGGATATGTATTTGAAGTGAGATTCTAAGTGAAATTATATGTGCATATAATTACATATATATATATATATATATATATATATATATATATATGAATACATATATATTATTATATTAAAATCTGAAACATGCATGAATGGATCATGCATAGCGCATTCCATACCAAAAAACAAACGGAATGGCTTAGGAATGGAATTGACAACTTTGTTATACATGCCTCTTCGTGTTCCTAGTGTTTCTTGGGAGGATATTTCTATGAATTTTATTTTAAGATTGCCTAGAACAAAGAGGGGAGGGATAGTATTTTTGTTGTAGTAGATAGGTTTTCTAAGATGGCACATTTTATTCCTTGTCATAAAAGTGATGATGCTACCCATGTTTATTCTTCAATGAGATTGTTCGATTACATGGTGTGCCAAAAATAATTATTTTAGATCGAGATGCGAAGTTTATGAGTCGCTTTTGGAGGACACTTTGGGGAAAACTTGGGACAAAGCTGCTATTTTCAACTACTTGTCATCCCCAAACTGATGGACAAACTGAAGTCATCAACCATACCTTGTCAATAATGTTGAGGGCTGTTTTGAAGAAGAACTTGAAGATGTGGGAAGAATGTCTACCTCATGTGGAGCTTGCTTTCAATTGATCGCTGCATTCAACCACAAAGATGAGCCCTTTTCAGATAGTATATGGCTTTAATCCTCGAGCTCCAATTGATTTATTACCTCTACCATCTTCGAAAAAGGTAAATTAAGATGCTAAGAAACGTGCTGAATTTGTTCTTAAGTTGCATGAAATTACAAAAGAAAACATAGAGCGCATGAATGAGAAATGTAGAGTTGCTGGAAATCAGGGTAAAAATAATTAACCTTTGAACCTAGTGATCTTATTTGGTTACATTTGAGAAAAGAAAGATTCCCTAACTTAATAAAATCAAAGTTGATGCCTACAGCTAATGGTGCATTTAAAGTTCTTGAGAAGATTAATGATAATGCATATAAGATTGATTTGCCTGTAGATTTTGGGGCTAGTCCCACATTTAACATTGCAGATTTGAGGCCGTATTTAGGAAATGAAGATGAGCTTGAGTCGCGGACGACTCAAATTAATGAAGGGGAGGATGATGAGGACATCTCTCCTATGGATGCAACCACTACTCCTCAACCTGAAGTTGCACAAAGACCAATTACTAGAGCACGAGAACGATAGTTAAATTATCAGGTGAATTCCTTCCTATGAGTGAATATTTTATTAATGGAGAATGTGCTACTCCTTAAAACATGTGACCTTATTTTATTTAGCAATCTTGGAGAGGAGAAACCAAGCATTCATGACAAGAGAGACAACATGAGGCCAAACCACCTCACCGCTTCGGCAGCAACCAATTCAACTCCACTAGGCCGATTACCTTAGCTTGACATCCCACGATGTTGCACCGCCTTAATTTGGGCCATGGGCCGTGTAACGTTTGGGTCCATGGAGAGGTTGCACACCCTAGGTCGGCGCCCCCACCTGCCTTGGCCACCGCCCCTTTCCTTAACTAGGAGCCGCCGCCCCTCTCCTCTAGTTTAGGTTTTGTTTAGATCAGTTTAGCCCATGTGTGCAAACTCCACGTTGTCTCTTTTGTCAGTTAGACCAAGAGATTCATGTTACAGAACCTCAACTATCCTTGTGCGACTTTTATATCTAGCAATTTTCAGATTGCTCTTTACTTGAATTCTTGCTTGTTTTTCGATTGCTTGCAAGAATTGAACTTCGTGATCAGGTCAACCGTCATTCTTGGCGACGTAGATAATGACAAGAGCATGGTTTAGCAATTGTTGGACGGTTTGATCGAGTTTTGGTCAAGTAGCCTCGTCGTCAAAGTCACTCTCTACAAATCGAATTACCATCCACCGGAAGATCAAGACCAATCTTACATCATTAGGGATACACAGAACATTGACTAGTAGCAAGTCTATAGCGTCCTAATTTTTGAGTTTGAGTTTTAAAAATAATGTTTTATAAATTTTTCATGATTTTCTATAATTTAACAAAGCGTAAATAGAATTTTTAGAAATAAAAATGATTTAATATGAATAAATCAAACATCTATTAAATTCAAAAGTATTTTATTTAAGTTCCTTATGTTCCAAAGTATTTTTATAAATTTTATGGAATTTCTTCAAGTTCATTTGCTATTTTTCTTCGCTTATTTGGATTTCCTGTATTTTCAAAAAAAAAAATTAGAGAGCCTCGTGGGCGAATTTCTCTCTCTGGCCCACTAGGCCTAGAGTTTAAAATAGTGTTTATCGGATACTATCCGATTATCCGGATAGCTCGAACCCGACGGATACCTCCTTCCGGATCTGTTTTCGTATCTGGCAAAAACAAATCCGGCTACTAATCCGAAATCTGAGAAAAATCTTGGATATTCGGTTTTAGGCTCCGAATAAGATCCAAATTTATTTGGACGGATGGATGGTCGAGAACTATCCACTCTGTTCGCACCCCTAATTACAATTTATGAAGTAAAATATTACAACAGTAGCCCTTATAAAGGCCTTACGACTATATGGGTATCGTGGACTTTTCCTCCTTCGTTGGTAGCTTTGGTGCATAGTGGGCTCACATGGGAAGTGTCCACTACGTCACCTTTTTGGTACATTGCGGTGCCTCAACACCTTCTTTGTCCTCCGCTTGGAGACCACTTCGAGCTGGGACCCCCATCATGCGGAAGCCAAGGTGGTGGTCCAATTGGCCGAGATGTTGAGATAGTGTCATTTCCCCTTCACATACCTCACAGGGGCTAACTTCTTTGGTTCTTCGTCGGACCATTAGGGATGGTGGCCATCTTTACAACAACCGATGGCCTCATTTCTTTGATTTTGGAAGATCCTCTTGTTACCGGATGTGTTCAAAGCAATCACTCTTGTGTTTTGGCAAGTGTGGAAAAAATATACCGGTCCTGCTTGTTGCTTAAGCTGAAAAGATATTGTGTTTCTTTTGGCCAAAGTCAACGGCATTATATTTGTCAAAATATCGTTCCATAAGTAGAGCAAAGCGGCACGAAGTAGGCGTGTTCTGCTCTATTTTATCCCCGCAAAATAGTAGTCATCTACCAACTTCCAAGCTGTGTATAGTCTTTGTTAAGTAGCTTTGGCGTTGCAAGATAAGCAGCATTTCTCTCTTGTTTGACTTTCTAAAATTTATGGCTGTTTCGTTCATCAAATTATTATGTCTACCAACTTCCGTTTGCTCTTGCCAGAGCTGAGGGTGAGCAGTTGAGGCGTACAAATCTGCAAGCATACCCAATCGTGAGAAAATTCAATCAAAATAATCACAAAAATTTCTAGTTCCAAATCCGAAAATTATTTACATTCAGTCGGGATAACGACTGTACAAACGTTCGTAAATTAAACAACTCAAGAACAAATTTTCAGTTGCTTCGAGAATATTGGTTACTTGACCTAAGTCGAAGCCACGCCAAATATGCATCATATTTTCAGGTTTACAAGATCTTTTAACATAACAAGTCAAGCCTCACATAAATTGAAGCCGATTATGACAACATTTTAGGCCTACCACAAAAGGCTGGTTAATTAGTTAGGTTCTTCAGAATCATTATAGCCATTTTTCACAGTACATAATATGGGATTTGAGACAGCCACACTGCCACGTCCGATTTCGCAGTATACTCAGTAAGAGCTCTTCCCCAATAAATATCATAATTCGTTAGCTGTCAAAGAAGCTATGATGCCATTACTATGTCGAAATGACGGCAAGAAAAGTGCTGCCACTGGTCGTCTTCCTCTAGTTGCCTTCTTTCTCTCTCTAATTACTCTCTTATAATCCTGACAGCTTAGATATAGGCACTGATAAAATGCTCCTAGTTTGGTCTCAAAAAAAGAAAAGACACTACTAGTTTCGATCGTGATCCTAAGTCAAATGGCCCGCGAATAGGACGGCCATGACACTGCCGGCCATTATCTTCTGACGGGATATACTATTAACGAAGGGAAAAAAATCCTATAGGGCCTGGTCCATAACTCCATTTCAATAGACTAATTTTATTATGTGACACGTGTATTTACCAATCTCAAAACGCACAGCCTCAAAGGAATCAATAGTAGATACAGCTGGCCCTTTGGAATTTGATGCAAGACAGGGGTCATTTGGAGAGTATTCATTAGTCTTTCTTGCACCTATCTAAGGAGAATTTACAAGATTAATATGCGATTTGAGATTGGCAAATACACGTGTCACACGGTAGAGTTGATCTACTGAGATGGAGTTGTGGATCGGTCCTATAGGATTTTTTTTAGACAGAGTGTTATGGACCTTATGGTCCAGAGTGTCACTGTAGCACCGCGTGTGACTGTAGCAGTACAAGTATTAGGCAGACTTTTTTATTTAGAATCTATCTATTAGGTTTTTTTGGTAGTATCTATTAGTTAAACAAGTTATTATTAGATTGGATTGTTAGAGATAAGTTTCCTTATAGATTATTTTTTAGGGGTCAACTCGGGCCGTCCCTATAAAAGAGATAATATGTATCAATTATTAATCAAGCAAAGAAATAAACAAAATTAGTCCTTAACCGGTTGGTTAAAGATCAGAGCCTCCTTGTTCGTCGGGAAGAGTCCTGGCCGAGCTTGGAGGACGATCCTTGCCTCCCTAGCTACTTAGGTCTCATAGTCTCACTACCTCGACAGGGAAGAGCCCTGCTGGCTATTAGATGAGGACGAGTGCCTTACCCTCAATCTTCGGACACATACCCAACCAATGACCACAATATTTGGTATCAAAGCCACCCGCCATAGCTTCCGGTGCCGAACTCGTACCCAAATAATTACCACAACATTTGGTATCAGAGCTACTCACCATTGCTTCTGGTGCCGCACCATCCCTCTTGGAGAAGTTGAAGGCTAACAACGAAGAGCAGAAAGTCTTACTCAACAACTTGATTGTTGTCCATTGGAACTTCATTGATCCTTGCCTGCGTGACACAATTTCGCTATCGTATTCTCTCGTCAACATGGGGCCACTAAGGACTTCAACTGTGGCCACCACCACAGCTCGAGGACAAGCTGTCTCTCTGGGAGCGGTGTAATGTTATGGTCCAATATCCAGATGAGGTACTGTAGCTCGTGTCACTATAGCAGCGCAAGTATTAGGCATGATTTGTTATTTAGGAATCTATCTATTAGGTGTTTGGTAGTATCTGTTAGTTAGGCAAGTTATTATTAGATTGGATTGTTAGAGATAAATTTCCTTATAGATTATTTATTAGAAGTCAAGTCGGGTTGTCCTTATAAAAGGAATAGTATGTATCCATTATCGATCAGGCAAAGAAATAAACAAAATTAGTCTTTAACCGGTTGGTTAAAAATCAGAGCCTCTTTGTTTGTCGGAAAGAGTTCTAGCCGAACTTAAAGGGCGATTCATCGTCTTCCTACTAATCAGATCTTAGAGTCTTGCTATCTTGACGAGGAAGAGCTCTGTTGGCCACCCGTACACCAACGATCACAACACTGGGATGCAGTAAATTAAAGATTGTGCGCTCGTCTGCACTTGGTCAGGAGCATTTGCTTACACCATTTATAAAGAGAATAAAACACTTCCACACACAAGAAAAATGATTCCGGGGAATTCTTTATAGACACATAAAACAAGAAAGAGATTAGACTTTCCCCATGGATTCTCTATATAAATCCGTGCCATCGACCATCGTTAACATCACGATCTCACACAAAACACCGTTGCAGCTCGCCTTGCCCTTGCACTCCTATACCATCCAAAAGTTCAGAAGAGCACGCTTCGATTCAAGAAAAGTTCAGAAGAGCAAAAACGGGGCGCGACTTGCCTCCAAACTGCAAAGCCCACCAACCAGCGAATAGTGAACACTCGCTTTTTCGTCGGAGTATTTACTTGTGTGTACCTGGAACGGCTCTGAACTGAGTCTGAGTACACGCAGCATTCGGTGCTTAGTTGTTCCCATACGTGGTGCTAGCTAGTAGCTACTGAGGGAACAGAGCCTTGGGTGCTTCTTCCTGTGGTGCAGTGATCGATCGATCGTGCAGCGTGCTATTGATCGTTGAGGTAAGCGATCCTCGCCGTGTTAATTCTGGCTCAAGTGCTCGTCAAAATTTGGTCTTGGTGAAGGAACCTGTATTTCTTGTTTCCTCTGGCTTCGTGCAATCGTGCTACTATAGCAGCCGAGGAGGCAGAGAGCAGCGCCACGCCACCATGGACGACGTCGCGGACCGCACGCGTGGCGCGCCGGAGATCGAGAAGCACGAGGCCGCAGGGGCCGACATGGAGTCGGACCCCGCGGCCGCCGCGGCGCGCGAGCGGGAGCTGGAGCGCGTGCAGCCGTGGCGCGAACAGGTGACCGTGCGGGGCATGGTGGCGGCGCTGCTGATCGGGTTCGTCTACACCGTCATTGTCATGAAGATCGCCCTCACCACGGGTCTGGTCCCCACGCTCAACGTCTCCGCCGCGCTGCTCGCCTTCCTCGCGCTCCGCGGGTGGACGCGCGCGCTCGAGCGCCTCGGCATCGCGTCCCGCCCCTTCACGCGCCAGGAGAACACCGTCGTCCAGACCTGCGCCGTCGCCTGCTACACCATCGCATTCGGCGGTCAGTGAAATGCTGCACGTCGTATTAACAAAACCGTTGGACGCTGCCATGCTTTGCACTAGTTCTTGAATGATCCGTGTGAGTGGTGCATCGCATGCAGGTGGGTTCGGGTCGACATTGCTGGGCCTGAACAAGAAGACGTACGAGCTGGCCGGGAACTCGCCGGGCAACGTGCCGGGGAGCTACAAGGAGCCCGGAATTGGCTGGATGACCAGCTTTCTCCTGGCGATCAGCTTCGGGGGGCTCCTCACCTTGATCCCCCTCAGAAAGGTGCGCCTTTCTTCTTTCTTCCAAATTTGTTTTCCGACCTGATGTTTCGACAGGTGACAAGTGGGATTTTTTTTGGGTTATATTCAGACATGACAAGACAGATTGACAGCACTGTCATAGCATTATAGCACCGTTTTTACGGACTCGGATAGGATCCAAAATCCGATTCCGTTTTTACGGTGGAATTGCTGCTTAACTTCCGACAGTTTTTTTTATATCAAAACTGTTATTTTTCATTTACAACTTTATTATATATAAATTATAGTAAATTATTTATATAATTTCTGTTTGTGGTCACTATAATTATTCTCGAATGTCTTAATAACTTATATTTCCATCGAATGATTCAACAGATTTACTCTTTTTTTTTTGTATTTGTAGGGTTCACTTGGATTTACTTTTGTCTAATTTAGATTTTTTTTTTTGTATTTGTAGGATTCACATAAACTTACTTTTGTCTATTATGTATAGACATAAATTAGAGTTTTCTTTGTGTGGACATTGATCTTGTATGTTGCTTCTTCGATCTAACAGTTCAAAATCTAATAGTTTTATATAAAAAAAACTATCACATTTTGTTTAGACATACCTTTTTTATAGTTTCAATTTACCTACCGCAAACACGTATAAAACGAAATTCGGGGGGAGAGAGAGAACCTTCCAAGCGATGATGGGGCAGAAGAATACAAGATAATTTGTTTGTGGGTAAAAAGGCCCGTCTATAATCTACTCTTGCAATTTCCAACAAGTTCCAGTTCCTATTCCCCGATTGCGGCGATGCCCACGACCTACACGTCCCCGTGTCCTCCCACGGAGGCGAAGCATACCTCGCTGCCATCCTCAAAAACCGCCTCCTCGTATACCGCTCCCCCTTATCGCCATGGACTCCGGAACCGGCACGGGCCCTAGAGCCCCCTCTGGGCTCCACCGGCGCGCCCTATTGATGATTACGAGTCTGGCCTCTAAGGAGAGCACAGCCGGCGAGCCGCCGCCGCGGCGTCCGGTTCCTCTGCCTCGCGTTAGCCCCGCCGCCGGTGAGCGCCGCCACTAGGTTTTGAACCGGCATTGGTACCTTCTTCTGCTTTTCAAGCAATAGGTTGTATTCTATTTGATAATTTGGTTACAAGGGATATAGTATTTTTTTTAAAATATATAGTAATTAGTAAGTTCCAAATGAATCATGCTACAACTTTCAGAACAACACATTTTCCACACCCAAAATGGTCCAGTGATAAGGTCTTAACAGAATAGGTTGATACAAATTTGAAGAAGAATACATGCACTGTGCATTAGAAAACAATTTCTAGTTTCCATTTATCTTTGCCACTCAATGATTTGACACAATATTTTCAGGCTCTGGTCGTCGACTACAAATTAACTTACCCAAGTGGGACTGCAACTGCTGTTCTTATAAACGGGTTTCACACTTCTCAGGGAGACAAGTATGCAAAGTATGGACATTGGCACCTCACTTATGCTCATTACATTGTCATTCAGTCATGAATTCTTGATCTGAATGAATGCCTTCCATGACAGGATACAAGTCCGTGGGTTTCTAAAATACTTTGGGATCAGCTTTTTATGGAGCTTCTTCCAGTGGTTCTACACTGGAGGCGATGTTTGCGGATTTGTTCAGTTCCCGACTTTCGGTCTGAAAGCTTGGAAACAAACGTAATCCTATTGGTTTTCTCATTGTTCATCGTAGATCTCCATAATTTGTAGTGTGTAACATATTCTCATACTCTCAATTTCTTTGTCTGTCAGATTCTTCTTTGACTTTAGCCTCACATACGTCGGTGCGGGAATGATTTGCCCACACCTTGTGAACCTCTCCACCCTCCTTGGTGCAATTATATCATGGGGAATAATGTGGCCACTCATCAGCAAACACAAGGGAGATTGGTACCCTGCAAACATACCAGAAAGCAGCATGACAAGCTTGTACGGTTACAAGGTCTCTCTTGTAGCTCACTCTTCTTTTTCTCACTGGTAATTCAATACATAACGGGTGGTAGTTACAGAGTTTTACATCACTAAATGTCAATTGTTCATCTTGCAGTCCTTCATCTGTATAGCTCTGATCATGGGGGATGGCCTCTACCACTTCATTAAAGTCGTTGGTATCACTGCTAAGAGCCTACATGAACGATTAAATCGCAAACGTGTTAACAACAGAGGTGAGGAAAAAAAAATACTGTACAGTTTACAGTGTAAACTATAGTGTGTGCCTTTTTGACCTTTCATCGCTTGTGTACTTTGTGTGTGTTATTTGCTCTTAAGAGAATACAGAATAGTCTCTAGCTGATCTGACGCACCATTAAACCTCAGGGGGCACGATACCTGGTTTCATATTTCCTTGATTTTACCTTTATCTCATCTTTGCCTAAAAGAAGTTTGTACTGTGTTTTTTTTATTCCCTTTCTTAATGCACAAGGTTCGCAGTTCTCCTGCAGTCCCTCAAATAAAAAAAAGAACATTTTAGCAGTAACTTTTGCTGATGCCGAGTGAATGAACTGCAGTGGCAGACGAGGACAATATGGTCGCACTTGATGATCTGCAGCGTGACGAGATTTTCAAGGGGGGCTATATCCCTTCTTGGGTAGCGTACACTGGATACGCCTTATTAAGCATCATTGCAGCGATTACCATACCGATGATGTTCCGACAGGTGAAGTGGTACTATGTAATTATTGCCTATGCCCTCGCACCTGTGCTTGGATTCTCCAATTCCTACGGAGCAGGGCTCACTGACATAAACATGGGCTACAACTATGGCAAGATCGCTCTCTTCATCTTTGCAGCTTGGGCTGGCAAGGACAACGGTGTCATTGCTGCCCTTGTCGGTGGTACGCTGGTGAAGCAGCTGGTGCTCATCTCTGCTGATTTGATGCATGATTTCAAAACGGGCCATCTCACATTGACATCACCAAGATCCATGCTTGTGGGACAGGCTGTTGGGACTGCCATGGGCTGCATCATCTCACCCCTCACGTTCTTGCTCTTCTACAAGGCATTTGATATTGGTAACCCGAACGGTTATTGGAAGGCACCATATGCACTGATATACCGTAATATGGCAATACTTGGTGTGGAGGGATTCTCAGCGTTGCCAAAGCATTGCCTTTCACTGTCTGCTGGATTTTTCGCGTTTGCATTGCTATCCAATATAGCAAGGGACGTCCTGCCGCGCAAGTACGGGAAGTATGTGCCGCTGCCGATGGCAATGGCCGTGCCATTCCTTGTCGGCGGGAGCTTTGCTATTGATATGTGTGTTGGGAGTTTGGTTGTGTTTGTCTGGAACAAGATAAACAAGAAGGAGGCTGACTTCCTGGTGCCCGCGGTTGCATCCGGTTTGATCTGTGGGGATGGCATATGGACGTTCCCTTCTTCCCTGCTTGCTCTTGCCAAGATTAAGCCACCAATCTGCATGAAGTTTACGCCTAGAGGCTAGAGAAATGGGCGGTTCATGAATGGGGAGTTGGAAAATTAACGATGATGGAAGATACAATAAATTTGTTCTAGTCACATCTTATTGAATTATCCTTGCAGAGTGCCGCTATTTTCCGAGTGCTCGAGGACTCGAGCTTTCTGGAGCTGATTTGCTGGTGTGTTTATGATCCAAAGTCAACTTTGTGTTTTGAACGAGGGATGACCACATTACAGCTAAGCAGAACCTTCATTCTTATAATTGATTTTGGATATGTACTTGTATTTTCAATCATGTGTATCTATTGAGTTGGGCGAATATGTGTAGTCTGTACTTTTGCATTTTTCAGATAACTTGAATTTGATCGGTGTGGTATAAGGAATACTGTGATACAACTTTCTTTGGTGATGTGTTGAGAAATGCATTGGTTTATGAAATTCACACCGGGAAGCTAGAGAAATGGACAGTTCTTGGACTTCCATATCATTGACGTTGTGTTCGTGTACGTCTATACAGCTGGACGAAACTTTTATTCTCTTTTTTTAGAGCAAATCACAAGAGCTTTATTAACTCATAGCAGGATTACATTCACTAGTGACGATGTCCATAATGAATTCAGGGATACAGTTCACCCAAGTACACATCTTTCTTCCCACCGAGGCTTTCTTTGCGCAACAATGAGCTGCTAAATTCGCCTCACGACAGGTATGAACACAACAAAACGAACTAAAATTCCTACTAAGCTCTTGGATTTCATGCCAAATACCCGCAATTTCTGATCTTGCGCCAACCTGCAACTTAATCATATTGACAAGAGTCCAATTATCTGAGTCCAGAATCACCTGATAACAGCCCTGTCGAATTGCAAGTTGAAGTCCATCTCTCGCTGCCAAAGCTTCAATAGTTTAGACATCTGGGAAATTGTTATACCATTGTGTCTCTGCCGCTATAAACTGCCCTTCATAATCTCAAATAACAGAGCCCGAGCCTCCTGTACACTGAACACCATCAAAAGCACCGTCGGTGTTACCGTTCAAATAGCCACGTTGCAGTGCATGCCAATTTGTCGGACTCAGAACAGTAGCCATTTTGATGGTATTGTCAAGCAGAAAGGCATCTTCTAGCATAACACTAATATGTTTGACAGCCACCACTGGGTTCTAGCTCTCCTTTCCATGCCTGTGATTATTCCGACCAATCCACAATGACCATATCCCACAAACAAACAAGGCTGCATCGGCCGAAGAACAAACAACCCCGACAAGCAAATCTGCCGCCCATGTATCCGGGTGTAGAGTATGAAACTTTTTACCTGTAATCTCTTTAAAAGCCTGCCAGAAAAGAAGAGCAAAATTGCATTATGTCGTAACATGGAATGTCGTTTCCTCTCTATTTTCACAATCCTCGCTGTGGCTTTCCTTCAAGACATGGCGACGATATAGTTCTTTCTTCACCGGTAAAAATTTATGAATTGCCCGCTACCAGAAAATACGCACCTTTGGTGGAACTTTCAGTTTCAAAAGATGCTTTCACCAATGGCCTGAAACCGAAGATGAGGAAATCTGGTTCTTAGCAGCAGATTGAGAATACATCTGCTCACCCTTCAGTATCCTATAAGCAGAGCGAACTGAATAATTTCCATTCCTTTCAAAAGCCCAAGCAGAAATATCCTCCATTTCACTATTCCCCAACTTGATTTTCAAGATGGCCTTTGCATCCATTCTTATAAAAACAGGAATTAACAAGCACCTTGTTAATTGTCCTTTCAGGTGTCAACCGAATCACATGTACCAATTCTTTTGATTAAGCCTTTTTTTTCAGCACATCCCTTCCAAAAAGAATGGCCTTCCATGTACGAGAGCTCCTTTTCTTGCAAGTTGCCGATAAGAAATCACCTTGTGGAAAATACTTCCCTATAAGCACTCGACCGCACAGCGATTCCGGATTCGTCACCAGACGCCATCCTTGTTTGCCAAGCATAGCTTGATTAAAAAGTTTGATATCACGAAAGCCCATACCACCACTCCCTTTGGGACATGTTAATTTCGACCACTTTAACCAATGAATCTTGTGATTATCTATTGAACTCCCCCACCAATAATTAGAAATAGATGAAGTTATCTTTTGACATAGAGTAGATGGTAGTTTGAAACAGCTCATAGAATAAGTAGAGATAGGTTGAACCACTTATTTGAGTAAGACTTCTCGTCCGACACAACTCAGATTCTTCTCTCCCCAACCATTAACAAAAGTTCTTACTCGATTAGCAATAAAATCGAAGGTACCATCTGTGCTCTTACCAATTGAAGTAGGAAGACCCAAGTATTTTTCACCAAGGGTCTCCAAAGAGATTCCCAAACTGGATAGCACTACTCTTTCTTGTCATCGTCACTACAATTGTTACTGAAAAAATCCACTGATTTATGTTTGTTAACCAACAGACGAGATCCGCGATAATAATCTTCCAGGATCAATGAGATTCTATGAGTATTTCTTTGAGAAACCTCCATAAAAATCAAGCAATCATCGGCAAAGAGCAAGTGCGACACCCACTGTGCATGGCGGCTAATTCTAATCCCCCTCGCAATATACTGAGGGCCACTATTTTTAAGCATGCACGACAAACCCTCTGCACAAAGCAAGAGCAAATACGGCGAAATAGGGTTGCCCTGCCGAATTCCCCTAGTAGGTTTGAAGCAGGGGTAAAACATGCCATTAACCCTCACTAAAAAACTTACAGTGGTAACACACTTCAACACCAGGGAAATCCATTGAGAAGAGAAACCAAGTGCCTCCATTATTGACCGCATATATCCCCACTCAACCTGGTCATAGGCCTTAGCCATGTCAAGTTTAATAGCACGAGCTCCTTTCTTGCCTTTCTTCTCACGAAGATAATGGATGCACTCGTAGGAAATAAGCACATTGTCTGTAATTAATCTACCAGGAACAAAGGAGCTTTGTTCTTCTGACACAATCTCATCCAAAATTCTTCGTAGACGGTTTGCCATGGCCTTTGAGCACATCTTGTACAACACGTTACACAATGAAATAGGCTGAAACTGAGTTGGTTCTTGGGGATTTGAGACTTTAGGGATCAGCACCAGCAAAGTTTTATTAACTTCATCTGGCATATCTCCCCCATTAAGGAAATTCAAAACTGTCGTTGACACTGGAGTCTTCAGTAATTCCCAGTGTCTCTGAAAAAATCCTGCGTTGAAACCATCCACCCCAGGTGATTTAGACGGCCCCATCTGGAACAGAGCTTGTTCTATTTCCTCCTACACGAAAGGCTTGTCCAGAATCTCATTCATGTCCAGGGTGACCTTGCATGGCACATGTTGACAAATGAGATCAAGCTGGAGATTAACTTGTGCTGTAAAAAGATCTTGATAGAAACAACTCGCCATTTGCTCCATCGCTTTCTGGACCGAGGTGAAAGAACCATCACTTTTCTTTAGGGAATGAATTTTATTCCTCCTTGCTCTTGTTGATGCTTTAGCATGGAAAAAAAAATTGTATTCTGGTCCCCTTCACGAAGCCACTGAACTCATTATCTTTGCTTCACCATCACTGCTTCCCGAGCTAGCACCTCGCCTAGTTGTTGGATGATTTCCTTCTCACGATGAGTAGGGCCCCTGTAAATATTACTTCCTCTCTCATTTTCCAGTTCTATTTGTAAATTTTTAATTCTTTTCCGAACAGAACCGAAGACATCCCTACTCCAAGTTCTAAAGGATGCTTGAAGAGAGGTTAGAGAGGAACAAATATTCTGTAGATTTTTGTCATTAATACCTGGATCCCAAGCTTGGTTAACAAATTGCTCGTACTCCCCATGAAGTTGCCACATATTTTCATATCTGAATGGTGTACAGTTGTTATTTCCAGTCCTCAATTGACTTTCAAAATGAATCTCGAAAGTCTCCCGGACACAAATCAGTAGGGCATAGTGATCTAAAGTAGCCAATTGCACATGTTGCTGTGAGACCATGTGGAGGTGTCCCCATGCTTGTGATGAGTAATTGACGGTCGGTTTAGTGAGTTTGAGTTTGTTTCGGGTATTCGAGGGTAGAGTACCTTTACTTGTGCCCTTACTGATTATGCTGTTTCGTGCGGTGCTATGTGATGGTTTGCTTGTCTGTGTGACTGCAGGACTTCGGAGCTAGGTCATGGTGAGGCGAGGAGGACCGGGACTAGGCACAGGAGGTGTCGAGGTCCAGACGGTCAAAGATGCCAAGATGATCGAGTCTCTTGAGGTGGTTCTGGCCGGAGGCGGCGACGGAATCTATCCGTGGCGGACCTGACGAGCGATGACCAATGGACGGGATTAGACACAGGAGGTGTCGAGGTCGAGACGGTCGAGATGCGAGTGCGATCGTGTGTCGACGAGAAACTTCCTGAAGGTGCTTGAGGCGTTTTGGTATTTTGACTCAAGCAATGATAGGAGGGTGGTTTCCTCAAATCCTGGTCTTGTTGACCATGACCTTTGCCTCATTTGTGAGTGGAGAGGGCCGACACTTCTTGATTTGCTAATTGAGGACATGAGCCTTCTCTTTTAGCCGCAAGTGCGTGTGTGTGCTTGACATATAGAAAGTGAGCTCTGTGTGTGTTGGTAGTGTGGGCGGTGTATGAGCTAATAGCTTTAGTGCGTGTGTGGCTCCAGTCGTGTGTTCTTTCTTGTGTGTGAGGAAATGAGTGAGGGTAGTGTGTTTCTCCCTCTCATGCATGTAGTGTGTGAAGTTAATTTCTCAGTGTAATCATTCCTCTGGAATCCTTCATCTATTTGCAATGAATTCATTTGAGAGAGTGTGTGCTAAAGTTTTAGGATTTCATTTGTGTTCTCTCCATGGGTGTATATGAGAGATGAGAGTGATTTGGTTGTAATCTTTCTTCTTTGTAATCTGACCTCTCTCTGTCTCTACTATGAAATTCTTGTGTTTGAGATGTTTCGGCCATTCTTGTTGATTCTCGGATTTGTTTTTCTCTACTGCATCTTTGTCTCTCCTGCTTAGAAATCGCTGTTTTAAGATCTGTTTCTTGGCTGCGCCCTTTCTATTCTGATGAATCTTTGGTTTGATTGCCTTCATTGATTCATCTCATGGCGCCCTTTCTCCATAAAATCTTGCGCCCAAAATCCGAGTCCATTCTTGTGTTGTTGCGCTTTTGTTTTTGCGTCTCTGTGAGTTTTGGTCCATCAAATCCAAGCGGGTGGCGGCGGCTTGTGTGGGTCGGTTGACACTAATTGATCCGAGTGAATCTTCATTTTGATTCTTTGCATGTCCCATCTTTTGGTACTCTTCGGTTTTGATTTTTATTTGCTTGGGCGATTCTTGCCTTGGTCGCTTGAAATTCGTTCCTTGTCTTGATATTGAGTTTGCCTGTCGTACCTTTTTAATCTTGTTGTAGAAGTGCGATGGGCGGCGCAGACTAGTTCATGAAGTGATTATTTCATAGTTTGTTGTTTGATCTGTTGTCTTCTCAGCTGCCGCAGAATTCAGTCAAGGGCGATGGCATCTCGGTCTTTGACCGGAAAATTGGTAGATCCTGTGCTGCCTTGAGAAATCCGAAATCTGGCCGAGCGAGTATAAATTGATTCCCTGTGCGGCGGCCAGTTCGTGTAAGAATCGAGATCCTTTGATGCGCCAGCAGCAATCGCCATTTTTGCTTGTTGATTTGTGGCTGCATCTTGTTGTTTTGCTGGTTGGAGTTGGTTCTTGTTTATCTACCTTCTTGTTGCAACCAGATTTGTCGGCTCAGCATTCTGAGCCGTGTGCTTACTGTGTTGATTTGTATTGCTAGCGCCGAGTCCTATACCAGAGTGCTTTGATTACTTGTAGCTTTTTCTTGTTGTGATTGAAGTCATAAGTTGTACTTGAGGATGGAGTTTGCTTAGCCATGTTACTCACGACATGAAGTCAGTAGCTTGTTTATGGCTGCTTTATAGCTCTTGTTAATTTGCCTAATTGTTGCCTTCTTTGTGCAGTGAGATCGAGTTCTTGAGTGGTGGCTCCTGTGGCTGCCGGGAGGACTTTGCATTAAGTCCTTGGCGCCATCTGATCCAACTCTTCGCTTCGTTAAATGCTCTTGATTCCGTTCTTTGTTTGTTCGATTTTGTCTCGCTTTGTTGCTATCATTCCTCAATTTCTTTGGTGTAGCGGCGAAATAGGAGCTCTGTGCGGTTGCATCTTTGCATAGTAATGATGTTTGAAAAAGTAGATGCTCTTGGTTCCTTGGTGCTAGTAGTTTGTTGTTTATCTTTTTATTAGCTTGGTGTCATTTCTCTTTCATTCTCATGCATGTTTACGTGCATGTGCGTCTTCTTTGTCTGCTTGCGATGCTTTCGGTAGAAATCGATGTACGTTTTCTGGGGCGATTTTAAAGAGAGCGACATTCAACCCCCTTCGCCGCCATTTCGGTCCTACAATTGGTATCGAGCGGTTAGCTCTTTTCAATAGATCTTAACCGGTCTCAAGAGCCATGGCGATGGACAAGTACTCGACCAAGCCGCCGTTTTCGATGGCATCGATTACCCCTTCCGGAAGAGCCGAATGGAGACATACATCCGGCCCGGGGTATGCCATCTAGCGGAAGGTCAAGGTGCGATTCATTTGTTCTGCCGATGAGAACATCAATGCCGGGAACATGGTCGATGTTGAGGCGAATGCAAAGGCAAGGAACATCATCATCCGTGGTTTGAGTCGTGGCGAGTTTGATCGCATATCTCACATGTCGTCGCCTCGACATCCGGGTGACCCTCGATGCATACCATGAGGGCACCACCGGATCAAGACGGTTCGACAGATCGGTTCAAGCGAATACAACAAATTCGAGATGCTTGCTTGGTGAGTCCACGGGCGAGTGCTTTTCGCGATTTCACAAAATCTTGAGCAACCTCCGAGCGGTCGGTCTCACATACCCGACTTCGGACAATGCTCGTCGATGCTCACGGACTTGATCTTCGTGTTTGGGAAATGAAAGTGACTACCATCAAGGACACCACGGACCTCTCGACCTTGACTCTTGATGCTGTTGATACTCGCGTCTCAAGACTCACGAGATTGACATTGTCTCGAAAGTCGAAGTCACGATCGATGGCCCTAGTCACCGATCCCGCCGCCACGGTTCTCTTCTTGATTCGTTGTGTGGTTTCTCCTTGTTGCTCTCTGTGGCGAATCGATGATCGCTTAGAGCAACTCGAGGATGAGCGGTAGCCCTCCTAGCTCGGAAGTTTTCCCATGCTTACAAGAGGAGGAGGGATGAAAGAGGAGGACCTGTGATTTGCTTCGAGTGTGGTGGCCCCAACCACATTCGAAACCGCCCCAAGCCGGAGAAGGGCAAAACGACTACGGCGGTTCGGGCAAGAACGACTACACCGACAAGAACCGCAACAAGAAGCCTCCACTCGGGCGCCCAAAGAAGAAGAAGTTCCGCAACCGGCAAAGCCAAGAAGCTCTTCCATCGCGTCCTCACGCCTTCCGACGACCTCGACCTCGGCGAGGTGGAGGGATGGAGCGACGATGACGGACGGGTGATCAAGAGCCCAAGGATGGCGGCGACGACTTCTCGGCATGTGCTTCATGGCCCTCGAGGGCGAACTTCGGCTGACAATGAATGTACTCCGACTTCGGACGAGGTATGTCCCACCTCTGAACAGCTCAATCATGCTTTTCTTAAGCTAGGAGGTTTTCATGCTAAAGCTAAGGCTAGGTGTCTTTGAGTTAGAGAAGGAAATAGATAGATGTCACTAGAGATTATTGCTCTTACATCCGCCCTTCTAGTGATGATTGTGATACATGCTCGCTTTCTTTGGTTGATATGGAGAAGTTAAGGACCTCACATGATAGTATGTCCTCCAAACTTGATAGTGTTAAGGTGGAGAATGCTAGTCGCTTCTTTGAGTTAGAGTTGAGTAGGATGGTCATACCCTACTTATTCTTGATGAGACTACTTCTCCCACCTCATGTGAGGGTAAGGACATTCTTTGCTAGAGTACCTTACGCCATGCTCCTTGATCTGCCCGAGTCTTGTGAAAATTGCAATAACTTGAAGATGAACTTAAAGCAGGCGGATCATAAAATTCTTGAACTACAAGCTTCTTTACTTGAGCCGATTGTTTCATGCTTGAACTGTCCTAAGTTAATCTACTTAACTTGAGGTCGTCTCCAAACAGTTTCAAGATATGATTGATCATGAAAGGAAGTTGGCTAAGTTTGCTTCTAAGGACCTGTTAGCTCACCATGCATTAAGTGTAACAAACTAAAATCGACTTGATTGCTTTGGATGAGAAATGTGTGAAGCTAACTAAGGACCTTCTAGAAGCCACATTGTGCTTGTAATATGATTGTGGAGAAGGGGAGAAGCCCGGGATAAGGTTGAGGCAGCTTAGCGACGTGAACCAAGCTGCTAGCGATGGGATCTGTCCCTTGAGTCGGTGTGCGTGCACAAGCCATTCTTCCCTCTTCTTTGGTTCTTCTTTTGCTCCCTTACCTTCTGCTGTCTCTTCTTCCCCTGCTCTTCTTGCACCTCTCTCTTTAGGAGTGTCGGTACCTTATGAACACTCTCGAGAGATTTGTAGGAGGCAAGAAGAAGCTCAATCTTATTCTAGACCAATCTAAGATCTGCAGATTTAATCGGGGTCTAGGATATGACTTCTTTGAGGACATGAGGAAGCATCCACCGCCGTGCTCGGACCCATAGCACCGTGTGTGATCGAGATCGAGCCAGGACCGAGAAAGTCCATTTCGAGTCGGCGGGCTATGTCGAGGGATTTCGACGATGGGTAATTTCACATCTTTGCTTCTACCTCTCGAAGGTGAAGTATCACCGCACCTTCATCGTCGAAGGATGGACACACATCGTCGATGCTTGGTAGCGCCAAGATCGCTAGCGTAGAGACCATGTTGAGTCTCTTAGGCGCATTCGTCGACCCCGGACTTTGAGTGCACCTAAGACCAACACGAGGTCTAGGCTTGTTTCTTCGATGGGTTTGTGCGACATCGAGGACTTGGTTTTTCCGAGTTTTACGGTTTTCGTCCTCATCTTCGCTTTCGATCGTGACTTCCGCCGTCTGAGGTAGATCTCGTTTTCCCCATCGAGATAGCTACCATGGCGTGTTCAAAGATGTTGCAGTGCTCGACTCGCTCCTTCGTAGCGATCGGACCCGAAGAATGCCTTCGGTCTACTCTTAGACCTTCGCTTTGAGTTTCTGAAGGCGTAGGGTAGATAGAGGTCGATCGTGCTTGACTACTTCATCCTTTCGGCGTGTTATTCATATTGGGTGCCAAAATCATTGTTGATTTATCGATCTTGAGACTTTACTCTGTTTGACTCGGAGTTCGCGGGTAGGGAAGGAGAAGGTTTGGCTTGTAGACTCGGTTGTTCTCGTCATATGATTAGGAGACTCCGTTGGTTCTCCTCCTAGCCCGCGCTCGGTGATGAGACGATCACCTTCGGAGACGCTTCGTCTGGGCGCGTCATCGCCAAAGGTACTGTGCGTATTAATGCTTCTTTTATTCTTAAGGATGTTGCCTTGGTTAGTAAGCTGCAGTACAATTTGCTTTCCGTTTCTCAGCTTACCGATGACGGTTTGAGGTGAGCTTCAAGAAAAACTCTTGCAAAATTCTTGATTCTTGGGGAGTTTGGTTTATGGATTTCTCGTTATGGGAGGATCTTCGTGCTGATTTTGCTGAGTTTTCGGTGATCCTCTCGGTGTTTAGTTGCTTCGAGTCCGTGACCTTTCTTTTTGGCATAGGAGGCTTGGTCATATTGGATTTGACCATTTGACTCGAGTTAGCGACCATGATCTCATTAAGTGGTCTGCGAAACTCAAGATGGTCAAAGATCTTGTTTGCACTCCATGCCGCAAGCAAGCAAGATGGTTGCCGCTTCTCATCCTCCCCACATTACTATGACCGATGCAGCAAGACAAATGCTCCACATGGACCGAGCTTGGACCCGGCTCGAGTCTTGATCGGCAGGAGGGAAGTGGTATGTTCTTGTTGTGGTCGATGACTTCTCGAGGTATTCTTGGGTGTTTTCTTAGCCTCGAAGGATGAGACATTTACACTTTTTCGAGGTCTCTTTCAGTAGGCTTTTGTTGAGCTCCGGGTGCCTTCTGAGCGATCCATGATGACAATGGCACGGAGTTCAAGAATTCCTATTTTGAGAGTTTACGTGGTGAGGCAGTGTAGAGCACCGCCTCTCTTCTCCATCGTCCCTCAACAAAATGGCGTTGTGGAGAGGAAGAACCGTACCTTAGTCGAGATGGCGGGCGATGCTTGATGAGTACTCTACACCGGAAGTTTTGGGTGAGGCTATAGCTACCGCGTGCCATGTCTCAAATCGAGTATTTCTTAGGGCACACTTGCAGCACTTCTTATGAGTCGAGATACTGCGAAAGCCCAATGTCTCTCATTTTCGTGTGTTTGGTTGCAAGTGCTTTATTACAAGTCCAGGAACCTAGACAAGTTCGAGTCACGTTCTGTGATGGTATCTTTCTAGGCTACTCGACTTCTTGGCGAACTTATAAGTGCAGGCTGCGAGTCTAGCAAAATGGTAGAAACACGTGAGGTGACCTTTGACGAGGCCACCAGGGGACTAGGCCAGATATCTCGTGTTCTTTAGAGCGATCCGAGACCATCTTTGTGGATGATGAGGGCGAGGGAGGCGATGGTTGTTTACGATCCGGCTCCTCTTCCTCCCTTGAGATGCCTTCTTCCACGGCACCTCAAGGTGATCGATACTGCCTTCCGTTTCCTCCGGAGCTAGTGGCTCTGTCCTGCCTCGTCTGCACACGAGGTAGAGGCCACTTCTTCTTCTCATCCAGACCTCCCGACATATCCAGAGAAGGCATCCTTGAGCGAGATCATTGGAGATCTTTTTGAGCGTGTCACACGCTCAAAATCTGGCACTTCTCTTTTCTGTCTCCATTCTGCTTTCATTGCTTCCTTTGAGCCCAAGGATGTTGATCATGCTCTTTCTGATGAGTCTTGGGTCAATGCCATGCATGAGGAGTTGGAAAACTTTGAGAGAAACAAGGTTTGGTCGCTTGTTGAGCCCCACGAGGTCACAATATCATTGGAACCAAGTGGGTGTTCAAAACAAGCAGTGAGGATGGGGTTGTCATCAAAACAAGGCTAGATTGGTCGCTCAGGGGTTTTCCCAGGTTGAGGGTCTGGACTTCGAGGAGACCTTTGCCCCTGTAGCTCGTCTTGAAGCCATTAGAATCCTGCTTGCCTTTGCAGCTTCTAAGGGTTTCAAGCTTTACCAGATGGACGTGAAGAGTGCCTTCCTCAATGGCCTTATTGAGGAGGAAGTCTCGTCAAGCGACCTCAGTTTGAGAACCCCAAATACCCTAACCATGTCTTCAAGCTCTCTAAAGCCTTGTATGGACTTAAGCAGGCTCCCAGAGCTTGGTATGAGAGGCTTAAGTCCTATCTGTTGAGTCATGGTTTTGAGATGGGTAAGGTAGACAAGACCTTGTTCATTCGCGAGCATGGTAATGACTTTCTACTCGTCGCATTTATGTGGATGATATCATCTTTGGTGGCTCATCTCATACTCTTGTTTCTCAGTTCTCCGATGTTATGAGCTCAGAGTTTGAGATGAGCATGATGGGCGAGTTGAGTTTCTTCCTTGGCTTCCAGATCAAGCAGACTCGGGAGGGTACATTTCTGCATCAAGGCAAGTACACTCGTGACCTCTGAGGCAACCGACATGAGTGATGGTAAGCTCGTGTCGACTCCATGGCTTCTACTGACCTATCTTGACCCAGATGAGGATGGCGAGCCGGTTGATCAGAAGGAGTATCGCAGCATGATTGGCTCCCTCTTGTACCTCACTGCCTCGAGACCGGACATACACTTCTCCGTGTGTTTGTGTGCTCGATTCCAGGCTTCTCCTCGCGTATCTCACCGCCAAAGCGGTGAAGCGCATTCTTCGATACCTTGAGCTACCATTGACTATGGTATCTGGTACTCTTCCTCATCTGTCTTTTCCTTAGAGCCTACTCGACGCAGACTTTCTTTGGTCAGAGGATAGATAGGAAAAGCACTTCGCACTGTCAATTCATTGGCACTTCTCTCGTTCTTGGTCTTCTAGGAAGCGATCCGGTGTTACCTGATCCACCGCAGAGGTCGAGTATGTTCTTCGCCGCCGATTCTTTGCAGACCAGATACTTTGGATGGCCGACCTGCGGGACTTTGGGTTAGTTATAGAAAGTGTTCCACTCTTTTGTGATAACACTTCGCTATTAACATTGCTAAGAACCGGTCAAAGATTCTCGGACCAAGCACATCGATATCCGCTTTCACTTCCTTAGAGACCATGTGGAGAAGGGTGATATAGTCTTTGCGGTTTGTGGAGAGTGACCGCCAGTTGGCTGATATCTTTACCAAGCCTTTGGATAGCTCTAGGTTTTCAGCCTTGCGGGGAGAGCTTGGGGTGGTTTGTCCTTATGGACTGTAGTGAGGGGGAGCTTTGTGCTTTACTGTTTATCTTGTATATTATGTTGTTGCTCCTTACTGTCGCATTGCATTCGGGATGCATTTTGGGTTAGTCTGCTTATTAGCTGTCTCTTCTCACTAGGTTGAGCTTACTCACTTCTTATAGGTTCTAGCAAGGGTTGGGCCACCCTTGGGTAGACAGGGAACGTGTTTGCTCCTTAGTGTGTTAACCGGGCAGCTGATAGTCCTAGTGTCATATGGGGTAGATGAGAGTCAGTCTGAACCATGGTTTTCTCTATATCTTGTCTATGCTTTGAGGACTGTCTGTTCCTGATTTCTTTGCCAGCTTCTCGTTTTATTGCTTTGGTTCAGGGAGAGTTCATTTGGGAGCTTCTGGAGTTTAATATTGATATAACTCAACTTGAACTAAACATTGCTTCACATGTTGAGGGGAGCCGGATTTTCTTGCTTTTAGCATTGTGCATTGTAATATAACTACATGGAGCCTTGACTATTATCCATATATGACATGCTTCAATGCATTACATCTTGCCATGATTATGCTTAATTGCTAGATTTATCATTGCTTCATATGTGTCGTCAAGCCTTTGCCATTGTTAAGTTAATTAAAATTGCACAACTTGAACTAAGACATGTCATGTTAGCTCTTGAGGCTAGTCTATCTTTAGTTATCCTCTTATGATTCATGCCATGTCAAATAGGCTAAGTTGAGTCTTGAATCTTTAATTGAGCTTTAGTTTGAGCTATGCTAGTGTCATGATGAACCATGAGTGAGTACACTTATTTAAGAAAGCAAAAGATCTCTTTTATGTGCGAAAGAACTGATCTCACCAATTCTTTCTCATGAGGCCCTTGCCATTGCACTAGGCATGAACTCGGGGAGTTTTGGATGACCTAGATCATCTCCTTAAGCTTCTCGCTTGGAATGGTCACATAAGGCTTGAGATCTAGCACATCACCAAAATTATCAATTTCAAATGAAAATATGTGATTTGGGCTAAATTTGTAACTACCAAAAGAACCAAGTACTTGTGCAAATGATTCATTCTTGAACTAATAGCACTCTAAATTGACTCACTTCTAGCTTCTTGGTTCCACTTAGGTTATTGACATGGCTTGCATCATCTTTGGATACCTCTAGCTAGACTATACTCTTGAGTGGCTTGACATGCTAAGAAATTCATCTAATCTTCATATTGTTACTTACGTGGCTTGGCTTGATTATGCATATCTTGTAATGATATTGATAGTTTTCATATACGTTATGGCTTGGTGTATTACTCGAATAGTCATTTTGGATAATCTTCATGGCTCTAATTGCTTAGCATTGCATAATATTCAACCACACCATGCTATATTCTCTCTTTTGTATCTTGATGACTCTATTGCCAAAAGGGGGAGGATTTTGGAGAAAAAGTTTCTTTTTGGGAGTTTTGGGAGCGTTTGAGGAAAACTTGCTCTTTCGGGAGTTTTGGGAGCGTTTGAGAAAACTTGCTCTTTCTTTTACTCCTTGTGTCTATATGGTCATTAGCATCAATTTCTTCTCTTGGACCATGTCGACTTTCAAACAAACTCAACTTATGCTTTTTGGGGTTTGTCAATATACTCATCAAGGGGAGATTGTGAGACCATGTGGAGGTGTCCCCATGCTTGTGATGAGTAATTGACTGTCGGTTTAGTGAGTTTGAGTTTGTTTGAGTATTCGAGGGTAGAGTACCTTTACTTGTGCCCTTCTTGATTATCTTTGTTTAAGGCGGTGCTATGTGATGGTTTGCTTGTCTGTGTGACTGCAGGACTTCGGAGCTAGGTCATGGTGAGGCGAGGAGGACCGGGACTAGGCACAGGAGGTGTCGAGGTCCAGACGGTCAAAGATGCCAAGATGATCGAGTCTCTTGAGGTGGTTCTGGCCGGGAGGAGCGGCCGGAATCGTCCGTGACGGACCTGACGGGCGATGACCAGCGGACCGGGATTAGACACAGGAGGTGTCGAGGTCCAGACGGTCAGGATGCCGGGTGCGGTCGTGTGTCGACAGGAAACTTCCGGGAAGGTGCTTGAGGGCGTTTTGGTATTTTGACTCAAGCAATGATAGGAGGGGCTGGTTTCCCTCCAAATCCTGGTCTTGTTGACCATGACCTTTGCCTCATTTGTGAGTGGAGAGGGGCTGACACTTCTTGATTTGCTAATTGAGGACATGAGCCTTCTCTTTTAGGCGCAAGTGCGTGTGTGTGCTTGACATATAGAAAGTGAGCTCTGTGTGTGTTGGTAGTGTGGGCGGTGTATGAGCTAATAGCTTTAGTGCGTGTGTGGCTCCAGTCGTGTGTTCTTTCTTGTGTGTGAGGAAATGAGCCGAGGGTAGTGTGTTTCTCCCTCTCATGCATGTAGTGTGTGAAGTTAATTTCTCAGTGTAATCATTCCTCTGGAATCCTTCATCTATTTGCAATGAATTCATTTGAGAGAGTGTGTGCTAAAGTTTTAGGATTTCATTTGTGTTCTCTCCATGGGTGTATATGAGAGATGAGAGTGATTTGGTTGTAATCTTTCTTCTTTGTAATCGACCTCTCTCTGTCTCTACTATGAAATTCTTGTGTTTGAGATGTTTGGCCATTCTTGTTGATTCTCGGTTTGTTTTTCTCTCGCATCTTTGTCTCTCCCGCTTAGAAATCATTGTTTTAAGATCTGTTTCTTGGTCATACTTTTCTATTGCTTGTTGAATCTTTGGTTTGATTGCCTTCATCGATTCATCTCATGGCGCCTTTTCTCTCATAAAATCTTGCGCCCAAAATCGAGTCCAGTTCTTGTGTTGTTGCGCTTTTTGTTTTTGCGTCTCTGTGAGTTTTGGTCCATCAAATCCAAGTAGGTGGCGGCTGACTTGTGTGGGTCGGTTGACACTAATTGATCCGAGTGAATCTTCATTTTGATTCTTTGCATGTCCCATCTTTTGGTACTCTTCGGTTTTGATTTTTATTTGCTTGGGCGATTCTTGCCTTGGTCGCTTGAGGTTTGTTCCTTGTCTTGATATTGAGTTTGCCTGTCATGTACCTTTTAATCTTGGTGTAGAGAAGTGCGATTAGGCGGCGGCTAGTTCATGAAGTGATTATTTCATAGTTTGTTGTTTGATCTGTTGTCTTCTCATTTGCTTGAATTGATCAAGGGCGATGGCATCTCGGTCTTTGACCGGAAAATTAGTAGATCTGTCTTTGCCTTGAGAAATCAAATCGCCGAGCGAGTATAAATTGATTCCTGTCATGCGGCGGTTCGTGTAAGAATCGAGATCCTTTGATGCGCCAAAGAAGAATCGCCATTTTTGCTTGTTGATTTGTGGTCGCATCTTGTTGTTTTTTGGTTGGAGTTGGTTCTTGTTTATCTACCTTCTTGTTGCAACCAGATTGTCATTTCGGCATTCTGAGCCCGTGCTTGTACCGTGTTGATTTGTATTGCTAGCGCCGAGTCCCCGCTCGTAGTGCTTTGATTACTTGTAGCTTTTTCTTGTTGTGATTGAAGTCATAAGTTGTACTTGAGGATGGAGTTTGCTTAGCCATGTTCTGACATGAAGTCAGTAGCTTGTTTATGGCTGCTTTATAGCTCTTGTTAATTTGCCTAATTGTTGCCTTCTTTGTGCTGTGAGATCGAGTTCTTGAGTGGTGGCTCCTGTGGCTGCCGGGAGGACTTTGCATTAAGTCCTTGGCGCCATCCGATCCAACTCTTCGCTTCGTTAAATGCTCTTGATTCCGCTTTGTTTGTTCGATTTTGTCTCGCTTTGATCGCTATCATTCCTCAATTTGTTTGGTGTAGCGGCGAAATAGGAGCTCTGTGCGGTTGCATCTTTGCATAGTAATGATGTTTGAAAAAGTAGATGCTCTTCGGTTCCTTGGTGCTAGTAGTTTGTTGTTTATCTTTTATTAGCTTGGCCGTCATTTCTCTTTCATTCTCGCGGCATGTTTACGTGCATGTGCGTCTTTTCATGCTTTGCGATGCTTTCGGTAGAAATCGATGTACGTTTTCTCGGCGATTTTAAAGAGAGCGACATTCAACCCCCTACATCGCCATTTCGGTCCTCTGATTGCACTGCAGTTTCTCCCATCACTACTACAAAAAGGCTAATACTGGACGTCTCATCACAGACGGTTGACTAAAACCATCAGTATTAAATACAATAATAGATGATTTTTGTTTAACGACTGTCTGTGTTACTGGCTGCACTAAGAACTGTCTGTGAAGAAGTAATATCACAAACGGTTCTTGTTTAGAACCGTCTGTGATACTTCACAAACGGTTTTCAACATGAACCGTCTGTGACTTCCCGTCCTCATCACAGACGATTTGTATTAAAAACCGTCTGTGATAAGTATCTCTCAATTTTACCTGACTCTACGACTTGAAATATCTAACTCTGTGATTTTACCATGACTTGGAATGTCTACTGATTTTACCATGACTTGAAATGCCTTACTCTATGATTTTACCACCCTCGATCCCCCGGCGCGGTTTGGCGAGGAGACGCAGCCGACGATGAGGAGGGACGCGCAGGAGCTCCATGTCTACCACAGGAGGCTGACACGCGTCCGTAGCCTACTGTTTCATGGCGCCTCCGGTGAGTGGGACGCTGTGGCTCGACTAGTACCGCCAGATCTGGCCCGCCCCCCATCTTGGCCTCAGGTGAGCATGAAGTTTTGCCCCTCAAATCCCCATCCAGGTTTCCTTCTTACTCTGATTTCGTCCCCTCCATCCTGTCAGATTTCGTTCTCAGTGAGGACCCCCATCTGTGGTCGACAAGGGAGGTTGATTCGGTTCGAGATGGACGCCTCTACTCGACCTTGTCCTCGTCAGAGAGTGAGCCATTGATTGAGAGAGAAAGAAAGAATATCTTTTAATTACCTTCTTGCAAACTATCGAAAGAGCATATGGAAACTATTGTCCAGCAATTGATTGGTTTGGCTCAAAATTCGATTTTTTTTGCAATAGAAAAAACTATCACAGGTGGTTTTTACTAAAAAACCGTCTGTGATAGTTTATTTTCACAGACGGTTTTGAAAACTGACTATCACAGACGATTATTATTCAGAACCGTCTGAGATAGCTTTTTCACAGACGGTTCCTCATGTTATTACTGACTCATAAAGTCAGACGGTTCAGAAAACCATATGTGAAGACGATTTTGAACCGCTTTGTGATGACCTTTTCTGTAGTAGTGCATAACTTGCAAAAATTTCTCATCGCCAAGCGCTCTATCCTGGCGGGCCTTGACATTTCGACCACCCTCTTGTCGATTGTCACAGGTGTATGGAAGACCACTATAGCCTAGGTCGGTAAAGCCACAAAGGTCAACCACTTCCTAGAAACCAACCAACATCTATTCCTCTCTATCAATGCCACCAATGTGTTCATTGGCTGCCAGCACCTCATTGAAATCCCCCACGCAAAGCCAGGGTACATCCAACTGCGCACGAAGAAATCTTAATTTGTACCAGCTATCCTTCCTGTGTTCCCTACAAGGTTCCCCATAGAAGCCTGTAAACTGCCACTCCTTGCCTCCCAATTCAGCACATGACAGAAGAACATCAATATGAGAATCAGTAAAGTTTTGAAGGTTCACTCACACTTCCCTCTTTCAGAACAGTGATATACCCCCACCTCTACCTGTAGCACCGACTGCCACTCCGTTAGGAAACCCAAGATTCTCTTTCAACCGAAGAGCACGTTTCTCTACCAACTTTGTCTCCATCAGATAAACAACCACAGGACGAACCATCTCCACAACACTGTGGAGTTCTTGAACTGCCTTTGACCTCCCATAGCCACAGCAGTTCACACTTAGGATATTCATTGTGCCTAACGGGGCTGACTAGTAACCTCCACGATAGTGCACAATGGTGTAGATTGGACCTCCTTTGTTTCTTCACTAATGCATCCTTTTCACCATCCCTTCCAGGACTACCTTCCCTAATCTGCAGTACACGAGAATTATCCAGTCCCATTGGGACAATAGCCAAATATCCGTGTTCCAGCAAGTTTAAGTCAGCCATGCTCGAATCTAAGACTTTTTTAGATTGGTCATTGCTTGTCTTGCGCTTATAGGCAGTAAATACAACTGGCTCCTTTGCCTCGAAAAACTCACCGGTGGCCTCCTGACTAACATGTTCCTCTTTTTGTTGCACTGGTTGTTTCAAAGGAGCAAACACATCATCCTCCTCCCCGGCCCCCATACTTCCTCCACTTCCCTGCTTTCCTCTCAATCTCAACACAGAAGAGGATTGATGACTAGAATTGGACTTACTCAAGGAGTCGCTACCAAAAGACTCTGTGGTTGCCTAGCCAAAACTCAACAACTTCTTCTTGTTCTCTAGCGCTCGATGTTTAACATCATACGGGAGTTTGCCACCTGCATCTCTAGTTGCAGGGTTGGGGCAAACTATTTCTGAATGCCCCATCAACCCGCACGAGAAGCAAAAGAAAGGTAGTTTCTCATATTGGATTTCGTACCGTTCGTTCATACCAGTGTGCACTGATTTCACTAGGACTCCCCGTCTAAGTGGTTTGTCAAACTCAATGAAAACTCTAGCTTGAAGGAACGGGCCTTCAGCCTTACCATGTTCATTGATAGCCACTTTGTCAACCTCACTAATCAAGGCAGCCAATTTCCTACCTTTCTTCTCATTCATCCAACCAAATGGAACATCTAGGATATGGGCCCATATCGCCATCTTATCAAAGCACACCTCAGAAGGATGAAGATGTTTGTTGTAATCCTGAAGGATCACAACATGCTTCCCTACCAGCCATGGAGAACCATCTAGGGCTTTTTCCTTATCAAACTCAGAAACAAAGTTTACGATGAAGAGATTCTCGAGATGCTCAAGGAGATAAAGACAGAATCCTCCTCTTCCCGGACCCCTTCTCTCCACCGGTCGCCAGTCCCCTTCCTAACACTCGATCCTCCTCTCATCTTCTCTGCCATCGCCGGGGAACGACAGTGAGAAAACAAGAACTCTCACCCGGTTCCGTGGATCCAAAGCTGCCAAGGGTGGGCAAGAACACTAAGGTTCCCCCCTTGAAAACCTCAAACAAAAAAATCGCACAAAGAGATCGGTTGAGAGACCAAATAGAAAAACCTCACCACCTAAAACCTAATTGGCAAGATGGGAGAGAATTCGTGCCACGATCAGCCAGATACGTGCACAACAGAGAATTCCAATCCAGATCACCACGGAAACGCAAGCGGCGCTCCGAAGGAAAAAGCGGAAACCGTTCAAAACGGATATTCATGACTCCAATTTTCGAATTAGCAGGACCTGTGGATTATAGAAGCCAACAGAGGCAGGGGCGGATCCAGTAAGGTCCACCAGGGTGCATAGGACACCGGGTCCAAAATCATTATATATACGTGTATATATCTCATATTCTCATGTATGAAAATACTATACTGTCTGGACACCCGTTGGCCAAAACGTAGGACACCGACGGGCGACGGACTCAATACTGGCAGCAGAACGCTGTTACGCGTTGGTGCGTGAACTGCGGCACCGCTTCCCTTTCCGAATTCGGCGCAGCAGAGACCACCGGCCCAAATCGAGGAAGCGAAGCGGGAAGTGCGGCCAGCGCCCACCAATGAGGAGCGAGCGAATCACGCGGGGCAAACAAAGAACCGAGGGCGAGGGGCGAGGGCGCGTGCGAGCCGCCAGGCCGCCAGCAGCGGTAAATGAGCGGGCGTGCAGCGTGCGGCGTCGTGATACAACTATACAAGCGGGCGTCTTTGCGTGACTTCTAGAATTCGAGCAATCGCCATCAAAGAAACCACCGAGGCACCGAGGCGAGATTCGAACACGCTTCGTATCGCTCGTCTGCTCGGCTCGAGCGAACAATAAGATCGACTGATCTGATGTCCATCACCCATGTCAGCTCCAGATCACCAGATGGTCCAGATGTACTTGGACAAGCTCAAGAATGGGCAGCCCAACTGCTGCATGTAAGGATGGATTCGAGGTAAGGGCTCTGCATCAATACATGCTAGGATGTTGTTTTTTGTTGACGCCGATCATCTTTTGTCTATGGTTTGAAATTTTATCTATTATTTATTCACTTTGCACGCTTAACCAAAACTACTATTAAGAGTATAGGATTCTTTGTTTTGGTAAGCACTTTAATAGCTATTTTTCATCTTATCATGTTGAATTGTTTAACACGTTACTATTCTAATTTTTATACAACATTGCTTCATAATTAGATATGTGTGATATGTATAGGACACCCGGTTATTTTTGTTCTGGATCCGCCCCTGAACAGAGGTAGAGGGAGGACGGCGGCCGACGGAGGTCGAGGGGGGCGGCGATGGGAGGCAGGAAAGGCGACGTCGGGTGAGGGGAGACGGCGACGTCGTCCGAGGGGAGGGAGGCGGCGGTGTTGGGTTTAGGGTGGGGAGGCGGCAGGGTGGGCAGGAGCAATTGGGCCCACCCGATGTCACAGGACATCGGATTAAAAAATAGCAGATATTATTATGTATATACTATGTGTGTATTTTCTAGTCTAAAAGTTGTACATCCTGGTTCAGCCTAACCTCCGGTCCTGTCCTGGTTAAAAAATAGCAGATATTATCATGTATATACTATGTGTACACCTCCTAGCCCAAAAGTTGTGCACCTTGGTTCAGTCCAACCTCGGTCCTTGCAATCTCATTGCTCCGCTCCCACTGGTCGCGGCTAGGCCAGGACGAATGGGTGACCCAGTAGTGCGGCCTAGTTGACATGAGCAGTCAGCACAACTCAATAGCACCCGCATGTCTGCACGCATCAAAACTAGCAACCTAGCACTAGCAGTCGCACGCGTGATTCCCAGTCACGTCTCGTGTGAGTGTTTCGTGTGGCTGTGGAGTCTGCATCTATTCTTCTCCCTCTCGGCCCCCGTGGTTCACAATTTTCCTCGCCTCACCTGGTCGGTGGACGGTGGCCGTAGTCGCCGGTGCGGATTCTGGAGGGATGCCTCGGCCACGGCCCACACCGGTCGCGAAATCCCTCGCCCAGTCGCTGTCGGAAGGACTAAGTCACGAATCATGGAATCGGCATGGGGTATGTCCCACATCTTTAGTTCTTCCGATTTCTTTCAAGCAAAGAGGCTAAATTTGCGAGTTATGGTTTCAATGTGAAGATTGTTGATTGATTTTTGTTGAAATGTAGAGTTAATACTTAGGATTTGAATTTGGGTTTTGGGAATTCCGACCTAGTTCGTTGCAAATCGAAGGCAAAACTGCAAGTGATATCCATCATCGATTTGCTCATGTTGGACCGTGCTTTGGATTTGACTTAGGAGTTTTTTATTATAATGTCAAGTAAATATGTTCCTGCTCCTAGACGTATGTTTCTAATATATTATGATTCCTATATTTTATGGAAAAGTTTTCGAGTAATGGGCAAGTGGCAGATAAATTTGTGGAAAAGTTTCTAAAAAGGAAAGTGTTAGATAGTGCTACTAATGTTGTGGTTCGTCGCTCCATGAACTTGAAAGAATGTAAATACTAAAAGGTAATGTATTTATTTTTATTTTATCATTATACTATTTTTACTTCAGAATTTTTAGTCATTTTTTATCTTTTTATTGGTCATTGAGGTCGAATGATGCATTTTATCAATGTTTGCTGCATAAATTACTATTTAGTACAGTGTTGTGTCAAAATTATATATGTTGTTATATGTATGATGAAGTGGTGAATCTTGGTCATTTTCATTCTAGTTCCGTCCTTGGGGTAGAGGAGAGGGGAGGCGACGACGAGGCAAAGGATATGGCATCAGGTGATGAGAGGCGGCGGCATCGGGAGGTGGCGACGTTGAGGGTGGCAAGGAGAGAGGAGCCGGCTCGGCTTCTCTAGTCGCTCTAGCTTCAGCGGAATACCATATACGAAACTTTTATTCTCGACACAGGTACATTTTCAAGGATAACATTAGATATTTGTGCTCTAGAGAATTTTGATGTTTTCTTACACAGATGAGCATCATTGGTCACTGCCCTGCTTTAGTACGAAAGCAAAGCCTTGTGTCAGAAGCATGCTACGAAAACTAGCTTCACGATACAAGTTCAGTACTGCTCCCAACACTATCTATGCCCCCTAGGAAAGAAAGTCCAATTCGTGATGGGTGAGAGAACGTCCAATTCGTGATGGTCCGCTGGTTTAACTGCTTATGTCAGAATTGCTTCTCCTAATTTGTTCGGTAGCTTTGTTTCTTTTAGCTCTTAAGGTTTTAAGTGCTTAATAGCAAACGAGGTGCCTGTAAGGTTTCTGTTTGTTTCGTACGGGGGTACAGAGAAATGGCCATTTGTTCGGTAGCTTTGGGCCTGGTTGGCTTGTTACCAAATCAAATTTTGGCAACGCTAATAAAAATTAGCTATCGTTTGGTCTAATATTTGGTAATGCTAACAAAAAATTGATAACGCCAATGAAATTCAACGTCACACGCAAGCAATCCAAGGGTAGGGAAATCGATCATCAAAAATTTTGCTTAACCCGAACTTTGTTCATTTTACCAAATTTTGATTTTATCCAAGTTTTATCTATGACGAATTTTAGCTTGTTCATTAGGCTGACGAACCAAACAGCCGTGCGCACCCACGTCTCCCCCATGCTCTTTTTCTTCTCCTTTTATCATTACGGTTGAGTCTTTCTTAATTAACGTGTGTTTGCTTCCGAACCTAGCGTCAAGTTGCCTAGCTGGGCCTCTCCTTGGAAGCTGTCGGCTCGTGTTTGGTGTCCTCCCTGCATTGGCTGCTAGGCTAGGCGTTCAAAACCAGCGCTTGGGAGCCAGTCGCTCCATCCACTGTTCGTAGCTTCGTTCTATCGTTCTATTTTTCATTCATCAATTTCAGGCACAGGCTTCCAACTAAACAACTAATCTTTAAATTTGTCTAGCCAGGTAAAAATTATCTACTTTCTAAGTTATCTCCAGACACCACTTTTTTTTTAGACATAGAATTTAGGACACCAACCAAACAAGCCCTTAGTTCAGTAGATTGCTTGCCGCACATTATAAAATGGGGATATTGTGCGCGCAGGTGAGTCCAGGTCGTCGTTGCTGGCTCTGAATAAGAGGGCGTACAAGTTGGCCGGTGTGAGCACGCCGGGCAACGCGCTAGGGAGCTACAAGGAGCCCGGCGTCGGGTGGATGACCGGATTCCTACTCGCGATTAGCTTCATGGGGCTCCTCAACTTGTTTCCGCTCAGAAAGGTGCCTACTTTGCCCACAAATTTGTTGTTGCTGCACTCAATGTTCTACGGATTAGCTCAATCCCTGCAAATTCAGGATTTTTCTTGTGTTCCTGCTATAATCAGACGTTATGATTTTTTAAAATTGTAGCGTCATAATACCATGTGGTTTAGAGTTAAAGTTGTAGTTTCTGTGAGTTTTATGTCGCCTAGCAGGATTCCTACTAGGGAGCAACTAGCACTCGAACTTCTCATCGTATGCTCCAACGTAACATTTGTAGACAACGTGTGCAATAGATTTAATCTATGTGTGTAATAAAATACACAAATAACAATACAATGATAAGAAAAAAATTAGGAAAAATATCATATTCTCGTGTAAATTGCATGAAACCATTAGTATAGAATATAGCCACACTTTTAAAAACTAGTTCAAATGTCCTAAACAAACAAATTTCGATATTACAACATTGTAACATTTGAAAATAACAATAGAAACATCCGAAAATAATTGTTGCAATATTTTTGGAACAACAATCAAATGGTGAAGGGGCTGCAACAAAAAGTTTACTCTTGCGCAACAAATCAAAAACATCATTACAACAAAAAAAAACCATTTGCCACAACATTTTATGCAACAATAAAAAAACGCTCCATGCAATATTTTGAGCAACTGTTGCAACAAATTTAGCAAATACTTGCAACAAAATGTACCCGGAGGAGGCACCTGGATATACTTTTATGATTGTTAATCTTTTGAGAAGTGGGAAAATTCTAAGTCTACAAAAAACAAATATTTTCACATGTATAGTTTCTAAGATATTTAAAATCTAGCAAATATAATCGATTTAGTACAGGTTTAGAGGACTACATAACATAAAGAAATTAAGCTAAAGTGTACTAATGAACAAAAGCAAAACAGGGGGCTGACTCATCACAACAAAGAGCAAAGTAGGGAAAGGTGAAATCAAGCTTACAAAAAGAAGAAATGAAGTCTAGCTGAATTTCACTCCTCTCGAGTAGGGAGTCGGGTAGGGGCCCGGGCAGGAGGGGAAGAAGAGCGACGTCACGATGGAGAATGCAACGCAGAGTGGACATAGGACCACTGTAGCGAGGCAGAAGGAGAGGGGTGCGAGTAGACAGGTGTGAGAACCCGCGAAATTAAACTAAGCTAATCAACAGTAATCAATAATTAGCATAATTAAAATTTCATTAAATAAATGTCAAGCATAATCTCAGTAATCATTCAATCGCATAATTAACGCTTTGAACTTGGTAATTAAGCAAATATCATCATCCACATCACCGTTTTGCATCAGTCCAATTCCAAACCGAATTAAAATATTACAATCCAATGCGTAATTTAGAATTAGTATTGCAAACTCTTTTACAAACATCAATTACAAAAATTAAGTAATTTACAGCTGAAAGTGCTTGCTTTCATTTCATCGAAGCTTCCTTACCATCTCATCCAACCACCCTTCGCTTTTCCTTGTCTTGCAACCTAGAGCTCGAGGAGTTGTTAGTAAAACCGAAAGCAGTAGTGCTAGCTAGAGTAGAGGAGAGGGATTGCCGTCAGTTTCCTCGAAGTCCGGAAGAAGTATCATACTCACCTAGGTCATCGGTTCCTTAATCACCAAAATACCCTGATTAACCGAAGTTAATCGGCTCTTAATGATTAAGGCATCCAAGTCAACCTAAGCTAGTAGGCAACCATTGTTTCTGAGGGTTTCATCATCCGGCGTCATGAGAGCCAACACCCACCTTATTTCCTTTGCCTCAACCACATTAGAATCCAGCAATGCATTCCCATTCATTTCAGCCCTCTGATCAAAACATCATCGGGCAACCGAATCCAACACCCACAATATATTTCCGATCAATTGGAAAGCCCACAGTGGTAGCCACATAACTAATTGTACCAAGTATTTAACTCATATGCCTCACAATGGAGAGCAGCCAAGAATAGGAGGTAATAGGAATTAGGGTAAATAGGGTTTTGGTAAATAGGAATAGGAAGGCCGTAAAAACAAAATTACCACAAATGAGGATGAGATCAACCACAAGCCAAGATAAGATCACCCACAGCCCCAACCCATCCACATTCTCATCACCTTGACCACAAGAGAAAGGGAGGGCGACCAAAGCTCCACCATCCGAGCTTCACCCACGACCACCACTAGCTCAACCATCTGCTGAAGGGAAGGAAGCAAGGAGCACCAACAAGTTTCACTACAACCTTCTCCCCATCCCAAGTTCTAGCAAGAGGTAACCCAGCCAACCTCTGCTTGTTCTACTCATCAATAGCATTCAATCAAATCAATAGACCTCTTGGTAAGCACCCACATCAATCCTCAGTATATTCATCACATCACAGAGCAAGGGAGGGATCAAGGATCAGAGAGCACGGGGGGGGGGGGGATGATACCTTAGTGAGCCTTAGCCGAAACCACCCCCATCACCTCCATTTTTGCATCATCAGGTAGCAACCAAGCCACCATCAGCTTTGTACATCAATCAAGCACCAGTAAGCAAAGTGATTAAATCAACTAAAGCATAAAAAATCTGATCATCATTAAGTGGGTTAAGAGAGGTAGGGAACTGTGCTCACTGGGAGCCAGAGGGGAGCCGAGGCGTCAGGTAATATGGTGGCCATGTACGAACGGCAATGCGGTCGGGAGGCGCGGGGCCCGAGGCACAGAGAGGAGCCTAGTGCCAAGACAGCCCTAGGCCACGCCAGCCGAGGCCGAGGAGGAGGCGTCGGAGGCGGCGCCGGGACCGAGGCCGAGAGAGGAGGCGACGGTGGAGCCGGCCATGGAGAGGATGCGCCGGGGGAGAGGAGCGCCGTGGGGGAAGCGCCAGGGAGGCGGTGCCAGTGGGGGGCGGCGACGGCTTCAGTAGATGAGGGAGGAGGAGGGGGAGTAAGAAATAGGGGTGCAAACGGAGCGGATAGTTCCCGATCGACCGAATAAATGTGGGCAAAATTCGGTTGTTTTTTTCGGATTTGGATTTGGATTCGGGTATTTTTCGCCGGATACAAATTCGGATTCAAATAATCAGGTATCCGGTTTTTTCGGAACTATCCGGCATTTAAATCGGATTTTACCGAATACAATCCGATTTTTTGGACTCCCACCGCCCACGCGGCCACGGCCCGCCCCGATGCTCCGCGGCTCCCGCCCCTGGCCCCCAAACCACAAAAGCCAAAAACTCCATTCAGATTCGGCCATTCAGGCATTCACTCTCAGACACCCTACTCATCACACTGCCTCGCTCATGATCCCTCCTCTGAGTCCTCTCCTCTTGACCCACCGCGCCTCCCTCCATCCAGTCCTCCTCGGTCCCCCACCGCGCCCTAACCGTCCCGGCGTCCGCTGCCGCCTCCCCCTCCGCCACCGCCCACCGCCTCCCTCCCCTCGCCGCCGCAGCCTCTCCTCCCTCGCATCCGCTCACTTGCCGCCGCCGCAGCCGCTGTCCTTCGCTATCGCAGCCTGCTGCCTCCTCGCCGCCGCTTGCCTGCAGCAGCCGCTGCCCTCCGTCGCTCATGGCTGCTGCGGCCGTCCTCCGTCGCCGTCGCTGTTGCATGTCATCGTCCGTCGTCAAAATCATGCATGACGCATTGCGAAGCGTCGTGCTCCAGAGGGCATTAGTGCTACCTTTCTTGCCATTATGCTTTAGATGTTAGCTGTTGTATCTGTATGTTGTCTAATTTCATGAATCTCCTTGAGCTAGCTTGTTGATATAAGATTATTGGGGATAGCAATTTAGTACTCTTGTGCATTGCACATAAAATTCGATGCTATTATAAAGCCCTGCTCAGCATAGGGTTGCGACAATGAATGAAATAGGTAAAACTTCATCTTTTCGATTAATTCTTCTCTTGTAGGTAAAACTTACGCCTTTTCCATCGATTACGCTTTCGTGTCAATTTTCTAGTACCGAATTTTGCACTTTGGTTGTCCTTGCCATGAGATCGTGCAATGAAAACATGTTTCCTTTGAACCAAGGGACGACATCTCTGTTTCTCTTATCATGGTCTTGAATAGTTGTTGTCTATTAGTTGACTTGCCATGTAAATGAATCACTTTGTAAGCAAATCGGTGCATTTTGATAGAAGGCTACAAGTACATGTTGATGATTTCACCAGACAACATGATAATGTCTTCTACTGACATCATATCGCATGGTGCATCTAGTGAGGACAATCTTGAGGCATTTTATTTGCATTGTTATAGTCGGAATACATTACCATCGTATTCAGATCAACTTCACTTTGCCACTTATTCCTCATTCATTCATATAAATGGATTATTCTAATTTGCGACACCAAATCGCATTGATGAAAAAGATGCTAGCCTTTGCTATCGAGCTTGTATTCATTCTCTGAGTTTTGTCTCTCAACAATATATCTTATGTTTGCTCGGGAGCCTTCAACCATATTATGTCTTATGTTTGTTCAGAAGACTCCACTTTTGATCCCATTATCGATAATATCGCCTTTACATGTTGTTCTTTGATAAATCAAATCTTGATTTAGCATGTATATTTTTATGACAGGGTACCTAGATGAGCAATTTTGTCGGTGGAAGACTTGCGGGATGAAGCTAGTCCTAATTTTGTGGAAGAAGTAGTTACTTTGTTTTTCAAGGACTCAAATAAGCTAATGTCAAACATTGAGCAAGCAATCGTAAGTCGGTTTTTCTTCTGGCGTAAGCTGGTTCGTGTTGTGTTGCACTTGATAAAATCACATCAAATGAATATAAGTGGTGTAAACATTGAATGTCCATTTAAGTTCAATATTGCGGAGTCCACACCTGTAAGCTAATCAAGCCACAGTTAATTCTCTTCAGTGCACTAAATTTAAATTGTTTGTTATACAATCAACATTGCAGGCAGGGGCATTGGAAAATACCATGAAGGAGTCTCGAGTTAAGATGGTTGAGTTTGCACATCTTGTTGAAGCACTTAGGTAGCTCTTGTTATTGTTGAGTTTTGGTTCTATTTACTTCCGATCTTCCATAGGTTTCATCATTCCTAGTTCCATGGGTAGAGCAAGCCTTGGTTCAAATTTGTGTTTTTTTTTTTTTTGCTATACTGATACAGGTAAATTTTATTCAAGATAGTGGGACAAACATAAGACCTCACTATCATATGATGTAGCTTAATTAGATTCCATGATACTTCAAATTTGTTTCTTATGCTGCCATGCTGGTAGGTTCCATGTCAGCTTTAATATGGTTGTTTTGTTATTCCTACATGCAGTGCTAGATACCACCTTGTCACCTTGACCGTAGTGTAGAGTTTCAGTTGAGAATTAATAAATGAATAGAAAACCAGATAATTATTTTCATACCTTGGAATATCAAGTGGAGGACTGGAGGTTGTTAAACTTGTGGATCAGTAGTCTCACACTCTAACTATGCATTCCATACACTAAACATGTGGGGTGCATGATCCATATCAACCTTTTTGGCTCCAGATTTTAGACATAATTAGTTGCCTATTACTTTTTCATTTTACAACAATATGATACCTTTTTCATGTTTGCAATTATATTCTGGCATGTACATTGCAATCTGAAAGTTTTTTATTTGTTTCAGAATACAAGTTCTAGAGTTGATGCAACATCCCAGTGAGTGCTCAAAACTCTTGACTCCATATACATTTTAAATTCTTAAAAGCATTGTCTACTACAATTTTATGTTTTATCGATAGAGTTGCATATATTAGGGAATTCATAGCATTTTGCTGGAGTAATCATGATGCATATGTTTTATTGATAGAGTTGCATAGTTGTTATGTGTTTTGAGCATGTTATTTTGTTTTGAGGAAGGTTCTTCTTTGTTATGTATTTTTTTCTCGCAATTATTAACAACAAAGAATTAGTGTTTTGGTCGAGTGGTGATCCCGATTCTTTGGTGGAGATGAATCTTTCTGCAGAATCTCTGGAAGCAAAAGAAAAGGTGTTAATCATGTCTGAATTCTTTGAGGTAATCGATTTTGATTCATTTTCTTTGTGAACTGCATGTGTTTAATTCATTTGCTCTTAACTTCTTTCTTGGTTCTGAATTGTAGAGTCTTTGGGGGAGGCCATGCATGGAGAAGGTGATCTCCTGAGTCCTGATGCATCTCTTGAGTCTTGACCATGTGTTCTCAAGCACAGAGCGTAGTATCTTGGCACTATATAAATTGAACAGAGTCATCACAATTAGAAGAAGTAGTTGTGCCCATTTTTTTTCGCTAGGAGCAGAGGCTAGAAGTCAAGAGTTGCCCCTTTTTTTCGTCAACTCTTATACTTGAAAATAGTAGATTCTGAAGGTTTGCATTATTTGTGATATTTTTTTGGACATTTGTGCGCAAGAGATTTGTCAGGAAGACATTCGATATGATTGAGGAGATTGCTGAAAAAGATGACAAGGAGGTAAAACTATTGGCTTTTCCTTTTCCCCAAATTTTCTGTTTACTTGGTATTTGCTCCATCATTTGTCTTTGCAGACTACAAGTCGTTCAGGGCTTAAAAGGCTAAAATAATGGACATATCCAAAGTTCTTTGTTGGCTTTGATAATGTCTCCTCAAAATTGCAACATAATGTTGAGTCAAGAGCTTTGGTCATTCAAATGAGCATTATTCTATGTTGCCACTGCATCGCGACTTATTTTTTAATATCACAGTTCATTGAGGTGTCATTTGTGTTTATTTCTCAATTGTATCTAGCTTGAATGTTCATGGTAGTCAGTGATGATTAAACATTTTTTGAAATATTATATGGATAGTTAGTTGCTAGAACCATCTATTTTCATTTTGTAACAATATGATTTATGCTTTCTTATTTCTTTGGTACATGATCATTTTGTAACAATAGGATGCACATCTTCATACAACATAATTTATGTTTTCTGGTAGCTGAAATTGACTTGTTGAAGGTATGGCAAATCACTTTTCCATTGGAAAAGAAACGACATGTCTCTTTCCCTCTTTTTCTGGTAAATTTTAGTTTTCCTATATTAATTGGCTGGTATATTGTAGGCTGAGAATGCAAATTACAAAACTATCATTCTTAATCTTGAAGATGAAGTATAGAAGCTTGCCGACAAGATAATCTTCAATTTGAATTAATCACCATGTCAAAACAAAGGTATTGAACTATTTATTACTTTTTGAACTTTTTGGTACTTCGAACATTACTGTTTGGTAAATCTGGGAAGGGTGTTTTGGTGGCGATGAGTTGTGATTTATGATTTGCGAACTTGTGACTTGCTAGTTAGTAGTTACACTTGCTTACTTAGCCTTGTCATGTACTTGCTACTTGCTAGTTAGTAGTTACTACTACTTGCTTAAATAGCCTATGTTATCGTGTGATATATTTAAATTTGTTTGTTAAACTACTAATCTAGTTGTATTTTGGACATGTAGTATGGTTGATTGATCTTTATTTGTGCGATATATATGGTTTATGTTTTCGCGCAATATCCGAATAAGTATTCGTGACCGAGACAATCCGTATTCGGCTCGACATGTATTTGCTTCGTATTCGTGACCGAGACTATCTGCATTCGTATTCATATCCAGCACTGTCCGTGTCCGATTCCGAATCTGAGAAAAAATATGGAAAAGGATACGGGATGAGCGATATCCGTCCGTATCCGCTCCGTTTGCACCCCTAGTAAGAAAGGGAGCTGGGGGAGATGAAGTTGGTAACCACAAGGGTGTCGGCCGAATGGGGTTAGAAAAGGGGGTGTGGTGGCCGGTTAGTGAGGATTAGAAGGTTAGGGTTTAGGTGAGCTAAAGGTAAGTTAGGTTAGAAGTTAGGATTTAAAATGTTAACTTCTGAACATACTTGTGTTAAACCATTAATTTGACCTCTTAGCAATCATTTATTTAGATTAGAATAATTAAGATAATTAAATTTGTGCCTATTTTGAAAGTTGAAGTTTTTACTTCCGCACTAAATAAAATCAAATAGATGTTTGAGCGCGCATAGAATTTATTAGAGTTGCTAACATTCGGTCATAGGTAATTTTTCTCGTCGTTTTTTAGATCGTATGTATCTTTAGTCCTAACCCTAGAACGGGTATGCTGGAACGACAGTAGCGGGGAGTGTTAACATGGCGATAGCCGAAAAGGGTTTGTTAACAAAAATCCACTAATAAAAAGAATCATTTAACTAATATACATTTAGTAGCACCAAAATGTCACTAAGTATTTACTTTATTATTTATTATCCGTTCCGTCATATAATTGCGAAAGAAACGAAAGCCGCAGCGATGAGTTGAATCGGATTTTATCGGCAGTGATCTTTTCTACTCGTTTGAAGGCAAGCTACTCTCTTGTTCATTAATATAGCTATATTAAATGTAAACGGTACTTTATTCTATTGTATATGTATTGCATCAAAATTATTTCTCAAAAGCTCAAATTAAATACATGAGTCAAAGATGAAAAGATGAGAAAGATGTTAGAGATAAAAAGAGTTGAGAAATGAGAAATGAAAGAAAAGTAGAGTAATATTATGGTTGGTAAAGGGGGCCTGTGGTCAGGAAGAAAGAGGGCAAGAGGTGGGACTCTTTACATATGGTTATAATATAAGGATAAACAAAACTCTTACTCGGTCAGAGGCCATAAATTCAGTGCCAACTATTTTCCCGTTTCGACGGGCAGAAAATGCTACCATGTTACGTGATTTCGCTCTCCACATCGGGTATGTAATATGTGTGAGTGTGGTGTAAGAAGAGATGCTATAAGCACTAGGTGGAGTGTTGGGTGCGAAGAGGATGAATCGGCCAACCAACATTACGAACTTCGGTGGTGGCAGTCGTACCCGATGAAAAGTAATGGGTGGAGAAAATATTCACGTAACACGAAAACGCGTTACGTATTACGAACTGAAGTCGCATCAAAGGAAATGCGATGTACCCAATTTAACGAGGGTTCAGGGTAGCTGTGGGTAAAGTGGTACAAGCCTGCGCAGTGCTATAAAATCATGAATTCATGCCAGTCTCCTGGATTGGAGTCTACGGGAACCACTAGGGGTCTATTTTCTCTCCGAGTAATCAAGTAGTCTTTTCATAATAAAATCTGCAACCTAATGTTTTAATGTCTATTTTCAGAATAAGAGAAGAGGTAAGAAGTTAGCTAAGGACGAAAAGTTAGAATCATCATTTGCATTTTAGCTATTAATGCTTGCTGAGTACACTATAGTACTCACTCTTGCTATCTTTCCCTTGCTTAGACCCTAGTTCTGCCGGGAGTAATCCCGAGTGGGAGGAGGGTTTTGCAGGTGCAGATGAGGCTACAGGTGATGAGGGCGTATATGTTGACGAGCAAGGCGAGATGGACTTCTCTTTTGACTCGTGGGATGAGTAGTTCGTTGGAGAGACCCAGATGGCAGACTCAGGGGAATGTGTTATCCCCTCTTTTGTTGTAAATAAATAAGTGTATTTAGAACCTTAGTCTTTTGTGGCTACTGTTGTAATAAAGGAACAGTTTCTATCTTATTGTTCTGCTGCGTAACTCTGGTAATGGCTTATTATTCGTTGGAGCGAAGTTCTCTTGAGCAAGCGAATAGTAATCCGTATGCTTAAGTGTAATTACCTCCTGGGTAATGACACGGGGCGCCGCAACAGGTGGGGAAGGAGGAGGGCGTTGCGAGGGTGAGGCAGAGGCAGTGACTGTGTCGCAAGGTGAAGTGGGAACTGGAAGAGACAGTGGAGTGGGCAAGGCCACTGAGTGAGAGAGAGCAGGTGATAAAAAGTGGATGAGAAATATGTGGCTAGAAATCGTCCAATGCGTCCGAACGTACGAGTGCTAGCATTACCCTTCCTACTATTATCTTTGTTAAATTGTTACTACATTTTATTAAGATAGTTCAGTTGTTGGCTGTGAAGTTTGTAGTATATCCTTAGTTTTGTTTCTCATTTTGGATGGCGTCAGAAATGTCAATTATACCCCTATGTTCTTCTTCTCTCCTCTCTCTGTAGGCAGGTCCCGCCCGTCTGCTGCAAGGAGAGAAGGACCAAAGTCTCCTTCCCATGCCGCCACAGGCTGCTATTGCCATCGTGCCCATGTCCAACCCAACCGGCGCCCTCATACTCCATTCCCACCCGGACGTCCCCATGCCCTGTCCTCGCGACGTCCTCACACGCACCCCCCCCCTCGTCGGGCCCGTGGACACCCTGCTCGCTGCGGCCAACCTCCCTAATCACGCAGCTGACTGTGCCGTGTGCAGCTTTGCTTTAGATGTGCTGCGTGGGGACGACCTGACTCCGCCAGAGCTTGTGTGCTGTGGCAGTGGCACCAACAGCACGGTTAATGCTCGTCAAGGGACGAACTCCACGATACCATCATCACCTTCCCTCGCTCCGGCCGACGAACCGCGACATCGCCGAGTGATCTCCTAATCCGGTAAGTGATATCGATGTTTGTTCGCGTCATATCGTGTTCTAGCCCTTTGTGGACTCACACCCCAAATTAATTTGGTTTTCGTTCATGCAGTGCGATGAATCGACCATTTTTGTTGTTCGAATCAGGTCATCTTCTCCCGTTTCGTTCATCGTCGTAGATCAACATTAGTCCAATTCCTTCGCGCAGGAGCACCTCTCACTGTCTCCGTCAATTTGATGTGCTCACTTTTCCCTCCCGACCTCCGACTTGCTGCGCCGCCACGAGCACCCGACGCCCACGCTGTCGCCCGTCGCCACAAGCACGTCTCCAGCGTATCTCTCTGTAGACCACCACCACCACCACCAATGGATTCGCCTCGTCTCCCTCACTCCATTTTGGTCCTTCCTAGAGCCTCACCTCCAATCTCTCGTCGCGTGCTTGGTTGAGAAAGAACTGGAGGAAGAAAGAAGAGAGGAGAGGACAAAGGAGAGAGGAGGAAGAAATAAATGATAGGTGTCAGGTGGGAATGGGATCGGCCCTAAAGAAAAAAGAAAGAGTGAGGGTAGAATGGTCATTTCGCACTGTTTTGGTGGGAAACGTGCCTGCAATAGTATTTTCCAAAGCTTTTCGTGTTTGCGATGACATTTGTAAGTCTGACTTCTCTGTGATGGTATTTTACAACTCCGCAGCGATTACGATGGTACTGAGCAAATTTACTCTTTTTAATTTAAGTTGCTTGCCAAGCTTATTAGGATATATGTTTATTCTAGAGTAAACTGCTTGCTGAAGATCCCTAGATTTGTATTTTGTTTTACTATAGTTCTTCACCCTCTGTTTTATTTTGGCAGGTTTTTGGACTTGCTTTACTTTGCAACTTTTAGCCAAAAACTACTAGAAATGTAGAAATAAGGAGGAAGTGTCTAAACTGGTGTGGCCTTGGGAAAACTATATCGGTATGGAAATTTTGTCGACCCCACCGATAGAACCGGTAACCGCCGGTTACCGGATATTTCGGCGAAATTTTGGACAGATTTTTTGAATTGAAAATTGAATTTTCAAATGTAAAGACGATAGTTTATCTAATTTTTTTAATTTGGATGAAAATTATATAAATCCGATTTTTTTTGTTTGGTGTGAAATTTTATCAGACACCACCAATAACACTGAACCGTCGATTACCGACGAAATTTCAGTGATATAGTTTTCCCTGCCGTGGCATACTATGTATGTATGGCGTGTTAGCCCTACTGGACTGCCACATTTCAATGTCAATTGGGGGGTTCTACATACTAATATACTATGCCATGTGACATTTCCATTATCCTTAACCAACAAATAGGCTAAAGTGGAAAAATGAAGTAAATTTGGATAAATAAATAAATAAAGCTCATAGGCTAAATGAGACTGCCTTACACATGAATACCCTTTATGCAAGTCACTCTTCTTCTAGCCACACAAAATATGTTATTACAAGTTTGAAGAAACATACATATAAAACCCCATTTTCTTTCATTTATGTATCCCACATTCCCACCTGATGATTTGCATGACATTTCCAGGCTTTGGTCATAGATTATAAATTAACTTATCCAAGTGGGACTGCAACTGCTGTTCTTACAAATGGATTCCATACCCCTCAAGGAGAAAAGAATGCAAAGTATGGACCTCGCGTCACTTATGCTAACTAAATCATCGTGTTTTTTTAAGGACGCGCAAGAATCTTGCACATCATTCCATTAAGAAGAAAGGAAGGTCTCCATGCTAACTAAATCATCGTAATGCACCCGATACATGCTGAATTCTTAAATTCACCTTTTATGTCAGGAAGCACGTCCGCGGATTTCTGAAGTGCTTTGGGACCAGCCTCCTATGGAGCTTCTTCCAGTGGTTCTATACAGGTGGCGAGAGTTGTGGGTTTCTTCAATTCCCTACTTTTGGTCTGAAGGCTTGGAAACAAACGTATCCCCTATGCGTTGCCCATTGCTTCTAGTACTACTTCATGCTAATTCGTCAGACATGCCAAATTCTCCTAACTCTCGAGTTCTTTGGCTGTCAGGTTCTTCTTCGATTTTAGCCTCACATATGTTGGTGCAGGGATGATCTGCTCACGCCTAGTAAACCTCTCCACCCTCTATGGTGCAATACTTTCTTGGGGCATAATGTGGCCACTCATCAGCAAACAAAAGGGTAATTGGTACCCTGCAAATGTACCAGAAAGCAGCATGACAAGCTTGCTTGGTTACAAGGTCTGCTTGATAATTCACCCTTTTCTTTCAAAGTAGTCTACGCAACATCCATTATTTACACAAGACCTTTAATGTGCTCCTTGTGCAGTCCTTCATGTGTGTAGCTCTGATAATGGGAGATGGTCTCTACCACTTCATCAAAGTCACACGCATCACTGCTAAGAGACTGCATGAACAATCCAAACGCAAACATGTTAAGAAAGGTAAACATTTACTTCAAAATCAACTCGTTCCACGTTTCCTCCGCATTTTATTACCAAAGCTTAGCTGATGCTGAGTGAATTGCAGTGACAAATGAGGATACAGTTGCAATTGGTGATATGCAGCGTAATGAGGTCTTTAATAGGGACTACATTCCAAACTGGCTAGCATATACCGGATATGCATTATTAAGCATCATTGCGATAATTGTCGTACCAATGATGTTCCGACAGGTGAAGTGGTACTATGTCATCGTAGCCTACGTACGTGCTCCCGTGCTGGGTTCTCTACAGTGGCCAAATGGGTGGTACGGTTCGACAGGCCCGACTAGCTAAATAGGGATGTATCTCGCCGGTTCGGGCATGGTTAGCCCTACCGGCTAAGGTTAGCCCATGTAGTCTATATAAAAATGTGTCCGTCGGTCACCGTGCACCGATGCCGCCATTTCCACCGTCGCCACCTCCTCCTCCGCCACGCCGCCGCTACCTCCACCGCCGCCACCGGCGATGTGGAAGAAGGGCTGCCGCTGCTGCCCTCTCCTCCTCTGCCGCCTCCACCTCCTTCCTCGCCGGCCATCGCATCACTGTTGCCGTACCTAGCCGAGCTAAGCCGTGCCAGGCACGGTACTATATGTGTCAGGCCAGGCCGGCTCGCTGGGCCAGGGTCACGACCCAAGCACGACACGACTCGTCGTGCCGTACCGGACTAGCCTATCTAGTCATCGGTCTGTGCCGTATCTGGATCGGATCAACACTACGTCAGTACCTATGGAACTGGAATCACTGACATAAACATGAGCTACAATTACGGCTAGATTGCTCTCTTCATCTTTGCAGCCTGGGGAGGGAAGGACAACGGTGTCACTGCTGGCCTTATTGGCTGTGGGATAGTGAAGCAGCTAGTACAAGTCTGCTGATCTGATGCATGACTTTTAAGACGGGTCATCTGACTTTGACATCACCCAGGTCGATGCTTGTTAGGCCGGTCGTTGGTACAGCTATGGGCTGCATCATCGCACCGCTCACGTTCTTGATCTTCTACAAAGCATTTGATATCGGGAACCCGGATGGATATTCCGAAACATGGCTGTCTCGGTGTCCGCTGGGTTTTTTCGCATTTTTCTGTGCTTATCAACCTTACAAGGGACTTCTTGCCGCGCAGGTACAGGAAGTATGTGCCCCTGCCGATGGCAATGGCTGTGCCTTTCCTTGTTGGTGCAAACTTTGCTATTGATATGTCTGTGGGAAGCTTGATAGTCTTTGCCTGGCACAAGATCAACAGCAAGGAGGCTACACTGCTGGTGCCTGCAGTTGCATCCGGTTTTATTTGTGGAGATGGTATATGGACGTTCCCTTCTTCCTTGCTTTCTCTTGATAAGGTTAAGCCACCAATCTGCATGAAGTTCATACCCGGAAGCTAGAGAATTGCTGAATTGGGCGTTTCACGGATGGCGAGTTGGACGTACAACGGGGAAGTTAATGGCGATCGGTGAGATAACAAATTCAATCTTTTCACATACTGTTGAAGTTTTTTTACCGTGTGCCTCCGTTCTGTATGAAGTGGGGCTTTTTGGAGGGATCTGTATGTGTATGAAACTCGAATTGTGTTTGTGTTTCCAGAGGAGAGACGACCCTAGGAGCCCTTGTGTTATCCAGGAGAACTTTCAGAATGCTGCTAAATTTCGGTTTTGTACTTCTGTACATCTTTTTTTCAAGGATAACATGAATATGTTTGTTTGTGGTATACTGGTATAGAGAATATTGTTACCAACAGCCTCTTTGGGTTTAGTGGTTTCTAGAGGGTCTTGTGTTACGTGAAATTGGTGAAGTTTTCATTTCTTAGACAAGACCAGAGACTCAGTAATTAACGCTGTGTGCAACAATACCACTACCATCTTGCAACGCCCTCTAACATACTGCGCATTGACTTTCAGTTTTCACTTAGGACTTGCACATTATCATTTTTTCTTTGTACTCCCTCCGTTCTTTTTTACTTTACTTGACGTTTTTGATTTTTTGTGGTCTTCGAGATGCGACTTTGACCGTTACTTTTTATAACTTTACATTAAGATGTAGTAATAAAGTTATAATAGTATGTTTAACGACAAATCTAATGATATAATTTTTATATAGTCAATCTAGATAATTTTAAATCTATTAGTAGCCAAACTTTAGAAAGTTTGACTTCACGGATTCTAGAAAGTCAAGTAAAAAAAAATAAAGGGAGTAGCTGAGAAGTGTTGTTAACACGTCATCTAGGTGTGAGTTTCTTGTCAGGCCTATCCCTATCAGTAACTCATCCTTCTCCACTAGTTCTCCAAAGTACCTCAGTCCAACTTATGTAATGACTTTCTGCTGGCACCACCTTCGCAGAAAGAGCAAATAAACCAGGGACAGAGTTCTCTCCTTGCTTTGTCTTCTCCTCAGAAAACACCAGCGGAGCACATAAAAAATGAGAAAACAGTAGCCCGCGCGGTGCGACCGTGGCAACTGATACTCCACGCGACCACCCTGTGCATCGTTGCAGTCAAGTCCCGCCCCCCGGTTCGTGTGACTGCCTTCTCGCCCCTGGTTTGCACTCCTTCAACAAAGCTAGAAGGGAAATTTCCAGGGCACTCTTGGCCTTTACCTAAGCATTTCGCAAGGCTCAAGGCCTTGCGAGTCTGGCTTGGTGCGGCGTCATCCGTCGAGCCTACTTGTGTGGGCGTCTCACGACGTATGATGTTTCTTTTTCTTTAATGTAGATCGGATGAGGAAAATCCTGAACATCAAAAAAAGGGAGAGGAGGGACCGTGGTGTAAAGATCCTCCTCCAACCGGGTGAGAGAAGGCTGATTCTAGTGGCATGTTTTATGACTAAACATTGCCTTTGCTCACATCGCGTGTTGGACGGTATGATACCTCATTCGTTGCCTTTGCCATCAACTGTTTGGTTGCCCAATGAAGACTACTAGGCAGACTGAGATTGATCAGTATGGTCTTCTTTTTTCCCTTTTCGAGCCGAGATTGATCTCGTTAGAATTAGGCCTACACAACAAAGTCTTCTTGGCGTGCACCAGGAAGGAAGGAAAGCGAGATCTCCGGACCATTGACGCAAAGAATACCTGCAAGAAGTGGTAATAAGGTTTTTGGGAAGCGCATATGCGCGGCCGCTCACTTCGCTGCTTCATCTACATTCTGCAGTGCATTGAGCATGTGATGCTTCCTTTTCTTCATCAAGCCCAACAGTAAGTTATTCGTGTGACAGATCGACTCTATTATATTCTGTTCATGAGTATATTTCGAAGTACAATGTGTTGTCTATTGTTAGTATTGATTTATGCATCTCTAGTTACTTATGATATTTGCCTCGTAATAAAATCTGGAATTAAAATAGTGTGTATATTTCCAATAGATATGTCCTTGCAACCAAGAGCATCCACAGTGTGCTTCTTTTTTGGCCTCTAAGAGGAGAGAGAGAGCCTTTTGGAAACTGCCTCCAAACATTGCAGGCAAGGTTGTCAGAATCACGATCATGAATCGGATCGGAGGTTGTTCAACAGGATCGCGAATCGTAGGATCGACGTAGAATCTAATATCTTATCTGATTATACCAAATAAACATTTTTAAAAATCTACCTTGTATTTTAACACTTCTATATTTTTAAAATTATACTTTTCGAACTTTTGTTTACCAAAATGTAATGCAAAGGAAATATGATTTGTTAGTTATGCAAATTATATTGGACACAAAGAAATAAAAAAGAAAAATTTACAATGAAAAAGACATATGCAAATAATTCTTTATAATAAATCACTAGAATCAGGTACGATTGTATGAAAATTTCGATCATAATCCTACAAATTTTGTGCTAGAATCATAATAATATTAATATTCTATAAAATTAAGACTCTACTATAAGATCAGATCGGTCCAGTCAATATGGATCGTAGAAACATAGAATCGTATGACTAGAATCGAGATTCTGACAACCTTAATTGTAGGGTAAATAACAGCAACCTGGCAATCTGAGGTTGCCTCTAGCTTTAGAGGCGGACTCTAGGCATGTTAGCCCCGTCGGTCAAGAGAGAGGTTGGGGAACAGAGATGAGAGAGAAGTTATTTTTACTTTTAACTTATTTATTTATAGATCTTACTTTAGAGGCAACCAAAGCTACTAAATATTACGGGGAATTGTGCTAAGGTTGAAGGCCACCGCCCACCGGTGCCCCCAACTTAGAGGCTTTGTAGCCTCCAAACACTGTAGATACTTGTTGGCACAACTATACGACGGATTAAAAATAACAGTATGATACGAGAGTTGTCCCATGTACCATGCACCATGCAGTGAAGTAAATGGCGATGAACCAGGAATTTGCGGAGTGATTTTCCAACTCAATTGTAATGACTTTTCGTTGGTTTCAATCACCGGTCTCGTGTGTCCGAGCAACTGTACCTGCCTGGCCAAATGTCTTTAACATGTGAGTCGCATTTTAGAAAGTAAGAGCTGTCATGGTGCCAGTTCTACACCAAATCGCAGAACGCCCACACGTGACAGGACCGCAACGCATCGCTAGTCTATATTAAGTCAGCAGCGGCAGATGCAGCCATGCAGGGCGGCACACGGGATTAACAAAACGGTGGGATAGCTCAAGCAGAAAGCTCCCGCCCGTAAAGTCCAAGACGCACAACATATATACCGTAAGTGTCCTCAGTCTATCTCAGAAGTACCAAAATTTTTTTTTTGCTCCTCTAGTTTCTTGATTCAGTTCGGTTTAATCCGGAAGAGTCAATTTCTTCAGGTGTTCGCCTGAATCCCGGAAGGAAGGAAGGCTGGTTGCGATGGCAGGAGGGAAGGCGTACTCGTTTGAAGAGGTGCGGAAGCACAACGATCGGAAGGATTGCTGGCTCATCATCTCCGGCAAGGTTATATATCATGGCACCTCCTCCTTGTCGTTCTGATGCAAGATTTCGCTTTCAAATGAAATTTGCGTAGAGAAATCTACGCAAACATATCCTCCACGGCAAGCTTATTTAAGCACAGAAAGTCAGTAGGAAGTACGATTGTATGCACGGGCGATTGTATGCACGGGCGAAGCCTCGGGCTGCTTGTTTGGCTTCAAGAACAGTTGGTCCGGTCCGAGGCTTGAGTCGTGATTGGCTCCGTGTCTGATTGTATGACCGGTGTGCTATGAGGAGAACATAGCATGTTAAGTTAATTTCAGTATTTGGCCATGTTTTCTCCCAAACTTATCGCTGTTGCTTCAGGTGTACGACGTCACGCCGTTCATGGAGGAGCACCCCGGCGGCGACGAGGTCCTGCTGGCGTGCACCGGTGAGCCCTCATTTGATCTCTGATCCTCCGCGTGCCTCGACATGGGGTGGAGTAGTTGATGTGTTACTGGCTTACTGCGGCTGCATCCTACACAGGCAAGGATGCGACCGCCGATTTCGACGACATCGGCCACACGGACTCCGCCAAGGAGCTGATGCCGCAGTATTGCATCGGCGACGTCGACGCCTCCACCATCCCGGCAAAGCTCGCCTACGCCATCCCCAGGGAAGCGGCCCTCACGCAACGCAAGGCCCCGGGTGTCTGGCTCACGGTACTGCAGCTCGCCGTGCCTGTGCTGCTGCTGGCCCTCGCCTTCGTGCTTCAGAACTTCGCCAAAACCAAAACAGACTAGAAACCAGATACCGTCGAGGATTGTTTTTTAAAAAAAAAATACCGTCGTGCTGCAGGCCTGCGCGGCAGCCTCTTGGAAGTATCTGAACATTGTAATTGTAGTAGTTGTCGATGCGACGAGTGTTTTACCTCAACAGCTGCTGCCGGTTTTTTTTTCCAATTACAATTTTTTTTCCGGGTTACAACTTTTTTTCCGGTTACAAGAAAGACACGCATCACACGTACAACACGTACACACGAGGACGCACATTAGAGCATCCACAATGTGCTAAAAAAAGTAGGTTATAAGGCCTATGTGGCAAGCTTGTGCATCACACGTCCAAGGGAGACGCCGGTTTTTTTCCCGGTTACAAAGGGGATGCAAATGCACACGCAACATACATGCACAGCCGTGTATTTCGGGTCTACCCGAGACACGGCACTGTAGGTATAGCCAGTACTGTTTATATATCATACCGGTTCAGCACGATGACCATGTCGTATTTGAACCGGTACCCTGATATGGTGAGATAGCTCAACACGATACGAACAGTGTTAGGCGTATGCTGTCTGATAAGCGGTTGCATGAACACTATCTGGTGTACCCGATCCACAAAGACGAGTCTAGCATATGCCAGGTGGCTCGCGTGCGAGGAAGAGCCAGAGGCAAGAACCGGAGAGCCGGAGGAGGAGTCGCTGCTGGACGGCCTGAGGTTTGGGGACATCCTGTGGTCCTGTGCCCCCGTCTCTGGCTTTCTGCTACTGGGGTTTAGGTAGATCTTGTCCAGCAATTGCAAGAACAAGATAAACTTGAGCAAAATCCTAAATGCCAAACCCCCAACCGTGAAAAGACGATGCACTCAAGAATCAAATGTGTGGTCTGCTCTGGTTATACATCAAAATCGGCGGCTCCAGCGAAAAGAGAGGAAACAAAAGAAACCAAAAAAAGAAGCTTGTCGCAACTAATTCTCGGTTAAAATATTGATGGCGCAGTTTAAACAACCCTCGATTCTTTGTTCCTTTTTTTTACCTCTTCAGCAAATGTTCCTTGAAAATAAGGAAGCTGAAGCCACCGAGACGAGAAGGCCGGGCATCGCCTGGACGCCGACGTGGAGGCAGACGCGAACAATCGACCATCGCGTGTGTGGCGATGGCGATGCGATGGCGATGGTGAGGCGTTGCACGGTAGTACCGCGCCCGCACTAAGCGAGGCGGGAAAAGAGGAGGTGGGAGCGTGGGGCAGGCGGGCTCGTGTTTGACCTGCTAGACTAAACGGGATCATTCTGATCCAGCACGAACGACTAATGAGCCGTGTCTAGATTGCCTCCCCGCCATGATCTATCTAATAGTAAGATCAGGATGGACCGTAGTAAGACCAGGATGGACCGTGGCTAGATAGGCCCAGCCGGGCCGTCCATTTGCCAGCTCTACACATACCTTAGAGCATCCTCAATGTGCTAAAAAAAGTAGGTTATAAGGCCTAGTGGCAAAGCTTGTGATCGACTTATCACATTGTGGGGGTCGGTCACAAGCAGAAGCAAAACGTCGGCCACAGACTTAAGGCCCGATCACAATGAGTAAAAAAATGGAAGAAATCCATTCTACCCCCTCAAGTATTGACATGCGGACACCTAGCCCCCTGAACTAAAAAATCGGCCCTTTGACACCCCGAAGTTACAAAACCAGACAACCTACCCCCTCCGGCTGTTTCGTGCGGTGGTTTTGCTGACGTGGCATCCGGGTGGCTCGGTTTCGCCAGATCTGCTAGGTGAGCTGGCTTCTTTGGCACTTGGGCCCACCTGTAAGTGACTGAACACACAGCCCCACATAATCCAAAGGTCCACGTAGACCAAGTCCACCAGAACTCCCCTCATATTCTCCACAGATAAGCTCTCCCACTCCACTCTTTCTTCCTCGCCGACTCTCCCCGCGCCCAGTCCAACCCAACCTGTCCGGCGCGCCCCCCACCCGCGGCCGCAAGGAGTACACGATCGTCGCCATCTGTGAGCAGCTGGAGGGGTGCTACCTCCTGGCCGGCATCCGCTACGAGGGCCTCATGGTGAAGCTGATGCAGGGCATCCGCGATGCATTGCCGGAGACGTGACGGCTGCTGGTGGCAAAGAACACGCTGGCTCTCCACCTCTCCAGACCATGCCCAATCTCCATCCTCCCCAATCTCCATCACATGGCTCTCCACCTCTCGTCGCTCTCCCTCCACACATACATCCACCCGGACGCCATCCCCTCCACCACCCCCAAATCTGGCTCCGGACCCTCCAGCGCGGCCTGCGCCACGCCTCCTCGGCCTCCTCGGCCTCTCTCCCTCCCAAGGCGCCGCCTCCCCATGGCGCCGCCCATTCTTCTTGACCCTCTTGGCCTCTGAGCGATCGTGGTGGAGGATCGCTAGGGGCACGGTGTAACTGAGCGATGTCGACGACAACCTGAAAGATAACGCCGAGCTCGCTGCGTTCACAGCAGACATGCCTGAGGACGAGTGCGGCATCGAGTGGAGGGCCTGAGAATTCAACCGGATCTAGCGCCGACATCGTCTTCCCTCACCAGATCTGGTGGTCGGGATCCGGAGCTCACCCAACAACCTCGTCTTCATCGCCGAGGTGGCCATCCGACCTCGTCTCCATCTCCTCGTCTCACCAGATCCGGTGGTTGGGATCCGGAACACGCCTCCTCTACGCTAGATCCGTGGCGATGGCGCCGATGCTCGTCGTCGCGGTAGAGCATGACATCCTCCGAAACGAGGCAGATGAAGGAGGAGTAGGGCAAGGACGTGGAGTTCGTCGAGTTCGCCGGGCAGCAGCACGGGTTCTTCAAGGTCGACCCGTGGTCGGAGCGCGCCGACGAGCTCGTTTGGCTCGTCAAGAAGTTTGTGGATGAGCACATGGACTCAAAGTAGATCGGGCGAGAAGATGGGGGTAGAAGGCTGCATCGGGAAGAGAGACTGAGGAAAAAAAATGGGTAGAAACTGACATGTGGCCTCGTAATATTATAATTTTGATTTGCTGAGTCATTGCCATGTCGCAGCCAAGTCAGCAGTCTACGTGGTGAAACCGTGCCGAACGGACGCCACGTCGGCAATACCACCGCACGAAACAGCCTTAGGGGTAGGTTGTCCGGTTTTGCTACTTTGGGGTGTCAAAGGTCCAGTTTTTTAGTTCAGAGGGTTCGATGTCCGCATGTCAATACTTGAGGGGGTAGAATGGACTTCTTCCTAAAAAGAATTGACTAACACATAGCTGCACACCGGCTAATTGTTTTGCCGCGAATAGGATGCCTCATCGCCGTCATCAGGAGCCACCAGAGCCGGCTGCCGTGTCAGATCTAGTCATCACGAGGTTGGGGAAGATGCGCCACCACCGCATTCAGTGCCACCAGCTTGGGGGAGATGCACTGCTGTCAGATTCGGACACCGGGAGACCGGCAACCACCAGCCTCTTTGACACCCACCGCCGCTGGATCCACCCGCCAGGACGCCGGGAAAGGCCACCGCCTCCTCTGCATCCGACCGCCGGGACGCCATGTGGAGGCTGGAGAAGAGATGTCGGCGGCGGATCAGGCCGCATGGAGGCCATCGACAACCGTCAGCTCCAGATCCGACAGCATGGAGGTTGGGGAAGGCATCCTCCACTGTCGTTGCCTTCAGATCCGATCGGGTTGACGAGGAAGCCGGTGTCACCGGAGCGGGGTGGAGGCATGGTGCGGTGATGGAGAGGAAGTGACGGCGGTAGGGAATGGAGATGGGGACGGGAGCGGTTGAGAATGGGAGAGAGATGTGAATTTGTTTTAAAAAGATAATTACAAAAATAAATAGTCGTTCCAAAAAATTATAAAAATATGTCTCTGTCGCCACCTATCGCTAGTTGAACTGACGACAGAGACCCTGTTGACCACTGTCGCCGGTCCAGGTACCTATCGCCATTTAAACTGGCGACATGTACAGTTGAAATGGCAACAGATACCTGTCGCCAGTTGAACTAACGATAGCTACCTTAAACCCTAAACTGATTGGTTTGTTTGTGATTTTTATAGATTTTGAACGGTACAAAATCTACTAGACTCACAATAACATTTTGTGATTGTCATATGTTGTTCTAGTGCGGTAAATTTCTGAAAAATTTTGCGAGGACGATTGAGGTATCAATGATTCATAAGTAGGAAGGTAAGTGATATTGCGATGTGCCCAGGAATTCATACACTTGGTCATGTACATACACTGCTGACGAGGATTAAAATATATATGTGTTGCTTTAATACATAATAAAAGACCATATGTCTTCATGGTCATAACCCCTAAAGCTAATGACTCCCGTGGTCGTAAGGATTCCAAAGGTTACATAATAAATATTCTGGTCGGATGAGATCCTGTACCCAGTCCCCGACCAGATAACTGCTCGTAGAAGCGAAGGACTGGCATTCGGATCTAACTCTGAGCATATTCCTTACCGTGTAATGAATGGAACACATGTCATATTTGTTCCATACCACATGACGTTTCATGGTCCTAAGACACTGACAACAACCACCATACGGATTGAGTGTCTCACAAACACACAACCACCGGACGGTTGGTACTTTATCAACTGTTGTCTCCCTCCAACCAGTCGCGGCACTTCCAACAGGCGTCTCTTCAAGGAATAGCTGCCACCTCTTCGACGATTACTTAAAGATAGAGCATGGAGAAACGAGGGAATCAGACTGCATCGGATTGAACATTGCAATCAGCATTAGATTTATGTTTCAAGTTTGATTCTACAAGATAGCAAGCATTACGCTCGGTGTAATTAGGATTAGTCCACTGCCTTGTTGAGGGCACCCCTTGTAATAGCCAGTTCATAGCAATAAAAGAGCAGTCACATTCTCTCCCAAGAACTCTTGGCCATTTTCCTCTATTTATTTCGTAAGATCGGTGACTCGATCGTCGACAACTGGCGCCATCCGTGGGGATCGAACACACGATCACGTGAATTTGCCATTACTATCAAAACTACGACAAATCACAAAATTTCGTAAGATCGGTGACTGCATATTATGTAAGGAAACAAATATGAATTTGCCATTACTATCAAAACTACGACAAATCACACTGATATTACATAACATTCAGCAAAACGTCATAACACTTAATTTGTTTCAAATCAAAATGATAATTCAGAACATTGGTAATAACATATTACTATTGTCCGTGCTTTCTCGTGGTCGCGGCCTCAATGTCCCACATGTGGACTACCTTGAGTCGGGCGACCGGATGAGGTCCCCGCGGCGACGTCCGGAGTGCCGATGTCTCCTTCGTCCTGAGAATTTCTCGTAGGGCATTTCTTGAAGGTGTGTCCAGACTCTCTGCAAATGGAGCACTTCTTCGTACGACGTCCGGCTTTTGCTTTGTCCATGTCGTTCCTGATGCGTCGTACCTGTCGTCGGCCAACCTTTCCTTTGAGCCTATCAATGTCCGTGGCCCAGATTAGTTGCTCCCAGATCGGATGGCCAATGAAATGACCAACCACAGCGTAACCATACATCTCCCCACTCCATGTTTGCATCACCGCCTCCTTGGTGAAATACTCATATAGGTACTGGCCAGGATGCTGCACCACGATCAAACATGCGGTCATGACATGGGAGCAGGGCCTATGCAGAAGAAGAGGCTTATTGCAAGTGCATATGCAACTACCGCGGCTTAGTGTGCCCTCGTGGGTGACCCTCTCGCGGTTCGTCCCACGGCGTCCTTTATCTTTGCACAGTATCTTGAAGCGAAGCTCCCTTGTGCCCATCTTGAATGACTGGTGCATCTCACCCTTCTTGTCTTTCTCCTCCATGTACTTGGTGACCATGGCGGAGTAGAGTACTCTATCATTTGCCATGACGAGCGATGTGTTGTTACTTCTGTCAACAAAGTAGTTCGTCGTACCGCGGAGAATTGCCTCCACAATACCAACCAAAGGGAGGCACCTTACACTGTGCATGACCCAGTTGTACACCTCGGCTAGATTGGTTTTCATGACACCATATCGAGCACCACCCCTATCATGTAGCAGCGACCACTTCTCCTTATGCTTGTGCTCAATCCAGTCCGAGAAGCATTTCACCTGCGCCCCCGTCGTCCTCCTCAATCTGGGAGCATCTGCGGGTAGCTGTGATAATGCTTCGGAGGCCTGGTCAGCGCTTGGGGTGGCCCTTCTCGCTGCCTCCCTTCTATGCATCTGGGTCCGCTCATCTAGAATCTTCCAGAGTGCTTCGAACTTCCGCTGCTGGTTCTGGTTGCACGGCCGCTTGAACAAGTTCATCAAGTCCTTGTTGCGGAACTGCTTGTAGAAGTTTGCACCCAAGTGCCTTATGCACCACCTGCTCTGCAGATCCGACCATGGAAGTGGTATGTTCTCTCCTTGTTGCAGCTGGGTTATTGCAAGCAGCAGGCCTGCATGTCGATCATGTAAGAGGCATACATTGGGACAGCCTTGCACAACAGAAATCCTCACATTCTTCAGGAACCACGACCAGTTGTCCATGTTCTCACTTTCAACGAAAGCGAATGCCACGGGAAGAACTTGATTGTTCCTGTCCATCGCTATTGTAGTCAGTATCTAGCCCTTGTACTTTCCAATCAGAAATATGCCATCTACGCACAAGATTGACGACATTGCCAAAATGCATTGATGCATGGACCAAATGTGAAGAATGCTCGCTGCAGTACCCTCTTATTGGCCCACTTCGGATGCGTGGCATCTATGTCGATATGAGTGCCGGGATTCCTGTCTTGTATGACTCAGAGTTGCCCGGAGAGGTTGTGGTAGGAATCCTCGAACGTGTTGAACCTTGATTCCAATGCCTTCTGTTTTGCCCTCTAAGCCTTGGCATAGCTGATTGTGTACTAGAACCTTGCCTTAATCGCCCAAATCATGGATCGTGGCTCAAAATCTAGATTATCCACGATCTCACTGTACATGAGGTTAGCGATGAAGCCTGATGACATATTCTGGTGGTACTGCACCGACTCAGAAACGACGCATATGTGAGAGACCACTATAAAACACTTCCAGTAGGTGTCCCACTTAGGCTAAAATGCGTGCACTCACCAAGGGTATCCCTCTATGTCGCACTTCACGTCGTAGCATCCTGGGGTAGACTTGACGACTGTGAATGTGTGCCACACCGACAAGGCCCAGAATTTGAGTGTCTCCTGCACGACCTCCTTCAATTTGTACATAGCTCCTAGCCTCACCTCGCTCTAGTCGTACTTCCATGGCACACGGGAGCCTTCATTGACGACGAGGTTGTAGAACTGGTATATGTTCCACTCGGATAGAACCGCCTGCTGTTCTACATCATCCTCGTCATCGAAATCTTCATCATCAGACAATGTCATGTAGTCCGGTCTTCGAGATCCATCCTTTGCACCACGGCTTCCACCTCCTCACCCTCGTTAGCAAGACCACTATCTTGCCTGGCCGAAGGAGCTACTTCCGCAGGGTCTTCATCAGCAACATCAGCAACTCCGGGAGCTTCAGCCATTGTGTGCACCGCGCTGTGGCTGGAGTCCCCGACTTCTTCTTCGGCGTCAACACCCCTTCTTGTTCAGCCGCGGGTGGAGGAGTGGGTTTGGCATATGCTTGGGCTAGAAGGACCAATTTCCACCCTCCCTCCCTCGGCATGTGTACATATGACTGCCATGAATTTGTTCCCTTCAGTTGCACTAACTCCCAATATGTGGGTTGTGCTACCCGCTGGGTAAGGCAACTCAATCTCAGATCGTACGCTTCACGATCCACTTGGAATGTGTGGAACAACCACCGCATCATAGCGCCCCATCTATGCTGCTTTGGTCTTGGTAGGGGCACGGTCGCCGATCGGAAATAATGCAAATCAATCCCCTCGGGACTCTCCATAATAGTCCTTTGACTATAGTAAATTTTGAAATTAGCGACGTCAGACATATTTGACGCACTACACCATAAAGAACATTTTCACGATTAACCACATATCTAAAACTGACTACCCATCGAAAAGTATTATGTAAAACGTACTGCACTACGTAACCGTACATCTAAAACTATGTAATCCATTCGGTTAAAAAAATTACCCGAGAGGTGAGCAACTGGATGGGCAATGCTTCGCTAACTTCTTTCCTCCCCTCTACTCCTCTCTCTTCTATCCTTCTCTTTTTTCTGAATAAAAGTGAGTCATGTGCCGAATTTTAGGGTTTCAAGAGGTTTTTATATGGTCACACTTCCCTGTCGCCATTTGAACTGGCGACTGCTACATGTCGCCGTTTGAATTGGCAACAAGGAGATGTCGCCAATTGAACTGGCGACAAGACCCTATGCTGGTTGGTGTATTTGTGATTTCCATAGATTCTAAACGGTATGAGTCGGTCCTAAACGCATCGGTTCGATTCATGCAACCAAACGCGTGATGATGCAATATCCCGAACCATCTGATGCCAGAACCATTTCATTCACTCAACCAAATGCACCCTAAGTTATATTGCGATACGCTAGAGAATTTTGTGAGGATGATTAAGGTATTAATGATTCGTAAATAGGAAGATAAGTTATATTACGATGCGCCAGAGAATTCACACACGGTGCACAATATTGGAGTAATAGCGCAACGATAACAACACGACAGTTGATCCGATAAGAGGGGTTACATGGCACGCAAGCTAACGAACCAAGGATGGTACACGCATGCCTTTAGGGAATTAGAAATACATGGGACATATGGACGAAGAGGGTTGGACTACCGCATGGACTGGGGCCATTTGCCCTTCCTTACTAGCTCGGTGTTGTACTCCTCGCCTGTCGCCTTGGCCTCAGCCGCCATTTCCCACTTTTTCTCACGCTCCCTCTCACGAGCCTCGTGCTCCCGTCGCCTGCACGCCTCGAGATGGGCCTGTGTCTCCCGCCGGATATGCTGGTTGTGCTCTTCGGTGCGGCGCTCCTCCTCCCTCCTCTCGCGGTCCCTGTTGGCATCCCACTCGTCGCAGTCGAGAGTCCACTAGTCGTCTAGGTGGATCTCTAGGTCGATCTACTTGCGGTAGCCACATAGCGGATCCGGGGACTACGGGTAGACGGGAGAGGCTGTTAGTGCGAACTTCAAAGAGAAATGGCAGGGGAACATACTACTACCTATCTTTACTAGCTGCCGATAGTGGCTCGTGTCCCAACGGCGGTCAGGATAGTCGTAGGAGTAGTTCGCGCAACCTTAGTAATGCATGCCCAGATTGAGCCGGTGCTTGGACTTAAAGAACTTACATATGTCCCTGCACCAACAGAAGGGCGACGTCTCCCCCTCGGGTGGGTGTTGCGGTGAACGCTCGGTTTGGATGTTCTGGTAGGGGTTGCTGCTACGGGGGGCGGCGTCATTGCGGGGAGGTGGCATCCTGGTACACTCCCTTTGTTCCTCCTAGCCCGCATACTCCCTTTGCATTTCGCGGATCTCCTCCTAGTGCTTGTCCATCTGAGCGAGATTGTGTTGAAGTCTGGATATAGGAGAACCCGGCGTGGAAGGGGTAGTACTTATATGCCGAGCCGGCACTACGTACGCGGTTGAATTGTAATTCGATTGAGGGAAATTCGTGTCCGCAAGGCAACGGCCCTGACTCGTCGGGTCACGTCGCTGCGCAAAGTAAGGAGGAGTGAAGGCATAGAAAGAGGGTGGTGTGGGGTGTCCCGATGCAGAATCGTACACGTGGTCGCAGTTTTCAAGAAAAAAAAGAGATCGAAACATGAGACTAGCATAATAATAGTTGTACATAAATTAATATTTACATGACATGACTGATATTTGGAGGAACAAATATCTACTAGCGGCCCCTCTTGGGGCGCACCCCGCGTGTTGCCCTTGGCCTCGCCCGGCGATGGTTCGAGTACGTCAGAGGATCAGGCTGCCTAACTACCCGATCGACACGAGTAGCCTAAGGTGGTGTTGCGAGGGGGGGTCCTGCGTCAGTTGGGTCGATCCCTCCCTTTCTCTCTCTTGTTTTTCTAGAAAACTACAACATTAACACCCCTTTGCCAACGCATACGTTACAACGCTCTATGCATGCATTGCGAAGTAATACTATGGCTACGCATAATATGTGTTGCAAAACCTATTCGTCGTAAATCATGTTGATGGCTACAGGTAACATGCATATTTTGACTCCCCATTCCTCCTTGGTGTTGTTACTCCCATTTTATCTACTACTCTTCTAAGCTTCAATCTACTCTAATACCACTGCAATATCCTACTAATTTTTAGCCCATCGGGCCAAGTGTGGCTTATTTAGCCCGTTTGGCCCGACAGAGTGAAAAAAATCCAGAAAAATTAGAAAAATGTGTAGAATTCAGAAGTAAACATGAAAAATTGGAAAAAAAAAATGATACAATCATATTGAAAATGTAATAGAATTTTATTAATATTCAAATAGCTGGCTCGTTAAAACATGAAAAATTGAAAAACATGTAAAACAATCCTAGAAAAAATATATATTTTAACAAAAACCAAAATAAATTTTTATATACTTATAAAATGAACTTCTACCAAAATAAACATTTGTCCCATTTAGCCAGCTCTAATCGAAATTGAATAGTCTGTTTGTACAACTCCCAAAACTACTTTCATCTCCCTCCATTCCTTCTCTCCATTTTTTTTATCCCTTTTACCTTCCCTCCATTTTTATCCCCTTTTCGCTCTAAAATCTATTCACTTCCTTGAAATCTGCTCATCTCTCCTCTCCATCTCAATAGCGTATAAGACGTTCTTCTTCCCCCCATCCGCGCCTCCCCTGCAACTGGCGATCACCGTCCACGCCTCCCCTCCATCTCCGCCTCTTTCCCCGTCTCCGCACCTCCCCTGCAACTGGTGATCCCCTATCCACGCCTCCCCTCCATCTCCACCTCTCTCCCGTCTCATGGGCGATCCCCGTCGTCTGACTCCGCTCACACCAGTAACCGCCTGCCCACGTCTCTCTCCTATCCTCTCTAGCTGCCTCGGCCGGTGCAAGAAGCGCTCGTAGGGGCGACATCCCTAGTAGTATTTCTGATCTATCTCTGCATTTTGGTCTTGATCCCTAGAATATCCTCGCCGTCCGCAGCGTCGAAGAAGGTAGACCTTCCTACTTCGTCTTCTCAATTCCCCCGATTGATTTCGTGTTTGCGAGCTCAGTTTTGTGAAGTTTCTCGTGGTTGGTTCCGTCGTTGCGGTTGATTTGTTGACATGCTGTTGGATCGGCCGTTCCTAATCTCGGTCCGAGCGGAGCAGATCTCCGGGGGGATTGCTGCGTTGGTTTGTTGGTGTGGAGAATTTTTGGCTCCGATTGGGTGGTTTTGGGGGGCCTGGGATGGGTGGTTAGGGTTGGTTCGGGCTGGATGGTTGGGTTTTGGAAATTTTGGGTGTCTGATATTAGGGGGAATTTTAGGGTTAGGGGACGCGATTTGATCTGATCTGTTCGGCTGATATGAGCACGTTGTATTTAGTTGTCCTTAGTAACTTATTGTCTAGAAAAGGGCTATGAGCTTTGGTTTAGCTATTTCCTGATGCGTGCAATGATCGATTTTGAACTTACTGTTTCGTAATTTAGGAACTTGTTGTAGGCTGCTTTTAGGCTATCAGTTGTATGAATAAGGAGGCAAATTCTATTGCATGATGTTTTACTCTCATGGATGCTTGCTAGGTCACTGGCATTGTTCTAAGAGGCATTTCTTGCTTTGGGAAAAGGAGCTTGATAGGTTCTACGAGGGTGGTGCAGCAGCCATTTTCCCAGATGGTATGTCTTTTTTTAGTTTTGTGTGATGGGAAAAACTTTGGTTCTGATTTTATTCCTAAGGACGAAAGGAATTGTTTCATAACTGCATATAGCAAAATGCTAACTTCATCTGACACTGATGTCCAGGTATATCCATCTATGTTGCTTGGTATATTTGATTGGTTCCTTTTTGTAGTTTCCTTAGTTCCTCTGCTTCAACACTTCTAGTTGAAAGACATACTTTGGTACCCTCTATTGATCCTTTGGATAAACAGACATATATTGCTAATGTTTATTCATTTAGGTCAAGTCGCTAAGAGATGGACAATGTGGGAGATGATGACTGCACATCTTATTCAAAATCACGAGAACATCAAGCGAGGGGCGATGACAAGTTTTCATTGGTTGGTTACATTTGTTGTTCGATGAACTTAAATAAATTCTATCTTTACCATTGGCCTACATATATTTATTTAGAGAATAATGAATAGTGCCTTTTGAGGGCTCTGTAGGATTATTGTTTGCTTGTTGTATGTTCGATGTTGCTTTGGACTTTCAAAGAGAAACTTTGACATGATTATTGTACTGACCTCTATTTGTAACTACAATCATTCCTCGATGCTAGTACACTAATGATCTTTGGTGGTGGTCATTGATACTAGCAACGACTATAATATTGTGCATTTTGCTTTAAAATTTGCATGCACAACATATTTTTTCTATATACATGTTTTTGTGGATGCTGTAATACTTCATGGTCTTAGAACTTTGTATTATATATCCTTTTATATCTGGTAACACGTGGTTAACTTTTCTTCAAGCATTTGCACGGATTGAAAACCACTATTTTGTGAATAAGGGATTTTTATCCTCAAATTCATACCTATTGGACAATGTTGACAAGATTCGACACATTAAAGCCTTTATTGTGCAGGTACATTTGTCCTCATGCTTTCTTGTTTTGACTTTTGACATTATGCATTTTCATCTGTGGGTATGACTGTGAGTGCGTGTGCCCATAAGCTAACAAAGAAACATGATTAATGTTTATGCATCAAGCTGGACATGGTGTGTAGCTCCTCTCAAATGTTAACCTTGTCCAATTGGAACCAAAGTTGTGGCCTAGAATGTAGAGGTCAGGTGCCAACATGACGTGATATGTTGGGTTGTGAAGTGTACAGAATGAAATAAAGACTAGATATGTCCACATTATTAAACAATAGTTTATCAACATGGTAAATGAAAATGTTATGGTTCATATTGCTATTATTTGTCCTTATTTTGTAAGTTTCATGCAAAAAAGTTTCAGACATGGTATGTTTGTACCTGATTAATGATCATGTTGCAGGGGTGGTATGATGTTTGTTGTCCAATGATGCATGCTTGGGATCTTCATAAAGCTTGGCCTGAAGCAGAATTTAAGGTAAATGGTTCTTCAATCATTTTCTTGCTTTCCATAATCAAATTATATACGGTGCACTTTTTAGTTTTGTTACTTTAATATTGTGATTTTGTTTCTTCCTAATGGTGCATTAATGGACTCTAATTTTTCATTGTAGGTTGATAAGATAAATAGATGATGCTATGGATGACACGTTCAATGCAAGGTGGAGAATGGTGACATAGCTAGGCAGATGATCTTCATCACATTTAGATTTCATTCTGATAGAAAATGATGTTCAAGTAAAATATTTATATCATGTCTTATGTGGATGGTTCTCTGTGTAATGCAACAATTGGTTTTTTAATATATGAGTGTTCTTTTTAATATATGTAATGCAACAATTGGTTTTTGATATATGAGTGTTCAAGTAAAATATTTATATCATGTCTTATAATGATTTTTTTCATTTTGACTTCTACACACTTATAATCGTTGCAGCAATCTAATTATATCCGTTGCCAAAATAGCAGAACTCATATGTATGGCAAGTACCAATGCTTCTATGCGTTGTGACAATATAATTATATTCATTGTTAAAATATTAAAAGTCATCTATGCATGGTAAATAACAACACATACAAGTGTAGTTACAACATGACTATATACGTTGCTACTTCGCAACGCCTTTTCATATCTATTACCAACGCTTATTTATCTGTTGTAATAGACTCTCGCAACGGCCTCAATGGCAACACATAGTAAATGCGTTGGTATAGATCATCCCAACACTTATTTGGATTTTTACCAACGCATATATGCGTTGGCAAAGGGGTGTTCATCTTGTAGTAAAATGAATTATGGACTGATTTGTGGGGGGTTTTATAGCTGGATACCTGTCGGCAGTTCAACTGGCGACAGGTTCGACAGGAGCACTGTTCAACTTCCTGTCGCCAGTTTTGGACCGACGATAGGGGTCAACAGGGTCCCTGTCGCCAGTTGAACTCGCGACAGGGACACATTTTGTAATTTTTTGGGGGCGGCTATTTATTTTTGTAATTATCTTTTTTTAAAATATTATTTTAAAAAATCAAAGATATGTTGGGCTGAGTTTTGTTTTTGGAAAAAAAAACTAGAAAACGGTATACCATCACTTCCTAATCAATGTCACAGTTGGGAGCCGTCCGATCCCACACATCTAATTTCTACGAAGCCTTATCCCATCCAACTCATGTCTGGTCCTTATCCATCCAACCCATCCGCATTCACACGTCCATTGCCTAGTCACCCCCTGCAATTCTTCCCCATCCGTGATGGCAAGCGAGCGAGCTCAACAGCGGCGACAGGCAAGGAGTTGCGTGGTAAGCGGATACGGGCTAGTGCGGTGGCATGGCCATGGTCTTGTCGATCGCGGCATAAGGCGAGCGTCCGCGGGCTTGCCCGAGCACATTGAGCAGTGAGCTTCCAAGGGCTTGTGCGATGAATGGCCGAGCGCGGCACCCGATGAGCGGCAACAATCATGCGTGGTAGGGTAGCCACAGGGCTTACCTGAGCGCATGCATTGTAGGCCGCAAGCGGCAACCGACATGTCATGCTCCACCACCATAATGACATGAATTTCTTTGAAATTTGTACTGGATTTTCCATGATCTACATGTTTGAAATTTGAAGGTTGTGAATTTTCTTTCAGAATTTGTAGTGAGATCTTGGGTGTTTGGTGCTGAAAGCTACTAAAACTTGTGGAACTTCTCTAAAACTTCATGAAACTTTATTTGAAATTTGTGAACCTTTTCTGAAACTTTGCTCAAACACACATGAAACATCTTTAGTCTTATTGAAGCATGTGGAAGGCCACGGTCTAGCGTGTTGGGGAGTGGCGGCGAGCGGGCTCAACAGGAGCGAGGTGAGTGGAAGTGGCTACTGAAGGCACGCTCGGCGATGCGTGGGATGGTGAGCAGCCATAGTAGCCTGGTGAGCACGAAGCTACGGGCGAGCTCGGTGGTAGGCCAGAAAGCCAACGGCCGTGATGTCCCAGTGAGTGCAGAGCTACGGCAGCGAGCTATCGCGCGGCCACAGGTGAGCATGTCGAGATTTCTTGCTCTTGTTTGATTTTTAATGAAACTTGTTGAAACTTTTTGAAACATGTTGAAACTTGCTGGAACTTTTATGTCTAGAACTTGTTGAAACTTGAGTTCCAAAATCTTAAACTTGTTGAAACTTCTTAAAACATGTTAAAACTTGCTGAAACTTCTTGAAACTTTTCTTTCTGATGCTTCCACATAATCCCCATTCCTATCCAAACCAAACCGTTCATATCCACTCATTTATCTATCTTAGCCTTATCCGACAGCATCTCTCTCTCTCTCTCTCTCTCTCTCTACACACACACACACACAAACAAACACACAACAGTGGCCGGTGAGCAGCTGGTTGGGCGGAGGCCACCAGGGTGCACGGGGAGTGCCCATAGATGCGTATGTAATCACGGCGTCTAGCGAGCAATTGTGGTTGAGCGTGACGACGAGCGGCTCCTAGCAAGCATGCGGGCGGCATGCCTTGTTGGAAATTGATGGCGATCGTGCTCGGAGCCGCGCGACCGTGTGCGAGTGCGATGGCGAGCATATGCAAAAGACATGGACATGTGCAGATGCAAGGGGCAGATGAGCATGCGCAACCGACGGAACAGGTCGGCTGCAATGCGCATAAGCAATGCTCGACGGTGTTGTTAATTTTCGTGAACGGGGCTAGTAAGACCATCGCTCCAACGTACGAACTAAACCCCCCCCTATTTGAATCTTTTTTTGTTTGAAACTTTCGAGATGTGCTTGAAACTGCGTGGAACATGCTTGGATTTTTCTTTTGAAACTTCAAAGTTGCCCAAAAATACATGAATTTTTATTTTCAAACATGAAACATGAAAGAAACTTGTTGAAACATGCTGAAACTTCTTGAAACTTGTTGAAACTTCTTAAAACTCTTTTGTCTAAACTTATTGAAACTTGAGTTCCAAAATCTGAAACTTGTTGAAACGTGGGCTTCAAACTTTCTTGGAATCTTCTAGAAACTTCTAGAAATACGCGAAACTCACTCCAACGTAAAACTTTTAAAATGTTTTCACGAGACTTCTTGAAACTTCATTAAACTTGCTGAAACTTCTTGAAAGTCTTTTGTCTGAAACTTGTTGAAACTTGGGTTCCAAAATCTGAAACTTGTTGAAACTTGTGCTTGAAACTTTCTCATAAACTTCTAGAAATACATGAAACTCACTGAAACCTGAAACTTTTAAAATGTTTTCATGAGACTTTTGAAACTTCATGAATCTTGCTGAAACATCTTGAAACTCTTTTGTCTAAAACTTGTTGAAACTTGGGCTTGGAAATTTCTTGGAATCTTCTGAAAACTTACAAAAACCTGGAACTTTTTAAATGTTATCACGAGACTTCTTGAAACTTCATGAAACTTTAAGCTTCATTCGTTTTGAACTTTGAATACTTGTGAAGCTTGCTTGAAACTCGAAAGTTTCATCCTCTTTCGTTCATGATTGAAACTTCCTTGAAACCTTTTCTTGAAACTTGTAATTTTTTATGAAACTTACTTGAAACCTTTCTCAAACTTCATGAAAAGTGATGAAAGCATTTTGAAACGTTCACAAAACACGCTGAAACATGCTTGAAATATTAAACTCGTAACCAAAAACCTTTTTGAAACTTTTCACGAAACACGTTGAAACCTAGTCGAAACTTCAAACTCGAAATCTAGAACTTTTAAGCATCTAAAACTTCACGAAACTGCATGAAACTGCTATACCATTGGAAATACATTCCAATGGTATAGCATGGGCTAGCAGCCCCCTTTGTTTTTTAAGAGAAAAACTAGAGAATGTTATAGCGTTCTACTAAAAAATGCCAGTATAGCTCCATGTGGCCAGATCCCTTCCGAATAGGATCCTCGTGTGTTGTCTGATGCTTCCACATAATCCCCATTCCTATCCAAACCAAACCGTTCATATCCATTCATTTATCTGCCTTAGCCTTATCTGACAGCATCTCATCTCCTTCATGTCTCTCTCTCTCTCTCTCTCTCTCTCTCTCTCACACACACACACACACACACACACACAAACACACACCCACCGACACATAAACACACAACAGTGGCCGGTGAGCAGCTAGTTGGGCGGAGGCCACCATGGTGCAGGGCGAGTGCCCATAGATGGGTGTCTAATCGCAGCGTCCAGCGAGCAATTGTAGTTGAGCGTGACAATGAGCGGCTTCCAGCAAGCACACGAACGACATGCCTTGTTGGAAGTTGACGGCGATGGTGCTCGGAGCTGCGCGGCCGTGTGCGAGCGTGACAGCGAGCGTATGCAAAAGACATGGACATGTGCAGAGGCGAGGGGCAGATGAGCATGCGTACGAACTAAAACCCCCATGTTTGAATCTTTTTTTTTTGGTTTCAAACTTGCGAGATGTGCTTGAAATTGCCTGGAACATGCTTGGATTTTTCTTTTGAAACTTCAAAGTTTCCTAAACATACATGAATTTTGATTTTCAAACATGAAACATGAAAGAAACTTGTTGAAACATACTGAAACCTCTTGAAACTTGTTTGTCTTAAACTTCTTGAAACTCTTTTTGTCTGAAACTTGTTAAAACTTGAGTTCCAAAATCTGAAACTTGTTGAAATGTGGGCTTCAAACTTTCTTGGAATCTTCTGTAAACTTCTAGAAATACGTGAAACTCACTGCAACCTAAAACTTTGAAAATGTTTTCATGAGACTTCCTGAAACTTCTTGAAACTCTTTTGTCTGAAGCTTCTTGAAACTTCAGTTACAAAATCTAAAACTTGGTCTTGAAACTTTCTTGGAATCTTCTGGAAACTTCTACAAATACGCGAAACTCACTGAAACCTGAAACTTTAAAAATGTTTTCATGAGACTTTTGAAACTTCTTGAAACTTGCTTAAACTTCTTGAAACTCTTTTGTTTGAAACTTGTTGAAACTTCAGTTCTAAAATTTAACACTTGTTGAAACTTGGGCTTGAAACTTTCTTGGAATCTTCTAAAAACTACAAGAAATACGCGAAACTCACAGAAACCTGAAACTTTTAAAATGTTATCACAAGACTTCTTGAAACTTCATAAAACTTTAAGCTTCATTCTTTTTGAACTTTGAATACTTGTGAAGCTTGCTTGAAACTCGAAAGTTTCATCCTGTTTCGTTCATGATTAAAACTTTCTTGAAACCTTTTCTTGAAACTTCGTAAAACTTGCAAATTTTTTTATGAAACTTACTTGAAACCTTTCTCAAACTTCATGAAAGGCGCCGAAAGCATTTTGAAATGTTCAAGAAACACGCTGAAACATGCTTAAAACATTAAACTCATAACCAGAAACCTTTTTGAAACTTTTCACGAAATGCGTTGAAACCTAGTCGAAACTTCAAACTCGAAATCTGGAACTTTTAAGCAACTGAAACTTCACGAAACTGTATGAAACTGCTATACTATTGGAAATGCATTCCAACAGTATAACATGGGCTAGCAGCTCCCGTTTTATAATTGGGACGCAGACCCCACCTTATGACCTCGTCTAGTTATATGCAGTGTAACAATTTCAACAAGTCATATGGGCTCCATCTTAATACCACCATAGGTAATAAACATTGGATATGACATTAGCATAAGCCAAGAAAGACAAACCAGGAATAAATCCACATCACAAAATTTCTACTGAAAACGCACTAGCATGTGCATAAAGATGGACACAAGAATTTAAACCTTGATGGATGAAGTTGTACACCCACAACTCCATTCCACCAAGAGGTGATTCCCTCCACAGCTGCCATTATGGTTCCATTTCCTGTACATAAGACTCTACCGCTGTCATTATGGTTCCATTTCCTACACGGAAGAGGGTGTATACTGCAAATTAAGTCTAGGTGGTTTCCATAATAATAATAAATTTCATTACAATTCTCAGCGTTATTTAGGGTATGAACTATGAACCTCCGTTACAATTTAGAACTTGTTTGGATACATTGTGATCCGACTCAATCCCTTCGGATTGACTCGGAATTTAAACTAAAATCTCTTTCAGTCCGAATGGATTGGTTCTAATCCCTCCTTTTGAGTGGTTTGTACTCTTTGGACACTGTTGGCCCCCCTAGTGCACTACAATTCCAAATGTAGCCTCTCTATGTATGAAATTCCACTTTTGGCCTCCAGCTCCTACGTGCTACGCTCCCACACAGTAGCAGCAAAGCTGCTGTGCCACCCGGCCGCATCAGTGCTGTTGCGATGCTTGGACTACACAAGAATCGGTTGCTGCGCCACCCGACCAAGATGTTGCCGGCCCCCACGCACATCGCTTTGTTGCGCCACGCGCTGCGCCACCCATACCAGGCCCCGCGTGCCCCTTTGCCCGGCCCCACGCGTTGGTGGCTCATAGGTGGCCCCGTGCGTGCGCGCCTACTTGGTCAGCCCATGGTGTGGTGGATCGTACAGTCGCTGCCCCCATAAAACGAGTTAGCTGGTTTTCTTCCTTTCCATTCAGCGAAGGAGGGAAACATAGAACGATAGAACTGGTTTTCTTGTTGAGGCAAGAAGGAGATAACGAGAGAGGAAGACAAGCACTACTACAGGAAGCCACATCACAGACGGTTCGGAACCGTCATCATAGATGGTTTCACAGACAGCTTTTTTTTAGAGCCGTCTCTGATATTTGCGTATCACAAACGGTTTTTGTTGAGTACCGTCTGTGATATGCGAGTATCATAGACGGTTTTTAGTGGAAACGGTCTGTGATAGTAGCCTTCACAGACGGTTTTAACAAAAAACCGTCTATGATAGTTCATAGTCCCGACTACATTTTTGCTGTTTTTTTGGCTAGCCTCAGGAATTGCTAGCCATGCCCTCTTGAAACAAGCATGCATAAAAACATATTCATCAGAGATAATCAATTGTTGACAACTCAAATTGATCATTACTCAAAATAAATTACAAAAGATCGCATTTGTTCAAGTATTGTCGCTATAGTTTACAACTGGATTACAATTGAGTCAATTGTTTGCGTTGAGAGGTGTCAGCGGGGTGATGATCTGGGTTGGGGATGGAGTGAAACTCTCCATTGTCGTTAATGATTTCTGAGTTGATAAAGGTGCAGAGCTTCCCTCGAATGTTCTTGATCTCTTCCGCAAGGAGTCCATCATATTGTAAATCCATGGTCTGTCGCTAGCAAGAGTAAAGTGGTAAGCTATATATATTTAAATTTATAATTAGAAAATAATTATTTCGAGATTGACAAACCTCAGGATCCTTCTTCCTAGCTATAAGGATTAGCTGCATATGATAGCGCACGTAGATTGCACATAACTCATCATCTTTTTCTTGGCGGCCTTTGCAAAATAAATTACATATATAGGTATAGTCAGTTCGAGATGCGTTATTATGAAGTATGATATAAGATTATCGTGTTGTAGCGCGTACCGAAAAATCTATCATGTGTGTTAGTTGGGTGCTCTTTCCATTGTATATTCCTTTGTTGGCAACATAATCGATGAACGACCTACATGATTGAAAAAGTTATCCTCGGCCATTTCAAGCGAATGAAGACTATAATAGAGTTATGTAAGGAGGAAATGAGCATACCTCTCAGTATTCCTCTTAGAGCGTTGAAGTCGTGCTTGTTGCGGTTTAGGGAATCAAGGTATATCACATGGTTCCTCTTGGGTATAATAACTAAAAGGATCGATGGTACCTACTCATGTATGTCGCTATAGTCATTAAACCTAAGTTCGTCTTTGCGTATAAAGTACAAATGAAATTTGTATAGCAAGTAGTGACACTTACCCACGGTTGTAGGGCACCACTATGTACTTCATATTCTTCCGACAAAGCAATGACCTCGTTATGTATTTCTCGGCGAAGGATGAGTCTTCTTGGATGGTTTACAGCGATACCACATGTGGGTTGAGAAACCCACGGTTCTTTCCATTCCCCGACATTTTTCAAATGTATCTATACATAAGCAATGAGTTACGATATTTATCGGTATTACATGAATGTAGAACTTGATTATGCGCGACTTACGGTGTCCAACATCGTAGAAGCGAGACGTCGAGGCCAACGAGGTTGAATAGGTCATATAAGTCGTTGAAGTCCACGACGAAGTATCTCGTCCCGTTGAAGAAATGCTTCTCCTCGTATATGATGGTGATTCCAGTATCGCACTCCTTCTTTTGGGTCTTCTCCAAGTACCAGGTATGCAAAGCCTGACAAGCATATCCAGCGTGCATTAATACTGCGTCGAAGCACAACGGTTTTCCGATGATGTAGTTCCCGAGTATCGCGGACTTCCCGGACTTGGGAGGCGCCTTAATGTTCGTCGATTTCTATTTGGCCTTAGCGATTGGCAGCGTCTTCTTGTGAGACGACTCGGGAACCGATACGGAGACACGCTTTTGCTGTTCCTTCGGCGTCTTCTCCACGGGAATCGAAGAGGTGGCCTTCTGAGGTGAAACATGAGGTGGAGTCATCGAGGGTCCCATTGGAGAGGAATGGTCGTGTCGGATCGCGGCCTTCTTTGGGTCGGGCGATGTTTTCTTGGGCCCTTTGGATAAAAGAGTGGACGGCATCCCTTAGTGTTATGATCTCTTCGTTCGGGCAAATCTTTAGCGGGACGGCTAGGAAATTGCCATGTCTGGTATCCACCGACCTGGCGTAACCTGCGCCCGACTAGGCACCGTCTTGCCTTGCCCTTCCTCGTTTGGATACACCATCCTGCGCAGACTTCAATAGAAAGGGCGATCCATCCTCACTTGGAGCTTGTAGGCGTCGGCTCCTACAAAGCGATACGCAATTAGCTAAGGCGTCCTATAGGTCTATCTTTGGTGCATTCCATAGATGTACGTTACCTTGATGTCGTCTATCGGTAATCGGACATCGTCATGTTCAGAATTATGCGGCGGACACGACGCTACTCCGATGTCGAGGAGGACCTCCCCAAATTAATCGGGCGGCTTATGCATCACTGCTCGAGAGTTGATTCATTTGATCTGCAATCTTTGCTATCTTTTCTTCAAATTTGTTAGTAATCATCTGTACCAACCGATTAGTCGTGCTCGGCCTTGGATCTCTTCCTACTCCTATACGTGCAGAAGTCGTCCGCGAATCCATGACTCCAAGGTACGTTAACCCCAAGGCCTCGCGTGCGACCCGGGTGCTCCTTGTTTCCCAAGACCGTAGATAGTATATCCTTCTCCCTGTCTGCATGGAAGGAGCCTTAGGAAGCTTGGGCAGTCAAGTCACGCTGCAAGAGGTCATCATGTTATTATAGACACTATGAAGTTATGGACTTATTAACTAGGTAGTTCGACATATTTACCACACGTTGGGACACTTTTGCCCTCGCTTTTAACCAGCTTAGGGAACACGGGTCTGTGATATCAGGAAATGGCCCAGTTGCGTTCTCCTCCTCTGCTGCCCATTCCTCGTATTTACCCGCGTACCCAGCAGTGTCGAGTCTGTGCGGGTGAGTGTTTCATATCTGGAGAGCTTTGTGCGCTGCACTTTGCTCCTTAAATTTAGCCATCGTTTTCATAGCTACAAAGGTGTCCCATGCTTCCTGCGTCAAGAATCTATACTTCGCGAAGGGCGTCTGACCCGTGTTCACGTACTTCATGACAAGAATGCTCTTGAAGGTCCTCCACGATTTATCCATCGTGAGCATCGCCGTCCGTCGCACGCGTGCCACGTCTGCTTCTGGAATAGTGAACTTCTCTGAAAGTTACATCCCACAAGCGCCTTCGCTTCTTTCGTCGAGTCCTTCCACCTTGGTGTGGTGATGAGGACCCGTTCCTTCAAGTATCCTGCAGATGGTCCGAAATCTCGCCGTTGATTTCTTGGGACTCAGAGGGACCCCAAAGTCACCGACCTCCGTGATGACCCGGTCGGCCCGCAGCATTTTTGATTGTCCTCTGCCATCTCGCTTAGTGTCATTATAAATCGCCGACGGTGACCGCTCGTCAGCGCCTCTTCCATCTGCAAGCGTCGATGATGGCGGCGAAGACGGTGCCTCTGCCATCTAAACTTACTTGCTATCTATATAAGTTACATATACAATAAAATAGATTGCAAGTGTCTCAAATTAACATATACATTTAAACTTAATAATATGCTCAACATAGAAACAAAATAGAATCAAGTAAAACGATCGACGAAGGAAATGCTAAGCAAAGGTTTAATCCTCTAGGGCTCGCTGCCTCCCTGCTCCTATTCTAACACTCCTTAATCCACCGACTTCTCTTGATCTTCAGATAGATAGAAACTAGTGATACAAATCTTTTGCTCGAGCCTATCTTTGCTCGAGCACCTTCATCGAAGCCCGACACACCGGAGTGTACCATTTGTTTCATGCCGTGGAGGATTGGCATGAAGCAAAGATACACTCAAGTGTGTCAGGATCGATGAAGAAAATGCTAAGCAAAGGTTTAATGCTTCATGTACAGAAGACTAGCCTTTAATGAAGACATAGAAACAAAATAGAATCAAGTAAAACGATCGACGAAGGAAATGCTAAGCAAAGGTTTAATCCTCTAGGGCTCGCCGCCTCCCTGCTCCTATTCTAACACTCCTTAATCCACCAGCTTCTCTAAGGAAATGCAAAGGAATCACAAACGGTTCTTAATAAGAACCGTCTGGATTAAACTCTTAGCCAATAAAAGGTCTAGAGATTAACGATTGCATGCACACTATTCCAACATATTGATTGATGATATTATGTGCTCTTAGAAGGAGAGTAGCTAAAGAACAAGTCTTTGCCATCTCAATCCTATTGTCTATACTCTTCATTAAATGAATATGATAATACAAATTCAAACTATGAGCTCTAAATAATACTTTGCTTAACTGTCAAATGATCTCAACTGTTAACGAAAACATATTAAACTTCCATCAAAATGAGAGGTTGACTATAGAGATCAAGATGGCAAATAAAAAGTTGAATGAGCTCATCTGAGACTACTAGAAGAATCACAAACTAGTCATTAGATTACCAACGAAAACCTAATACTCTCAATAGAACTAAACATGAAGACACGTGTTCGGTGATAAAGCCGATTAGGTGACATAATAGTATCCACTTCAAATGCTAGAGATCAAATGAACGGAAGAATCGAATAACTAGCTTTCAACCGAAAGTAACCAATTAACGAAAGACATCATATTGACAAGAGCAAATAATACAATAGAGCTCAAGTATGAACTAACTATCACATTCAATCTCAAGATAAGACGAGTTCATCACAGAGCATGTCAACAAAGCCCATCGATCAATTTGCAATATCTTCATGATAGATTCGTAAATCGTAACTAATACGATCAAGGTATCAACTAGCACTGCAAATATATATATGCAAAGATCAACCGAACTGCCACAGAGGAGCAATACTCACAGAGAGGATGCCGCACAAGAACTCACGGTGCAAGGAGGAGGTCGGTGTAGGGGAGGAGGCCGACGTGGGGAGGAGGGAGGTGCAGGGGAGGAGGCCGACACAGGGAGGAGGACGGCGCAAAGAGAAGGCCGGTGCAAAGGGAGGAGGCCGACACGGGGAGGAGGACGGCGCGGGGAGAAGGCCGATGCAGAGGGAGAAGGCCGATGCAGAGGGAGGAGGCCGACATGGGGAGGAGGACGGCGTGGGGAGGAGGCCGGTGCAGAGGCAGGACGCCGACAGGGGAGGAGGACGATGCAGCGTCGTCGATGTCGGGGTGGCGGCGTCGAGGTCGAGGCGGCGACGCCGGGGCTTCTGGCCGGGAGGTGAGCAGGCGTCGAGGTCGGGCGCCAAGGTCGGGCGGCAAGACCGAGGTCGGCGCCGAGGTCAGGGCACCGAGGTCGGGCGCCAAGGTCGGGCGGCACCGAGGTCGGCGCCGAGGTCGTAGTCGGCAGTGAACGGGCGAGCCCTAAACCCTAGAGGAGGCGAACGAGCGCGCGAGAGCCTAAGGGGCGCGGGAGAGGAACTGACGAGTGAGAGCAAAACCCTAGCGATTCCCGCCTTATAAAAAGTATATTACAGACGGTTCTATTAAAGAACCGTCTGTGATAAGGATATCACAGATGGTTCCCTAATAGAACCGTCTGTGACATGTTCCATATCACAGACAGTTCTCGTAGGAAACCGTCTGTGATATCCTTATCACAAACGGTTCTATTAGAAAACCGTCTGTGATAGCCTGACAAAACCTGGTGACAATGTGTGATATCCTGACAAAACCTGGTGACAAGTGATTGTCAAGTCCATATGAACCTGGTGACAAGTATGATGACAATCATGACAAGTCCATATGAACTTGGTGACAAGTATGATGACAAGTTCATAACACATTTGACTTCAAAATTTCATATCTAATTCAACTCAACTCCAAATCAAGTGAAACCAATTTTGATACTCCGCATTACAATGAACGTCTACATTGACATCAATATCAAATATGACAAGTCCATAACACATTAACACATAACAATTTCACGTTGACATCAAAATATATGAGAGATTACAAGTCCATAACACATGATGTTGTGGAATAAATTAATTACAATGGAGTAAATTCTTAATTAAAATATAGCCCTTCATGATGATCGATGCGCATATAGCTAGCTTCCTCATTGGGTTCTTCGTCGAGCCTGATGCCGTTTCTGAAAGGAGGCAACTCGTCAAATTGATTGTATTCTTCCTCGTCCACTACATTCTCAACTCCGACAATCCTCCTTTTTCCATGAAGAACTACGTGGCGCTTCTTATTTGCTTGCCTCGGTTACATAGAAGACTTGAACAACTTGGTTAGCCAAGAAGAATGGTTCGCCTTTGTATCCGACACGCTCGAGGTCCACGGTGGTGACGCCGCATTTGTCGACCTTCACCGTGGGAGATGGACCCAACGGCACGAAATAGGGGATCTTGAAAAGCACGTAGTCGAGCTCCCATATCTCCTCTATTTGCCCATATTAGGAGCTCCTCACCCATCGGCTTGAATGCATCTATGCGGACACCGCTGATTCGGGTCAGGCTCTTCCTATCCCGAGTTGCCGATAAAATGTGTACCCATTTATGTCGTATCCTTGCCATGCGACAATTGTAAATTGTGGCCCTCATGCCAACCATAGCAACAGATCATCACTTGATGACCTCCCAGTGATTCGCACCTTTAACCATTCGTTGAACCGACGGTTGTGCTCTCTCGTGATCCAAACCTCCGACCGGTCTAGATTCTGTTGGCGTACCATGTCTTTGTGCTCGTCGATGTACGGGGACACTTAGGTCATGTGTTGCAAGACCGTGAAATGGGCTTGAGCGTACGTATCCAGATCGGGAGTGATTGATTTCCTTCCGATGGTCCCGATACCATCCAGTCTCCCCTCATGGCGAGATAGAGGCACACCTATTGGTTCCACTTGAGCCATGTAGTCGACGCAGAACTCAATGACCTCTTCGGTTGCATAACCTTCGATGATGCTGCCCTCCGGTCGAGATCGATTCCGTACGTAGGACTTGAGAATTCCCATGTACCTCTCAAACGGGTACATATGACGCAAGAACACAGGGCCGCATATCTTTATCTCTTTCACAAGGTCAACAATGAGATGGACCATGATATCGAAAAATGACGGAGGGAAATACATCTCAAGATGACATAGAGTCGTCACCACCTCGGCCTGCAGAGCATCTAGTCCTTAGGGATCAATGATCTTCTAAGCAATTGAGTTGAAAAAATAATACAGCCTCAAGATTGCCACTCGGACCTTGTTCGGCAAGATACTTCTAATTGCAACAGGAAGCATTTGTGTCATCAGCACATGACAATCGTGAGACTTCATACCAATTAATTTCAAATCTTGCATAGAAACAAGGTTCTTAATGTTAGCGGAGTAACCAGACGGGACTTTCACACCATGCAAGCTCTAGCGATTCATTTCTCTCGCCTTGGGCCAGTGTAGCAAGTCGGGGAAGGTACGTTCGTCTCAGATCGGTCTCTTCCGGTGCTAACTCGGTCCTTATGTTCATATCAACCAAGTCACGCCGTGCGTTAACACCATCCTTTGTTTTGCCACTAATGTTTAGCAAGAGACCAATCAAACTATCACATACATTCTTCTCTACGTGCATGACGTCGATGCAGTGGCGAACTTCTAAGTGCTCCCAATAAGGCAAGTCTCAAAAAATTGACCGCTTTTTCCAGATGTTCTTCTCACGGGTTCTTAATTTACGTCCCTTCCCAAGCACAACATCGATATCCTTAACCATATCATAGACCTCTTTCCCTCTAAAAGCCCTTGGAGCTGAATCGTTCTCCTTATTTCCGTCGAATTATTTTTTCATCTTGCGGTATGGGTAACTCCTGGGAAGGAACCTACGGTGACGCATGTACACAATTTTGCGCGAGTTGTCCAGCCATACACTCTCTGTAGCATCTAAGCAAAGGCGACAGTTTTGGCTCCTTTTGTCTTGGCTTGACAGTTACCAAGGGCAGAAAAGTCATTGATGGTGCAGAACAACATGGCGCGTAAAGTGAAATTCTCTCGTTTGTACGCATCCCATAGTTGTACCCCTTCGTTCCATAGTGTCACAAGATCTTCCAGCAATGGTGCTAGGTACACATCAATATCATTCCCAGGTTGCTTCGGCCCTTGGATAAGTAGTGACATCAAAATGTACTTCCGCTTCATACATAGCCAAGGAGGAAGGTTGTACATACATAGATTCACGGGCCAGGTGCTATGTCGGCTGCTCATGTTACCGAAAGGATTCATTCCATCCGTACTCAACCCTAACCTTATGTTCCTCGGTTCCGCACCGAACTCTTCGAAGCTCCAATCGAAGTTTCTCCACTCGGCAGAATCAGCAGGGTGTCTTAGCTTTCCATCTCTCTTACACTCCTCAGAGTGCCAACGCAACAATCTTACCTCCTTTGGGTTCGCAAATAAACGCTTCAAACGTGGGATCACAGGCAGATACCATAACATCTTATCAGGAGGTCCTTGCTTCACCTTAGCAGTATTCTGACGCTTGTATCGGGATGCTTTGCACACGGGACATACATGCATGTCTGCATACTCTTTACGGTAGAGGATACAATCGTTCGGACATGCATGTATTCTTTCTACTTCCATTCCAATGGACAAATAACCTTCTTTGCTTGATAGGTGGTACTGGGCAACACGTTTTCCTCCAGAAGGATGTCCGCTAGGAGACCTAACAATGCCGTGAAACTCTTATCGGACCAACCATTGCTTGCCTTCAATTTCAGCAGTTCAAGCACGGTTGACAACCTTGTGTATTCCGGCTTGCAGCCAGGGAACAAAGGTCTCACGGAGTCCTCCCTTAAGCCCTTGAATTTACAAAACTCTCTCATCAGTAGTTCTCTCACGATCATGTAGCATCCGATCCAGATTGTCATCGTGCCACCTATCCTCATCAAAAGCACGATCCACATCCGCAAATCGTTGACTTCCTCGGCGATGTCGTCATTATTAACTTCGTATAATCGCTCTTCACCGTGATTGGTCCAACATGTATACCCTTTTTGAAACCCTTGAATCAAGTGCGCTTCGATCTGCGCGTTGTTAAACATCTTCGATTACATAATCAATGCATGGACAAGACATAAAATTTATCCTTCTTCAACATATCCCGCCAAGTGGCTCTTCTAAAAGCAACCACGCCATTAATGTACTCTTGACTCACACGGTTCACACCGTATATCCAGTTTCGATCCATCTACACTACGCATGTAACAAATTAGTGTCAAATTGATTAGCGATTAATTTATAGCAAACATGAATTTAAATATGCAAGTGAAGCTTCATAACGAAGTTTTCTTTCTTGCTTTAGGCATCTGATATGCCTCCAGGACTAATTAATTTGACCTAGTTGTTATTTGCCTACAAAACCACATATGCCAATTCATCACAGAATATCCCAGTTCCAGTTTCAGGTTTTCAACTATGTAAATATGTGATACAAGATAAATATGTAAGTACGTAAATAGCCATGCATCAAACATCATATTACAATATGTGAAAGTCTCATGAATTATTAGAGGGAATGTAAATATGCAATACAATCATCCAAGTTCGAACTTCATAATTCATAGTTCATAGTTGTAGTTTCTAGAGATGCATTCAAATTTTTTAAAAAAAGTACATGTAGCCATCCATGGTGGTAACATAGTAACATGCATCATGCACTTGCCTCAACCACCTCGTTGTCTTGCGAACTTGCTTCAGCTACCCCTTCGATCTTGCGCGCATGGGCAGCTGTCATTGTGCACTTGCTTCTTCAACAACCTCATCATCATTGGCCTCTACTCCTCTTCATCTTATTCAATACTCGCTACAGGGCTCCAAGGACTTGCCATATTATTTCCAAGTTGCAATCTAGCATAGAATGGCGATCAAAAATCAACAAATAGCAATACACCATTGACCAGTACCTCAAATAGTCAAACTATAGTACCTTGCAACATACCGAGGAATGGGGATGTGGCCAGCAGGAAAGGAGGAAGGATGCGTGGCGAAGGCGTCACCGACGAGGGAGAGGACAATGGCCTAGGGATGCACACGACCACGGGAGAGGGCAACGAGCGAGGTGGCGGCGACCAACGAGCCTGAGGATGCGCACAGGTGAGGACGACGGCCTGGAGGTGGCAAATGCAAAGCAGTAGTGAACACAGGCCTCCAGAGCGGCGGTCGGCGGCAGGCAGCGCGAGAGGATGTGTCGGCGCAATTTATATGATGCCAGATATCACGAGCGGTTATTAATTCAACCGCTCGTGATAACTAATTATCACGAGCGATTTTCCTTCAAAACCATCGTAATATCACGAGCTTCTCTTCACAAACCGCTCGTGATAATCTCGATATCACGCAGCGGTTCTTATTGAGAACCGTCTATGATAGTACACGCGGTTCTAAATGAGAACGATGCGCGATTGGTTGATTATCACAGCACGGTTTGTGAATAGAACCGCTCAGTGATAATTCCTGCACGCTCTATTAATGAACCGCTCAGGATAGATGACTATCGCTGCAGCGGTTCTAAAAATATCGCTCGTGATAGGTCGCCCGCACCACATGGAGGTCGGACGGACCCAACACGACGGTTCCTTTGGAACCGCTTGTGATGGGGCGTCTACTATAGCCTCTTTTGTAGTAGTGAAGGGAGAAGCGAACAAGGGAGCAACTAAAGTTCGCGCAGTTGCGAAAGTTATGCATCGTCTTGTGAGCAATAATAAAAGGTAATTATCATCGACATGCGGCTATAGTTTTAACAATGTGGTTAGCACGTAATGAGCTGAATGGTAGCTTCTTATTGTTGCAACTGAGTAGTTAGGGTTGTGAAGTCGGTGTATTTTTACTTGTTGTTTGGACGTAAAATTAGAAGACTTAGTGTGTTTAACACGTAATTAGTCTTAGGAGGTGTCCAGGTGAGAATCGAGTACTATTTTCTTAGGGGGTACTCAAATTTTTAGCCGTCATATTTGCATCTGTCTCCGTCAAAAACAAACAACACGTTTTGTTGCTCCCCTTCTCACGAACAAAAATTACTTGGGTTGACAAGTCGGATTGAGTTGGGCCCACAGCACAAGCCCATATTTATTAAAGTAGCATAATAAATATGTCCAATTTATTAAAAAAAAATACATATATATTATATAAAATTGCATAATTTAAAATAAGTAAAAAATGTTGGGGGTTCATGTAAAATAATATGAAAAACGATGACTTGTTACATTAATATAAAAGAACCAAACAAAAACAAATTTAACATAAAAGACTAATCTGTAGTGGAAATTTTTTTTATCGTAAGTGAACCAGTGAACCCAACAAATAACAAAATCAAGAGACAAAAGAGGACAGAGTAGTAGCATAAGTGAACCCAACAAAAACAAAAGAGCAACTGTGTTGCCATGCATGTGACGGTTTTGCAGGGAAAAATGTTAAAATGGATTCATTTTCAAGAATCATAAAAGGAAGGAGAAAAACAAGTATTCCCAACCACAAAAAACACTCAGGTACTGTTTAGCAATTGCCTTAGTCTTATTAGAAGACTTAGTAGTTAGCTATGTGATTAGCACGTAATTAGAAGACTAAGTAGTTAGCAATGTGATTAGCATGTAATTATTTGACTTAGCAGACTTATTGTTGCAAGTGTGGTACGAGCTCCGCACAGTGGTACGAGCATTACATATAAGTGGTTTCATATGCACCTGTGTTAGGTACTTAATGGCTGAGATTCAAGATCTGTTTGTGTTCCACGGTGACGCTTCCGTAGGCAACGGACCGTATGGGGTGGACCTACCAAATTGTGACCGGACCGTGATCCAAGCACCGGGTCTGAAAGACATGAGCCTGTCGGTGCTAAGGCGATGCGTGCGTTCCGCGTTCGATCGCGCCACTGCAAGGAAGAAGCTGCGCATCGAGGCGTTGTATGCCTCGTTGGTGGGTGGTGCAGGGGAGATCGTTTGGCAACTTATGAAGGTGATAAGTGAGCCGATGGTTTATGTTCACTTCATGGAGAGGATAGGGACATCCACCGTGGATGGTTCCGGTGAAACTGCTAGTGAGGAGGAGCCTGCGTTGGTCTCTAGTGTTGGAGTAGACGCGGGCGAGGAAGTAGGTGATGGAGACCTAAGGAGATGTGCTGACAATTTCGAGCCCAACGAAGGAGTAGATAGATGGTGGACATCCCGTATTGATTGCCACGAGTACCTAGCCAACCAGGTGGAAGAGGTCGAAAGCGAGGAGGACGAGGATGTGGAAACAGCTAGTTCTGAAGACGAGGAAGATGGAGAAGCGGCTATGGGAGGTGCAGTTGGTGGTGTTGTGACCACCAACATTGCTTACGTCTCCTCAAGATTGGACGACGTCGCGACGACATTGCTGGTTCTGCCACAACCGGAGGGGGCCGAGTGGGGGTTCAATGAAGACACCCTGCTCCTAGGGCAGCGCTTCCCTAACAAGAGCGCCGCCCAGCATGCTATTGCCAGATACACCGTTAACATTGGCCGAACATATTGGGTGCAGATTTCTAACCCCGACACCTACATCGTTAGGTGTGTTGATGAAGTATGTGCTGGCAAGATCCGTGTGCAGCGGTTCACAGACGTGGCCACGGGCTTCCGGATAATGGTGTTGAAGGACCACACATGCGAGCTAGCTGAGCCATTTCATAGGCACCGCAACATGACGTCCCCGTATGTTGCCAGCCTGATAAGCCACCTCGTTGCTGGAGAAATTTTCATTTCGCCAAAGCTTCTACTGGCAGATGTTGCCAATATGGTGGGGTTCTAGGTCAGCTACAAGAAGGCATGGTGGGCGAAACGGAAGGTCGTGGAGCGAATATTTGGCACATTCAAAGAGGCTTACAACTTAGTCCCAAGAATGTTGCATCAAATCGCATAATCAAATCCCGAGACATACATAAACAAGCTTGACTGGGTGCATCCGATGGAGGGGCCCAATTGTTTTATTCTTAACAGGGTCTTCTAGGCCTTCCGTCAGGCGATCGAAGGGTTCGAGCATTGTCATCCCATGCTGACGATGGACGACACATTCCTATCTGGGAAGTACAAGGGCACTATCCTCACTGCGGTTGCAGCCGATGTGAACGACCAGTTACTCCCTGTGGCCTTTGCAATTGTTGAGAGCGAGAACACCAATAGATGGCTGTGGTTCCTGTCCAATGTGAAGCAGGCGGTGGTTCAAGACCGCCTAGATGTGTGTGTCATCTTGAACTGCAATACTGGGTTGCTGTCCGTGTTGAGCATGATGCAAAATGGGTCAAAGGCGTTGTTCCAGTGGAATGATGTTAGGAGTCGTTGGTGCATGAGGTATCTCGCGGCAAACTTCCACACAAGGTTTCGGAGTAAGGACCTGATGAAGATGTTCAAGAAGCTCTGCATACAGACCAAAGGCGGAAATTCGATGTGTTGTGGAGATAGATCGATGAGGAGACCAGGAAGCATTTAAGGAACTCGGTAGATGCTGAGGTAGGGGCAGCGGCAGGAGGGTCCGCGAGAGTTGGGGAGTTCACGCAGTGGGTTAACTCGCACGCACCTAACTTGGAGAAATGGTCTCTGCTGCACGACACCGGTGGTGCAAGTTACGGGATCATGACGACCAACATGTCCGAGATGTGCAACAGTGTCCTCAAGGGTGTCTGATCCCTGCCGATCACTGTGATCGTGGAGGAGAGATGAAACCGTACCGTTGGGTACTTCGTTAACAAAGTCATTATGGCCAAAAAGCATATGGAGGATGGAAACATTTCTCTGAAGTAATGCACGCGTACATGGAGAAGAAGATCAGCAAGGCGCGTTCGCACGTTGCGCGTACCATGGATGGCGTCAGGCAGAAGTTCAAGATTCGGTTCACGGAGAAGTACATAATGAGCCACGCTAGAGGGGATTGGAAGCAGGTCTGCACGATTGGTGACGAAGCGTCGTACACCCACAACAAGCCACGTCTTCTCCACAAACTATGCTCCCATGTGTATGCCGCGTGCGTGGCGTGGCGCCAGGCCTCGGAGTGTTATATCTTTGAGTACTACGACATCCACCACCTGTATGGCACTTGGAGTGCCAAGTTCCATTCGTACGGCTTGGACATGCACTACAGGGACCTCTGGCTGGGGCAGGTGAAGTGGGTGATGAACGACGCACTGAAGCAGCCCGACCGTGGAAGACACCAGTCACGATGCATCCAGAACGACATGGACGACAGCTAGTGTGGGCAACGAGTTCGTCGCCCTAGATGCAGACTTTGCAAGACGGTCGGGCACTCCATCAACCGCTACCCAAACAGACCTAGCACAAGCAACGCACCGTAGCGACCCAAGATGTAATTACGCTGTCGTGATGTTGCATGCTTATTTTAATGCCTTGTGTGAGTTATATTGTTGTACGAGTTGCATTGTGTACGACCCTAATGTTATGTTGTATGGGTCATATGTTAACGCATTATGGTCATATGTATTGTTATGTTGTACAGGTGTGTGTATGGTGTTAATCACGACCGTTCTTTGTTTACGTTTTAATTACATTTGAGAATGGTACGCACAATTTGATCTCCTGTCATATGTTTCGCTTTGTTTTGGTGTGTTGTACATCTTGTTTTTTCTGCAGACTAACATGTTGTTTCACTCTCGGCTGGAGATGGCGCAGCATCCAGTTGACGCCGCGTATGAGCTGCTCGACGCCCGCTGGGATGGACGACACCGATGACTAGTGTGGTCGTCCGGCGTTGGCCCTCCGAGCCTGGTCCTGAGGTGCCCCAGAGAGAGCTAGCCTCTAGACGAGTGGTATGTCCCAATACCGCGGGACACCGGTCTCCTGCCCATTGCCCGCATGTCAGACCTACCGCACGCGTTCCAGTTTGACGTGGCACTCCTATCTACGCTCGTGGACCGTTGTAGACCGGAGACTCGCACCTTCCACTTTCGGTGGGAGGAGATGACAGTAACTCTGGAGGATGTAGCTATGCTTATAGGTCTGCCGCTGCTCGGTCTTCCAATAGTACCACCTCCCAGGCTAGTAGACTAGAAGGTGCGTATGGTTGACAGATTCGGTCACCCGATCCCTGACAACATGTCGGGTGCGCCACATTCCTAGCTACGGGAGTACATGACCTACCCCGTGTATGCGACCGTAGAGGTAGTGAGGACACACTTCCTCGCATACCTTTTGTTCCTGTTCAGATGGATCTTGTTTCCTATGACTCAGGGAGACTGCGTGTACCCTAGCTACATCCATCTCGTAGAGTCTTTGGCGGACGCTCGGCCCGACGAGGTGCCACAGTACAGTTGGGGGTCCATAGTGTTTTGTGCCACTTACCGAGGGTTGTGTGATGCCTCTCAGCGTAGCACGAGCGGGGCTCCAGGCCTTGCGGTATGCTACACCCTGCTACAGTTATCATCGTGGGAGCACTTCTCGATTGGCCGGTTGTATTTCCGGAGTACCGTGCACCCTTTCGGTTGAGCGCTGAGCTTTACGGTCATGGCAGAGGCGACAACCCCATCGACGGACCTACAATGGGTGTGCTAGGGTGGGCCAGGGAGAGACCGAGGTGTGTGTACCCTGAGTTCCATAACCTATTCGAGACTCTGCACGAGGACAAGGTCATCTGGTGGCCATAGACTGCAAAGTTCCTTGCAGACACGGCCCCCTACGGGTTGTCCTCGCAGTGCACTCGGTACGAGAGGCACTGGTTGACGACCTGCCACCTGGTCTTCTCCTACATGGTCAAGCCGTACAATCCACAGTGGGTCATGAGACAGTTTGGCCTTTACCAACAGGTGCCACCGACACCGGGACGACCTCTCATAGCGAAGGCCCACGGGTATGTCGTTATTCGGTATCACCGCTTTTCCTATTAGCCGCATGTCCGACTACGATTTTCTGACATCCGAATTCAATTTCAGGAAAACGAGGAAAGGCCGGAAGAGCGACGACTGGAGGCAGACACAGCAGCCGTGGACGACGCTATGGGCCAAGAGGGTAGCAACAGACATGGTGCATGAGTTACGAGGCTACGACATCCAGACGTATGCTGCATACTTGGGGTGGTACGTTCCACGCACCGGGCGTAGGCTTTCTGGGCCAGCGCCACAGCGTCCAGTGGAGTTCATGCACGATGACGTTGTACTAGTAGGTCCACGACGAGACGGTAAAACATTATTCATAGAATTTTCGTCCAGCAACACGTTTCTAATTTACTATCGTTTTCCTTGTAGTACTACCGCTTTGATCATATCCAGCGTGAGGGTGCTGACGCCCTACGCTATGGGAACAATAACACCTTTGATCGCCTACTACACGCAGTACGCGCCATGACCGACGACGCGAGGGCTGCAATGAGGCCCATAACTTGTGGTCGCCACAGCGACGTTCACGTACAGCGTCACTGACACTGAGGACACCCTCCACCCCTGCCGCCTTCGGCACCTCCCTCCGCATGTCCGTCGCATTCCGGGTGTCATCGGACCTACGGTCGCTCAGCCTCGACGCGCCTCAGGCCACATGTTGTTGTCATCAGTATTTATCCATGCACTCCTTTCGAACGTATTTGATATCACCGTTTGCTCTTGCAGAACTTGCGAGGAGACAACACTCTGCTTCAGCCATTGTCATCTTAGAGGCGTGGCGAGGGACTTCTCACGTGGTGACGATGTTCCATCGCAGACAATGACCACGACTTCGCCACGCCCGGACGACGGGTTGGGCTCATTAGCACATGACATTCAGTCGCACATGCGGGAGCGCGACCAATGGTTCGACGAGACGTACCAAGGGTACACCGTGCAGCATTATGATGCAGACTGGCTAGGTGGATCCTCAGCCACACAACCACGTACTCAGGTACGCTTTAACGTAGTTACAAAAAAATTCCGTTGCACGAAACCAAGGACAAACTCACCCAGTACCCTTCCCGCAGGATGAGCACCACTGGGTCAACAATATGCTCTGGCCTCAACCAGACACGTACACTGAGATCACCGCAGCGATGCCTCCCACGCAGCGCCCCTACTACGACTTTCAAAACGTACGTTGCTCCCCTGACAGGCTCACCTTCCCTGAGGATCAGCTACGCTGTCGAGGCAAGCGGCGGGAGGATGTACCATAAGTAATGTCATGTCTGTATAATGCATGTTATGCAATGTTATTACGCATTGTACCATTGTGATTTATGTAATGTCATTGTGCATTATGACATTGTGATTTATCGACGCAAAATGTTCTCCGAAATAGTGAGTACAAATGACAACTATACCTCCCGATTTTTATGTACTAAACCGAAAAGACCTGACGCAATGCTGCCACACGATTCCTCCTTAGGTCCGCTGCCTCGCGAACGCGAATTTTCTTCAACTCGATTACAATTCAGACGCTAGCTATATATGAATGCGTTGGCTGTCATTCACCTCACTCTTTACTTCCTCTTCTCCTTTCTTCCAGTCTTTAACGGGATGTCTTCTGCCTCATCTAAATTTCGAGTGAGCAGACAATTAGAATCACTGCGGTAGCACCTAGTTTGCCCTCGTTGCAGGGAACCGATGAATGTGTTCACCTCGCATACGCCAACGAATCCATCCCGAGTGTTCATGAAGTGTTCAAATCTTACGTTAACTTGTGCCTAATCATCCTGAATGAATTCCATTCGAAACAACATGTTGTTTTTTTCACTTGAAGTTGTAATTCTTTTTCAGAGCACAACATGTTGGTTTTGGTAGTGGGCTGATGAAGTTGTCTTAGTGGTTCGAGATATTGCAATGCAAATTGCTGCCTTGCAAGAAGACTCCCGTGGTGTTGCTGTATTTCGTCCAGTGGCTCGACCCTCTGATCCACCAACACAAAATGAAGAGAATAGACTTAAAAGACTAGATGAAAGGATGAATGAGTTGAGAAAATACTTCAGAAATTAGTTAAGATAGTTAGTTTTGTGGTCTTTCTTCTATTATTTCTTGTTCTTGCCAAGTAGAAGTTCAGTTGTAATGTCCACTCTTTATCTATGCATCGCAGTCCGTTGTGAATGAGAATAAACCAGTAACATTATCAATCGTAGTCCTTTGCGACGTTGTTGTACTCCTCTGTATCATGCATGCCTCTGTCTAATTCCGTTATGAATACTTTGTGTGGGAATTCATGAAACCCTAATTTCTTAAACCTAAAATCCAAATTTTGGAAACCTAAATCTTTAATGTTTGAGACAATTTCAGAACACTTACTTTTTAGAATGATAAGACCACACGACTTCTCTCTACAAAGTAGGACGTGACCACTCTATACAAAGTAAGACGTAACAACACTCTGCCTCGCCTTCTTTTCAGACCGAAAAGACAGGACTCTGCAAAGCTGGACATTACCACTCTTTGCAAAGTAAGATGTGACAACACTCTGCCTTGCCAGTTTTTCATATCAATATGACAGCACTCTACCTCGCCAGCAACCTTTTCGAACGACAAGACCACACGATTCAGAGGGAAATGACAACTCTACCTTCCCATCTTTTCAGGACGACGTGACCCGACGAGGCCGCTTCCCGCAGCGACGTGGCCCAACAGGTCTGCTTCTAGCAGAGACGTGACGCAGCACTGCCACATGATTCCTCCTCGGATCTGCTTCCCGTACATCATTACCCAATGAGTCAGCTTTGCGCAGCAACGTGACCCAATGAGTCTCCTCAGGGCCGCTGCCTCGCGGACGCGAATTTCCTTCAACCAAATTACAATCCAGTCGCGTACGCAGTGTCGGCTCGGCATATAAGTACTACGCCTTCCACGCCGGGTCCTCCTGCATCCAGACTTCAACACAATCTCCCTCAGATGGAGAAGCACTTGGAGGAGATCCGCGAATTGCAAAGGGAGTATGCGGCCTAGGAGGAACAAAGGGAGTGTACTAGGAGGCCACCTCCCCGCAATCACGCCGCCCCCCATAGCAGCAACCTCTACCAGAACATCCCAATCAAGCATTCGCCGCAACACCCGCCCGAGGGGGAGACACCGTCCCTCTATTGGTGCAGGGACAGATGCAAGTTATTCAAATCCAAGCACCGACTCAGCTTGGGTATGTGTTACTGGGGTTGCGCGAACTACTCCTGTGACTATTCCGACCGTCGTTGGGACACGAGCCGCTATCGACAGCCGGTAAGGACAGGTTACAGTATATTCTCCCATCATTTCTCTTTCAAAGTACGCACTGACAACATCTCCCGTCTACCCATAATCCCCGGATCCGCTATGTGGTTACCGCAAGTGGATCGACCTAAAGATCCACCCACACGATCAGTGGACTCTCGACTGCGAGGAGTGGGATGCCAACAGGGACCGCGAGAGGAGGGAGGAGGAGCGCCGCACCGAAGAGCACAACGAGTGTATCTGGCGGGAGACGCAGGCCCATCTCGAGGCATGCAGGCACAGGGAGCGCGAGGCTCACGAGAGGGAGCGCGAGAAAAATAGGGAAATAGCGGTCAAGGCCGAGGCAACCGGCGAGGAGTACAACGCCGAGCTCGCAAGGAAGGGAAAATGGCACCGGTCCACGCAGTAGTCCGACCCTCTTCGTCCATGTGTCCCATGTATTTCTAATTCTCTAAAGGCATGCGTATACCGTCCTTGATTCGTTAGCCTGTGTGCCATGTAACCCCCTTATCGGATCAACTGTCGTGCTGTTATCGTTGCGCTATTTCTCCAAAGTTCTCCACCGTGTATGAATTTCCTAGCACATCGCAATATCACCTACCTTTATACTTACGAATCATTGCTACCTCTATCGTCCTCACAAAATTCTTCAGAAATTTATCGCACTACAACAACATACGACGATCACAAAATGTTTTTTACGAATCTAACAAATATGCAGTAAGTATGTATTTATATGCACTTGAAGTGTGTATTTATATGTATTTAAATGGATCAGACATATTTGCAGGAAGGGTTTCTAATATGTTCGGTTTAACACCGGTGTGGCGCCATGAAGCGTCACACAACACCCTTACTGGTGAAGGCGCACGAGCGAATCAATCGGGAGTCAGATCTCGAGATTCAGCACGCCATAAAAGTGAGCACTGCGAGCAAGGGGGAACAGCAACGACGGGGCGACAGATGTGCGGAGGAGGGAGTGTCTATTACCTAGAGTAGTCATGTGGCACTAAACTTCCCACATTCCAAGTCACATGAAATCATGAAACCATAATTTTCGAAACCTTTCGTCCTAATTTTTTAGACCTAAACCCTTAATTTGTCGAGACAATTTTAGAACATATAAAATTATAGAAAAAAAATTACACAATCAAGTACACTGTATAAGGAGCCTGGAAAAAAATCATAATGTTTGGACCTCATTTTCTATATTAGAAAATTCCTACAAACAGTATACTTAAATGAATTTTAGAGAGAAAAAATCAAAACGGATAAAATTCGAAAAAAAAAAATTACACAGCAAGTACACTGTGTCGGGAGGCTCCACGAAAAATTTCATAATTTTTTGAGCTCATTTTCTATATTTATAAATTCTTACAAAAAATATACTTAAATGAATTTTTGAGAAAATTATGCTCTGATGACTTGTTCTTTGCTGCGGTATGGGACATGACGGAGTTCTTCTTCTTGATCTGACGATGCAACAGGTTGCTCCTATAGTACGGGGCCGCAGCAAGTGGGTTGCTACGGTACATGGCTGCAGCAGGCGGGAGGAGACCAGATATGGAATTTCGTGGGTAGAAAGGTTGGATTTGGAATTCTTATGTGCTAAAAGGTCAACAGTGTCCAAATTTCAAGGGAGTAAGGCGGCTAATCGTTTTTACCTGTGAAAATTTTGTCTCGGTATGGCGGTTCTGCATACCTGATTGTTCCTTCTGCAATTTAGCATGGACTGTCAATTTGGTGCTTATAAAATATTACTATAAACGAAACAGGGGAATTTCCTTAAAAATACTCAAACGGCCCCTCTTTCTTCAGAACCAAAGCACTTCAGAGGTCAGAAATCACTTCTGCGAAGATCATTTCACAATGCTGCATTCTGCAAATGCTGAAAGGTGAACAGTATGCTCAGCGAAATAACATCCTCAGCAGGCAATTCAGCCAAGTAATGCAGATGGAAACTGATGTATATTAAAACGAGACTCAAGGCAAGAACCATTATTCGTATATGAATGATTCCTATTAACATTTGCTAAGATGATAATGCGAAGAAAAAAAATTCAATAGGGTGGATAGAAAGAGAATGAACATTAAAAAAAAGAATATTCTTTTACATGCACCACCCACCTAATCTATAAACATTGTAGAGCAAAGAACAAACCGAAGAGCTTACAATATTCCGGAGGTTACAACTCGGTATGAATCATTTCTGGAATTCTTGTAATGCGAGGGTCCGGAGCCGCGACCGTGGATATATATATATATATATATATATATATATACAGCATCATTTGGGTGTGTAGATTTTTCATTTGCATCCCTCAAGATTTACAAAGAGTCGATGTTTTATCAATTATGATATGAATATTAGGGACATAATACTTGAGATCACACAAAAATAGACAAGTTTTTTTTAGACAGGTTCGGACCTTCTCTGAAAAGAATAATAACCCTACTCCTGTGTTCTTGTATTGAATATGTTTACATAATAAAACAAGTCACCAGGACTAAGTCTAATGACTTGTATATGTCTTGAATCTCTGGATCCTCTTCTGTCTATCGGCATTGATCTTTATATAACCTCCGAATGGGTGGCAGTAAGGAGGCATCTTGACGGTTGCTTGAATGCGCATGTTGGTTGCAGTTATCGTCAGAGGGACATCTTTCTGCACGTTCGCCATGCGGTTATACCAAAGACAAAGAGAACTACATGTTATATCAGAGATAAAGCACACGTGTATTAACTACCTTAGTAGATAGGGTCCACATGTTTGTGGGTTTTATCAACTATAAGACAATCATGTGTAGACCTAATCGTAGCTGACCTTACGACCAAAAAGTGGTCGTAACAGTCTTTACGACCCGACCATAGGGTGGTCGTAATAGACCTTACGACCATAAAACGATCATAATCTTCCTTAGTCGTTGTAGACATTAAGTCGTGATAAACCTTACGACCATAAAACGATCATAATCTTCCTTAGTCGTTGTAGACATTAACTACCGGGGTATCTTCGAGGGTAATTAAGAGCATCATTATCTATAATAAACATTACAGATAATTAGCTTCATTAATTGAGGATTATTGAATCCTCGTCACAAAGTATTAGCGGTTGAAGCTAGGTTTGTTAAAATAATTAATTCTAAGAGTCCAGTGTATACTCTGATGCTAGGAACCTGCTTCCAGCTGAAGAACATGTTCTTGCTTTCCTCTAATAAAAGAGGTCAATTCTTTCGGGGCAACAACCGACTTTAGCCACTCTTGAAGCTCCTCGCCCTCGACCTTCTCATTCTCTGAAAGGGGGCGTGAAAATCAGCAGTTATACATACCACACGTCAAACAATTTCCAAGTTTACCTTTGTGAAGCAAAGCCCATGATGAAAACTAGAACCATAATAACAGAGGCAACCTGATAACCTGTCAAATTACCTTCTAAATATGCTCCAAGGCCTTCCAAAACTGCAGGATTAGCACGAACAACTGAAAGAGCTACATCAAGCGCTGATTGTAGAAGTGTTTTTACCTCCCGCTGGACAAGATCAACTAGATGGCCCTGTCATTAGTTTCTCAGTTTGAGCTCAGCACTTGCAGATGGTTGGTAGCTTACTAGTTTGATCGGCAGGTGTATGAAAAGTTTGACAGACCTGATCCCTTCCCCATGGAGAGCCTCCGGAGTCATCTAGCCCACCATTTGACAATGTAGCTAGTGATATTGGACCGATGCGCTGATTAAGACCGTACTCTGCTACAGCTTTGTAAGCCATGTCAGTTGCACGCCTTATGTCATCAAGTGCCCCAGTAGAAACCCGTCCTGTTAGAACTACCTCCTCTGCAGCCCGCCCACCCAGAAGTGTTACTAGACGTCCACGCAGTTCATCAACAAAGAGCAAATATCTATCTTCTGTTGTGGGAGGGGTGTATGTAAAGCCTAATGCACCTCCTGACCTCGGCAATATACTCAATTTCTGAAGAAAAAAAAAATACAGCTATAAAAAGCAAGTCCGATTTAAAACTTTTCTCAGACTATTCTATCAATAGTTGCTTCAGTTCAAACCTCAACGCGTGGCTGCCCTGGCAACAGATTTGCTACAGCAGTTCCCACAACTGCATGACCAACTTCATGCCGTGCAACAACAGCCTTTTCACTACCCTTCAGCTTTGCATGTTTTTTCTCTATGCCCTAAGAAAATAAACTTCACAGTTAGCTTCCAGGACAACAGCGTGGAGAACTATAATGACTAACAACTGGAACATATCAACATTAAAATAGGGCAAGGATCAACAAAGGTGTCACACCCTGAGGGTTGAATTAATAGACCAGTCCTAGAAAAAGATGCGGATGGCAGTATAGCACTCACAACTAAGACCTTAGACGCACTAGTGCACCGAAATGCAATTTAACCCATTACCAAATAAAGGATATCCCTAGAATCTATCACCAGAAAACCCACAAGTAAAGCAAGAATAGATATAAATTCACCACATGGAAGTTAAGCATTTAACAGATAAAATGCACTGCTAGCTTGATTACCCAAACGATGAAGAGTGCAGTATATATAAAAAAACATTTCTAATCATGATTTTTTTAATCGTTAAGTACCCTTTGCAGCAAAAAAAAAAAAAAAAAACTCAAAGAGACAGATGGCAGTCTCTAGATATATATTTATCTTAAATAAGTTGGACAATCGCACTTTATCTTGTAACCCTCTGTTCATTGCATAATTAAGAAGACTAAGATAGAAATAAGGAAACAATTAGAAGATACATGAATAATATATCCATTACGGGGCTTAAACTTTTTATCTTTGTGTCATCGGTTCATAGACTTTCAAAGTGTGTCATCCCGTCCCTAAACACTGTTTGGGTCTCAAATTAGTCCTTAAACTTTTATCTTTGTCATCTCGGTCCATAGACTTTCAAAGTGTGCCATTCTTGTGCCTAAGCAAGATATGTTTGAGACCCAAACAAGTTTAGGGACCGATGACACACTTTGAAGGTCTATGGACCGATGACACAAAGATAAAAAGTTTAAGATAATGGACTTTACTCAATAATATATCTGGGGCTGGAAATTTCCAGATATACTATCGCTTTAAATAAAGACAGAACAATCGAACAAATTTTGAGATAACAGAACATACAGCTATAGAGCGCTCAACCGCACGGATAAAGTCGATCTTTTCCACTAATTCTTTATTTGATCTCCCAGCCAACAAAGCAGCTTCATTTACTAAATTTGCAAGGTCTGCCCTGTATAGGGTATAAAAAAGTCAACGAGTCAAGTTGAAAGTGCTACGTGGTTAATAAAAATGAATGGAAGAGCAATTCTTACCCTGTAAAACCAGTTGTCATTGCAGCAATATCGCTGAGATCTACATCTTTACCAAGTGGAAGCTCTTTTCTACTCACGTGAACTTTGAGAATAGATTCTCTTCCAAACCTGTCTGGGGCTTCAACCTGTCACATAGACATCTGTGACATCTGACAACAGAGATGCCAGTATTACTTTTGTGTTGAGAAGGGAAGCTAACCATAACTACACGGTCAAATCTCCCAGGGCGCCGAAGGGCGGGATCCAAAACATCTGCTCGGTTTGTTGCTCCAAGTACAATGACAGCTGAGTTGGTGTCAAACCCATCCATTTCCTAGGAAAACTCAGAGAAAATTAACAATAGCTAAACCAAGAAAGGTATAAGAAGATGCTTCAATTGGACCCCCAACTTGGGATGCGACTAAAGGATAGTAAAGACTCAATAGTAAGACACTATCATCATTGTACTACCGTGAGCAATTGATTTAGTGTCTGCTCACGCTCATCGTTACTGACGATGCGGTATCGGCCATCACGGCTTTTTGCCACGGCATCAATCTACAAACAGCGGCCAAATAGAAAGGGTTAGAATGCATCTAAGTACAGAAAAACAGATTATAGCTCAAATGGTAGGTTACCTCATCAATAAAAATAATTGACGGTGAATCTTTTTTGGCTCTAGCAAATAGGTCACGTACTCGAGCTGCTCCCATGCCTACATATAGCTCCACAAATTCACTTGCAGAACAACTTATGAATGGAACTTCAGCTTCCCCTGCTACGGCTTTTGCAAGAAGTGTCTTTCCAGTTCCTGGAAGGCCCACCTGTACATAAAGAATTACATTACAGTAACAAACACAATAGTCAAGCAACATTCACCATAAATGACTGCAGAACTAACCAACAAGACACCTCGAGGAGGACGAGCACCAAGACGAATATATCTTTCTGGGTTCCTTAGGAACTCCTGAACATAAAGATAAGATACAACCAGCTTATTTCCCTCAGATCAATAGATAGACCAGATCACTGCATATACCAGTAACATTCATCATAAAACCCATACCACAATTTCTTCCAACTCTTCTTTGGCCTCATCTACGCCAGCCACATCAGCAAATGTAACTATATCAGTACTTTCTGAAACTTTTGCTCCGCCAGAGTTTGAATTCTTCCGATTCCTCAGCTGGCCTGCTGAATGCTGATTATACACAAGAAACTATGTCTATAAACAAAATCCAACTTAACGCAGTGTACGTTCACAGATTGATCAAAGTAAAGAAGCGCATGCATCAATACCTGAGAAAAGTTTATTGGCAGTCGCTGCAGAACTACAGCGATTAATACAACATAAATAAGAGCCACCTGAAAAATATAAGGGTGTAGTTAGGGCCAAAAGCATAGCTTGAATAGAGAGTTATACATGTGGACATGGACAATACAAACATACATATACATAGAACAGAAGTTACCCCGTGCACCTATGGGCACAACAAGACCAAGCTATGTTTCGGTATAGATGACACGCTTCGTTACCTACTTTCTATTATGTCAAATTTCTATTTGTGGCTCCCATTTAGGATTGCATATTCCCATATTAGGTCAAAGAAAACCTCATGCATTTTTTTTGTCTTGTAAGTTCCAATATCAGACTGGAGTTCAATTTATCGCTTTTTCATGTGAACCAATCCATCATCAGTTTCATCCTGCATTTTTATTCAAGGGGTATTAAAACTACCATCGATGTGTAATTCTGCACAATCTTTTATGTACTTTAACAAGAAAGTTACTCCGATTTCCATTACTTAGACTTTTGCTATGCTATAGCATGAAACAATTACTGAACAAATCCTTGCATGTTAGTGTGGTGGCTCAGCACTAGTAATGATGATTTCACAATTAGGATGGCACAAGGGGAAAAGGATAACAAAAGGAGAAATACTTGTGATTCTAAGCCTTTAATGGTTAAAGCTGTATTTTTAATTTGTATTTGACATAAGGGTGGGAACTCAATTTTCTGCATAACAATCACACACAGAAACATCTAGATGAGTCCTGCAAACATGTAAACACTGTAAAAATTACGCTACAGGATAGAGTGAAGAAAAGAATTGAAGTTACAGTTTGCTAACACAAAACAGAATCAAAAGAAAAGTCATTCTTTCTACATTTCTTTAGGTGATAGTAGAACCATTTCTTTCACTATTAATTCAAGGATTTATGAGATGAACGAGCAGCAACTTTATGTTGTTATAAATCGGTTTAGCTATAACGTAAGCATCCATACCGATAACAGGATCAAGTAAATATGTGATTTCAGAGTTATATACTAACAAAATTGAATTGAGCAAACAGTATGCTTGTGTTTCATACAGTTAAAAATCACTTGGATTCTATACTCTTGCAAATATCTCGAGTCTTCACATATATAGCAAACATTCAACCTTTTCTTCTCCTTCATGGCCGGTATGTCATCAAATGTTCCAACTCACAAGATAACTAGTTTATCACATCTAATCTAAATCACTGAAACAAACCAGACTAAGCTGGGAGTCACTTCTTAGCTGGGATACCCCGATACTCCACTGTGCAGTCGTTTTGTATAGGATACGGCGGATATGGTATCGCACAGTAGCAGTGGAATTTAGCTTAAAAAATAAATAAATAAACTCCCGATGCATCGTCGATACGGCGCGATATGTTTCCGATGCGCGAAGCCCAACACCTTTCATTTGAAAGCCTAAGAAAAGCCCAGTCCAAAGAGGCCCAGCCCAACATCACAACGCACAAGCTCTCACATCCATTCAAACCCAAGCCCCTCGCCCCCTCCTCCTCCAGTTGTGCTGCCGCCCCCCTCTTCCAAGCCCACTCGCCTGCCGCCCCTCTCTGCCGCTGCCGCCCCTCCTCTATTCCTCCTCCCTCTCGCCCGCCACCCCTCTCTGCCGTCCCTCTCCACCGCACGTCTCTGTGGCATTTTCTGCACTTTCTTCTTTAGCAGTAGTCAGTACTCGGTAGATGCTTAGATGAGAATGTGATTCACTGATTTATCATTTTGCTTTAGGATGACAATTGGCAAGTGGACTGAGGAGGAATTGAGCTCGACTGGCCCGAAAAATGGCTATTGGCAAGGAATACATAGTTTTCAACAAGGTAATCTCGTTGTCTCAATCTCTCGTAGCCTCTATACATTTTCCTAATTTTTAAATACATATATACTCGTCGTATCGACGTATCCTTGTTTTTAGAAAATTGTGCATCGCGGTATCCATATCATCGTACCGGTATCGCGTATCGGGGCAACATAGCTTCTCAGAAATCACCGTCGATAATTCATAATTTCTTCTATCCATTTGAAAACTCTACACCATCTCCAGTTCTACAATCTTTATCGTTCTAGATTCTACATACTAAACTACACTTCCCTTATTCCCTACTCCCATGTGAATGTGATTAATGCTACTCCTATACTAATTTCCAAGCCACAAAGATCACATGTGTAACACGTATATTTTTCAGCTAAAGTGCCTTACCAAGGCCGAATTGAGCATGCCGCCGGACCTCTTGTCTGGTGACCCAAACTCAACACTATTCTCCACCATCTTCTCATATGGTGTCTTTATGTCCACTGGTCGTGTCGTCCTGAAGACTATTCTCCTCGAAATTCCAGCATTATCAGCGACAGCATCTGTTCCTCGCTGCGTTTGTGGCTGCTCCACCACACGCGCTTCAACCTCCGGACGGAGCCGAAACATGATGTGCACCCCATCCACCTCGACCTTCTTCACCTGGTCTTTGTCTATGCTCGCCAGGAAGTCGCTGTACGGGAGGCTGACGTACGTCGTCTGCGGGCGGGGCTCCGAGCCAGGCAGCGCGATCTCCGGCCGCAGCATGCGGAGCGCGAATATGGCGAAGCCGAGCTGGAGCAAGAGGAACCCCATCTCCCGCCCCTGCACTATGGGCTCCCAAAGCCACCTACCAACGCCGCCACCCTTAAGCAGCCGCCGCCGCCACTTATTCTCCCCCCTCTTCGACGAAGACGGAGGCGGCGGCGGCGTCGCGGCCGTGCTCGTGGTGCTCGTGCTGGTGCTATCACCCCCTGGTTCCGCCGCCGCGTCGCGGTCTCCATCTCCGGCGGAGGATGCCTCGCAGGCCCCGGAGGCGTCCCCGCCGTCGTCGTCGCGCTCGACGTTGGCGCGCGCCGCCGGCGGGCAGCGGATGCGGCGGTGGATAAGAGCGAACCCCAGGCCCCGCGGAGGCACGGCGGAGAGGCGGATGGACGCGGCGCCGCCTCCGGCCGCGGCTCGACGGGGGAGGGGGCGGAGGAGTGTACGGGAGGGGGACGCGATGGGAAGCGAGGCGAGGGTTTCGGCGGCGGCGGAGGCCATGGGAGGGGGCGGGGAGGCGAGCCCCGAACCCTAGGCTCGCGACCGGGAGGACAAGAGAGCACCAGAGAGAGCTCGACTCGACCTCCTGCGCGTGTGGGGGAATCGGTGGGAAGGGGTCGGGCCGTCGGGGTGAGGAGCGGAGGATAGATGAGGAACAGGGGAAGGCAGATGCCGAGCCGAGCCGAGACGGGAGGGATGGATGGAAGGGGTGGCCGTTAGTTACGTTACGTCGTATCTCGCCGTCGTGTGGGGTAACCTACACTCACCGATTTATCCCCCCTACCCTGTCAGCGATACGTGCGGCCCTTGCGAATACCGCACTGTGGGACCCATAGTCAGTGTGCTACTGCGCAGCGTTCCTGGATTCCACCGTAGGTGGGCGGGGCTTATCCGTTCCGTGGAGATACCGCACGGAGCCGCGGTGAAGGGGGCAACGGGATTGATGAGGGTGAGTTCTTCGCTGTCAGTGAGAGTTGATGTGTTTGTCAGAAGGTGGGGGCACTCTGACTCCAGATATTCGGCGTCTCGGATGGTGCAGCGCAGCGAGCTGCTCATGTCCACAGAAACGATGAACGACTATAGAATTCGGGTGCATATCTTCCACAGCAAACAAAAACGATGGATTTAATTTGGCTGTAGTTTGTTTAGACTTGTTGGCCTAGCCTACACCTCTCTTGCCACTGTCGATCTGTGCTATTCTGGTAAATCCTAAGTATTGCTTAGGCCTTAGGTTATCCAACTTGTAAACCGTTCTAAACATGTAGCCGTAAGTATACAAACTTTTGTACTGGGTTTGTTTTAGCGCCTTAGTGGTTGTTTGGATCACCTAGATTACAAATTAGTTTTTAGAAAACAGGTTTTAGTAGGATTTATATGAAAACAGGTTTTTAAGTTGTTATTATGTTACAGTGAGCTTATAGATTACTTTGTTTGGATTAGAAAAACTAAAACAAGCTTTCATGTATACAGTGTTTGGTCACCATTTTCTACCGCTCATCATCCTGACACACCCTCCCCATCCCCTCTTTCCTACTTTCCCCATCCCACCATGACTCCACCTCGTCTCTCGTAGCCGCCGTGAAATCCTCCTCCGACGTCGGTAGTGGTGGCGGGGTCGGCCGCCTCGATGTCTTCACCCACATCGTCGCCACCGTGCCCGTCGGCAAGAACCGAGCCTCGTGATTGTCAAGACTGTTCGATGACCTAAGCTCTCGCCCATGACCTCCTCTTCTTCGAGCCTCCAGCGAGCCAGGAGAGCAGAGGCGAGAGCCAGGCGATGCGAGTGGAGCTTAGCAAGAAGGAGGTGACGACTATGCGAGAAGGAGGCAGCGACAAGATCCAGGTTCGATGGTGATAGGGAATCTAGGCTTGGCGGCGGGATCCAAGGCTGCGGCGGCAGAATCTAGGCTAAGGAGGAAGATGACACCTGCTCGCCTCGCCTAGAAACATAGGAATTAGAGGAGAACGTCAAGATCGTGGAGGTGGACACCGGCGCCCGGCCGAGGTGCACGCAAGACGCCGAGGACGCCCCGGCGCGCAGAAGCTATGCCCCGCCTTTGCGGCCGCACGCGCCAAAGGTCGAGTTGTACCGAGAAGGTGTTGTCGACGCCATCGGCGCTTCGGACGTGAGCGCCGCGCGACGCATAACAAATGCGACGACGACTTCTCCTTCACCACCGTCGCGGACCAAATTTATGCCACTACGCCCCGACGCCGCGGTGCAAGCAAAGAAGAAGACGATCGCGAGCACCCGCTCTTCTTCCCCAACTACATAGGCCAACACAGTCGTCGCCGCGACGCTAAGGCACGGCCGCAGAGCGCGCCTGCTAACGCCGTCGGTGTCGTCGCCCGCCTCGAGAGGCATCGTGGGAGAGGCAAGACAACGGCGATGTAGAACGTCGCCGGAGGCACTGGTGGTGCCAAAGGCGCCGTGCTTCGCCCAGCGGTGTCGCCAGAATCGAAAGCCACGCCGCGGCGCGTGCTGTGAAGCGTCGGTCGACATGTCGAGCGTCGCTCCACGCGAGCGAGCGCAGTCAACGAAAGCACTTTGTGATGACCGCCGCCGCCACCACGCATCGTTAGTCGGTGGTCGTGACAAGATCTTAAATTGCGTGATGACGCCACAACTCACATGGTTTCTGAGGTTTGCGAGCACCTCGCGAGGAAGCTGTTGAGAATGAGGATAGCATAAATTCGTTTTGAGAAAAATGACGTTCACTGGTTTTTGGTAAAACTCGGAATTCTGGTTTTACAGAAAACACATTTTTGTTATCCAAGGAGTTAGTTGCATTATCCAAACAAAGTTTTCGCTAAAACCAGTTTAACTAAATCTGGTTTTCACAAAATGCGAGATCCAAACAAGCCCTTATTGTTTGATGGCAACTAGTATTAACTTCAACCAAGGCTTATCTTAAGCGAAGGTTATGCTAAAGGGGAAACATTTCTTACCAAATGTACTAAGTAGACATGTGTGCAATAGAAGATTTCAAACCGAACAAGGACACAGATAAAGTGGTAAGTGATATGATTGAACCTCATAAAGTGATAAGACTAAGGGCATTTCCAATAGTTAGAGATAACCTCGTCTCTAAAATATACTACATCATCTTTAGAGACAACATCTCTAATAGATAGCCTCTAGCACACTCTCCAATATTTATATTTTATAATTTTCCTTTGAAACAGGCCTACATGTCAACTAGAGTAGATCAATATATTATGTCTTGTTTCGCGTGCACGACAGTCTCTTCAAGAAGAGACGACATGTGCTCTCTCTCCTCCCCCTCTCTCATCCACGTAGGTTTTTGTTGACATGACATAGCTAAGAGACGACAATAAATACACTATTGGAGATACCCTAAAAAGACGAAAGTGTCCAAAGCAATATAGGCCTTATCCTATTGCATTGAAGTGCGACATTTCCTTTGTTAGTTATTACAACTATCTCAAAAATAACATAATTTGACTATTATAGCTTTGAGTTTTCTAACAATCCCAGTTCAATATATAATGAGTATTGGGCAAGGATGACTATTATTATATCTTTAAGGCTCTGATAGTAGGCTCATACAACATTACTGTGCATTGCTCTGATAGTAGGCTCATACAACATTACTAGCTAATGCACGTGCTTTGTTATGGTAAAAAAAATCATATCAACCTCAGAATGTTGAGTCGACATCGTCGGGATTGGTCTGTCTGGCCCACACCCTTAGCTACGTCTCTGATAGTAGGCTCATACAACATCACTGTGGCTCATACAACATTACTAGCTAATGTGTGCTTTGTTACGGTAAAAAAAATATCATATCAACCTCAGAATGTTGAGTCGACATCGTCGGGATTGGTTTGTCTGGCCCACACTCTCGGCTTCGTCTCTGCGCTCAGTCGAGCTCTAACAAAGATGGTGTTGCGTCTCTACACCCTCGGCTCCGTCCCGCGTTTGGTAGATTTTTGTTGTTTTTTTCTTGTTATAGATTTTTTTAGAGAGGTGGAATTTGTTTGTTGGTAGATTATTTTTTTTTGTTAGAGATTTTTAGGGAGACCATTATTTTTAAGTAGTAAAGATTTGTCAAGCATACCTAACCTCCTTCCTTTCTGTCGACAATCTTTACTACTTAGAAAGACCCTAGTGGTGGTGAATGATGTGTTCTTGTTCCTCTTCCCCATTAAAAAAGCATTTGTGCCAAATCGTGGCCTCACAGTCGTCCATCTCGTAGATCCAACGACGCCCTTCCCTCACCGCAACCCTAGCGGCCTGCGCACCCTCTCGTCTCTCTCTCATGGTGCTCCCTCCCCACCTGCGACGCCCACCCTCCCTCTCCCACCCTCGCCTCACCCTCCCTCCCTCCCCACTCGCGCTCTCTACCTACGCGCGGCGCCTTCCTCTTCGTCAACACGCGACCCTCCCCACCGGGGCACCCTTCCTCCCTACCCGCGGCACCCGCCCTCCCTCTCCCACTCTCGCCGTGTCGGTCTCCCACTCGCGCTTGCTTTCACTTCTTTGCACACGCGCGGGGCAAAAAACCAATGCCCCCCTGGAAGAGGGACGGCCACAGCCCTGCCTGCGACTTGGCGATGAAGGCTGAAGGCCTGGCGACTGCGACCCGAGAGACAACGGTGGCCTCGACGAGTGGGTCAGCAACGAGTGCGACGCACACGGCTGGTGTGGCCCCATGGAAGCGGGGCGGCTAGGCTCCTTGTGCACGACTACAGAGGCCAGCTTGCACACCTCAACCACTCCTCTCACCTTCCCCCACGAAACCCCCCTCTACGCCTCATGCTCTCCGTCGTCGAATCAACCCAAGGTTTGTGGGATTTTGGCGTTCTAGCAGCTCGATTCGGTTCGAAGATGTGTTCTTGGATTTGGTTTGGTTTTGTGTGTGTGCTTGCGATCCAGGCGAGGGGGTCTTCTTTCGATTGATTGAGTTGAGTTGAGTTGGTTGGTGATTTAGGGGAAGAGATGTTGGTCCTGTTCGAGACGCCCACAGGGTTCACGCTCTTTAAGGCGCTCAACGAGGGCAAGCAAACTCCAAGAGGTGAGTGGTTGCCGCCGATTCAGCTCTTGGTTTGGGCTATCGTGGACTCCAAGCGGCAAGGGTACCTAGGTTTTGGAAAAAGAATCACGACAATGTAGGTTTTTCTTGTCTTTTTGATGTATTCAATCACACTTTGTGCTGCCGCCTGAAGGTTAGGGTTATTGTCAACTAACAATGGGTTTGTTCCAACTATCAGCTCGTCTCTCTGGTGCAAGCGGGGAATGCGATCACTCATGACAACCTTAAACACGATGGTTGTTGTTTGCCACCAAATTAGCTTCCTCGATATTCTATATTGTTTACTGGTAATTAGTTTACGCTGATTTCTAACATATCTGAACAACCTGAATCCACCAGTGATGGAAGGGTTGGATGCTCTACTTGCGATAAGTCTATTACGCCTCAATGCTGGGGATAACTTCACCGTGTTTGTTCTTTATCCCACTACTATCTAAGAGCGTGACGATAACTGCTTTTCAGAAATCCAAGCATTTGGTAAAGAGAGTTGATCTGGATATTGATGGTAAGGAATGTACCCTTAAATAGGAAGTCATGCTGGGGAGAAATCTATGAATCAAACCATTTATATTTGTGCAGGATTTCCCCAAACACAATCACCTTCAACAAACCAATGGTTTGGCTCAAAGTCATCAAATAAGGTAATGCAAATGTGATGTTTATAGCTTTCTTTGATTTTTGTTTGTTGAATCGAAGCACACTTATACAAAACTTCAAGCTCTTGCAAAATGTTAGCAAGTTTAATTTCCAACATGTTCATTATTGGAGAGCTTATCATCTTGTTATTTCAAACGAATAAATGGACTTTGAGAGCTTGCTGCTGAGTTATAGAAATTCTTCTTTTATGAGACAGGAGGTGAGGTGAAGGTGACTTTAAAGCAACCTTATAGAGGTCATCTTCATTTTAGAATTGGAATGCAGTTATCTTGCCTAAAATATTTACCATTTTTTCTAGGACATGTTTCCTCCAAAACCTTATAATTTAAGCAATACCATTTACAAAGATGTAGTACTTGAATTCAAAATTCTACTAATTATGACAATATGTTGATGTTTTAACTAGCATGAAAAGGGAAGTTTGTCAAAAATACTAAATTTTCTGGATATTTCAGTGATTGTTCTTTTGGGTTAATAAGGAGGAAAAGGCAACAAGTTCGAGTCATTTAGTTACTGGAGCTCTTCTATACCCAACAAAGTAGAACTTTATGTGTACCTTGTTGTTCACTGATGACCTTGGTTCGGTTCAGATTGGATTATTTATGTTTGGTTTGCTCTTTGAATGTTTCTTGGACTAATTGTGCTATGTCTTGTGTTACTTATTTGCAGGATCTATGGAAGGAGTTCACGACGTCGGACTCGGCGAGAAAGATGTGTGTTTTTTTTCTTCCCTTTAGAGGGCCAAAAATATTTTCTTTTCTAAACTTTAGCGCATGATCTATCACATTGCAACCGAAATAAGCAAGAATGAATGAGCTAGGCGTTTTTATTTTTCCACATGTTAGCACAATTATCTTTGTAGGCCTTGCTTCTTAACTTAGTATAGGGTAGTGTGTACTATTGATTCTGATTATCGGTGCTCATGTTGATCTTTGTGTAACTCCTTCACCCCAAAAGAACATTTCGCAACTTAAGTCGGTCTCATTTCATAGGATAGAGGACATGAGTGGGTATTTTGATAGTGGAAAACTGGATTTTCCACAAACTTTAAGAAAACATTGTAGCTGAATATATGATGTTCTAAATTGCAATTTCGTTCTCCCAGTTTCTATATATTTTTAGACATTTGATGCCTAGAGAGTCGCTAGGCAAATATATTTGTTTGAACTATTGCTTCCTGGTATTGTCTCTTATTTGAAACGTGCATCGAGTATATGTTAATAAATTAAGGAAATATTTGGGGATCGTGTAACTTTATTGGGACCTCTAACATACCCCAAAGAAGCAACAGAGGAAAGTTGATTTCATAGTGATGTAGAATTCTTGATGATCATTTGTGATAATTCTATATCTTCTTCCTAATGACATTTCTTTGATTTGATTTCATAGTGATGTAGAATTCTTGATGATCATTTGTGATAATTCCATATCTTCTTCCTAATGACATTTCTTTGATTCTATATAGTTCATTTTGTTTCCTAACTCAATATAGTAAACTTTAATTAGGTGGTTGAGCTGAAAGCTTTCAACAAGTTTGAGAACACATCTGATGCCCTTTTAGCTACAACCCACATTATTGATAGCAAGCCTAGCAAGGGTTTGCGCAAGTTCTTGCAAAAGCACTGTGAGGGTGAAACATTAGCAGTTGTTGATTCTAAACTTGGAAATGCTATAAAAGAGAAGCTGGTCAGTTAGGTTTGCAGAAGCACTATGAGGGTGAAACAATAGCAGTTGTTGATTCTAAACTTGGAAATGCTATAAAAGAGAAGCTGGTTAGTTAGGTTTCTCAGTTCCTTTGTTTGTACAGAATTACCAACCTTCCCTACAATTTTGATGTTTTTTTTTTGCAGAAAATTGACTGTCTTCACAGTAGCGCTGTGATGGAGCTGATGAGAGGGCTACGAAATCAGCTAACCAAACTTATATGTGGGTTGGGTGCACAAGACCTAGGTCCAATGAGCCTCGAATTGTCCCACAGCTTGTATAGGTATAAGCTGAAGTTCAATCCTGAAAACGTGAGTATGATATTGGTGCTATACTCCTATCATGCCTTTTATTTACCATGTTATTTTGTGCTTTATTCCTGACTCTTATGTCGTATGGTTCAACATCATTATCTTCCAACAGTTTCACCACATGTCACCATGAATTGGTGTTAATTGATAGTCTCATGGAAAGTGCTACTCTAATAGGATAATTAGATTATTAGTGTTCTTCAGTAATTTACATGTTGTTATATTGTAATCTTTTTTTTGTGTGTACCTTTCATCTAGATTCTTGTCAACATGTAAGAAATAATCTTCCTGTGTAACTCTAAAGGCTAACGATGTTTGCCATGTTTTTAGTGGTCTAGAAGATACAAATATGACAAGATGACAAGAATCAGGAACTTGTTTACAATAGAGCATAAGGATTCAAGAATTTAGAAATCACCCAACCCATATTCGACAAATCTGATAAAGGCGCTTGGACTTGGAGGCAGCTTTGAAGTGTGATTACCAGTAATAAGAAGTCATCTAGGATGAAATAGAAGGTCTAATCTAGAGAAGTTAAACCATATTGTTTTGTATAAACATCGCTTTGATTGCTACTAAGGCAAATGTTTCCTATAGATGAGGAGATGCGAGAACATGGATAATAATAGCTATTCTGTTTCAACTTGAACGCACTTATGTATCAGGCATCGTATATTATGTCTAAAAAACCTTTGATTTGAGTTTTACATCATGTATCCAAGGACAATCACTTTGTTTTACTTTTTAGAACATGTGGTATGGTTTATTTGGAATCCATTGCAACGCACGAACACGTGACTAGTAGGAAAGAAAATGGTGGTAAACAATGATTAAGAGCCTAGTGAATTGCTTATCACTGAAAAATCCTTAAGTGAACGCTGAATCGCTAATATTCTTACTTTGGCTTGGTCAAGATGCACATGAAAGGAAAATTTATTAAATAAGCAAGAAACTTGTACTTAACAATAATGTTAGGCTCTTAACTTAAGGGTTCTCCAGAGGAACAAATTTATGGCACCGACGTGACACTGAGCTTAGATGCACGATACGTCGCAAGTATTATATTGCATCTGGGAGTTTGGTTAGAGTCTTCAAGTACATCTAGGCTCTGTCTATTTTTTTTCGGGTTCTCCAAGTTTGGAGTGAGTTGGACTTTACTTTTCTTTAGCTAGATATAGAAAATTATTAGGGTCAAACTACGCTGGAAAAAAAAAATTCAAGTGTTATAAGCTTGTGATAAAAAATAAGAAAGTGCAGAAGATATGTATGTAGAAATGGAGTTTGTAGCCTGTCTCTATAAAGCCAGGGCCATTGTTTACATAATGTTACAAAAAATTTTTTGCCTTGCAAGCTACATAGTATTACATTAGTTAGAGGTTTCTTTGAAAAAATGTTGCACATAATTTAATTCAAATACTGAATATATGAAGCACATAAAAAATAAAACACACTAAATTAACATGTCACATACTAGAAAAATATATTAAGCCATTAATGGTCTGGACCAACATGGCCCGACCCAAGGTTTGAACGGTCTAGTTTTGCCACAACAACTCACAAACCCACAAGTCACTACTACAAAAAGACTAATACTGGACGCCTCATCACAGACGGTTGACCAAAACCATATGTATTAAATACAATCATAGATGGTTTTGGTTTAACGACCGTCTATGTTACTGGCTGCACTAAAAACCATCTGTGAAGAAGTAATATCACAGACGGTTCGTGTTGAAAACCGTTTGTGATACTACTAAATATCACAGACGGTTCTTATTCAGAACCGTCTGTGATACTTCACAGACGGTTTTCAACACGAATCGTCTGTGACTTCCCGTCCTCATCACAGACGGTTCATGTTGAAAACCGTCTGTGAAGTATCACAGACGGTTCTGAACAAGAACCGTCTGTGATACTACTAAATATCACAGATTGTTCTTGTTCAAAACCGTCTGTTTTACTTCACAGACGGTTTTCAACACGAACCGTCTGTGACTTCCCGTCCTCATCACAGACTGTTCGTATTAAAAACCGTCTGTCATAAGTATTTTTGATTTTACCATAGCTTGAAATCACTAACACTCTGATTTTACAATAGCTTGAAATCACTAACACTCTGATTTTATCATGGATTGTAATGCCTAACACTCAGAGTGAGTGTTAGGCATTCCAATCTATGGTAAAATCAGAGTTAGACATTTCAATCCATGGTAAAATAAGAGTGTTAGGCACTTGAAGCCATGGTAAAATCTGAAAATTCAAGCCATGGTAAAATCAGAGAATAAGGAAAATTCCAAGTCACAAACGGTTTTAAATACAAATCGTCTGCGTGATAAGATATATATCACGAGCGGTTCTTAATACTTATCACAGCATTTGTTCAGTATTAAGAACCGCTCAGTGATATGTCGTCCTGACGGTTTTTGTATGAAACCGTCACGTGATTCGCAGCGTGGGAGTTCAAAAATTTTGAATGCGCTGCTGAAGCAAAATATTTTGGCGCCGTTTTATATATTATAGCCACCCCACCTTTGTTTTCCATCGGTCTCTCCTCTCCTCCCCACATCGAGCTCGGTGACCACCTCGATTCCCGTCATGTTCGGCGAGGTGACACAACCACGAAGCGGCGACAAGGAGGGATGCGGGGGAGCTCCTTGTCTGCCACAGGAGGTAGACTGTCGGAAGGTACGTGTACATCCCTATAACATACACAATTTGTTAGCTGTTTGTTGTAAAGAAAATTATCTTAATTTTGTGTTACCTAAGGTCGGAGCGCCGCTGGAGGTTTTCAGTCGTCTCCCCTTGCCGACGAGCTTGAGTCGAACTCAACGACAATCTTGTGATATGCTGGTGAGGTACAGAGAGGAGCTCACAATACCAATCCAAGAAGCCAATGAGTTCTTCAGGAGTTTGGAGGCATAGATGGTTTCTAGCTAGTTTAATTTTGTAACTTTATTCTTTTTTTCCATTCAGAGGGGACGTTGTGAAACCTTTTGGTTTCCCTTTTCTATAACTTTGTAACTACTGTTTAGCAATTGATTGGTTTGGCTCAAAATCCGATTTTTTTGCAATAGAAAAAACTATCACAGACGGTTCTAAATTTAATTATCACAAACGGTTTTTGTTCAGAACCATATATGAAAATAGACTATCACAGACGGTTTTTGTTCGTAACCGCTCAGGATAGCTTCCTGAGCAGTTCAAAACCGTCAGTGATGACAAATGGCTCACGAAACCGTCTGTGATGATATTTTTGAACCGTCTGTGAAGACCTTTTCTGTAGTAGTGAGTAGGGGTGTCAACGGATCGAATACGAATCGAATAACGATCTTCCCATATTCGTACTCATATTTTCTAAACGAATACGAATTCAAATATTATCGAATACGAATTGTTGTAACGAATACGAATACGAATTGAATACCTGCTCAATTCAGTCGGATTCGGATATCCTCATAACTTACGTAATTGCAATATATTTATGATACTTTATCCTCGTATATAGCACTCCTAATAATTTTAGTTTACCTATTTCACCTAAAAACATGAATTCATATTAAACTAAAAATACCCATCCAACTAATGAATTTATTTTTAAAATAATCTATTTTTTATTCAAAATAACAAAAATATTCCGGCGATAATTTTTTCTGAAATATACTCACAATCGCTCAACCGTTGGCGATCGGACTAATCGCTTCAATGATCGGACCAATCATTGAGCGATGGTTCGATAGCTCAACCGCTTGAGCGATCGAACACTTGTCGCTCAATGGTTGGTCCTAATATGCACTTCACTTATCTAGCGGGCATGCATAGTGCCGATCATGAACCGTTAGGCGATCGAACCATCGCCAATGATCGGGTCCATCGCCCAACGATCGAGCGACGAGTATATTTCAGAAAAAAATTATCGCTGGAATATTTTTGTTATTTTGAATAAAAAATAGATTATTTTAAAAATAAATTCTCCAACTAATTAGCTATACCGCAATAAAATATGTATATTGTTTTATCGAATTCAAATTCGAATACAAATACAAATAGTGCAGATAAAATAACATTTCAGATAGCAAAAATCCAGACCATATTCGTTTCCATATTTTTTTATGCGAATACGAATAGGGGAGAAATTATTAATCGATGGAAATATATAAACTATATTGATATATTCGTTACCAACCGAATTTGGATGCCGGATAAAACGGATAATTCAGATTCGATTGGCACCCCTAACCACAAGTGCTCTAGATGATGGCCACGTGCTGCCAATCCAACCACAATCCCCACCGGATCCTACCTGTCCCAGAACAAAGCTAAAAAAGTAGAGTCCAAACCCGAGTGCACACTCCAAGTCTCCGAGCGATGGCCACACTACCCACGCCACCCCTATTCGTCGGCTCCACCCACCCCTTCGCCCCTCGCCTCCGCTTCCTCCTCCCCGCTGCCGTCACCACCATGTCGCTCTCCACCTCCGCCATTCCCTCCCAAAACCCTGCCCCCAACTGCAGTGCCGGGGTGCAGCCTCTCCTCCCGCACGCGAGCCTCGAGATTGCGGGCGCGCGCCGCGGCCTCCTCGCCGGTTTCGATAGCCTCCGCCGCCCGTACCGCGCCTTCCCCGTCGTCGCGTCGAACCGACACGTCGAGACCATCTTCTGTGCCTTAGCGCGGTCGCTCCCCGCCGTCGCGCTCCGGCGCGAGTGCCTCCGCACCCCCGACGATGGCGCCGTCGCCCTCGACTGGGTCTCCGGCGACGACCGCGCGCTGCCGCGAGACGCGCCGGTGCTAATTCTCTTGGTATGGTGTTGCTTTCCCTCTCGTGGTGTTGCGCACTGGATAAATCGAAAGTGTGTGCTTTTGTTAGTGCGAATGATAGGAATTTGTGTGGAGTTAGGGAGTGGTACGGTAGACGTATTTGAGTGATTAAGAGTAGCTAAGTGTAATGCAGCTAAGATTTTGCGGTCGTATTGGTTAAGGAGACATTTCATTTTCAGTGAGGCTGTGGTCTTGGGCCGTGTGTAATTTGATTAGTTGACATTTATTGTTGTTGGTGTTGCCGATGTCCTATGTAGAAATGGTGGGAGGTGCTAAGTTTTGAGTAATTCTGAGGTAATCTCTGTATAGGATTTAGGTCTGCGGCTGAGCAGTTCATTCCTGAGATCTTAAGTGGGGAGGTTTTATTTGACAATAGATTTATGTCGTAGGTGAAATAGGGGGTATAGTATTATGGGAGCACATGGAGGAATCTGGAGCAAATGGCATATAATTATGATATAACAGGAGTTTAGATTCAGTAGCATACAATTTTTCAATGTGGAGTGGCACCGTGGTTGCGCATTGACAATGGGCACACATACATAAGGATTAAGGAGACAACAGATCAAGCAACGAATACCTAATGAACCATACAATGCGGATGAACATCATGGTTGGAAATGTTTAACCCTTGTCCTTCACCATGATCTAATCATCTAATCACCGGAAAATCTTGGCCAAAAAAATTGAGTTCGAATTTGAATTTTGTTCCAAAATTTCGAATTTGTGAAAAAAGATATGGAAATGATGGAGAAGAACTACATATTGCAATATAGATGAAATGTAGTGGATTTTCAAAAATGATATTTGAATGTAGGCCCACCCCCTAAAACCAGGAAGAAAAGGATTCCAGGATAGCTTTCACCTCAACAAAGTAAAAGGACATTGTGAACATTAAAAGTTTACATTTTTATTAAGCACTTAGCAAATGTTCAGCAAAAGATCTCAAGAAACCAAGCATTTTACTACTAAATGCTGCTGCCAGAGCAGGGGCGGTTTGAATACAATTTTCAACATAGCACTGAGTGGAGATGTGTACTATTTGACATCAACATTTCATTTTTCTTTACCTCTTGCATGCGTAGTGTTTACTTGTAGTTTCATGCACGCGTTGCTTTTAACTAGCTTATGGTTAATGCAATAATGCTTGATGGTGGAAGTTCGATATTGGCAGCCCGGTCTAACAGGGGGAAGTGATGATACATATGTAAGACATATGCTTTTGAGAGCTAGAAGCAAAGGATGGCGTGTTGTGGTATTTAACAGCCGTGGATGTGCAGACAGTCCTGTGACTACAGCTAAGGTACTTGAAATATTTTGTCTATTGATGTGGCATACTTAGCTATAGCTCCTGAAAAATCAATTAACAGTTGCAAATAAAAGGCAAACAATATTTTGGATTAGTTATAGACAAGTTCGGATTAACTTTACTCTCTCAGTCAATACCAGTGTTCGATTATCAACGAATCTGTAGATCCATTACTTATTCTGTTTTAGTAATACCGGGTACTCTTTAGCTGAAGGTTGTTTGAGCTTTTCCTAGGAATATGGCATGGGCAACCTACTTCAGTACCGTAAGATCTATGACAACCTGTTAATTGGTATGAATCTCATGGAGAAGCAATGGCTAGTCCATGAGGCTCATAGTTTCATGCTGTAGTCCTTGGTACTCACATATTGGCTCGAGAAAAATAGGTTATTTAGGTTTGTATTCTGCATAGGGAAATTTCCCCTTCCCCTTATTACCCTGGAAAAATAGGTTGTATTATGCCCTTAAGCTTATCAGCATCTTTCACCTGACCTAATCTGTAGTACAGGACTACAGGCATATTGGCATGTTATCCACTGATACCATTCATCGTGATCATAGGCGTTGGTACTCAGTGGTTGAATCTTGTGGAGGTGACCTAGGGAGTAACAGAATGTATAGTATAACTAAGAAGACAAATATAACAATTAAAGCAGAAACTCTACAAGAATATCTAATGTTCTAAACATATTGACTCTTATTTTCTGCCATGCACAGTTCTACTCTGCTTCATTTACTGGAGATCTCCGCCAAGTAGTCGATAATGTTTTAGGCCGTTACCCTCAGTCTAATGTCTATGCTGTTGGCTGGTCTCTTGGAGCAAATATTCTTGTGCGCTACCTTGGCGAGGTGAGTTCTGTACTCAGTGATAAAGGAGTCTACAGTTCTACACAAAACAATAATTTTTTTTCTTGTGTCATATACTCATATTCATTAGGATCCAGTTCAACATTTCTATGCTTCATGTATGTCCTTTTGTGGCAAATGATGATTAGTTAACCTACATATGTTGCTATGCGCCAATTTTCTTTAAGTGCGACAAGTGATTTGTTAATAGAAGTGGCTAACATTTGCACCGGCTCCCTTTTATCCCTATATAAAATTGATCCCAAAGTTCTATTTCCTTGTCAGTCCATAACTTACCTCTATATTTCTTTCTTTCCAGGAAACTGACAAATGCCCCCTTTCTGGAGCAGTGTCCTTGTGCAATCCATTTAATTTGGTAATTGCAGATGAAGATTTCCACAAAGGGTTCAACAACGTCTATGATAGAGCACTTGCTAGGGCTCTGAGGACTATATTTAAGAAGTATAATTTTTGTTCACCTTTCCTCAAATCTAAATGATATTCACACTCCTTTTATGAATTCTAACAGCTGATTTTTAGGGACTTCATCAAATTTTAGGCATGCATCCCTTTTTGAAGGACTGGAAGGTGAATATGATATACCAAAGGTAGCCAATGCAAGAACTGTTAGAGATTTTGATGAAGGGCTAACCCGAGGTTTGCAATGACCTACTCACCTCAAGCTGAAATGATACCAGACATAATTTCTAAATTTTTTTATTGGCACCCCACACTTAAAAGGACTTTTTAATTGTATGCAGTTTCATTTGGTTTCAAGTCAGTGGATGATTATTACTCCAACTCAAGCAGCTCAGATTCCATCAAGAATGTTACCATACCCTTATTGTGCATACAGGTGAGCCTACCAGTTCTCTATGCTACACTAGTGCATTAGGAATAACAGCCATCTAATTACTTAGTTTAAGATTACGCCATTATGTCATACTTAGGACTATGACCGAAGGTTTAGTTGAAGTTGTTAAAAAGTTAAAATGGTGAAGTGGGAACATTTGAATGCTTACCTAGGTCTTGCAAATTTAGAAGCCTAAATTGATCAAAATTGGTACTTTAGCTTTGTTGGAAAATTGCTTGAATAGTTCTAGAATGGCACCAGACATGATGTTTCACTCTTGCAATTGCACATGTTACTTCAAGTTGGTACTTTTAAATGTATAGAGAAATCATGCAATAAGCCAACAAGGAAAAGAGGAATACCCACTTCACATTCATGGACCGACATAGTAATTTAAAAATGGCAAAATTGGCTAGACACCTAAAATTCGTATTTTTGTCGGAACACACTACTAAAATAGGGCTCTTTGTTGTAGGACATTGAGGTCATTATAATAATATTATTCATTGTTTTGGAGAGAGAAATAGTTCAAAATGACCTTCATGCCCTTATCCTCTTCTTCCTCCCTGTTTTTCTCCGACGATCCCCTCATGGTCGACGGCGAAATCCGGTGGAAATCGATGGAAGTCATACGCGCATAGCTTGTTTTGGATTTGGGGGTTCCATTTTGGTGGTCTAGGTTGGTAGGGGAGGCATTGGGAAAGCTTGTCGTGGTGGGCTGCGGCCATGGCAAAGCGATGGTGCTTTCGGTGGTGGCGACCTCTGGAGGGGACGGTTGAAGGAGGTGGGGAAAAGCATCAATACGATGAGGCGCACCTCGTGACGTGGACGGATTGGCGGAGACGAGGGCGGTGGCGCGGCTCGACGTTGGTGGTTCTCGTGTGGGTCTCAGTGAGGATGATGAGTCGTCAGCGAAGATGAGGAGGCAACAACGATGACGAGAATGGGGAGGAGGTGGTGGTAATGGCGAGGATGGGGGGAGGTGGCGCTGGTGAGGATGGGGGGGAGATGGTGTCGCTGGCGAAGATGAGGAGGTGGTGGTGACGGCGAGGATGGGGAGGAGGTGGTGGTGATGGCGAGGACGGGGAGCGGCGCTGGCGAGGATAGGTGGCTAGTGGCCTTGCACTGGCGCCGCATCTGGCACTCGGTGCTCCTCGCCCTCGTTGACGCCCACTTACTCCTGGACGACAGTGTAGGTGGTTGGTGGAAGCGCGGCGATGACTCACTGGCCGCCGTGGTGCCCCTCGTCCTCGCCGGTGCTGCCGCCGCCCTCGTCTAGAGCTGCCGCCATTGCCGGTGTTGTTGCTACTGCTCCGCCGCCGTGCGCCGGTAAGCGCAGAGGAGGAAGAAGGGAAGAGAAGAAGGGATGAGAAGGAATAGGAAAGAAGGGAGGAGTCCGGAAGGGCAAAATGGACTTTTCACTAGCCTTCTCTCTCCTCTTTAGCCCGGAAATGATATTATATTGATCTCAGTGTCTCACAGCAAAGAGCCACATTTTTATAGTGTCTTTGGGCAAAAACATGAAACTTGGATGTCCCATAGCTAACGTCATGAAATTGTAGTGTCATGTAGCCAATTTTGCCTTTAAAAATTACTACTGTGATTGTCTGTTTTGTACTTTCATAGACATGCTGCAAAACAAGTTCATTAGTTTGTTTTGAATTACCATTATTGATTCATGCTAATTCGCCAAGAAAACAATAAGGTCATACATGCATATATTGGAAAGATTTGCTTCTCTCTTTTCTGTAATAACTTTAATGCTTACTTAATTATGTGCAGGCGGATAATGATCCGATAGCACCATCTAGGGGAATTCCCAGAGAAGATATCAAGGTATTTTATTATTGCAGTACATACCCTATTTTCATCAATTACTCAGTGTTGATATCTTGCATAACCACATAGGGGCAACATACCTACTCTAATCCACGAGTCAACAAATTACAGGCACACATAGGTCTGAACCTCAAAAGGTGGAGCTTTGTTACTTCTATGTGTTTCAACTTCTTTTTGGCTGCGCTAGGTTGCCCGGATACCCGATACGGATACATATATGCGATACACCGATACGTTATTTTTCCAAAAATACCGATACGATGATACGTGTATATATATAATAAAAATAAAAAGGCACAGGAATTAATGAATTGCAATCATCTAGGGTTCAACCTACTAGAGCAGAAATATAGAAGATGTAAGTTGTGGTGCGCAAATACTAGATCATCATCACGTCCAGGGTTTACCCTATAACAATGCAATTGCAATCGGATTCGATGCAGTTGGTAAAAATTAAGAAAAGAAGATAAGTATAGAACCTATTTCTCATTAAACTGTGGATCAAACCATAGGTACTCTAGTTTCTTTCAGCGTAAGAAGATGATGTTGGCTGTGTAAGTAATTTCAATGTCAATTGCTTTGTTGTTTGCTTTGGGTTTAGATGGGCTCTATCCTCAATTGAGTCAAAGGAATTAAATCCACTTCCAAACAAAGAGAAATCAACCAATTGTTGTTTGCTGAATAGATCGACCATACGTTTCTGAGTCGAATAAGGGGGTGTTAGGGCAGAGAGGTATCAGAGAAGTATCCAAGAAGTATCGGGAATTATTTTCTTTTTTTTTTGAAAAACAGGAAAATCACCGATACTTACAGGATACGTATAGGGCCGTATCCGATATAGTATCCGATACTGATACGCCGATTTTGGGAAGTATCCCTGTAACATAGCTTTTTTGTTGACTTTACAAGTCTAAGGTCTTTTTAGCTGAAGTGAGAATCATACCAGGCTGGGACCCAGGTGTTCTAATGTGGAATTTTTGTTTCATTAATTATACATTGAAGGACTACAATTTTTTGGTCGGGCTATGGTGTCATGTTCTAACCTGTCAAATGGGAGAGACAAACTTTCTTCTTCTTCTTCTTTTACCAAAAGAGTGTGCAATCGGCGTTGAAGTTTTGTTATGGGTGGCAATGTTCATGTGTTAAAAAGCTATAATAATTACATACGGTTATTTGAACCAGAATGGAATAGAATGGCCAAAGTTTGACTTTATCACCAGAGATATGTACCAAAATTGCAAACTTACGTGTTAAGCCTACTTTAGATTGATAACTGTAGTGCTGTTTTTCTTGGTGCTGCAGTAGTACTTAAACGACTAAAGAGAGTCTTGTTCTTTTATTGTATCAGGCAAACCCGAACTGCCTACTGATAGTAACACCACAGGGAGGTCATCTTGGATGGTTAGCAGGTGATGAAGCTCCATTTGGATGTCCTTGGACTGACCCAGTCGTAATGGAGTTCCTAGAATATGTTCAGAACGAAACGAGCTCAAGTACCAATAATAACATCTCCTATGAGCAGCAGAGTGTTCCACAGACATCAGTACCCCATTTGTCCGTGCATGTACAGAGATAGTAACATGTCCCTTCTCAGAATGTTTCCATTCGCTAGGCATGTTTTATGCACATAGTTAGGTCTTCAGCTGCTGTTCTGCAGCTGGAATGTGCTACATTGCTCCACGAAAATAAAGGTACATGATCCATCTTACACCCGCTTTTTGGTTCCTTAGTATATAGTTACTTTTTATTTCTGTTAGTATATATTTTCTGTTCTTCGATTAATATTTTCTAATTTTCTTAGCTCTATCTACTTTGCCTGGCATAGGTTCTACTGTGTGACAGATTGCTGTGGTTCTGAAGTCTGAACACCTTAAAATTATGGGCGTTGGTTGTTCCGTGGCCGGCTCCCCTTTTTATACTCACAATTTGATTCTTAAGCATTTATTGGCCATTGGCAAGACATGTATCATAATTTCAAGAAAAGAAAAGAAAAGAAAGACATGCTATATCATGCTGTACGTAGTAAGTATTTCGATCGCATTCATCTTTGTACCAGCGCTCCCCCTCATGTGTTCATATTTTCCTTAAAACTAACCCCATTGAAAAAGCCAGACGATAGACCTCTTCAGCCAAGCCACAGGCCCACGTAACGTACGAGGGTTGAACTTGTCGTCTGTCTTCGGGAGCACTAAAATGCACCAAAACTGCGGACTCTCCAGTCAAAGTTTTGAGCAATAATTTCAGTCGCCTCCTGAAAGATGTTTCAATAAAGCGCAAAATGACTTTAGTTGAATTGAGTAGATGACTAGATGATAAAAAGTTGCTTTACCCCCCTGCCAGGCGGCTAGGCCTCCCTCCGTCCTAATAACATCACATCAGTAGGTGTTATTTGTTGTTTCTGAATTTGTTGTACGGGGGGTTTCATAAGATACTGACAACAGAAAATTCCCACAGAAGTGCTACTATATATCTTCCGACCAACCATGACTACTCAAAATCAGCTCGTTTTCAGACCCTGATCTAGTTTATCTCTAGTCCCGAACTGGATCACTCTTGCTCCTGCTTCACTGGAAACAATATTAATTCGACATCCATGCGAGTTTCCAGAGCTACTGGAGCTATGTATCTTATCTATACGAATTAATTCCTACTTCTCATTTGGTTTCGCGTCGCTTTCATGTGAGCTTTTTTTTAATCTATTTTTAAAGATATTTTAAAGATAACATCTCTATGACCTGTTGCGTTACTAAACTGTTTTGTCATATCATCATCATGGCGTGACCAAAATCTATCATGATAAATTCCGAAATCAACACGATCCGCTTTAGGTTAAGTCACGACAATGATCGTTTGTCACGCCAAGATCTGTGACATGACAACGTGTTTTTGCCATATGGTCAAAGGGTTAGAATTGGAAATAAAGTTAAAGAGGTATTATCTTTAAAATATTTTTTTAAAAATAGATTAAATAATAATAAAATTCCTTTCCTGTCCAGTGGGTCGTTTCCACCACCCATTTGGCCGCCGGGGCCGGGTCCAGAACTTTCTTAATTGTCGCCGCACCCTCTCCTCTCTCCCACTGACAGGCACCTCCCGTATCTTTTCCCCCTTTCCTTTTCTCCTCGTCTTTGCGTTACGCCCTGCGCAAAGTGCCGAGACGAACAAACGATCGACACGTCGAGAGCGGATCGTCTGCTACCGTCCTTACGGGCAAGAGAAAACACGAACCATCTCCTGTGGTGCGACGGCGACCTTGCCCCCAACGACAGCGATATTTCTCTCGTCCTCGGTGTTAGTCGTCGTACGTGCTGGATCGATCGATGGGGCGATGGCCTACAGTGACATGCGCGCGCGAACACAAGAACGCGCGTCTAGATCCTAGAACATGAACGACATGCAGACTAAGTGGGTAGACGGCATGCACGCTGATCTGTACGAACGGGCTCTGAAGCCATTTCACGAACATGGATATCCTAAGGTCGACGGAGCCGACCGATCAGATGGTTTTTTTTCTCTTTTACAATGCATGCTGAGATTTCATCGCTGATTGCGCATGCCGGTTGCATCCCTAGCCAATCTGTTCTACCTAACCCCACCGATCCACATATGTATGCTTGCTTGCCGCTCCCGTCGATCTCTCCGGATCAACCAGCTAGACGAGCCAGCAACATAGACGTACGTACGTACATACACAGGCATGAGTACACACATATGCTACGTTGATTGATTCATGCGACTGCGTTCCACTCCACCAGCGGCCATGTATCCCACAGCTCCGGAGTGGCGCAGAACGGCTCGGGCAGGCCACCCCCGTAGGCGAAGTGGTCGTACCCGCCCGCCGCCGAGTCACCCGAGACGTCCGCCACCGTCACCGGCGCCGCGCCGGCCTCGTCCTCCTCCGCGAGGCAGCTGCTGACATTATTCCTCTGGTCCTCCCCCTCGGCGCCGTCGCAGCTGCCGCTCTGGTCTTGCCGCTCGTTCAGCTTCTCCCTTAGCTCTTCCAACTGTAAAACCAAACACTATATATCAGCATGCGACTAATAACGTAATAATACGTACAATCTCGATCCCAGATGTTACTGATTGATCGACCGCGGCATGCGTGTATGTACTATGTACCTGCGCGGCGAAGGTGAGCTTCTCCTGCTTGAGCGACTCGACGCGGGCGTGGAGGGCGTCGTACTGGGCGCGGAGCGCGGCGTAGTCCTGCTCGAGCTGCTTCGAGCGCCACCGCGCGCGCTTGTTCTGGAACCAGATGGCCACCTGCCGCGGCTGCAGCCCCAGCTCCCGCGCCAGCTCCGCCTTCTCCCGCGGCTCCAGCTTGGCGCGCCGCTCGTGGAACGTGGTCTCCAGCGACCGCACCTGCTCCTCCGTGAACCGCCGCTTCCGCTCCCCGCCACCGGCGCCCCTCCCCGCAGCCGTCGCGTCCCCGCCGCTCAGCTGCTGCAAGAACTGGCCGTCGTCCACCGCCGCGGCGTACGACTGGTGCAGCTGCGGCGGCTCCACCAAGAACTGGCAGTCGCTCTCCATCTCGAACCCGTCGCGGTATCGAACCGTCAAAATTCTACTCAAGCAGGCAGGTAGTGCTGCGGTAGTTGTTCGGGTCGGGTCACGGTGCGCCCACTTTTATACCGGTGCGCGGCGCACGGGTCGAGCCGGCGCGGTGCTCACACGTGGCACACCGCGCTTTCTAATCAGAACATGTAGGCCCTCGATCGTTTTTCGCTCACACGCCAGGTGTTGCGCATCGCGTCGCTCACCACGCGCGAATGGTTATCCGTCTCGAGAGTGATTTGAGGCCGCGCCGGCGCCGGACACGTTGGTGCGCGCGCGCGCGGAGCCGGAGTGCGTGATCTTCTCTCGGTTAAGTTTCTGCGGGAAGGAAAGGAAAGGAAATGTTTCTCGAGGAGAGGCGAATCGAAGCAGCGTCGGCAGGGGGCTTGGCTAAATGGCTAGGTGGACAGCGTGGCAGGGGGCTTGTCACGTTGCGTAGGGGCTTGCGGCTTGCGTGGAAGGCTTCTGGCCAGGTTCCCGGCATCTGGGTAAGCGGTCGCTGTACGTACCCGCGCTCCCGATCGACTCGATGGAATAAACATGTCATTGTTGAGCTTCTACTCCTGTTCATTGATCCTAGCTGTAAAACAAGACGAGCTTATCTCCAGTCCGGCGTTACGTGTCCGTCCAGCTGCTCCGCGTCGAACAGATGGCCGGGCCGCCGATGCATGTGCTCAGCTTAAACCGGTCTGTTACATTCTTATACCCGTTCTTGCGTGCAGCAACCTTAGACCGGATCAGAGTTTATGAGAAATAGATATAGATGCTTAAAGCTAAGACCTTGTTTAAATGAGGTGCTAAATATAAACTTGAAAATGGGCAAAATGTCTCTTTTTGGGGCGATTCTTGGATTGGAGACTGTCCCTTTAAGATCAAATATAGGAGTCTGTTTAATATTTGCCAATTTCTTGACATGAGTGTGGCTGAGGGACTGGTTGATGATGGTTGGAATATTACTTTCAAGAGATGTTTTGGGGAAGAGGAAGCAAATCAGTGGGAGAGTTTAAAAAAGTTGATAGCAGAAGTAGAACTTAATAACAATATGGACATAGCTGTGTGGTGTTTTGAAAAATCTGGGATGTTCTCAGTGAAATCTCTGTATAGACAGCTGGTCTTTAGGGGTGTTGTTTGTAGGAAAATGCAAAAGTTATGGAAGAGTAAAATTCCTTTAAAAGTTAAAATTTTTGTGTGGCAATGTTATCATAACAAAGTTCAAATTTTGGAACAGCTTAGTAAAATGGGGTGGAAAGGGGGGATGAATTGTATTCTTTGTGGTGGAATAGAGAGCATCGATCACATCTTGTTCTCTTGCATTCTGACAAGATTCTTTTGGCTATGTATCAAAGAGATACTTAATTGGGAGCGTACCCCAGTTTCTGTTGAAGATTTCCAATTGAATTAGTTAGATAGGAGGGGGGCTACTGATTACAATATTAGTTTGTTTAGTTTTGCAGCTTCAGCTTGGAATCTCTGGAAAGTTAGAAACATAATGGCGTTTGAGGGGATTTTTCCTCGGCAACCTATGGATGTGATATTCAAATTTCTATCTTGTTTGCAGTGTTGGCGAGCTCTCATCAGCGGGGTTGAACGTAGTAAGTTGGATCATTTCATGAAGGCTATTGAAGATTGGTCTAAATGCTTTTGTATTTTGGTTAAGCCTGGCTGTAATCCTGTAATCTCTTAGTGTGGCTGTCCCTTTTTTCTGTCTTTACTTGAATTGTAAACTGGTATTCCCAGTAATTTGGTCTCATCCTTTTGTATGAACTCTTATATGCTTTCTATAAAAGCCGGGTTCCATTTTTTTTTTAAAAAAAAAGTTTATGAGAAACGACATGAGTGTACATGGTATCAAGAATGAAGTAGATGAATCTCGTAGAGATAATCAAATAACAGCGACGAAATAATCACGACAAAAGAGAAAGATTCAGCGAAACCAACAACAAATTCTTTAAGCACAACCTCAAAAGAGTACGAGGGATTGCCGTTCTCTCACAACTCTCTCGAACATTTTATAATGCTTGGATCCTTGCCCTATATAAGAATCTAGTGCTAAAGAATAACGTAGCCAGGGGCGGACCCACCTAGGTTCATGGGTGTTTAGCTGAACACCCAATTTTTTTGGGCAAAAATTCAGTATATATGAGGTATAATACATGTATATACCGGAAATCGGGTTCAATCAGCGTCTAACATCCTCAAAACGACGTTCTGTCGGCACCAGGCCACCAGCACCACATGTCCACACCACGCTCGTAGTCTCGCAGCCCAGCCCACAGTGGCTTGGCGCCTCGGCAGACGGCAGTTGCCTAATACCCTGATCGACAATCAATCCCACCCAACTCCCAAGGCCCAAGCCCATTTCGTCAAACCATAAATCCCTAATCCCTCTCGATCTCACAATCTCTCTCTTTGTCTCTCAGAAACACACAGGCGCTGAGAGCCCGAGTAGGAGCGACGAGCTGCGAGCGATGAGCTGCGAGCGCCGAGCAGCTGAGTGCGGCGATGGCGGGGAGAACCGGAGAAGGGGAGGACCGAGGACCGCTTCGGCAGCGGCTTGCTCGCCTACTTCGAGCGACCGTGCCTCCGACCTCTGCTGCCATGAGCGACGGGCAAGCAGGCACTATGCTGTACTCTCTCACTGACCGCCTCTCGAGGACGAAGGCATCTGGGCAACCGAGCTGGGCAATCGGCGACCCCCGAGGCAGTCCTATCTAGGTATACTCAGATGGGTTAGCCCATAGGCTGTTGTCTCCTTGGCCTTGGGGTTTCAGTACCTGATTTTGCAAATTGTTGGCACAAAACAGTATAGGATTAGTTTTCAGGACAATAGGATGTTATCATAAAACTTTGATAATTTCTGCAGATTGCAGAGGGGCAATGACCGTGTGTGGCGGCGACCGAGGAGAGGGGGAGCGAGCGCGCAGAGGGGTGGCCGGATCGGCGAGGAAGAGCCACAAGAAGGCAACATCGCCATGTGCACATCGATAGTAGCAGCTACACAGGGACACATGTGCGTGAATTGAATCCCAATTCCCAAATCATGGGTTTGCCACTGATTGGCAAACAATTCACCGCCGCTATGGTATGCTTCAAATCTGCAATGCATTTCTATTAATTATTTTACAGGAGTATTTGGTAGCTTTCATTCGGTATTAAAACTAAAAAAGATGCTAGCTCATTGAATTTATTGATAACTAATACAGTTCATTAGTCTACTTTTGAAGTCTATCTCTAGTTTTTCTTTCTTTGTTTCACCTTTCATAATCCAAGTGCCGAGTAGCATACCAACATTCTCTAATCAGGCTAGTTGAATTAACCTGATGAACTATGGAATTGTCGGGGCTCTATCCATTTGGTCTTGTGATTTCTGAAAAGGGTTATGATGTTGTTTGCAAAAAAAAAAAATTACGGGATGTTATTTGCAATTACATGCACAAAGAGATGACCCTAACAATTCAAGAAAAGACTTACACACAAAATCAGAGAAGTATCTTCTCGTTTATGTGAATTATTCAACTTCCACCGACCACCAGTGAAACACAAATGTGTGAATTATTCGACTTCCTAGGAAAAGCATTGGACAATATTTTTATAACTTTGAACACGCATCCTAGAAATCCTGGGTCTGCCACTGAACGTAGCCTCTAATCCTCTCGTGCACCTCTTGCTTTGGATGAGTTGATCTGTAGCTTGTGTTCTCCATGATCACTCCTCATGGTTTTATATAGTGCCCACTAATTCCCCTCCAAAAGGAAGAAAGAATCTTAATCCTATTAGGATTAGGACATGAATCCTTGTAGAACACATCTCAAAGTCCTAGTAGGTTAGAATATGAGTCACCCATATTCAACAATCTCTACCTTGACTCCTATCTGTTGAAGTCACTGTGCTCCCCCAAGAACTCACCTCTAGTCGGCTCCACTTTTTTTTCCTCCCATCTTTGGGAGTTCCCCTACCACAGGGGCTCATGCACATCACCACAACGTGCGTGTCGGTATCTGGGCTAGCCCGTCTGGAAACTCCATCTGAGAGCTATTTTGTTGTGTAGTTTGGTTAACCACACCTTCTGTCCCTATAGCCCTCCATGTCATAGGTTTGCACCGTCTCCGAGCTTCACCTGCTCGTCAATACTGCGTGGTTGGTCCCATAATGTTTTCCTTCCAACAGCTTGCACGTTCTGCTCATAATTGCTGATGAGATCTGAGTACCTATTGTTGATGATACGGTTTCCTTCTCCTGATTAGGATTTTTATTAAACCTCCCATTGATTGCTCTTCCCCGGTGATTACCCATTAATCGGTATCCTCTATTGCTTTAGATACTTTTTATGATTACACACCCTTTGCAAGTAACTCGCATGACTCCACCTCGAAGTGATAACTCACAACCTTCAAGCTCAAGCAATCTCACAGATATTAGATTCTTCTTTAAGCTAGGAATACAGTGAACTCCCGTCAATGTGCGATGTGCTCTATTGTACATCTCTAATGTAAATGTTCCCACCTTAGTAATTGCATACTCCTTGCAATCCTCTAAGTGAATAGTTCCATGTGCCAGGTGTATAGATCCTTTGTCAAACATCTCTGTCATTGAACATATATAGAAGCAACAACCTGAATCTAATATCCATCTATGAGAAGTACCTGATTGGTTGATGAGTAGTACATTTGAATCATCTTTCACTATCATCACCGGGCATACTCCCCTCATTTGCTTCAAACTTGGAAAATCCTTTATCATATGACCTTCCTCATCACATAGATAGCATACACGTTTGCCTTTGCTCTTGCCTTTCTTCTTCCTGTGACTTTTGCTTTTGCTTGCAACACCTACGACAGCCAATGCTTGATCACCCGAGGATGAAGAATTCAATGACATCTTTAAGTACTCTGCCTCTAATAGATATGTCACTACCTCATTAAAGTTGAGACTGTTTTTCTCGACGAGAATACTCGTCACCAATTGCTCCCATGATGGTTGTAGAGATGATGCCAATATAACGACCTTGTTGTTCTCCTCAACTTTCTCATCCACACTAGTCAGCTCTGTGATAACCTTGTTAAAAACATTGAGATGGTCAACGAACCGTGTGCCTTTCTCTATGCGCAACCTGAACAGTTGCTGCTTCAATACCCATTGGTTTGTTAGCGAATTTTCCATATATACTTATGTTAAGTCATTCCATATTTTCTTTGGTGATTTTTCCTTAATCACCGAGTACTTTACATCATCGGAGAGACATAGACGGGTTATATTGATAGCCTTCCGCTCCATCACCTTCCATTCTTCAACAAACATATTTTCCGGGTTGTCCTCTTTAAGAGCATCGATTAATCCTTGCTGGATAGGGATATCCTTCACCACACATTGCCACGCTGAAATTTCCACCGCTGTCAAATTTCTCCACTTGATTCCACATCGTCAACATCGATATTGATTTTGTGCCACCTAGCGCTTTGTTGACCTTCTCGCAAATAAGATTAATCCAGTCTTGGCTCTGATACCACTTGTTATACTCTGATACCCCTTCTTATGCTCATCAGCCCTAGATTGGATCAGAGTTTGTGAGAAATGGCATGTGCGTGCACGGTATCAAGAACGAAATAGATGAATCTCGTAGAGAGGACCAAATAACAACAAAAAAATAATCACAACGAGAGAGAAAGATGTGGCGAAGCCGACCACAAATTCTTTAAGCACAACCTCAAAAGAGTACAAGAGATTATCACTCTCTCACAACCCTCTCGAACCTTTTAGGACGCTCGAATCCTTTCTCTATATAAAAATTTAGTGCTAAAGAATAATCTGGCCTTTAATCCTCTCGTGCATATCTTGCTTTGGATGAGTTAGTTTGTGGCTTGTGTTCTCCATAACCACCACCCGTGGCTTTATACAGTGCCACTGTTTCTCCTCCATAAGAAAATATGAATTCTAATCCTTATAAGATTAGTATATGAATCATTGTAGAACACATCTCCAAGTCTTGATAGGTTAGGATATGAGTCACCCATGTTCAACACGGTCCTCCTTGCAATATTGTTGTTCATTCCAGATGACGATTAGGATTCAATACGAAGATCTACAATTCCTGGCATTAGGAGCGATCTCTACTGTTTGATCAAAAATCAAAGGTCGAGATCAATAGCTACAATATTTTCGCTACAACAAGCTGCTACAGTATTCCCTACAATCCACTGTAGATCACTATTCACACTCTTGTAAAAACACTGTTCATGCAAATGGATGTTGCTACAGAGAAACCGGATCCGTGCAATTGCAGTCACAATCCCAAGCCAAACTAGTCCAACATACACAATCCCTTTTTAAAAAAAGGACATACACAATCCCTGTGTATAAATAAATATTCCTTGTACGATAGCTTGCGCGACCGAGCCTGTGGGCACCATAGGCCTCGACGCTGACACGTCAGTGGCTTTTCGAGGTCACGAACTGCGTTAATCACACGATTAAGGATGACATGTCACGGATAAACCCCTAGTTAATGGCTCTGATTAGCCAATTAGTTCGATTGGGCCAGGAGCCCAGGAAGGAGAGGCTCCTGCCGTGCTAATTGGTGGAGCGCGAGTGGCGCAGAGGTGGGTTGGCATCGCGCACGCGGTCCTCGTGGGGTGGTAGGGTGGTGCGGTCGTCGACGACGTGGGGAAGGCGGCAGGGAGGCTCTAACGCGTGGCTTTATCTTTTTTTCTTTTTGAGCAAGTGCTTTCCAATCCATACCTTTTTCGGAGTAATCATGTAGTAGTAGATGTATTGATGCAAATGATGTTGAGGTGATGCCGGGTGAAACCTTGGTGGCGGCTGATGTAGTGATCAGGAAAAACCGGATGATCATGACGACAGACCCATGGGGCCAGTTGTTGCCTCGCCTGCTGTGGTGTTGGGCGACGCTCACATGGACGGAGTTGTCGTCTCACCTGCGGCAGTGATGATGGTGACTGGTCGTGCTATCAAGGTGGATGAAGTCGGGGTGGTCAAGGTTGCCGCTAAACCGGTCGTTACCTCACCTGTTGTAGTGTTAGGCGATGCCACTGAGGTGGATGCTGCTGAGGTCGTCGTCTCGCCTGTTGAGGTGGTGATGGACAACAAAATGGCCATACGAAGTTCAAAATTAGCTAGGGCTCTTCGGCTTGCGATGGTTTCTGTGGATGATCCGATGGAGCGTAGGCAAAGTGAACGAATCAAGTATCAGCAGTCAGGTGATGAGGACTTGCTCAAGAAGGTTGTGCGGCGAGCGAAAATTTGTAATCTCGAACTTGATCCAAGTAAGTCTAGTAATATAATTTCCATTTTGTCTTTTTCTGAAGAGCAAGTTATTGAAAAAGCTATTAGCATTGGAATTTCATTAGGAGATGATAATGCACAGATTGCTAGTACTATTAAAAGTATTAAGAATCTTGAAGTAAGAAGGCTAAAAAAACAATGGAAATGTAGATGCTGAGGAGTTGGAGGATGAGGATTAGGATCGCATTGATATCTCAACCCTTAATCAGTTATGTAGTGATTTAGATGATGGTTTTTTTAGAGGATGACCACTCTAAGTTTACATTGGTAAGAAATAAAAAGAGGACGTCCAACTCCAGAAAGAAGAGAGATAAAAGTTCTCATAATATGCCAATCAAATTAAAACTAAATGAAAGGTCTTTTTTTTTTTGGAATAACAAAGGTCTAGGAGACTTGGCTAAACATTGTTACAATTAGATTTTGTGGCTATTCTTGAAACTGGTAAAAAAGACTTTTCAGGGTCTAGGCTAAATCATTTTTGTGGTGGACGGAATTTTTTGTGGCATATTTCTCCGCCACAAGGACGGTTGGGGGGTATCCTGTTAGGGGTAGACCCTCGAGTTTACGATATTGGTTCTATAGATGCTGGTGATTTCTATATAAAGTTTCATTTAAAAAATAGAAATGATGATTTCTAATGGGTTCTTGTAGTTGTTTACGGTGCAACTCAAATTCAATTCAAGGAGAAGTTCCTCATTGAATTGGTTCATGCCTGTATGAAAGAGTCACTTCCCATTTTAGTTGGGGGTGATTTTAATATCATCAGGCACACGGGTGAAAAAAATAATGATAATTGATGCTAGATGGTCTTTCTTGTTTAATGCTGTGATTAATAATTTGGATTTAAGGGAAATTGATTTATCTGGTAGACAATATACTTGGTCCAACTCATTAGATAACCCAACCTTTGAAAAATTGGACGGAGTGTTAATGAGCACATACTGGGAGCAAAAATTTTCATTGGTTACAGTCAATGCTCTTGAAAGGTCTTTGTCTGATCATACACCGTTGCTTTTAAATTCGGGAGTAGCCTCTTATAGCGGGAATCATCTTTTATTTAAATTTGAATTAGGTTGGTTGTGTAGGGAGGGTTTTAGGGAGTTGGTGACTGATGTGTGGAATAAGGAAAATAGAGGTAATTGATGTGCTGGTGGCCCGATCTTCCGAAAGGTACTAATAAGTCGATTGTGGAGAACACGATGTTGATGATCCAAAGGCTCCGACCAAAACAAATCGAACCCCTCGCAATCACTACACCACTACTCCGATAGTTATCAACCGTTCCGAACATGGTTGACCTCGCCAAGAAGGCTATCTCCTGCAAGCGAATCAAGAACACAAGCAAGAGAGTAGAAGATGTAATATGAAATTGTATTACGAATAAATCTTTAAGCTCATAAAGTTGGGGTTCCTCAACTGAACTTGCGGCGAGACTGCTAAGCAGAATAATCTCTTAAGAAAAACCCAAGGAAAATTAAAGGGGTGTGGCCTCCTTATATAGGGGAGGGAGAGCCACACATAGAATAGAACTAAAGGGGTGGTACTATTCATGGGGGTATTGTTCACGTGAACAGTACCGCCATGAACAGTGCGGCCCAAGGAGGGGAGCCCATATGGGCCAAGTCAACCCACTCATTACATAGCCTAATTTGGTCCAAACAGGTGACGTAACACCTTCTTTTGATGATTGCGGTGTGTACAGAAGGAATTTGGAGGTGAGGATGGATCCGTTTGAAAGAGGATGAGATAAGCTTTCCATCAAGTACTCGTGGACCTTAAACGGACTTCGTATGTAAAAGTTATGCATATTTGACGTCGATGCTATCTCTGGAGGCCGAGTTGGATGCTTGGTACGTGGAGTAGCACCAAGGCATGTAGATATAGCACCATGGCATGTAGACATAGCACCATAGCATGTAGACCAAGCTTGGCTCGTATGAGTAGACGTAGCTTGGTCCAACTGGGAAATATGGCAGTGCAGCAGCCGAAAGTCCTATCGGAGAAGATGTGGTTGAAGTAGAGGATGCCGTGCAACGGGTCGAAGTAGTGGTTGCATCCTTAGGGTTGATGTCCTCATCATCCTTCCTTTCTTGAATTTGAGTCGTCCTCGACTCAATCATTGTCTCCAAATCATCACTTTCCTGCAAAAGGTTAGTAGCAACAGGAGACAAAGAAACATGCATATCTTCTAATGTATCTTTGTACGCCGCACAGTTTGACAAAGTCGCTCCCAGAATTAAATCAATTTGGTGTTCAATCCCTCTAATATGTGGCAGTCCCGGGGGTATTTCAGCAAGATCAGAGTTGGTTGCAAGCATGACACAACCCTTTAATTTAATTCCCTCAGTCCTAGAACTAGGTGCCAACCTCTCTTTCTTAGGTGGGAAAACATTCTTCACTACTTGCTGATTTTCAGATTCATGTTCAAGTTCTTTCTTCTCATTTTCAGCTAGCTCTATATCACATTTCACAATTTCAATAGGTGTCAAAGGTAGCGAAGTTATTTTCTTTTCTTTCTGCATAAGAGAGTACTTATTGCTTCTACCATGATGAGTTGCATCGGTATCAAATTCCCATGGATGACCTGATAAAAGTGAGCAGACTTGCATAGGCACTACGTCGAAATCAGTAACATCATGATAGGAACCAATGGAAAAATGCACCCTCGCAAATTGTGTTACCTTCACCTTACCGCTGTTGTTGAATCACTGAATGTGGTATGGGTGAGGATGCGCACGTGTGGTCAAGCCAAGCTTCTTGACCAACCCTGAATTCACCAAGTTATTACTGCTCCCGCCATCAATTATGACACGAACACGGCAATCCTTGACGATGAGGAACATCTGAAACAAATTATGGCGCTGTAGCTTCTCCGTTTGCTCCCTTTGAGTGCTCAATACTCGCTGCACAATTGGGGTCCTATAATTCTCTGTAGCAGCGGCACCTAAAATTTCCTCACCATCGCTATCTGCCTCATGATCATCATCATTACCTGCAAGGTTAGCGGCAAGAGCATATTCATCCTCAACATCACTAGCACTTACATAACCACCGTCGTCTGTCGCAATATACACTCGCTGACTTAGGCAATCTCTCATGAAGTGGCCCATCCCTTTACAACGGTAGCACACAATTCCCGTCGTACAAAACGTGGAAGCAACCGATGAAGAGCTCTGCGCTGGTGCCTGCACACTAGTAGATTTGCTCGTCTCGGGTGCGCGTGATGATGGGGCGGTCTTTGACGAACGCCCTACTCACGAGAGGGGGCAGCAGACCGAAAACAGAGGTGGGTCAGGTGTTGGCTTGCCCGCGTCGATCTCGATGTAGACGTACTTCCAAAGTTGCTCCTGGTCCTTTGTTGTCTACCCTGCAATTCCTTTTCTACCAAAGAAGCAAGCTGGAACAACTTATTGATATCATTATAGTCTTTGTAATCAATTATGTCCTGAATTTCACGCCTTAAGCCCCCATAAAAGCAAGACATCTTATTCTCCTCATCCTCGACAATATTACAACGCAGCATGCCTATTTGTAGTTCTTGATAATATTCCTCGACAGATCTATTATCTTGGTCTAAACGCTGCAATTTCTTAAGCATATCACATATAAAAGCAGGCGGAACAAATCTAGCACGCATAGCTACCTTCAATCTATCCCATGTATCAGGTGTTAAGCCAGAATTAACTACTTGATTCCACCAAATGATAGCAAAATCTTTAAATTCACTAATAGCTTGTCTGACTCTATGCACTTCAGGAACTAGATGGGCATTAAATTTTTGTTTAACTGTCATCTCCCAATCTAGATAAATTTCAGCATCATAAACACCCGCAAAAGATGGTATGGTAAATTTAACTTTAGCAAATGGGTCATCATTAACACGAGCATTGTGGTGCTAAAAATCATTAACCACTGCAAGTCACCCTTTTCAGTACTGTATGAGAAGCTCTAGATGTACTGCTCGGAGAATTTGCGCATTATCTCTGCACACCCAAAGAATCCATTCAGTCGAATTGATGAGGAGGAAGAAAAATTGATTGGAATGGGTTGGTTTACATACCTTGAGCTCCGACAGTGCATCTACGTCCTATCGACATGTGCTTAGACGGTGATGGGCGAAGGGGTTCCCGACGGTGGTGGTCATCGCCAGCCGGCCGATGATCTAAAAGACGATAAGGTGGTTGGACTGACGGAGGAGCAGGGAGGGGAGGGGATTCAGAGGATGAGTGAAGCTGATGAAGCCGAGGGGATGGACAGGAGGGGAGACGCCGAGACGGTGGCTGGGGAGCTAGATCGAGGGGGCAACGGGGGAGAAAGAGGGAGGGAGCGGCAGACGTAGCGGAGAGGGGTGGCGGAGGAGGGAAAGGAAGGGAACGAGAGCGAGCGACGGTCCTGATCTAACAAAGGGCGGTGGTACGTTTGGCCCTCCAACGTGGACGACAGGAGTGGCACGGCCGAAGGGGAGGAAGGGGGCAACGACAGCGACACGGGTGGAAGAGGAGGAGGTGAAGGGGAGGTGGGGGCGGCGCGGGCCAAAGGGAGGAGGTGAAGGGTAAGAGGGGGGCAAAGGGGCGGCGCGGGAGAAGAGGAGGAGCTGAGTGGCGAGTGCATTGCGGGCGAGGAGGCGACTGGCTGGGGCGGCACGGGCTAAGGGGCGGGGCGCCATGCAAGGGCGAGGCCGATTCGGGAGGCTGAGGCGGCTAGGGCTCTGGCTTGGTGAAGGAGGCATGCGATCCAGAAATCCGACAACTCGCAGGCCCTCGAAGCGCAACTGCGCGCTGGAGGCCGAGACGACACCTCGACGCGAATTTAAAAAACGCAGGGGGGTTTTCACAATGTCGCCGACATGGATGCTCCCAAAGGGCAGCGATCTCTTCCGCTATAAGAAAGAGAATATGATTGTGCTAGAGTAAGATACAAAGCAATTTTTTGTACAACATCAAACTGAAATAGTTCTTCACAAAACTTTTCAGTGCTCATCAACAATTGTGTTAGCTGAATAACAGAATAAGTAATGCCCATTGTCACAGTGCAACAACTGTACGATTTTGAAATTAAGGTTCCACCTGGCATCGCAGTGGATTATGTATGATAGTCTTGTTTGGTTGAGCCGCTTTTAGATACCCGGGCATTTGACTAGCTATTTTTTTCTTAAGCAAGTTGCAAGCGGATATGTTAGTGAATCACATGAAACATATATACTTTTTATTGTTAGGATGTACAGTATGTGTGCCATGCATGTCAATGTATAATTTATGTGATATCCTTCGATAGTGTTTCCATCTTGTATTTCTATATAGTTGGAAACCTATATGTACATGTGATACATTGTACTTTATGTATATTGAATCGAAGGAATACCGTCATTGTGTGACTCATTCCCCAAAATTACATGGTATCAAAGTGCGTCCAATCCTGAATCGCACCCTTCTCCATCCTTGCGCCAGCACCTTCTTCCTCTGTGTGTCACCCTCCCTCCACCCCGCCACTCCAGGTCGGACATGATGGGTTCTCCTACCCCGCCATGCCATCTTGGGACTCAGTGGGGCTTGTCAATGCTTTCCAAACTGTCGAAGTTGACTACGAGCAATCAAATATAACCACAAGTGCACAGGTTAATTGTATCTTTTCACCCGGAGTATTACAAGGTTATTGTATCCACAAAGAATAGACTAACTTCGCCTAGGGTTCAACAATCTAATTTTCATCTAACAACCTAGGGTAAATGAATATGTGTGATAAATATGATCCAACTTCAGTAAAAAGATAGCTAGGCACAAAGTAATAAGCCTAAGAGCTAGAATAGATCTAACTAGGTTTAGGAAATGGGTACTAAGGATCTAAGGTCGCAATGCTAAAATAATGGAAGAATAAGGTGCTTGATCAAACACTACGATGGCTCTCACCCTACAGTCCAATACTACCTTTTTCACTGGTTCACCTATCACGTGAAAATGCTATTCTTAGCGTAGCATGCACCGTACAACTTGATATAGTTCCGCTCACTAGATCTAAACACCATGTCTAAACCAAGGGCTAATCAATCGATACAACTGATTACCGACTAAGAAACAAACATGATATCAAGAAGACACACAATAGTATGATCATAGATGTAAAATATAATAACCATCATATCAAAGCATAATAACAAAGGAAGTACAGAGGAATGCTTACAACCAAAAAGATTACAGAAACAACAGACTCCAGCAGCCTTCCAGCATAGACACTCTGGATCCTGGGCTCTACTTAGAACCATCCCTAATTAGATCCTAATTATAGCCCCCTAAAATTAAAGAGGCTAATTATAACCCTAATTATTATACAGGCCAATTAGAGCCCTCTCTAATCCTCTAATATCTAATCTAGACCTAATTTCATGGACGAACATTGCTCTCGCCTAGCCAGAGTGGCGAGGGGAGAACTCAAAGATTGGATGATTTGGAGGGCATCCCTGGGGTCCTATTTAAAGTCCAAGTGGCTGGAGGGTCGTGTCATGGACATGGTAGAGTTGGAAACAACTGGTTTGAAGAGTTTGAATTCAGAATCTCCTTCGTGTTCGAGTCAGTTTGTACTTTATTTTTGTGCAAATAACCTTCCGGAGGCCATGACTTTCTCTCTTGAACTCGAAATTGAGTAGTTATTTTTTCATTTTTAGCTAACACATAGGACTTCAACTTTCTATTTGTGGAGGTTTTCCGAAAACGCTTTCTCCGTTGCCGAATTTCCTTGGAATTTGGCTCTGCTCTGAGTCGATTCTCCGTCTTGATCGCCTTGCGCGTCCACACTCATCGTCGAAACTCCAAATTAGGTTAATGAGGAATCTAAATTGTACTGTGCAAAGAGATCTACAAAGTTTTAGTTATGGGTTTTCCCCTTTGAAGCCGTTTCAGACGCAAAAAGTTCGTTGCAAGATAATGGACTGATTCTACCCCATTTCTTGACGAGGCAAATATGGAATCTCCTAATCTCTTTTGCATTCCTTTCTTCAAGAATTGTGTGGAATCATACAAAAGAAAGAGAATGAGTTTATCTATTCAATTGTAGGTCCCACAAATGATTTATCCTTAGAAATTGGCGTGCACATAGCAATCTTTTATGTCATCATGTCGTCGACCCATCGAAGACTCGGTGTTTCCATCGTAACTTTTTTGTTTGAACTCCAAATTGGGAAAATGATATATGCATTTCAATCATCTCGATGAGTGAATCATCTTGGGAGCCTCCAAATTGGGATTTGAAAATGTCTTGACCACTGAAATCTCATAGAATGGATCTTCGGAACCGATCGATTTGCCGGTTCAGGAGCAGACTTTTCCAAATGAGTGAATTTGGCATGAAAATCACCTGAAAAGTTATGTTTTCTTGTAATACAACACATTTGCACATATATATCAAATATGGATGGTTAGTGGCATAAAATGCAGCATTAACGATGCATGTAGCAGAAAATGGAACCATAGGAGAGTATGAATTACGTATAAAAACAATGCCATCAAACACCATGACGCTTCAACAACCCCCCTCACATGAATGGTATATGGACACAGCTGCCACCATTCACATGGCATCCGATCCCGGTAACCTATCAATTATTTGTCGTTCTTCTCCACCTTCCTCTCATATTATTGTTGGCGATGGTACTTCCTTGGTTGTTACTCACTCTGGCCACAATACCATCCCTAAATCTATTTGCCATCTTTTTCTACAAAGCATTCTTTTTACTCCTCGTCTCATTAAAACATTGCTTTCTCTGTGAAGGGTCTTCCAACTAAGAGCGAGATCCTTAGGTGCAATAGTTTGGGGGGAACCTACCCACTCTATGCTACGTCACCTCGCGCTCATGTCACCTCCACCGACAGGACTACATTTAGGCATTATTGTCTCAGTCACGCCGGTCATGATGCCCTTCATCGTCCTGCGAGCTCCAATTTTCCTTTAACCAAAAAATAAAAGAAAACACTACTCTTTGTCATGCTTATCAATTAGGCCATCATGTTAGGCTTCCTTTCAATGTTTCAACGAGTCATACGACTCACCCTTTTGATATCATCCACTGTGACTTGTGGACATATCCAATAATAAGCATTTCTGGTTACAAATATTTCTTTGTTATCTTGGATGATTTTACTCACTATATATCTTTGGACATTTCCCCTTCGTCTAAAATATAATGTGTTTAAAATTGCACCCAATTTCCACGCGTTCATCACTACTCAATTCTCCACCAACATACGTGCCATCCAATGTGACAATGGTCAGGAATTCAATAACAATCTTCTTCGTCAATTCATTGACACAACATTTCTTTGCGCCTCTCTTGTCCTCGCACTTCCCAGCGGAACGACAAGTCCGAACAGGTTATCCGCACAGTGAACCACATTTGTACGCACCTTGCTTTTCCAGGCTAGCATGTCGCCATTCTACTGGGTAGAAGCACTGCACGCTGCCACTCATCTTCTTAGGGCTTGTTTGGGTGTTTTAGTTTTAAACAACCATAGCAATAAAAAATCACCATTTTTATAATTGTCATTCAGGTGATACACCAGTTTTTAGAAACCGCAACTTTTTACAGTTTCGAGGGATTCCATTGTGTGTTTGGATGTTGCAGTATTTTGCACAATATTTTGTTTTTAAGAATAGCTGTTAGATGATCAAATCCGTAGACGTATTGTACAGTGCACTCTACCCATATGCAGATTCTCGCAAAGTGTGAGATCCCGCACATATAATAAATGAATATGTATTTGTTAGAGATAAAGAAATGCATTAACTTTTTTCCTGAATGATCTTTAGACGGAGAACTACATCTACACACACATACATCTACAGTCCCAATAGTTTTTTTTACTATTACATGGGGAAATTTCTTGAAGCGGAAGAGGAGAAATGTTAATAGTTCATCATCTGATCATATCGGGCAGAGAGACACGTAAGGCAGAGGCACATCTCTTCAGTTAAAAAAAAACTAGTACAGAGTGGAGTTTCAAATACTCTAAAAAAACCCGTAGTTTTAGACATACCATGGTTTCTAAAACTACAGAGTTTGTTACGTCCAAACACCTCATGGTTTTCTAAAACCATAGTATTTCTCAAAACCATGGTATTCTTCCAAAACTCCGTAAAACTACAACACTCAAACAGCTCCTTAACCTCCGCCCGACTAAAACCTTGAATTTTTCCACACCTTACGAATCCCTTCTCCACAAAATAGCATCCTACTCAAATCTTCGAGTTTTTGAATATCTGTGTTATCCCAACACTCATGCATATTGCCCCACAAACTCGCATCTCATTCCCATCCGTGTGTCTTTCTTAGATATCCTTCCAACCACAAAGGCTATTGGTGCATGGACATTTTCACATGCCGAATCGTTATTTCTCGGCATGTTGTATTTGACAATCTTCGTTTCCTTTTGACACCACACCTTACGAAACACATAATCCAGGAACTTACGATTTTATTTCAACGGTTTTGGATGCCACATCCCTTTCCTTTCCTTTCCCTTCCCTGACACGTCCAATTTTACTTCCCACTGCTCCTCCTGTTGTCGTGGCATTGCCTATACGGATGCAGATTGGACTGGTTGTCCAGACGCGCAGCGTTCCACCTCATGCTATTGCTTGTTCCTTGGTGAGAACTTGGCGTGTTGGTCATCGAAACGCCAAAATACCATTTCTCAGTCCAACGCGGAGGCCGAATATTGAACAGTGGCTAATGCCGTAGCCAAGGATATATGGCTTCGGCAACTTCTTCAGGAGTTGCGCTATCCTCTTTGAAAGGCCACGATCGTGTTTTGCGACAATATCAATGCCGTCTACGAGTCTAGTAACCCAGCCTAACATCAACGCACGAAGCACATTGAGGTTGATATACGCTTTGTTCTTGATCGCGTTGCCATGGGGTAGTTTCGTTTGCTACATATTCCCCCATCATCACATCTCGTCGACATCTTCACCCAGGGATTGTCATCATCGCTCTTCCTCGACTTTCAGGCCAGTCTTAACGCCTGTCAAGCAGCCAGTGCGACTGCGGGGGAGTGTTAGCATGTATAGTATGTGTGCCATGCATGACAACGTACTGTTGATTCGATATTCTTTATAGCGCTTCCATCTTGTAATTCTGTATAGTTGGAAACCTACCTGTACATGTGATACATTGTACTCTCTCTCTCTGTATATATACTAGAGTCTGTGCGCTATATAGCGCCATATGTAGAGTTTTAGGTATATTTTTTCTGAATCGAGGATGTCCTAGAGGAGGTCCTAGAAGTCTTGAGGAGGTCTGAGAGATCCTGGAAGAGGTCCTGAGGTTCTGGAGGAGGTCCTGAAGGAGGTCCTGAGAGAGGACCTAGAAGAGGTCCTGAGGTAGGTCCTAAAGGTCCTAGAGGAGGTCTTGAGGGAAGTCCTAGAGGTCCTGGAAGACGTCCTGAGGAGGTCTTGGAGAAGGCCCTGAGAGAGGTCCTGGATAGGTCCGGAGGTCCTGGGGGAGGTCCTGAGGAGGTCTTGGAAGAGGTCCTGAGGTCCTTGAGGAGATCCTGGAGGAGGTCCTGAGGGAGGTCCTGGAGGAGCTCCGGAGGAGGTCCTGGGGGAGGTCCTGCGGAGCTCCTGGGGGAGATCCTAGAGGAGGTCCTGAGGGAGGTCTTAGAAGATGTCCTGAGGAGGTCCGGGGGGAGGTCCTGAGGGAGGTCCGGGAGCTTCTGGATGTCTTGGAGGAGGTTCTGTGGGAGGTGCTGGAGGAGGTCCTGGGGGAGGTCCGGAGGTCCTGAGGGAGGTTCTGAAAGATGTCCTGAGGAGGTCCTAGGGGAGGTCCTAGAGGAGATCCTGGGGGAGGTCCTGAGGAGGTCCTGAGGTCCTGAGGAGGTTCTAAGGAAGGTCCTGGAAGAGGTCCTGAGGAGGTCCTAGAGGAGGTCCTGAGGGACGTTCTGGAAGATGTCCTGAGGAGTTGCTGGAGGTCCTGGAGGAGGTCCGGAGGGAGGTCCTAGAGGTCATGGAGGTTCTGGAGGTCCTAGAGGAGGTCCTGAGGGAGGTTTGGATGAGGTCCTGATGGAGGTCCTGGAAGGGGTCCTGGAGGAGGTCCTGGAAGAGGTTCTGAGGTCCTGGAGGAGATCCTAGAGGTCCTAAGGAGGTCCTGAGGAGCTACTGGAGGAGGTCTTGGGGGAGGTCCTGGAGGTGCTGGAGGTTTTGGAGGTCCTGCGGGAGGTTCGGAGGAGGTCCTGGAGGAGGTCCTAACGGAGGTCCTGGAGGAGGTCTTGAGGTCCTGGGGAGAGGTCCTGAGGAGGTCTTGAAAGAGGTCCTGAGGTTCGAGAGAGATCTGGAGGTCCCGGAGGAGGTCTTGAGGAGGTCTTAGATGTCTTTGGAAGAGGTCCTGAGGAAGTCCTGGAGGAGGTCCTGAGGGAGGTCCTGGAAGATGTTCTGAGGAGCTCCTGGGGGAGGTCCGGAGGAGGTCCAAGGGGAGGTCCTGAGAGAGGTTCGGAGGAGGTCCTGAGGGAGGTCCTCAGGAGGTCCTGAGGTCCTGGATATCCTGGAGGTCCTCAGGAGGTCCTGAGATCCTGGAGGAGATCCTGGAGGTCCTGAGGAGGTCTTGAGGGAGGTCCTCGAGGTCCTGAGGAGGTCCTGGAAGATGTCCTAAAGAGCTCCTAGAGGAGGTCCTAGGGGAGGTCCTGAGGAGGTCCTGAGGTCCTGGAGAAGGTCCTGAGAGATGTCCTGAGGAGGTCCTAGAAGAGGTCCTGAGGTCCTGGAGATCCTGGAGGTCTTGAGGGAGGTCCTGGAAGATGTCGTAAGGAGCTCTGGGGAGGTCCCAAGAGGTCCTCTGAGGAGGTCCCGGAGGTCCCGGGGGAGGTTCGGAGGAGGTCCTAGAGGAGGTCCTGAGGAAGATCCTGGAGGTCCTGGAGGAGATCCTGAGGGAGGTCCTAGAGGAGGTCCTGAGGTCCTGGAGGTCCTGAGAAGATCCTGGAGGAGGTCTTGAGGGAGGTCCTAGAGGTCCTCGAAGAGGTCCTCGAAGATGTCCTAAGGAGCTCCTGGAGGAGGTCCTGGGGGAGGTCCGGAGGAGGTCCTGGAGGAGATCCTGGAAGAGGTCCTAAGGTCCTAGGGGAGGTCCGGAGGTCCTGGAGGAGGTCCCGAGGGAGGTCCTAGAAGAGCTCCTAAGGAGGTCTTGAGGGAGGTCCTGAGGGAGGTCCTGAGGTCATGGAGGGTCCTGGGGGAGGTCTAGAGGAGGTCCCGAGGGAGGTCCTAGAAGAGGTCCTGAGGAGGTCCTGGAAGACTGCAAAGAATTTCTAGAGTTGTTCAACAACATTTTTTAGGAAGCAGTAAGCAATAAATCTGAACGCTCAATGCAACATAATGGAAATCTAAGACTACCAGGGTGGAGTTCTCAGGACTCAAGGTCAATCAACATACTTTCTCTCCACCGAAGAAGAGCTTCCAAAAGAGGCAAACTTGTGTGCCTATCAACCATGGCAAGTGAATCAAATACTCGCTAATAGCTTGGATCAAATGGCCGGAGGTACTGCCCATCCTGCTTATTTGTCAAAAATAGAAATCTAGACTTGGATATAGTTTATGTTATACCTATAGCATTTTCCCTGGTGAGTGTTGACATAGCTAGTATAATTTGACATCATGCTCGTTTGGATGGTACAAACATGCCTAAAAAAACAAGACGATATCGAGCCAAGTTGTGCTTCTATGCTCTCTAAATAGGTGAAAAGCACAAATCCTAAAGTTGTACTGTTAGCAGTGCTGTACGTCGCGACGACCTAAAGTATTGAAAACTACACAGTAGTAGGGGAAAAAACTTTTGAAAGAAACAACATCGTGCCCAAAAAAACGCTAACAAATAATCAGCATTCTCTGATATCAACATCTATGAACATGTGTACAGTATGGTTTAGCTCGAGTGGACCCAAAACCCCACCGCCGATGCCTCGCATGAAGAAGTCCGCGACGCGGGCTCGACGCCGAGCACGCGAGCTTGTCGTCGAGGCGGCGTGCGCTGAGGCGCTACGACCTCCACCGCGAAGGCCAGGTCATGGTCGATCGCTCGTGGGAGGTGGCGGGCCCGGGCCCGTGCTCGAGTGGCGTGGTGGGAATGCGCTGCGAGCGCGAGGTCGGGGACGGGGAGGGGAGTGCGGAGAGGAGGCGTCTCCGGTCGCAGCGGCATCGGGAGGCGCCGAGAGACGGGAGACGCGGGGGGAAGAGGGAGGAGGTCAGACGACAGAGGCGAAGCATCGTGTTGGAGCACTCCACCCGAGAGATCGAGGGGGCCGCAGGGGAAGAAGACGGACGGAGCGGTGGCGCTAGTGGAGGAGGGTGGCGGAGGAAGGAGAGGAAGGAAGGGATCGGTGGCAGACGGCAGTGGCCGGGAGAGAGAGGAGGTGGCAGGCGATCTTTGGTGGAGAGAGCGGCGGAGGAGAAGGGCGAAGATGGACGGGAGGGAGGCGGAGGTGGTGGCAGTGAGGAGATCGAGGGGAGGCGAGGGGAAGACGGAGGGTCGGATCTGTTGGTGGAGTAGGGTGACACAGGAGGGAGAGGAAGGGGAACGCGCAAGCAGGAACGACGCGAAGCATCGCGGGCACGCAAAGCCAAAAAAATATCCGATGGACGCAAACGAGGGAGACGGTCGATCTAGCGGCGAAGAAGAATCGAGGCGACGTGGCCCGCCCCTCCATCGGCCCTCCCGGCCTCCTTTAATACCTTCAGGATTGAATCAATGGAATGACATCACCGTGTGTGGCTCATTTCCCAAACTTACATTCATAACTTCTTTTTTCACATCAACTTTAAAAATAAGCATAGCACAACACAACAAATGCAAACTGAGCCTAAATATCCGTGATTAAAAAAATACTAAAAAAACTAGTGAAAATGATACGGCGAGAAATAAAGCTACTCTGTCCCTAGGAAGGAAAGGGGGAAAACGTCCATAATTTGTTTTACTGGGCTCAGTGCTATGGAAATGTGATGGAAATGGAGTAGTTAGGCCGAAACTGTAGTTTTTTAGATAGGCCCTGTTTTCTGTTTGAGGCCTAACGATTAGCGAATACCCAATGTATACTTGGGGCTGATAGTTATTCATTTGGGGCCCAGTTATCCTTGTTTCTTTCTTTTCTGAACGAGAATCCTCGTTTCTTTTTCTTCTTCTTTGAAGAATCGCTAGCTAACCAGCTATGATCGTAACTCAGATGAAAATTATGGCTTTCTTAATTTGTTAACGTTTTCTCTGTTAATAATGTTCAGTTTTGATTGTGAAGTGAACAAGAAGTACTTCACCAATTAAACACAACAGCATGCATAACAGCTATAAATCAAAGCGAGAGAACTCGCAACTGCAGCATGAAAGCAATGGCAAATGGCTGTTTCCCGAGCAGACGTGACTATGGTTTCTGCAGGCTTCTAATCGACCAGGATACTCATCACTCATCAGGGTGCAGTTAACGTCAACATGGAGCCGATGTTAAGAACACCGAACTGTCATCACTCATCAGCTTTGACTTTTGACAGTAGCCATCGTCCCACCGCAAAGTAGTGGACCTGAATGATGGCTGAATCTCCCACCGGCGCAAGGGAGGAGCCAAAGTAGAGCAGCAGATAAGCACAAGACATGCATAATTGCATACATACATAGAGCTCCACAAGGAGATTGATAAGGAGTATTTGAGTACTTTGAGTACCTAGGCCTGTTTGGTAGGTTTCTGCTCTCGGATTCTTAACCAGCGGGAGTCCAACCAAACATCATAGCTCCTCATTTTATAGAATCGGGATTAGTTGAGGAGCGAAGCAGGTCGTAGTTCATTTTGGTGGAGTGAGATTGAGGTTAGGGGTGCAAGTGGACATGGACTGCCCGCAAGCCCACTTAGCCCATCTCCAAAAAAACGCTAAGCGAACACCCACGGCGTCTTGGAAAATGAAGTGGTCAACTCGCGGACGCCGCTCTGTGTTCACGTACCCACTTAGCGCTTAGCACCGCGTGGTCCGCCGCCCTCCACGCCTTGTGGCCATGGTGGTGCCCCTCGCGGCCTCGCGTCAGATCTGCCGCGGCGAGGGCGCAAGGGGCGGCGGATCCAACCGGGTGTGGCGGAGAGGGCGCATGGGCGCGATTCTGGAGGGAGCCGCGGCAGCGCGACGGACGGCAGATCCGGAGGCGCCGCAGAGGTGCACAGGAGGTGGATCCGCAGGTCTGCTGGTGCCGATGGTATGGCGGAGGCGGGGCTCTCCACAGCGGCGGGAAGAGTCATCTTGGCGGTTGGTGGTGATGAACAACGACATCTGTCGACGGCGAGTCTGCGACCATGAGAGTGCCACTATCCAAGAAGTTTGCGTCCTCCCTTCCTCTTGCGCTTCTTGATTCATCATTTGCTAGTTTTTTGTTGCGTGTGCGATTCGATTTGTTGTTGCGTGTGCTTGCTCGCTGCAGATCTAGAAAACGACCCAAGGAGAAGAGGAAGAGGGTGGAGGAGGATAGCCGACCCAAGGAGACGAAGACGAACAAGGTGAGTGTGCCTGCTTTGCATACATTTTTTATTCCCCTTGCCTTTTCATGTCTCTCACACAGATTCCGATCCAAACATGATTCTATATGTATAGGCTACGAAATTTCTGTGAGAATCTTGCATTCCAAACATGATTCTATATGAATTTCATGGAAAGAAAGGGGGAATTGAAATCCCTGTCCAGAATTCGCTGCACACCCTTCACCGGTTTAGTAGTATTTCACTGGCTGACTAGCTATGTCCTCCTTGACAGTCGACACATAATGGAGTTTTGGTGCCTCTTTTATGTTTCTGTAATTGTGTTTGTTTTTCTTGGCAAATGTGTTTGTTTTTCTTGGCAAATGGAGCCAAGGTTCTTATTTTAGTGAAAGGCACTAGCCTCCTTGTACTCGCATCTGAAGATAGATTTTTGGTGCAGACTTTGTTCTGAATTCTGTACATGAACTTTGTTAGTCTAAAGCTATAGCTGTTACAAAAATGATAGCGAATTATTCACAAACGAAAAGGTAAAAGAAATTGAGTTTTCTTGAATCTTCAAGAAAATCTTGGTCAACTAGTTAGTTTGACCTTCTCTTGTATACACAGAGGGAAATTATTTACATTTCATTTATGTATATATGCATCTGAGCTTTCTCTTCTTGTTCAGCTGGCCTTCTGACAAATTGCAGATTCTGATAAGAAAAAAAGAGAGATTTAATAGTATTTCACTGACTGAAACTAGAGCTCTAAGCTTTTATTCTGTTGTCACCACTACTTATATTCTGAAGACTAGATTGTCACTAGGCTATTATTTTGCTCTTCTTGTTACTATTCAGTTTAGTTTTATTGATTCTGCTTAATGGCTATGTACATATTTTAATTCACTTGTTCTCTTTGTTTCCTAGAGAGGATGTTCACCATCGGCTACTCTACGGAGTTTACAAATTCGGTCTCCAGTTGCAGCATTTGTGAGGTCGCCAGGGATAAAATTGTTGTTGTCTCCGCTTGGGGCATTGGTAAGAGCGGCAATATTGAAACAAGGGATGAGGTCTCCATCCCCATCGACACCATGTTGTACTGTACATTTTCCATCACTGACGAGGTCTCCGTCCCCGGCGAGGACTTCATCTAGTGAGTTTACTTCCATGTTCTTTTTACTGCAGTAATTTCTAATGCTGTAACATAAATATGTAGTTATTCTAATGTTGTTAGAATGATGAAATAGTGAATTCACTTCAAATAATGATGTTGCATTGATTTGTCTATATCAAGTTGAAAGTAGTATTTTTTTTCATGATAAAAGCTCTAAACGTAAACCACGCAAGTTGACATCTATTATATGGAAGGAGGCCGAGCCAATATATCGTGATGGAAAACTTGTAGAAGGAAGGTGCACACATTGCCACCAAACCTTTCCAGCATCTCGTGACTCGGGAACTAGCCAAATTGGTAGACATTTGAAAGTGTGTGAAATGAGAATTAAAATGCATGATATAGTAGATAAAATGCACTCTTCAGCAACTTCACCTGAAGGAGTTGTCTTGAAAGATTGGAAATTTGATCCCAATGTCTTGCGTAGAGAACTTGTGTGAATGGTTGTCCTCCATGAGCTGCCCTTCTCTTTAGTGGAGTATGATGGCTTTAGATCTTTTGTGGCTAGTTTAAACCCCCTGTTCAAAATGGTTTCTAGAACAACTGCTCAAGCTGACTGTATTACATCTTATAAGGAGCATAGGTTGGTTTTGCGACATTTTTTGAAGAACTGCAATGGTAGAGTATCATTGACCGCCGACACGTGGACCTCAAACCAGAATCTAGGATATTTATGCATTACATGTCATTTTATTGACAATGAATGGAATGTTCAAAAAAGAATCATAAGATTTTGTCTTATGGAGACTCCACACAATGCATTGAACATGTATAATGTAATATTGAAGAGCATTCAGGATTGGCACATTGAGGATAAACTCTTCAGCTTTACATTAGACAATGCATCGATTAACACTGCAATGATCAACTTCTTAAAAGAAAATTTACTAGAGAAGTGTCTTCTACATTGCCAAGGTAAATTGTTTCACATTCGTTGTGCTTCTCATGTCTTCAATATTATTGTCCAAGATGGTTTAAAGGCAATGGATACTATGATTGATAACATTAGAAATAGTGTCAAGTATGTCAAGAGTTCGCAATCAAGGAAAGAGAAGTTTGAAGAGATCATTGCATAGGTGGGAGTATTTGAGAAGCACCCTTCACTTGATGTAGCACAAGATGGAATTCAACTTTTCTTATGCTTAAGTCGGTGTTGCCTTTCAAGGCAGCATCTCACGCCCTAGGAAAGCAAGACTCAAATTACAAATATGCTCCCACATCTTTAGAATGGAAAAGGGCTGAAGATATTGTTAATCTGTTGAGGGTTTTCTAGGAAAAGGGCTGAAGATATTGTTAATCTGTTGAGGGTTTTCTACAATGCCACTAAAGTTGTTTTGGGTTCAAAATATCCAACATCCAACCATTACTTCCATGAGGTGTGGTTAGTTAGAAAAAAGCCTTGGAAAATGAAGCTACAAATAGAAACCCTACCATTGTGGCTATGGTGAAAGAAATGCAAGAGAAATTTGACAAGTACTGGAAAGAGTCGTATTTGTCAAACTGCTTACATGTCATACTTGACCCGAGGTACAAGTACGACTACATTGAATTTCGCTTGAAGATAGCGTTTCGAGGTCATGCTGAAAAATATCTCGTGAGGTTCATGAAGCTATCAGAGTCCTTTTCGATGAATATGCTACTAAAGTGAGAGACTCTCTTGAGCATTCATCACAAGGAGCAAATGGTGATGATGTAGAGGCTGAAAATGATCCTTTTGCTTATTGGGATCAACATTTAAGTGCGAAAAAAAGTCAAGCAAGCAATGAGCTTGACAGATATTTGAAGAAAGAGTTGTTCCCTCGTAGAGAAGCCCTTGATATTTTACAGTGGTGGGCGGTACAATCTCCAAAGTATCCCATCCTTTCTTGTATGGCACGTGACGTATTGGCTGTCCTGCTTCCACTGTTGCATCTGAGTCCACTTTTAGCACTAGAGAAAGAGTTATTAGCGATTATAGGAGCAGGCTCTCCAGCGACACCGTTGAGGCCTTGCTTTGTCTTCAAGATTGGCTTAAGGCAGATAGTAAGTTCTTTAATTGTTTTTTTAATCTTGTCAGTTTACTTTACTAAATAATCATACGTAAATATATGGCTTTCCAATGTTTCAGTCTCTTCTCACCAAAAGAACACGACAGAGGATGATGGCGATGACTGATGAAGTGCATTTGTAACTTAGAATTCTTAGGTATGGAACCACCATACCTTTACTAAATAATCCACATCAGATTTAGTACATGTTTACATATTTGCAATTCAGTTCATGTAGTAGATGTTTAGATATAGTATATGTTTACAGAATATGTTTAGCTGCTCAAATAGTTGTTAATTTTTTGTATTCCATACTTCCATTCTAGTCTGACAGAGTATCACAATTGTTTTTGCATTCTGACAGAGTATCACAATTGTTTTTGCATTCCAGTCAAGTAGGAAGCTGCTGCACTGTCCGGTCACAAAACAAAATACCATTTGAAATTGTTTTGCATTCTGATCTTGTGTTGAGCTTGTACAAAATACAACTGTTTTACATTCCAGTCAAGTAGGAGGTTTGTTTATTGCTTGATTGACTCATCATTCATCAAACATATTTGAGAGTTACTGCTTCATTCACTCTGCTTCCCTCCTTTTATTGTTGTGGTGGAAGTATCCTTCTGACCAGAGGAAAATAATCTGTGATGAGAAGCTGAAGGATCTATTCCAAGTTGAATCATTCACTGACTTCACGGTTTTACCAAGCCCTAGAATCTTCATGTTTGTTAGTACCTGTTACCAACTTTAGATAACTGCTACCAACTTACCGTATTTGGTCCCTTCAGCTATTTTGAGTTGATGAGCACCTTACCAACAAACTTGCCATAGTTCCATGTTATTACTTATTACAAGACAGCAGCTGGAGTACATGCCTAATTAATTACTTATAGTAGGACAACATGAGTTGTGACACTTCATAGAGCTGTTTCTCCATCTTGGTAAAGAATCATTCACTAAGTTCGATATGTTATTAAAGTCAATGGTCATTCTTTGCAATCGGCTCCGACCTATGTTGAGATACTATTTGATCATGTTAATTATGTCACTATAGGTCCCTTTACCTCCTCCTCTATAATTTGATGCCTGCAGATTTCAAATATCATATGTTTGTCTAGGAGTATTTGTTACTAAAATGATGCATTCAAATCACATCCTGAGGTTTTCTATACAAAGCCTACACGGACTATGCATTGGACATTAACCTTATTGAGAAATCCGACTATGAAAGGATCAACAAGTTCATCCCTCCATGTGAATTTGCAATAAAGCTTTGTGGTCAGTAATATATAGAAGCCTTCGAACAAAATATTTTATTTCCATGTAATCATCACTCATCAGCACAAGATATGAGCGTTGTTCTGCTATTGCGTGAGACAACATATTTCTAAATATGGTGAACTTCCTGAATGATCAACCCAGTTAGGGTATAAATAGGATGACTAAAGTTTCATCTATGTTTGTCTAGGAGTATTTGTTACTAAAATGATGCATTCAAATCACATCCTGAGGTTTTCTTAAGATAAAAATAGGCGTTACACCCCCTACTGATGTTTCAGGTACCAATGGGAAAGCATCTTGCATGGCAGCATATATGGTCTGCAATTCTATTTTCTACTCTATCATGAAGCTTTAGTTAAGAAGAGGAATGTTTTGGAGCAGATCAAAAAAAGTGATTTGGTTGCAGAAGCCAGAGGTTTAACAAGTGATGAATGGATGCTAAGATACTCTCTGGAATCAGAGTTAGAGAAAATTTATGCAGCTGAAGAACATCATTGGCAGCAAAGAGGCAGTGTGAATTGGCTCCTTAAAGGTGACTCTAACACCGGTTATTTTCACAACTGTGCTAATGGAAGGCGAAGGAAAAAATCAAATTTTCAGTCTAGTTCATAACCAAGTCATCTTGACAGATAAAAAGGAGATTAGAGCTCATATAGAAGATTATTACAAAGCTCTCTTTGGTTCAGAAGGTGTCAGAGAGGTGGGCTTGGCTGAAGGTTTTTGGAATGGTAGCTACAGAGTATCAGAGTTAGAAAACACTGTTCTGTCTGAGGATTTTTCTGAAGATGAAGTAAGGAAGGTGATTAAAGAGTTACCCCTAAATTCTGCTCCAGGGCCTGACGGTTTTCCTAGTTGCTTTTATAAAGAATTCTGGGGGGTTTATCAGCATCAGATCATGGCTATGGTTAAAGATTTCAGGTCAGGAGATCTTGATCTGAAAAGATTAAACTATGGGGTCATTATTACCGATATCGAAACTTATCGATGCTTGACAAAGATTAAATGCAGTTTAGGCCGATTTGCCTTCTCAATGTCAGTTTCAAAATTATGACGAAATTGTTGGCAAATAGGTTGGGGCTAGTTGCAGACAAAGTGATTAATAAGAGCCAATCAGCTTTTATAAAAGGCCGAAATATCTTGGATGGGGTGGTGGTTTTACATGAGATTTTACATGAGCTTAAGGTTTCCAAAAGAAGTGGGGTGATCCTAAAGTTGGATTTTGAGAAAGCTTATGATAAAATCAATTGGAGTTTTTTGGAGGAAGTGATGGAGGGCAAAGGGTTTTCTGATAATTGGATACAGATTATTATGAGCTCAGTCAAAGGGGGCAGAGTAGGTATCAATGTTAATGGAGAGGTGGGTTCCTATTTCAAAACTTACAGAGGTTTAAGACAAGGTGATCCACTTTCGCCAATCCTCTTCAATCTGGCTGCAGATGCTCTGGCAGAACTGATTCATAAAGCCCAAAATTTAGGTTGGATTAAAGGGGTTGTATCTCATTTGATCCCTGGAGGGGTTCCTATACTACAGTATGCTGATGACACAGTGCTTATGATTGAATATGGGGATGAGTACTTCCTTCACCTTAAATTCTTGCTGTATTGTTTTGAGTGGATGTCTGGTTTGAAAATTAATTACCATAAAAGCGAAGTCTTTGTGTTAGGGGTGGATGATGCGGAAGCAAACAGAGTTGCTGAGATTTTCAATTGTAAGCTGGCTGTGTTACCTATGACTTATTTGGGCGTTCTCATAGGCAACAGAGCTTTAGGGGTTAAAACTGCTGAGAAGGTGATCACTAAACTGGGTAAAAGATTGGACAATTGGAGAAGCAACTTGTTATCTTCTGGGGGCAGATTGATCCTTGTTAATAGTAGCCTGAGCAGTTTACCCATATATACCATGGGGTTTTACAGACTGAAAGAAGAGTCACACAAAAAAATGGATAGCATAAGAGCTAAGTTCTTTTGGAGAGGAGCCACTGGTAAATTTAAATATCACATGGTAAAATGGGAGGCGCTTTGTCGTCCAAAGAATTACGGTGGCTTGGGCATTTTAAATACAAGGGTGATGAATGACTGCCTCATGTCTAAATGGATATGGAGAATCAAATCAAATAACTCTGACTTGTGGTTTGACATTTTGAAAGCTAAGTATTTCCCTTCTGGGGTGTTTAGGGAAGCTAGAGCTATTGGAGGCTCTCAGTTCTGGAAAAGCGTAATGAAAGTTAACAACCTCTTTAACTTGGGGGTGAGGTATAAGGTGGGCAATGGTCAGGAAACTTCATTTTGGGGTGATGTTTGGGTCAATGACTGTCCTCTCAAAATTGCTTACAGCAACTTTTTCAACCAATGTCAATCTCAAGTGATTAGTGTAAGTGAAGGCCTACAGGCTGGAAGTTGGAATCACCTTTTTAGAAGGAATTATGGGGTGAGAGATAAGAATCATTGGGAGAATTTTAAGAAAGATGTGGAGCAGTAGAGCTGGAGGATAGCAGGGATAAACCTATTTGGTGTTTGGAGAAGACTGGAATTTTTTCAGTGAAATCTCTTTATAATCATTTACTTTTTGGGGGTGTTAACAGTGGTAAAATGTCCAAATTGTGGAAAAACAAATGCCCGTTAAAAGTCAGAATTTTCATTTGGCTTTGTTATAACAATAGTGTCCAATCTTTGGACTAGTTGAAGCTTAGGGGGCGGAAGGGTAATCCGAATTGTCTTCTCTGTGGGGTAGAAGAGGACATCAATCACATTCTGTTTTCCTGCGTTGTCTCCAAATTCTTGTGGATTTGCTTTAAAGAGATTCTTAGTCGATCGTTACTCAACTTGTTTAGATGACTTCCAATTGAATTGGTTGGAATCTAAAGGGGCTATAATTACAATGTTGCTTTGTTTAGTTTTGCGAACCACGGCTTGGACTCTTTGGAGAGTTAGGAACAGTATGGTGTTTGAGAAGAATTTTATTAAGAATCCTTTAGATGTCATCTTCAAAACTTTATCTTGTTTGCAGCGGTGGAGGATCCTTGTAAAAAAGGATGATGGTGTTAAGTCGACGCCTCATTTCATTCAAGACCGGGGTTAAAACTTTTGTAATAGGGCAGCTAGTTCTTGTTAATCCTCCTGCAGAGGATGTTCTTGTTTGTTCTGTTCCTTGGTATCTTTAGCTTTGGTTGGTCTTGTGGGTGTTGGAAGGTCTTTCTACCGCTTTCTGCGGGCTTGGATTCTGGCAGACTTCTCAACTTGGAGGTTTGGGGGTGTTTCTTGCAGCATGCTCCTAGATGAGTGCGGGTCAACATTCTGTGGTGGCAGTTCAGTTTGAAGGTCAAGCTCCAGGAGTTTTCTGACTGCTTTAGCTCAAGATTTTGTTTGTCTTTGCAGTTGCTAATGTCTGTGAAACTGGTATCCCCAGTTCTTTTCTGTTTCTGTTACTTTTGTAAGAACTTATATGGCTTTCTATAAAAAGCTGGGTGAATGTCCCTTTTCAAAAAAAAAATGAAGCTTGTTGGGACAAAGAATGTAAGTAAGCAATGACTGGTAAATTAACTAACTGCTTCAGTTAATTAAGATTGAAATATTTTACATATTAATGGCTTCTTTACAGTACTATGACGTTAGGAAGGAATGCGAAGGGAAACTTTGCTATGACTTCTCAGTTCTCAAACTTGGAGAATTTCTTTGGTGATAAAGCAGTCAGAGAGGCACTTGGAGTTGGTGACATCGAATTCGTCTCATGCAGCACCACGGTTTATCAAGCAATGCTCTCAATCTGTGATGTAATATATGTTTATTATTCCGGTGAGTGACATAATTGTTGTTTGACATATATGGAAATATAAAGGATTTGAAAAGCCTCATGGTAATACAAATATCAGCTTGAGCAGGGTATGTCACTGGACGTTGCAATACAACTGTTGTCTATTAGTCCAAGATGATCTCGTACAACAGCAAGCAGCGGGCTCCAGGGCTCACATGTCATAGACACATAGGAGGACAAATTCTAAAATCCATCTATTCACTGGGGCAAAATCTGAATTATTCCCCGGTAGTTTGCTTAATTATGAGTGGAGGTGGTGTTTATGTCAGGTGGTTTTTGTAGCATATTTTCTTCAGGTACGGTGTTTGCTTTTAACCAAACCATATGATTTTACTACACTAGTCTTTTCATTTTGATGTGCAGCGACAAACCAGGAGCGCATAATTTCAGTGTTCTTAAAAAGCTTGTTCTACTATGACATGTGAGATCTATACCTATCACCGATAAAGGTCGAATTTCTCTCCGTTCCCTACTTACATGCGTGAAGGCTGTGAAGGAGAATTACCAACTGTTGCTGTTACTCTGAAAGTAACAATGGATCTTGCTGTTGAGAATGTCTTGCAAGTGCCATGGGATCCCGGTAGCTCCACGGGCAATTGTGTTTTATGTCTTTCACTGTAATGCTAATACTTCTCTGTAATTTTGTTTTATGTCTTTCTCTGTAATGCTAATACTTCTCTATAATCCTGCGTATGATTTTTGTATCAATTGTGAGATGAACTCATAGTTTTGTTCTTGTAATTGATGGATGAATGAGCCAACTTGTCAATAATCAAGCACGGGTAGTGTGCAATAATCAAGCACCATCATTTTGGGATGAATGCTAACACTTTTTTTTTTTGTAGTCATGTGATATGTAAGTACTAGTACTAGTGTCAATTTGCGAGTATCTGTATCTGAAAGGATAATGCTTGTGCCATGAACTAATGTATCTGAATAGAGTATCACATTCAAATTGAATCTCTCATGGGAATTTGGGAAGAAATTTGTGTACGAAAAGAAAGGAGTACGATACAAATAGACTTAGGTGTTAAAAACGTGAGTAGTATGGTCTTTTTGCCTCAAATCCTCATTTTTAGAGTTTTAGGAGCCAACCTTCTACCAAACGCTTTCGTCAGTTAGCTCCAGATTCTTAGAGGAGTAGATCCTCTGAGAATCAGGAGTTAGGAGCTAAAAAATGAGGAGTGGAGCCCTACCAAACAGGCTACTCGAATCTTGATCTACCCGATCTTGCCTCGCGATTCACGCTCTATGTGGCTTCGATGGCCGGCGACGAGACTCCGACGATGCTCCAGCGAGGTTAGGGTTATGGTTTACTTGGGGTTAGGGTTGAGTTTACTGGAGTCCTAGGGTATAGAGGGAGGTCAAGGGAGGTGGAGGGGGCGACGGTGGCACTGCCGGCCAAGGGTTATAGGAGGCGCAGGAGGTCGCGGGGGGATGAGAGCGATTAAGAGGCGGCAAGAGGTGGCGGATATGGTGCCGGTAGCTACCGGAGACGAGGAAGGTGGGTGGCGCAAGGTCTCTTGCCAGAGAGGAGGAAGAAAGGGGCATGGGGGCAGCTCGCCAGAGAGGAGGAAGAAGGGCAAAGGGAGGGAGGCGGGAGTGGCGGTGGCTCGCCACGCCAGTAGCGCCAGTGCTGGGATTTGCAGTGGTGGCGGCGTGTGGGTGTACTGCTGGCTGCATGTGGCAGTAGGGTGGGCGACAGCTAGGGTTAGGGGGAGGGGAGGAAGGGGGAGAATATATTTATGGTTTGAGGGGAGGGAAGAGATCCTTTGAATCTAGATCCAATTGCTTAAAATCCGAGCACTCTAAAAAAAAAAACACTCACGTACCCCCTGGACACCTCCGCTGTACAGAAGGCTCCTTATATTCGCCATTCCTGGCCCCCCTCCAAAGCACAGAACAGATGGAGACGCTACCAGTAGTATAGTCCTAGTGAGGTGCAAGCCTGAAAGGGACACTGAAGAAAATTTGAAGGCTTGTAGCAGGAGGGAGTTGTGGTCATTCCTTGAGATCTTGGTGTGATCTGGTATGCTTTTAGGTACATCCACCTTTGAAATAGAAAGTGAGAAGAGTGGTAGACTGGTAGTAGTAGCAACGCCCAAGGCACTACTTCCTTTAGTTTGGTTCAAGTCAAGGAGATTTGGTAGCAAGATGCTAATCAGGCACGAGCTATTCTGCGAAACTGAAACATCGGAGAAATAATGGAGTACACAAACACAATTAGAACTGCCATACGTAGGAACCGATTCCAGCTGTTTGTCAACAGATATCGCAGCGTCGTAAAAACAAGTTTGCTTCATATTATAGTACATCACAACAACTGTATTCGTATGCACAAAATGAAACTCCAGCTCCTTTATTGCAGATAAGATTGGACATTGTATATTCTGTGAGATGGCAGTGTCATGTCATCCCATCTTGCTCTTTATTTTTCTTTCAGAGTAGTCATCACATCATGTTGATGCCATCAGGCATCAGCCGCCCCCACCTCCGAACCAGAGAGAGAGAGTGAGATGGCAGTGTCATGTCATCCCATCATGCTTTTATTTTATTTTATCTAAATGTGCTTAAGACATACTCCTAATACTAGTACTGTAAGCTTAAGCTACTGTAGTTTCTCAATTCAAATAGATCCTTCCAATCAGTGTGTGGCCATAAATTGGCATAAATGGGGGAAGACAATCAATTGAATGGAATGGGGCCTGCAACTTTCTTTCCATCAAGGTACTTTACATACGAAGAACAACCTAAACCATTGCAATGCTTAGCTCATTAGGTTTTGGTACACCTAATTATCTTGCCCCAAGTCACCTCCCACAAGACAATGGTACTTGATGCATACACTTTAAAAGGATAATTCCCATCGCATGGACGTGTCTGTCGGGCTAAACCGCCTCTCCCATTTCTGTTGGTTCTAGCCCCTACCATAAGGAGTTTTCAGCTTTTCCAAACCAGCCTTTTAGTTGTTGCCTGAATTATATAACGACGCAGCAGAAATAATGTATTTGCCATTTCAAGAGAAGGTTGCAAGTTTGATATTCCAGACAAACAAGGACAATATCACAGAGTTCAGATGATGTTTAATTGTTTAGTCAGCTACAAAGAGGCTCCATAAGAAAAGAACTGTACGTATAACATATTGTTACCAAGACTATGCGAAGTTGGTGTTTGATTTCTGATTTTTTATTTGACCACACAAGTGTAATGGACCAAATGCGCTAAACTTGACAATAACTTGATTAACAATAGGTAGTACATGCATACATGCGCCTTCTTCGTCTTTTAGTTAAAGACAGCTAAATTGGTCATGAGGAGACAAATCTTACATGCACTGGTCTTGTACTTCCTTGCATGTACAGACATAATCTTGAACAGTAAACTTGTGACATTTGTTATGCATATGTGACTACACCATTATCTGTCTCTTTTCTTAAAAAAAACACTATATTACCTGTCATATTGCACATGAATTGAACCCAAACTCCAAGTCTCCAACCCCAAAACAAACTCATGACCTCTTGAAGAAAAAGACTCGTCTGAAATTAGCTGCGCCTGCTACACGTACGAAAAGGATACCAGATTATAGAGTATCCTATATTTCCACCTTGGTGTATTAAGATACACCAGCTATATCTCAACATTGTTGAGCACAACTGCACAACGGCGTTCATTAGTCACCAAGAATTGCTTGTGGGGATGTAGTAAGTAATAACACTGACCGAGTAGTTTATCCACTGCAAGCTCATCTGTATCAATTATCGAACGCACATCTCAGCAAATAATTGTGAATGAAGATCTCATCCAAATGCGTACGTACGATCTCATATGCAAAATCCTAGGCTCCTACTAGCTAAAGAATATTAGCTACTTCAAGCGGTGGTGTTACATGTATAAGTACTCGGGGAAGCAGCATTAACATTTGGCCCCTTTTAGCTTCTAGGTACTGTCTGGTATAGCACATGCATGGAGATAGAACTGCAAAGTTACACAGTTGTCTAGTCCCTATAGACAGGATGATCAGTTGCATGTGTCCTGTATTAATGAACGAAGAAACAAAAGGAAGAAGACAACTCTAGCTACTCAAAGAATGAACAATTTATGATAATACCCGTTCTGTAACTTCTGTTTATTATTTGTTGCCTTCTGAACGAACAAATCTGCTAGAGATAATAGACAGTATTTATGTGCATCAAGAAAACGCAAGGGCCAAACGCTGTACATGTTCTATATAAATTTCTTCTACACTTGATCAAAACACATAGGAATCTACACTGAAATCAGGAGTTAATACCTTAGATGTTGTCCCTTGCGCTTCGTAGATGTAAACTTAGGGAACAAGAAACACTTGTTAATTAGATTGAGTTATGAAAAGTTAGGAACTTTTGATACCCAGGATACTACTACACAAATGAATGAAACATGATTAATTGTAGATGGGTACTTTGGCCAACGAAATCTCAAAACGAAAACGCGAGAGAGAGAGGGAGAGAGATGGAAGAGTACGGATCAAAAGAAGATAAGAAGATCCTTCCATGTAAAAGGCAATGATGATACATAAACTTTTTCCCCTTCTTTTCCTCTATCAGATTTAAGAGATCAGAAAAGGTGAACAGGGGAAAAGACCACAACTACAAGGGAGATGGCCATACTTTAAAGAAAGAGAAGGAGAAAGCATGCAAGCATCTGAGTCAAAAAGCTCATGATTACACCAATCTGCATGCTAGACCACACGAAAACAAACACAAGGGGGGAAAATCCGCCGAGATAATCATATCCTAATGATTCTTGCACCCAGCAACCTTAACCGAACTATCACAACCAAACCAAGAAATCGACAGACTTAGAGAGACAGAATTGTTAGATGTCCATGAGGACTCACCAAATCTTGCCCGTGCGATCAAGAACCAAGGAGGGGGCGGCATGGGAGCTTTACTTGAGGGGAATGAAGCCTGGTCCGAGATCAATCTACAGATCAAATCTCAAGGTTTCTGTACCTCGAGCCAGACAACATTCCCCTCAAAAGTAAAAAGCTTCTCTCTCTCTCTCTCTCTCTCTCTCTCTCTATTTCTTCCTCCCTTCGCTGTGATTCGTTTCTTCTTCTTCTTCTGTTCCTCACCCCCACAAGACTCGGCTTGTTTCGAGGGGAGACTCCAGAGCTTGAGAGGACGACGGTCTGTTGGTATCTATAAAGAGGTGGGGTGCGTGGAGAGGCCGGAGAGCTGGGGTTATCATAGGTGAAATCATTGCATTTTTGGGGTCAGAGTTGGGAGGGGCAAAAAAATCAAAACCAGAAAAAAAATATGTTAAGGGAACACCATCTTAAGCTGACGTGGCTATGCCAACACGTATACTGAGAAATTGAATTTGGCTAGGTCTAAGAATACCAGGCAGTCTACCCAGGCCAGGATTGCATGTCCCCGGTCTATTGGACTCGCCCAGCTGTGTGATTAGGGTTGGCAGTATCAAACTTAACGAAAAGAGGTCCTGGTAGGTTGGTGAAAATAATGTTTGGCTCCCCGACCCGGCCGACTAATTAAGTACGTAGGGCTGAGTTAGATGTGCGGTTATCTATTTAATTTCTTCCTAGAAATCAAGTACATTTTCTGTCGCCTCACAATCCTGCCTCTGCCGCCATGGTCTTTGTCGTTGCAGCAGCAATATCTCCGTCGCCGCCGCCGGCCACCTCTCATGGATGACAGCGCGCGCCCTCACCGCCGGCACGATGAACTCTAGGATTGTACTGTATAAAACTTGGAGACCTAAAAAGAGCATGAATCTTGAGACGTCATCGATTGTATCTTGAAAATGGTCGACATTTGGCAGGAAAATTGGGCTCAAAATTATTTGGCAGGAAAAAAATGGATGATACATACAAGCACAAACAAAAAAACAAAAAGATTTTCTAGCCTGGTCAAAGCATTTTAAGCCTACTAATTAGTTAAAGTTAAACTAAACCAACAAAAAACCTGAATAAGCTAACCCGCCATCTCTTTCTATTGTTAAGCTAGCTAGGTTTGTCACCAAACACAGAGATTGGGTTGAGCTAACCTAGCTAGTTGTTTTTAACTGCGAACCAAACACAACCTAAGTGTCTCCTATTTCATATAAATCCCTTCCGAAATATTTTTTTACATAATATATGTTTACAAATAGTTTTGCAGAAATGGTGTATACTTGATTCATCAAGTATTGTACTACTCTAGTATATATGTTGCATCTGTGCTTGTTGCTTTATCAGAAATCGATGAGAGGTGTAAAGTAGGATGGGAGAGGGGAAGTGCCTTTAATGGAGTATGGTAGAGGGACCAGACCAGTCGAGCGCGGGCCTGCATTTGGGACATCACTATTTAATAGAAAATGTCCTTAATTGTGAAGCCAATTTGTCTTGTCTCCAGTTAGTACTTAGTACTAGTGGCTCTCTCTTCATTTTTTTTAGCTCATAGTGTGTATTATGTTGGAAACATTTGACTATAAAGGAGTAGTTGTAAAATACCCCTAACTAATTAAATAATAACATATTATATGTGTTGTGTAGCCAGTGAGTGTTCACTATATAAGAAAATAGTGTTTTTAAGCGGAACTATATAGGAAAATCGTTCATACTTGCAATATATTGATTAATTGAGTTTGTATTATTTCTTTTATACACACAAAACATAAATTAGTTTTCTTATGACTATGGTATAAAACTTACCATTTGTGTAATCTACACATTCTCTTTTTACCACCTTCACTCTACCACCAAGAGTGAATTGAAGTGGAAGAACAAGTGGAGTCAGAGGTTGGAGTCAGAGGTGGAGCTGGAGCTTGGCCTCAGGCCGTCGGGGCAATAGCCCGAGACCCAGTTCAAAATTGCTCCTTGTTTTTTTTTATAGAAGTGCTTTTGTGATGAGCCCGAGGCCCAGTATTTTGGTTTGGCTGGCCCGATGCCATGTCTCTAGCTGTACGCCCTGAGTGGAGTGTGGTAGAAAAATGTTATACCTAAAATGTGCTATTATCATAGCTATCCCCAGTTAATTTGAGATGGCTCTTTTATTTGTGTTGTCTATATTTTCAGTTGGATTAGCAAACTTTAGGTTGGAAATTTAATGGATTCGGTACCATATCGATCAACTTGACGTCGCGCGGTTATCTTCTATCGATCAACTTGACGTCGCGCGGTTATCTTCTTCTGATTAATAATAAGAGAAGCATATCAAAATTTCCTATATGTGTTGAAAAGTAAAACATTTCAAAGTTTCGAATGGACGGCATGGAAATGTTGAACAAGGGAAGAACAATGGAAACATGTGACGTAGAACACTACTTTAGCTAATATCCAAAGTGACAACGACCTGGCATCGAGTCTGGATTATCTGCGTCAATTCGATGTACATGATCGACAAACAGACAGCACACTCTGAGGTGAGTAACTAGAGCGAAGCGAGACGCACTGTCCATGCATATATAAAATATCTGAACTTAACCTGCCCCAGTGGGCATTAAACTCGTTACCTCTTTCATCAGCAAACCGGCGGGCGGGCTGGAAAGCGGTAGTGTTGGCTGGGCGGCCATAGAAATATGACTGGATTATCAACAGTTAGCTCAATGGTGCATTACCGCAATTTAGGAGCATATAATTGTACCGCGTCTCCTGATGTAGGCTTTGTTTGTTTAGAAACTTTTTTGGCTTAATCAACTTATAAGCTTCTTACCTTTTAAGCCAAGCTTTGGTGTTTGGTAATCTGGCTTTTTATAGGATATTGGCTTATTGAGTTGTGTGTGAAGGATAAAAAGTCTCACGATACGTGCGAGTGTACATATGAAACAAAATAGATTTCGCTCGTACAAGCATGCGTGTGTGTACCATGGCCTATCCAAATAAATTACAAATCTCGACATCTATCGGAGATATATATCTAAGAAGACCAGAGTATAACAGACAACCTATTCATAACAAGATATCGCTCGTCCGTGTATACATATATTAATTTTGGACATTGCGTAATGAAAGAAATTAATATAAAAAAGGCAAATATTAGCCAACCAAACAAAATAACACAGTAACAAAATATTATTCGACCATATCATATTAATGTAATCTATTTATCCTCTTGCGGTCATTAAAGAAGTAGCAATACTATCACAAAAGACACTCATATCGCCATCATCGATTGCTGATCTATTGACGAGTACGACATAACTGAATAGTTTCGACCCCTTACATAATCATCACCGAATAGTTTTCAAATTTAAAAAGAACAACAAAAAAGATCTAATCTTTCTTCATCTTGAGATCAAACATCCTCCTAGGCCAATTTATCTTTACTTCATTGGTCTTCATAGTGACAAACACTTCCCGATTTACTAGTTCCATCTATACAATTTACAGGATGATTTATATATATTTAGGGCATAATACAATGATATGCAAAACTAACATTTTAACTTCCAAAAAAAACAAGAAAACTAACAACTTATGAGTGAAACAGAACACCTAGAATTACCTAAACAACAAAGCATATGGTGGTACATCATAGGAATTTACAAATATGAATATACAACTAGAGTAGGATGACAATTAGTAATGACAATTCTGATCTCTTACCAGACTGAAAACTACGTAACAATTCTGAACTCTTGGAACAACAAACACACAAGGCAGAGTGGAAATTGCTTCTGCTCAGATCCAATGCTTCATACTGATAGCGTAATTGTAACAGTGTCAAACTTGGCACAAGATCATTGTCATGGGTTGCAGGTACTATCAAAATATCCACAACTAAATTTACATAAATAGGCAACTGCCACCATAAATTGATTCTGACCAATATATGGACATGGTATTGACAAAATGGAGCTTTCACTGGCCATTTTTTGTAAGTCCAGAAACAAAGTAAAGCATTAAAGGATCATTTCAAAAACAAAACTCTACTACTACAACCATAAATTGCACTGTGATAATTCATGATATTAAATTGCACCTTGATCTAGCAGGATCTATGGTTTAGTTGGAGTCACCTTGATTAGTTGGGCACACAAAAAATTGTTTGGCACACACAAAAATTAGTTGCATTCACCTTGATCTAGGAGTGAGGTGGTGTTTGGCAAGGGGGGCGGCGACGTGCAGGAGGGAGGCGGCGTCGTCTCAGGAGGAGGCGGCGTTAGGGGGAGGAGGCGATGTCGGTGCAGGGGATGCGATGACGTCGGGGCAGGGGAGGCGGCATCAGTGGGGGAGGAGAGGAGTGTGGAGGCGGTGGTGTTGGGGGAGGGGAGGGGAGGCGATGGTGTGGGGAGGGGGCGGGGAGGAGATGCAGCGTCGAGTGTGGGAGCCGAAGGGGAGGGGAAAAGAATGGTTGGAAAGGAGGAAGCAAGAGAAAAAAAATGAAAGGGTTCGCATTTATATATGAATGGCATTTTGAGGGCAATTTCAACGAAGTTTGGTGGCAAAAGGTTATTCCATTTCGCAAAAGCCCAAAAAAGCATCTCTCACATGGCTTTTGGCTTATAGGTTTAAAGCGGCTTAAGTTTTTCATAAGTCAATTAAAAAGACACCCCTTTGTTTAAGCTTTGACTTTTTTATTTTTAAACCAAATAAAAAGCCTAAACAAACTAGGCCGTACCAATAAAAGAATGTTCAATTAGAAGAAGAAGAAAAAATGGGACAGCATGTTTCTGTTCTTTTTTTAAAAAAAATAACTGCATGTAACTTTGTTACGGCAAACCCCATAGTCTGTTAGCCTTTATCTCTATTCAATGACGGCATATTCTCCACACTAAGAAAGGATGACGCCCCTTGAAAACTTTGATCACTAGTGCAACATTTTCCAACCAATAGCTAGTAGTGTGTTAGTAGTGATACACTTGTTTAAGGATACAAGGTAGATGCACACACTCAACTCACACCACCACATGTACAAACACATGCACGTCTTTTTTACAGACGCTAGGAATTTTGCGAAGGTGCCGAGGTTTTATCACATTTTTTTTACTGAACACGCACGATACGTCATTCTATTCCTAATTATTCGGTGAGACGTGAGAGTTTCGATCCTAATGATCGAACCTTTACGGGCAGGGAGTACGACCACATCCATTGCATACACTTGCTTTGATGAGTGGGATATGGTCATACACTTGCTTTGATGAGTGTAAGAAGTAGCTTTTATTTCTGCTCTGAACTTAGCCGATCCGACTCATGCAGACATGCGGTGAGATCGATGGAGTACGTAGTACGTAACTTGTCCTGACCTGCTTGTAACGTTGTCCCCAACAGTGCATTAAATGGGAAAGATGGCATGCAATGGGACCTGATCTATCGAGTGGCACGTACGCTGCCAGTATCGCGAAGGTACGAAATATTTCAGAACGGCAACGTGAACTTGTTAGCGATACAAGGTTACCGCACCATCGATCGGATCAGGCTAATGTGCACGCAAAAAGGTTTCCAATGTATCAAGCGGGGATGCATGAGGTGGTTCACCATTGGTCGCGGAGGCAACTGCACGGGTCCTGTCAATTCCCTTGTCCTGACCTCGCTGGCGCGCTGTGCGGGCATAGGGCTCTGTTTGGAAGCGAACAAATGGAGAAGACACGACGAGGTCAGGTTTGTCCCGCGCAGCGCCGGCATGGACCTCAGCTCCGCCCTCGCACCGCTCCGCCTCCCGTCCCCACCCACCCGCGGTTCTTCTGCGCGGGCGCCCGCATGCCCTCCGTCCAGTCTCCATCAGTTTTTGCGCGTTTTGTGGGCAGAATACGCGATTCTTGCAAATCAGGCGTACGCGTGGGCACGGCACGGGCGGGCAGAGGCCACAGGGAGGGGCTCCGGGGCGACGGTGCCTCAGCAGAGCCGCGGTCGACATCGAGGCGGTGGGCTCCACCGTCTTCCTTCGTCAACGGGGGATGGCCGGACAAAGCGGCAGCACGTAAACGTCGCGTCGCCCCAACTGTTTCTGTGGTTGTGCGGGCCTTAAAATAATGAACCCACGCCGGATCCACTCACCCAGGGCCCAATGGCTGGAGTGAACTGATTTACTCTATCTTTTCCCCCTTCAAGGACGCTGCGATAACAAGTTTAAAAAAATGAGTAAATAGGGTCTCCATCTTCGGACGCTTTTCATGCCTTCCCTGTGGTAGAAAGTGAATTCTGGTCGCATCAAGTCTCTCTCTCTCTCTCTCTCTCTCCCCTGTTTCTGTACAACCAGTGCTGTACGGTCATCTCTAGAAGCTAGTCCAAAACTATTCAAGATAGGAGGTATGCAGTGTGTACGCAATCTTTTTATGTTGGTTGCTCCTTTCATGTATCGACAGTTCGACACCTACTGGAGTCAGATACTGCCCGTTGAGTCCTAAACTTTCGCAAGATTACATGGGTTCAATTAGCTTGATTGTGCACTAAGCTAGCACTATGTCCTAACAACCTAATTTTAACTTGAATGAAGCATTGCAATCTTCCATTTAATACTGACAAAGTGGCGCTGATGTTTAACTCGATCATCCAGTAGCAACTAAATCCTAGGTGTACTATATGGGCATGACCATGACCGACTCGTGGGAATGACGTGCATAATCGCCGCCTTCAAATTAAGGTTATCCGTACAACCACCTCCCAATTCCCATTGGCTTGGCAGCCCTACTTGGAGCAACGCAATCAGTCAAACTAATCACTTCGAGGAAGCGGATCCTCTGCGGTAGCAACTAGCTATAACAGAGAAGCACCTAACCATTAGGTCTCTTTCACACTATACAAGGCTCAGATCAACAGTCTACAATAATGTATACCATGTACTGCAGAGCACTGTAGCAACAAATATCGCTGTTTATACGGTGTCTGCGGTGCTATAGAGGCCCCCGATCCTCACTTCCATGGCATCTTATGTCCATCCACTAACCAAAGAGCCTTTCTTCTCTCTTGCTGTTGCGTGCAGAATAAACAAAAACATAAATCTTTGGCTTGTGCCACTTGCAAAAAAGGAAGGGAAAAAAAATGACTAGTTTGAGAGCAGTTCAAAAGGTGATAGGGAGAAGGCCAGAAGGGGGCAGTGGAAGTGTGGAACACGCAGTAGCTGTCAACACTGGCAGACGTTGAACGGAGCTGATGCCAGAAAATACGGGGGAGACTTGAATTATTCGAACTCTTTTACCTGTTGTACTTTCTTTTGCCCACCGTGCAACGGTGAAAGTTACCGAGTTGGCTTCTGCACCTACAGGCTACAATCTACAGGTGTTCTTCAACAGTTCCTATAAAAGAGGAAAAAAATCGACAGTCATTACAATGTCTACTAGGAAAACAGTTACCTGCTAAGCATATAATTGTTTTCTACAAGAAAGCATAATGCACAGGGTAGTTTACTTACTAGTGATATGCTTACCAGGAAGGAGGTGCCAAAACGATATACATCTCACAGAATCACCTTGGTAGTAAATTAACTGGGATGTCAGCAACACTCGATGAATCAGAAGAAACAAACTAACTTGGGATTTCAATCGGTGAAGCAAGCCTTTCACCTTGCTATATAGAACATTTTTTAAAAAGAAACGGCATCGAATTAACACGGGTTAGTTCAAAAACAGTGCAACAAGTCACAACATCACTGTTTGGCAGGCAAACCCGAATGACACATCCAGAAAACTGGAACAGTAACCTTTGGTTACCTTTGTCTATCACCGACAGGGATGGTGATCCACCTTCAAGAACACCCACGCACATTCATTGAACTGCAACCTCTAAAAAGATACGAAACTACGAGCCCAGTTAGAATTACTCAACTCATGTTTTTTGTTTTATCATCAATGATGCTATTTTCGAATCACTGTCTAGGACCAAATAGAAATCAAATCCAAATTACAAACAGCTGGCAACAGGACCGTGGCGGGAATTTCATTCTTACATCACATCAGCTGATTTCCAAAAATACTGGAACAAATAATGGAATTCACCATAATGACATTTACAAAGAAGTACAACATACATAAATACGCATAGCCACATAAATCTGTGACAAGTGTACACAAAATTACGCAATACAAGAAACGGACACCCTCTGTTAAGGTAACTAAACCAGATCAAATCACAAAAATGCAATGAAAATCGAAGGGACTTCACTCCAGGAGTTGCATGTTTGGTGGATTATTGAACCCCTCAAAACTGCCAGTTTTGATTTTGAAAGACTACCATGCCAGCTGCTCTATAGGTTGCAAATTATTGAATTAAGTTTGTCATAAATTTGTAATTACATAACAGATACAGAACAGAAAAAAACCAAAGATTGTACCAACAAAAAAGTACTCAAATATACTCTTATAAACGCTCAAATATACAGAAAACCTCACAACATTGTTGGTGGTCCAGTCCAAACTAAATGCATGTTCTGAACCCACAACCAATACATCACATTCACCCTTGCAAGCAGAGATATACATAAGTTTATATATGGACACCTCGAAATCAGTCAACAGTAGTGTAAACGGAGATGTCCTTCAAAACTTGTTTAAGCCTGAAAGATTAACAGCTCTTACAAAGGTGGTGTGCACTGTCGGCCAATAAGCCTGCACTGTTCTGGTAGCAAAGAGCATAGTACCTGCCCCTTGACATGACAAAACTCGCCATCTATACCGCAACCACTGTGAGTGTTTGTGCCAGGCCTGAGCTTTACTGATTTCACCTGTGTCATGGCAGAACATTGGTTAAAAATTAAGACCGAGCTATGGCAGATTTGTTACATTTCTATGCTCTACGGAATTCAGAGGTCAGACCTAAATTGCTGTGCTATAGGTGCTGCTAAGCAATGACGGCAATGGGAATAACAAAATGCATGCACCTCAGTCACTTGAAACAATCAAAGGTCTCGAATTAGAAACAAAAAAGAGTTGGAGGTGCATCTGGATTTTTACAAGATTACTAGTAGGGTGGCCGTACGTTGCAACAGAACCCCAAAAGAGAGTAACACATAAAAACATAAACATGAACTCTGTCTATTGCATCACCTGCTGCTACTACCAGGAAATTAAAATTTTGAACTCATAGATTGTTTACCTTTAGAAGTTGATATTGATGCCGACTTCCCTCCCCGACACGCCGCCCATTTTCAGTCATTGTCGGTCAACAGGAACAGGGGTACGCGTCGACGGCCACCTTCTTCCACCCTTAACTCAAGCCACGACTCAGTTCTCACGGCCATTGATCTCTGCAGCCCTCACCGGGCACATCGCTGCAAGGTGTGAGACTGGGGGAGGAGACGGTGGTGGCGTCGCGGTGGTAAGCGAGGAGGACGCGGCGATGCTTGCTCGGTCGGTGCGGAGCAGGAGGCGGCGGCGGCGCAGGGAAGGATTAGGATGAATAGAACACGGTGCGGTGAACTCGAGACTGCGACGCGGCGAGGGTAAGACGCCTTCATCTCTGCCTCTTCCTGTGCATCGTCGCTGCCTCCTCTCCCTTCACCAACGCCGCCGCTTCTCCTCCAATGCACTGCTGCCTCCTCTCCTCCCTTCCCTCCCGATGCCTTCTCCAGTCCACGACTCCGCCCTACCGCGCCGCCGTCTATAAGGATTGCCAAGAGCATTGTATTTACCAATTGCTCACTTCACAACTGTTGCACTAGCACGGAGGCATGCCGCCGCACTGCCATAGGTCTACCGCCTTGCCGACTGCTCCCTTGCCCAACCACGCCATGCAGCAGATCCAGCTCCTCCACCAATGCGTAAGTGAGATATAGGTGCGCATTGGTGGTGGTCTCATGGAGATCAAGAGGAAGCAGATGGAGGCGCCCATCGCCGATCCGATCACCGGGAGCTTGGTAGTGTAACATCCCATTTTTGGGATGGCTTAATTTGGTTTTGGTCGCTTTCCGGTTTGTAAATAGGTTTCAAAACCTATGTTGAAGTTAAGCGTGTAATTCAAAACCTCCCTCAAGTTTCAAAGGTTGGTTTGATTTCAAAATATCGGTCTAAAAGCTCTAATTCAAAATCCCCAAAAGGATTTCAAAACTCAATTCCATCTCAAGTTTTCGAATTCCCAAAACCTCCCAAAATTTGTTGGGTCTGGCCCATTTCTTCCTATGGGCTCAGCCCATTTCCTTGGTCCATCTCCCCCTGGCCTTCCCCCCCTCCCTTTGGCCTTCCCAACCCAACCGCCTTTGGCCACCTGTTGCCGCCAACAAGACGCTGCCGCTAACGCCAAGACTAGACACGCCATCACGCCTTTGCAGGCCACACTGAAGTCAAGACGTCACACAGCGTCAGCAAGATGCTTGAGCGCCACGCCTTTGCCCTCCCGCTTTGCTACTTGTCCTTGCCGCCATATCGCTGTTCCTCCTGCCAGCCGTGCAGCACCAGAGCGCCATGTCACGCAAGACCACCCACCTTCAATGCTCCTAACGACCATCTGCGTCCCTCCCATTATAAGCCCTTGGCCACTCCCTTGCCCTCCCCTCCTCGCCTCTTTCTCCCTCTTGGTAAGTTTCCCCAAAGAAAATCGCCCACGCCTTTCGGCCACACCGGCGATTCGCCTTCCGGTGAAGCTCTCCACACGACTTGCACACTGTCAGTGTTCCCAAGGACAAGGAAGCCATCCCCCAGCTCGATTTGACTTTGGTCCACCGTCGCCCCTGGAATCCCTCGTCTCCTTCGCCTCTGGCCGAACCTCTCCTCGCCACCGATCTCAGCCCTCCGTCCATCTCTGGTCCTCCTTGTCCTGGTGAGTTCCCCACCCCATGTTCTTGCTTGTGCTTCCTTCCCTACTAATGCACCACCGGTTCGCTTAAGTTGCCGTGGGTTGCGTTTTCGCTGCCGCCGCTTCCACTGCTGTTGTCGCTCAGCCAAGGCCACGGCCAGTCGCCGCCTCCCTAGGACCACTGTCCTCTTGGTGTTCCATTTTTAGCATCACCGGCCGCCGTCGTTCCCTCCTCCGCTGGCGACGAGCCAAAGTCACAAGCGCCCCTGGAGCTCCCTGTTTGGTCCGAACTTAGACAGCTCCTGTAGCGCCTTAATCATCCCGTAATCTATCTTTAGGGTTAGCTATTAATAAACTACCGGTTTAATTGCCGCCTGATCCAATGACGCATGGACCCGACACTTAATTTAATGGAGCTAATCAATTTCGTCATCTGTTGTTCCAATGACAAGTGGGCCCCCGAGGCATTTAATTGCTCAGTAATCCGGTGGACCAGAGAACCATGCGCATGGACCGCAAATCCAGGCCCTATGCTGTGAGCCGCACCACTGCGCAGTGGGTCCCGCATGTCAGAGAGACCGATTCTCTCTCCCTTCTTATTTTCTCTAGATTTAATTCAAACTTAAACTTCGAAAGTTCCGTTCTCCCTCGTTTTAACTTCGATTCAAGTGAAATCTGTTTCTAAATTTGTCTAAATTTAGTAGCTTTCTAATAGCAGCAGTTTTGTTCAATTTGAAGTTTATTTGTTTTTTCTTTAGTATTTATTTGTTTTATTTGCTTGTCTGTTCTTTTCCAGCGCGTTCGTCCGAGTAGAGTTCGAAGAAGCGGGAGATCTCCAACTTGATCAAGCTCAAGACTATCAAGACTCTCTTGCCTTAGACTCAGGCGAGTCAATACTTTGATCATATTGAACCTTTATTTTATGCAAATTATATTCCTTTAAAATAGCCAAATTGCATGCTTTAATTCCTTATGCAAATGTATGTTAAATGTTTAGGGTAGTTAAAAACCAAATTGATACTTGATCATTATCATACCCAGTGAAAAAATAACCCACGTAAGAATCACGGGTCCGGATCCAAAATCCTGACCGGTTTTCCCAGGTTTTACAAATTTAAATTTCGAATTTCGGCTGGTTTTTAAGCAAATTCAAGTGAAATTAATCGATTTTCCTCAGAAACCGTAACCAATCGATCTACTTCGCTTTTTTTTTTAATTTGCCGACGGATTTCTCAGACGTTTTTGGATTTCATACCACCCTTTGGAAATTGAATCCCTTAATCCTTGTCACCCTAGATATTAAATGGTAACTTTACTAGCTTTAGTCGTATTTAAGCATCATGCTAGCCTTGCTTAAGTATCAGGGCATTACTTGCCCTAATCGTCGTCATCTTTTAAAACATGAATTGTTTTGCGCAGTCATTGAGGGTAAATGTCTGGAATGTTTGAGATAATGTAATTTATTCTCCCCAAAAACCCTAATAACTTGATGTTACCACATCTGGGCCGATGGTATGATGGTGGGTGCTACCGTAGCACGAGAATTGTTGGAATGTGAAATGAACCGCCCAGATGATTTTAAGGACTTAATCCTGTGTTGACCTCCCAATGTAAAACAGTACAACCACAAGTCTATAATGGTGTTGACCTGGCTAAATAATTTGTATCCATCAGTACGAGTTGTACCATTGGAGGACCCGCTACGCCGTAAGCTTTTGTGGTTAGGGGTTAGGGTGCACGTCGAAAGTCGTCGTGAGGCGCAAGAGGGGGGGTCTGGGTAATGGTTGACGCAGCTGTGTGGGCGTAACCCTTCTCAGGTGAAACCTTAGTGGGTGTAACTAATACTGGGGGATGCATTGTAAAGGCCTTGTGGTAATCTCCCTTGATTCACATGTCTAAGGAAACGTGTGTACATATCAAGACGATTATCTCTTGTGGGTAAAGTGTACAGTCTCTGTAGAGTGTAAACTGTTCGAACAGCCGTGCCTACGGTCAAAAGTGGATATGGGAACTTACGTGAGTTAGTTCTATTTATAAAAACTTTGTGTGTGGGATGAAAAACTTGTCGGGCCGATGTGACCCTGAATTTTGGATTTCCCTGGGTAGTCTTATCTAGTGTTGTTAATAAGTGGATGTAACCACAACAAAAAAATAAGCATAAGGTGGAGGTACCATTCGTTGTTATTAATATTGCACAATTACTCTATTTAATAAAATGTGATTTGGTTAAAATACTAAGTGATAGGAAATTCTAATTATGCTAATTACAAAGGTTGCTTTGAGCAAATAAAAGAACCCAAGCCTCCCTTGATAAAGCCTTGCATATACATATATTGCATTCCCTGTGTGTTGGCTCGCGAGCACGGTTGTTTGTGCTCACCCTCGCTCCCCCCCCCCCACCTCTCAGAAGCTGTGGATAAGGACATTATGCTCACTACAAGGAACCCAAATGGTCAAGGCGATGCTGGAGAGTAGTTTAGCTCTAGTAGTCTAGATCTCGCCCCAGTCTAGCTGACTCAGTTGGTACTCGTGTACCACCAATATTACCTAAGCCATTGGATATATCGGTCGTACATTGGTTTTCCCAGTCGCATGCTTATGGCGAGATGTGCTCTACCCCTTTTACCTCCGCTGTCGTTCCGCTGCTTTGTAATGTAATTATTTGGCCTGTTAGCTCTACTGCAAAACTTGACCCGATGCGGTCTAATTGACTCTAATGTTTGTATTATAATCTCTGAAGCACCGACACTTCGGAAAACTGCCGTATCCATGTCAAACGCCGTGTCGGACACCGATACGTGTCGGACACGTCTCCGACACGTGTCGACGGAGTATCGGCGACTTTTATAATAAATTTTAATCTTTAAAATTCCCGATACGTATCGGACACGTCGTGGCCGCGTGTCCGACGCGTTTGATGACACGGCTACCTGCAACACAAATAAAACCCCAATCCCGAACCACCAATTTAGGTTTTCCTCTCTCCTCACCTCCCGGTCCGCCTCCCACACTCCCACCGCCTCCCACACACCTGCGCCCGTCGGCCTCTCCACCGGCCACTTCGCCACTGCCGCCAGATCGAGCTCCAGCTCCTCACCGCCAGATCCAAAGATTTCTCTCTCTCTTGCGCCACCTCCTCCTCGCTCGATCGATCAGGCTTATCAGACCTCCTCCTCCTCGTCACGGATCAAGCTCCTCATGTCACGCCATCGGCTCTAGGTTCCTTCCTCGCCATGCCCAGATTTCGCTTTGCACCGCCGGCCCAAGATTCTCACGCCGCAGCCTCCAGCGGTCGTCGTCGCCCCGGCTTTGGCTTTGCTTGTGAAGTTGTGATTTGTGAATGTGATACACTGAGTGACTGAGGATTGGATTGTTAGTATGTATGTTAGATTATTAGTCCAGAATGGAGGATTGGAGGTTGCATGTGTACTGAACTATTGATGCTTTGCTTGTGAATTGTGAGACACTAGGACTATGCATCATTTATGTACTGATGATGCTATGCTTGTGATACATAAATGATGCATTGATGCTTGGCATAGCATCAGTACATAAATGATGCATTGATACTTGTTCTCATGTTAATACTTGACTGCAAGAAGAATGAAGAGGCAAGGGTCAATGGATCATCTTTGAGAGGTACATATTCCGAGTTTATTTTGCACTATACAAAATTTCAACTCGACAAGCATGAAGAAACATAAAAAATGATACATATGTGTAATTTATTCTTATTATTTAAATATATATAGCTGCATCGCCGTATCGGTATTTTTAAGAAAATGGCGAATTCCCGTGTCGGTGTCGTGTCATGTCGACGTATCCGTGTTCGTGCATCATAGATTATAATGAATGGTTTTGTCTATGTTATGTATAAAGTGATTCAGTGATGTATTCTATGGGCGCTATCTACTGATCTAGGGAATAGCGCAGTGTTGTTCACAGAGGATTCTGGATTGTGAAATCCATGTCTGACAGGTAGAGACGCATCGCCGCCGATCCGGACGTCAGGATCTCAGTGGAGGTGCGCCACCGTCTGCTTCCGTCACGAGAGAGAGCACCCGCGAGATAGAGGACCGGCATGGTGATGGAAGCTGACCTTTTCGGTTTTCATAGAGATCGTGGGAGAGGAGCTGTGAGCCGAGGAAGGCACCGACGGTTTCAGAGAGAAACCAACGCACCCGGTCATGGGTCTACCTCTGGGCGGGTGGAAGAGAAGGGGCGAGTGTTTTTTTTCATAGCGGGAGAGGGAGTGGGACGATTCGTCCCGCTACGTGGGAGTAAACTCCTTTTATTAGTTAAGATAAGATATGCAAAATTAGGAACTAACAAATAAGATTTGCTATGATTTCATGACATATAAATTTAGCTCGAGATCTGTCTGCACAAATGTTGGGACCGGATTTCTGAATCCGAACCATCTGTGTATTTCAAAGACCGCCTCGATCAAGACTTAGTGCTCACAAGGATACAATATTGATAACAAGTTCGAATCACGATTGAACATAAAAGTAATAACAAAGTACCGGCCTTAAGGCCGCTTATTACAATAAAGGTCACATGACCTCAAGTCTTACAGTAGCGAAAACAGCAAATGATAAACTTCAAGTGGTGACCCATCAAATTGTCCACCGGCATTCAACTGGGGAGCGCAACTTAGTACTCCGGGTACCCTTCATCAAAGCCATAGGCTAAGTAGTCATAGTCCTCCTCAGCGTCGTTGAAGGCTTCCGAGATTTAATTTGAGTATAGCACGTGAGTACATAAAGTACTTCGCAAGTCTTGGAAAAATGCATATGCATAGCTTTAACAAATGAAGCTTATATGGTTCTTTTGCACAAAGCAATATTTTATGTTTAAACATTTTACATAAAACACATTTGACAAATGCAGTTTCAATAAATAAATTAATTGATTCACTAGTGAAGGTTCTAGCTACCAATCACTAGTATCAAGGCTCTAGCCGCCAATATTTAAAGAGTAGGGTTCTAGCTTCCTAATTGGCTCTAGCTGCCAGAACAACTGATGAGGCCCTAGGTGCATCTACTACGGTGGTCAACACTCCTAAGTTGCAAGTGTGTGCTAGACTACAAGAACAAGGTTCGGCCAAGAGCAAGGAGAGGGAGGTAGGCCGAAGGGGCAGTTTGAGCGGACATGGGAAGGCACAAGGGCTGAGAGCTTTGCATGTTGGAAAGTTTGCAAGAGAATCTCACCAAGAAAAGACAAAGGATCCAAATTCAAACTTAATTCCGAATTCAATGCATTTTCAGCCCAAGAATCCTAAATGGATTTGGATTGGAGCAATTCCAATTCGGGTCGTTCTTTAAAATAAGTTAATTTTGAAATTACTTGTAATAGGATAGTTTAATTTATTTTCAGCAATTAGAGTAATTTAAATATCTATTTTAGGAGTTTTTTTGTTCGGATACTGTTCACGTAAACAGTACCGACTCGGATTAGCAATCCGGTTTACTGTTCATCCAAAACCTAGTGCTTGCGTGGGAGGCCATATAAACCCCCCATGGCCGCACCATGTAGGTGGACAAGTTAGAGTTGAAGAAAATATAGAAAAGTCACATCATACCGATATACTTTCATGCACAAGGGAGAATTCCATGCTTTGCTGTCAAAGACCGACGAAGAAATCAAGAGTGATTTGGTTGTGGTTAGCAAGAAGGCGGCTATAAAGACTACACTAAAACCGAGGATGGTTTTGCTTCAAGAAGGGGAGGATGATGAGGCCCTAGGTGCATCTACTACGGTGGTCAACACTCCTAAGTTGCAAGTGTGTGCTAGACTTCAAGTTAAGCCTATTATGCATCAATGGAGAAAGAAACAAGAACAAAGTTCGGCCAAGAGCAAGAAGAGGGAGGTAGGCTGAAGGGGCAGTTTGAGCAGACATGGGAAGGCACAAGGGCTGAGAGCTTTGCATGTTGGAAAGTTTGCAAGGAAATCTCACCAAGAAAAGACAGGATCCAAATTCAAACTTAATTCCGAATTCAATGCATTTTCAGCCCAAGAATCCTAAATGGATTTGGATTGGAGCAATTCCAATTCGGATCGTTCTTTAAAATAAGTTAAATTTGAAATTACTTGTAATAGGATAGTTTAATCTATTTTCAGCAATTAGAGTAGTTTAAATATCTATTTTACCGACTCGGATTACTGCTCACGTGAACAGTATCCGTCTCGGATAACTATAGCAATCCGGTTCATCGTTCACCCAAACTTTGTGCTTGCGTGAGGCTATATAAACCCCCATGGTCGCACCATGTAAGTGACAAGTTAGAGTTGAAGAAAATACGTAAAAGTCATGTTTGTGTGGCGCAAAATGAATACACGCGTTTCGGAAATTCCCGTCTAGGGTTTTGTGATTGCGTGAATATTGGAGGGAGGTTGTTCTTCCAAGATCCATGATTCCTTGTGGATCATCTCATCAATTTGTAGCATCCTCAATTGCTCACGGTTTGGTGTTGTCTTCGGGTTTAATTTTGTTTCTCTCTTCGGATTGATTCAACATCAACCAAGTATTACTTGTTTTGGAGACACTTGTTCTTTCTTTTTACTGAACCAAGAAGGAGGAAAGCTAGGGTTTTGCTTCGATCAAGATTGAAATACAAGTACCGTGAAAGATTGGGCCACATTACACATCAACTACACGTTGATCCGTATCAACAACAATCCAAGAGTTCCAACTACTCCCGGATTCCTAAAATAATTCTTTGAAAACAAAACTAAAATCTATCATGTGAAAACGCACTTTACCCGCTCTTGACCATGGGCACAACTATTCGAATAGTTTTACACTCTGCAGAGATTGTACAGCTTGACCCATATGAGATAATCAGCTTATAATGTCGGTTTGACACACTTCCGAAGGTGTGCGACTAAGTGATTATCACAAGGCTTTTACAATATTTTATCCTCGTATTAGCCCACACGATGAGCTTAACCCCAAGTCACGAACATCATTTACCATCGACCCGGAGCTCACCGCTGTGGAGGATAACATGCCCGGACATAGACGTCAAATACCATCGCTCGGTGCAAACCCCGACAGATATGGACGTCAATTACCATCGTCTGCACTACCCAGGTAACTCCCACCATCTACAGCCTACGGGCTAAATGTCTGGATTTAGTAAATTATTCAGCAGGTCCTTCCCATTTAGGACATGTGGTTGTACGGTATTGCTCGATTTGAACAGATACAAGCGTCGGTCCTTAATATGACCTGGACGGAACTTAACACATTACAAGTTCTCGTGCTTTAGCTGCACCCGACTGAACTTACCATCCGCCCAAGTTTAAATAAATTTTTACCATTTTATTTTATTTTATAAATCCACGGCAATGCCTATTGCTATACATTTCTCAAAATGATTTTCATAAAAGATAATATTAATTTCCTCCCAAAGGGTGATCATGACCGACAACTCATGTCTAAGCAATTCTATCGCATTAATTAATCCAACAATAATGTAATCAATATCATGGATTTTCTATACTAGGTTGACAAAGGTCTGAGGATATCAACATCAAATGAAGACATTAACAAAGTTATGATTAGCTAACATCCTATGATTTGAACTTATCAATTTATGTAAATAGCAATGCATATTAATTTTTAAATTTAAAACATGATTTGAAAAACTTAGGTACAATATGGTCAAAGGAGGCTTGCTTTCGTCGAAGGTAGAGGTTAACACGTCCGGTTGGTCCAAAGTGGCTTCTGCGGCGTCGGACTCCACGCGCAAATCGAGACAAAATAAGTAACATAAAAAAAATAAAATCTAACAATTATAAAATTAGTACCAATAGAGAGATGTTGAATTTAGATGAATTTAGGAACAAGAATCGATTGATTTGGAGTTAGTATGAAAGAGAACGACCATCCGGAAGATTAACAGAATTGGAAATTGCTAAAAATGAGAGGGGAATATTCCCTGGAATATTCCATTTCAAAAATAATTGATTAACACTAAAGAGCTGACATGTAGGCCCTTTTGTCAGAGAGAGAGAGAGATGACAGGTGGGGTCTATCTGTCATTGAAAGAGAGAGAGCAACAGGAGAAAAAACAGATGAGGCCGCGACTGGGCATGACGCGGCGACGCCGTGAATCAGCAGGGTTGGGCGGTGGGCAAAATAGACGACGGTGTCCCGGAGAGCGACACACACGGCAAAGTGAGCGGCACAAGAATATGGCGCCGCCGGGCGCGACGAGGAAGTGGCGCGCATTACGAGCACGACGCGACCATGGAACGCGTCGGGTGGGTCGAGTGACCAGAGGGGCGGCCAAGACGGCGGCGGCGGCGGTGAAGATGGTGGTGGCGGTGGGAGAGCTCCTCGGTGGTGAATCGTCTGCAATAAGATGGGGGTGGATAGAAGGAGGTCGGGAACACGAGGTGACGCGATCAAAACGGGAGAAAACCCACTGGAGAGGGAGATCGAGTGAGGAATGTGCGGTGGCCGGCGACGATGAAGACGACGAATTCCGACGATGTGCTACGGCGAACACGAAATTGATTGAGGGGAAATGATCAATGATCTCGGGAACACGATGTGACGCGGTTGGGAGTTCTGAACACTTACCGGTGCGACGGAAACGACAACGCTAGGTGGCGGCCGGCGCTCGGGAAGATGAAGCTCGCGGCGGCGGTAGAACTCCAGAGGTGATGTGAGTTGAAGGGGTGCAAAGGGGGTGAAGGAGGCACTGATGCTCCCACTTATAGGCTTGGCCGGAGTTTGAACGGATGCGGCCGCGAGCGCGATTGTCAGCGATGTTACGGCTCGGTTTTGGAAACTGATGAAACGACAATAATGAAGACGCAACAACAAGGAATTTCATTGCACATCAAAGGCGGTGAGGACGCGGCAAATATGAGGACACGGCAAGACGACGACGCATGGGTGTGGCTTGGGCGTAGCCTGGCGTGAGTGTCGGCTCAGGAATAGAGCAAGGAGCAGGGCAGGGAAGATGGCCGGGTAGAAGAAAGAAAGAAAGAAATGGGACGGAAAAATGGGCTTCGGCCCAGGAAATAATTCGAGGGAAAAATTCAAATTACCAAAATTTAAATTTGGATTTGGAGACAAGATTTGAATTGAGGCGATTTAATTTTGATTTGAAGTTGAATTGTGATTCGGGATTTGAATTTGAGTATTTTGATTTGACTTGAGATTCGGAATTTAGATTTATTTAGCAAAAACTCCGATTTAAAATCCAAATCTTTGAATTACTGTTTTAAATTAAAGTTTTTACAAGAGGCAAAAAATTGGGATGTTACAACAAACACACATGAATAATAGATTTGCCATGAATATAGTCAAATGTCCTATAGGAAGCACAAAAAGCAGATGACAGTAAAGGAAATAGCTGCAGCAACAAAAGAAAATCCACAAAAATAGATTTGCCAGGACTCCAATCCAAAACTCTTCAAAAAGGACCAATAATAGAAAATGAAACAACTCCTACAAAGGAAACCACATTTTACCTTTACATATTCCACATATGGTAGAGAAAGATGACGACCAAATTGCAGGAGTACAAGAAATCTTAACAACCTCCATCTTCCCTTTCCACCAACTAAAAGCAAGTCTAAACTGTTATCGTCATGCTCAGCTTTAGGTGCAACAACCTGAGAACTCAGACTCTGCACTGTCTTGCATGAGTGGTTGCATACTAGAACACCAAGAAAGTGCCCTTTTCTTACAACCCACTTCTCATCTAAATTCGGAACAAGTTCCTTTGACACTCCACTTTCTGTGTGTTCTGGTGGCGCAGGAAGTTCAAAGGGATGTTCAGGATCCCAGGTTGGTTCCGTGTCCCATTTTGGGCCAGCATCCCACCTTGGTTCAGAGTCCCAAACAGGCCCTGGATCTGATATCGTCGAAGAGATATCTTCCTTATCATGCATTGATGGGGCTCCCCAAGACAAGCGAGTGTCATTAGTAGCAGCCAAACCAATTGAACTTCTCTCATCTCTTGTTTTAGACCTGGTCCTTGGTCTGTTTGTATTTGTCGAATGATGGGGTTGAGGGTGCCAATACTTCTGGTTCTGAAACTATGTTGCTTCTGCCCATGGACAGACGTTTTGCTTTTTGGTCAAGTCTGCGAACATACTCTGATGGCTCGGTGCCGCCGTGCTGCCCGATGTGTCAAAGTCTCCCACTGACATCCTACTAGGAGTCATAATAGAATCAATGCTTGATAAACTGGAAGCTCTGGGAATTCCTTCTCTTTTTGATCTGCGCATTATGTCAGTATAGAGGTCTGTCAAATCAATATTGTCCTGCCCTTTGTTCTTTTTCTGCCCAACCCTCTCTTCCGACATAGGAAGGTACTCCAACTCATAGAAATAGCTGGGTAAACACAAAAATTTCAAAAATCCAGCCACAAAGTACCCAAGAGGACCAAATCTCTTCTGATATTTATCAGAAAGTTCCAGAACTGCAAGAAAGTAACGAAATTTTGTTGCAGCATAGAAATAAGATAAGGTTTCCAATCTTACATAAAATTGCATATGCAAATACATATGACACAGTGACTATACTCCATAAAAACATACTGAAAATGCATGCGAACAACATAGTTCATTTACTACTGCTATTCTGAATCTTTTTAGAATCAGCAGGATGGGATTTTAGGTATAGGGCACATGGGTAATTAAGTGAAGCAGTCAGAAAAGTTACATTTTATGATCTGACTGAAAAGTACAGAGGTAAAAATCCATTTGGGACCTAAGGTCTGAACTCTGAAGCAAGTGGACATGGCATGCAGATCAATTGTTTGATTTGAAGGTGACCTTGGACTAGATATGAAATATCTCATCAGTTGTCATATATTGCTAAATATATATAAGCTAACAGGTATTTACTCCAATCCGAATGATGAATTAAGCATAACTTCAAATATTTAGTACATCCATTGTACCATGACCAATTAAATTAATGGATCAAAAATATATTAGCACAAATTTATACTAGTTTTTATTGCTAGCCTATGTAACACCAATATTAGTTCATGCATGCTTCAGAATGATCAGAGTCAACAAAAGTTGAATGAAGCAAATATATTGAATCATTGATTCTTACATCAAGCTAGCAACTTACCATCACTGAGAAAACCATAGTATGAAACAGTACTGCCAAAATGTATTAGCCCAGACTGGATCCACTCCACAGCAAATACGTCTAGAGCAGTAGAGCCACCCTGTGACCAACAGACAGTCCTCATAGGGAAAAGGTAAGAACGACAATGTCTTATACAACATTACACAAGAGTAAATCGAACACAATGTTGTGTGAAAACAGTTATAATCATATTTTGTACACCAAGATATTAAACTTTGCATACATATCAAAGAGACATATATTGGTATTTTGCTAACAGCCAATGTTTGGCAAAGCTATGGGGGCAAGCCTCCCCAAACTAAAGTGTGCCAATTGCTCCAAAATCGACCTTGCTTTTCTTGCCTTAGGTAGTCTCCATCCAGGAATGTGTCTCTGAAGGAAAAATATGCTTGTGGGAACCGTATATATACACTCTTTTAAGTTTTTTTTACTCACCCTACCCTTTTTGCCATCTCTACATTACAATTGTCCACTATGTCTAGCCCAGCATTCTTGCTATATCAACTTATAACTCAAAACACAACTTTGATAATACAAATGGTATGTTCTGACGATGTAAGTTTGGCATGTTAAATTTCAATGTGCATTGGAAGTGTTTATTTAGATAACATGGTGAATTTTCTCAGCATAAACTGCAGAAGAAAAGGACAGTTTTAGTTCTATAAATTATATCCAAACTGGAGATGCAAACATTCAAAATTAAATCCTCGATATCATTATTAATAGTCAATATCACCAAAGAACTACAGTCTCTCATGTTGTGTAAAATAAAAACAATATCTGACTGATTGTTGCTGATGCTGGCAACTTTGAAGTCCTTTTTTTTTGGGGTGGGGGGCATTTAGATCATCACAAAATCTGTAAGCCTGAAAAAAATGTCCGGATGGTTTCCCAAAAAACAGCTGATTTCAGGACAAGTTCCAGCCAAGTTCAACTTCAGTGTGGGTGTTGGTTTCAGAAAAAAAAAAAGAGCCACCTATCAGAACCAGATGCTCTCCAATAGATCAGATCTAAAATGAATCTTTAAACCTTGTTCATAATCACATATGTTGCTGTAATATCTCATTTAAAATTTAGAACTAAATGAATAAGAAAGGAAATTAAACAGAAATGAAGTAGAATTTCAGCTTTTAGAGAGAGGATTAGAACTTGGGCCGAAGTACATCTAGGCCTGGGAGCCAGGAGGGGGGCGGCCAACCCCAAACCCTAAACCACCCCACCCCTTTGCCCTGCCGCCTCCCTGCCCTGTGCACGCCGCCCCTCCTACTGCCGGCGACCTGCAGGCCAGCTCCGCCCCTCCCTGCCGTCTCCCTTGGCCGGCGCCTCCTGCGCCCTGTAGGCCACCATCTCCTCCCATGCTGCCGCTGCTGCTGGTGGGTGGTGTTGCCAGGAGATCAAGAGGAAGGAGAAGGGAGGAAGGGAAGGAAAGGAAGGGAAGGGAAGAAAGGACGGAAGATCAAGGCTCTTCGTCGTTGTTCTTCAGGTGTAAGGATCTGATAGCCTTTAGTTGGTCCTAAATTAATTGTTGTTTAATTTGTAGTTCGTTTGGTTGATGAGAAGTATAGTTTACAGTAAGCCCTAATTTGTTGAATTGATCTGCGAGGACAATTAAGAGTATTTACGTTTAGATTCAAGGTTTTGGCTTACAATGCATGGACAGGTCTACAAGGTGTGGAGTTCATGTCGGATACGAACACGGCTCAGACACGTATTTCAAGCGTGTCCGAAATTATAGCCGCAAAAAAAATTAAAATCGAACACATATAGGACATGTATCGGACACTTAGGCCCATTCCATTCAACCCAAAACAGTAGCCCAGCCCATTACTATTCCCTCAAATCAGTTAATCCTAGCTCCATCCCCGTCTCGCTCACTCCCCGTAGTCCCCCTCGACACTGCCTAGCTCCATCAGTCGTGACACCGCTCCACTGCCCTCGCCACGCCGCCAACCCCTAAGAATGACCGACGGCCACGGTGACCCTCCTCCAGATGTCGCCTTCCTTCCCTTCTCCCTTCCTCGTCTCCTATAAGCGATCATGAGCTCGCAACATCGCCTCGCTACTGCTTGCCGTCGCTAGCTCGCTTCACCCCGATGTCATACTCGCTATCGCTTCTCCCCTCGACGCCGCCCTCATCGCTCCAAAGCTTCTCGCTCGTCCTTCTCCTTGACGCCCAAAGCCTAAAGGTAACCGAGGAGTTGTCGACCCCGAAGCCCCTTCCCCTCACTCTTACAGTCTTGCTGTCAATAATCTGTCATTGAGGTGTTGTAGTTTGAGGTGTATGAGCCTATGAGGTGTTACTAGCATCTGTTTCAAACACTGAGTAGTATGAGGTATTGTACTTGCTTAATAGGGGTGGAAATCAGATTAATTGTGTTAGCCCAAATTTGAAATCACCTTTAAAAATAAATCCATGCTGAATATCTACATTGCTCAGATTCTAACACAGATTAGATGCTTGTTGGATACATGAATTTAATATTGGATTGAATGATTGAATCTCAGTATGGCAGTATCTATATGTTAATATGTTATCACTTCAGCAGTTCAGTACTAAAGTCTATGTTAATTACTCACTTACCCAATGAAGTTGCACAAGATTTATTATCACTTCGAGCATCCAATCATATTTCCGGACCATAAAATCGTGCACACGTAATCATGAACAGCTTCTCTCCTTCTTTCGAAACCATGAATTGCTTCTTTTTGAGAATTTTTGGCAGATACAGCACGTTTAAAAACCGTATTTACATAAATAACCATGGATCGTGAGTATTTGCGGAAATGGCACCGTTGGCGCACGATTACCATACGCCAACAGCTCCCACGCCACCACGTGCCTCCGGCCTCCCGCCAGTCAAGCCACGTGGTAGTTAGCATGACGTTGAGCATGCGCCAACCGTTGGTGCATGATGACCGTGCGCCAACAGCCCTCGGCCCACCACATGTCCTAGGTTAGGTTAATGTTAGGGTTAATTAGGGTTATGGTTAGGCTGAAATCGGTAAGAATTTTAAAATATAGCAAATGAGTTTAAAAAATTATGAATTTTTTTTGTGGAACCTCCCGATACCGTGTACTTGCTTATGCAAATTTGCTATTATTTTATTCATTCAGAATTTGTATCGCTATTTTGTATAAGTGTCATGTTTGTACGAATTTGTAAATATAGAAAATGAGCTCAAAAAATTATGAATTTTATTTTGAAGGCTCCTAGCGAGTTCGACAGGCGTCGTAGCATTCCCTGTCGATCATCTGCGGGCCAGGTCTGCGCGGAGGTAAGTCGCTATGTATAAATCTATGTACAGTTTTTTTAGGTTATGCTTTACATTCCGCTAACATCATATCGTTCTCCCACCGTAGGTCCGTCGGGATGAATCACTTCTGTCATCCGGACCCAGTACACAGATTGACGCTCCCCCTCGGTCATCTGCACTACACATCCGGGAGGTACGAGGTACTCATTTTATGGCCAGAGTGTCTATTTGTACTAACATCGTTCCGCCTTGCAGCCTTCAGTTGGCTATGGGGGTGACGGGCGAGGGGGTGATGACCAGTTCACATCGACAGATGATAACGATACGGGCCTCTCAGCTCCTGCCAGGGTACGGACAATGGCGGCCAAAGTTTCTAGCGTACGCAGGGTAGAGCTCCTCCGAGTTCGCTATCACACCGTACGTTAAAGGGCAAAGCTCCTCTGGGTTCACTGTCCCACTGTACGTTCAAGGCCAGAACTCCTCCGGGTACGCGGGAACCCCGTACGTCCAAGGCCAAAGCTTATCCGTGCAACCGGAGTTGCAGGCATCGTACCTCTAGAGTGATTTTATAGCATCTCGTCGTGGATGAATTCTTCAGAGGTGTTCCTCAGGTCGGCATGGCTCATCATGACGACATGTACGCCTGCCAGACTCTGCTCCAGAGTCAGCCTACTGGTCCACCTCCGCCTCAACGATCTCCGTACCCCCTCCGAACCGACACGCGTTCTCCGGACTGGTGGACGTATTCCACGGGTCATGCTCAGTGCAAAACAAGACCGTGCACGCAGACGCAGCCGCAACAGGCAGATAGTAGTGGCTCAGACGAGTGAGCCATATAGTACCGCGTGTTATGCAATTTTGTTTTGCTATATTTGTACGCGTATTTTGGTTGTTATGTGTGTTTACATATTGTATATCGACATCTCCAATGGAGTTGCAATGCAGTTTTTTTTCTATACATTCCAAGTCACATGAAATCCTGAAACCATAATTTTCGAAACCTAAAATCGAAATTTTCACGACCTAAATCCTAAATTTTCGAGACAATACCAGAACGCATATAAAATTATCGAAACATTACCCAATCAAGTCCACTGCGTGAAGAGCCTTCAAAATAAAATTCATAATTTTTTGAGTTCATTTTCTATATTTATAAATTCGTACAAATATGACACTTATACGAAATAGTGATACAAATTCTAAATGAATAAAATAATGACAAATTTACAAAAACAAGTACACGATGTCGGGAGGTTCCACGAAAAAATTCATAATTTTTTGAACTCATTTGCTATATTTTAATATTCTTACCGATTTCAGTCTAACCCTAACCCTAATTAATCCTAATACTAACCTAACCTAGGACACGTGACGGGCAAAGGGCTGTTGGCGCACGGTCACCATGCACCAACGATTGGCGCATGCTCACCGTGCGCCAATAGCCCACGTGGCGGGCTGGCGGGAAGGCCAAAGGCACGTGGCGGCACGGGAGCCACGATTCGTGGTCATTTATGCAAATACGCACGATTCGTAGTTATTTATACAAATACGGTTTCTAAACGTGTTGTATCTGTCAAAAATTTCTCTTTTAAATCATGGAACTGCGCACTATAACCATGAAGGGCGCGTGTGTGTGAAAATAAATGTTTTCATTTTTATATAAATAAAAAAAGATAAGAGGGGTTTCTTCCAAGCAAGCAAATAGACGCATGCGGCATGCATATCCTCTCAAATATATAAAAAAAAACAGATAGACGCGTATTTCTCAAGGGATTAACGTTTTTCCAGAGGCAAAAAACTAAGCATCCCCCACCCAACCCAAAAAAAGCTAAGCACAACATGTAGGTCCTCTTTATTTAGGTGTTTTTGTCTGATTTAAAAGCAAAAAAGCATAAACCTAAACCTAAACAAATGGGTGACTTTTTTGTCGGACTTATAAAAAGCTTAAACCAATCTAAGGCTAAAAGCCATAAGCCATGGAGAGGTGTTTTTTTTTTGGCTTTTACGGAATGGAATAATCCTTTACCACTGAACTTCGTTAAAATTACCTTCAAAATGTCATTCGTATATAAGTGAAAACCCTTTCAATTTTTTTTACATTCCACCTGTTCTTTTCCTTCGGCTCCCGCACACCCGACGCATCTCCCTGCCCCGAACACCGTCGCCTCCCCTCTTCTCTCCCAACGTCACCGCCTCCCCTCCCCATCCCTAGCGCTACCTTCGCCTAGGTCTCCGTCCTTTGCCCGCCTCCCGTCGGCGCCACCCTCCTCCGTGTCTCGCCTTTGGCATCTTCACCGCCCATCTCGGCCGCCGTCCCCACCTCGTCCCTAATCATCGCCTGCCACCTCGTCCCCAATCATTGCCTGCCACCTCCTCCCGACGAGGGCGACCCCCTCCGCGTTGTCTGCTTCGGTCTCCGCCGCATCCATCCTCCGCGCCTCACTGTCGTCGTCTTCACCAAGTGCGGCTGCCGAAGCCTCGTCCCCCTCCTCCCCAATTATCGCCTGTCGCCTCGTCCCCAATCATCGCCTGCCACCTCCTCCCGGCGAGGGCGAAGGAAAAAATGAGTATGATGCTTGATACATGTCGAGGAATTGCAAATCATGTCTGAAGATCAGCTGATAACGGCCACTGAAGAATAGAAGATGAGCATAGACGAAGGCGGTGCACGATGGTTCAGATGAAGTAGATGTAAATGTTTTTTTTGTTATGATTTGTTCTTTTTTATGTAGTTTCAACTGTAAAATGTAATCGACTGTATTGTCATATTTACAAACCCTATACAAAAATAAATTTAAATACATGCTTGAAAAGATACTTTAAACTCTAAAAGGTAATTCAGATCTTTCATCCTTCACACACAACTCAATAAGTCAACCTTCTACTAAAAGTCTGACTACCAAACAATAAAGTTTGGCTTAAAAGCTTAGAAACTTATAAGCTGATTAAGCCAAAAAACTGGCTTTAAGTTATAAGCCAAAAAATTCTAAACCTAAACAAAGAGGACCGTTGTATTGTAGTGTGCTGAAATACAATGATAACTCTATCAAATAGCAATGAGTCTGAGAGTGGCAACCACACTTACCACGTAGTGCCACGCAGGTTCCGAGAGCAACATATCAGCACACATATTCCCATCTACGTAACCAATGCGGTATTAAAGTAAAACAATATACTGTCACTGATATCCAACATCCGTAAGGCTTTTAGTTTAAAAAAAATTCCGAAAGGCTTTTGTAGTTTCGGCCCATATTTAGGCCCAAAGGTCTAAATTACATCACCGTTCCAAAATTTGGTGAAGGCCCATTATACCAGATTTATTGAACCCGAAGCCAATCCTCCTCTTTTGGTGACTCATATTCACTGCAATTGATCCATAACTTAGCAATCTCTGTTTCAGAAAAATAAAACATTTCCCTTGTTCTAAGGTTGTAGAAGCGTCTACATAAAATAAAATTTAGAGACGAGAAAATCTCCTGTTGAAACACAGAAATAGAAACGAGAGGAAATGCTCCCCACCCCCTTGCAACTATCACTATAGGTTGACTGAAGACGATTGGGGAGAGGAAGAATGACGTAGGCTTGACTTTCTCAAAGGAATTTTAACATGTGGGGTTAGATTTGTTTTCGAAGGTGTGCAATTGGTTAACATAGTCATCCTCAAGGCTCTTAGCTCAGCAACCAAGAGGTCATGAATTAAATCCAACTAGTATAGCACCCGCGCCGCTGTGTTCCGCGCGGCAAGTCCGGCCCAGCTGACGCGCGTGCAGCCCACGAGTCAAGGCCAGCGATACTGGTAGCGGGCGAGCGTGAGGCCCACCAAACACGTGCCCCAGCCGCAGCGAATGGTAGCGAGCGAGCGCGCAGTGAAGGAAGCGCGGATCGTGCGGGCGCGTGCGAGGGCTGGCACGAATCGGGCGGCTCGCGATTTCTCGGGGACGTGGCCGCATGGTCGGAGGCTAAGTCCTCCGATTGTTAAATATGTGAATCCTAGAAAGTTCACAATTAAACCCACCTAACATGTAGTTGCTAGGACTCAAATTAACCATGTCCATTAGCCACGAGATACACACAACATACTGGTTGGACTAGCCACGGCTGGCACATGTGATTAGAGTTAAAACTCATGTTTAGAATCCAAAAACAAATTAGAGGAAAAGGAAGTTCCCCGCAGATATCGTTCAACCCACTCTACGATCTAAAAGCGCTCACAGAAAAAATCCATACAGGATATTAACCCTACAATTTTCCTCTAGAAATCAGTGGCAGAGCTAGGAATTTAGCGATGGTGGTGCACGCTTCAAAGACAAAAAAAATCTTGTATAACACATAAGTAATTTCACAAGTTCAACACAATTACACAAAAGAGTTCGAAATTAGTTAAAGTGCAATACAAATAGTTCAAATAAAATCTTACATAAATAAAATAGTTTTAAATAGCTAATGAAAATCACAATACCACACGACGCGATCTTATTCCTTGAAAACACTTGATTATATCATCATCACTAACCTTCGAGAAGATATCTCGCTCTATAAATGATGTATCCGGCTTTGGCTACGTAGATTATACGGATGATACAGTGCTGGACGTGGATGTCGGACTCGCGAGAAGGAGCCGTGGTCGAAAATAGCAAGGTAGCAGGCAGAAAGAAGAATTCAAAGAATAGACGAATAGCAACCGGAAGATAGAAGTTTATTTCTTGCTTGATGCGTCCAATACAAACGTGGATGCCCATTTATACAAAAGACTAACCAAAACTAGTATCCGGAAGGGATACGTCTACTGCATCCTGAAGATAACCTCAAAGCTAACTCACTTTAGGAAACTAATAACTTATTCAATTATGTTGAATACACATGGTATACGGAAAGGAAAGACATAGCAGTCCTACGCGGACACGAGCTAAGGCCAACGTACACACGGATACGAGCTAAGGCTAGCGTACACAACATTACTCCCCCGTTAGAGAACCAGCTCGTCCTTGGGCTGGAGTTCAAGGTGGTTCCTTCTCGTCGTCAGCTTTGTCATCCACCACTTCAAGGTAGAAGAGTAGTTGGCATCTATGTTCTTTGGTGAACTTCTCATCACAATTGTAGCACAAACCCTTCTCCCGTCGGTCCGCCATCTCCGCTGGTGTTAAACGACGAAATTGACGCGATCTACCAACACTCATATCTCCTCCAGTCCCAGCTGATTGCATGTTGTAGACCACAACTTGTTTGTTTGTTGTTGATGTGGCCGAGGCAGCAAAAAGAGCTCATTGTTCATAAGCCCTTGCGAAACTCATTGCTACCTGCAAATCCGGTAAATTTTGTAATTCAACATCAATTCGTAAGAGATCAGTCAATCCCGACGTGAATAACTGAACTTGTTGTGCGCTCGATAACGGCCCTACCCGACAAAGTACGTCCAAAAATTTTTCTTGATAATCAGCCACGGTACTAGTCATCCTCAACCGTGCTATCTCTCCAAGAGGATTAGAACGAATCGGCGGACCGAAACGGAGGTGGCAGTGATCCTTGAAACGAGTCCACGACGGTGTTCCTTCGTCTCGTTCCAATTGAATATACCATTGTTGAGCAATCCCCACCATATGTATGCCGCCAGCCAGACTTTGTATCCCTTATCGGTGCGTTGACCCTAAAAAAACTGCTCACAACGATTGATCCATCCGATAGGATCTTCCTTTCTGTCGTATGTTGGGAAATCAAGTTTGTGATACCGAGGAACACCTGCTGTATCTGTGATGTGAGGAACTGCCGCGGTGATCTGTGGGAAAGTGGCTCTCGGCGGAAACTATCGGGTCATGAAAGGCATGGGTGTCGAACCTATCGGCATTGATTTTGCAAAAGGTGTTTGTTCTAGCCATTGAGACAGACGGAGCCGTAGAGAACGAACCCATCAAGAAAGATGCCGGCAGGATGGTCTCCGTGGGTGGCAGATTCTGCGGTTCCAATTTTGTCTCCGAAGCAACTTGTGGTTGGAAACTCCCCAAGATGTCTGCGTATCCCGATTGTTTTTCCAATCACTGAATGCGCTCGTCCAGATTGGACGGACGAATTTCCAGGGCAATCACCTGGGCTTCCAGGGAAGAAAAACTATCCCTGATTTGTTTGCTCAGTTCAAGTTTCAGTTCGGCAATCGCTGCGATCACCTCGGACGGCTCGCCGTTTTTCTCTGCAGCGGAAGCCATGGTGGTCTGCTCTGTTACCAAATGATGTATCCGGCTTTGGCTACGTAGATTATACGGATGATACAGTGCTAGACGTGGACGTCGGACTCGTGAGAAGGAGCCGTGGTCGGAAGTAGCAAGGTAGCAGAGGCAGGAAGAAGAATTCAGAGGATAGAAGAATAGCAACTGGAAGATATAAGTTTATTTCTTGCTTGATGTGCCCAGTACAAACGTGGATGCCCATTTATACAAAAGACTAACCAAAACTAGTATCCGAAGGGATACGTTCTACTGCATCCTGAAGATAACCTCAAAGCTAACTCACTTTAGGAAACTAATAACTTATTCAATTCTGCCGAATACAAATGGTATACGGAAAGGAAAGACATAGCAGTCCTACACGGATACGAGCTAAGGCCAGCGTACACACGGATACGAGCTAAGGCCAGCGTACACAACAATAAAGGTGACTAAACAACCATTCAATACTTGATCGCCCATATTATTTCTCAACTTGTTCTTCACAAGATTCATTGTCGAAAATACTCTTTCAACGCTCGTCATTGCCACCGGTAGGAGCAATACCAATTTGAGAAGCAAGTACACCAACTTGTAAATGTCATGCTTCCTTGTTTTAACAAGCTTAGTAGAAAGCTCACCGAGATTCTTTAGGCCCTTAAATCTATCATCACTTCGCATATCATCAATGAAATTATCAAGTTAGAAAGAAAGTCTCATTAAATATGTGCTTGAAAAATCATTGGGATAAAAGTTGGCAAGGCTAAACACTTTGTCCCTATCATAAGAAGCAAATGAATTCAGCCCTTTAATCTTGTCTTTCATGTTGCTAGCCCCATCATATCCTTGTCCACGAATTTGAGCAAGAGTCGACTTGTGATCAACAAGTAAGGACACAATTGCATTCTTAAGTGACAAGGAAGTGGTAACAGCCACATGAATTACTCCAAGGAACCGCTCACATACCCGTCCTTCTTTATCAACATAACGCAAGCAAAGAGCAAGTTGTTCTTTGTGGGATACATAACTAGACTCGTCAGCTAGAATTGAATAGTGATCATCACCAATTTCTTTAATAATGTGCTTGGTAGTTTGGATGGCACAACTGTCCTCTTCGGTTTGCTTCCTAAGAGCTTGAGCAATTGATGTTCTAGGTTTAACAAAGAAGTTGTATTTCTCTTGAGCTCGATTATGGACACTTTTTATACTACCCACATGCTTGTCAACTGAGTCATACCTATTCCAATTTCTAAATCCTCCTTTAACAAAACTATCGCCTCCAACATTTTTTCATTGAACAAATAACAGACAAAGCAAAATGCAGCATCCTTCTCGACACTATATTCAATCCAATTGTACTTATCAAACCAACTAACATTGAAGCGACGCCTTTTACTTGATATTTCCCTTACGGAAAAATCATGTTGACGAGGTTGGTATGGGCCTTTAAAAATAAATCCTCTCCGAACCGCATCTTGATCATTGATAGCATAGCTCATGATAGGTATCCTTTTACTGGGATCATGTGGAAGAAGCTCAACATCATAACTCAATTCATCACTGTCATTGCCGGTTGCTTGTGCTTCACTTTACGATTGGGGTTAAGATTGAGATGGTGCATTCACAGATGGAATTAAAGAAGCTACAACCAAAGCCAATTCATTTATAATTATACTTGCTTCAGTTCCTCCTCCTCCTTGAGTTTGAGTAATTTTCACTTTAATAGATTTTGGCTTGACTGCCTTGCCATCTCGAAATAAATAAATGATATCTCTATTCCATTTTAAGATTCAACTTGCCCTACATATACAAATTATAGAATTTTTTTTTAAAAAAAACAGAATAGATTGATGGCATTTAGATTAGGCAATTGGCGAGCAATGTTGCAACTTGTAAATCTAACTAAATTCTGAAATTCATCCATCTAACCGAGGCACCAAGCTAACGAATCTTATGTGGTCTCCTCTTGCCTGTCCTCTCACCACCATAACAGATGCTCTACCAATTACTCCACCGATTTACCAGAGCAGTAGTAAAAACTAACAAAATACCAATCCATTGTCTTTCTCTCCCCTCCCAACACACGACTAATCACAATCCATGGCCCCTCCTGCTGCGTCTCTGAATTCATAGGGACCATACAAATTACAAGGCAAAAACAGGGAAGAATTAGCACCAGATCCAGGCACCAGGTGTCTGGGGACGCGACGAGGACCCGAAGCCGACTAGCCCAGCAATGGCCTCTCGTCTGTCGACGCTCTCGTCGTCCTCGACAGTGGCGGACTGGCGGAGGAGGAGAAGCAAGGAGGGCAGCTGGGCAGGTCAGCAGGAGGCGGCCGGCGGGAGCCTAAACCTAGAGCATGCCAGCATGGGACTGTGGGATTGGGAGGGAGCCGTGTGCGTTGCCTGCCCTGACTGGCTGCCTGGCGACTCGCTCGGTTGGTGGGCTGAAATTTGGTCAGCCCAAGTGTCCAGCCCAACTGTTGACACCTAGTTACAAAATTTTTGCATTTTGTTTTGGGGTGCCTATGCGCTCCTGCTAGAAATCCTTCCAAACAACACAGTCTGCATGCTCTGAGAGTGATCAGTTACCGGTCACCACACACCATGCACGCTCTGAGAGTTCGCAGTCTGCACTGCTTATAAAGTTTCGTCGATCGGAGCAGCGCTGCCCGAATTTATTCTCTAAGTATTTTAAAGCTGAATTCGCCGTGTCATTTCCTAGTTATATGGGTCGGCTGGGCCCGCCTTATCTCATCCAAAAGACGGTAGCAACCTGCATCTGAAACCGCAACATGTGGGTATTCACACTCTTCAGTCAGTACTCCCAAGTTACTGGACACGGCACGGTGGCACAGTAGCGCAGGTGCAAACGTTTGTTCGTGTCGCACGACAGGTCCCTACAAGAACTCAAGGTGGTGTCAAATCAGAGCCTTCAGAGGCAGTTTCTTCTTCCTTTTTCTACAGTCACACGGGCATGCAGCCAAGGATCGATCACCTATCAATGAAAGAAAAAGGCCTTCACTGCAGACTCCTCACGAACACCTGTCAGTCCGTTTGCGAATGCTTCGTAGCAAAAGTAATGGCCAGAATCCTCGACCGGCCGTGACGCGATAGTAAAACTGAGCCGAACGACAACGGAGTGAAAAGTTGTGATGGTCTCAAGTGGCGGAGCTATGCATTAGCTACTGCGTCAATTGACACCACAGTTTTTGCAAAACAGTCTTATATATTCTAAAATTTGCATGCAAGAAGAGGCGGAGATGGGCCTCGGCCTATGGAGCAATGGTCCGATGCCCAAGATTAAAATGCTACCTGTATGTTGATATAGTTGCATAATTTCAGCATGTATTCGGTGTAGTTTACCTCCACGGCTAGGCCGGTCCGAGGCCTAGCTATAGGCCAGCTACGCCACTGCATGCAAGTTTTTAGAAATAATCATACGAAAATATAATGCAGTGATAGTTGATTTCACAAAGTAAAATTTCTGGAACCGCCAATGATGGTCTCGTGTGCCTGCAAGTCTGCAGGCATCGAAGTGGCTCGATCTTCACGCACGCAACGCAGGCCGGCAGCGTCACACTCCCACGGTTTTTTTTTTCTCTCGACACTTTTCCACGGCATCGCGAGGATCCTGATGCGGCACAGGCATCTGCAGGGGACCAACGCCGATCGATGACGCGCAGCATGCGAGGTTATTCGGCCCCATTTACCGTTTCACTACCAGATCACGCCCAACGTGTGTGCTCCAATTTATGTCACGTATTAACTCGCTGTCTGTGAATGAATGATTGGGTTTTGCGACGTCGATCGACACTAAAGATCGAGCGTACGTACGTACTGGTCAGAGCTTGCCAATAATTTGCAGGGTGCAAGTATGGAGTATCTAACGCCGGCCGGAAAGAAAGCATCCACTGGAGCTACTGGAGCTCCGTGATCATATGATGCTTTGCCGTAGCGTTGCTGGCTGGAGACGAAGGCCGGTCGGTCGGTTGTTACTTCTCCGTACAAGCTATTCCATGAGTTGCCCATTGCTAAAGCCTATGGGAAATATCTCCAATCTATTGGATCTGCAGAGGAATGTGGACACACGCGCACTCAACGCTATCGCCTGGGAAGAGTTCTCAGTCTAGCTGAAACTCTGAACAAAACGAAAAACTCTGAAGAACACTGTAGCTCGTTTTGACGTGAACGACTACTGCCGTTTTCCTTCTCTGTTATCTCTTATAAACTGAATCGAAAGAGAATACAATGAAAGTGGATCCTAGATCTTCGGTGAGCATTAAGCTCTGTTGGAAATTCTATCCGTGGACGCACACTTTCATGGGTGAGGGAGACCAACACACGGAGATGAAGAACACACAGAAGATTTTACGTAGCACTGCAACTGCTTAGTGCTACTTTTCTTTGTTTCTATTCTTCTCTCTTTTCTGTTTGGCTCAACTAAAAACAACAATGTCAAGGAGACTAAATAGCTCATCACAAAACACCATGACCCACTAACCTATTGCTCTAATGCAAGCACTAATGCACACATGTAACTCACGCACTCAAGCATGTAACACACGCATTGAGTACCTATTCAACTAAATGCATACGTTCATGCAAAACTAATTAACATGACTACAAACTGACCAGCTCAACTAATGCATGCAAAACTGCCGAACTTGATTATTCCTAACAATCTCCCCCTAATCAAGATGGCTTCACAGCAGCGTTGGTTCATCGTCGGCATCCGCCTCCATGAGATGCGCCTGTTCCTCCTTGTTGCGGCATTCGGAAGCAAAATGTCCATAGTTGTTGCAATTGTAGTATCTTACTTTAGCCTTGTTAAATTTACGATTCTCGCGTCGGCTCGCTGCCTCTATTCTTCGCCGATTGGGCCTCCCACTCGACGCAGCTAGGAGAAGATGTTCGTCGTTGTTGTTGCCGCTCATACCACGTAGACGCTCCTCATACGCCTTGAGATGGCCGATCGCTTCTTCCACCATCATTGTCTTCAAGTCTCCAAATTGCTCAATAGTTGAGACAATCTGTAGGTGCTTGCCCAGGACACCGCGGAGAAGCTTCTTCACGACGTAGCTCTCCTCCATCTTTTCACCAAGACTGCGAATCTGGTTAACGAGAGTGGTCAATCTCACGGTGAAGTCGTCCACTGACTCCTTCCCGTCATGTGCAAAGCCTTGAACTCGCTCTTGAGGGTCTGCGCACGCGCCTCCTTGACGCGGTCGGTGCCGACATATATCGTCTTGAGCGTGTACCACGCATCTTTTGCCGTCTCCTTTTCGACGATTAGGAGGAGAGTCTCCTCCGGGACTCCTTGAAAGATGGCCGCAAGAACCATCTTATCTTGGCGCTCATCAACGTTGCCGGCCACCACAGCTTCCTAAACACCTTGTGCCTTCATGAACACCTTCATCTTGATTTCCCACGCGCCGTAGTTGCTCTTGTTCAGTATATGGTATTGAAGAGAGACGCTGCTTTCTCTTCCCGGTACCCTCAACGAACCACCGCCAGTAACGACGGTGCGACTCGACGTCGCATCATCACCGGTGACATCACTTCCCAGAGAGCGCGGCATGATCTTGGGCATACACGGATCAAGAACTCAGACTCTGATACCAATTGTTGGAAATTCTACGCGTGGACGCACACTTTCACGGGTGAGGGAGACCAACACACGGAGATGAAGAACACACAGAAGATTTTGCGTAGCACTGCAACTGCCTAGTGCTACTTTTCTTTGTTTCTATTCTTCTCTCTTTTCTGTTTGGCTCAACTGAAAACAACAATGTCAAGGAGACTAAATAGCTCATTACAGAACACCATGACCCACTAACCTACTGCTCTAATGCAAGCACTAATGCACACATGTAACTCACGCACTCACGTATGTAACACACACATTGAGTACCTATTCAACTAAATGCATACGTTCATGCAAAACTAATTAACATGACTACAAACTGACCAGCTCAACTAATGCATACAAAACTACCGAACTTGATTATTCCTAACAAGCTCGATCCGAGACTCACGCAATTACCCGAGAGACCAGCTCCCACTAACTGAAAACAGCGAACGGAACTAAATGCAGAATTCAGTCAGAAGCAAAACTACATGCAGCCACATTTGCGCCACTACTGCACTCTCCCACGACGCCCACATTTGCACTAATACTAACTAATGCAATTTTAATGAGTCAAGATTATTTCCAACACATTCTTTAGAGAAAAAAATAACCTGGTCGAATTGCGTAAATCTTAGAATAGTATGGAATTTTTTTATTCTTTATCCGTTCAAAATTGACATATATAAGTAGATAATAAAGTAGCTCAGTCACACAGCCGACTCCTGTGAATCAGACGCACGTACGTGTGGATTTGCTTTAAACCATATAAGATAACCCAAAGTAAAAAAAAAATGGATAGGGAGATACGTAGGACAATTGTATTGTTTCTCTCCTGTAACTTTGGAACGTGGAATTTGTAGGAGTTTTAGGCTTGGTCCATATAATATTCTAATTAAATCTTTAAAAAAAATCCTAATTGCACACTTATGCATGGTGAGAGGTTAGAAGTTTAATATCATATAGCTAGTCTAGACGGAAGGAGACTAATATATAAGGTAGAATTGGTCTTACCTAGTTGAAGCAAGCAAAAAGAGAAAACGCGCGCTCGCCTCGCCATCGCACGACGTGCGAGTGAATGATCCGACGATTTCGTGTCCGGTTGGTTGTGGCGCTGCTTCTTCCTTTTGCACCTCAAAACCATGCAAACCATCCACACGAATTAGAATGGGGTTTTTATGGCACGCATTAACTGCGTTTAAAATAGAGTAATGACAACGGTTTCTTTTGCTTATTGTTGGTTCTATATGAGGAAGATGAGTCTCCTCTTAGAAATAGAACAGAGAGAGATCGGCGTGCACCGACGTGGGGACAACAATGTCTCCGAAGCTGACGTCTCTCGTGATCCTGCACGGGTTGAGGCGAATCAGGTTTTTGGAAAGCGTTCGCGTGACTGCTCGCAGCTTCCTTCATCATCCGCTTCGCGTTGTCTTCTTCGCATCAGACTTTACGTCCATTTGGTTGTAAGCCAGTTGGATGCAAGTGGGTGTTCAAGAAGAAGCTTAGGCCTGATGGTTCAATCGAAAAGTACAAAGCTCGGCTTGTGGCTAAAGGTTACATTAAAAAAGAAGGTGAAGATTTTTTTGATACTTACTCATTTGTTGCCAGATTAACCACTATTTGAGTACTATAATCTTTGGCTGCCTCACACGGTCTTATTGTCCATCAAATGGACATAAAGACAGCTTTATTCAATGGAGAGTTGGATGAGAAAATTTACATGGATCAGCCTGATAGATTTGTAGTACCTGGATAAGAGGGCAAGGTTTGTAAGTTATTGAAATTTTTATACAGCCTCAAACAAGCACCTAAGCAATGGCATGAGAAGTTCGATAGAACTTTGACATCTGCGAGGTTTGCAGTAAATGAAGCCAATAAATGTGTATACTACCGTTATGGTGGAGGTAAGGAGTAATATTATGTTTGTATGTTGATGACATATTTATCTTTGGGGACAAGCATTAATGTGATTAACGAGGTTAAGTCATTTTTATTCTAAAGTTTTGACATGGAAAATCCAAGAGAGGCTAATGGGATTACCTTGTTGCAATCCCATTATGTGGAAAAGTTCTTGAGCCGTTTTGGCTATATGGAAAGCAAGTCCTCTCCAACACCCTATGATCCTAGTCTAATACTTCGAAAGAATCGAAGACTGGGAAATGATCAATTGAGGTACTCTTGTATTATTGGTTCACCCGTGTACTTGGCTAGTGCTACTCATCCTGACATCTCTTTTGCTGTAAGCAAATTGTGTCGGTTTACCACTAATCTGGGAGATGATCATTGGCGTGCACTTGAGCATGTTGTGCACTATTTGAAAGATACAATGAGTTACGGAATTCATTGTACTGGGTATCCTGTTGTACTTGAGGGGTATAGTGATTTCAATTGGATTTCTGATGTTGATGAGATAAAGACTACAAGTGGATATGTATTCACTATAGGCGATGCTGTCATCTCATAGAGGTCTTGCAAACAGATCATACTGACGAGGTCAACCATGGAGGCAGAACTCACAGCATTAGACACAACCACTGTTGAGACAAAATGGCCGCGAGAACTCTTGATAGATTTACCGGTGGTTGAAACACCAATTCCAGCTATCCTTTATGTATTGTGATAACTAAATAGTTATCATAAAAGGTGACAAGTGCAAAGGATAATATAAAATCCTCAAGACATGTGAAAAGACTGTTAAAGTCTATTAGAAAATTGAGAAACTCTGGAGTGATAGCTATAGATTATATCCAAATAGCTAAAGATATGACAAATACCTTTACAAAGGGACTATCACGGATTGCGATTGAAATTGCATTGAATGAGATGGGAATGAGACCCACGTGAGTTACACACAGTGGTAACCCAAACCTATGTGATCAGAGATCCCGTGAAATAGGCCTTGGGAAAAACAAACTGTTTGGGTAACAGTAGAGTACATTCTTCCTTTATATCTCACTCCGTTGGAGATGCAATACTCTAATTAATGTAAGGTAGGATGACTTTGTCTTAATGTGTTCTTAGGCTTAACAGCAAAATATTGTTATACAAGGTATTCGTGTAAGAACATACCTATATGAGACCGAGTGTCGGTCGCAGTCCATGAGATGCGGGTGATCTCTAAGATGCTCATGAAGAGACACATGAGTATGACCTATATGCTCTTACCGAGGAGTAGCCTATCGGCGGCCAAATATCAGCAAATGCCTTAGGTGAAACTTGTCCGCACAAAACTTCCAATTCAAGGCTTAGTCCATTGTGTATTTTTGGGCGAGTGTAGCTTGTGGTTCTAGGTGGATGTTCAACCTTAACCGGTCTCCACCGAAAAACTGGTATATCAACAACACTTTGGAATTATGGGCAAATTCATGGTGTTTTTGGGATCGAGTGGGGGATTGTTGGAGTTTATGGGTTTGGCCCATATAATATTCTAATTAAATCCTAGAAAAATCCCAAAGGCTTACTCATGCATGGTGGAAGGTGAGAAGTTTAGTACCATATTGCTAGTCTACATGGGGGAGATCAATATATAAGGTGGCGTTAGTTTTATCTAGTTGAAGCAAGCAAAAGAAGAATACATGTGTACGCTCACTCTCTCGCTCTCCTCGCCACGCCACGCCATCGCCTGCTCGCACATGACATGCGTGTGAATGATCCGGTGATTTCGTGTCCAGTTGGCTGTGAAGCTGCTGTTTTTTTTTGCACCTCAAAACTACGCAAACTATTCACACAAATTAGAAACTGAAATTTTAAATTACACTGTTTCAATGGAGCTTTTATGGTACGCATTAACTCCGTTTAAAATAGAGTAATGACAATAGTTTCTTTTGCTTGCTGCTTGTTCTATATGAGAGGGAGGAGTCTCCTCTCAGAAATAGAACAAAGAGAGATCAGTATCCTTTTGTTGCCCTGTTCCTTTGTGCTGCGCAACCTCGGTTTCTCTATCACTTCTTCGGCGTGCACCGACGTAGGGAGAGCAGTGTCTCCGAAGCCGGCGTCTCTCGTGGTCATGCACAGGCTAGGGCGAATAAGGTTTTTGGGAAGCATTCGCGCGACTGCTCACAGCTTCCTTCATCATCTACTTCGCGTTGTCTTCTTCACATCAAACTCTACCGTGACCTTCGCAGGGGCGATTATCTGTAAGTCGCAGTGATATCATTTGATATTCCTAGGTCTTGCTTCCTAGAAATAAATCATGTGATGATGTTGATGCCTACTTCTGTTAGTAGTGTTCTTGTTCTAGACTTTGCCTTGTCAGTGCATATATATATATAAGACATATATATTTGAGTTGATGATCATACTGTTGTTCATAGTTCCAAATATACATAGTATATATGTTGTTGTTGATTTAATTATTGTTTTAGGAATTACAATAATCACAAAAGTGTATATACCTAACAGAATTCTGGATCGCTTAGCTTTGCAAGAAGAAATGAAATGAAAAAAGGAAAAAAAATCTAGTCTAGGACCAGCAGTAGAGTGAGGAAAAAAAATCGAGGTGGTCCCGTAGATGGGGCGACCCATCCAGTAATCCATTGACGTTGCACCACTACACGGCATGGCGCAATATTCTTTCCTTGTCACCTTATGGAGCCCATAATTTTCAGGCCGAACTCCGCAAGTCTGGTCTCCCATCAGTACAGTAGTATACATGGCAGCACTCTCTACGCTGCAAAGTTTGGTTTATCGCCTCTCGGTTGCAAAGTTAGAACTAGAGACACAATGGCTGAGTCGAACCGGAGCTCCACTCGGTCCTGTAATCTGAATTGCACGATGAGGATGGCATGGCGGGTGAAGAGACGGAGCAGCAGCCCTGGCCATGGCTTGCATGATGTAGTCGCAGGTCTGACTAGCTAGCACCGTAGCACGAGCAAAGGCTGCACGCATTTCTTGTGCCCATTCATCGCACCTTGTCAGGCGCCCCACGCCGCCGCTTAACGGACGGCGGCAACATCGCCATCGTGTCCCTCGCCGCTGCTCGATTGACGATCAGTAGTTGCGGGGCGTTCTTGGCAGGTCGCGACACGCCATCCATGCATCCATCCGATCGGCGAGAGTTCCCTTCCCCTCGTACCGGTACCGCAAAACGCCTTCGACACCAACATCGGGCTGCAGGCCTGTAACATCCCATTTTTGGGATTGTAAATGTTTGCTTGAAAGAATTTCAAGATTTGGATTTGAATTCAAAGTGTAACTCAAAATTTCAAAGTTTCAGCTTCCCAATCTCTTTCTTGGGCTTGGCCAGCCCACCCCCTTCCTTTTCCCTTGGCCCGGCCCAGGATGGCCCATGCCACCCCTTGCCCGCGCCTCACGTGTCCAGAGCATGTAGAGCGCTCTCCCAACCTGCTTCACCACACGCCACGCCAGGTCTCTCCTCATTCCGCCCTCGCCTGACCCCTTGCTTCCCCCCTCTCCTTGCCACTCATTCTGGCCCACGCCCGCCGAGCACGCTGCGCCATGCTGCCTCCGGCCTCCGCATCGCCACTGTGCTTGCACAGCAAAGCGCCACGCCCTTAATGGCCGTTTCCTTTCCCCAGGGCTATAAAATGCCTCTGCCGCCCTCGCCCTTGCTCCCTTCCCCGCCATTCTCCTCCTCGCCCTCTCTTTCGCCAGAAGAGCGCGAGTCCCGCTTTCGGCCGCTGGCCGCCATCACTGTTCCCACCGTTTCCAATGAGCCTTCCCCTCACCACCCGCGTCATCTCGCGTTCCAGGGTCCAAGGAGTCGCCCCCCCCCAAGTTGATTTTGCTTTCCATGCGCAGGAACCGTCAGAACTTCCTTCTTACCCAATCCCGGCCAGCTTCTCCATTTCCGCCATCGTGTCGTCTCCGGTGAGCCTTCCCTCAATTCCTCTCCCTACTGTGGCCTCCTTAACCCTCTTGAGCTTCTCCGACCATTCCCTACCCTCCTCTTTGCTCAGGTCATCACCGCCGCGTGAAGCTCCTTGCGTCGCATCGGATCAACACCGCCGGCCATCCTCCGTTCTCCCCATTCGCTCCAGTGAGTTCCCTGTACCCCTTAGATGCTTGTGCACTCACTAGTTGGCCAAGAGTGTCGCCGGGTCGTCTTAGTTTTCTTTGACCAAGCATTGCAGCCGCTCTTCGCCGTCGCGTCGCCGCGGTGAGCCACCATGAACCTTGCCGCTGGTACCCCTAGGATCGCCCACCTTGTGGGGTTCTATTTTGGGCATTCCCAGCCGCTCCCGTAGTCCGACGAGGATCTAATAATCCTCATTTTATCTTTTATCTATAATTCTTATTATGAGTAAATATAATATCATGTGGTCCCTAGGTATACCGCTTACACTTACAAGGGAGAAGCCTACCAAGTGGTCATAAGTTCTTCTACGACCACCCTATAGTCGTAAGTCTTGCTACGACTACCTTATGGTCGTAAGTTCTTCTACGATCACTACCCAATCTTAAGTTCTTCTACGACCACCCCCATAGTCGTAAGCTCTTCTACGGCCAGGTCAGCTACGACCACCTTATGATCAATAAAACCTACAGGCGAGTGGGTCCAATTGATTAAGGAATTCAACCAGTCAACATACGCTGTTATTATACGAAATAATAGCATGTAATACCCCATTATCTCTGACAAGTAACTGCCAGGCGGCGTGAAGGAGTTACCATTCCGATGATTACTGCAAATGTGCGCCCGTTACTGGATTCGATGAGGCGCCTCTTCACAGGAGAAAACGGCTATTCCTTCACGACTATATAAAGGCAGCAATTAGAGAGGGAAAGGGGGTGATCGGAAGAGACAACAAGCAATCAGGAAGACAGTCAGATGCTATCTTCTGTATTAGCCTTAGTCTTCTCTCCCGATTGTAAGATCACACACTCAATACCATACACACACAGGAGTAGGGTTGTTATTCTCTCCGGAGAAGGCCTGAACCTATATAAAAAATACCCGTGTCAATCTCTCTGTGTGATTCCATACTAGGAGACCCCCCCGAATCAAATAATCTTTATGTAAGATCGGTTCTAAAACACCGACAGTTGGCGTTGTCCGTGGGGTTCTTCCGGTAATCTCTTGTCAATATACTCTCTTTTCCCAAATCTCATGCACTCATGGCAGGAGAATGGAACGAGGAGAACTGGTTTGACTTGGCAGATTACGCAGACGTCGACATGGATGCCGGTTTTGATTACGAACCGAGTATCGACTCATCCGATGATGTTGCTGCCTCCAGGGATCTTTTCGCAGATCCAGGAGACCATGCTACTGATAGAGTTAAGGAGGGATCCTTGTCCCCCTCAACAGTACGTCCAACGGAGGAATCAATTCCTTCAAAGGGCAAGGGTCAATCCGACCACAATCAGGTCTACACCTAGGCGGACTCACAACACGACGAGAGTTTTTCCTCCAAGTGTCCGAGTCCCCCTAAGGCGGTCCGACTTGGTGAGACAAGTTCTGGAAGCCACAATTCCAGGACTTCACTAGCATCTGGTGGTCCTCTCTCTCCGGATGACCCCAGAGAGAGCGGGATCAAGCATGCTTTTCCTGCAAATTCGACCATCTCTCCGCAAATCACACCTACGGATGGAGACGGTTATAACCCAGAGTTCCCCTTCCTGGAGGGGATTACTCCAAGTCGCCAGATGGTGTCTCTCAACTACTCCTCGAGCGGGGAGACCTCGAGCGTAAGTGAGAATCATCAACGGGAGGTCTTCGTCCTTCCCTCAGATCAAGGTCACTCTTCTAAAGACCGAGCTAGGGACACTCCCCGAAGATCACGTACTGCGCCCCCTCATGGTAATGGCAAGGGCACCACCGATGACGGACAGGACCAACACCTTGATGAGCGTGAGGGAAATCCTCGACATACTCGCACTCCATTGAGACAGTCTCAAGAATCTGACATGGACGATCTTGAGGCTATTCGACGAAAGAAGATTGCAACCCAGAAAAATCTGCCTGGGCGCATTCAATATCAATCAGAGGAAGCTCAAGAACTCCAGCACATCAATGACTTGCTCGAGAACCCTACTCGAGCTCACCCGAAGCAGTTACGATCTCTTCGTCAAGAGATCGCTTCAAAAGCTTCGCACCACGATGGCAAGATCGAAGCACCTCGCCGACATCATTCGTGAAGTCGAGTAATACGACTATTTACCACCACGATCAAACATATCACCACGGGGAAATCGGCGCAACAGCGAGTCGCATCGATCTCCTACTCGGAGAAATGTCTTTTGAACGACTGATGATCAACAAGCTCTTCGGAAAGGTGATCGCCCACCATTCCGACATGGAAATCTGCAACAGCAGATGGAATACGAGGAGTATTTCCCTCGTAGGACCGAGACCTACTACAGGTCCGGTCAACCTGTTACTGGGTATCGTCGAATACGATCACTTGGTGATATCAACCCTTCTTTCCTGCAAAGGAGACGTCAAGAGGTTATTACCAGATGTCAAGCATTTTCACCTGACCTCCGAGCTGTTCACTGGCCACCTCGTTTTCGACTAGTGAACATGGAGAAGTTCGATGGATCCCAAAATCCCATCGAGTTCCTTCAAATTTATACAACAGCTGTCCAAGCATCAGGAGGAGGAGCGCATGTAATGACGAATTACCTTCCAACTGTGCTCGAAGGGTCTGCTCGATCGTGGTTACTGAATCAACCACTCGAGTCGATCTATTCTTGGCAACACCTCTGCGACCTTCTACTAGCGAACTTCCAAGGCACCTACAATCGCCCTGGGAAGGAGGACGACTTGCACCGGATGAGACAGAACGACCACGAAACCTTGCGCCAATTCATCAAGCGCTTTAGTCAGGTTCGTAATTCAATTTCGGAAGTTTCTGACTCATTTGTCATCAGGGCTTTCAAGCAAGGAGTCCGTAGTAAAAGGATAACAGAAGATATCGCTTTGAATCCTCCCACTACTGTCGCCGAACTCTTTGAGATGACCGATCGATATGCGACTGCTTCTGAGGCGGTCGAGTGGAACAACACAATTGATCGAGAAGACAATACCTCTCGAGAGCCATGCGAAGTTGGTAAGAAGATGGATAAGAAAGCAAAAAAAATCCAAGAACAAAGCGAAGGGTCAAAAACCCCAAGCCAGTGGTTCCAAGGAGGTCTTGGCTGTAAATGATAAAGAGCGACGAACCTCCAAGCCGCACTTTGACCGAGGCAAAGGTAAGCGCCCCGATCGGAAGAACGATAAGCCTAGGTGGTGTCCTTTCCATAAAAAGGAAGGACATGACCTTCGCAACTACCGGGTCTTCCAACGAAAGCTCGAGGACTACTACAACGGCAAAGGACCACTTCCCACTCTCGAGCAGGTAGGAAAAACGAGTGGTCATAAGTCGTCAAACGACGATGAGGAGACGCCGTTCCAGGATCCGCAACATACCGTCGAACACATCTACGGGAGATCATCGGATCCGACCAAAGCGATGCCTTAAAGTCATTAACGTGTGGTAAACTCCATAGATCCTCCTCTCATCAATAAATTACCAAAGTGGTCGGAAGTCACCATCTCCTTCGAGAGGGGTGACTGCCCGATTCCTTCGACTCAACCAGGACGATATCCGATCATGGTCGAACCCACCATCAACAATTGTCGGGTCAACCGAGTTTTGGTTGATGGTGAAAGCTCGTTAAACATCTTGTTTACGAGTGCCCTGGACGAGATGCAAGTACCTAGGACTAAGGTAAGACCGGTACGATACTCTTTTCATGGGATCGTACCGGGGTCTTCAGCCAAACCTATTGGCCAAGTTTCTCTTCCTTTAACATTTGGTTCACCAAGTAATTTCAGGACAGAGAAAATCTCCTTTGATGTGGTTGATTTCGATACGGCATATAACGCCATACTCGGACGACCAACTTTGGCAAAATTCTTAATGGCTACTCATTACAGGTATCAATGTACTAAGATGCCAGTCCCAAAGGAGTAATCACAATTCATTGTGACAAGAAGATGGCGATACCGCGATCGCGATCCTCGAGATGGTTGGACAAATACCAACTCGAGAAGAAAGTCACCTTCGACCAGCAAGTCGGCTTCAAAGTCGCACCAAAGCCGAACGACAAGGTCAAAGAGGTTCCTCCGACGAGGGGAGCCCTCAAGATCGTTTCAGACGGGATACTTCCGACCCCAAGTAGGAAGACGCCTCATCACCTTCCTCCGAGTAAACGCAGATGTCTTGCGTGGCAAGCATCCGACATGCCCGAGTCCCGTGGAGGTGATCGAGCACGAAGCTAGCTTTACGGCCGACAAAGTACCAGAAAAAAAAAATTACGGAGATTTGCTCCCGATCGACGAGATGCTATTAAATCGAATTGGATAAGCTACTTAAAGCGGGCTTTATAAGAGAAGTCAACCACTCGAGTGGTTGGCTAATCCTATAATGGTTAGGAAGTCAAACGGCAAATGGCGATAAAGCGAGACTTCACCGATCTTAATAAAACTTGTCCAAAAGATGATTTTCCTTTATCTCAGACGATCGCTTGGTTGATTCTATCGCAGTTGTGAAATGTTAAGTTTTTAGATGCATATTCGATACCACCAGATCAATATGTGTTTAGACGATGAAGAAAAGACCGCTTATTACACCGCTTGGTATATTTTGCTATGTCAAAATGCCATTTGATCTAAAAATGTCAAGCGCTTCTTTTGAACGCTTGATGCAATCGACTTTTTCATCTCAACTAGGCCAAACCGGAGGCCTATGTTGATGATCTAGTTGTTAAAAGCATGAAGAGACTTAATCATATCACTGACCTACAAGAAATATTCGACAACCTCAGAAAACATCGCTTAAAACTCAATCCTGAGAAGTGTGTGTTCGGAATCTCTTCAGGAAAATTTCTTGGATTCCTAGTATCTATACGGGGAATCGAAGCAAATCCCGAAAAGATAAAGGCCATTCTCCAAATGCGCCCCCCAACCACAAAGAAAGAAGTCCAGAAACTCACAGGGTGCATGGCGGCTTTAAGTCGTTTCATCACACGACTAGGAGAAAAAGGACTACCTTTCTTTAAACTTCTAAGGAAACACAAAGGTTTTGAGTGGTCGAACGAGGCAAACGCTGCCTTTGAGGATGTCAAGAGGTATCTTACGAGTGCTCCTATTTTGGTTTCTCCGAGGCCAGAAGAAACACTCTTAATTTACCTAGCTGCCACACCACAGGCAGTAAGCGCAGTGCTGGTCGTAGAATGTGAAAACGTACAACGACCGGTTTACTACGTTAGTGAAGTTTTACACGGGCCTAAGGAGCGTTACCCTCAGGTCCAAAAGCTTCTATATGCCCTCCTCATGTCTTCGAGGAAACTGCGGTATTATTTTCAGGCACACAAAATAGCTGTATCGTCTGAGTTTTCCTTGGGAGCGATCCTCCAGAATAGAGAAACAGTGGGACGCATGGCAAAATGGTCAGTCGAACTTGGGGAGTTCGACCTCCATTTCGTGTCCCGAACGGCCGTTAAATCCCAGATCTTGGCAGACTTTGTCGCCGAATGGACAAATCTCAACTGCTCAGATCCCCAATACGATTCCCACGACCAAATGATTTATGTACTTTGACAGTCGCCACTTTAAGTGGCTCGGGTCAGGGGTGGTCTTGGTATCTCCTACCGGAGAGACCTTAAAGTATACCATACAATTAAACTTTCAGGCCACTAACAACGTGGCAGAATACGAAGGTTTACTAGCTGGCATACGAGCTGCGAAAGAGCACTCGATTCGCTGACTACTCGTGAGAGGAGACTCTCAACTAGTCGTGAATCAAGTCGGGAAAGAGTACCAGTGCTCTAACCCGACAATGTCTCGGTATTTATCGGAAGTGCGTAAGCTAGAAAATCATTTTTAGGTTTCGAGGCACAATTCATCCTCGAAGGATAATTTCTCGCACTCCGACTTGCTCGAATGGCTTCTTCCCGATCTGTAGTACCAAAAGGAGTCTTCTTGGAACAACTCTAGAAGCCGTCCCTAGTTGAAGAACCAGAGACACCTCCTATTGAGACGGCCTCTTTAGAATACGAGGATACCTGGATGGTTCCCATCTATGAGTATCTTTAGAAGGGTTCCATACCCGAAGACGATCCCGAGGTAGATCGCTTATCCCGAAAAGCCAAAATGTATACTTTGGTTGAAGGAGTCCTCTATAAACGAGGTACTCAAGGGGTGCTCATGCGATGCATTCCGCAGAGCGAAGGATTAACACTCCTTCACGACATACACGGTGGCATCTGTGGAAATCATGCTTTCTGAATAACGCTGGTCGGTAAGGCCTTTCGACAAGGTTTTTACCGCCAACACTCCAGCACGATGCTAAAAGTTAGTTAAAAGTCGCCCAATGCCAATTTCATAGCGAGCAAATACACCAACCAAATCAAGCATTGCAAACGATACCTTATCTTGGCCTTTTGCACTGGGTCTCAATATTCTAGGACCGCTCCCCAAAGCTCTAGGAGGTTTCAGTTCCTTTTGTGGCTATTGATACGCTCACAAAATGGATCGGCGAACTCAGAATCGATAACAACAAGCAAAGAAAAAGCAGTTCATGATGAGATGCGAATTACTCGATTTGGAGTACCGAGTCGAATAATTACAGATAATGGTAAACAATTTTTGAGCGCAAAATTTCAGGAATTTTGCGACGAGTTGGGTACTGTCGACGATCGAGTGGCCGATCTTACGAAAATAAAAAGAGGAAAATGACGTAGAGTATCCTGGAAGAGAATGGGGGCGGCTCTTTATTAATATGAACTGGGATTACAAGACCTGACTAGGCACTATCTCTAATTACACCAAATGTATTGAATGCTACTGCTTTGGCTTGTGAGTTGCCTTGCTTTGCGTGTCTTTTTTTGTTTGCTGTTGTGTGCCCCCTCGTCTTCTGCGTTCCACCATTAAATAACTCCCGAAGAGGCGACAGTTGCTCCTAGAGAAGGCGTCCCTGATGAAACGTTACGACTGGTCGGAGGTTTAAGGTAGTTAATAATGTGCTAACTAGCTTGCGGTTAAGTACTTGTGAGAACCTTAACCGCAAGGTGGTTTATTGTCAGTGTCTTGTATATCATCGTATGGTATGGAATGTTTTGCACGTGTTCCATTCATCATACGGTTAAGGGTGCCTGTTCATAGCATTTTCGAAGCACTACCGGTCGAAACCTAGTCCGACTGTGGTACCCATCGTAACCTCTCGAATCCTTACGACTAGTGAGGTCATTAGCCTTAGGGGTTACGACCATGAAGACGTATGGTCTTTTATGTATTTAAATTAATACATAGAGTTTTTAATCCTCGCTACCTAGCCCCTAACTTTAAATGATCGTGTCGTAGAACACCTTCTTCTCGATGAATCAGATCGAGGCGCACCCCATTTAATGTCGTGACATTCGAGGTGGTTTGTGTTCATTTTAAAGTTGAGAACTTGCCTTGGGAACTGAAGAGTTCCTCTGTCCGTTGGGCGAAAAAGAAGCTTTTTGCCGTTCAGACTTTTATGGATAACCTCTGATCATAATTTTAAGATCTGAGACTATAAAATCCCCATCGCTAGACCTTTTGGATTTTTTATGCTTCCAGATCCCCTTTCTGATCTCCTTTGCCGAGAAAAAAAATCTTCGTCATTCTTTTCTTGTTCTTCCGACCACAAAATCTCCTACGAACTCTACTCATCCTTGAGGATTTTTATCATGTCGGAGCAAATCACAAAGTGATTGCCTTCGGAATTGAGCAAGAAAAAACTTGAATCGTTGGAAAGGATTGGGATGGTCCTAGACAAAAAATTGATCAGATGGAGATCGGCATTTGGAGAGCATTTTCCAAGCCGCGAAGATGAGGAAATCCCTGTTTTCCTTGCCTACATCGAATGCGGGCCGAGATTGCCGGTACACAAATTCCTTCTCCGTGTTCTTGAGTTCTACGGGGTGGAATTAGTGAATTTGGCTCCAAATTCCATCGCCAACATCAGCATCTTCACATATTTGTGTGAAGCATACCTGGGAGTGCCTCCGAGTTTGAGGCTCTTCAGGTATTTCTACCGAATGGTGATGGGAAAAACCACGGATACTCCCGGAGAATGTACATTGCGCCTTCACGACGGGAAGGCCAATGAGTACATTCATATGTACTCGAAGTCCTCGTGGTCGTCATGGAAGAAGAACTGGTTCTATATGACGGTTACGAGGGATGATGGCCTCTATTTCGTCGGGATGAGAGCAAATGAAAATTCCAAGTGGAGAAAGACCGTGGAGAAGACATGAGTGGTCGGACGATGGGTGGATGCCATCTACGACCTGCGAGTCAAGGGCTTGACCTCTTGGCACGTGGTAAGGGACTTCACCAAGTGCCAGATTAGTCCGTTGAAGCTTCAGACTCACTCCCTGGTTTGGTCTATTGGTCGTGATGAAGCTATATCAGGAGGTGGTAAGTCTTTGAGATAAACTCCGACCATTATTTTCATTTGATTAATGTACTAGCTTAAAACCTGTTCATGTTTTGTTTTCTCTCCTTCTCTTTTAAAGCTCTTTCCCCTGAGGAAATTAGAGAATGGATCAGGCTGATCTGTGCAGGGGAGCCTGGAGAAAAGGCTGGATTCCCTGAGATCTTGGCCATAGTTCCTACTGAAGAGAGAATAACAAGGCTTAAGGTAAACAATCAAGAATTTCTTTTATCATGCATACATATTCTCCGATCAAATTTTTGATCATGTTCTATTTCTGTAGTTGGTCGGGTTGTGAATCGCACAAACTGGTGAGGCTAAACATCCCACCGTTGTTCCGACCGATTCGTGCCCAGATGCACTGGAAGAAGATGAATCTCCGGCAATGTAATATTTCAGAGTAATATATATGTAATTTAGATAAAAGATTTCATCACCTAACCAAATCTATTTATTGGTTCAGGTGGAGAAAGTTGAAGGCCAACAAGGCGCGATCATGAGATCGCCAACTCCGCATCGGCCGTTGATTTAACGGACAGATTGTTACTGGAACAACTGGTGTGGAGGCTGGTGAAACCACTCCGCCCGACCAGATGGTCAAGGACGTGATCTTTGACAAGCTGATCGAGGGCATCGCTTCCGACATCCTGTTGGATGATGCAACGGATTTGGCCAATTCGCCGTTCGAACCCAAGATCGTAAGAAAAGAAAAGGAAGGGTGATGATGCAGATTTTACTCTTCCCGCTTTTAAAGTCAAATCTCGAAATTAACTAGGTATGTCCAAATGAAAGTGGTCGTATAAGCGCATACCTCTAATAATTTCTTGATGATTTGATGTCTTTAAACTTCCCTTCTTTACTTTGTATAGGTCCTTCCGGTGTTCCGGCTGCTTCCCACTGCATTCTTCTAAGGACCGTACTTGAAGAGGTCCATGAGCAGACCATTTCCCAGGACAGAGTTCCTGAGGAAATAGTGGTCGAAGAAGCCCCCGAGCAGGCACCAGGGCCAACGGTCGAGTTGGAACCATTGGTGGTTCTAACTCCTTCCGCGGAGGTAGATGCCTTTAAAGGCCCTCAACAGGTTCCGACCATTGTTGGTAATTCTCCTCAACCTGACAAGTTCCCTTTTCATCCCCGATTCATCGAGGATAAGGAGCTTGATGAGGCATGGGGAAAAAATATCGGATCATCAAATCAAAATGCATCCTGATTCAATATTTGGCGGATATAATGATTTGGCAATCCGTAAGTATCTCGACCAGCTTATTGTCTCTCCTAAAAATCTTTTATAGAGAATTTTAAAGAGGAAAATGCTATTTGTGCAAAGACATGGTCAAGAATTTTGTCAGTGGTCGGAGGATCGACTCCAATGGATTAAAGACTTGGAGCGAAACACTCCGAATTAGAAAGTAAAAACTTTTCCCCTTAACCTTTTTCTTTCTTCAACGCTTCTCCCTTTGCTAATTATTCTCTCTTATCATATTTGATAGATTTGGAGAAAATAAGAGAAGAGATCCTGACTGAGAAGGCCAAGACAGCTCTGCTTGAAGAAGAAATCAAAGCTAAGGACCAATCGATTGCCGAAGCGACGACTAGCAAGGAAGAACTTAACAAGAAAATTGAAGGTAATAGGTTGTAAACTTGACTTATTATCTTCCTCCAATTATTTTTGTGCTTATCACCTGTTTTACTCTTGCAGAGCAAAAACAAGTTTTGGACAGAGTAGAAAAAACTCTGAAATTTGAGCAAGACAAGGAGGCGGCTCTCCTTCAAAGTCTAGATGAAAAGACTCTATTTTTGAACAAGATGATCTTTGATATGGGATCAGGATCAAGCCTGCCTACTTTAAGAGATCGAGTAGAGAAAATGAACTACTTGGGTCAACTTCTAGAGGATCTTAATATTCTGCTCAAGACTACTCGGAAGAACTATGCCCAGGCCATGAAAATAGGCGTTGCTAGTGGAGTTAGTTTTGCTTTGGCAAAACTGAAAGCTTCCGACCCCTCCATTGATCTTCAAGCTGTTGAAGATGACTTCAACTGCCCACCTGAGGAGGCGACCAAGTTCATGGAAGAACTCAAGCCACTCGGAGATAAAGTTGTAGAGGAGATGGAGGTCGGATCCCCATCAAGCAGTAATTAGTCTGGGAATATTTCTAGAGTAGGCTCCTGCAAAAAGTGTAAAAATATTGAATATGTATAAAACTTACATTTTATGTCATTAACAATGCCTTTGTTTATCCTGTTTGACTCTCTTTTTTTATATAAAATTTCATACACTTCCTAGTTCTCGATCGCTTTATAGTAGAAGAACTTTACTATACAAGCGTGTAGCCAGAAAGAGAATGAAAGTCGAAACCATCGCTTTTGAAGGTATGTGCCGATATGAAGTCAAAACGATCGTAGTAATACTAGGAAATCATTGTGGTCGAACTAACTTATGACTTCGCTTAGTTATAGATCTTTGTTTGTCATGATCGAAATACCAATCAAAAGTTATACATAGTCGGATAAAAGACCTTGTTATTTGACATAAGAAGAAATGCAAAATGAATGCAACAAATTATAAGTGAACTTTGTTTATATCTATTATCCTAAAGTCCGGTCGGAAGGAATGCTTAGATCTCAAACCATATAACATATTTTGTGAACGTGTTCAAGCTCTCTATCCGATCGTAGCGAGGATCATAAGAAAAGAACCGCCACTAGAAGCTCCTTCTAGTGGGCGGTGACCACGTCTTGAAAAAGGAGAGACTTCGACTAGGAGGCTTTCCGTGTCCCGACCAAAGAGCTGCACAAGAGCAGAGCGTAATCTTGAAATAATGAAATATAATCATCATAATCTTAGGCATATCATTCAGTATGGAAAGTTATTTGTATGATGCTCTGATTACTCATATATTTCTTTAAGAAAAGAGTGTTGTCGCGCGTGGAAAAAATGCTCACGACTAGGACCCATATGGCGAAGACTTAGAAGTCGCTGCCATAGAGTAACAGAGATCCTTGAAATGATATCGAGAGAAAATTGTCTTCTCAGACCAGCTTTAAATTAACAATCATGAACGACAAATTTATAGGTATATATATATATATATATAGCAAGGTTACTTTTTAATGAAAAATGTATTTATTGAAATTGAAAGAATGTAAACAATAATTAAACATAGAACTTACGAATTGATCAATGTTCCAAGAATTTGACAAAATTTGCCCATCAGACATAGCTAGTCGTACGGAACCTGGTCGGGTGACTTCGACCATAGTGTAAGGACCTTCCCACTTGGGAGAAAGTTTATTGCGATTTGCTTGGTTCTGAATTTTTCGAGAACCGATCACCTACAAGAAGGTCAGCGAGGTTGCACCTTACGACTATGGTACCTTCGCATGGCTTGTTGGTAGACCGCTGATCGCATAAGGGCTTGGTTTCGCTGTTCTTCAAGGAAATTGATATCATCGAAGTTCGCGTTCATTCGATCGTTTTCGTTAAAACGATCGGTTCGAGCAGAGCCAATTTTGAGTTCGGAGGAAACATGGCTTCAAATTTCAGAAACCAAAAAGAATGGTGTTTCACCGGCCGCACGATCGGTCGTGGTTCGAACGCCCATAATACGATTTTAAGTTCTTGAGCCCAAGCTCCCGACCGCTTGATTAATCGGTCGAATACTCGGCGCTTGATCCCTTGCATAATAATACCATTAGCTCGCTTAATCGCTCCATTGCTCGCGGATGAGCAATGTAAAATGAACTTTGACACCAAGTTCATCGCAAATTCTTGGAATTGACTAAGAATCGGGCGCCATTATCTCGTGATTATACGATGGGTACACCAAATCGCAGTGATCACATTTTTCATAAGGAATCTCTTAGCGGCCTCGCTTGTTGTTTTAACAACCGCTCGGCCTCGATCCATTTTGTAAACGTGTCAATCATGACGAAAAGGAATTCAAGCCCCGGTGCTCTTGGGAAAGGTCCTAGAATGTCCAAATTCCCAAAGTTGCAAAAGGCCAAGAAAGAGGAATTGTTTGTAAGGCTTGTGCCGGTTGATGTACTTGTTTGCTATGAAACTGACATTGTACGCACTTCGTCACAAGTCCTTTTGCATCATGAAGGGCGCTTGGCGAAGAGTATCCTTGCTCAAGGCTTTACCGACCGTTGTTCTCAGAGGAAAGATGTGCTCCATGAGACTCCTTCATGGATTTCGATCAAGAACTTAATGCCATCCGCTTGAGATATGCATCTCATCAACACTCCATGAGATCCTCGCTTATATAAGGTACGCTCGATTAGAGTATATGATTTGGCTTTTCGTGCTATACGATCGGCCTCTACATCATCTTCCTAATTATGTCATGTCAAGATAATTGTAGATCGATGTCATCCAATCTCTACCTTGATCGTGATGATTGCCAACCGTCAACGACTGTGGAGCATCCATGTTCCTTTGATCGGTTTGTTCGACCAGAAGAATCATGTATGTTCTCGTAAGGCTCGACTACCGAGGGTGAATCGAGTTGCTCGAGAAAAACTCCAAAGGGACGGCTGACCTCGTGGAGGCCATCCGTGCTAACCGGTTCCGCCAGAAAGTTTTCCTTTCTAGGAATATGTTGATCCAAAACCAAGAAGTGCTTTTGAGTTTCCGTACTTCCGCCAGATAAGATGACATCTTGGTACTCGAGCATTGATACTCTTTCCCTACTTGATTCGCTACTAGTTGAGAATCGCCTTTCACTAGTAACTGTGAATCCTTGTTTAATGAGTCGCTTGAAGTCCTACCAAGAAACCTTCATATTCTGCCACATTATTTGTGGCAGGAAAATTTAACTGGATAGCATACTTGATGTGTTCGCCAGTAGGGGATGTCAAGATCACTCCAATACCGACCCTTTTAACATCAAGGAACCGCAAAGTACATTGTCCACTCGTGGTGTTCGTACTCGGGTCCTTGGGTGGGTTCAGGTTTTTCCATTCGGCAATGAATTCTGCTATTGCCTGGGACTTTATTGCTGTTCGTGAAATGAAATGGAGGTCAAACGCCCCTAGCTCAACCGCCCATTTTGCTATTCGTCCTGATGATTGCTTGTTTCCAAGGACTTGACCAAGGGGATATCCAGTTGGTACGACCACTCTATGGGCCTGAAAGTAGTGCCTTAGCTTCCTTGAAGACATAAGGAGACCATAGAGCAACTTTTGTACCTGTGGGTATCTTTCCTTTGGTCCATGTAAGACTTCGCTACGTAATAAACCGGTCGTTGGATGTTATCCTTTCTCGACCAAGATACCACTTCTCGCTTGTGGTGTTGTCGCCACGCACATTAGCAAGAGTTTCTCCGGTCTCTGAGAGACTAAAACCGGCACTTGTAAGGTACTTTTAAGTTTTTCAAAGGCATCGCTTGCCTCTCTAGTCCACTCAAACTCCCATGTTTCCGGAAGTTTAAAGAAAGGTAGCCCTTTTCCCCTAACCTTGCTATGAAACGACTTAGCGCCGCCATACACCTGTTAGTTTTGGACTTCCTTCTTCGTGGTCGGAGGACGATCCGGTCGATGGTCGCTATCTTTCTTGGATTTGCTTCAATACCTCTAGCCGAGACTAGGAAACCGAGCAATTTTCCAAATTAAACTCCAACACACACTTTTTCGGATTCAACTTGAGGTTATGCCTTCTCAAGTTGTTGAAAGTTTCTTGTAAGTCGAGATGTGATCGCTAGCGCTGGTGGTCTTTACGACTGCATCGTCAACGTAAGCTTCTAGATTTCGACCTATTTGTGGACTAAAGGTTTTTGCATCAACCTTTGAAAAGTTGCACTAGCGTTTTGAGACCAAATGGCATCTTAACATAACAATAAGTGCCATATGGAGTGATGAAGGAAGTTTTCCTCACCCTCTTTACACATACTAACTGGTGGTACCACGAATACGATCTAGAAAACTTAGTAATTCGCACCTGAGGTAGAATCTACCATTGATCAATGCGTGGAAGGGGAAAGTCATCCTTCGGACAAGCTTTATTAAGATCTGTAAAGTCGATACACATTCGCCATTTCCTATTATTCTTGCTAACCATTACAGGGTTGGCGAGCCATCGAGGGTGGTTGACTTCACGGATGAATCCAAATTTTGAGAAGCTTGTCAATCTCGACCGATTGCCTCCTTCCGATCAGTGCAAAACGCCGTAGCTTCGCTTGATCGGTTTCTTATCAGGTTGGAGAGCTATCCTGTGCTCGATCACCTCCCGGGGGACTCCGGGCATATCGGACGCCTGCCAGGCAAATACGTCCTGATTTGCTCGGAGGAAGGAGTCGAGCAACTCTTCCTATTTAGGATCGAGTCTTGTTCAGACCGTAACCTTGCGGCGGCAGTGGGCCAAATTTTCTCGCCTGTAGTGACTTGGCGCCGTCCGAGAAACGCCTTTGTCGAGTGATACCTCTTTTGACTGGTCGGAGGGTTTGGGTGTCACCTTCGGTCTCGAGTGCTTGGCCTGCATAGTAGATGGATTAGCCTCTCTGGTCGGAAGTTCATCGACCAGTTCAAAGGATTTTCGATCACATACATAAGCCATTTTTCGATCTCCCCGAATAGTGATGACTCCTTTTGGCCCCAGTATTTTCAAACTTTGATAACCGTAATGCGTGGCTATCAAGAACTTTGCTAATGTTTGCCGACCAAGAATTTCGTTGTATGCGATTCAAAGTTTACCACATCAAACGAAATTTTTCCGCTCGAAAGTTATCGGGCCTTCCTAACGAACCTAGAAGGAAACTTGCCCTATCGGTTTAGCGGTGGAGCCAGGAACTATGCCATGAAAAGCATATTTCACCGGTTTCACCTTTGACATGGGGACCTGCATTTCTTCTAAAGCTCCCGCAAATAATATATTCAAAGAACTACCTCCATCTACTAAGACTCGATTAACCCTACAATTATTAATGGTTGGTTCAACAACAATAGGGAACCTACCTGGTCGAGTCGAAGGAGGGGGCGATGCCTTCTTTGAAGGAAATTATGATGTCCGCCACTTTGATTGTTTGATAATGGTTGGAGATTCGACGAGGTTGACCTCCCGCTCCATGGCCTTCAGATGACGTTTGGATTCGTATGAAAAAGATCCTCGAAAAATCATGTTGACTGTGTGTTGGGGATCCTGGTACTCCATCTCTTCGTCGCCATCCTTGTCCTTTTTGGAGCTTGTTTCTCCGGGTTCTTGTATTGCGGGAAATGATCCTTCACTTGCATAATAATCCTCCAGTTTCTTTTGCCAGACTCGACAGGTGCGCAGATCATGCCCTGCTTGCTAGTGAAGTGGACACCACTTCTTCTTTTTCTGGAATCCCTCGGTCGGAGCTTTCGTCTTGCCCCGACCGGTGTAGTCCTTCTTATCCTTTATGAATTTATCAGAATGGCTAGGACCTCCTTGTCGTCGAACTGCGGTTCTTTTTCTTCTTGAGAGACTTCTTATTCTTTTTCTCCGGCTTATCCGCATCGGCCGAGGAATCTTGTCTTTCCGATCAATGGCTTCAAGACCACTCGATTGCTTCGCTTAGCGGTGGCATACTTGTCGGCCATGTCAAAAGCTCAACGGTTGTTCTTGGAGGGTTCATTGCTATGTCCTCCATAAACCGCCGATTTCTCGACTGCTTTTGAAAGTCTGAATAATGATGACTCTGCGACCTCGGGTATAGAATTGCGAACCCGGTCAACCTCTTGATGTATTGACGTAAAGTCTCATTAGAACCTCGCGGATTCGGTGGAGATCATCCTCCTTCCTGTATGGTCAGACGCACTCTCGAAATTTGCAATTAGAAGATCACGTGGTTGCTCCTAAGTATAGATTGATCCGACCGTTGGTTCAACAACCACGATCAGGCGGACCCTTCGAGCACGGTGGGTAGATAGTTGGCCATCACATTCTCATCGCCTCCAGCAGCTCTGATGGTGGTGGTATAGATTTGGAGAAATTCCAATGGATTTTGAGTTCCATTAAACTTGTCCAAGTTAGCCGGTCGGAACCGGTTAGGCCAACGCACAGCTTGGAGCCCTGCAGAGAAGGCTCGGCAACCTGTGATTGATTCTTGGCGCCTTCTCTGGGAGGGTGCCGGATTGTAATCGGTCGGAGACCGGTTCCTAAGATTGGAACGTTGGAACTCCGGTGTGCCGATCCGGTCGTAGACATTGGTATGATGCCTTCGACCGCCTACTTGATTCAGACGTTGTCGGAGATCGTCAGGTCCAAGCGATGGTTCTTCTCGACATGATGGGGGAGTGGTTTCTTGACATAACCTTCTCCCCTCGTGACTCCTTGGTCGGAATCATCGAGGGGGCCTTGGTATCGATTGTTCCTGAGCATGACCATGCTGTCCCCTGCTGAGGGAGGAATGCTGGGATGAAGTCATAGTTTGACTCCCTGAAACCCTTTGTTCCCTGCGCTTCGCTCTTGTTGCATGCATGGTCTGTTGGAGAATTTCGGATACTTGACCCACGAGCTGTACAAAACCTGGAGTTCCCGCTAAAGTAGGATCAGAATTATTTAACATATCTTGAACACGTCGCAAGTTTTGTACAGTTACCAAAGGTCTTAGGGGGTTCATACTGGTCGTAGGTGTACGCAGACCTGAACCCTCCGCTGACCTTCGGATTTGATCTATCCTATCAGTTACCCTAGGTGGGGCAACGCCAGGCGAGTTAATTGATGGACGTCGATCAGCTCCGTGGACTCCGGAAGTTGGTGCCTGATGGCCCGGATCATCTCTAACAACACGTGATAGCGTGGTAGAGAATGTAGGACCGCAGGTATCTTGATTTTCATCTCGATCGATCGCTGACTTCGTGCTCCAAAGACCGATCTTCCGATGAGCTTCCATCGTAACTAATGGAGAGCTTCTCGCTTCGCCAGAAGTTTCCATGACGGAGAGCGGTCGGAAATGAGCACCTCCTGAGGTTTCTCACCGATTCGGCGATCGCCGATCGATATCGAAGCGTGACCATCCCCACATGGCCTACTACCAGTGGAGGCTTCATCGACACCATTACGAGATGTCGGTTGACTCCTGGAATTGCCAGAAGCCGTAGGAGAATATCTTTCAGCCATGATTTCATCGAGGGTATAGAGATTTTCGAGTGGTGGTGCTGAAATTTCTTCACCGCTTTTGCCGGGCCGAAAAGATGGGCTTGAAGAGGTCCCTGACATTCCGAGCTAATCGAATGGTCGGTTCTTCGATTGCGCCACCGTAATGGTGGCGATCCTCGCCCATCTGGTCGACCTCGCTATCATCGGCGACGTGCGAGCCGACGGGGGAAGAAGAGGAGGATGATCTGCCATTTTCCTCCATGGCACGGATGCATCCTTCCATATCGAGGTCAGCGTAGTCCGCCAAGTCGAACCAATTCTCCTTATTCCAAACTCCGGGCATATTCGCATTAGCGATTGCAGGAACTTGGGTGAGGATTTGTATAAGCGAAGAGTTTCTTCAAGAAACTTACGTCTTCTTCCCCACGGACGGCGCCAGCTGTCGACGATCGAGTCGCCGATCTTACGAAAATAAAAAGAGGAAAATGACGTAGAGTATCCTGGAAGAGAATAGGGGCTGCTCTTTATTAATATGAACTGGGATTACAAGACCTGACTAGGCACTATCTCTAATTACACCGAATGTATTGAATGATACTGCTTTGGCTTCTGAGTTGCCTTGCTTTTTGTGTGCCCCCTCGTCTTCTACGTTCCACCATTAAATAACTCCCGAAGAGGCGACAGTTGCTCCTAGAGAAGGCGTCCCTGATGAAACGTTACGACTGGTCGGAGGTTTAAGGTAGTTAACAATGTGCTAACTACCTTGCGGTTAAGTACTTGTGAGAACCTTAACCGCAAGGTGGTTTATTGTCAGTGTCTTGTATATCATCGTATGGTATGGAATGTTTTGCACGTGTTCCATTCATCATACGGTTAAGGGTGCCTGTTCATAGCATTTCCGAGCAGCTACCTGGTCGAAACCTAGTCCGACCAGGGTACCCATCGTGTAACCTCTGGAATCCTTACGACCAGTGAGGTCGTTAGCCTTAGGGGTTACGACCATGAAGACGTATGATCTTTTATGTATTTAAATTAATACATAGAGGTTTTAATCCTCATCAGGTACCAAGTTATGTTATGCTTCTGTGGCCCATCCCCAAAGCAATGGGGCAGTCGAACGTGCGAACGGCCAAATAATGCGAGGGATTAAAACCCGAGTCTTCGACCAGCTCGTCAAGCGCTCGGGGGCTTGGGTACAAGAATTACCCTTTGTATTATGGGCAGTTCGAACGACTACTAGTCGGGCTACAGGTGAAACACCGTTTTTTCTGGTCTTCGGAGCCGAAGCTATGCTTCCTCTGGAACTAAAGATACGGTCAACACGAGTCGAAACTTTCAATGACTCCAACCAGAACAACTTGAGCGGATGACATTAACCTACTCAAGAAAGGAGAAATCGAGCCTTAACTGCTCAAATAGTCTACCAACAAGACCTACGCAGATACTACGATCGTAAGGTCCAACCTCGCAGCCTTGCTGTAGGTGACTTGGTATTGAGGCTCTGCCAATTCAAGTCTAATCGTAACAAACTTTCTCCCAAGTGGGAAGGTCCTTACACATTGGTCGGTTACCCTACCAGGTCAAGACGATTGGCAATGGAAGACGGCCAGGTTCTCTCGAATTCTTGGAACATCGACCAGTTACGCAAGTTTTATGTGTAACCAACCTTTCAGACAATAAAGACTCAGCTTCTTTCTACCTTTATTGTCATACTTTTGAGTAGTGCTTTCATAATCTTTCGACTACATTCCAAACACCCAGTTTTCTTTACACTGGTTTAAAGGCAGGTAACATCACCTAGTCGAAGCCTCTCCTCTCTGCACATGGTCCTGCCCACTAGAAGGAGCTTCCTAATGTCGACTCATTACTCACTTTTTCCGTCAATATAAAGAGCTCGGGTTCTATTTGGTCAAAATATTTTTAAAGCCAGCTCTTTTCACCTTAGTTTATTTCTTCAGATATTTTGAAAAATACTCTAAGCAGAGTGCACTTTCTTAGATTTATTCAACTGCCTTTGGTGTACTCGATCCGTCTCAACTGGTCGGAGGAAGAAACACATCTAGTCAAAGTTTCTCCTCTCTGCATGTGGTCCTGCCCACTAAAAGGAACTTCCTAGCATTGTTCAGTTTCCTACTTTTGCTACCAGAACAGACTTATCGAATCCACCAAGGAAGGACGAACAAATTTTTTAAAAGTCCTCTAGACGTTTGCTTAACTCAAGTTGCCGTTCTTGATTTGATTAAACTGGTCAGAGATGGTAACATCATCTAGTCGAAACATTTCCTCTCTGCACGTGGTCCTGCCCACTTTTTCGACCAGTGCATGACAATTGTGACAAAAAACTACAAGTTAACCAAATCTCTCTGTTTTCAGAAACCCTTTTTAACACTATTTACTTAGTTTGTCTAAACAAACTAAGCAAATAGTCGGGGGCTAGGATAAAGTTATTAGTTTGACTTCAATTCTTAGTCTTTCTTTCGTTAATTATCTTTTGAGTTACTAACTACTCGACAAGATGGTTTGCAGGAAACAAGATGGATTATATAATACATCAACAAAAGCTTATTTTTCATGTGTTTTTACAAACTACTCAAGAAGGAGAGCCCAACGATCTCCTCCGAGACCTTCCCGCTAACTGGTTGCATTTCTTTTATCGACGACTTGCTTCGCTTGAGGCGGTCGAAGTCGACTTCGATTGGTTGTACATTAAGGTTTGGGGTCATGAGCTTTAAGTTTTGCCAATGCATAACTTATCGCACCTTCGACCGCCTCCTTGATTGACTCCAAATTTTGGTTGGCCTTCGTGAGTGGTCACCAGCTTCTTGCAAAGTCCCTACTTGTTCCCCAATAGTACTTATGTGAGCAGCTATCGTATCATCTTGAGGAGTTTTTCCCTCACTACATAGCTCACCAAGTATATTGTTCAGGAGCATGATGTTGCTTTGAAGATTAATCTTCATCGACTTCATCTCCTGTTGGTTACGAGTCGAAACCTTGCAGAGTTGTTTATTTTCGATCACTTGCTGTGAAAAGAATAAGACTGGTCAAGCAAAAATAAACTCCTAGAGGAGGAAAAAACAAAAATAATCACATGTAAAAGAATTCCTTACCTACTAGTCGAGAATCTAACTTCTTGATTTCATCATTATGGGAATTAATGGTCTCAGCATGCCGCTTCTCCCATAATTTGATGTCCTTTGCATTTTCCTTGGCAATGCGAACTGTCTCGTTAAGGATTATGGTTTTTTCCTGATCCCTAGTTTCGAGCCTTCCCAGTTCGAGCTCAATTTCTAAAAAAGAAATGGGAGTTAGAAAAGGAAAAAAACTTGTAAAAGACTACAGGTAAAGAATTGCTTACCTGCTCGTCGAGATTTCAGCCTCTTAATTTCTTGATCTTTATCTTTGGCGATATGAGAAATCTCGTGCACGACCAAAGTTTTATCTTTAACTTCAATTTGAAGCCTTCACATTTCGTCCTCTTTTTCTGAAAAGAAGAAAGAGTTAAAAGGTAAAGATCAACGACATAAGCGGTCTTAAGTTCAAGACTTCTTCGCTTATCTCTCCTGCAATTTTTCGGGCTTGAGTTACCCTCTGAAGCTTCTTCAGAGGTCTTATTTCTCTTCCCTTAGCTTTCTCGACTCCTCTTTTTCATAATCGAGCGAGTTGGCTAGGGTCTTTTCGTCGCTATTTAACCTGTAAAGGTTAAAGGTAGACATGAGCACTAGCTAACTAGTCGTAAGTTTTTCTACGACTAGAACCTAGTCGTGAGTTTTTCCACGACAAACCTCACAAGCACTGTATAAATAGTCAAACCCTAAAACGACTACGAATAACAGTGACTTACCACATCTTTGCCTGTTCGCAGAGTTCTGCTTTTTCCTGTCGTAGCTCTATAAGTTGTCGGTGATATTCACCAACAGTGGCAATTTGTTCCAAAGCTTTCTGCAAAAAGAAAGACGGTAAGAAGCAAGGGAAGACCACACATATAAGTATCTTTAAATACTTACATTCATGGTCGTCCGAGCAAACATCGAGAAAACCATCTCTGGACTCTTCAGCTTGTCTATCTTCGCGACTTGATCCCACCAAACCTTTTCGAGACGCTCGTTGTTGAAAGTTTCCCGTCTGTTTGGAATATCTTTGGGATGAGGGACTCGATCGCGAGATCTAAAAGCAGAAGGCCCCACGATGGTAGCAGGCCCAAAGAAATCAGCACAGAAGTTGAAGTACTCCTCGTCTTCTGATTCTTAACTGCAGCTTCTCTTTGGATACCGGGAGCAACGTCTGCAACGACTTCCTTCCCGGCACGGTGGTCAGGAACATGACCACCTTGGCCAGAGACTTCTACCGCTGCCTATGCTGTCTCCACGACCATCTCAGTGGTCGTAGCTACTACGTTAGCGGTCGTAGCTACTACCTCAGTGGTCGTAGTTACTACCTCAGTGGTTGTGGTAACCACTGCAGGAGCCACGACTTCCTCCACCACCCGGGCTGTGGATGATCCTTCGACCACTTCCGCAATCATCTCTCCATCCGCTGGAACGGTGGCAATGGGCTTCTTAATAGAAGCGTCCTCGGTGGTTAAAGGAGTCGGGCTAAAATCAACAAAAGGAAAGCAAGTCAAGTTGTGAAAAGCGAAAGGTAAATGCTGTTCTTACACTTTAGTTTGTTTCACATACCTCTGCACCTTGGACCTAACCAGGAACTTAGGAGTCATCTTCCCAACGGAAGATTTCTTCGACTTCTTTTCTAAGACTACGTCTGGTCGGAGTTCAAGTTGAAGAATGGGCTCGGCCACGACCACGTCTGGTCGTGGATCTTGAACAGGAACCATCTCTCTGGTCTCCTGACTTTCCGGACGGTCGAGATCAGTCTCAACCACTCCAAGAGCAACGCTACCCTCAACCGTAGGCTCTGCTGGATCAGCGTTGTCCTTCACAAAAGACATAAAGTCCTTCCGGTTCTCCTTTTCTAATTGCTTGACAAAACTAAGAGAGGCAGAAACTGCGAAAGTTTTCTTGTCATAATAGAAGGGTACCTTGGACTTGCGGGTTTTGCGTTCAAGAGGTTCGACTGCTTTGGCCTCCTTAGCTTCAGCAGCTTCGACCTCCCTAGCCTCTGCTGCAGCCATATCTGCCGCAGACTTTGCAGAGGATCTGATCGAAATAAAAGAACTCGAGCTTGCTCCTCCCTTGTCGGCGACTTTCGCAAGTCGACGCTTCTTAGATGGAGGAGCTGGACTTTTTTCCGTTGTAATCCCTGCGCCGATGGTTATCAGTTCAACCTCTTGGTCGTCCTGACGGTTTTCCATGCCCACCTTCTGTAATAAAAACAGAAAGGTATTATCGACCAGTCGTAAGATTTTTTACGACTAGTATTAAGTCGTAAGTTTTTCTATGACATTTCCTTGATCGTAAGGTTTTCTACGATCACTACCTAGTCGTAAGTTTTCCTACGACAAACAACCAGTTGTAAGTTTTTCGACGACTCTAAAGTCCTAAGGATAAAATCAACCCTTGATTACCTTTAGGCGCTCCATCTTCTCTTCTGCGGATAAAACTGCAAGGATTTGAGGAACTGCCACTCCAGGTGGCGGAGATCTCTCACAAACAAGTTTGACCCGAACATCAACCTCCGCTTGTGAAAGATCTGTGCAAATAGGTATAACATTTATTATACCTCTTTAAAGAAAGACCAAACCGAGGGTCAAGTCGAAGATTCACTTACTCGTCTCATAGTCACTGGTCGGATCTTTTGGTCACATATACCTCCACACAGGAGGTACTCGTTTCTTTAAAGGCTAATTTGACGTGTGATGAAATCCTTCACCACATGCCATCCGGTCAGCCCCTCATCCTTCAAGTCCTTGATGGCTTGAATATAGGGAGCAATCCGACCGATATCCCTGGGAGTCGAATCCCAGGAAGAATTCTTTTCGGCAGCCTTCCTCGCGAAAGAAAGACTATCATCTTGAGTGATTTTCCAGTAAAACCACCTCTTCCTCCATCCCGGCCACGAAGACCGAGTAAACATCTGAATATACTCCTTCGACTTCCCGTCATGGAGCTTCAGACCACAACTCCCAGCAATCCCAGTTTGTCGAGCCATTCCATAGAAATATTGAAAGAGCTCGAGGTCCGCTGGAATTCCCAGGTATGCCTCACACAGATACACGAATACACTTAGCATAGTGATGGAATTAGGACTGAGGTTCACTAATTCCACCCCAAAGTGTTTGAGTACGAGTGTGAGAAAGGGGTGAGCAGGCAAACGAAGGCCACACTCACAATATGCCTGGAATACGGGGATTTGCCCAATCTCCCCCGACGGCCAATGTTGTCCAACCGCCGCAATCCATTTCACAAGAACTTTCTCTGGAATCTTCCCGGCGTCGACTAAGGCTTGAATCTTCGCCGCATCCATCTCCGACTCGCCCACTCGAAGCTTGATCCGGCCATTTCTCTCAGAAAGGGTAGGTTTTGGATTAAGAAAGATCTTAGGAGAAGGCACGATTGGGTTGACGGCGGAGAAGGCAAGAACTCGATGAACAGCGGGAGCGATTTGGGGAAAAGTAGAAACCCAAGTCTTACCCCTCGGTAAGTATTTATAACCGTATGCCTGGGCTGAAGGCGTGGCAATCCAAAGGTTGCCACCGCTTCGGAAACCGCTCCAACGGACACACATGTGAGAGACGATTGCGATTCTCTAACTTGTCCGTTCAAGAAAATCAGGTTCGTTTTTGTACCTCAAGCAAAATTACTTTCTTGGTCAGATCTTTTTTGACCAAATGAAATATCAATCGGAAAGGATTTTCTTGACTGAGCATATTTTTGGTCAAAATAGTACACAAATGTCGAAGAGTTTTTCCTTCGACCACCTTTCTACGACCCTCTCATGGCCGTAAGACCATCTACGACTCCTTCACCAAGTAAGTTACTTTCACTTGAAGCTGGGGGGCTAGATGACGAGGATCTAATAATCCTCATTTTATCTTTTATCTATAATTCTTATTATGAGTAAATATAATGTCATGTGGTCCCTAGGTATACCCCTTACACTTACAATGGAGAAGCCTACCAGTGGTCGTAAGTTCTTCTCGACCACCCCATAGTCGTAAGTCTTGCTACGACTACCTTATGGTCGTAAGTTCTTCTCGATCACTACCCAACAGAAGTTCTTCTCGACCACCCCCATAGTCGTAAGCTCTTATGTGACCAGGTCAGCTACGACCACCTTATGATCAATAAAACCTACAGGCGAGTGGGTCCAATTGATTAAGGAATTCAACCAGTGAACATACGCTGTTATTATACGAAATAATACAATGTAATACCCCATTATCTCTAACAAGTAACTGCCAAGCGGCGTGAAGGAGTTACCATTCTGATGATTACTGCAAATGTGCGCCCGTTACTGGATTCGATGAGGCGCCTCTTCACAGGAGAAAACGGCTATTCCTTCATGACTATATAAAGGCGATGTCGAGAGGAAAGGGGCGTCGGAAGAGACAACAAGCAATCAGGAAGACAGTCAGATACTATCTTCTGTATTAGCCTTAGTCTTCTCTCCCGATTGTAAGATCACACACTCAATACCATACACACACACACACAGAGGAGTAGGGTTGTTATTCTCTCCGGAGAAGGCCTGAACCTGTATAAAAATACCCGTGTCAATCTCTCTGCGTGATTCCATTCTAGGAGGCCCCCTAAATCAAACAATCTTTACGTAAGATCGGTTCTAAAACACCGACACCCCTCCTAACATAACAGGAGAGATGTCTCTGGGCCCCTTGTTGTGGTCGGATAAAGTAAGTGCATGGCCATGCCACTAGTGGTCGAAGTGTTCGACCACGTGAAGTTATCCGACACTTGATCGAGAAAGTATTGAACAGTCCATGGATGACACAACATATCACCTAGAGTTTAACCAGATATCGTGAGGCAAAGGGAGAATACACGAGAAGGTCTTTCGGTTCGATCAGATACGGACTAGTCATATGAAGATACAAGCTGGTCGCAGGCTGGTCGAATATGGTCACTAAGTGGTCAAAACCTAGTCGTAATGAGTTACGAATTGGTCAAGACCAAATATGAACTAGTCGTATAGCGATATGAGCCGGTCGTTAGTGATATAGACCTGATCGTAGATCATATTGCATTAAGGTTTGTCTGATATATTTTATGTATGTTTGGGAATCGTTATGTGCTGTTAGGTACCGCTAACGACTCATGGTCAGAAAAGAGTTTCCAAGTCACAACCGATTACACATGAACCTATAGGGTCGCACACTTAAAGGACTAGGATTTGATTTGGATAGTGATCCGAATTCTTGTAGGCCTCGAGTTCCTAATGGGCCTCAAGTTCGAGACCAATTATGGATGCCTATATATAGAGGGGCGGTGGCATGGGGTGTGACGATCATCTTTTAAAGAACTCCCGAAACCCTAATAGCCATGTCTTCCTCAACCACGCTGTAGGCGCTAGCACTCCAGCGCGTGGTGTCCCTGCCTCGTATGTGTGGATACCTTAGAGGTGTTGTTGCGAAGCATCAGCACTAGGACGATCCGCAACTCGTGACGTGCAAAGGTTGCTGGAGGAGACGATCGACTCACAAGGACACTAGATGATCGACTAGATCGATGTGCTCAATGTTGGACGATCGACTACGACCACTTTATCGATACGCTCTACGCTGGATCAAGCTTCTCCAACTCTTCTTCCGCTGTACTGCGCGTCTAGTGGTAACAATCTGTGATATTCTACTTGCATGGCTTCCTGGTTTACGTGTTAGAATTTTTGAATTGTTAGCTAGCGTAGCCTACCCGTATCCCTTCAGATCTATCTATTGGAAGTGGCTTTGTTCAATTTAGAGTTCATTTGAATGTTCTTTTGTATTTATTTGCTTTGCTCGTTTGTTTGTTCTTTTTTCAGCGCAATCGTCTAAGTAGAGTTCGAAGACGCGAAAGAGCCCCTGTTCGAGCAAGCACAAGACTTCCAAGACCCACTTGCTTTTGATCCAGATGAGTCAACATTTTGATCATATTGAACCTACATTTGTGCAAATCTATATGTATTTAAATTATCGAATTGCATGCTTAATTCATTATGCAAATATATGTAAACTTGAAGATAGATATATGCCGAGATGATATCTTAGTATTAATATACCATCCCTTGGCATTTGAATCACATGATCCTTATCACCCTAGATAATTAAGTGGTAACTTTACTAGTTATAGGTTGTACTTAAGCGACATGCTAGTCTTACTTAAGTACTAGGGCATCAATTGCCATAATCATCATCTTTCTAATCATGAAGCTTGTTTTGGGCAGTCATTGGAGGTAAATGATTGGAATATTTGAGAAAACTTAGTTTTATACTTCTCAAAACCCTAATAACTTGCGGTACACATCTGGACGGATGGTATGATGGTTGGTGCGGACGTGGCACGAGAAATGGTGGTACGTGGTATGCACCGCCCAAATAACTTTAACAACTTAATCCTATGATGGCCTCCCAATGTAAAACAGTGCAACCATAAGTCTTTATCTTACTCTTTGCTGCTTGCCTTGGAATTGGTGGTGGATTGTTAGAATTGGGCCCTTATTTGTAAAGGCCCATTCATTCCTAAATTCCAAAGCATGCATGGTTTAATCTCATATTACCTAGCTAAGTAGTAGTGGGAGAGCAATTTATCAGGTGGAGTCCTTGCCACCCCTTGATACATGTGATACATATCATGGGGTGACATGAGGAGGACTATAGCTAAAGTCACACACACGCATGCATGCACACGTGCACGTTTATTCGCGTGGCAATCGCGTGACTTGTGACTTGCGACGCACGACCATGAATGTGTCATGAACCAAGTCCACCTTTCTTTTGCTGACCGTGCATTTGTCTCTCTCGAAACAAGTGTCCCATATGACCAGTTAGAGTTTTCCTTAGACCTCCACTTGGACCTCCAGGAGATCCTCTTTGACCTCCCTTGGAGTGTGGAGATCCTCTTGGACCTCCAAGAGATCTTTTGGACCTCCCTTAGATCACTCCAAGAGAGTGTGGTCAGAACACTGTCGTATCCTTGGACCTCTTCGGGAGATTTTTTGGACCTCACTTGGTTCACTCTAAGAGAGTGTGGTTGAAACACTGTGGTCCCATTGGACCTCTTCGGGAGATCCTCTTGGATCTCCCTTGGAGGTTTCTCTTGGACCTCTTCGGGAGATCCTTTTGGACCTCCCTTGGAGAACGTGGTCAAAGCTGTAGGTCAGTGGTCAAAGCTGAAGACCAACGTGTAATCAGGATATGATAAATTCTACTTAATTACCATTAATTGATATTTAATTAGCAGTTACCAGTGTTCTTATGTGTGCTTTATTGAGTAGTTACTAGAGAGTAATTGACTCGACCCTTAAAAGGTTTTCGAGAGGTCCAGACCAAAAGAGATCTTTTCGATTCCAAGAATTCTTCGCCTTCTTCTCTGTTCTCTTGTGCTGAAGGGTTGTTCTATTTTGAACCAAGCCGTCCCTTCTCCTCGGCATGCACTGGGTCGGAGGGTGAGCGGTATCTCCGAACCATTGTCACAGAGTTCACCTGCACGGGGCGGCAATAAGGTTTCTGGGCAGCGCATCTACATGACCGCTTGGTGCACTACAACGTCTACGATCTACACATCATCGAGTCTGCACTGCTTCCTGTTCTTCATCGACATATATTGTAAGTTGTGTGTACGACCAGTATATTCTGTTATAATCATGATATTGAGTATGTTTAAAAGTGCAATGAGTAGCCTGCTATTAGTATCGATTTATGCATCACTAGTTATTTGTGATCTTTGCCTCATAATAAAATCTGAAATATTGTCCACATTTCCAACAGAATGTGTAGTGGAGGTTGTAAAACATTAAATAAAAATTGTGGAAAGAGGGATATCCACACCCCCTCCAGAAAACACACAATGGACAACTGCACCCACATCATAAATGTTTGTTGCGACAATTATATATCACATATTCTATGTGTAAAGGAAGGGAGGGTTGACAATGTGGGATCACCACATCTCCCTCTCTTTACATTAGGTGCCACCACAAGTCCACAACGGACCACGCGATAGAGCTGTATCCATATTATTGCAAACGGTTACTTTGCTTGGCTTACATATTCTGAAGGATTCAAATTTATGGTGAGAAACTCGGGTACGACAATAGCCTTTGTCAGCATCCCCTCTCCTAAACCCTTACCCTTTATGATGGAGGCATCTCCATTCACCGGGAGACTAGGTAGGAGGAGAGAGTAGTGAGACAATGTCATCGCGATGGCTCATGATGGAGGTGTAGGCATTGATTTAGCTTTGGATAGATAAGGAAGAACAATTAGGACACATAAGGCAACCCAAGAACTTTGAGACCTCTCCTTACTTCCACACCATCTACCACACGAAGAACTTTGCCATTAGAAGGAGAAACTCTAGCATGCCAAGGCTAATATGGCATCCCTTTGAACCTTTGAGATGGGGAACCAAGGCTAACATGGCATCCCTTGGAACATTTTAGATGGGGAAACCAAGCCATCACAAGCTTGAAGGAAATATTAGCAGAGATGGTTACAGTGACAGTGACAAGAGGAACAACAATGGAGATTGCAACCCCCAGCCCCCTCTCACACACACCCACACGCTTCAAAACCATATAATATACAATTGTATCAATCTCATCAGAAAATGTCCATTGTGGCACTTATAGATCACATCTTCTACATGGGTGGAGGTGGGAGTTATAACAGGATCCCCGTATCATGTTCCCTTTACAATGGGTCCTAACACAACAAATGACATAGTATAGTTGTATCCACATCACCGCAAACCGTTAATTTGTTAGATTGATTATATATCCTAAATGGTTAAAATAGATGGGGAGAAACCTCGGTAGCGATGCTATCCGCAAGCATACAGGGCAGCCTTAGTCTTTCGATGAGTAGAGTGTCATTTCCGTGATGAGTAAAGGCTAGCATCTAAATTCTCCTACAAGATTGGTTAATAGAAGCATAAAAAGTTTGGACTAAATTCAATATAATTAAAGTGGACGAAGGGTATGTTCATATCCGACGTACTTAGAAGTTAGAATAATAAGATAATTATTTAATCTATTACATCTACAAAATGAACTAATTCTTCTTTGTTTATGCGGGCAATAAACCCTTGGACAACCACTCCTCCCTGCTGATTGGAGTAACCCTATTGTCCATGTGTCATTCCCTAACTCCATGGCTAACCTAATGTATTAAGGGTTGAAGTCTAGACTAACACCTTAGGTTTTGTGGTTAGGGAGACGAGACATGGTATTTCCATGAGTATTCATGTGGTAGTAAGAGAGGAGAGCGAGATGGTTGTCTCACATACATGGTCCACCACGTTAATCGTGCTAGGTGGAACCCATGTGGAAAGGTGGAGGCAGGAGAGGATGTGTACGTCACTATGTCATGTGGGGTTGAAAAAAGTTTTAAAAAAAATTTGGGGAAGAAATGAAGCAACAGGGCTCTTGAGTTTCATATGTTGGCCTTAGTTGATGTCATCAAACCTCTTGCATCTATTACCATATCTTCCCGCCTCGCAAGATCGAGTACCAAGTGTGCAATCCCTTCCACATTGAAAGGTGGGGATAGGGAGACGATGTGGATGCTAGTATGTCGAGCGAGTCCCATAGGAAAATATTTTTTAGTTAGAATTGGGGGAGAGATGGAATGGGTGGAGATGCCCTAACGCTTTACACACTTAGCCATTGCTGATGTTATCAAACTTGTATCTATTACTAGATCTTTAAGCTCACAAGATCAACTGCCATTGTGGAGTCCCAAGGTGGAGAGGGGGAGCGGATTTGACGATTTGTACTTCAGTTCAATCTTTTTCTTAATTAGAGTCAAAGGAGAGATGGAATGGATGGAGATGCTCTTACGTTCACGTTCTGGATGTCTTTAACATCATCAAACCCCTTGCATCTCTTGCCATATCTTTTCTCATGGCAACAATGACTATGCTTTGTTGATGTCATCAAAGCTCTTGTATCTATCACTAGATCTTTTCTCCTTGCGAAATTGGTTGGGTTTGTTGATGTCATCAAAGCTATTGCATAGACTATCATATTGACGAGGATTAAAATCTCTATGTATTACTTTAATACATAATAAAAGACCATATGTCTTCATGGTCGTAACCCCTAAGGCTCACGACCTCCGTGATCGTAAGGATTCCAGAGGTTACATCGTGGGAAACACAGTCCTGATGAGGTCTGTGCCCAATCCTCGACTGATATAGCGCTCGTAGAAGCAATGAACTGGCATCTGGATCTGACTCCGGGTATATTCCTTACCGTGTGATGAATGGAACACATGTCTTATTTGTTCCATTCCACGCGACATTTTATGATCCTAACACTGACAATAACTACCCTACGGTTAAGTGTCTCATGGATATACAACCGTAGAACGGTTGCTACTTCATCAACCGTTGCCTCGCTTCAACCAGTCGCGACACTTCCAACAGGCGCTATTTCCAGGAGTAACTGCCACCACTTCGTCAACTACTTAAAGAAGAACGCAAGAGGCGGAAGGCAATCCAATTTTCGGGAGATCAGCAGACGATTGTATTTCAATAATATAGCAAGCATTACACTCAGTGTAATTAGGATTAGTCCTCTGCCTTGCCAAAGGCACCCCCTGTAACAGCCAGTTCATAGCAATAAAAGAGCAGTCTCATTCTCTCCCAAGAACTCTTTACCATTTTTCTCTTTTTATTTCGTAAGATCGGCGACTTGATCGTTGACATCTGGCGCCGTCCGTGGGGAAGAAGGCGTTGAGTTCTTGAAGATTACTTTGCTCAAGCATTTCTCATCCACTTCCTTCGCTCCGTTATCGCTCATGCGAACATGGTAGGGACTTAGGATGAGAAAAACTGGTTTGACCTGGCTGACTACTCCAACCTCGACATGGACGTATGCATCTGCGCTATGGAAGAAAACAGGATGTCATCATCCTCCTCCTCCTCCGCCGGTTCGCTAGTCGCAGAGATTGATTAAGTCGACCGAATGGATGAGGATACACCGCCATCAACAATGGCACTCTCAGAGGAACCACTCGTTCCGACCAGTTCGAAACGTCCCAACACCTCTGCAAGTCTGGTCGATCCGACCGGCAGTAGCAACAATGGGAGCCCAGTGCGGCGACCAGAGAGTCCAAGTACTCTCAATATTATCATGGGTGACTAGTATTCGCCAACGGCTCCTACATATTCCGGGAGCCAAGCGACATCAGGTAAGGGTATCGATGAAGCTATCACTGATCGCTGGCCAAGTGGGCATGGTGAAACTTACCATACGATTGGCAGTACGCCGGATCAGGCTAAGTCCACCACAAAGCCCGCCAGAGGCAGTAATCTCTGACCGCTCTCCATCGTGGAAGCTCCTTGCAGAAGCGCAGGAAGACTCTCCCTTAGCTACGATGGGAGTTCCTTGGAAGATCACTGTTGGCGCCATGAAGTCAACACAATCAGAGATACCAATCTAGATGCCTTGCACGATCCTCCACGGGTTAACTCGCCACCACTGGTGGAAATGGTACAGGCACTTAAGCACCAATTACCTGAGGCAACCGAGCAAATGGATGTGCATTAGTTAATTCACCTGTTCCTACCCAGCCACTGTTAAGGAATCAGGCAGGGCCATCCGAGAGGTCGAGTGATAACTCGACTCATCGGACGCCCCACTGCAAGCGAAAATCTGCCACGACCTTTGGTAACGATACAAAACATGCAACGAGTTCGGGATATTTTGAATAACTCAGACCCTGCTTTAGCGGGAACTCCAGGTTATATCCAGCTTGCAGGTCAAGTGTCAGAGATCCTCCAACAAACCATGCAGCGTACAGAAATGTACCGGGAGCAGAGAAGTTCACAAAGTCACATGATGACCTTGCCCCAACACTCCACTTTCAGTACAGGACAACATGGTCGAGCAGAGGATCGAGCGACATCAAGACCCCTTGTAGGTTTCGACCAGGGAACCAAGAGGGAAGACGGCTCTTCACAGCAGCCACTTCTCCTCCTCGTCAAGAGGAACGACCACTTGATTCAGGCAACCTCAGGCATCATCCGAACCAGGTAGGTGGTCAAAGACGTTATCATAACGTCCACGACCGGATTGGGACACCGAATCCTAGATATACAAATCTGAGAAACCGATCACCGACTCACTATAACCCGGCTCCTTTTCAGAGAAGGCGCCACGACTCCATTACAGGTTGTCGAGTATTTTTGGCAGGTCTCCAAGCTGTTCGTTGGCCAGACAAGTTCCGACCAGCCAATATAGAGAAGTTCAATAGGACTCAGAACTAATTAGAGTTTCTTCAAATTTATTCTACCGCCATCAAGGCCGCTAGTGATAACGATAACGTGATGGCAAATTATTTGCCCATGGTCCTTGAAGGGTCTGTCCGGTCGTGGTTGCTTAACCTACTGGTCGGATCTATCTATACTTGGGAGCAGCTCTGCGATACTCTAATCGCTAACTTTCAAGGGATGTACGACCGCCTCGGAAAGGAGGATGATCCTCATCGGATGAAGCAAAAGACCAATGAAACTCTTCGATAATATATCAAGAGATTCAGTCAGGTCCGAAATTCCATCCCAGAGATCACAGAATCTTCTGTCATCCAGGCCTTTAAAGCAGGGCCGAGGAATCGCCGGTTTACAGAGGATATTGCAATAAATTCTCCATGAACAACCGCCGAACTTTTCGACATGGTGGGCAAGTACGAGGCCGCTAGTTAAGCGGTCGAATGGTATGAAGCCTTTGATCGAAAGGACAAAAATCCCCAGCCGGGTCTGTAGAAGTAGGAGAAGAAAGTAAGAAGTCTTTCAAGAACAAAAAGAATCGCAAGCCCGACAACAAGAAAGTCCTTGCGATTCCAGAGAAATATACCAATGGCAAGAAAGATTTCACCGGTCGGAACAAAGGTAAGGCTCCGACCAGTGACTTCAAGAAAATCAAGAAGTGATGTCCACTTCACAAAGAGGCAGGGCATGATCTACGCACCTGTCGTCCCTAGCAATGTAAGCTGGATGATTACTACTCGGGCAAAGGACCCTTCCCATCCATAACAGAACTCGGAGAGTCTAATTCCAAGAAGGACAAAGATGGTGACAAAGAGATGGGCTACCAGGAGCCGTAACATACGGTGGATTTGATCTTTGGAGGATCCTCCTCGTACGATTCGAGACGTCATCTGAAGGCCGTGGAGCGGGAGGTCAACCTTGTCGAGTCTCCGATCACTATTAAGCCATCCAGGTAGTCGGAAACTGTAATCTCCTTTAGCAAAGAAGACTGCCCCATCCTGTCGACTCGACCAAGTAGGTTTCTTATCATAGTTGAACCTATTATTAACAATTGTAAAGTTAATCGAGTCTTAATAGATGTTGGTAGTTCTTCAAATATTTTATTTGCAGGAGCATTGGAAGAGATGCAAATCTCAAGGTCCAAGGTAAAACCTGTGAAATATGCCTTCCATGACATAGTTCCTAGTTCTACCGCCAAACCGATAGGACAACTGTCCCTACCGGTTACTTTCGGAATACCCGATAACTTCCGAACAGAAAAGATTCCATTTGATGTGGTCGATTTCGAAACCGCATATAATGGAATTCTCGATCGTCTGGCTCTAGCAAAATTTCTGATAGCCACGCACTACGGTTATCAAAATCTAAAGATGCTAGGACCGAAAAGTGTCATCACGGTTCGAGAAGATCGAAAAATGGCTTATGCATGTGATCGGAAGTCCTTAGTATTGGTTGATGAGCTTTTGACCGGGAAACTAACCCGTCTACCATGCAGGTCAAGCACTCAAGGCCAAAGATGGCGCCAAAGCCTGCCGACCAGACCATGGAGGTACCACTCGGCAAAGGCGCTCCTTTGGGAAGCTCTAACACTTCGTCTGAGTCAAGAAACGCTGATGTGTCTGCCCAAAAGGTACTGGTTAGGGCAGGACTCAACCTCAAATAGGAAGAGTCGCTCGTCTCCTTCCTCCGAGCAAATCAGGACGTATTTGCCTGGCAGGCGTCCGACATGCCTAGAGTCCCCAGGGAGGTGATCGAGCACAATCTAGCTCTCTAGCCTGACAAAAAAACTGGTCAAGCAGAAGCTCCGACATTTCGCACCTGATCGGAAAGAAGCAATCCAGTCGGAGATTGATAAGCTCCTCAAGGCTGGGTTTATTCGTGAAGTTGACCACCCAGAGTGGCTCGCCAACCCTGTAGTGGTTAGAAAAAAGCAATGGGAAATGACGAATGTATATTGACTTCACAGACCTTAATAAAGCTTGTCCGAAGGATGACTTTCCCCTTCCATGCATTGATCAACTTGTAGACTCCACCTCCGCGTGTGAGTTGTTAAGTTTTTTAGATGCATACTCAAGGTACCACCAGATTAACATGAGTAAAGAAGATGAAGAGTAAACTTCCTTCATCACTATATATGGCACTTACTGCTATGATAAGATGTCATTTGGTCTCAAAAACGCTGGTACGACTTTCCAAAGGTTGATGTAGAAAATCTTTAATCCTCAGATAGGTTGAAATCTGGAAGCCTTAATTGATGACTTGGTCGTAAAAAGCATTAACGCTGGCGACCATATTTTCGACCTACACGAGACTTTTAATAACATAAGAAGGCATAACCTTAAGTTAAATCCAGAGAAGTGTGTGTTCGGAGTTTCGTCTGGAAAGCTTCTTGGGTTCCTAGTTTCGGCTAGAGGGATTGAAGCAAATCCATCGAAGATTTTAGCCGTCAAACAGATGCGTCCTCCGACCACGAAAGAAAGAAGTCTAAAAACTAACCGGCTGTATGGCAGTGCTGAGTCGTTTCGTAGCACGGTTAGGTGAGAACGGACTCCCTTTCTTCAAACTCCTTCGGAAACACGGAAGTTTCAAGTGGACTAAAGAGGCAGACGCCGCATTTGAAGAACTTAAGAAGTGCCTTACGAGTGCCCCGATCTTAGTCTCTCCGAGATCGGGGAAAACATTGCTGATTTACGTGGTACAACAACACATAAAATATCGAGGTGTCTTTGTCGTTGAACGTGAAAACATCCAATGGCCGGTGTATTACGTCAACTAAGTCTTACATGGACCAAAGGGATGATATCCACAGGTACAAAAGCTGCTCTATGGTCTTTTTATGGCTTCAAGGAAACTAAGGCATTACTTTCAGGCCCACAAAGTGGTCATACCAACCGGATATCCCTTGGGTCAAGTCCTTGGAAATAGGGAATCATCAGGACGAATAGCAAAATAGACGGTTGAGCTTGGGGCGTTCGGTCTCCATTTCATCTCACGAACAGCAATCAAGTCCCAGATAATAGCAGAATTCATTGCCAAATGGACAAACCCTGAACCCACCCAAGGGCCCGAGTACGAACACCACGATGAGTGGACGATGTACTTTGATGGCTCCTTGATGCTCAAAAACTCGAAATTTGAGTTGTCTTGATATCCCCTACTAGTGAACACATCAAGTGCGCCATCCAGTTAAACTTTCCTACTACAAATAATGTGGCAGAATATGAAGGTTTACTGGCAGGACTCCGAGTAGCTCATTCACTCGGGATTAGCAGATTACTAGTCAAAGGCGATTCTCAACTAGTAGCGAATCAAGTCGGGAAAGAGTATCAATGCTCAAGTACCAAGATGTCATCTTATCGGGTGAAAGTACGAAAACTCGAAAAGCGCTTATTCGGTTTTCAGATCCAATACGTTCCTAGAAAGGAAAACTTTCTAGCAGACTTGTTGGCACGAATGGCCTCCACCAGGTCACCTGTCCCATCCGGAGTTTTTTTTCGAGCAACTCGATTCACCCTCGGTGGTCAAGCTTTCCGAGGACATAGATGTTCCACTAGAGGCCATACAAATTGACTCTAAGAACATGGATGCTCCACAGGTCGTACAACACGATCACAGTAGAGATTTGATGACGTCGATCTACAATTATCTTCAGCATGGTATTATTCCTGACGATGATGTAGAGGTTGATCGTATAGCTCGAAAAGCCAAATTATACACTCTAATCGAAAGTACCTTGTATAAACGAGGATCTCATGAAGTGTTGATGAGATGCATATCTCAAACGGATGACATTAAGTTGTTATCCGACATTCATGGAGGTGTCTGTGGAGCACATCATTCCTACAGAATGTTGGTCGGTAAAGCCTTCAAGCAAGGATACTACTAGCCAACTACCCTTCATGATGCAAAAGAGCTCGTGACGAAGTGCGTACAGTGTCAATTTTATAGTCGACAAGTACATTAGCTGACACAAGCTTTGTAAACCATACCTCTTTCTTGGCCTTTTGCAACCTAGGGATTAGACATTCTAGTACATTTCCCAAGAGCACCCGGGGGTTTCGAATTCTTTTTCATCATGATTGACACGTTTACAAAATGAATAGAAGCTGAGTCAGTTGTTAAAAAAACAACTGAAGCCGGTAAGAGATTCCTCACAAAAAACGTGATCACACGATTTGGCATACCAAATCGTATAATTACAGATAACGGGACCCAATTCTCCATCGGAAATTTTCAGGAATTCTGCGAGGATCTAGGTATCAAGATACATTTCGCTTCTGTTGCTCATCCGCATAGCAATAGAGTAGTTGACCGAGTCGATGGTATCATAATGCAAGGAGTGAAACGACGAGTGTTCGACCAGTTAATCAAACGGTCAGGAGCTTGGGTTCAAAAACTTCCTTCTGTGTTATGGGCCGTTTGAACCATGACTAGTTGTGCGACCGGTGAAACTCTATTTTTTCTGGTTTATGGTGCCGAAGCCATGCTTCCTCTAGAACTAAAAATAGGCTCTGCTCAAACTGATTGTTTCAATGAGAACGACCATATTCAACGAAGACTCGATGACATTAATTTCCTTGAAGAACGACGAAACCAAGCCCTCATACGATCAGCGGTTTACCAATAAGCCATGCGAAGGTACCATAGTCGTAAGGTGCAACCTCGCAGTCTAGCTATAGGTGATCTGGTTCTACGACGAATTCAGAATCAGGCTAATCGCAATAAACTTTCTTCCAAATGGGAAGGTCCATACACTGTGGTCGAAGTCACCCAACCTGGTTCGGTACGACTAGCTATGTCCGACGGGCGGGTTTTGTCCAACTCTTGGAATATTGACCAATTGCGTAAGTTCTTTGTATAATTGTATTTTCAATTATTTCCATTTATTAATAAAGATGCATTTCCTTTACTTTCTGACGAATGATGTTGTCTATATGTCTATCTTATCATCTGGTTTGCATACTATTGTTGCCTTATTGGTCGGAGAAGACCAAATTCTCCCCGATATCATTTCTTAAGGATCTCTATTACTCTATGGCTACGACATACAAGTCAAACGCTGTAAGGTTCCTAGTCGTGACCATTCAAACAATGGTTCTCACGCACGACCAACACTCTTTTCTTAAAGAATTATACGAGTAACAAGAGTATCACACAGGCAACTTCATATAGTACTTTGCATTATTTAGATTTCGGGGACTATATTTCTTACCTTCAACAATCTGTTCTACTCTTGTTTTAGCTACTGGCCGGGATACGGAAAACCTCTTAGTCGAAGGCTCTCCTTCTCCGCACGTGGTCCTGCCCACTGGAAGGAGCTTCCTAGCGATGGTCCATTTCTTACGATCCTTGCTGCCAGTTGAAACTTGAGCAACAACACGTTTCGCCAATGCTTCTTTTAGTCTCTAGTTCTTAGCAACCCTTACGACTAGTTTTGGATAAGATATATAAATAAGATCACTTGTCGTTTTTTGCATACATTTTTTTTGCATATTTTCTTATCAATCAATACAAGTATTATCCATCTTCCAACCACATCTGGTACTTCACAGTATTTCGATTATGGAAATGACCTAAAACTAGTCGAAATCACATACTGGTTCCGACCACATTGATTTCCTAGTAATACTTAGGCCAATTTTTAGAACATAATCAGCATATGCTTTATACCGTGGTCGTAGCTATTGCTCATTTTCTTGGTTTATTGCTTCTATAGTAAAGTTTTTCTACTAGCACAAGCAGTCGGGGGCTAGGAAATATATCAGTATTCGGCGAATTCTGGAAGACAAAATAAAGACTTTATTGATGATAAAAGGTAAGTTTTATTTACGATTATCAAAATATTACAATCCTTTACTTCTCGGAGCCACCAGACTGGTCGCTGTGTGGTGACCCGACCTTCATTTCCTCTGCGACCTTATGACCGAGAGGTGCCATTTCCTCAAACACTTTGGTTGCTTATTCTTTCGAGCAGTTGAAGTCTTCCTCAACAGCTTGGAGATTTATGGAGGGGTCAGAGACTTTCAGTTTTGCCAAAGCAAAACTAACTCCATTCTTGACAGCTTCAAACATGGTCTGCGCATGGTTCTCCCAAGTTGTCTTGAGGACACTCCTGGGGTCCTCGAGTTGTTGGCCAAGATAGTTGATCTTCTCTGTGTGATCTCCTAAATTGGACAGTTGTGTTCCCGATCCCATATCGAAGAGCATCTTATTAAGGGCCTTGACCTTATCTTCAAGATTTTGCCCAAAGGCTGCCTCCTTGCCGCGCTCGAACTCAATGGCCTTTTCTGCTCGCCCCAATGCTTGAGTTTGCTCTGTACGAGTAAACCAAAAGATAAATACATACGACTAGAAAAAGGAAGCAAACTAGTCATGCTTACGATCGGTTACCTTGGCACTTCTTCTCAATAGTGTCAAGAACCTCCTTGTGTCTGGTCGACAAGTATTCGATCGACCGGTCCTTGTTCTGACATTCTTCTTTTAGCTTGGTAATTATGGCTTCTTTAGCCATAATGTCTTCTTTAAGCTTCTCTGAATCTATCAAATATGATAAAGTGGAGAATTAGTTAAAAGAAAAAGAGCAAAATAATAAAGGAGAGAAGAAGACACTAAAAGAGTACTTACTTTCTAATTCGGAGTTCTTTTCTAAGAGGTTTATTTGCTGGGTCAGCCCTCCGACCACAGCGAAATTCTCTACAAAATGCTACAAAAAATAACAAAACTCTTTTGAGTATTTCCCAAGGGAAAAAAGTTATCAACAGTAGTCGTGGAAGATCACCTCAATTGCCAATTCATTATATTCGGCAAACAAAGAGTCGGGACCCGTCTTTGCTTGACGGTCCGAAATTCTTCCCCATGCTTCGTTAAGCTCTTTATCTTTGAAGATTTGGAAGCGATGAGGGAAGGAGACTCCTCGAGAAGAACTCTTAGCAGGGGTCGGAACCTGCTGAGATTTATTAAGGACCACCACCTCCATAGGTGGGGTTGGAACCACCACCTCTGCAGGTGTGGTCGAAGCCACCACGGGTTCCTGAGTTGGTGCTGCCATCTGCTCGGGGGCTGGCTCGACTTCTTCAGGAGCTTTTTTCTGAAGGGTGCTCTGGTCGTCATCAACCAGAATACCAGAGGATCTACAACGACCAAAAGAAAAGGAGTTCAAGACTCTAAAAAACACAAGAGGTAACTACTTACATAAGTCTTTATTTCGTGTATACATACCTGGTCGTTTTCTTGATCTTAATTTTGAAGCATGCAGACGCAAAATCCGTCGCGCTTGCCTTCCTCTTCTTTTCAACCAACTTCACCGGTCCTGGTCTGGTGGGGCTGGTTGGATCCACTACATCCTCCAACCGAAGGTCAGAAGAAATATTCTTGACTAACTGGTCGAGAACGAGATCCCTGACCAGCGGGCCAGAAGGTGTGGTCTCATCGGTCTCCAAAACAGTTGCTTCAGTAGCAACTGGCAGGTCCTGAGCAACCGCACTGGAGTCCACGACAACCGTCTAAATTAACAATCAAAGTTAGTTAGGTGATAAAAATCCTTCATCGAAAATATACCTTCTTGTTCGGTTACCTACCTCTACAAGACCACCATCTCGAGTGGTCGTAGGAGTGGTCGGGTCATCAATTGGCTCACAACTTTCTGTGACCTCATTGATCCTCAATCCGACCAACTGCACATTAAAGAGGATTTATTGTAAAACCGATCGGAAAACATACACAAATGAAAAGTGGTTGATATTTTTACCTTTAGTCTCTCAGCCCTCTCTTTAGCGGAAACAACCGCTAAGATCCGAGGGAAACCAGCCTTCTCGCCAGGCTCTTCGACACATATTATTTTGATCCAACTTCTGATCTCATTAGGAGACAGAGCTGTAAGGATAAAGAAGAGACTTTAGAATCACATAAATAATTAACCAATATAAGCAAACTGGTCGGAATTCTTCCGGACTTACCCTCCTTGGAGTTTTTGGTCGCATCATCACGACCAATATACCAAAACATTGTGTAGGACCGAAATGGCGACAGAAGGGGGGTTGAATGTCGCTCTCTTTAAAAAACGCCCGAGAAAGCGTAATTTGGATTCTCACGAGCACTACAAGCGAGGCAAGAAGAAAGCAATCAAATAAACAAAGCAAGTTTCAAACAAAACCGAGCTCGATCTAATGGGAGCAACCAAGACAAAGAACTCTAAACCGAGAATCATCGGTATGTATGTCGACCATATCCAAGAGGTTTCATGCTCATGACTAACGAGAGCAAACCAAATGACTCAAAGCTACAACAAAACATCAAGGTCTTGATCCGCAAGAAGTATTGCACCAAACTCAACCAAAGAAAGACCACTAGGAAATCAAGCGGTTTCTCAAGCCGATACAAGCATCTGTCTCGTGAGTAGTTGTCTTAGCTATGCAAACAACGAGTAGTCTCGGGCCCATTTCTCTCGCATCGGTGCTTTCTCATGACCCAAACACACACGCGCGGAAAACACCATGCTATCGTGATAACTAAACAATTTGATGGAGCGACCACGGTTTACACACGAAATGGCAATCGGCAATAAGAAGGACTCGGTAAAAAAATCAACAAAAGCTGAATGAAAAAGACATCTGCTTGCCGGCAAAAACTTCCAGGTAATGCCACAACAAATAAACAAAACCAGGGATGATCTGACACGAGCACAGTAAACAACTAAAAGCAAGACCTGTGATTTCAACTGGCTACCGGCACGGACAGATCCAATTTTGCGAGAGAATTCGGTATAATGAAATAAGCAGAGGAACACGTAAATCGATCGCACAAAGTAATTTGCGCGCTGGGCTTCATTTCATGAGGAACAAAGAATTGCAAAGAAAAGCAATGGACTAAACCAACACGATGAAGCATTTGCCGCTACAAGTCGCATCAATGAAAAACCAAGAACACCTGACAAAAAGCTAAATCAAGATATTGCCACCGCATTTTTCAATCGACACGAGGTCAGCCGAGGCTCTCAGATTTTTGGGCACGAGCGCCGCCTGACACTCGGTACTCAAAGAAAGAACAAGAAAACGCACTTAAATCAACTCGGTACTCAAAGAAAGAACAGAAAACTAAGTAGGATCAAAGAGCGACCAAGAATACACATCATATCAAACCGATCTATAGGAAGAGAGATACATGATTGATACAAGAGGAATGATTAGAAGCATTCAACTCATCCTCTCCCACTCACAAACCTCAAGAACATTCAGCCATCTTGAAGAAGAAGCAAGGGGACAGCAGGGAACAACCCTCAACAACTAAAGCCAAAAGCAAAACAAACTCTCTAAAGCCTCTTTTGACTAAAGGAAACCCTAAAAATCATTGAAGTATTCAGTTTGGGCAGCAGCCCCTCTATCCTATTTATAGCCCATGGCTAACGGGTCTCCACCCCGTTATGCCCGCTAAATCCAACGGAGCCCGCTCCCGCTTGTGCAGCCTTGCGAAATTCCCGTTTAGCCCCTACGCACCTTCCGAAGCTTCCGCTCCTTGTCTCGCCGCCTCATAACCACCTCGAGTCCACGTCGTCTTTGACACATCCCGACTGTTCGACCTCGGTGCCACTGCACCTAGTCCGGTCCACCGTGTCTCGCCACGACTCCACCCGATGTCCTGCGATCACGCATACAGAAACACATCAAATAGCACCGCTTCGATACATGAAAGCGTAAAACCAACATACTTACCATGACAAAATCCAAACTTGTCGAATCAAAGAATATGCATCCTAATCCCATACGACCAAGTTTGACCAAACCGACCGAGCTGTTGCACCACATAGCGACATGGTCCAAACCACCCAAACCAAACTCGACTTCCTAAACCTATGTCAATTACTTATCACACACACGGATGACCTCCACATGGTCTCTCAATCTCCCCTTGATGAGTATATTGACAAACTCAAAAAAAGCAAAGTTGAGTTTGAGTTTGAAGAAACCAACATGGTCCAAAGAAGAAGAGTGAAACAAATGACCATGTCGACAGAAGGAACACTAGAGCAACAACTAAAAGAGCAAATTGATCTCCAAAGCTCTAAACTGTTCCCAACAGACTTTTTCTTCTCTATTCTCCCCCTTTTGGCAATAAACGCATCAAGATGCAATAGAGAGAATATGACATGTTAATGGATGAAATGGCTGAAGTTTGATTATTCTAAGCAGTTAGAGCCATGAGAATTATCCAGAATGACCATAATGTAATACACCAAGCCATAACTTAAGAAAAAGGCTAGCTAGATCATGACAAGATATGTATAAGCTAGCTAGTACACATAGATGACAATCTGAAAATGAGGTACATTATGTGAGCAAGTCAAGTCATCAATGAGCAAAGTCTCGCTAGAGATATCCAAGGATGATGCAGGCCATGTCAATAAGCTAAGCGTAGCTAAGAAGCTTAAATTGAGACCAAATAGAGTGCTATGCTCAAGATTGAAACATTGGTTAAAGTACATGATACTTTTTGTGGCTTTAAGCACATTGAACACATGAAACATATTTTCTTTTGAAATTCATGGTGGTTTCCAACCAGATTTTTGTTTTATCATGTGCTAGGTCTCAAGCCTTATCGACTACTCCAAGCGATAAGCTTAAGAAGATAGTCTAGGTCACCCAAAACTCCCCTAAGTTCATGCCAAGTGCAATGGCAAGCCGTCTCATAGGAGAGAATTGGTGAGATCGGTTTTTTCGCACAAAAGAGATCTTTTGCCTTTTAACAAGTTGTACTAACTCATGCATCATCAAGAGACTAAAACAGCTCAATCTAAGGCTCAATATAGATTCATCACTCTACCCAAATATTTGACATGGCATGAATCATAAAAGGATAGCTCAAGAAAGACTAATCTCGAGTGCTAACATGACAAGTTTTAGTTTAAGTTGAGCAATTTTAATTAACTTATCATGGCAAAAGCTAGGCTACACATATGAAGTCATGATAAATCTAGCAAATAAGCACAAGTCATGGCAAGGTGTAAAGCATTGTAAACATGTCATAGCAGGATAATAATCAAGGCTCAATGTAGTTATATTACAATGCGAGAATGCTAGAAATGCGAAAGATCCACTCCCCTCAACAATAGATGCAACTTTTAGTTCAAGTTGAGTTAAGTCAATATTAAGCTCGAAGCTCCCAAATGAACTCCTTGAACCAAAACAATAAATCGAGAACGCAAAAAAACATAAAACAGTAGATCCTTAAAGCATAGATAAGATATAGAGAATACTATGGCTCGATCGACTCTCATCTACCCCATATGACTCTAGGACTATCAAGCGCCCACTTAACACACCTAGGAGCAAACCGTGCCTGTCTGCAGGGTGGCCCAACCCTCGCTAGAACCTACAAGAAGTGAGTGAGCTCAACCTAGTGAGATAAGTAATGACTAATAAGCAACATCCTAGAATCACAAGATAAGAGCAAATCTAAACAACTAGACAAAAGAAGCACTCTAATCTATGCTAGGAGGACTAATCCCAAATGCACCCAAAATGCAATGCAATAGTAAGGAGCAAGAGCATAAATAATATAGTAGAGCAATAAAACCCAAAGCTCCCCTCACTCTGATCCATAAGGACAGACCACCCCAAGCTCTCCCAGAGTGAAAACCTCGAACTATCCAATGGCTTGGTGAAAATGTCGATAGCCGGTGGTCACTCTCCTGGCGGAGCACTATGTCGCCCTTCTCTACATGGTCTCTAAGGAAGTGGAAGCGGATATCGATGTGCTTGGTCCGGAATCTTTGCTTTGGGTTCTTGGCAATGTTAATCGCAGAAGTGTTATCACAAAAGAGTGGAACAACATCAATAACTAACCCAAAGTCCCGCAGGTCGAAGTCATCGAGCACTTGGCTCTGACAATCGGCTGCAAACAACGTGCTCGACCTCTGCGATGGATCATGCAACCGGATTGCTTCCTCGAAGACCAGAAACAAGAGAAGTGCCAAGAAATTGGCGGTCTTGGAAGTGCTCTTCCTATCTATCCTCTGACCCGTGAAGTCGCATCAGAAGGCTCTCAAGGAAAGACAGGATGAGGAAGAGTACCGGATACCATAGTCAATGGTAGCTCGTGGAGTACGAAAGATCGCTTCACTTGCTTTGGTGAGAAACGAGGAGAAGCTCGAAACGGCGCACAAACACACGAGAAAAATGTATATACGGTCTCGGCGTTGAGGTACAAGAGGGAGCCAATCATCTTTGCGAAACTCCTTTTGATCAAGCGGCTCGCCATCCTCATCTGGGTCAAGATAAATTTGTAGAAGCCATGGGAGTCGACACGGGCTTACCATCACTCATGTCGGCGTCTCGGAGATCACGAGTGTACTTGCCTGATGAAGAAAAGTACCCTCCAGTGCGCTTGATTTGGAAGCCAAGAAAGAATGTCAACTCACCCATCATGCTCATCTCAAACTCGGTGCTCATGACATCAAGGAACTGTGAAACGAGCATGAGAAGAGTCACCAAAGATGATGTCATCGACATAGATTTGGACGAGCGAAAAGTCACTACCAAGCCTACGGATAAACAAGGTCTTGTCAACTTTACCCATTTCAAACCCATGACTCAACAAGTAGGACTTAAGCCTCTCATACCAAGCTCTGGGAGCTGCTTAAGTCCATCTGGCAGCTTTGGAAAGCTTGAAGACATGGTTAGGGTATTTGGGGTTCTCGAAACACGGAGGTCATCGGACGTAGACTTCCTCCTCAATAAGGCCATTGAGGAAGGCACTCTTCACGTCCATCTGGTAAAGCTTGAAACCCTTAGAAGTTGCAAAGGCAAGCGAGATTCTAATGGCTTCAAGTCGAGCTCTGAGGGCAAAGGTCTCCTCGAAGTCTAGACCCTCAACACAGGAAAACCCCGAGCTACCAATCTAGCCTTGTTTGGGATGATTACCCCATCCTCACTCTGCTTGTTCTTGAACACCCACTTGGTTCCAATGATATTGTGGCCTCGTGGGGGCTCAACAAGCGACAGACCTTGTTTCTCTCAAAGTTCTCTAATTCCTCATGCATGGCATTGACCCAAGACTCATCGAAAGGGCGTGACAAACATCCTTGGGCTCAAAAGAGGCAACAAAGGCGAGAATGGAGACGAAATGAGAAAAGCGGACTTAGGCGTGTGACACGCTCAAAAGGTCTCAATCATCCGCCTGAAGGATGACTTTTACGGATATGTCGGGAGGTCTGGATGAGAAGAAGAAGTGGCCTCTACCTCGTGTGCGAGACGAGGCGGGGACAGAGCCACTAGCTCCCAGGAAGGCAAGGGTGATCATCTTGAGGTGCCGTGGAAGAAGGCATCTCAAGGGAAGGAAGAGGAGGCTGGATCGGGTAAACAACCATCGTCTCCTCGTCCTCATCATCCACAAAGATAGTCTCGGATCGCTCTAAAGAACACGAGATATCGGCCTAGTCCCGGTGGCCTCGTCAAAAATCACCTCACGAGTTTCTACCATTCTACTAGACTCGCGCCTCGGACCACATAAGCCCGCCAAGAAGTCGAGTAGCCTAGAAAGATCCGCCACGAGAACGTGACTCGAACTTGTCTAGGTTCCCGGACTTCAAGATAAAGCACTTGCAACCAAACACACGAAAATGAGAGGCGCTGGGCTTTAGCAGTATCTCGACTCATAAGAAGTCTTGGTGTAGGAGTGCAGAAGAAAAACTCGATTGAAACATGGCACGCGGTGATGCGCAATGGCCTCGGCCAAAACTTCCTCGGTGTAGAGTACTCATCAAGCATCGTCTGGCCATCTCGACCAAGGTGCGGTTCTTCCTCTCCTAGCGCCATTTCTTTGAGGGCGTATGGAGAAGAGAACGGTGCTCTACACTGTCTCATGAGAAACTCTCAAAGTAGGAATTCTTGAACTCCGTGCCATTGTCCTTTGCGGATCGCTCGTAAGGCACCCGGAGCTCAGCAGACGACCTACTAAAAGACCTCGGAAATGTGTAAATGTCTAGTCCTTGAGGCTAAGAAAAACACCAAGAGTACCTCGAGAAGTCATCGACCACAACAAGAACATACCACTTCCCTCCTGCTTGATTGCACTCATTTGGTCCAAGCGTGTCCATGTGGAGCAAATGTCGGTGCATCGGTCATAATGCTTGTGTGGGAGGATGAGAAGCGGCAACCATCTTCTTGCGTCTTAGCATGGAGTGCAAACAAGATCTTTGACCATCTTGAGTTTGGCGGACCACGAATGAGATCATGGTCGCTAACTCGGGTCAAATGGTCAAATCAATATGACCAAGTCTCCTATGCGAGAAAAGAGATCGCGGGACTCGAAGCAACTAAACACACGAGAGGATCGCGGAAGACTCGAGAAAAATCAGCACGAAAGATCCTCCCATAACGAGAAATCCATAAACCGGACTACAGAAGAATCAAGAATTTTGCAATTGTTTTTCTTAAAGCTCACCTCGAAACCGTCATCGATGGTGAAAGCGAAACCAAAGCGATCTTACCGCGACTTACTAACCAAGGCAACATCCTTAAGAATAAAAAAGCATTAATCGCCGCAGTACCTTTGGCGATGACGCGCCCAGACGAAGCGTCTCGAAGGTGATCGTCTCATCACCGAGCGCGGGCTAGGGAGGAGAACCAGCGGAGTCTCCGGTCATATAGCGAGAACAACCGAGTCTACAAGCCAAACCTTCTCCTTCCCTACCCGTGAACTGAGTCAAGCAGAGTAAAGTCTCGATCTTGGGATAAATCAACAATGATTTTGGCACCCAATCTTGAGTAACACGTCGGCGAGATGAAGTAGTCAAGCCCGTGACCTCTATCTACCCTCGCTCTCTGTCACTCCACAGAGAAGGTCTAAGCAGACCAAGTTGTTCTTTGAGTCCGATCGCTCTGAAGGAGCGAGTCGGAGCACACCTGTGATCGAACACGCCATGGTAGCTATCTCGATGGGGAAAATGAGATCTACCCTCGGGGCGGCGGAAGTCACGATCGAAAGCGACATGAGGACGAAAACGTAAAAACTTCGGAAAAACCAAGTCCTCGATCTTTGCACAAACCCATCGGAAGAAACAAGCCTAGACCTCGTGTTGGTCTTAGGTGCACTCAAGGTCCGGGGCCGACTTCAATGCGCCTAAGAGACTCAACATAGTCTCTGTGCGATCTTGGCGCGCTGAAGCATCGATCAACGTGTGTCCATCCTTACGGCGAAGGTGCGGTGATACTTCACCTTCGAGAGGTAGAAGCGAAGATGTGAAATTACCTTCGTCGAAATCCCACATAGCCCGCCGACTTGAAATGGACTTTCTCGGTCTGGCTCGATCTCGATCACACACGGTGCTATGGAGTGCGAGCACGGCGGTGGATGCTTCCTCATGTCCTCAAGGAAGTCATATCCTAGACCCCGATTAAATCTGCGGATCTTAGATTGGTCTAGAATAAGATTGAGCTTCTTCTTGCCTCCTACAAATCTCTCGAGAGTGTTCATAAGGTCTTGACACTCCCGAAAAGAGAGGTGCAAGAAGAAGCGGGGGAAGAAGAGACAAGCGAAGGTAAGGGAGCAAAAGAAGAAGAACCGACGAAGAGAGGAAGAATGGCTTGTGCACGCCTGGCCGACTCTGAAGGGCGATCCTCTTGCTAGCCGGTTGGTTCACGTTGCTAAGCGTCTCATCCTTACCACAGGGGCTTCTCCCCTTCTCCACAATCATATTGCAAGCACAATGTGACTTCTCTAGAAGGTCCTTAGTTAGCTTCACATTTCTCATCCAAAGCAATCAAGTCGATTTTAGTTTGTTACACTTAATGCATGGTGAGCTAACGGGGTCCTTAGAAGCAAACTTAGTCATCTTCCTTTCATGATCAATCATATCTTGAAGCTGTTTGGAGACGACCTCAAGTTCAATGATTAACTTAGGATAGTTCAAGCATGAAACAATCGGCTCAAGTAAAAAGCTTGTAGTTCAACAATTTTATGATCTGCCTGTTTAAGTTCATCTTCAAGTTATTGCAATTTTCACAAGACTCGGGCGGATCAAGGAGCATGGCATAAGATCCTCTAGCGACAATGTCCTTACCCTCACATGAGGTGGGAGAAGTAGTCTCATCGGTAATAAGTAGGGTAATGACCATCCTACTCAACTCTAACTCGACAAGCGGACTAACATTCTCCACCTTAACACTATCAAGTTTGGAGGACACACTATCATGTGAGGTCCTTAACTTCTCCATATCAACTTGACAAAGCGAGCATGTATCACAATCATCACTAGAAGGAGCGGATGTAAGAGCAATAATCTCTAGTGACAGTCTATCTATTTCCTTCTCTAACTCAAAGACACCTAGCCTTAGCTTTAGCATGAAAACCTCCTAGCTTAAGAAAAGCATGATTGAGCTGTTCAGTGGGTGGGATCTACCTCGTCCGAAGTCTGAGTCATTGTCGTTGAGTTCGCCCTCGAGGGCCATGAAGCACATGCCGGGAGAAGTCGTCGCCGCCATCCTTGGGCTCTTGGTCACCCGTCCGTCATCGTCGCTCCATCCCTCCACCTCGCCGAGGTCGAGGTCGTCGAAGGCGGTGAGGACGCTGGAAGAGCTTCTTGGCTTTGCCAAGTCGCGAACTTCTTCTTCTTTGGCGTCTGAGTGGAGGCTTCTTGTTGCGTTCTTGTCGGTGTAGTCGTTCTTGCCGAACCGTAGTAGTCGTTCTTGCCCTTCTCCGGCTTAGGGCGGTTGCCGAATGTGGTTGGGGCCACCACACTCGAAGCAAATCACAGGTCCTCCCTCTTTTCATCCCTCCTCCTCTTGTAAGCATGAGAAAACTTCCGAGCTAGGAGGGCGATTGCTCATCCTCGAGTTGCTCTAGCGATCATCGATTCGTCACGAGAGCGACAAGGAGAAACCACAAGAAGAATCGGAAAAAGCCCTAAGAAGAAAAGCGGGATTGGTGACTAAGGCCATCGATGTGACTTCGACCGACGAGACAACGTCAATCTCGTGAGTCTTGAGTAGCGAGTACTGTGGCGTCAAGAGTCGAGTCGAGAGGTCTGTCGTGTCTTTGATGGTGGTCACTTTCATCTCCCAAACACGCAGATCGAGTCCGTGAGCATCGACGAGCATTGTCCGAGTCGGGGTATGTGAGACCGACCGCTCGGAGGTTGCTCAAGATCTTGTGAAAACGTCTGAAGCACTCATCTAGGGACTCACCGACAAGCATCTCAAATTTGTTGTATTCTCGTTTGAACGGTCTGTCGAGCCGTCTTGATCTGGGTGGTGCCCTCATGGTATCGTCGAGGTCACCCGGATATCGTAGGCGGACGACAGTGAGATATGCGGATCAAACTCACTCGACTCAAACCACGGATGATGATGTTCCTTGCCTTTGCATTCGCCTCAACATCAATCATGTTCCGGCATTGATGTTCTCATCGGCGAGAACAATGAATCGAACCTTGACCTTTCGCGGATGGCATACCCACAGGCTGGATGTATGTCTCCATTCGGCTCTTCGGAAGGGTGTCGATGCCATCAAAAGCAGTGACTTGGTCGAGTACTTGTCCATCGCCACGGCTCTTGAGACCGGTTAAGATCTATTGAAAAGAGCTAACCGGCTCTGATACCAATTGTAGGACCGAAATGGCGACAGAAGGGGGGTTGAATGTCGCTCTCTTTAAAAAACGCCCCCGAGAAAACGTACACTGGATTCTACCGAGCACTACAAGCAGACAGCAGTGAAAGCAATCAAATAAACAAAGCAAGTTTCAAACAAAACCGAGCTCAGTCTAATGGGAGCAGCCAAGACAAAGAACTCTAAACCAGAGAATCATCAGTATGTATGTCTGACCATATCCAAGAGGTTTCATGCTCATGACTAACAGAGAGCAACCAAATGACTCAAAGCTACAACAAAACATACAGTGCTGATCCGCAAGAAGTGACTGCAGCCAAACTCAACCAGCAAAGACCACTAGGAAATCCGACAGTTTCTCAAGCCGATACAAGCATCTGTCTCAGCAGAGTAGCTGTGCCGCTATGCAAACAACAGAGTAGTCTCAGGCCCATTTCTCTCCGCATCAGTGCTTTCTCATGACCCGACACACACGCACGGGAAAACACCATGCTATCAGCAGTAACTAAACAATTTGATGGAGCGACCGCCGGACACACACAGGAAATGGCAATCGGCAATAAGAAGGACTCGGTAAAAAAAAATCAACAAAACTGAATGAAACAGCACACTGCCGCCGGCAAGAAACTTCACAGGCGCAGCCACAACAAATAAACAAAACCAGGGATGATCTGACACGAGCACAGTAAACAACTAAAAGCAAGACACAGGATTTCAATGGCTACCGTGGCCGACAGATCCGAATTTTGCGAGAGAATTCGGTATAGTAAATAAGCAGAGAACACGTAAATCGATCGCACCAAAGTAATTTGTCACCGCACAGGGCTTCATTTCATGAGGAACAAAGAATTGCAAAGAAAAGCAATGGACTAAACCAACACGATTGAAGCATTTACCGCTACAAGGAGTCGCATCAATGAAAAACCAAGAACACACACAAAAAGCTAAATCAAGGTATTGCCACACATTTTCAATCGGCACACAAGGTCAGCCGAGGCTCTCGATTTTTGGGCACAGCCGCATGACTTCGGTACTCAAAGAAAGAACAAGAAAACTGCACTTAAATCAACTCGGTACTCAAAGAAAGAACAGGAAAACTAAGTAGGATCAAAGAGCAGCCAAGAATACACATCATATCAAACCGATCTATAGGAAGAGAGATACATGATTGATACAAGAGGAATGATTAGAAGCATTCAACTCATCCTCTCCCACTCACAAACCTCAAGAACATTCAGCCATCTTGAAGAAGAAGCAAGGGGACAGCAGGGAACAACCCTCAACAACTAAAGCCAAAAGCAAAACAAACTCTCTAAAGCCTCTTTTGACTAAAGGAAACCCTAAAAATCATTGAAGTATTCAGTTTGGGCAGCAGCCCCTCTATCCTATTTATAGCCCATGGCTAACGGGTCTCCACCCCGTTATGCCCGCTAAATCAACGGAGCCGCTCCGCTTGTGCGACCTTTGAAATTCCCTTTCGCCCTTACGCACCTTCCGGAAGCTTCGCGCTCCTTGTCTCGACGCCTCGCAACCACCTCGAGTCCACGTCGTCTTTGACACATCCCGGCCGTTCGACCTCGGTGCCACTCGCACCTAGTCCGGTCCACCGTGTCTCGCCACGACTCCACCCGATGTCCTGCGCAATCACACGCACAAGAAACACATCAAATAGCACCGCTCGATACATGAAAGCGTAAAACCAACATACTTACCATGACAAAATCCAAACTTGTCGAATCAAAGAATATGCATCCTAATCCCATACGACCAAGTTTGACCAAACCGGCGAGCTCATTTGCACCACGCAACGACATGGTCCAAACCACCCAAACCAAACTCGACTTCCTAAACCTATGTCAATTACTTATCACACACACGGGATGACCTCCACATGGTCTCTCACATTGGATATGCTCGGGCCTTCAAGGAGCTGATCCGGCGCATGGAAAAGTCCCTTACTACATGCTAGGAGGTTAAACTCCTAAGATTAAGGAGTTAGATGGCTTCAACCCATCTCTCCACTTTTCCCTCCTTCTTTGTGGATGAGCGTCATTCTGGATTCTCGATCGCCTTCTTACTAGTATAGTAAAGGCTGTCTTTCTGAGTGACCGTCATGTAGAACCAGCTTTTCTTCTATGACGACCACGAAGACTTTGAGTACATAGGAATGTACTCATCAACTTTTCCGTCGTGGAGGCGCAAGGCGCAAGGCCCTGGTCGTCTTCTCCGACTTCGCCATCCTGTAGTAGTACTTGAAGAGATCCAGAGTTGCGGGAATCCCCAAGTACGCTTCGCAGAGGTAGACGAAGACGCTGAGGTTGGTGATGGTATTGGGAGCAAGATTCACCAGTTTGACTCCGTAATGCTCCAAAACTTTGGGAAGAAAGGAGTGAACTAGAAACCTGAATCCGCCTTCGACATATGCGAGGAAAACATGAATTTCCCCATCTTCACCGCTCGGAGAATGCTCTCTAGCTGCTGATCTCCAAGAAATCAAGTTCTTATCAAGAAGCAACCCAATCTTCTCCAAGCTCTCGAGCTTCTTCTCGCTCAGATCAGAAGCCGACCAGTTGGTGATACGATCCGATATGGCGGAGTTTTGGATGAGGGAAGAAAGGAGGTCGTAGAAGGTTGTAGACAAAGGGAGGTCGGAGGCGGTTTTTTTCTCTCAGGAGATGAAAAGGGAAAGCAAGATGCGTAAAATCCTAAAGCCGTGCGCTAAGGGATTTTATAGCCGTAATTTTTTAACCGCAATCGGGAGTTACCCAAAAGTCCAACGGACAAAACCTTTTTTTCAACAGACAGAAAAACTCTTTAGGTCCCAAGGCAGTTTCTCAACTTTAAAGTGAATACAGATCACCTCGTGTGTCACAACACTAAATTAGGGTCTGCCCGATATGACTTTATCGGGAGAAAGTGTTCATATAGCTAATTCATTTAAAGTTCCGGGGCTAGCCGACGAGGATTAAAATCTCTATGTATTACTTTAATACATAATAAACGACCATATATCTTCATGGTCATAACCCCTAAGGCTCACGACCTCCGTAGTCGTAAGGATTCCAGATGTTACATCGTGGGAAATCTGGTCGGATGAGGTCCTGTACCCAGTCCCCAACCAGATAACTGCTCGTAGAAATAATAAACTGGCATCCGGATTTGACTCTGGATATATTCCTTATCGCGTGATGAATGGAACACATATCTTATTTGTTCCATTCCATACGACGTTTTATAATCCTGACACTGACAATAATCACCCTACGGTTAAGTGTCTCACGGACGCACAACCGTAGAACGGTTGCTACTTCATCAACTGTTATCTCGCTTTGACCAGTCGCGACACTTCCAACAGGCGCCACTTCCAGGAGTAACTGCCACCACTTAGTCAACTACTTAAAGAAGAACGCAAGCGGCAGAAGGCAATCCAATTTTTCGGGAGATCAACAGACAATTGGATTTCAATAATATAGCAAGCATTACGCTCAGTGTAATTAGGATTAGTCATCTGCCTTGTCGAAGGCACTCCCTGTAACAGCCAGTTCATAGCAATAAAAGAGCAGTCCCATTCTCTCCGAGAATTCTTTGACATTTTTCTCTTTTTATTTCGTAAGATCGACGACTTGATCAACGACACATTCCCTATCTGTAATATTAATGAAACGAAATCGGACGGACCAAAACATATATATCTTTTCTTTTTGGAACTTACACATCTTTTTTTTTGTTGAGAGATATAAATATGTCTTAGAACACTAGTGTAGTGTACACATGTACCAGACTTTCTCTGCCCGTGCCTCCCAGTGCTGTGACATTAGAAAGATCTGAACCGCTCGATCTGGTAAGGACGGGCCAGATCTACTGCTACAGTATAGTAAACAACACCATGCTACAGTATTTACAACCAGTATTTATGAATAGTATTTTATGAACAGTGGTTTTGCTACAGTATTTTAACCTCGTCCGTTGTTTTTTTTGATTCGTTTCCGCCTCCCACACCCTGTTTTGTCCCTTTCCAGTTGTCCATGGCCCCATCTTTTTCACCACCGCCTCTCTTCTTCCTCCCATAGCTACACAGTCCCTTGTTTCCAATTTCCCTCGTCTCCGCCGTCAGAAGTCGTAAGTCCTATTCTTCCTTGCCACGCTCACTCTCTCTGTGTGTGTGAGAGAGAGAGAGACGGGAAGAAGCTTAGACTGAGAGAGATGGGTGCAGAAGCATGAATTGTCCCCAATCCAGTGCCTAAATTGCTCTTAGACTACTAGTTGGTAGTACGTACTTGTATGAGACGAGAGAAGCAACTAGTGGCAGTACTGGTAGAGTGGAGCTGCAATTTTCTATTACCTAACCCCGGTCTTGCGAGATAGATCAACAGAATTTTGTGTTTTGGGCAGGAAGGGAAAGGTGGCGGCGGCCATGCAGCATCACCAGGGCAGCGCCGGGTCACCGTACAGGGTGCCGACGACCGACATGGTCCCGTTCTCGTTGCCTCCGGCATCCGGGGCCGTGTCTGTCAGCAGCACCCCGCCTCCGATGCAGCCGCAGCCGGCGGGGACGAGTTTCGAGGAATTGCCGGCCGGCGGCTCCGCTGCCGCCGCCGTGAACTTCCACGACGACTACATGCTGGTCGACGTCGGCTGCGGCAGAAGCGTCAGCAAGGCGGGAGGGTCCGGCAACCGGTGGCCGCGCGAGGAGACGCTGGCGCTCATCAGGATCCGGTCGGAGATGGACGCCGCCTTCCGGAACGCCGACCTCAAGGCGCCCGTCTGGGAGGAGGTCTCCAGGTAAGAAATTAAAGAAGCGAGCAGTAATTTTCCTTTCCCTGCGGAATGCGGCTAACGGTTTCACGGAATTCACCATCAGTCCTGCGTGAAATGGTGGCGAATTATCCTGCCATCTTTACCGCCATCTGTTTTTCTCGGTTCTTTTGGCGTAATGCTCCTCGATTTATGTGAGATTGGGGGTGTGGTGGTAGCCGGTATCTCGGCGCCCGGGTACCGCATGCCACGGTGTGTGTGTCAAGAGTCCAGGAGCAGGCCACACAGACAGCCTGCAGCAGCTGCAGGCTGCACTGTTTTTTCTATTCTTCTCTTCTTTTCTAAACTTTGATGCACACTATGTTTTTTGGGAATAAGAGGAAGGAAGCCACGCTCCCATCCCGATGCCGCTCAACGCTGCAACGCACCTTAATCTGTTTACTTTTCTCCACCTACAATGCCATCAACTTGACATCATCACATCTCCCCTAATTCCTTCCGTCCCCAGTCTCTTTCAGGGAAAGAAGAAAAAAAATGTCAAGTTTTGACTCATCTATGCCCCTATGTTAGACGAAAGATACTTCTGTGTATATACTGCAACTGCAATTATATATGACCACTTCGTGTCTCCATTGTTGTGCCTTTAAGCCTTTTGTTGAGACGTGAAAGCAAGAGACAACTGACAAAAGCGGCCGTGCCGCTGAACATTTTGCAGGAAGCTTGCGGAGCTGGGCTACCATAGGAGCGCCAAGAAGTGCAAGGGGAAGTTCGAGAACGTGGACAAGTACTACAAGCGCACCAAGGAAGGCCGCGCCGGGCGGCAGGACGGCAAGAGCTACCGCTTCTTCTCGCAGCTCGAAGCGCTCCACGCCGCGGCCCCGCAGCAGCACCAGGGCACGGCCATGGCAACCGCCGCCTACACCGCGACGGTGCAAGATCCTCAGCCGTTGGCAATGGCCCGGATGGCGCCTGCGGTGCTAGCCCATCCCGGCGCCAGCCTGCCGGACCTCGGCTTCTCGTCTAATTCGGAGTCAGAGTCGGACGATGAGTCCGGCGACGAGGAAGAGGAGGGCCCTGGTAAGCTCAGGAGCGGCGACGGCGGGAGCAACAAGAGAATGATGGCATTCTTTCAGGGGATGATGAAGCAGGTCACGGAGAAGCAAGACGCGATGCATCGGCTGTTCCTGGAGACGCTTGACAAGTGGGAGGCGGAGCGCACCGCGCGCGACGAGACATGGCGGCGGAAGGAGGTCGCCCGCATAAACCGCGAGCGGGAGGAGCTCGCCAAGGAGCGTACCGCCGCGGCCTCCCGAGACGCCGCGCTGTTCGCGTTCCTCAAGCGCGTCGGCGGGCAATCCGTACAGCTCCCTCCCTCCGGCACCGTCGCCGTGCCAACACCAATGCCGGCCCACGCCCCTCCGCCACCTCACCACGACGCGGCAGCCACCTCACTACAGCTAGTGCCCGTGCAGCCGAAGGTGGAGGAGGGCTGGGCAGGAGGAGAGAGCTGCGGGGCGACGTCGCGGTGGCCCAAGGAGGAGGTCCAGGCGCTGATCCAGCTGCGGATGGAGAAGGACGAGCAGTACCAGGACGTGGGGCCCAAGGGGCCTCTGTGGGAGGACATCTCCGCCGGCATGCGGAGGATCGGGTACAACCGGAGCGCGAAGCGGTGCAAGGAGAAGTGGGAAAACATAAACAAGTACTTCAAGAAGGTGAAGGAGAGCAACAAGAGGCGCCCCGAGGACTCCAAGACATGCCCTTACTTCCACCAGCTCGACGCCATCTACCGCAAGAAGCACTTCGCCGGCAGCGGCGGCGGCTCTAGCGCTGTCTCCGGGGCCAGTATGGCTGCCGTCACCGCCTCCGAGAAGGAGAACCCCCAGTGCGAGTTCGAGTTGAAGAGCAGCAACGACTTTGACAAGAGGAGCAGCGGTGGAGGGCAAAACGTGCAGGCCCCACCCGGCAACGGCGAGACGGCACCGGCCACGACCGTGCGTGACAGCGCTACAAACAAGGTAATAACTTAGCTTCGAACTCTCCATGTAAAGGTTTTCCATACTTGAAAAAGTCGGTTGCACGCGAGCTAATCAGAATTGCCGTTGCACAGGAGGCAGAAGAGACTTTGACAATGGAGCCAAACGTGCAGTCCCAGCAGCAGGAGTTTACGGCGCCGGACGAGACAGATAGCGACGACATGGAAGGCAACTACACCGATGAAGGCGACGACGACGGAAACGAGGATAACAGAATGCAGCACAAGATAGAGTTCCAGAAGCCTAAAGAGAGCGGAAGCAGTAGCGCACCTGGACCAGCGACAACTGCGGCAGTGACGAGTTCGACCCCGACAAGCAGCACCTTCCTTGCCGTTCAGTAGACGTCCGTACCTCGAGAAAACCAAGCATCACCGTCTTCTTCGGTTCTTGAGCACCAATTATCCTTTGCAACATACCAATACCATTTGTTGATTTGTTTCTGTAATAACAACCCCAATTATCAAAAACAAAAACCAGATAAGAGCCTCCCCTCTGCCATTCCTTAATTGGACTGAAAAACAGAGGTGCTAGTGCAGAAGATTTCCTAAACAAGTTCTTTTTATAGGGCATGTTCTGGTTTATAGCCTATGTTTTACCATTATGTGTACATTGTTATAGAATCCTGAAGTCTCTGTTTCCCATTTACCATACAATTTGATCATGAACTTGCAGCATTGAGGTAGGGATGTGCTTCAGCTGCTGCCTTTCCCTTCGCAGCTTTCAGGGAATGTTTTGTTAATTCCTGCCATTGCTGTTATGGAGGTACAACTGCTGTTAAAGTTTCATGATTTTTTTTATTATTTAATTTTTTTGAATTTTATTTTAAAGTTAACCCCCAGCGCACTTTATTTCCAATTCTGACCCCTTTGGTCACGCCGCCACTCGTGGCGTGACAAAACAACACTGTCATGCTAGGTCATTCCTGGCGCGTGACAGTATTGTTTTGTCACGCCACGGGAATTGGAAATAAAGTGCGCCGGGGTTAACTTTAAAATAAATTTAAAAAAAAAGGTTAATTAATAAAAAAAAGTTCAAGTTTCATCTAAATTTGTTCGTGTTATATATATATTTTTTTAAAAAAAATAGAGGAATTTATGTAAAAAAAAATGTTGATTACATTGTATCCATGAAAATTTCCCGATTTTAGGATAGCCTAAAGTTTTATTCCTACTGCAGATTTGTATATGTTGAACCGAATAAGTGACCAGAAGGTGGTTGAATAGGCGTCACACAAACAATGACCTCTTGGCCTTCCTTTGCCTTAAGGAGTTTACAGTTCTTTCACTCCAATAACTATGCAGAGCTACGAAGATCAGAGCCTAAACCCGCACAATGAAATATCCAAGAAAAACCGAACACAATGAGCCAAAACTTATCCGAACTGCTTGGCCTCCAACTAGTAGGCGGTCCGACCTTTGGGAGGTCTAACTTCTCCTCTGGGTGGTTTGACCTCTCCCTCATGAGTCATGACAGAGCTGAAAATCAATATGATTCCAAATCCAAGAATCGATGAAAATTTTAATCCACAACTCCAAATTACTTAAAGCTTTGCATACACCTTGCTTAAGATATTGTGCACATAATCCATGAAGAGATCGAAGCAAATCTTTCCAAAACTTTGACCTTTTTCAATTTGAAGGCAAGTTGCACTAAAATCAGACCAAATACGTAAACGATAATTGAGACGAGCTCGTGGGAGGAATCAATCCAAGTTGTCTAAGGATGGTTTCTCACATGTCCTAGCACCCTCAATCACAACAAGAACCAAGCCAAAATCCCTCAAAAGAAAAACCCTCAAAATCACCCTTTCTTCCACCAAAACCGGACAAACTTAAGAACCTGCAATAGAAAATGCCTAGATGGATGAGATCTAGTCTCTAAGAGATATCTCCATCACTTACACGTCCTAGGGATCAAGCAAGATCAAGAGGGAGGAAGGAACAGAAAAAAAAAACCAAGCCAAATAAAAAAAATCAACACTTGAGCATATGAGGGGGAAGACTTGGACAAATTTGGAGAATTGATTTCTACTTGGAGATGAATGTTTACAACCACTCCCTTAGGAGGACAAAGCCATTAGGGAAGCACACACACAAGTGTTCTCATCTTTCTCAATACATCTCTCAAACCTTAGCCTCCTCCTCTCTCCACTTTTCCAAAAAATTGCAAATTAGGGTTCGAGGGCTCGGTTGTTGCAATCATGCACCAACCCTTACATAGTGGAGGCTAGGACTAGATAAAAACCATAACGGGCACCCATTAAGCCCACACACAAACATGTCTATCACTCACACACGCTTCTCAAAGTGGCATCTTCATCTTTAGCTCCATTAGGCCAAATCCATCATGCCTTGCCTTCTATGGAATATCCTTGACCTAATCCACTTAGGCCATTATTGTGGTTTCACACACCACCACTTTTCTGGTATTAGACAATTTACCAAAATACCCCTTTACTGACCTTTCTTGAATCCTTCACATCAAAGCATCGCCCATGCTTCGCCATCATCCATGTGACCCTAATGACTTTCTATCAAGCCTCTCATGTGTCCAGATCCCACCGGACCATCCTCGCTTGCAAATGGGCCCAAGCCACCTGCACAATAATAGATGAAGCAACCATTTTCGGATATAAGTTCTTCACAACTTGACCCACATTAGTACATAACATGCATCGTGCAACACATGCAATAATTGTTGGTGATATGCCCTAGAGGCAATTATGGAGATGATTGCTTCACATCTATGTTTATGAATTACAGAATAAATATCAATTTGTTCCTTGGATGGATTATCATTTATAAATATTAAGAAGTATGTGACTTGTTGGTGAAGCTCTTTAATAGTTGTATGATGTTATTCTAAAAGTATCCCTGGTCAGATGTCAATGGTCGGAACACTCACTACTACAGAAATGGTCTTCACAGACGGTTCAAAAACGTTATCACAGACGGTTTCGTGAGCCGTCTAAGTTTATGGGTCAGTAATGATATGAGGTCATCACAGACGGTTTTTGAAACGTCCGTGAAAAAGCTATCATAGATGGTTCTGAACAAGAACCGTCTGTGATAATTACTTATCACAGACGGTTCTTGTTCAGAACCGTCTGTGATAGTGATTCCAAGCCATGGTAAAATCAGAGTGTTAGGCATTTCAATCCATGGTAAAATCAGAGTGTTAGTGATTTCAAGCCATGGTAAAATCAGAGTGTTAGGCATTCCAAGCTATGGTAAAATCAGAGTGCTAGGCATTTTAATCCATGGTAAAATCAGAGTGTTAGTGATTTCAAGCCATGGTAAAATAAAAAATACTTACCATAGACGGTTTTTAATACGAACCATCTGTGATGAGAACAGGAAGTCACAGATGGTTCGTGTTGAAAACCGTCGTAATATCACGACGGTTACGAACAAGAACGAATGCGTGATACTCCACGACGATTTTCAACACGATAAATGCATGATGAGGATGGGAAGTCATAGGCGGTTTGTGTTGAAAACCGTCGTGAAGTATCCTGAGCGGTTACGAACAAGAACCGCTCGCGATATTTAGTAGTATCACGAGCGGTTACGAAAACCGTCGTGAAGTATCCTGAGCGGTTACGAACAAGAACCGCTCGTGATACTTCACAGACGATTTTCAACACGAATCGTCTGTGATGAGGACGGGAAGTCATAGACGGTTTGTGTTGAAAACCATCTGTGATATTTAGTAGTATCACAGACGGTTCTTCTTTAGAACCGTCTGTGATACTTCACAGACGGAAGAACCGTCTGTGATACTTCACAGACGGTTTATCACAGACGGTTTTCAACACGAACCGTCTGTGATATTACTTCTTCACGCATTTATTTTTAGCGCGTGAATACGATAACCTGCGATCGCTAAACCAAAACCGTCTGTGATTGTATTTAATACAGATGGTTTTGGTCAACCGTCTGTGATGAGGCGTCCAGTATTAGCCTTTTTGTAGTAGTGACTATTGACTTATCGACCAATATATGTATTGATTGATGACCATGTTTCACCGGCCATAGATGTGGGGATATCGAATCAATAATGTGAGCACATGTTAGAGAACAATGGTGTTGGATCAACCCATCTTGAGACACTATTGAGATTGTTATGATTTTATGTGTCATCAGTTAGTCTCAAGCAATGATGATGTATAATCCTTAGATCTGATATCAGCATGATTTCCTACATGTGTAATAGAACACTTAGGGGTTACAAAACGCTACTCCGTAACTGAGTAGTTATAAATATAACTTTCAAGTATACTATGAAACATGCGGAGGAATGTGACTGGTCGGATATAGAATTTGTCCCTCCTAACATAACTGGAGAGGCACCTTTGGGCCCCTTGATGTGGTCGGATAAAGAAAATGCATGGTCGTGCCACTGGTGGTCGAAGAGTCGACCACACAAAGTTATCCGTCACCAGATCGAGAAAGTATTAAACAATCCATGGATGACATATATCTCACATGGAGTTCAACCAGATATCGTGAGGCAAAAGGAAAATATTCAAGTAGGTTGTTCAGTCCAACCATATACGATCTGGTCGTATATGATCACTAACTGGTCGGCGAATTGGTCGTAAGGTGTTACAGACTGGTCGTGACTAGATCTAAACTGGTCGTATGGAGATATGAGTTGGTCGTAAGTGACAAGGACCTGGTCGCAGATCATATTGCATACGGTTCTTCCGATATAATATTTATATGTATTCGGGAGTTGCTATGTCCTGCTAAGAACCGCTACTGACTTGTGATCGGAAAGGAGTTTTCGAGTCACAACCGATTACGCATGAACCTATAGGTTCACACACTTAACGGGTTGGAACAAACTAGTTTGGATAGGATTCGTTATGGATTCTTTATAAGGGATGCATGGGCTGTTGGGATAGACGAGTCACACCACCGAAACCCTAGCCACCATTTCTCTGAAGGTCCTGCTGTGCATGCTGTTGCTAGCACACCTGGTGTACAACGTTCCACCCCTAGACGTGTGGATACCGTAGAGATGTTGTTACGATTGCTACTGCGTTGATCAAGGACGATCTACGACCTACGTAAGGAACATGATAGGTTGCTAGAGGAGAAGATTGGTGCCGAGGACGTTGGACAATCGACTACGACCACTACATCGGCGCGCTCCATGTTGGATCAGGCTGCTCCAACTCTTCTTTCACTGCACTACGCATCTAGTGGTAACGATTTGTGTTCTCTTACTTACATGGCTTTCTGGTTTACGTGGTGGGATTTTGAATTACGTGCTAGTGTAGCCTACCTGTAACATCCCAATTTTCTGAGCTTTAAAAATCTTTTGAATAGTTAGTAGGATAAAATTCACCATTTGCTTTTAATTGAATTTAATTCAAAAGCTTAAATATGGACTTTGTACATCAAAACAATTTAATACGATTAAAGTCAAAATCAACAATGGTCAAAACTATTTTATTTGGGTTCTTTGAGCTTGGATATATTTTCTAGATTTTTCTAGAATTTTTCCAAGTTCATTTGCTATTTTCTATTGCTTATTTGAATTTCAGGTATTTTATTAAAAAGGAAAAGTATTTAAAATCTCAGTTAAAGCCCTTGGGCCGAGATCCATCTCATCCGGCCCATTCCTTCACATTTCGGCCCATCACCGCACGCGGCCCAGCTGCTCACCGCCAGCGCGCTCCACTCGTTCTTGCCGTCCGATCGACATTGGACGCTCGGATTGAAATCCTCTTCTGCGCTCGCCGCCTTGTTTCTCTGACCGGTGGGCCCGCCGAGGTCGTCGTCTCCGACCCGGTCTCCTTCCTCACACAGCTCCGCAGCCGTGTCCGCCATTGTCGCCTTCTAGAAGCTCAAGCCTCGCCCGACAAAAACAATCTCCAACTGATTTGTTTCGGGAAACCGCGTCAATCCTCTTTCCTTATCTCCCCGCAACCAACTTGGATCCTTATCTCCCCCGAATCGTAGGCGAATCCCCTTTTATCGCATCGGCTCCAAATTGGACTTCGCCGCCGTTGCGCCTCCTAGCCTCGCCCGAGCCCTATAAATAGGCACCCTGGGATCGCGAGGACACTCTCAACCCAAAACCCAGATCAATTTCGCCTTAGATCCATCCGAGCCGCCGCTATTCGAGCTTTAGGGTTCTTCACCGAGACCCTAAGAACTCGAATTCCTCGTCGCAGCTGCAACCTCGTGCCTCTCTCCGTTGCCCCGGAGCGCTTCGGATTGCCGTTCCCGACAAGAGCAGTCGTCGTCCTCCGCTCCGGTCACGATTCTGGCCGCCCCCGTCCCTCTCCAGTGCCAACTCAGGTAGCCCCAAGTGCGCAATAACCTCCTTGTCGCAATGCGCACATTCCCCGCCATCCGTCTGCGGTCGCTTCGCCGTTGTCGGGCGAACGAAAACCTTCGCGGCGTCCGGTGGCGTGGTAGCCACTTCAGCCAGCGTCATTGCTTTAGCGCAGGTGTCACCAAGCGTGTCGCTGAGTCACCGCCACACGCAGCGACGCGCCGCTCAACTCACCACGATCCACAACCCCGATGGACTTAGTCCATGGTGCACCCTGTCTATGCCAGTGGGTCCCACCTGTCAGGTGGATTTCTTTTTATTTCTTTCCGGTGGAAGTCCTTCGCTGACGTAAGCCGACATCATTATTTCGATTTTCTGTAAAAAAATAATTCGGGAAAAAAAATTCAAATTTGGGTTTTCTTTAGGGTTTCCACCTTCCAAAGCCCATATCTTTTGCATCCGAACTCCGTTTGAGCCCATTTAAATTTCTAAATTCATCTAAATTCAAGATATATCTATCTGAGATTTTTATTTAATTTTTGGAGTTTGTTTTGCCTCTATTTTTATTTATTTATTTAGTTTGTTTGTTTATTTCATTTGCGAGTAGACGTCGATACTTCGGGAGGATTTGAAGAAGAAGGAGTACCTCAAGAGCAAGATCAGTACTTAGACCTTTTCCAAGGCAAGTTATACCTTTGATCATATTGAACCCAGTTTTCAAAAGGTATATTGATTCAAATTATTGCATTTACTTTAATTATTTATTTCAATGCTTTTGGGATTAGTTAATATCCAATTTGTTATGACCTCCTTGTCTAATTGTATGCCGTAATCTTTTTGTCACCCTAGTTTGGTTTATTTAGTTGGTGCTATTGTATTACCAACGTGGGTTGGTTAGATGCGATTAGTTTGCTTAGCCATGCTACGAGTCATCATCTCATGTAAGTTGACAATATAAACATGACTAAGTGACTATGGAACTATGTGATAAAAACTGTGTGCACTATGTGCTATTACTCGTTGATGGCATATGTTGCACTTAACCAACAGGGTGGGAAAGGATTTAGACAGAGGCAAGTGGACTATGTGATATTTTGGTGGAGCTATGTGTGTGGGCTTAATAACCTGTGTGCATAGGGATTTATAGTTTATTTGGAAGTCTTGCCTCGGTCAATTAAGGACTTAACTTTGTGCACCATTGAACTGAGCCTCTCGTACAACCACATGCCTGGTATGGGACGGGCCTAACTTAGTAAGTTATGGAGTCTTGACATTGATTACTCAGGTAGTAGGTTAGGCTGTGTGCATGGGTGGAGGTGTGCTACCAGGTAGTCACATCACGGGGCGGTTCACCGTGTCCCTGTCCAACGGTGTGTGTTGGACTGACTTCCTATGTGGGGTTGTTTGGCGGTTTGTAAGCACACTAGGGGTGTCAATGTTAAGATGAAGTTTCTAAAACATTTTGTTACGGCTAGTGCTAGCTATACTAGTTGTATCTTGTGGGTAAAGTGTACAACCTCTGCAGAGTGTTAATCAATCTATTCGAATAGCCGCGTCCGCGGTCATGGACAAGCTCGGGGATTTCACACGAGGGGTAGATTTTCATGAAAACCTTGGGAAGGGAGCTGTGTGACCTAAGTCATATGGCTATGTGAATAACTTGCTTAGGCTATGTGTCTTTGTGAACAAAAACTGTCAAATTATTATTGCCTATTGTTTTGAATTATGTTTTCAATCTATTACTTGTATTTAAATTGCAAATGCTGCATTTCTGCAAAAGAACCACAGAAGCCATTCCTTTGGAATAAGCCTGCATCTATAATTGCATTTCTGTGGTATGACTTGTGAGTACGGTGTGTACTCATGCTTGTTGTAAAACATGCAACAGAAGAGGAGGAGTCTTCGCCTGCTTTCGAGGAGGAGTTCATCGAAGGTGTTCGATCGTAGGGTCTTGATCCCAATCAGTTGCCTGTGGTGAATTGATGGGATTCCGCTGAAGTTTCTTCGCTCCGCTGCTATTTTATTTCCTTGCTAGCCCTGCGTGGCTTAATAATTGTAAACTCGACCATAAGGTCAAAACCCTTATTTGTTATCAAATTACTCGTTTATGTTATTAATCGCTTGTGTGGATCGATATTCACCTGTGTTGACACTGTGTGCACTAGCGTAATCCTGGACTATTGCATTATACATAGAGGACCCAAAATTGCATATTTTGGGTCCCGACACTACCCGTATCCCTTCAATAATTCCATGACTTTTGGCCAATTTCCAAAATTTAGCACAACTCACCGTGCACTGAACCGCTATGGCCAGACAGACCGTTGTCGCCAAACCGGTCCAACCGCCAACCCTTGGCCAGTCTGACTATGCCCACTGATAATAGGGCACCGATCTGACCGCCATGGTGTGGTTGGTTTGTCCGCTTCCCTTCACCAGAAAACACTCCTTTATGGACTTTTAAGTTAAACTCTACATAGTTTAGCATCCGGTTTCTATTTTCAATGGCACCTAGTGCAAACACATCCCCAAACACGCATACACAAGTGTTGGATGCCCATTTACCCTATGCTCCCAAGGCTAGTCAAACCGCCTATCTCCTGTCAGCAGACCAACTTTTGCAAAACAAAGAGCTAACTCTCCAAACTCTTCGACAACAATGCAAATTGTTCATCACCAAATGTAAGATAAAAAAGGCGATCTCTACATTACAACAGTACTAGAAATTAAATCTTGGACTGAGCTGTTAGAATATTTAGCACTTTAGTGATTACATAATTCTGCAAATAAATCATGACTATAGAAATAGCATCAGTACTAAACATGTCCAGAAGATGAACTAGGACGATAAGCAAAATGAACAACAGAACGTATATGTTCATACTGACAATTAGAAGTAAGTGCGGAGTACTAGATGTTACCGATGCGAAGTGAAGTGAAGAGTGTCATAGAGACGAAGAAGAGGACATCGCCGATGAAGAAGATGCCGATGTAGATGATGCAAGGAACGGAGAGCAGTCACAGAGTCGCTTCCCAAAAACCTAATTCGCCCTCTCCCGTAAAGGATCGCAAGGACGACTGTTCTAGAGACCTGCTCTCCCTACCACCGGTGCACGCCGGGTGCAGGGATAGAGTAGCTCTTAACAGCACAACGCTCGAGAACAGTTCAACTCTCGCACGATGTGTTTCATAAAATCAGTGAGAAGACAGGTAGGGTTTTCCTCTTAAAGACCGTAGTAGGAAACCGCAATCAGATTTCTCAGAGACAGAAGGCTCACTAATCGCAATTAATTCGTAGTTAAAGCCACGTAATCAAAGCGTTTTTTTTCATCCTGATAGGATTGCTTGGCAAAATAAATTACAAAAGAAAGGTGCGTGTGGACCCATGGCCGAACCCGGAACAACCGCACCATTCACGCGCACATCGCGTGCCTGTGAAGCCTGGCCTGGCCTGGCGAGGTGAGGCGAGCGAGCACGCTCGTGTAGTCCTCCTTTCTCTTGCTTTACCAAGGCTAGACATGCTCCACCTTATAAGGTGGTGTCTCTCCATCTTGGCTAGCAATATGGGACTAAAGTATCCCATATGCCACCATGCATGAGTGAGCCTTTGAGATTTTTCTAGGAATTATTGATAAAGGAGTGGGCCTAAGTCCAATTAATTCTAACAATCCCCCACCAGATCCCAATGGCTCACAAAGTTTGCCTGCTGTTCGAAAGCACTGTTAATATACCAGTTTTTCTATGGAGACCTATTAGGGTTGAACATCCACCTAGAGCTTTAAGCTACATTTATTCACAACTACACAATGGACTAAGCCTTGAATTGACAGTTTTGCATGAATGAGTTTCACCTAAAGCCTTGACTGATACTAAGCTGCCAATAGGCTACCCCTCGGGTGGAGCATATAAGTTATACTCCGGTGTCTCTTCATGAGCTTCTTAGAGAGTATCCATTTCTCACAGACTGTGACTAGCAGTCGGGCTCACATATGTGTGTTCTTTCAAGAATGCTCTGTAGGATAGCATCTTTGATATTTAAAGCCACAAAACACATTAAGACAAAGTCATCCTACCATACAGATTTGAGAGTACGACTTCTTCAGTGGAGTGGGTTATAGAGTGTACTCTCCTTCAGTTAACCAAACAGTTTGTTTTTCCCAGGTCTTACTTCACGGGATCTCCGATCACATAGGTTGGGTTGCCACTGTGGTGTAACTCACATAGGTCTCATTCCCATCTCCTTCGATGCATAATCTATCACATATGCCAGATTCTTAGCTGTTGGGATATAATCCACAACTATTATTCTGGAATTTCTCAATTTTCTAACAGATTTCAATCATCTTTTTACATGCCTAGAGGATTTCATGTTATCCTTTGCATTGTTCACTTTAACGAGAACCGTTTGATTATCACAGTACATCTGGATGGCCAGAATCGGTTTTTCAACCACCGGCAAGTCCATCACGAGTTCACACAGCCATTCTGCTTCAACAGTGGCTGTATCTAATACCGTGAGTTCTGCTTCCATTGTTGACCTCGTCAAAATGGCATGTTTGCAAGACCTCCATGAAACAGTAGCACCGCCTAGAGTGAAAACATATCCATCCGTAGCCTTAATCTCATCAACATCATATATCGAATTGGAATCACTATACCCTTCGAGTACGCCAGGGTACCCGGTATAATGAATTCCATAACTCATCGAACCTCTCAGGTAGCGCATAACTCACTCGACTGCATGCCAATGATCATCTCCTAGACTAAAGGTAAATCGACTTAATTTGCTTACAACAAATGAGATGTCAGGCCGGGTAGCACTAGCTAAGTACATGAGTGAACCAATAATATGGGAATATCTCAGCTGATCCTTTCCTAGTCTTTTATTCTTTCAAAGTATTAGACTAGGACCATAACGTGTTGGAGAAGGCTTGCTGTCCATATAGCCAAAACGGCTCAAGATCTTTTCCACATAATGGGATTGCAGAAGTGTAATCCTATCCTCACCCTTGATCAGGTTGATGTTTAGAATTACATCAGTTTCTCCCAGATCTTTTATGTCAAAACTTTGGGACAGAAAAGACTTAACCTCATTAATCACGTTAAGACTTATTCCAAAGATAAGTACGTCATCAACATACAAATATAGTATAACTCCTACACCCCCACCATAGCGGTAGTAAACACATCTATCGACTTCATTTATTGCAAAGCCCGCAGATGTTAAAGTTCTATCGAACTTCTCATGCCATTGCTTAGGTGCTTGCTTGAGACCATGTAGAGATTTCAGTAACTTACAAACCTTGCCCTCTTGACCGGTTACCATAAAACCATCAGGCTGTTCCATATAGATTTTCTCATCTAACTCTCCATTGAAGAAAGCTGTCATAACATCCATTTGATGGACAATAAGACCATGTGAGGCAGCCAAGAATAGTAGTACCCGTATAGTGGTCAATCTAGCAACGAGTGAGTAAGTATCAAAGAAATCTTCACCTTCTTTTTTAGTATAGCCCTTGGCCACAAGCCTTGCCTTGTACTTTTCAATAGTACCATCAGGCCTAAGCTTTTTTTTAACACCCACTTACAACCAACTGGATTGCAACCATATGGACGATCAGTGATTTCCCAAGTCCCATTAGCGAGAATGGAATCCATTTCGCTACAGACCGCATCCTTCCATTACTCTGCATCAGGAGATGCATATGCCTCTGAAATGGATTTGGGAACATCATCCACAAGGTACACAGTGAAATCATCTCCAAAGGATTTTTCAATCCTTTGTCTTTTGCTCCTTCTAGGAACAATGCTATTATCCTTCTCAAGAATTTGTTCGTGTGTGTGTTCGGAGTGCTCAACAGGAATTATGGATTCAGGAGTTAAATCATTTGCTTGACTAGTAGAGTTATGCATATCATTCAAGGCGAATATATTCTCAAAGAATGTAGCATTTCCAGATTCCATTATTGTGTCAACATATATGCCAGATGCCTCATATTTAACTACTAGAAACCTATAGGCAGTACTGCAATGAGCATATTGTGAGGACCTCGGCTTATTTGGCTTGTAATGCTTAGTCATCCATTGATCCTAGCATCACAAACAAAATAACCCGTGTCTTCGAGATATGTATACTTCCTAGAAATGCAGTATACACACCCCTTTACAAAATCATGCATCAATTCCATTCAAGACATAGAACCAAAGCACGAACTAGATTAAATAAAAGACATACAAAATATAGAGTTATTACAAAAGGGGCCGACCGGCCAAATAACAACTAAGAAGATAAATAACAGCGGAAGCAAAAGCCGTAAGATAGCGATAAACCAAAAGAAGGCCACATGGTTTGCCTTTAGCCCACAAGGCAACCGACCGGGCCGCCTAGCTAGTCTTCCCAACCACCGTACATCTCGTAAAAGTAGAGCCCTTGGGGCTCCACCTCCTCTGCAACAAAGTTATTAAGCAAAGCAAATGAGTACAAAAATGTACTCACAAGACTGACGTGTAAAGGTGACAGACCTATACATATGCTACATGCCAGCTTTATTTAAGTGGAAGGCTTTAGGCTCATTTTAGCATAAAGCAAGTTTTCATTTGCAATATTTAAATAGATTCAAAGCAGTTTTGTAATTCATTTTTAATTTGCAATTAACAATGAGACAACAACATAATAACAATAGATAGATGACAACAACAATCCTGGAAGTGACTAACCCAATAGTCACCACAACAATAGCATGAATTACCCATTCATACCACTCATGTCAAGTTTTAATTAAATGTTTAGTCTAGTTCTTGCACGACCTTACCAAGCATGTCCATAACCTAGGACGAGGCTATTCGAATAGTTTTAACCCTGCAGGGGTGTACCATGTACCCACACATCAGACCGTCTTTTCGCCAAGCTATTTAGCACACTTCCTTTGGTATGCCGGCACGGCTAAGTCCTACGAGACATTTCCAATGAATGATGCTAATTAAGAGTCGCGACAACCCGGGAAGGTAGGAGACACCGCCCGACCTAAGCAATCTGCGGTGCTCTTTCCTTATAAAAACAGTTTTAATCACTGCGACCCACAATTAACACCTCCCAAAGTACTTAGCCAAGAGGGGTTCCCAATACCCTCGTGTGGTTATGCATAAAAGCGCTTGGCTTAGTGACAAAAGTAACTTCGGTCCTTGGGGACCTAGGCACCATTCCATTCACACCCAACATATCACACCAACATCCATTGTGCCCAAGTCATGAAACAATTTTGTTTTCATTTTTATTTTATTTGTTTACAAAGTAACAAAGCACAAGTTGGACATAATGGAATAATAATTTTTGTGTGATCAAGGTCATCGATATAATGTCGACAACCGCCCATTTCTACCGTTATCTAAATATTTCTAAGCATCATCACGTAAACTACTAAGTGATAAGAGTCCATCCATCGAACTCTAAATCACAGCAAGATAATCCTAGGCTTAGTAGTAGAGAATGAACATTTACCTACAGAATATGCATCTATAGGATCACTAAACGATATCATTTAACAACAAAATAGCAATGCATACATACAAGTTAAACAATATATTAGACTTTAAAGTAATGGGACATAATAGATATGATCAAACTGCTTGCCTTGCTGGGGCTGTTCACTAGGCTGCAAAGGATCACTCACGGGATCAACTCACTCGTCGGCACCTACCGAAAAAGCGAAAAAGAACCGATAAGAACGAAGAAAACCAAAAGGACTCCACAGCAAACTTTCTCCAAATGCTCTGAAATTTTTACAGAAGCAAGAGCATGATTTTTAGAGAATTTACCAACAAGAACCAATTGATTTGGATTCTCAATGCAAAAGATATGGTCAAAACAAATCTGCTCAGCCTGAAAAATGATGGAAAATTCAAATTGGTTACTGTTCATCCGAATTAAATTCCCTAGCATAATTTTCCAAAGAGGTGTTGCACCTGGGATTTTTATGGTAAGACCAACACCTCATGAGATGAATAACACAATTGAGTTCACCTCATTTGGAGCTAGGATGTATGTTTTATGATTTTTCAAAGACATGCAAAAGAGTACAAGTAAAATGCACCCACAATTCTTTTAAAAATAGTGACATACCTAAATCCTATTCTACCAGTTAGTACACTAATAGAGGAAGCCAACAAAGTTAGATTCACTCAAAAAGGAGCTATAGAGAATTACTTATGCATTTTACAAGTTAATTGCAATATTTAGAGCAACCTTTAAAGCTAAGTTTGAAACCAATTTAACAATCCATTTTCTGGAGCCGAACTGAGCTCACAACCATTTTTATATTAAAGCTCAGTTCAAACCAGAGCTAACCAAATTGGAATCAACTCATTTGGATTTAAATTGAAATAGTTATGCAATTTTGAAGTTTAATACCTTTTTCAGTTCACAAATAAATCCAACAGAAAATTCCTAAAAGAGAAACGACGTGGACGAATCTGGGCCGTTGATCCTGGATCGGACGGTCCAAGACCTCGGGGAAAACTCGCACTCGCGCCCTCGCGAGAGCGACGAACGTGGGCCGTGGATCTTGGATCCAACGACTCATGTCCTCCCACATGGCGATGCTCGCGCGCCGCAGAATCAACGCAAAAATGGGCGTTGATCTTGAATCAACGGCCGAGTTGGGTCGCAGCAAGCACGTTGGAACTTCGCGCGAATGGGGCGGAGGTCGTGGCCGTTGATCGCGAGATGGGCGGCCCGCGACCAACGCACACAGCCGACACGCGTCGCGAGATCTCGCGCGAGATCTCGCCCGCAGACGGCTCGGGGCGTCGCTTCTGATTGTCGGTTTCGTCCGAAACAACGAAACCGACAGTGAAGAAGCGGTCACCGCGACTCGAGCCACGCGGTGCGAATGGATACCGAACGCAGTGCGCAATAGCGATCTTGCACCCATTGGTACCACTCACACCCGCGGTGGTGGACGAGCGCCATGAGCGCGGCCGGCGGCGCAGAGCACACGGCCAAATGACAAACAAGATAAGGAGCTCATGGCGGTCGCCTGGCGAGTGCCCAGCTCCTAGGGGTTACTTAGAAAGTTACCTAGGTGCGAGGACCCGAGGAGGGCCGAGGAGGTCGTGAGGAGGACCTTCTTGCGCCGAGGAGGACAAGGTGGAGGAGATGACTGGTCCAAATTCTGACCGGGTCATCAAGATGGATACCATAGAGCTAGTAGGTGCTCCAAGAGCAAGGAATTGAAAAGGGGAAGGTCCTTACCGGCGATGGGGAAGAATGGTGCTCCACGGTCGAAAAGGGGAAAACTCCAAATTAGGCCGCCTCTGCAAATGTCCAAACCAATTAGGTTAGGGGTTTTGACCATAGAGGGGAGAGGCTTAAGTTGGAGTAAAGAGAGGGAGAGGAAAGCCACTGGGACCCTATGCCACCGAGGAGCTCCAAGCTTCAACAATGGCGGCCGAGGAGCTCCGGGTGTTTTGAGCTCTACAGAACCGAGAGCAAGTGGGGAAGTGTTTAAAGGAAGCCAAGGAGGAACAAGGGGAGGTCTTATAGTCCGGGGAGCAGAGGCAAGGAGCTAGGGTTAAGCTCCATGGTGAGCTTAGCCCATGGCTCGGTCCATGGCTCACAAGGATGTGGAAGTGATGGGGGCAGGTCTGTGCGCGACTTTGGGGGCGGAAAGGCTGACACGCATTAAATGCTTGCAGCAAAGAGCTGTTGGGAGGTGACAAGGCCCTGCCCTTCCTCTGCCATGGCGCGCGCGCGCGAGCCCGAGGAAGGAGAAGAACAGGGGCTGAGGTCAACCGTTGGATGAGAAAGGCTGGGAGGTCGTGACCCTCCAATCAGATTCGGGGTGGTCTGAAAAGAACGGGGAGGTCGCGACCAAAGATCTAGATTGGGGAGGTCACAGCCGTTAAATCTCCATCGCACGGTTGCGAAACGAAAAGGGGAGGTCGCGCGCGGTAAGGGGATAGGAGGTCGCGGCCGTTGGATCTGCATCCAATGGCGCGGAACCGATGGGGAGGCCTTAACTGGTGCGCGTGACACAGACAAGGGATGGGAGGTCGTGGCTGTTGGATTTTAATCCAACGGCGCACAACATAGAAAGGAGGTCGTGGCCATTGGATTTACATCCAAGGGCGCACAACGATGAGGGAGGTCGGGCTTTGCGCACGACACAAAAGGAGGTCGTGGCCGTTGGATTTTAATCGAGGCGCTGTGAAGGAGGAGGTCGGGATCGTTGGATTTACATCCAAAGGCGCTGAACAGAGGAGGGAGGTCATGGCCATTGCGCATGGCGCAAGGGGAGGTCATGGCCGTTGGATTTCAATCCAAGGGCACACAACAGAGAGGGGAGGTCGTGACGGTTGCGCACGACGCGATGGGAGGTCGTGGCGGTTGGATTTTGATCCAACGGCAATGAACAGAGGTAGGAGGTCATGGCTGTTGGATCTTGATCCAACGGCGCTTTAACAATGGTGGAGGTCTGCGGTAGTGCGCGATGCGACGGAGGTCGTGGTCATGGATTTTGATCCAACGGCACACAACAGAGGTGGGAGGTCAAGCGATTACGCACGACGCTAAAGGAGGTCGTGGCCGTGAGATCTTGATCTGACGACGACGCTAGGAGAGGGAAGGTCGTGGCTATTGGATCTCGATCCAACGGAGACGAGCTAAGGTGCGGGAGGTCTGGGCCGTTGGGCACGACACTGAAAAGGGGAGGGGAGGTCTGACGCGCACGACAGAGAGGGGAGGTCTTGGCTGAGCTGGGCCGAGGTTGGCGGTGGCGGAGGTCGTGGCTGTTGGATTTTGATCCAACGGCTACGACCTCGCACGTGGGGAGGACCTCGGGCTGGGCGGGGGGATGCGGTTGGGTTCGACCCGCTTGGAAAGCGGCTCGGACCCAAGGAACAGTGCCAGATTTGAATTTAAATTTGAAGGCTAAGGTTGGAGGAATTTTTAGAGGTAGCAAACTAACTCCAAAAATTCCGAAATTTTAACTGGAGCTTCCTCACTCCAGGATTAACCTTACATAAAATTTCCAGAGGTTTATATTCACTGTATTTTCCTCAAGAAATTCATCAAGGCTGTTTTAGGGTTTGACTTACCTCCAAAATTTATCAAATAATTTCTAAAAATTATGAAATAATTCAGAGGGGTCACACAGTATCTCTGGAACCTAGGAAAAATATTTCCAAAGGTTGGCACAAGATTTGTGACAAAGTGGAATAAGGGTTTGACTTTGGTCAACAGGAGGTTTAGGTTTTTGAACTCCACAACTCTTGACAAGAATTATGGAAATGTTCAAGAGTTTCAAGATGTGAGAAAAAGTTTTAATTTCTACACATTTTCTTACATTTGAAACACACACCTATTTATACATTTGGGATGTTACAAAATCTCCCCCCCCCCTTTACAGAAATCTCGTCTCGAGATTTGGCTCACTCAGAAAAGAAAGAGGGGTAGTCCGCATGCAGACGATCTTCCCTTTCCCAAGTAGCTTCATCCTCGGAATGGTTCGACCACTGAATTTTAAGAAACTTGATGGAACGGTTCCTTGTTCTTCGTTCAGCCTCTTCGAGTATGCGAACAGGGTGCTCGCGATAGGTCGTCAAATCTACTTGGACATCGAGAGTTTCCAACGGAGCTTCCTCAGTTGGAACACGGAGGCACTTCTTTAACTGGGACACATGGAACACATTATGTACCCCCTCAAGTGCAGCAGGCAACTCCAACTTATAGGCAACAGCTCCTTTCTTCTCAATGATGCGGTAGGGACCCACATACCGAGGAGCTAACTTGCCCTTGACGCCGAAACGTTGATGGCCCTTCAAAGGAGAGACTTTGAGATAAACAAAGTCATTAGGCTCAAAACTCAACTCACGACGACGGCGATCCGCATAGCTCTTTTGCCTGGATTGAGCTGTGCGTAGACGCTCACGAATAAGCTGGACTTGACTCTCGGCCTCATTGATCGAGTCCAGGCCAAAGAAAGGTCTCTCGCCGGTCTCAGACTAATACAACGAGGTTCTGCACTTTCTCCCATATAAGACCTCGAAAGGAGCCATGCCGAGACTGGCCTGAAAGCTGTTGTTGTAAGAAAACTCGGCGAATGGCAAACATTTCTCCCAATACTTCCCATAAGAAAGAACACAAGCACGGAGCATGTCCTCCAAAACTTGGTTGACCCTCTCGGTCTGACCATCAGTTTGGGGATGATATGCTGAGCTGAAAGCAAGACGAGTTCCCATAGCCTCTTACAAACTATGCCAAAAACGAGATGTGAATAGAGATCCACGATCCGACACAATCGTCTTCAGCATACCGTGCAAACTCACGATGCGGGCTATGTAGAGATCCGCCAAAAGACCTACCCGAAGGTCAGTCTTGACAGGAAGGAAATGTGCCACCTTAGTCCCTTAGTCGAACGATCGATGACGACCCAAATGGCATCATTCTTCTTCGGGGATGTGGGTAGACCGGTGATGAAATCCATTCCGATCGAATCCCACTTCCACTCTAGCACTGGCAAAGGCTGAAGCAGGCCTGCGGAACGCTTATGTTCGGCCTTCACACGACAACACACGTCGCACTTGACAGCGAACTTCGCAATCTCCCTCTTCATGCGGGTCCACCAAAATCTCTGACGGAGATCCTGATACATCTTCGTGGCCCCGGGATGAATGGACAAAGGAGAATCATGGGCTTCGCGGAGGAGCAAGTCCCGCAAATCCATGTCCTTTGGAACCACCAGGCGCTGTCCAAACCTCACAACACCAAGTTCATCCTCTGAGAAGCACTTGGTTGTTCCGTTCTTAACATTCTGCCTGATTCGGGTCACTCCAGCATCCGATTGCTGAACGGCTTTGATTCGATCCACCAAGGTTGGTTGCACAACCAAGGTAGCGAGGAACCCATGCTCAACTACCTCCAAGTTGAGACGCTGAAACTCCTCCAGAAGGGTGGGCTGATGCTCTTTGAGCAACAATGCATTGCAATGCACTTTACGACTAAGCACATCGGCAACGACATTAGCTTTGCCCGGATGGTAGTGAATACCCACGTCATAGTCCTTGATCAACTCCAACCATCTCCTTTGCCTGAACCGCAATGACAACGGTTCCGGAGACTTGCTCTTCCTACCACCGGTGCACATCAGGCGCAGGGACGGAGTAACTCTCAATAGTACAACACTCGAGAACAGTTCAACCGTCACACGGAATTCCCAGAGGACATTATATATTGTCTAACTCATAATCTAATGGCTACAATAGTAGGGAATCAATATTTCAATGAGACATTTGCAGCAAATAGGATCTACAACTACCGACTTCCCAAACATAACATTTTCGTAACAAACATAAACAAAGTACAATAAGTAAAATACTGGGATCAACATGGTCAAAAGAGGTGCTTAAAGCCGCATAATTAGAGCGTTTCTTTCAAGCCTGGCCTGGTGAGGCGAGCGAGCACACGCATGTAGTCCTCATTTCTCTTGTTTTATCAAGACTAGACATACTCCACCTTATAAGGTGGTATCTCTCCATCTTAACTAGTAATATATGACTAAAGTATCCTACGTGCCATCTCTAACCTCAAGCCCCACCGGAACCCAGCACGCATCGATCGCATGACCTTTGTTTCCCTGTCATGTCAAACCTTAGCTTTTCCATGTGCAAACCAATGATGGGTTAAATCGGGAAGTGTGACTTCCTGTCTGTGACTGCACGCACGCACCGGCGCAACCGTGTCCGTCCGCACCGGCAGCACGGCGCAACGGAACGACTTTACACATGAGATCGAACGGATCGATCTCTGTAGATGTATGTTTTTTAATGGACTCTGTAGATGTACGTTACTAGTTCTGCAGCGAATCTAAACGCTGTGTCCAAGTGCTCGATTTGTTAAATCGGCACATGCGTCCTTGGTCGTCCCCGCCGAGCACGAACATAAAAAGAGTGGACACGACGCCACCACGCGCGGTGACCGGCCACTCCAACCATAGGCCACGGCCGGCTGGGGTAAGGTACCCGCGCGCACGGCGCAAGGGTCCCAGCCAGCCACCCTCCACTGCTGCTAGTGCTAGGTGCGAGAGTAGTACGTGCGCACCGGGCCACCGGCCGGCACGCGGGAGCTTGGAAGTTTTGGGATGTTTTAGTTTTTACACGACATAATTAAAAATAGTCCATACGAACTAAAATAGTATTATAAAATTAGCAGGTTTAGTAAATATTTAGATATAATTTTAGCAACAATTATGATGATTAAAGCATATTTTAGCAGCATATAAATGACAAAATTGACATATAAACATATAATTTCTTCATGTCAATTAAACATGATAAAATGCTCAAAAGATTGGATTGCAAAACATATAAAATCAGCATAATGCTTAGATTTAAATGTTTAGTATTGTTCTCAGATGTCGAGTTGCACAAGATGAAATCTTGGCTCTCATGACACTTGTGTCAAAGTTTAATCACAAATTGAATATAACAATTACTTTGAAATAGATTTTATGTCTTAAGCCCAAAATAAAAACTTGCTATTCTAATCAGTTATGTTCATGCAAATCATCAATTCTGACCTCACTGGACAGCAAGCAATTAATTCTAATACACAAAAATATCAATTGACAAGAAGTATAATGGTGATTGAAATTGAATCACAATGAACTGAAGATAGAACCTAATGAATCACAGTGAATCACTGAAAACAGAACGTACTGAATGAATCACAGTGACATAATCATACAACCGAATGAACCAATTGTATTGGACAATAGAAACCAACAAGTAATATCCTAACTCAAGACCAATTTATACTCACTTGTCACATTCAATTTCAATTTGACATCAATTCATCATCGAGTATTAACCGAGCCCACAACATCACTAAGCAAAGTCTCCTAGTGCTAGACAATAATACAAAAGTAATTCAACTAGCACGACGCACTTAGCAAAGTCATGCAAACCGAAAAACAGAGAACTCATGAAGCGGATGGCACTCGAAGTCACCGAGTAGAACCGGGCAAGGCACGCGAAAGCGCTGACTCAGAAAATAAGTCGATGGTTGTGCCGCGATGAACGGACGAGGTCGTCGGAGATATAATGCCAATCCACAAATCGGGACAAACCAAATTGTGAAGTCGAGGTACAAGAGAATGCCGCACAAGAACCATAGAAAAATGCACTAGCCGAATGCACCCAAGGAGCAAGCAATCACCACTATTTTGAAGCCTTCTCTCCCAAATCAAGCCTGAGTTGGTTGGGTCCAAGCCTCAATGGCGCAACACCCCAATTTTCTCACCGCGACCTCAATAGGGAGATGGCGCAAGGAACCTGATGAGGGCATCAACCCTAAGGATGCAACCACTGCTTCGATCCGTTGCACGACATCCTCTACTTCAACCACATTTTCTCCGATAGGACTTTCGGCTACTGCACTACCATATTCCCCAGTTGGACCGAGCTACGTCTACTCATACGAGCCGAGCTTGGTCTACATACCATGGTGCTATGTCTACATGCCTTGGTGCTACTCCACGTACCAAGCAAGAGTTCAAGCTGGATATGTTTGGGAATCCAATTCGGCCTCTAGAGATAGCTCCGACTTCAATGCATAACTTTCACATACGGAGTCCGTTTGAGGTCCACGAGTACTTGATGGAAATTTTATCTCATCCTCTATCCAACGGATCCGGCCTCACCTCCAAATTCCTTCTATACGTACCGTAGTCATCAAAAGAAGGTGCTGCATCACCTGTTTGGGCCAAATTGAGCTATGTAATGAATGGGCTAACTTGGCCCATATGAGCCAACCACTTTGGGCTGCACTATTCATGGAGGTATTGTTCACGTGAGCAGTACCACGTGAATAGTATCACCCTCTTAATTATTAGCTATGTGTGGCTCCCCCTCCCCTATTTAAGGAGGCCGTACCCCTTTAGTTTTCCTTGGGTTTTTATTTAGATTACTATGCATACCAGTTTCGCAGCATGTTCGGTTGAGAAACCCCAATTTGTGAACTTAATTCTTATTCGTAATACAATTTCAGGTTGCATCTTCTACTCTCTTGCTTGTTTTCTCGATTCGCTTGCAGGAGATAGCCTTCTTAGCGAGGTCAACCGCGTTCGGCACGGTTGATAACCATCAGACTAGTGGTGTAGTGATTGTGAGGGGTTCGATCTGTTTTGGTTGGAGCCTTTGGATCATCAATGTCGTGTTCTCCATAATCAACTTATCACTACCTTTCGGAAGATCGGGCCACCGTCATATCAGGTGGTATCAGAGCAAAGGTTGCCCGTTAGGTAATCACAATTCTTTCCCTTTTAGATTAGTTTATGTTCATCATCCTAAAAACTCTAGAAAATTAGCCCCATAAAAATAATTTGTTCGTCGTGTTCTTCCGCTGTCCCATCACCCTTTGAGCCATTGCAATTTTTCTTTTTGGTATTTTGCTTGTTGATTTTTTGGTTACATCATCATGTCTAGTTGCTGATTTCTAGTTTAGTTAGAGTCTAATTCGTCTTTGTCTACACTACAACATGAACACCTCTTTGCCAACGCATACGTTACAACGCTCTATGCATGCATTGCGAAGTAATACTATGGCTACGCATAATATGTGTTGCAAAACCTATTCATCGTAAATCATGTTGATGGCTACAGATAACATGCGTTGCAAACATTTAAAATGCCTAGTTTTTATTTTTATTTTTGCTGAAAATTTTGCGAAATGGAATAATTGTTTGGCACCGCTGAAATTATCTACAAAATATCGTTGTAACACAAATCTCTTCCTCGATTGTTTGTTTTTTTTCTGTTTCATATGTGCGTCCTCTTCCCCGATTCCCCTCCGCCGCTCACGCCGCTCCCCTCCGCTCCACTCCCCCCACGTTGTCGCCTCCCCTCCGCTCCCCTCCCCATGCCGCCTTCCCCCCCCCGCCGCCTTTCCTACCCCAACGCCACCGCCTCCCTCCCCCCCAACACCGCCTCTCCCCCCCCAAAGCCGCCTCCCACCCACGCCGCCTCCTCCTCGCCTCCCCTCCCCCAAGCCGCCTCCCCTCCTCCTCCCCACACCGCCGCTCCCCTACTCAACGCCGCCACCTCCTCCTCCCCAACGCCGTGGTTGCCCCCCCCGCTGCTGCCGCCTCCCCCTCCCCCCCCCCCACGCCGCTTCCCTACCCAACGCCGCCTCCTCCCCTCCCCAACGCCGTTGCTCGCCCGACGCCGCTGCTCCCTCCCTCCGCTCCCCCCCCCGCCGCCGCTCCCTACCCAACGCCTCCTCCTCCCAACAACTGCAGCTCCCCTCCCCAAAGCGTCGCCTCCCCTCCCCCAACGCCGTCGCCCCCCTTGCCCGACGCCGTCGCCTCCTCCCGAAGACCCCGACGCCGGCCCTTCCTCGTCTGACGCTGCCTCCCCCGGTGAGTCTCTGTCGCCTCCGACACCAGCAATGTGACACTATTTTCCTGCTCTTATAGGATACACTTTGCATTGGTTTTATGTTTTAATCTTTCAATTCAGTCATCAGTTCAATCAGCCAGGTAGTAAAGATCAGAGAGCTGCGATATATAATGCAAGTTGAAAGTGGGAAATTGTAAAGCTTCAGAACAAGCTGTGTGAACATGGACATGTGCAAGAATCGATTGTTTGCGATTGCATGCCGCATCGTCTGATTGAAACACCATCTTGAATTTGTATGCATACAAGTAGCAATGTCGGATTGTCGAAAAATTCAAGTTTGACAGCATCTTCAATAGTCGAAATCTTGGTAGAGTTCATTAAAATATGTCTGTATAGAACTTGATGAAGTTGTTTGTGTTTGGTAGAGTATAATAGTTAGCTTTTGGTTATGTTGATGGTAACAAGGAGATCTTTTCAGTCCTGAGAAAAGTGGCACTACTTTCTATCTTTACTCATCTGTTGGTAGCAGCTAGCTAGTTCCTAGTTTATTTCTGTCATTAATCTTGTACCTCCGTTTGCTTAGTTGCTGTTACATTCCATGTTATGCGTTCTGATTTTTTTCAGTGCTGTAGTACAAGGAAACCTTCCTGTAGAACTTAATAGTACTGTTTGGCTTGATGTAATTGTCAAGTTAGACTCTTTAATGTGCACTGCCTTTGGCATATTAATTACTTGTGATAACTGAAGACATTCATATAACGATAAATTGTGTTCTTGCCAAAAGTGATAGTTGGAAAATACATAAATAAAAACTGAAAATTGAAAAAATTATATGGCAAAACCTTACGATTATTATTAATTTACATCGGTATTAATAACTGAACTTTTTATACAGTGTCATAATGGATATAGAAGCCATCAAGTTGCTTTTGTGTTATCCTAATGGATCTGAACAACAGTTAGCTGTCGTAAATGGATTTCTTGAATTTGTATATAAAGATAAGCCGGAAGATACCAAGATTCTTTGTCCATGTGACACATGCATCCACACTAATCTATTATCAAAGGATGAAGTATATAGCTATTTGGTGTGCAATGGGATACTTCAGAGCTATGACAAATGGGTTTTTCATGGTGAGTCTTTGGAAGAACACAATGCTAATCAGCAACCACAGCCCAGGAATGAAGAAATGCATGCTAACACGCATCAATTAATTAATGATGCATTTGGACATATATATGATGATGTGCTTATGTCTGATGGTAATGATTTGCCAAATACACCTGTATCTGGACCAAATTTAGAAGCACAAGAATTTTATAAATTGGTTAAAGATTCAGAGAAGACTTTATGGTCAGGATGTGAATTATCACAGCTATGTTTACTAGTCCTTTTGTTTAACATAAAATCAATGAACAAATGGACTGATAAATCATTTGGAGATCTACTTGATATTCTGCACATAGCAATTCCAAATGGAAATGAATTGCCTAAAATTTTTTATGAGGCTAAGAAGGTTGTTTCAAAATTTGAGTTAGATTATGAAAAAAATTCATGCATGCCCAAATAACTACCAGCTGTTTTGGAAAGACAGGACAAACGATGATTTTTGCTCAACCTGTAAGGCTTCTAGGTGGAAAGACAAAAAACATGGAACCAAGTTGACAAAGAAGGAAAGAAGGAAAGCAACACCAAGCAAAGTATTACGATACTTTCCAATTAAGGAGAGGTTGAAAAGATTGTTCATGTGCAAACAAACAAAGACCTCTCCCTTGATGGCATGATGAAGAGCGCATCAAGGATGGCGCATTCGACATCCGGTGATTCGCCCGACATGGAAGCGTTTGGATGAAAGGTTCCCGATTTTGCATCGATTCTCATAATATTCGGTTTGGATTGGCTCTTGATGGGTTTAATCCATATGGGATGTTGAGCTCTACTTATAGTTGTTGGCGATTGTTTTAGTAATATATAATCTGCCTCCATGGCTATGCATGAAACAACCTTATCTTTTGTTGTCTTTACTAATTCACGCCCCAAAAGTCCTGGGAGATAATATTCATGTCTTCCTCCAGCCCCTTTTGGAAGATTTAAAAGACACATTTGTGAATGGCATTTTCACATTTGATGCATCTAGAAATGAAACTTTTAATTTGCGAGCAGCTGTGTTGTGGACTATAAATGACTTACCAGCCTTAAGAATGCTTGCTTCATGTATGGTGCATGGGGAATTTTCATGTCCACCTTGTGGTGCAAATGCATGGTCGAAACTGCCAATGACATGGTGACCAACCACTACGGCGCAGCAGCTCACACTGCTCAAAACCGAATCCAAATCGGAAGAGAGGAAGAATAAAAAAGGGAGGGGAGCTCATTGGGTACCGGGTGAAGGGAGGCCGTGTTGTCGCTGCCAACGGCTGGCACACAAAGTGCCCAGGCCGCCCTAGCTGCATGCGCCACCGCCATTCGCAAAGGGGAAAACCCCAACCACGCGTGTCTGTTAGGGTTGGAGGCAAAGTCTCCAACCTTATCCTTCCCTTCTTTCTCAATGACAGGTGGCCCACCTTCTATTTTTCCTTTCCTTTTTTTTTATTTCTTCTTTTCTCTAATTGAGAAATTACGAAATGACCCTCAAAATACAACAAATAGCACCTCTATCGTGCGAAAATACCGTGGCAGGCTAGGTGCCACTGACCCAAACCATGGTAGGACGCATGGTGAGCTCCTAACCGTCGGCAGGTGGCATGCTACTCACCCAGACCGCTGCAGGTCACCTACCACATGTCCAGTCCATAGCAGGGCCTACAACTACCTGTTGACCTGCTGCGGACTGGCCATGCGGCAAGTCACCTACCACGATCTAGGTGCACGGCAGGCCGTCTGCCGTTTGCTGGGAGCTCGTCACGTGTCCTGGCATGGTCTGAATCATTGGCACGTGGCATATCGCGCCATTTTCGTGCGATAGGGATGCCATTTTTTCAATTTCGTTCACGAGGGAGTGGGGGCTATTTTTACTATTTCGTTTTAGAAAGTTCCATTTTGGCAAAAATAAAAACTTTGGGGTGTGGGTGCTGTAGTGGTGCATGTACAGCTTCCCCACGCTTGTCTTCTTCGCGCATAACATGCCCTCTAATTCCCCGGAGCAATCAGCCTTGCACCTGGTTGCACCGCGATGAGGGACTTGGCAAGTTACACCGATTTGTGTTTGGGGAACAAAAGAGAGGTTGTTGCTGCCAAACAGGGTCTAGAAACCCTTTGCCTGGCTAGTTCTAAACTGGGCAGGTGGTGTCAAACTGTCAATTTTTGAGAGGTAAACGGTACGGGGTCATTTGTAAGGTTTGGTTAGTAATTAGCTGAAAGGAATTTGCTAGTGCGCGAATGGTACCATGGGCGAAAGAAAATCAGACACCTTGTCCACTCCACCACATCTTGACATGCCACAACCATCCATTCCTTCTCCCCGGAACTTCATCCTCCTACTCTCTCTCTCTCTCTCTCTCTCTCTCTCTCTCTTCCTCAAGTCCATCTGCCCAACAAGCTTCGATCGAGCTACCGCCATCGGTGAGCTCCTAACTTGCTCCACATCTATTTTTGGCCCAACATCACGCTCACAGAGTTTGTCCATGCTGCTCGCGCTTGAGGAGTTCGATCGTCACTGGTCAAAGCTCGCCATTGCTCGCACTCGAGTAGTTCGTCAACCACTGCCGAAGCTCGTGCGCTAGTCTCCCCTTCTGAGGAGCGGATGGAACACACCGAATCTGGCGGGGCTGAGGCCGGAGGAGGAGGGGGAAGTGGGTGAAGAGTGAAATGCTAGTGATGAAGACATGAAGTGGTGGTGTGGGTACTAGGCCAATCCCCGCCGCTTGTCCTCCTTCCTTCGGTAGGCTTGTTGCAGATGTTTCTCCATATTGTTGCAACACTTTTTTCCAATTGTTGAATGAAATGTTTTATTTTCTTGCAGTGTCACTTCTTAAATTTCACCGCAAGGGGTATTTGTTGCTGTCAGCATTTTGATTTTTTGCATCAAAGTTTTTTTTTATTGCATTAGGGATGTCGAATTGTTGCACTGAGGAAATTGATGCATCTCTTTTAATTTTGTTGCAAATTTGTTTTTTATTTTTTGCATCTAAAAGTTCAAGAACAAATATCAGTTGCTTTTGGATATTTCAGTATTCTTTCATTCATAAGTTGAACATTGAATAAGTCCTCTAATCCAACTAAAAAATATATTGAAATTAGCAAGAGAATGAGTTTCTTTTCGAGTGTTTTCTATAAGTTTTCATGCTTGTCGAACGATGTTTGTGCATATGACGCAAAAAGTTGCGGGTGTTGTCTTCAATGGTTTCGTCGGGAGGGGGAGTGTATGATAAGAACCTTCCCATCGGACGTTCGGGCGCTAGTCCTCCTCTTAGCCAAAATCCATAAAAAAACTAGTTAATGTTGACGGATTATTAGCGAACCCATGGAGAACATGTACATCCCTTAGCATCTGAGGTAGGTGTTAAGGTGGACACATCACCTCTGTCTCTCTACAAGACTATTGTTAGCTAGTTTTACTTCAACCCTTAGGACCATCTATATGTGCTAAAGTCATATGTTTAGCTAAAGAAACGTTCAACTTTTTTGATCTTAGCACCAGCTTTGACATTTTGCTTTGGTGCCATGCAGTACAGGCTTAGCACCCACTCCTCCATCCATTGGCATCGGTGCAAAGAAATTTCTCTCACCTCTAGCATTGCTTTAACACCACTACTACAAAAAGGCCAATACTGGACACCTCATTACAGACAGTTTTCTAAAACCGTCAGTGTTAATGGTAATCACAGACAGTTTTACCAGCGTAACCGTCTCTATTACTGGATACGCTAAGAACCATCTATGAAGTATCACAGACCGTTCGTATCACGAACCGTTTGTGATATGTCGTCATATCATAGACGATTCTTAATACAAATCGTCTGTGATAAGTATCTCATCACAAACGGTTTGTATTAAAAACCGTCTATGATAAGTATCTCCCGATTTTACCTGACTCTGTGATTTTACCATAACTTGGACACACACAGGAATGCCTAACTCTGTGATTTTACCATGATTTGAAATGCCCAACTCTCTGATTTTACCCATTTCAAGTAGTCGTGGTAAAATCAGAGAATTAGACATTTCAAGTAATGGTAAAATCACAGAGTCACAGACGGTTTTTAATATGAACCGTCTGTGATATTAGCTCATCACATATGGTTTTTGTTTAAAACCGTCTGTGATTCATGGAAATTTTTGAATGCTTGCATGGGAGGCAAAATGTTTTGGCACTGTCTTTATATATTATACCCACCACCGCCTTGTCTTCCATCAGTCTCTCCCTCTCCCCTCCCCACGCCGAGCTCCAACGACCGCCCTCGATTCCCTAGCGTGGTTCGGCGAGGAGACGCAGCCGTCGACGACAACGTTGAGGAGGGACGCGCAAGAGCTCCATGTCTACCGCAGGAGGCCGACACGTGTCTGCAACATGCTGTTTCACGGCGCCTCCGGTAAGTGAGGTGCTACGGCTCGACCAGTACCACTAGATCTGGCCACCCCCATCTTGGCCTCAGGTGAGCATGAAGTTTTGCCCCAAATCCCCATCCAGGTTTCCTTCTTACTCTGATTTCGTCCCCTCCATCCTGTTAGATTTTGTTCTTAGTGAGGACCCTTATCTGTGGTCTACAAGGGAGGCCGATTCGGTTCGAGATGGACGCCTCTACTCGACCTCATCCTTGTCAGAGAGTGAACCATTGATTGATTGAGAGAGAGAGAGTATCTTTTAATTACCTTCTTGCAAACTATCGAAAGAGCATATGGAAACTACTGTCCAGCAATTGATTGATTTGGCTCAAAATTTGATTTTTTTTGCAATAGAAAAAACTATCACAGAAAAAAAAATCGTCTGTGATAGTCTATTTTCACATACGGTTCTGAACAAAAACCGTATGTGATAATTGACTATCACAGACGGTTATTGTTCAGAACCGTCGGTGATGGTTTTTTTCACAGACGGTTTGAAACTGTTTTTAAACCGTCTAATGATCTCATAGTATCACTGACTCATAAAGTCAGACGGTTCAGAAAACCGTCTACGATGACGACTTTGAACCATCTATGATAATCTTTTCTGTAGTAGTTGACATAGGGATGCACGTGCTCTTAGAAGTGCTCCACGATCTTTCTTTTTAGAGAAACTAACCAGGTTGTCCGCGTTGCGCAGCTAGCCTCAACTTTGAAACAATGTGTTGTTTTGCGTGATATATAGATAGAGATAAAATACAAAAAGAGACGGTGATATAAGTGAATAAAGTAGGCCATGAGATGAGATGTAGAATGCAACAACAGGCATGCGCATATTGAGTGTTACATAGTTGACACTTCCTCTGCTCTCAAGCATGAAACTTGAGAGACATGGACCAAGAGCTCTCTGTCTCTGAGTTGACTTCGGTGGATCTCTTGGTTATCCATTTTTGGCAACCTAATCTACTAATATATGCTAATTTTTCTCTTCTGTAAATCTCTCTCATTAGCGGGCAACACGTCTGAAAATTATAGTCTAACTTCAACTTTCTCTCCTACTCAAGACACCAAATTAAGTCGGTTTTGCATGCCACTTCATGCTTTTGTCTAGCTTCTCTGTTCGACGGACACAACTTATATCTCGATGCTGCAGAGGAAAAAGACATTTACTTACATCTTGTTGTAGCGTTGGATTCTTCAGAATTGGAATCGATGCTTCAAACAATTGAATTAAGTAACACTATTATTTCCATTGTGCTTTCATCAAACTGCACACAGGCTTCGTCTTGCATTCGGTCCATTGCATCTTGCATGCATGATATCCAAGGAAATAATCGATCGTCCTATAATCCGTTTACGCCTTTTCTTCTTCTTCGACCCAGAGTTGATAACATGATGCATCCTCCAAAGAGAGAACAAACGGAGTTATTTTTGTATGGACACCTTTTAGGCTACAGATTATAAAAATAGCTAAACATTATAACTTACTAGTTTACCTGAAATTTCTCTCAATATTTGTGCTGAGAATCTAGATTATCTGGTCTCATCTCCAATAAGCTACATCTCGAGTAGTCTAAATCCAATTGTGCAATTTCATCTTTCTTCATGGTATCGTCCACATCTTGGTTGTTCTTAGCCACAAAATTCTCTGCTGGCGTGCCACTACCGGGAGAGACGATCTAATCTCCTAGGTGTTACGCTAACAAATTCTTTGTGGTTAGATGTTCTTAGGGGTTTTTCCCCCAGCGATCAGTATTGTTGAATAATCCTTAATGTGCTGATTTCTTATGTTTATTGATTTGTAACATTTTGTCTCAGCTTTAGTTTTTTATTGATATATTGCGGCTCCTCTACGCACGCACGCACGCACATTTCCGCCATGCAAGCACACGATGTGTGGTACTGATACCGTGCCTTCTTCTTGCATGCATGGCTGCAGGTTGCACTCTTGATTCGGGCTCTAATATGGTTGCAATTGACTGGTGTACTGTTTTCACAAGTTCCGGATGTCACACTTTGCCTAAGTCCAATGTGTGCGCTTCAAAAGATAAAACAAAGAGATTAATTCAAACTCTAGTAGTTGTACTTGCAGTACGTGAACCATACGAATTTGTTAGATCGAAGTCCATATAAGTGTTTTCAAATTTGCATAATTTTTAGATAATTCTACACCATCATAATATGAACTTACCATAATTGATGGTGTAGATCTTTTTCTCTCTTTTTTACCGTTTAACTTGGTAATGTCTAGGTCTTGAGAGTGAACGTGGTGATTTTGTTTTCCTTTCCTTTAATAAGATAACTAGCAGGGTGACCCACTCATTTGCGCGGCTAGATTTGTTTCAAAGTTTATAATATCAAATGATATAACTTAGATGTTTGAGAATATTTGTACGTATCTTATAGACTACTTAGATTTCTATGACATTATAAACATTGAAAATGACAACAGAAGCTTGAAGGAAAAATACAACTTGAGGAACATAATTAAAAGTATAAGCTTTGATGAAGAAAATCATTGAGCATAATAAGTTGTTGGAGGTACTTGGAAACATAACCACTCTCCATCTTGTATGGATCATGTAGTTGCATGCCCCCATTCTTCTCCCATTAGTTATTCTTTTTTTTTAAAAAAAATGTATGCATGCACATCTCCCTCTATTTAATCTCAAACAATATGTTGATTATGAGTGCGACAAATTATCTTATTAGTTTACATGGTATTAGAGTACCTTACACATACACCGATATACCATAAGCGGTCTACCTTCCCTCACACGCCAACTACTTCACCGAGCCGTGTGGCTTCTAACTTTTCTCACCGCTATAGTTTTTCTGCTTCAACCTCCAACAACAAGCTCAATTCTTGATCGATCCCTCTGAACTGCTACCCCTTCCAGTGCAATACTCTGCCACATAGTTGTCTTCTACTTCTCTCCGATTATTGCTTACAGCTAATCGTTGCGACATCAACACGCATACACGTCCAACCATCATCGATCCCTGACGGGGACACCCGTCATGCACTCTCCAGTGGCCCCGGTCATATTCTCTATGGCCGCGTCATCTCTACTTCGAGCTCTTTGCTCCCCTGCTTCTATATCCCGTGCTTCTATTCATACAGATGCATACATGTATATACACATGCATAATGTTATGGATTGTAATTGACATGAACTCTTTCTTTTAATCAAGGTCGTTATAATCTGGATCCACCACGATCAACGGTGTAGATATTTCTCTTTTTCTTCTGATTAATATGGAAATTTCTAGTCACTGAAAGTGAACTTGGTGGTTTGTTTTTTTCCTTTGCTTTAATAATTTAATAGATAGATAGATAGATACTAAACAACCTTATACCGTTCTAACGGTATAGGGAATCCACCATTCATTACATCCAACGCGCCACACCCCGTGTCCCTCTCTCTCACACACTCCCATCGTCCCCTCCCTCCCTCTCTCTCTCTCTCTCTCTCTCTCTCACACACACACACACACACACACACACCCCCTACCCATGTCCTCCCTCTCTCCATTCTCTCCGCCGGCCTTGGCGGTGGGTGGCAGTGTTATGCAAAGATCCTTCTTGGGGTGGCGACGCAGAGCTTGCCCGTGTGACGGCGAAGGAGTCTGATTCAAGCATGACGGAGGCGAGTGTGGTAGGAGGACGCCAAGAACGGATCCACCAGACCCGGAGCGCTTGCCTCCTCATTTGGGTCACGGAGCGGTCCAACACCAACTCTTCCCATGTCGTCGCCTCGCATGTCACGGGCGACTTTGAGCTCTAACGAGCAAGGGGAGGAGGCAGTGGTGCTCGAACTGCCATGCTTTGGGAGGGCGGCGGTGGCACGCAGCAAGTGGCAAGGGCGGGGCAACGGCCGCAGGTGAACATGTTGGGGATTTCTTTCTCTTTTTTGTTTGTTTTTCCGATGAAACTTGTTGAAACTTTGGTTGAAACTTGGCGAAACTTCTTGCCACTTTTGTTTAAAACTTGCTGAAACTTCTTGAAGCTCTTCGACTAAAAATTGATGAAACTTGAGTTCCAAAATCTGAACCCTTTCAGACTTGAAAGACTTTGAAATTTCTAGGAATCTTCCAGAAACACGCGAAACTCACTAAAACATGAACCCTTTCAAATGTTTTCATGAAACTTGCTGAAATTGTATGAAACATGTTGCTATACCGTTGCAACGCTATACCATTGTCTAGTCGCTTCTATTTTATTTTTAAAAAAAATGTGTGATAAAATGTGCCCATCAAAGAACAACATATATAGAAAAGGAATGACTAATTTCTAGTTGGCTGATTTCTCACCTAATTTTGGTCTAATTTGTAGCTATTGATCCACACATCCCAAGGCATTTGTCATGTCACCAGAAAGCTTCGTCTTCAACCCAGGTGTCAAGTTAGAGTTTAGCTTTTGGGGTTCATGGGCTTATGGACCATAGATGTTTGACGACTCAATGGCCTAGCAGTGGGAGGTGGTTGACAATAGTGGCGCCATGGATTGTGGGAGTGGTGGTGTGGTGGGTGAAGTCGATGAGACGTAGGGATGGCAATTGTGCCTGATTACCCGTGTGCCCGCGAGCGAATACCCTAATGGATGTGGGTATGAGCATCTTTCTTTGCCCACGGGTATAGAAACGAGCACAATTCCTTGCCCATCGGGCAAATAGGCACGGGCATGGGTGAGCTCCACCCATGCCCGCTTCGCCCGGTTACCCGCACCAGATTATTGACAAGTGGGCCCAAATGAAAACCCTAAGCTCCACCAATCCACCTCCACTTATCCCTAATCCCCATCCACTCAATCCCCCCCCTCTGCTCTCTCATTGGCTGACAGTAGTAGATCGACCTCCAGTTCTCCCCAATCCCTATCCACTCGATTCACTCCATTCCCATCCCCCTTCCACTCCCACCTCCACCTCGCCGTCCCACTCCCCATCCAACCTCCTCGCCAACGTCGAGACATTGCCTCCGCTGCTTCCATCCTCGCCGCCATTGTCCTCGTCCATGAGTTGGGCCACTTCCTAGCCTGCTTCGGCCTCGGCTTCGGCCCCACCCTCGCCCGCTTCCGCCTTGGCCCCATCGAGTACGCACTCCGCACCATACCGCTCGGCAGCTACGTCGGCTTCCCCGACGACGACCCCAACTCGAGATTCACGCCAGACGACCCGGACCTCCTCCACAACCACCCCGTCCCCCACCGTCTCCTCATCATCTTCGTTGGCATTGCCGCCAACCTTGCCTTTGTCGTCCTCTGCCCCCCAGCCGGCGACACCGTGCTCTACTCTCTCCCTCCCAGATCTAGCACATCTCGGGAAAGCAAGGATGTTGTCGAGGTAAGAGATGTCCCCCTCCTGCTACTCTCATTTGTCTCCGAGGTTGCCCTGTCTGTCTGCCGACGATGTCGTCCTCCGCTCCCAGTCGTTGACGCCGTGCCCCTCGCCTCGCCTCTCTGCGTGACTAGCATTGGTGGGCACATGGGCATGCCTGCGAGCGACGGGTACCCGCGGACGACAGGTATGAGCGAGGTTCTTCGCCCGTTGCCTTTCGCAGGCATGTCCATGGGCGAAATATAGGGTGGCGAGTATGGGTATAGGCAAGCACTACCCATGCCTACCACACACGATTGCTATTCCTAATGAGAGGTGACAATGACCATGAGTTGTGAGTTAGCTATTGCATGGGGGAAGTCAGCGAGAGAGAGAGAGAGAGAGAGTTTGAGAGAGTTAGGTTTAGGTGGGGGTGCCATGCACAGTGGGGAGAGGTGCGTTGGGTGGCTACAAGGGTGGCGGTGAGGCAAATGAGAGGGGAGGGGAAGGGAAGTATTTAGGGTTTATATGTGCCATACATCGGGGGGTGGGTTGATTTTATCCGACGGTCCATACAGCTGATTTTTTGGGATAAAAACAGTTTGTTGGGCCCTAGGCACAACCATATAGAAAATGCTCAAAATCGGTCTAAGGCTCTAAGCATATCTAACTGTCAGTTCTGGGAGCCCAAAATGAAAATCGGATAGCCCAGCCTTGACGTAATCCTCAAGCCCAAGCACCCAGATGTTACACGAAAGGACGCGGGCAAAATAGGCCCAAATTTCTTCGCCTTGGGCCAGGTGGTAGCGGTAACTGGCAACGCTTATTCGGCCTGACGTGCCGTCATGTAAGGGCATTCTAACTTCTAAAACCGTGTGCTCAGATGACGCCTGGTCCATCTAGGTGAAGCCCAAACTGGAGGTGCTAACCAACCAGTTCAGTCAGCTGAATATAATTGACAGTTCTCTCAAATGGAAATTTATAATTTAAAAAATTTATGGGGAGTGACTGACTGACAATTCTATTCTGTTTGTTCAGGTAATGGTTGATGAACAACAGTTGCTACAAAAGAATAAAGTTTCCTGGTGAAATTTTTTTTAAGCACCAACCAAATTTATGCCATCCATACAAAAATCACTAGTCCGGCAGGAAGCTTGGATTCGCTAGTTCACAAAAGCAATCCGCCCTAAGCCCACAAGAATCGATTCTGATCAAATATACAGGAACATATATGCAACCCACGTCCTAGTCGAAGTAGTTGCGCGATATTCTTGAACTCTCTCCCCGTTTTCTTTCAGCTGCCGGCAAGAAGCTTCCAGGTTCATGCTTCCTGTAGCACACCGGCAACGTTTTTTATGTCATTCGAAAAGCAATGCTGGTCTTGGTACTCGGTGGCCTGCAATGGCCGCACGCGTTTCGGAAGTGCAGTATGCTCAAGTACCATGGGTAGCTGGGTCCTCTCCTATAGTCATAGATCTGATTCAGAACACAGGTACATGGGTTGTTGGGTACTACAGCAGCTGTTCTGTTCAGCGTTGAGGAGCTGCCTGCCCTGGCTAGTCAACATCTCAAGCGCGTGCGCGGGACCGCATGTGCTCGTCGTGCCGAGTTCATCCACGCGTATGCCTATTGTTTCTGAACTTATCAATTTTTTTTTATCACGGTTGTTTTGTAGTGTAAGATGTGATATCTACTTGCGTGCTCCATTGTAAAAACCTGTGCAAACCCTAAAGCTAATGGAAAACTGAAACAATAGCAGAATCTGAATTACTCGGAGAGCTGATGTGCAGTAAACCTTTGAATAACCCATATGAAAATTAATGGACAATCTGTAGGATCTGGCTGGTGGGATCTCGGCAGCATGTGACTGCACAACGGTATGTGCTTTTCCAGCGCAGTATGTAAGCACGCCTGTTGATAGCCGGATGCCTGTTGCACTTGGCCGCTCTACAACTCTGACATTTCCATTTGGGATGTTAGTACTTGCCCTAGGATTCCATCCACTAGAGATGTTTTAGAAATGAACCAGGCCATGACTCGAAGAAAAAGGCGCTCTGACAAAAACGAAAAAGGTCTTGCAACTTGGGACCGGTAGGACGTCACGATCCATGCGACCGATCTAGTGCGTCCCGACCGTTGATACATAAAAAATAGGTAAAATTAGCTAAAGGACACCGTAATTTTGTGTGCACTACACGAGCGTGGTTATTCGCCAGAAGACACTCTGGCCAATATAATATTATTTTCAAGTCAGAGAGGAGAGAGAAGGCTTGTGAAAAGTCTTTTGTTCTATCGGTGGGACCCGTTTGTAGTTGGCTCGGTTGGACCATATTACAGCCGCACGCACGTCTACCTCGCCCGTGCTCATCCCCTTCACTCTTCTCTGCTCTCACTCAGGGTCGGCGCGGTCGGAACGGGTTGCACGGCTTTGAGCAGGGTACCAAATGTCATTTTGAAAGTTTTCTATCTCCATTTAGCCCAGAAATAATATTATATTAGTCGGAATGTTTCTGATAAATAACCACGAAAGTATAGTGTCCTTCGGCGAATGCGCAAAATGAGAGTGTCGTAGGGCAAATACCATCAATTTATGATGTCCTATAACCAATTTTGCCATAAAAATACTTCTCAAATTAAATACCCTTGCCGCATCTCTCAACATTCCAATAAGCAGTACAGTTTTAGAATGATTGTTACTTGTTTATTGTTGCGAAAAAAACATGCCGATAAAATATATAGGAGAGGAGGGGTACGACGATATGATAGCGCCGAGAAGCATCACACATCTCAAAACTGAAGTGGTCTGAGCTGAGCCTTTCTTTATGCACAATGATTAATTGAGGTCCACTCGAGGATGCAAACCTACTCCTTGCGTATATAACAACGGGCGCTACTAGTCATTCTTTGACCCGCCCCTAGACGCACATTTGCACAGCCATCTCGCAATCTCCCTCCGCTCCTACTACTCCACGGCGCGTCTGTAATCTTTGGCCGAGCACCGAGCACGTACGGGCTGTGTGCGCGCGCAAAATGCTGCACGGGTGCGGTCTCTTCGCGTGCGTCCGCCGCGGCAGGCGCGACAAGCGTGAGGCCGGCCGAACCGACTCCCGCGTCTCGGCCGAGCCGGGCGGCGCGTCGGTCGGCAAGAGCGGGCTGGCGAGGCGGTTCGAGTGGGGCGAGATCGAGTCGATGACCGGCGGCTTCTCGTCCCGCGTGATCGGCCAGGGAGGGTTCAGCACGGTGTACCTCGCGTCCTTCACCTCCTCCCGCCTCGGCGCCGTGAAGGTGCAGCGCAGCAGCGAGCGCCTCCAACGCGCTTTCCGCCAGGAGCTCGACGTGCTCCTCTCGCTCCGCCATCCCCACGTCGTCCGCCTGCTCGGTTACTGCGACGAACGAGGTAAATACTGATCACAATATCGCCGGCCAACTCCACTGAAATGGATTCTTCTGCCTAAGCTCTAGAGTGTCGGTAGCTGATCTTCTTTCTTTCTGCGCGCAGAGGAAGGCGTCTTGGTGTTCGAATACGCGCCGAATGGCGACCTCCACGAGAGGCTGCACGGAAACAGTGAGAACAGGGCGGTGCTCCCGTGGGCGCGGCGCATGGCTATCGCGTTCCAAGTGGCGATGGCGCTGGAGTACCTCCACGAGAGCCGGGACCCGGCGGTCATCCACGGAGACATCAAGGCGTCCAACGTGCTGCTCGATGCCAACGGCGACGCCAAGCTCTGCGACTTTGGCTTCGCCCACGTCGGCTTCTCGGCCGCGGTCCGCCCGGCCGCGACCAGGGCGTCGGCGCGCTCCGTCATGGGCTCCCCGGGCTACGTTGACCCGCACTTCCTCCGCTCCGGCGTGGCCACCAAGAAGAGCGACGTGTACAGCTTTGGCGTGCTGTTGCTCGAGCTCGTCACCGGGCGGGAGGCCATCTGCGCTGACACAGGGTTCCGGCTCACGGCCGTCGTGGGGCCCACGGTCAGTGAGGGGAAGGTGGCCGATGTGGTGGACCGGAGGTTGGGAGATGAATATGACAGCGAAGAGGCCGCGACCGTGGCGGCGCTTGCACTGCGGTGTGTCGGTGACGGCCCCGGTCTCCGGCCGTCCATGGCGGAGGTGGTGCGCGTGCTCCAGGAGAAGACGGCAGCGTTAATGTCAGCCGTTGGATCTAAACCGAGCGGCAAGATGATTTCCTAAGTTATACGTCGTAGACTGTAAATAGCATGTTTAGGGAGGGTAGGAAAGAGATTTTTTTAACAATCTATTTTTTATTCAGAATTAAAAATAATAATACTACTTTATTTTTTTGACAGAAATAATCATCAGTCGTCATACCGTTGGGTGACTAGAAAACGCCGCCCAATGATAGAGCGACACAAATTTAGTCACCCTCGGTTGAGCGACTTTACGCAGTCGCTCAATGATTAAGCGACTCATAGAAAGTAGCCGAACCATGGGACGATTCGAAGTAATAACTTTACTGTTTTATTAATCCGATTGGAATAATTGTGTGGAAATAAATGTCACATTTTGTAGGTAATATATTTAGCAAATCATGTTTCTAAGATGTTATTTTTTTGAAAAAAATAAATAAAAGGGTGGTGACAAGGTTGGTTGGTCCGTTTGTGATTTTCGTAGAATCTCAAGGGTTCGAAATTTGTCAGACTCGCAATAACATTTTGTGATCGTTATGTGTTGTTGTAGTGCGCTAAATTTCTGAAGAATTTTGTGAGTACGATAGAGGTAGCAATGATTCGTAAATACGAAGGTAAGTGATATTACGATGCACCAGGAAATTCATACACGGTGGAGAACTTTGGAGAAATGACGCAACGATAATAACACAACAGTTGATCTGACAAGGGGTTACATGGCAAGCAGGCTAACGAACCAAGGACGATACACGCATGTCTTTAGGGAATTTGAAATATATGGGACATATAGACGAAGCGGGTCGAACTACTGCGTGGACCGAGGCCATTTGCCCTTCCTTACGAGCTCGGTGTTGTACTCTTCGCTGGCCGCCTTGGCCTCGGCCGTCATTTCCCTCTTTTTCTCGCGCTCCCTCTCGCGAGCCTCGCACTCCATGCGCCTACACGCCGCGAGATGGGCTCGCATCTCCCGCCGGATACGCTCGTTGTGCTCTTCGGTGCAGCGCTCCTCCTCCCTCCTCCCGCAGTCCCTGTTGGCATCCCACTCCTCGCAGTCAAGAGTCAACTGGTCATGTGGGTGGATCTCTAAGTCGATCCACTTGAGGTAGCCACATAGCGGATCCAGGGACTACGGGTAGACGAGAGAGGTTGTTAGTGTGTACTTTGAAAGAGAAATGGTAGATGACCATACTGTAACCTGTCATTACCGGCTGTCGATAGCGCCTCGTGTCCCAACGGCGGTTGGGATAGTGGGGGCCATCTCCTCGAATGGAAGGTGGAAGGTGTGCATCTTGGGCCGCCAACGATCCACCAGAGCTGTCAGTAGCGACCGGTCGAACGGGAACCACCGTGATCGCTCTGGCCCGACATAGACCTCCCTGTCGTCTTCGACCAAAGCGCCGTTCTCATCGGTGGCCTCCACCATCCGCGCGAGAGGTAGAAGCCGGAAGCACTCAGCCTGCAAAGCACGAAGAAGTAATTGCATAGCAGATATATGACACAAAGAAATGACACAATTTGTAGACAAACCTGTCTATCCAGCATAGGTGTAGTCTCTAAGCCCGTCGGGGTGTCCACGTACAGACCACCCCCAAGTCAGTCGTCTCCCCCCCCAAGCATGCAGGGCACAATGGCTGGCGCGATGTTGTGCGTCGACGAGCCGGTTGCGAGCCATACCTGCAAATCAATTTAAAGTTAGCAATTATGACACAATTACTGGTTAAATTATTAATAGCATACCTCCCGAAATTCGTAAAATTTAGTGGCATTCCAGCATAAACAACATATTTGAGTGGTAGGGTACCTTAATTGTCATGCAAGCTGTGTGGTGTACCAAGTAAAAATAATAGAATAACTACACATTTTTAATGACATGTTCACACATATTAACTTATCTACCAATGTTAGCAATTGTTATCAACAACACTCTATAAAATTAAGTTGTTTTCACAACTCAAATACTATAGTAGTTAGTTCATTCGGAAAAAATCACAACTAAATACAGATAAACATTAGGTGTCACGTGAATACAATATCGATAATGCCTCGTTTGCCAAACGCTAACATGCGTTCAATCGATAATTGCTTAATTGCATAATCTTTACCATCACTATTGCTCCCCCAACATAAATTTTAACTCACCGGCATCTACGCATCTAAATATTTCAGAAGCTAGCCTACAACTATTTCATTTGCTAACAATATGTCCCTACACATGATATGGGTTGCTAACCTACCATGGTTTTAAAAGTAAATCTACAAAATAATGCAAAAACTCACCGGCTTCGATGCGAAGACCCTCTCTCCCTCTCCTCTCTTTCTCTCCCACTCTTCTCTTTCCCTTCCCTCTCCTCGCACCTCCTCCCTCTCTACGACAATGGCGAAATGCCGTGCGCTTCAGCGTCTTGACCATATAAGCTTGACTTGTCGCCAAACGGTTGGGCGACTAGCCTATATCGCCCAACGATTGAGCGACAATAGTATAAGTCGCTGAACGGTTGGGCGACTAGGATCCGAAGCATCTAGTAGCTTAACTGTTGAGTGACTTGAACAATTGTCACTCAACCGTCGGGCGACAGAGGCAAGTCGCCCAACGGTATGGCGACTGATGATTATTTCTGTCAAAAAAATAAAGTAGTATTTTTTCTGTAATTCTGAATAAAAAACAGATTATTAAAAAACGTAGAAAAGATCTATTTTTGGGACCCAACTAGCGTTCGGACGTACGATGGGAAGCTTCTCGTCGTACGCTCCGACGTAATATTTGGACACAACGTTTGCAACAAAAATAATTCATGGATGCAACAAATGCTCAAATGATAAATACAATGCCAAGAAAAAATTAGAAAAATATCAAATTCTCACCGAAAATGCATGAAACCATTAGTATAGAACATGGCCGTACTTTTAAAAACTAGTTCAAATATTCCAAAACAAACAAATTTTGATGTTACAATATTGCAATAGTTGAAAATAACAGTGGAAACATCTGAAAATAATTGTTGCAACATCAAAGAAATTTGGAACATTTAAAACCTACTTATGAAACATTTTGATTTCATGTGTGCAATAATCGGCGATAATAGTTGCAACAAAATTTGTTTCCTATAAAATTTCATGAAGATGTATTGCAACAAGCCAAATCACTTTCTGCAACAATGGAGATAAACTGTTGCAACAATGCGAGAGAATACGTGCAATAATTAAATGGTGAAAGGTCCCTTGTGCAACAAATAAAAAACACCATTGCAACAAAAAATACATCTTGCCGTAACATTTGATGCAACAACACCGCAACAATAAAAAAACACTCCATGCAACATTTCGAGCCAACTGTTGCAACAAATTTAGCAACAAATTGAAAAGACCTTTACACCATGGTGGTCGCGCTGCGTCAAGAAGCTAGGCAGAGAGTGAGTTTCGGATCACCCGATGGAATTAGAGGTGGTGGGTGGTGGGGTAACCAATCACCAACCTACGTTTTGGCACCACATATGAGGTTGATTGCATCGGCCCGCGTCTGAAAACGAGACAGCTAGTAGTCGTCGTTCCACATCCACTCTGAGTTGTCCACACATATCATCGTCGCCTGCAATTGGAGCAGAAAACAAAAATATCAGGATCCGCCGTGGGCTCGAAGCGGGCAACAGACTTAGGAGCGGGGAGGGAAGGGAGGGAGGTGTATGGGCCTTGAGCACCATGGCTGCAGGGAGGTGATGCGACATTGGGTGTCCTGATATTTCGGTGAGATGGATAATTCGATTTGGTGGAGACGACTCTCATGATCGCTACCAATCGCACACGACCAATATGCCCGCAATCGCTGAACCAACTCCGTGATTGTTATTGACCTTGCTAGTAGCACGATCGACCAGGCCACGAAGGTCTATTCCTGCATACAATCAAAGAACAAGCAAGAAGACAACAGATAAGTAATCTGAAATTGTGAATAGGAACTAAAATTATATTGATAAGTAGGGTTCCGAAAACAATGTCGCTGTTGATCTCGTTGAACAAGAGAACAAAGTATAAAGTAGCAAAGCTAAACTTCAATCAACAAAACCCACAAAACCCTAAGGGTGATGACCACTATGTAAAGGAGGAAGAGTAGAAGGGGGGGGGGCAGTGGTACTGTTTATGCATGAACAGTACGGGCTTAGGGTTTCTATCCGAATTACAAGGCCCACAGCCCAAACAGGTGACGCATCACCTTCTTTCGATGATTTTGAAGTGCTCCAAACCAATTTGTAGGTGGGGCTAGATTCGTTGGAAAGAGGACGAGATAAGCTTTTCAACAAGTACAAGATCACCAAAATTGGAGTCCGTATGCGAATTCTATGCCCGTTTGAAGTCGGTGCTGTCTCCGGCGGCCGAATTGGATTCTAGAACGTGTCCATCTCGAACTCTTGCTTCGCTTGGACAAAAAGTGACGTTGAAGCCTTCCTTGTGCCATGATGTGAAGTAACGGTTGTATCTAGAGGGTTGATGTCCTGATCATCCTCCCCTTCTTGCATTTGAGTCGTTCTCAACTCACGTTCATCATCCAGCTCTAAGAAAAGCTCAAAAACTTGTAACAACGCATGCTCATCTTTCTACAAAATATTAGCAACAGCAGGTGGTAAAGAAATACAGAAAGCTTTGCAAATTAAAGGTGAGTGTGTATGCATCAAATCAGCAAAGGTACATTTTCTCATAGCATTCAGTTTGTAAGTTAATTTGCAAGTATAAGTGAAGTATACAGTAGAGTTATTCATCGTCCTGTTATGAAGAAAAGTTGTCCTTGACGTTTGTAAGTTAATGGGAAGCACAACAATTGATTTTAAAGTGCACAAATCATTCATATAATCATATTTCAATAGAGCAATAGCAAATTCATCTAGCAAGGGTGAAAAGATTTATAAGTTCTTCCATACTTCAACATCATTATTCAGATTGTCAATACTGGATGGTGCAATAAGAGATGAACACATAGGGATTGAATGATTACTAAATTTTATTTTCCTCTCATAATGAACAAGATTCAGCATATAAGAATTGTTGTTCAAAACAACAAGCTTCAATTTATCTATGTGATCACAAGTTATGCATATTCGATATACAAGAAATGGATTGTCTACACCATAATCTCCAATTAATGTAAAACAATAGGTGTAGGTGCTAGATAGAAAATTTAGAGATGAAATTTCAGACACTTTCTCCATAGCATATTCCAAACTAACGGGCTCATTAAGAATGATATAGCATAATGCATCAGCAGAGGATATTCTATCAAGTACTTCCTTATGTGTTATTAATTCGACATGTGCAAAATTATGTGAATTCAGATCAGCACATGGTTCGTTCAAGTCAACACAAGGAATATCAAAAGATGGTACTACAGCAGGTATATACTCACAAGGTTGCTTGGTGTTTTACTGTAGCATCAAATCAGTACTTTGTCATTATTGCCTTCATCAAATACTGTAGATACCTCAAACTTCTCCTCTAATGACATAAGATGCGCCAGATCATCCTTCATCTCTTCAAACATCTCGACGGTATCTGTAGATGAAATAGGAGCCAAAACAATGCCAGCATTTTTAGTTACCTTAGGTTGTACCTCGCTTGCGGCCGTGGGTGGTGGAGGTACAAAACGACATCGTAATTTCTTCTTCATCTCCTCCCATGTGAACATGTAGTGGTACTTGAGATTCGACCACCAATGTTGAACATCACCGATCAACGCTGTTCTTGCCATGTCTATCTTCTCAGGAGGATCAAGTTCCTGTCTTTCAAAGTAGCTAGCTAACATAGTAACCCATAGTAAATAGTCCAGCGGCGTACTCTCAGCGGTGAGTGGCAAGATATATGATAGTAGTTGTTTCCCTTTGAGTTCAAATCTGCCCGCGATGGCATCGTAATCTACCAACTTCCTCAAACCTTCCATTGTTAGTAGCTAGCCAGAAAATATACATAAGTGTACAAATCCTATCAACTACTAGGTGGAGGAGGTTCAAAAAGTCGATCACACTCAAACCTATACGAAGTTCTTACCAAGCAAAACAGGTAATGCAACCAGTGGCTGGTTCGTGGTAACTTGACTCAAATAGTGAGTAAAGTGATTGTAAGGACCAGTTCGACATGATCTGCTTGGTTAGTAGAAAGTGTATCTTGGAAGGCTAGATATGTAGCAATGGAGAACAATCAGTTAATTTCAGAAATTGCACAGAATTGAATTATAGTTCGTATCTAGCTCTTAGCCTATGTTGCTGATCAACCAAGGATAGAAGAAGGCTAAAACAAGTGTATAACAATGTATAGTAGTGGTAGACACAAGATAATTCAATAGAATGCAATCTGGAATTAAAAAGCACAAGGATTGACCCAAATATGAAAACTGAAGATTTCTGTCCACTGGATAGTAAGTCGGTATTTTGGCCGTAACATTTTTTCAGATGACTCTTTTTTATTTGTTTCCTTACAGCTTTTTTTTACTATTTTTTCTTTTGGTGCCACATTCTGAAAACCGACCGAAAAATTCGCACAAAAATCACAACTGCTGACTGTTGCGGATTCCAGAAATTTGGGTCAAATTTCACCGCAGATATCTTTTAACTTCCTAAATTTAATGTATCAAAATTTTACATGCAGATGGATAATGAAGTTATGAATCTAATGGTGGTGGTTTCACTCGAAAATGATCAGGGAATCAAAAGTTATGACGATTTTCGTGGCGGCAGCAGAAAATTGAGTATTTTGACCGAAATTGGGAATTAGGGTTTGGAGTGTTCCAGATGGATTTTGACGTGGGTATTTTCTTTTGGAGCTTATTTTTAGGTTTAGGACGTGATGGATGGGCTAGAGTTTCAAGATTTTTATTTTTATTTTTATAGGACCAAAGATATGACCAGCAACTAGACAGAGCTAAAACGGACACAAATTCAATTTAGTAAACAAAAACAAATAGATTGAAAGGCACAACGGGGTTTGGACAGCGGAGATTAATTCTTTTTATTAGGCAAATTTTCTGGACTAGGTATTAAAAACTGAAACAAATAATTAAAGTAGGGATACAAAAATTCCTACCGGTTAATGTAAGCTCTGATACCACCTGATGCGACAATGGGTGTCCCGATCTTTTGGTGAGATGGATAATTCGATTTGGTGGAGATGACTCTCACGATTCGGCTATCAATCGCACACGACCAATATGCCCGCAATCGTTGAACCAACTATGTAATTGTTATCGACCTTACTAGAAGCACGATCGACTTGACCACGAAGGTATATTCCTGCATGCAATCAAAGAATAAGCAAGAACACGATAGATAAGCAATCAGAAATTACGAATAGAAATTAAAATTATATTGATAAGTGGGGTTCTGAAGACAATGTCATTATTGATCATGTTGAACAAGAGGACAAAGTATAAAGTACCAAAGCTAAACTTCAATCAACAAAACCCACCAAACCCTAAGGGTGGCGGCCACTATGTAAAGGAGGAAGAGGAGAAGGGGGCAGCGGTACTGTTCACGTGTGAACAATACGGGCTTCGGGTTTCTATCCGAATTACAAGGCCCACGGCCTAAACAGGTGATACAACCTTCTTTCGATAATTTTGAAGTGCTCCGAATGAATTTGGAGGTAGGGCTAGATCCGTTGGAAAGAGGAGAAGATAAGCTTTTCAACAAGCACAAGATCACCGAAATCGGAGTCCGTATACGAATTATATGCCCGTTTGAAGTCGATGTTGTCTCCGGAGGCCGAATTGGATTCCAGAACGTGTCCGAGCTCGAACTCTTGTTTCGCTTGGACAAAAAGTAACGTTGAAACCTTCCTTGTGCCATGACGTGGAGTAGCGATCGTATCTGGAGGGTTGATGTCCTCATCAAGAGGGAGGGAGGTGAAGTTCATGGGGAGACCACACCCATGGCGTTTGCGAAGCTCGTTGGGTGACGGAGGTGGAGCCCATGAAGACTATGGCAACTCGGTGACATTATCCATATCCACAGGCAAGAGTTCGAATGGAGTGTGTGTGGTAGAAGGAGCCTCCGCGTGCGGGGACCTTGCACCTGATGATGGGGGTTGCAAGTCGTTGGATAGCTATTAGGTGGTAGATTGCTTGGGTTGCAAGTCGTTTTTTTCTCATTGTAGCGGATTAGCTGAACTTTTGGGTCATGTAGTGTAGAAATTTTTTGTGTTGTCATGGATGGGGTTGTAGGCATGTGGTGGCTCATTAATCAAATCTGCTTGTAGATCTTGTACATTTTGTTGAAGATATATGTGATTTAGTTAATCTAAACATGTGATCTGTTTAGTACTTTGAGACGAGTCTATTGATCAGAGTCAAATTGATCTTCCGCAATGAGGAATTGAATAGATCTCGCAACGTTTATCTTAGTCACACGCGAACAAGTGGGCTTCAAAGAGCCAACTCCAACTATAAGCAAAAGATGAGTTTTTGAAGTTTCTTGTCCATCTGCAGATTGTAACCCTGCTTTTAAGTAATCAAATATACAGCTTCTTCCTCTAAAAAAAGATTCAGAAGATTGTTCAGCTAGAGCAAATGCAATGTCCATTGAATACTTAAAGGTCACAACAGAACTCGATCTTTCGGCTCCCCTGATCAAATATCATTACAATTTTTTTTGAAAGTTATAATTGCGGTATACACAATTTATTTTCTGAAAGAGCATGGACGCTAAAGAGTTTAACCTTCAGTAACGGAATATAAGTGTACTTCTAAAATATTTGTTCCATTTGCCGTAGCGGCGAGCCATACATTTTTCGTCCAGTCTTCCATTTGTTGTTGCCGCATCACCAATTCACCTGCTTTCCCATAGTTTCTTACTCCCTTTTCTCAAAGATCACTAGTATTTTTTTCGTCGCAAAAAAAAAAGTACATGTTTTCAAACACGAGAAAGGAAATCATGCTGCAGGCCGTGCGCTCGAGGCCACATGTGCGAGTGCGCGGCTCTCGGCCTCTCGCGATCGATGGATCAATTGCCCGCTTTAAAAAGGGGAGACGTGTGAATGGTGTGATCAGTGAGGCACGAAAATGACCAAGTCATGGAAAGAAAACGCACGAAAATGGCGCGGATCGGCTGCTGCTGTTGACACCCGAACTAACATCCTTGAGACGACCTGGACTTGAGCCAGCTAATTAACAAATGTGCCGTGCGTAACTGTTAACAAATCTGCTCCGATATCCAGTCACCCACTTGAGACGGACGTTAGGTCGCATGCGTACCTAATTTGCTGGTTGCAACACATGAAATGAGTTGCATTGTGGAGTAGAATGTAGGGGTACATGCAACTAATGCAAGTTAGTATGTTTAATTTACTCATGGTTAATTAGCTAGTCACGCATGCAGTTTGCTCTGAGGGGTGGAGGTTGCTTTTTCTTCTTCTCTTTTTCTGAGAATGGTTTGTGGACTTTGTATCAATGTCCATAAAGTGGGCAGAGTAAAAACTATAGCAGCATTTTATACTCCTAAGAATCGGAGAAAATCTTTAGTTACAACTACAAAGACACCTTAATTTTAAGGCGAAATCTAGGCACAATTTTCCTTTCGCTCTGTCTAAACTGAGGGTAAGAGTCCTGGAACATTACAGCGCAGCAGTTGGGTATAATGAGACACGGGATATGTACTGTATTGTACTGCCTTCCGCGAGGCTGGCTGGACAAGCACCTCCATATAATACTCGACGACAGAGGGGTTTCAGAGCGGCAAAGCTGGTGAATTTTAGCATTTTCTCGCACACAATCACATGCAAACCAGATCTCTTTGCGCGGAAAAGTCTTCCTTTTCGCTGTTCGTCAGAGGGGATTAGCCCCCAAAACAAATGTTCGCAACGTGATTTAGGAATAGGCATTATGCATGCTTGGCAGTAGCGTTTACCGTTTAGGCTGTTCTTGCTTGCTTAAACCAGGCTGGTGCAGTCTGAAATCCTCATTTGTTTACGCTTGGCCTCTGTTCATGCACATGGGGAATTGATAGATCTCGGTTGTGTTCTTAACATTGTATTAGTTAGTCTAATGAATTATGATCTACGGTTAGCGCGCTGCATTATTGTTCATTCTTTATTCTTAAAAGAGAATTATGGTAATGCTGTGGAATGTTCAAATGGACATGCTCGAAGCCCGAATGAATTTGTTTATTTAAGCCCATGGAAAATGGCAGTTCCGTATGTCAGCATGGTTTAGCAAGTTATTTATCCCTTTTTAAGGCTTAGCAGCTGGAAGATCATGACACTCAAACTGTCCTTTAGCCAAATGACACTCCGGTGTCCAATGGCGGACCCAGAATTTTCACGGTAGGGTGCGAACTTAAGTAAGACATAATTCTGCTGACTCGTGACTAACTAACTAACTCATTACTAACTATTCTACTTCTACGTAATCCATACAATTCTACATACTAACATACAACAATCTAACACTTACACATAATCACAAATATTATTGATTATACCAAAATTTATTACATGTATATACACACTATATATATAACAGGTTCCTAAAAATTTTGAGGGTGCAATCGTACCCCACGCTTCTATAGTAGCTAAGCCACTGCCGGTGCCAAACCGGTTAGCTGTCAGCAGGGCGCTCTTGTTTTCCAGCGTCCAAGAAACTTACATGTATACAGTGATTTGTTACCATTCTTGATACGTCATTCTTAAAAAGTTACATGCACGAGTGATTTGGTCATTTTGGGAAAATAGACTTGGTCAACCTAGCCAGAGTAGCACTTAATGTGACACATAAAAAATTGAGAAAATTGTACTGCAGGTCTCTGAACTTGAAGGTTATACTATTTAGCTCATTGAGTTTGTATTTAACTTTCTTAGCCCCTAAACTTGCGAGATTGTGCCACTTAGCTTCCTGAACTTACATTTTACTTTTCTCAACCCCCGAACTTCCGAGGTTGTACCACTTAGGTCCGGAGCTCCTTGAACTCATGTTGAAGCGAAGTTCGTCGGATGCGATACTGGCGACTTCGTTCCCTTTGAGTCTGGTGGACTCATCACCGCCCCGTTACGGCTGTGTTCATCGTCCCCATCACCTCACACCGACAAAAAACAGATTCTTCATGCCCGGGAACGCACTGTGCTCGCGTCTTCGTCGGAGCTCTACCGTCGCAGCTTGTCACCGCCCTCGCCCTTGCCTCCTCTGAGTCGGCCCTGAGAGAGGGAGAGAGAGAAGTATATTCCTAGTGTTAGAGCAGAAGCTACTCACCCTGCACAAAGTTCATTTGGTCGTTTGCTAACAGAAAAGGCTGAGCCGGCGAATCACTATGAAAGAAGTACTTCACTTCAGCGCAAGTTCAGTGGGCTAAGTGGCACAACCTCAGAAGTTCAGGGGGCTGAGAAAGTAAAATACAAGTTCAGAGATCTAAGTGGCACAACCTCGCAAGTTCAGAGAGCTAAAATACAATTTTCTATATAAAAAAGTTGACTTACCAATAGCACATTCACAATTATGCAAATTTTAGTGGGGTTTTTAGCAATATGTTGTTCACTAGTGGCATTTAAAAAACAAAGAAATAAAGAAATGACAACCATGTACAAACTCCCTCCGGTCACAAAAGGAAGTCGCCCTAGAATGTGTGCAATCAAATCGTGTCAATTTTGACTAAATATACTATCTAAAAGATGTAGTTTGGATACACGAAAATGGTACAAGTAAATTTATCATGAAAAAATATTTTCATAGCATTATACTTCTGTAACATCCTAAAATCTGAACTTCGGGAATATGTATTATAAATGCATAAGGAAAAAAAATACTCTGACTATTTTGCATATGAAAATATACACCTATTTGAATTTGACTTTTGATTTAAAAACAAAACATGAAATACAACCAAACATGTACTCAAAAGAGATTAGATAATAAAAAGTAAAAATATTAAATGAGAGAATTATTTTGGGCATAATTTCCCGGGGATAATTCACCAAAACATTTATGTGAAAAATTTGTTAGGAAAAACAAATACAAAAGCATAAGAACAGAAAATTGTATGAATTTTAGAGAAATTCACAGAAGGTAAAAACTTTTTAAAAATTTACAGGAGAAACTATATTAGGTTACAAGCTCCCACAAAAATTTTAATTAAATTTAGACTTTGTTTGATTAGTAAATAAATTTGGCCAATAAATCAGCCAAAATACAAAACCTAATTCACTCTCTCACCTCTCGCTAGCAAGTGGGCCCCGCCTGTGGGAGCTGTTGGACCGAAAAGGCGACTAGAGGGGGGGTGAATAGGAGCATGATCTCTTATTCACCTTGATCGAATTCAATACGATTTTCACTCCAATAGCTATAAAAGCTATGAAGATCAATATACAAGCACAGTGTAAGACTTGTATTGAATCCAATCAAAACCCCGAAGCAAATAGACCAAAAACACAAAAACTCAAAACCTAAAAGAGTTGGGCGGTCTGACCTCTAACTAGAAATTGGTCTAACCTCTCAATACATGGTGGTCAGACCTCCAGGCCAATGAACAGTGAAATCAGCCCGAAAACCAAAAATTCAAATCGATCTAACTTTTGATTCGTAAGGCCAAACCTTACCAAATTTGAGACACACCTTCTCTAAGATATTGGGAACCTATTCCAATCAAGGATCGCATAGATCCATGCCAAAGTTCCTATCTTTTTCAGTTTGAATGAAGAGTGCTCAAAAACCGAGTCAAAATCGAAATATGATCTAAAGACTTGCTCGTGGGTGATTGATGATCAAAATGATTCTAGATGGGTTCCCACATGTCACATCAAGTTAGATCAAGTCAAGAACCCAAACAAAAACTCGCGGATCAAAGAAAGACTCAAAATCACCAAATAGAGAGAAAGAAAGCAAATGAACTCATCTTTGAGAGAACTTTCTTTGGATTGATTTGATATGGTATTGATTTACAGCCACTCCATCAATAGAGGACAAAGACTCAATACATAAGTATGAAATCAAATCCAACTCTCTAGAACCCTAACCTCCAACTATCCTTCCCTAAGCACAAAAGCAAAACTAGGGTTTACAATGTCATGAAAGGGTTGAGGGGGTGCAGCCATCTCCCTCCTCTATTTATAGTAGAGGCTTCGACCTTCTAGAAGCAAAATTTTAATGGGCTCTCGTTAAGGCCCATACACAAACAGGTCACACACGTACGCATTTTAAAGCGCCGTCTTCATCTCCTCTTGACCTAATCCGCTTCTCCTTGCGCCATCTTGCGCCGCGGGTTAGCAAAAGGTCACCAAGGCGGTATTTAGGTAAAATTACTAAAATACCCCTTCTCGATCTTTTTGCAAAGACCGAGTCCCATCTTCGTGAAGCACTCCTCATGCTTCGCCACATGTAGGTTGATCAACGGCTCTCATCATATCGGCAAGTCTCTCCCATCCGGCTCCCACGGAGACCACAATGGCACTTGCACCGACCCCCGCACCGCTTGATCCAACCCGTTGTACCGAACTGCACGTTCGGTCATCCTTGTCCTTTTTGCGCCATGCTTGAATCCATTGACCTCACCCGGCATCCCCGATCGTTCTGGACCTTAGCTCTCCAAGCTTAGTCCCGATCATCCTTGCCGTTGACTGTCATTAACCTTCAAGCAACCTGCACAACAATAGACCAAGAAATCGTTTCTAGAAACAAGTTCTTCGCAACTTGACCCACGTTAGTCAAAACATGCATCATGCAACACATATGCCATGAAACCCATGAACTTGACCTAACCAAGCAATCATCGCCACCAGTTGGCCGATGAGACAAGTGAAAACCGGTCAGACCGCCACATTGGCCGGTCTGACCGCCCAGCTGGGACTTAGCCAAATTTCCTCCCTAGAAATCCGAAACCTACTGGAATTTTCAAACCAATAGAACTTTTGCCTGGAAGCTCCAAAAAATATGAGACCAAGAGTAGTAGAAACTAATCTCTTGCCTACACCCTCTATTTTTGGCCCAGCTCCAAAATCCAAAATCTCATAAAAGCCGGTCTGACCGCCCCCTTGGCCGATCAGACCGCCACCTGGACCGGTCAGACCGCCACTTGCCTGACAGCAGTTTGAACTTCGCCGAAAACACGTGAATCGACAAATCTTAAACGACATTGCCAATTGTAACATCATCCTAAGATCTCAGGCATATCCCCATGATATCCACAAGAGCCTTTGTCCACCATGCTTCGCCGAGTGCCAGCACACGCTCGTGAGCGCGTCGCCGCACTCCCGCGATTTCGCCTCGCCACCCACCGTTTTCCCACCGGCCAACTGTCCTCGTCACCCCACGCCCATCCCGTGTCCTCTCGTCACCCATCCCTGCCCGGAGTCACCTCGGCACCTTTGAGAGCTCCGCTGCCCTTGCTCGCGGTCAACCTCCTCTCCCTCGCTCTACTCCGCCCCTCTAGCTATAAAAGGCTACCCCGAGCTTCGTTTCATCTTTTCCTCACCAATGCGCACCTCCTCTCCCATTTTCTCCTCCCCACTCAAGCTCAAACACGAGTAGAGCTCGCACTCCATTTATGTCGTGCACCACCACCACCGTTCCGGCCAACCCAGAGGGTTCCTCTTCACTCTGATAATGTCATATCACGTTCCAAAGTTTCCTGATCTTTTCCCCACACTCGATTTTACGTTTGATCCACAAGAAACGCTGAATTCGAGCTTCTTCCTCGTCTCCGGTCATTTCTACCACCTCAGTCGCCGCCGGAGCTTCGCTGCACTTTGAGCCAATTCCTTGCACTAGGAGCATCACCAGAGCATCTTCAAGCTTCCTCGACCATTGGACGACGTTCATCCTCGGCCGAACTCCTTCTCCATGTGAAGCCCTTCGTGCAGCCGCTGAACTTCATCACCGAGCTATCTCCGGCCATCTCCATCCTTCCTCCTTGATCTGGTATACTTCTGGTAGCATGTAGATGCTTATGCGCGCGTTGTTTAGATGGAAGCATTATTCGTTTATGCTTTGGCTCATTGCCATAGCAACGCCGCCGCTCAACTCTGGCGTGCCACTGCTACCGACCGTCTCAGCCCTCGTTGTTGGTGCCAAAAGGTGCACAAGCGTGCGGGGAACCTATTTTGGGTACTCTCCGGTACCGTCGAGCACCACCGCGCCGGCGACAAGTGCGGGTGCGAGCGACATCGCGCTGCTCTACGCTATCTGAACAAGACATGCACTGTGGCAAGGTCATTAAGACCAAATCCCGGTTGGATTAGGACAAAGCAGTCATTAGCATTAATTAAATGACCACTTGAGTCGCTGACATGCGGGACCGAGCTAATAGATTAAAGAAAAATCAAAATGAATCGTTATTCACTGATGAGACACTAGCATGCTGTCCCCACGACTTTAAGTGCATAGTGAACTCTGATCCATGGACCAGTGGATCGAGCGCATGGACTTTAGTCCATACACTATTCTTGTTAACCGAGTCACTTTCAAGTGGACCCCACTTGTCAGGGTTAATAAGAAAATCATAAGAAAAAAAAATGGAAAATACGATTTTAGTTTTGAGGAGAATACGCTTTCTTACTGGAAAGCGTAAACCTTAATAGTGCATACGCAAGATTACACTTTTCTCTGTTGGAAAGCGTATTTCTCATTTTCTTTGGATTTTCTAAACCGAATAGAATTCAAATCTTAATAACTTTCGCATAAAAACTCCAAATTAAATTATTTTTATTTCTAGATTCATATAAAATCATGAACTTTCAAAATATGTAAAAATATATGATTTTGGTCACTTCTAAATTTATTGGTGTTATTTAATTTGTTTCTGGATTTTTTTAATTAGACGTCGATTACTCGAGTGCTTATTTCGATGACCATCCAACCACATATCCAGGACAACAAGAGCAAGGCAAGCACCTCCTTTGATCATATTGATCCCAGTATTTTACTTATTGTACTTTGTTTTGTAAAATCTATTATGCATGCGTGTATGTTTGTATGAAAATGCTATGATTGGGAAATCGGTAGTTGTAATCCTATTTACTGCATATATCTCCTTAGAATATTGATCCCTTACTGTTGTGGCCATTAGAATATGGGTTAGATAGTATATAATGTCATTTGAGAATTTTTGACTGTAATCATCGCACAACTGCTACTAGCACAATAGATGTTCCGAAAAATTGATAAAAGGACTATGTTTATTGTGAATTTGGGATATTTTAAAAAATGTCCAAAGGGGGCACCTCTGTTATTTTGTATGAAAATAAAATAAAAAATTTAGTTTTTAGACACGGGCGAATTATATTATATTCTAAGAAAGTGAGGATTGTAACTCATTAGTAGATATGGTGGAGATCCTCGCCCGGGTCAGTTAAGGACTGAAGCCGGAGCAACTCCGGGACTAAGACCTAATCGTACAACCGTATGTGCTAGTATGAGATAGTCGTAGCTAACTAAGTTATCGAAAATTAGCCTTGCATGATGAGTAGGTAGGAAACGTGCGAGCAATTTCAATTGTCGACACAACTGCGAATGCCTCACTTGACGGAGGGTATCTAGAGGGTATCTAGGTGAGTGAGTAGACATTCGTTGGGCTAGTGCAAGGTTAGGGCTAAATGATGTAAAGGCTACGTCGCGAGCTCTAGACTGCTTACCTACGGCATTGAGCAGTGATATAGAGAATTCCAAGCTAATTGGAATATTTGTGTATTATGGGTAAAGTTGTACACCTGAGCGTGCTTAGTACAGCTGGTATGGTGGTAGCTTTGTTTTTCAAAAACTATTTTGTCACAAAACATGGGCAATGACTTGGGGTTTTATTTTGTTGAGATTAACTGTCATATCTATGGCTGAACATAAAATGTGTCTCGCAGCCGAGGAGGGTTGCGAGTTGTTGTTATACTTCTTGTTGTGCTCGTAACCGAGCAGGGTTACGAGATGCTGTTGTTATTTGTTCAATTCTTTACTTACTATCCTGTACATATTTAAACTGCTCTTTCAAATTCTGTTGCAAAGTACTACTTATGAATACTGCAAATAAAAAAGGCTTTAAGCAAAATAATTGGTAGGGTAGAGCCTCAACCTTTGATAACCTTTATTTAATATAATTTTGCGATATACTACAAATCTTGCCGAGTACACAAGTACTCAATCTTGCTAATATTGTTGTTCAGAGATCGAGGATGAGCCGACGCTAGATGACACGTTCTTCACACCCAAAACCGGAGCGTTCAGTGACGGGTCTACCTAGGTCTTGTTCCTTATCAGTTGCCTGCGGGATTGGATGGGCATGCCGCTGGAATGTTGCTACTTCTATCATTTCTTCCGCTGCAATATTTTTACTCTGAAGACTGCTTTTATTTGGCCGGTCGGCTGTTGATGTAATCACTTGTAATAGCTTAAGTAAGTACCCATCTTTTACTTTTGTATGTGATTGTATGGATGTAAATACCAAATATTGTGAATGTGTATGCTAATCACTGATCATGGCACTAGTACAATATACACATAGGGTCTTCGGGTACTCCACGCCCAAGGTCTGACAACTTTTATAAATTTTTAAAAATTTGATGATATATTTTAGTGTCAAAGTGACGTATCGTTGGCTTTGAAAAATAAAAAACAACCTACTTTTTTATAACTGGTGGGAGTTGTACGAACTTTTTTTTTATTAATTAACATTTTTTTGAATTTTATTTTAAAGTTAACCCCCGGCGTACTTTATTTTCAATTCTGACCCTTTTGGTCACGCCACGGGTGATGGCGTGACCAAATAACACTGTCACGCCACTTCTAGTGGCGTGACAAGAGTTTGATCAGAAATGGGCTGGCGTGACAGTGTTGTTTTGTCACGCCACGGGTGATAGCGTGACCAAATAACATTGTCACGCCACTTCCAGTGGCGTGACAAGAGTTTGATAAGAAATGGGCTGGCGTGACAGTGTTGTTTTGTCACGCCACGGGTGGTAGCGTGACCAAAGAGGTCAGAATTGAAAATAAAGTGTGTTGGGAGTTAACTTTAAAATAAGATTAAAAAAGATTAATTAATAAAAAAAATTCGAGTTGTACGTGGTAGGCCTACAAGCTACAAGACTAATCCCAAAGCTACAACAATAGCTGAGCCAAGTTGGGGAGCAGTGCCACCGAATTGGACGTTTACCAAGTTGGGTGGGTTGGTGGGGGGGCGCTACCAAGTGAGTTAAACATCCAGCATTATATACAGAGACACTTCTGAGTTCTTTTTTACCACAACTTCTGAGTTATGCCTGAGGGGTTCCCAGGGAGAGAGATCGGAGCAGTGTTATTATAAGAGTCAAGCGATGCTTAAGAATTTATTCTCCAGCTCCAGGTTGGCTTATCGAAGTGGGATATTGGGAATGCCCAATGAAGCAAATTTTGACAAAACAAATTAGCAGATGGGTTCATGAATCTGGGACTCCTTTTTTACGCATAGGCTTAAATGGAAGAGAAAACAGAAGGCAATTGGGCCGAAGAAGTAAACTCAAAGCCCAATGGGCCGACACCAGAGTTAGGGCCAGAGATAAAAGAAAGCGAACCAACGATCAGAGTAGCGCTTTCGGTCTGCTCTATCCTCGCCGTGCCGGAGTTCGCCGTGACGACGCTCTTGCCGTCGGCCTACGTACAGAAGGCCATCTACTTCAACCGCAACACCATCTTTAGTTACTACCGAATCCTATTTACTAGCGCTGAGCTGACGCGAGGAAACGGAAGAAGGGACCAAAAATGGTGGCAGGGGATTACGATTGAGTTTTCAGAAATGAGATTATACATAAATGGTTAAGACGTATTGGATAAAATGACACAATACAGTTAGGCAAACGAATTAAGGATCATATCGAGATGATGGAATCTGTTTGTGTATTGCACAGACAAGCACGTACGTATGCAGTCCAGATGCTTCGGTGTGTAGGCCTTATTTCGCCGCCGGTCTCTTTCCCCGGCTGGCCTTTTCATCTCCTCAGGCCGAGAATGCCGAGGAACAGCGAGATGTAGTTGTAGCTGAAGACATGTCTCAGCATCTCGATCTTGCTGTCGTCCCACGGCGGGTATCTGAACGCGAACTCGATAAGAAAGCTCCTCTTGAACACCGCCTTCTTGTTGCTGAACAGCTCGAACGAGTACTTGCCGTGGTACTGTCCGAATCCGCTAGCCCCGACGCCACCGAACGGGATGCTTTCCACGGCGTACTACAACACGACAGCAGTAAAAGGGACGAGAAAATTGCGTTGCGGTACATTTTGCCGCAGAAAAACGCGCAGGTCATTCATTCGCTCTGATAAAAATGAGGGCGCGCACGTGCATACCTGCACAACTGCGTCGTTGAATGTGATGCTCCCAGACGACGTTTCCTCTATAATCCGGCGTTTCAGCTTCTCGTTAGAGGTGAAGGCATACATCGCGAGCGGCTTCGGCTTCGATCTCAAGAACGCAATGCTATCTTCAATCTTCTTTACCTGCAAACAGACATAGCATCGGTTCAGATGCAGGAGATGTGTTTGGATCCAACAAGAAATGGTACAGCTGTTGTCTATGCGTACCGTGATGATCGGGAGTAGCGGGCCAAATATCTCCTCGGTCATGATGTCAGAATCGATCGGAGGATTTAGCAGTATGGTGGGTTCGATGCTCCTGCACCATTGGCATCATGGCATGAGGCACCAATTCAGTGTACAGGTATAGCCACAAGAAGTAGACATTGAAGGGAACCAAGGGCGGATCGAGCCCAGGACAACCTGGGCTTCAGCCCTGGATCTAGAACCTAAAGCCTATAGAGAAATTGCCAAAAATGTAGGAGACAGTGGGCTCATTCAAGGAAGGAGCTAGCCCGAACCCGGGACATGGCCCAAGTCTGCTCTGCCCCTGGGGTGAACAGTTTCGGAACTTACAAGGTCCTGGGGTCCATGTAACCACCGTGCACCACAGAAGCCGCCACCTTTTCATCCTCCAGATACTTGCTTAACCTATGGAAATGTTTTGCGTTCAGGATCCGGGCCATGCACTCTGGTGTAGAGATAAAGCTTTTGAGTGTTGATTGCAGTAGCTCAATCTTCAGAGAACAAAAAACAAGCGCACGAAGCAGAGTTGTAAGATGCGTATATGTCGTGTGATTTTACACTAGAACTCAGAATGAACCAGACCAGAATCGGTGCAAATTTCTCCTCGACCAGTATGTGATCGATAGCGATGCAAGCTTGACCAGCACAGGTTGACCATTTCCCTCCAACTATGCGATTCACTGCAACCTGTGTAATTGATGCATGGGATACAGTCTGTCTGCCCTACAATCTGAGTACTGTAGCAAACCGAAAACAGGCGAAGAACAGAGGATTACCTGTCTGTCCCTCTTACCATCCAACCAATCAACAATGCACGGGCATTTCGAGCCCAGTTCAAGCGCGACCGGGGTCAAGTGCTTCGCTGCTTTCGTCATGATAATGCGCCCTACACGGTTACTTCCTGAACAACACCAAGAAACGACCATCGGATATATGAATGCAAGAACGGCAAGTGCATATTTTGTCAATTTTCAATGACTACTTTGTTCAGAATTGACGTGATTTAGCAGGCCTGTAGTTACCAGTGAAAAGAACCTTGTCCCATCTGTGCTCCATGAGTTCCTCTCCTACTTCCGGGCCACCCAGGACGACCTTCACACTGCTGGCATCCAGGTACCTCGGTATGTTGGCAGCGAGAAACGCGGACGTGGACGGCGCGAGCTCGGAGGGCTTCAGAACCACGGCGTTGCCAGCCGCTAAGGCACCGGAGACTGGCTCTAGAGCTAAGGCTGAATACAGCGTACCGCCATTCCAAAACAAGGTGAGAACTGAATTGATCATGCAGAAGTGAACACAAGAGTGTGACAGTAAACTCAGTGAGTTTTTTTACTATGATCATAAACATAGTGTGAACATAATTAGATTCTTGATGAGAGGGCCGCGGTACCCATGTGGTCTAGTGGTAGAGCATAATGTTGTGGTTGTTGTCGTGAGTTTAAATCCTCACTCTCAACCATATGCCCAGTTCCTCACCAGTTTGAGCTACAGCTATCACAACTGATAGCTCTTGCACTAGTGCTTTTGCACTAAACATGTAATTCATTCAGGAAACTAACCACTCCATTTCATTGAATAGTTGCGATCTGAACATTTTGCTACGTAATATGTGCTATACTAGTACTAATGGGGAGAGAGTATTCTTTAATAACGCTAGTCCGCACCGGTACTACATCCTTCAGGATTATGGGCAAAAACAAATCAAATAGTGGTCAAATCACATCTATATTTCTAAGGGCATATGAATTTAAATAGCTCGAATACAAATCGATTGTTATAACAAATACAAATCCGAACTGAACATTTACTCAACTTCATTCACAACTGATAGCTCTTTCACTAGTGCTTTTGCACTAAACATGTAATTCATTCAGGAAACTAACCACTCCATTTCATTGAATAGTAGCGAGGTTCTGAACATTTTGCTACCTAATATGTGCTATACTAGTACTACTGGGGAGAGAGTATTCTTTAATAACGCTAGTCCGCACTGGTACTACATCCTTAAGGATTATGGGCAAAAATGAATCAAATAGTGGTCAAATCACATCTATATTTCTAAGGGCATATGGATTTAAATTTGCTCGAATACAAATCGATTATTATAACAAATACAAATGAGAACTGAACATCTACTTAACTCGGTCGGATTCGGATGATCGCATAACTTATGTAATGGCAAGCTATTCATGATAATCCTCATACATAGAAGAAATAATCATTGTAATCCATTGATTTACCTTAAAGAAATATGAGTTCACATTAAATTAGAAAACATTACCAACTAATTACAAATACTACAATAAAATATTTATATTGCTTTATCGAATTCGGATACTAATAGTTCGGATAAAAAAAACATTTCCGCTGCCAAATCTAAACCGTACGTGCATCCGTAGATACTTTACTTTGCTATGAAATTTCCTAAAGAATTCCACGTTCCAAATATAGGAATTGCTTTGTTTGCTGCAAAATGTTGAGTTTAATCATGTAACTTGGTTAGCTTCACATTAGTTTTTGGTTGTTCTATTTTTCACGTCGCCTATGTCAAAACGTGTTTGATTCACGTTGAAGATATGGCATGAAGTTTCCGTTTAGGATTGGTTGATTTCCATAATCTTCGTGATTTGATTTGTTGCTATCTTTAGCACAAAGCTTCCATGTACTTCTATGACAATAAAAGAAGAAAACGTGGAGGGGGGGGAAGTGAGCCTTCTAGGGGCACCAAAAATCTCATTGCGTCTTCGTGTTCGTGTGAGTTGTTTTGAGGTTGTGCCAACAAGTAGTATCAGAGCCTCGTTGCTCCCGTACCTGTGAGGATGTCGCAAGATGGCTCGAGGTCGCCTTAAGTCAAGTCACCAGGCGTCCCGGACCGCGATAACAAAGGCGCAAAAATGGCCATGGTCGGGCTGTATCGCGGGTGGTGAGGGAGTTGGAGGGCTCGGCGCAGTACCTGATGCTGACTTGAACCAACTACGGAGACTGGGCTCTCATGATGAAGGTCATGATGCAGCTGTGAGGCTTGTGGGATGCATTCGAGAACGACAACGCTGACTTCCATGAGGACCGCCTGGCGCTGGAGGTGATTCTTCGAGCAGTGCCACCAGAGATGCTTTCCACGCTCGTCATCAAGGAGAGCGCCAAGGAGGCATGGGATGCCATCAAAACCATGCGCATGGACATAGCACGCGTGCGCAAGACCAAGGCTTAGTCGCTCCGTAAGGAGTTCGAGAGCATGACGTTCCATGACGGCAAGTCGGTGGACGATTTTGCCATGAGGCTCACTGGGCTCATCAACAACCTCCACATCCTCGGTGACAAGATCAACGAGGAGAAGGCTATGCAGAAGTTTCTGCGTGTGGTACCGCCCAGGTACTCCCAAATAGCATTGTCCATTGAAACCCTTATGGACTTGGACACGTTGTCTGTGGAGGAACTGACCAGGTGACTCAAGGCCACTGAGGAGCGTCTTGACCTTGGCGACACGAGCGGCTTTGGGAGCCGCCTGCTCCTCACCAAGGAGGAATGGATCGCACACATGAAGAAGCGTGAGCAGGGTGAGAACTTCTCCGGCGGCGGAAAGCCAGCTGGTGATAAGCGCCGCTACAGGCGCCACGGAAAGGTCGGCGGCAAGGACGCCGCATCCAGCGGCGGAAAGGGCGGCGCATCTAATAGTGGAAAGGGAAAGTGCTACAACTGCGGCATCTACGGGCACTTTGCTCATGAATGCTGTAAACCGCGCCACGAGCGCAAGGAGGAGGCCAACCTGTCGCGTGCTCAAGAGGAGCAACCGGTGCTCCTCATGGCTGAGCACCATGTGCTTGTGCAAGCTACTAATGGCACATAGCAGGAAGCGGTCTTCCTCAACGAGGAGAAAGTGTTCCCGGTGGACGCTTGCAGTGACGTGTGGTACCTCGACACTTGCGCCAGTAACCACATGATCGGCAACCGGTTGATGCTCATGTCGCTCGATGAAGCGATGAAGGGCACCGTGAAGTTCGGCGATGAATCGGTGGTAGAGATCTACGGCAAAGACGCTGTGATGTTCCAGTGCAAGAACCAGGAGCATAGGGTGCTCGCTGAGGTGTACTTCATACCACGGTGCCTAAGCATCATTATCAGCCTCGGATAGCTCGACGAGAGCGACTACAAGATCGTCATCGAGGGTGGGAAGATGTGCATCTTCGATCGCGAGTGGCTGCTGCTGGCGTGAGTGTTGCGGTCCAAGAATAGGATATACACACTGGCCCTGAACGTGACCGCACTAGTGTGTCTGTTGGCAAAAGTAGACGACGTGGCGTGGCGTTGGCATGCGCGCTATGGCCACCTGCACTTTCGCGCGCTCCACGATCTCACCGCTAAGAAAATGGTGGATGGCGTGCCCATGATCAATCGCGTGGAGCAATTCTGCGACGGCTGCGCACTTGACAAGCAGCACTGGGCTCCGTTCCCTCAGGCTTCATCTTACCGTGCCGAGCGTGGACTGGAGCTGGTGCATGGTGATCTTTGTGGCCCCATCACACCTGCTACACCAGCGGTAACCGGATTTTTTGTTGATCGTGGATGATCACAGTAGGTACATGTGGGTGGAGATGCTGAGGACAAAGGACGAGGCGTTCAGGTTCTTTCACAAGATGAAGGCACTGGCTGAGAACGAACGCGATGTCAAGCTCAAGGCGTTCCACACAAATCGTGATGGGGAGTTCAACTCCATCGAGTTCGACTACTATTGCGATGAGTATGGGATCAAGCGGTACACCACCGCTCCCTACTCACCACAACAGAACGGAGTCATGGAGCGTCGGAACCAAACAATCGTCGAGATGGCGCGTAGCCTCTGAAAAGCATGCGCGTGCCGGCTGTGTTCTGGGGCGAGGCGGTGAAGACCGCCATGCACATACTGAATCGGGCGCCTATGTAGAGCCTCGACGGCATGATGCCATATGAGGCGTGGCACAAGCGGCGACCCAATGTGCGCTACCTCCGAACGTTTGGATGCGTTGCACACGTCAAGAAGGTCGGGCCCGACATTATGAAGCTATCGGACAGGTCAACGCCGATGGTATTCATCGGCTACGAGGAGGGTGCCAAGGCCTACCGCATATATGATCCCAAGACGTGCTAGCTGCACATCACCCGCGACGTTGTGTTCGAGGAGGAGAAGCAATGGGACTGGGAGGCGATGTCCATTAATCGTGCTCCCAGCGGCATGGACACGTTCACCGTCGAGTACACCACCGAGCATGTGGTAGGTGGCGTTCCAATGAATGGCGATGACGGCGCAACATCTACATCAGGTGCAAGTCCAGTGGCACCGCAAACGGCGGAGCCACACACAGCGGCCACTCCTCCAGCAGCTACACCGATTGGCATCAAGTGGGTTACCCTACCCATTGGTGCGTTGCACGACTCAGAGGGTGTGCCGCTGTGGTACCGGATGGTGTCCAATGTCTACGACACGACATTGGTCCACGACGACGACTACAGCAGCCTCTGCATGCTAGCCATCGAGGAGCCCACGAGCATCAAGCAGGCACTCTCGGAGGTGTGCTGGAGGCGTGCCATGGAGGATGAGATCGCTTCCATCCACGACAATGCCACATGGGAGCTCACCTCACTCCCGGCGGGACACCGAGCTATCGGGCTCAAGTGGGTCTTCAAGGTAAAGAAAGATCCAGAAGGTAATGTTGTCAAGCACAAAGCTCGCCTGGTTGCAAAAGGCTATGCACAGCGACAGGGGGTGGATTTCGAGGAGGTGTTTGCACCGGTGGCACGCATGGAGACGGTGCGCATGTTGATCGCTCTAGCAGCACACGGCGGCTGGGAAATCCACCACATGGACGTCAAATCGGCGTTCCTCAATGGTGAACTCACCGAAGAGGTGTATGTGTAGCAACCGACCGGCTTCGTCGATGACAAGCACGAGCACATGGTGATCAAGCTACGCAATGCGTTGTACAGTCTGCGGCAAGCATCGCGGGCTTGGAACTCCAAGCTGGACAGCTCGCTGGTGACACTCAGATTCAAATGCAACAAAATGGAGCATGCAGTGTACCGGAGGGAAAAGGGCACGACTTTCCTGCTCGTTGGGGTGTATGTTGACGACCTGATCATCACCGACTCAAGTGTCGATGACATCACCAAGTTCAAGGCCCAGATGATGAGCATGTTCAGCATGAGCGACCTCGACCTTCTGAGTTACTACCTCAGGATCGAGGTGAAGCAGGATACTGGCATGATCACTTTGTGCCAATGCGGCTACGCTTGCAAGGTGCTGGAGTCGGCGGGCATGGCTGGGTGCAATCCACGTGTGACACTGATGGAGAACCGGTTGAAGATGACCAAGAAGGACAACAACGCTGCGGTCGATGCCACTGAGTATCGCATCATTGTCGGGAGCCTACGCTACCTGGTGAACACCAGGCTCGACATTGCCTACGTTGTAGGCATTGTTAGTCGATACATGGAAGCGCCCACCTCACAACACATGGCGGCCGTGAAGCACATCCAGCGATACCTGAGCGGTACAGTTGGCTACGGATGCTGCAAAAAGCGACGTGGTGCATTGGAGCCCGAGCTGGTGGGCTACAGCGACAGCTACCTCGCCTGCGATGTGGACGATCGCAAGAGCACCTCGAGAATGGCGTTCTTCCTGGGTGCTAGTCTGATCACATGGGCATCACAGAAATAGAAGATTATCGTGCTCTTATCCTGTTAGGTGGTGTATATCGCGGCGGCCACAGCGGCGTGCCAGGGGATGTGGCTCAGCAGGCTACTCGGTGAACTGACGTGCGAGAAGCCGAAGAGGGTCAAGCTGATGGTGGATAACAAGTCTGTGATTGCGTTGTGCAAAAACTCGGTGCACCACGACCACAGCAAACACATCGACACGAGGTACCACTTCATTCGTGAATGTGTTGAGGACAAAAAGGTTGACGTTGAGCACGTGAGCACTGACGGCCAGCTCGCCGACATATTGACAAAAGCCCTTGGTCGTTTCAAGGTCATGGAGATGAGGCAGAAGCTTGGTGTGATGGAAGTAAAGTCCAGGAGCCATGATTAAGGGGGTGATTTGTTGAGTTTAATCATGTAACTTGGTTAGCTTCACATTAGTTTTTGGTTGTTCTGTTTTTCACGCCGCCTACGTCAAAACGTGTTTGATTCACGTTGAAGATATGTCATGAAGTTTCCGTTTGGTGGTTTCCTTATCTCTGAATTAGTTTCCATAATATCTGATCCGTGATTAGCACGATTGAGGATAGGATTGGTTTATTTCCATAATCTTCGTGATTTGATTTGTTGCTATCTTTAGCACAAAGCTTCCATGTACTTCTATGACAATAAAAGAAGAAAACACCTGGGGGGAGAAAAGTGAGTCTTCGAGGGACACAAAAAATCTCATTGCGTCTTCGTGTTCATGTGAGTTGTTTTGAGGTTGTGCCAACACAAAATTCCTATGTAATCTGTTGGACCATGTTAGCGACTAGGGGCGGGGATGGGCGTGAATAGGAGCCCACTTTCTCCCTTCTGGAATTCTAGTTCTTTCTCTCTAATAGTTATGTGAAACTATGAAGATCAAAATCTAAGGATCACAACATAAGACTTGAACTGAAAACAAGAAGATTCAACCCACATAAGACTTGAACTGAAAACAAGAAGATTCAACCCTCAATCCCCCTCGGTCGATTTGACCACCATGTAGGGGCGGTCTCACCTCTCCTCAACTGACAGAAAAAGCAACACGATTTTGGATCCACAAAATGATCCAACTTTTGATCTTCCAAATCACATGAGATTTCAGACCCATCTCAATAAGCAGGTCAGGAACCTACTCTAATCAAAGATCGAGACAATCATATCCAAGATTTCATGAATTTCTTGTTTGAGTGCAAGAGGGCTCAAAACCGGGTGAAAACCAAAACTTGGTTCAAAGACTTGCTTGTGGATGAAAGATAGTCAAGATGACCTTAAATCAACTTCTAAAGGTCCTAGCAAGCTAGATCATAGCAAAATATCAAGGCAAAACCCCTAAAATACAAGAACCCAAAATCTCAAAGGAGGGCAAGAACAAGAGACAAATCACCCTTGCACACATTTGATTGGATTGATACTGAGGAATTGAGGATTTACAGCCACAACATCATGGAGGACAAAAGCTCACTCATGAGCACTCAATCTCATAAGTTTTCTCTCAATACATCTCTCAAACCCTAATCTCCTCTACTCTCTCCACTTTCCCCCAAATCTCAAATTAGGGCTTCCTAGGCTTGGTTAGTGTGCAAATTCTGCACCACCCCTTATATAGTAGAGGCTAGGTTTAGAGAGAAACCCTAACAAGCACCCGTTAATCCCACACACAAATGGGGCCCTCAGACACGCACGCTAATCAAAGCGGATGACGATCCGGTGCTCCCGAATCCATCTCTTCGTGATCGTGTCCTCCTCATGACCTAAAGCGCTTCTCTTTTGTGCCGTCATGCACCACGGTTTCTCCAAGGTCACCAACCCGGTATTTTGGCAAGATATCAAAATACCCCTTCTTGATCCTTCCATCATAGACCTAATCCAATCTTGTAAAGAAGTCCCATACTTCATCACGCGTAGGTTCATTAATGGTTTTCCTCATGTCGGCAAGTCTCTCCCATCCGGTTCCCACCGGACTGCCTCAACACTTGCACTAGCTCAAGCCACTTTATGCAACCTGTTGCACCAAACTTCACGTTATTGTCCATCTTGCTCCCTACTTGAGTACAATCACTTCACCCGGTATCCTTGATCATTCTGAACCTTGATTGCACCAAACCAAGTCTCGATCATCCTCGTCATTGACTGTAGTTGACTCCAAGCTTCCTGCATAACAATAGACAAAGAAATCGATTCCGAGCGCAAGTTCTTCGCAACTTGACACATGTTAGCCAAAACATGCATCATGCAACACATATGTAGCATTTTTCCATGACCCTAGGTCAATTCCCAAAATTCAGCACAGCTCACTGTGAATTGAACCGCCAGGGCCGATCTATCGCATCCACCAGGGCGGTCTAACTGCGTCGGATGGTAACAGCCTAACAGGGCATCGATCTGACCTCCGTGTAGTTGCCAGTCAAGCATCTTCCCAAAATTAGAAAACACCCTTTTGGACTTTTCAGTTATCTATTTTCGCATTTAGTTTTCATTTTCAATAGCATCTGGTGCTAGAGCTATCCAAATGGATCGTGCCGACCGAGCTAGTCCGTAGCACGAGATTGTTGGCTTGGCCTAGGCACAGCACGACATGGCCCGACTAGGCACGCCGTGCCAGTCGGCCGGCCTGAGGGAGGGTGCACACTTACGGTTGTTGGGCCGGGTTAGGCACGCCTGAGCACAGCACGACATGGCATGTCGACACGTTTAGGCATGGTTAGCATGTTTAGGCACACGTAACAGTCGAAAATTTGAATTCTTTTTATCGTTTTTAGCCATTCAAAGGTTTAAAACTACAAACAAAAAAAAATCCAATTTTTTAATACAAATAGCCACCATACCTCCTCATTTAGAACCCATCCATTCCTCAATCTCTACTGCGAATTTTATTGTGCAAATTTAGATTCCTTGTGTGATAATTTCGCAAAATTCAAAAAAATTGTGTGAAATATTCAAAAATTTGAAATCCAGCAGCAACTTAGGAAAAGAAGTACAATACTATTTTTGTATAATTTATTATTATTATTTGTTATACTAAGATGAAATAAATAATACTGTAATTTTCGATTTGCAGTTTTCGTTATGGAAAATTATGATAGTTTTGCTATTGGTGATTACAGAATTTCACCGGAGGATCTTACACCCTTCGAGAATCTTGATGTCTCAAACCAACCGCAAGAGCAACTAGGAATACCATCATTAGGCTCTGTGGTAGCATCTACGTCTGCAATCACCAAAGCAAGGAGATCCAGGTCGAGTACATCGAGAGTCTGGGATGATTTTGATAAGACAACCAAGCTGGACACACAAGGAGTTTAGGTAAGATATGTTGTTTGTAAAATTTGTAAACTTGAATTGTCTGCAAAGTCTCCAAGTGGAACAGGCACTTGCTTAGGTGTGCTGCAAGATATAAAGCAAGGCAAGGATTGGCTATGAGGTAGATGCAGCTGTAGTATAGCCCCGACGGTATGGTATGTAGCTAGGACTATAGTCCTGAGGTAGCTCGTGAATCTCTTTGCCATTTAATTGCTTCGGAGGATTTACCTTTAAACTTTGGGGTGTCTAAATCTTTTTGAAAATTATATAAGGACTGAGCATAATCTTAGATTTTATACCGTTTGTAGACAGACAATGACCAGGGATCTAGTGAAATATTATAATGAATGTCATGATAAATTAAAAGAACTATTTAGTACATATACATTTTCGGTGGCTTTGACCTCGGACATATGGAGTGATTGGGTTAGGGAGGATTATCTTGGTGTAGTTGCTCATTATGTTAATGACAATTGGGAATGGGAAAAGAATTATAGGGTTCAAACTAATTGATGTAGCACACACGGGTGATACTATTGCGGACTGTATTATCAAAGTTGTGGAAGACTTTGGTCTTACAAATAAAATGTTTTTAATAATTTTAGACAATGACGCCACAAACTCTAGGGCAATGGATATTCTAACTCCATTATTTACTACATACGTTGAATCATTCTTGCTACATCAGTAATGTGTCTGCCATATTATTAATCTTATAGTTAAATATGGTTTGAAGAGGTTAGAGCCATATATTAAAGCTTTCTGCGATGCGATATCTTCCTTAAATCATTCTGATAAACGAATAGCAGCATATACGAACTTTTGTAGAGCAATGGATGTACATCCAAGAAAATTTGGTTTGGACATGCCGGTAAGATGGAACTCCACTTGATGCTTAAGAGCCTTTTACCATATAAGAGGATTTTTTGTTTTTATTCGAACGTACTATCACAGAACTAACGGTAGTGCACTATTGACTTAGCAGTCTTTGTATGTTGCTGAGAAGTTACTTCAGTTTTTGGATTTTTTTTTATGATTCCACTGTTGCTTTATCCAATGTGTATTATCCTATATCTCCTATAATTGTGCATAGTATTCTAGAAATTAAGAGTCACTTGAAGGCTTATGAAAATGAAATAGTCTCACGAGCGACTATCGTTGCTATGAAAACTAAATGCTTGAAATATTGGAAAAAAAGCCCAATCATATATCCATTTGCATTTATTTTAGATCCTAGAGCTAAAATTCAATGATTTGCTAATGTTGTTCAACTTATCAATAATACTACAAGCCTAGACTATTCTAACTATTTTATAGATGTTCGTGTTAAATTTTCTAAGATTTATCAAAAGTATGAACATAAATTTCAAGGAGTTCGCTCGCAACAACCTCTGTTACCACCCACCACATGTAAGAAAAATATGTGGGGCCAAATTTGGGGTGCAAGTTCTTCCTCCAGGTCCAGGGGTTCAAATTCTACAATGGCACCTTCAAAAACAAGACAAATCCCCTACCCAAGAAGTGGAGAACTATCTGCCTATCTAGACAACGATACGGTGGATTACCACACAGATGTCTTCAAAATTTTGCAATGGTCGCATGACCAATTGACCATAAGGTGAAATATCTCGTGCCATCCATATTAGCACGTGATGTGTTAAATATTCATGTCTCCACGGTTTCCTCCGAGTCTGCTTTCAGTCTTTCTGGAAGAATATTGGAGGAGAGAAGAATAAATCTCACAAATGAGATGATGGATATACTTCTAACCAAGGTAGTCAGAGTCGAGATCCCGAGTCGGATCGATTTGCCTCCAGTAGGATCAGATCGTAATGTCGAATCGTAGAATCGGCGATTCTCTGGTTTTGTAAAAATACACATATTTAACATCTATACTATAAGTTTGTATGATTGTTATATGGTTTACCACTTGCATGTTCCTTAAAAGTAGCTAGACATACTCGGGAATAAAAATAGCTTATCATTATCAAGCTCAAGATTGCTCATGCCATAATATAGATATTTGTACTAGCATTACCACAATCGATACAATATTTTGCATGCTCTTTGTTTATTTATAGTTTCATTCTCGAAATTAATATCAACAAATTTTGCTCTAAAACAAAATATCGACAAAGCACGGCCTCTAAAAAAATTGCCCTAAGTCTCTACGAGTAGGATCGACAGATGAGATTTGGATCGACAGTGTCATGGGTTCAGAGAACCGTAAGACTCTAAGAGTAGGATCGCGATCCTACCTACCTTGAGTAGGATCGGATCGGCGATAAGACTTGGATCGACAGTTGTCGTGGGTTAAATGAGAGTCGTAAGACTTTAAGACTTGGATCGCGATCCTAACTACCTTGCTTCTAACTGTGAAAGACTGGAAACAAGTTGATGCATGAGCACAATATTTTGTAGATAATCTAGAGTTGGTGGACATGTTCAAAAAGTTGTACCTAGACAACGACACTTAGAATAAAGATGTATGCAGAGCTATAGGTTGTACTCTTTTTCCTTTGCCAAGGTTTTCTCATATTGAGTTTTTACTTGACAAATGTTTTAACAAGGTAGCCATGTAAACATTAATAAAACTCTTTATTACATGTTTAATATATATGTCTCTTTTATGGGTATAGAACTCGTATTTTACAATTTCAATATGTATTTTTGAATTCTACATGCTACACGGGCTATGCCGGGCCGGTTGTCCATTTGGACAGGTCTACATAGTGCAAACATATCCTCAAACACTCCTACATAAGTGTTTGATGTCCATTTTTCCAAAGCTGCACTACTGCTACTCGACGGGTCAAATCGCTCGGGCATGGCCGGTCAGACCACCCTCATGGCCGATCAGACCATCTATCTCCTAACAGCAAGCCAACTATTGCAAAACAAAGAGCTAACTCTCCAAACTTTTCGATAACGGTGTCAATTGTTTATCACATAGACTAGAATAAAACCACATGGTCTCTACATAATCCTCATGTTCCAAATGAGCCCTTAGTGGAGGCATCAGTAGTTTAATATCCTGCCTTCCTTTTTATTGTCCACATCCAAGCCTTCTTTGTATGCGCATCCGTAGCTAGAATTCGGTTGGATATCAAATTGTGTACCGTACACATGCTTAACTACGGTTAAGGATGCAGTTGTGGCCATCTATGCCTAGCCTAGCCTAAGGATTCAATTCGAACTTTCTAGTGTTCTTGTGGCAAAATAATGGGCTATATTTAGGCGGTTGTCAGGAATTCCACCACATTTGTTCCTGTCACTTTGTCAGTGGCTTGATACCTATTTCGAGCGGGTCACTAATTAATGGGACTCATTGTCAATCGACAAGACAGAGAATTTATTACCATGATGCGATCTCTATTCGAAATGATAAGCACTAGCACGCACTTAATAGCCGCTGTTTTCGGTTTAACATTCATTATAGGTTCATCGCAAAGATAAAACAAGCAGGGTAAAATTCTTGAAGAACCGGCAAAAACACGTTTTCTGAAGAGAGCACTAGAGCAAAGAAGTCAGTGTCACCTAATGGGAAGTTCCAGCAGGAGAATACGAGCACGACGCCGAGCGGCTCCGGCACCACCAGCGCAGTCGCCGGAAAAGCAACCAACGGCGCATGAGCCTACACTCACCAAAACAAGAAGGCACAGCAAAAGCATCAGCCTAAGCAGTTACAGAAACAGATTGCATGCAGCTGTTGCGAGAGCTTGCCTTTTCGGGAGCTGCCCATTTCTTGAGATTTTGCAGCGTGTACTTGACGGACTTGACAAGAACCCCAAGCTGAAGACGAGCAAAACAAACAACTTTACCAAATGGATACAACGTACACAGACAAACCATAGACCAACTAACTGAATTAAGCGTGTCACTACAGATTAACAATACCGCACCTCGTCCCTGAAGGTTTCGACGCGGTGCTTGCCGAGGTCCTCGCGGAGCGCGTCGAAGATCTCCTCCTCCTTTTCAGTCAAGAGCCTTACGAGCGCCTTGAGCTGCGACTGCCTCCACGCCAAATCCTTGGTCCTGCCGCTCTCGTACACCTCTCTCAGGCTGCTCACCAAGCTGCCGAAGCCAAGGTGCGTCTCTTCCCTGGTTCCCATGGAGGCAGAGGATCTAGCTCTCAAAGTGCTCGCGGAAGTTGATTGCCGCCGGGTTAGCAGGTAGCTTTGCTAGCTTGCTGACGGACGCGCACGGCACGTGTGTTAAATACCGTACCGAAAGCTACCTGCTGACGGACGCGCACGGCACGTGTGTTAAATAGCGTACCGGCCAGGCCGTGGCAGTGTAGTTTGGAGCTGTGCATGGTTCATCAATGGAGTGGGGCAGGAACGGAATCGAGTGGTTCTTGGTCACTGCCTCACTGGAGGAACGTGGATACAGTTGATGCGCGCTGCTGGATCTACATCTCGTATCCACGCTACGCATCTTCGGAACCGTCTGGCAGTGACTAGTAGTAAAGTTTCTATTATCAGCGAGTCAAAGGTGAGTGAGAGCATGTACAATATAGATGTTTAGAGAAGTATTTAGTTAAAAAAAAACTGATTTTTCTTACAACGTAGAACAGATAAAATGCTTATTTTATAGCATCGATGTTTGATTAGGCACCGGTACTTAAAAGGTGCTTATGTATGTGATTATATATAATTAATAGATAATGCAATCATCTAACTACCTATAAAACATATGCTTGTATTGGAGAAAATAACTTTTATATAGGTATTTGATAACGTAGTTACATTCTTTTTCTTTAACCATGCGTATATAAGTATCTCATATTGTACGCTCTAAAGGTGTCACCAAGTTCCGGGCGTTAAGTTTACCACGGCACCCTAAAGCCTCACCCTCGCTTTTCATCGTAAAGTATCTTCCTGCTAATCCAGCTGGTTAGCTGTTTTAATTAAGAGTCGGCGAGTACGTGTACCTTGAGAAATTACGACGAGATGATAGAGGATATGACTTCCGAGTTCCGACCTTCCCTTATGTTCGACTGGTGGTTAAATGTTGTTATTTGGTTTAGCGTGCAACCCGTGTCCGTGCCCCGTTGCCGTTGGCTGCAGCGCTGCACTGGTGATTCCGTGGAGCCGTGGAGGTTTACGGCGGCAACGTGGCCAGGACCTCGGTACTTTGTCACGTAGCCCGCGTGAGGAACCAATCTATCCGACATCGTACAGAACCGCGCGGCGCCCGCTATGCCTCCCCCACGTGGAACGGGAACGCGCGCGCGGCGCCGAGAAGGTCAGGGAACAGCGCGAGCCGCTCCCTCGTGCGCTCCCTCTCGGCTCTCGGCATCTATCAATCCTATCAGAACACATCGGTCTACAGAAAAGTGAAGAGCTGAGGCGGTGATAGCGATGATGAAGGTATTGTCGTACGGTTCGTCAGAGCTATTAAAGAGAAAGTCTAGTACTGAAGAAGTCAAGGACCATAATAATAAGTGATAAACATCAGTGTTGTCGAAAAGGTTAGTGGCCAAAAATCTCGATAATTGAGAAGCCCTATCAAAGCGGAGGTTAAGTTTTTCATTGAAGACGACCTATGTGCGATATTGAGCCCTCAGGTAGCTAGGAGTGTGCCATCACTAGTGAGGACCACATCGGCAGCAGCGATGGCGAAAAAATTATACATATCGTTAGACAATGACTAAACCAGACATACCGACATTAGTGAAAATAGGAGGTTTCCGCAGTTAGTGCGGAAGCCACAACGTGATTTCAATACGAATTCCGATAATTATAATTTACAATGAAAATAAACAATAATTGGCAATTATATTTGCATATGAAATCCAACAAAAAAATAACTAAAATTCAGAATAAAAATAAAATAAAATAAAATAAGCAATTTCATTTCAATACGAATTCCAAAGTAAATCCCAAAATAAGTGTAATTAAGAATAAATAAATAAATAAAAACAGCAAAGGGATTAGGATACGAATTCCACGACAGAGAACGGAAATTCAGAATAAAAAATAAAAGAAAATGTGCAATTTGATTTTTATGCTAATTCCAAAGTAAAAATCCCTCAATAAATAAAATTTGAAATAAATTAAATAAATTTAGCAATTCGGTTTGTATACGAACTCCAATAAAAATAATTGAAATATTGAATGAAAATAAAAATTATAATGAGGATAACACAAATGGTGTCGGAGGAGACACAAAAAATCCACCATGTTCGCTCTGAAGGTCGTGTGTTTCTATTGTTGATTCCTATGAAATAAAAATAAAAAATAATTGAAATTTTCATTAAAAAATACAAGTAATAACGAGGATAGAACGGATGGTGTCGGAGGAGACCACAAAAGAGTGCAATAGCATCAATCTGTCCTACAAGAAGACATTGACATACGGGGAAACGAAGAGCTGAGGCGGCGGCGACGACAAAGATGAGGAAAATGTCGTGTTGCTTGCCAGAGTCATTGAAGAGAGTCCCGTGTTGAAGGAGCCAATGGACGCGATGACAAGTGGTGAGCATCGATGTTATTGAAGAAGTTAGTTGCCAAAAAAAACTCGATGATTGGGAAGCCCTTGATGCGACAATGGGTGTCCCGATCTTTCAATGAGAAGAATAATTCGATTTGGGTGGAGGCGATTCTCACGATTTTGCTACCAATCGTACACGATCAATATGCCTGGCAATCGCTAAACCAACTCCGTGATTGTTATCAACGCTGCTAGAAGCACGATCGACATGACCATAAAGGTCTACTCCTACATGCAATCGAAGAACAAGCAAAAACAAGATAATAAGCAATTTGAAATTACAAATAGGATTGAAGTACTCAATAATGTGGGATTCTGAAGTGGTATTATGATTGGTCTAGTCGGCACAAGCCAATACACGAAGTTACAATGTAGTTAACTTTTAACTAAACGAAATATGAATTCTAAAGTGTCGCGCACATGAGAATATATGAGGTGACAACCAGGGGGTGGCGGCCAGGGGGTGGGCGCACGCCCCTAGGGTTACAAGGCCCATGGGCTCAAGTGGAGGTGGCACATCACCCTTTTATCTCGAGCTCAGAAACACCATCGGATTGTTTTGGCAATTGTGGCGCGCATAGAAGGAATTTGGAGGTGGGAATAGATTCGTTGGAAAGAGGACGAGATAAGCTTTCCATCAAGTACTTGTGGACCTCCAACGAGCTTTGTATGTGAAAGTTATGTATGTTTAAAGTTGGTGCTGTCTCCAGAGGCCGAATTAGATTCCAGAACGTGTCCCACTGAAACTCTTGCTTGACTTGGACAAAAAGTGATGTGGGGGCCTTCCTTGTGCCATGACGTGGAGTAGCAGTCGTATCCAGAGGGTTGATGTCCTCATCAGCCCTAGTAGAGAGGAGATAAATCTTTGTATTAAGTACAAGCTATGAGTGATATGGATCCATCGGGTAGCTAGAAAACCATAATGATCTCAGGTCTAAGGATTATACATCATCATTGCTTGAGACCAACTGATGACACATAAAATCATAACAATCTCAACAGTGTCTTAAGGTGGGTTAATCCAACACCATGTTCTCTAACTTCACCACATTCGCTCTGAAAGTCGCGTGTTTCTATTGTTGCTCCCTATGAAATTAAAAAAAAATCATTAAAAAATACAAGTTATAACGAGGATAGCATGGATGGTGTTGGAGGAGAAAACAAATGAATACAATGATATCAATTTGTCCTGCAAGAAGACACTGACCCACAGGGAAGCGAAGAGCTGAGTCGGCGACGACAAAGATGAGGACAATGCCGTGCTGCTTGCTGAAACAATTAAAGAGAAAGTCCTGTATTGAAAGAGCCAAGGGTCGTGATAACAAGTGGTGACCATCGATGTTGTTGAAGAAGTTAGTTACCAAAAAGGCTCGATAATTGGGAAGCCCTGGCAGAGAGGAGATGAAGGTTTGCATTGAAGATGAACTATGGGCAATATGGAGCCATTAGGTAGCTAGGAGTGTGCCATCACTAGTGAGGGGTACGTCGATGGCGACGATGGCGAAAATATTCTCTAAATTTTTAGACAACGACTAAAACAGACATGCCAATATTAGTGAAGATGGGAGGTCGCCGCGGTTAGTGAGAAAGTCACAACATTGAGTTTGCTAACATCGAAGAAGAGGAGTGACCAACACGAGAGAAGAAGACATCGAGCTTGTATAACATCATGCATATGTATGTACATGCATGCATCTGTATGAATAGAAGTGCGTGCGTACAGAGGCAGAGGAGCAAAAAACATAGAGTAGAGATGGCGCAGCCATGTGGAATATGCTCGGGGTCACCGGAGAGAGAGCGTGATATGTGTCCCCGACTGGGAACGACAGCGGTTGCATGTGTATGCGTGTTGATGTCGCAATGGTTAGCATTAAGAAATAATTGGAGAAAAGTAGGAGATAACTATGTCGTAAAGTATTGCATTGGAAGGAGGTAGCAACTGAGAGGGATTAATCAAGATTTAGGCTTACTGTTGGAGATTGAAGCAAAAAAACTGTGACAGCAAGAAGACATAGAACCCACACGGTTTGGTGGGGCAGCCGGTGTATGAGGGAAGAAAAGTTCAAGTTATGTCGCTCATGTTGCATGGGTGTATGCCCATTGAGCATCAGTGTACGTATATGTAAATTAATAATATAATTTGTCGTACATATAATCAACATATTGCTTGAGATTAAATAGAGGTACACGTGCATGTATACAATTTAGAAAAAAAAATTAATAGAGTAAGAATATGAGTATGCAACTATATGATCTATGCATGATAGAGAGTGATTAGTTTCTAAAAACCCAACAACTTATTATGCTCAATGATTTTCTTTCATTAAAGCACGTACTTCAATTATGTTCCTTAGGTTGCAATCTCCTCAAAACTTCTATTGTCATTTCCAATATTTAGTATATCTTAAAAGTCTAAATAGTCTACAAGATACATAAATATATTCTCAAATATTTATACAAATTTTAAAATAAATCTAACCGTGCAAATACATCTGCTAGTTAGCATGATCATATCTTCTTCCTGACTTCCTCGATCTGTCCCATCACCCATGCATTAAACCAACCGCTATGATGGTGCATACCTTTAATTTGCACGTACAGATGACTGTAACATCATGCATATAGATATAGATATTGATAAGATGCAAGTTGCTCATTTCGGTTTTAAATGTAGGATGTTTTTAACATTGACACGTTCGGTCCCTAATATGACAGGTTTGGCAAAGGTTATACAGTTCCTCCGGTCCTACTGGAGATATCAGATTGGGTAGATGTCGTTGTCGGGTCAGGTTTGGATGCTTGGCCCTATAATGAACTTTGACATCACATCAATATTTCCATCTACTACTGTAAGTGCTTAATTATAAGTTTTGCTAGTATTTCATTATATCAACATCGGATAGCATTAAGTCTACCCTATCTGATCCGATCACTGAAAGAGAAAATTAAGCACAGTACTCACCTGTACTTTCTAAGCAAATAGATATTCCCTCATCTACTTTTATTTTGACAAAATGCTCCCTACACTTTTTAAGTTTGTGCAATCTCCAGGGTTGAAACTGTTGATTGGGGCGGTTACACTTGAAAAATGCAGCAAAGGGCGGATACAGTATTGCCTTTTGCACGATGGAAAAGTACACATGCAATGATGCAAGTTTCTTTATTTTTGTCTACCGCGTTTTCGAAGAGTATTTTGTTTGGTGATGCTTTAAATCGGTGGCATGTACTGCAAGAGATACGTGTTAGATGTACACGTGAGTGAGGAGGGGAATAAGGTAACTTTGATGTTCACTGTTAGTCCCTCGATAATCAGGAGGCGCACCAATGGTTACAGATATACAGTTTTGGGTGGTGATGCAGGAACATAATGCCATGGAGATATAAGTCTATAACGAAGGCGGGTGCGTGAGAGGCTGGAATCAGATGAGACTGAGAGATGACCGGAAGAAGCTTGTGCTGTTGATTGTTACTTTGTTAGCCCAGTTGGTGGTGGGTCTTGATGCCTTCGATGGAGCTGGCCACTGGGTTTGGCATTTTTCTGTTCTTTGCTACTTCTTTGTGTTCAGAGCTTCTTGTTAGGAAATCTGGGTCCAGGTCTTGTAGGCCTGATCTATAATGGACTCCTAATCCACCTTGTAGACTATATATATAAGGGGACTTCCAAGCATTGTACGTGCTTTTAAAATAGAAGAGAAATAAAGAGAAAAAATAAGTCCCCCCATATCTATGTGTGTTCAATCTACTTTCTGTACTTGCATTATTGTGTGTGATTCTCCTCTGAGTTGCCGATCGGACTGGACTCGTCAGCGATGGTTTCTTAACACGTTATCAGCACGATCTGCTCGGATCAAAAGGTAATCGTCATAGCATGATACTCGTAGATTGAATTGCACAATCGACTCCGGCCTACCTCTAGGCCTTCTTTACTCGGATCAAGAAGGTAATCGTCGATAAACTGAATCGCTTTCTAGATTGCTTTTATTCTGTATAATTTTGCATTCTAGATTGGTTTTATTTTCACGGTACAAATTTTCTCTAATCTCCGTGTGCTGACTTGTAGTCATCGGCACAATGCCAATCGGATGATTGGAAAACAAGGAATTGTTGATTGCATCATAGAAAAAAAAATTTCATTGCTCGGCCGCACAATCGGCCGCCCGGTCGCCAATGGCCACGCGCGAGCTACCAGACAGTTCGCCGCAAGATCGACGGCGCTACAGAGTCTGCACCCAACGCACCGCCAACCTAAAGTCAGATCTGCGCCGCCACCATGAAGCCGCCCGCGCCGCCGCTGGCCTTTGCATGGGTGCACGTGCGCTGCTTACGCCATTGTCAACTTCGGACCAAGATAGGCACGCGATTCGCATTCAAGACGCAACAAGATCGCCAGAGCTCCGTGCTGCGATCGCGCCATCAGCGCCACCGCGCCACCCGTGAGCACAAGGCGAGTTCGGCCGTACACCGCGGCGCATGGTCGCCACACTTTGTCGCCCCGCATGGCCGCCACGCCACTCGCGCCGACGGCCGTCGTGCCGCTCTCGCTGGTCCCGCCCGCCAGATACCTCGTCGGAGCTCGACGGCCGCGCCGCCGCCGACCGCACACACGATCATGCCGCCAACCGCACACCGCTGTCTCCGGCCGCAGATCGCTTCGCCATGTTCGCGACTACCAACCTTAAAGCCGCACCGACTCTAGGCTGTGTCGCCATGTGCCGCCCGAATCCGTCCTGAGGCAGCGCTGTCATGCGCCACATCGGCCTGAAGCCTACCAGAGGCCCGAACGCTGCCCACACCGTCGCCACGAGCGCCAAACGCGCTGTGTGTGCCCGAGGCACAATGCCCGCGCTGCCGCCTTTGTGAACAGTGGCAAGGGGAACCTAATCCCTCACCCCTTTTAACCAGGCCGAAAGGGCTGTGAGGGCGTGGCCCAAAATCAGGTCGAAAAAAAGGGATGGCCCGGCCGGAGATAATTCTAGAAAAAGGAAAAAAAACGGAGGGAAAAAATTCTAAATTTTGCAAATAAGCCCTCGAATTTTGAAAATTACACGGAAAAATTTCTTTGAATTGAAATTTAGCGGTTTAGCTTCTGAAAATTGCAGAATTCACCAAAAAAAAATCATATTCTAGCAGAAAAGGGCCTCGCGAATTCAATTTTGAATCGTTTTGAGCATTTGAAGCATGTTTAACTATGTTTTTATTATTTCTATGCAATGTATATATTGTATTTACTGTTTTGATTATCTGTGACAGTTTATATTACTTTTAATCATGGAAAATAGTAGTAAATCATGAAAAATGCATAGAAAAATACGAGAACATTATGAGAATTTTGCAACTATTTTATACAAATTACCAGCAGTAATCTTATGAACTCTTTGTATGAATATGTAGATGACTGGCATCACGAACCGGGAGTTCGAAGAGCTGACCCAGCATGGCCATAATTACTTGACTTGGGCCTCCGATGTCGAGATTGCACTTGGGGCCAAGAAGTTCTGTGCTACTATCGGGTCTAGCACAACAAAGGATGTCAATCCCACTGCTGAGGAAAATGATCAAACACTTCACTTTCTCAGACATCATCTCTACCTAATGCTCAAGAATGAGTATATGGCAGAGAAGAATGACCTAGCTTTGTGGACTGCACTGAAGAAGTGGTTCGAGAAGCTGAAGTACACGATTCTTCTTCAAGCAGAGTAGGAATGGACCCGATTGTGTTTTGCTGACTTCAAGACCGTGGGAGAGTACAATTCTGCCTTGCACAGAATTTATACCGATCTTCAACTCTATGGTATGGTAATCACGGATGAGCAGAAGATTGAGAATACTCTCTCTACCTTTCACCCGAATACGGTGCAATTCACACACAACTATAGTCAAGAAGGCTACAAGGAGTATGCCGAATTGATTGACATCATGCAAGTTGCGGAAGCTCAAGATGATGTTCTAAGGAAAAACTACATCTCATAGCTGCCTAGTTGCAATGTTGGCCATGAAGCCAATGCTAGCAGCTACATGGTGAGAAAGCCTCTCACAAAAGAGAGAGGCAAGAAGGGTAAGGTCGTGGGTCGCACGGTCAAGCCAATGCTCAAGCCAAGAAGGATGGACATTGAATTAATTTATTCTTTCAATAATGGTTGTAAGCTCTAGGAGAGCAAAGCATTAAATTCTTGTGATAAGTCCTGCAAGGCTTATATCTTCTTCCCGTATTTATAATAGCAAGCTATGTTATGATATTTGAAGTATTTTATTTATGTGTTGATTGCTTTCTACTACATATCAATAAAATACTTTGTATCAGAACGCGTGTGGCGCCCTATAGAGGAAGTGTGCTTAGCAGATAGTGGGACAACGAGTACCATCTTGAGAGAGATGAAATTCTTTCAATCGATTAGCAGAATGCTGGTAGTCTTACGACAATTGTGGGCAGCGATGCTTGTATAATAGGCTCAGGAAGGGCCACATTTATACCCCTTTTGTGCACAACTTTGGTCATTAAAGAAGACTTATTGTACCCCGAATCGACTAGAACTCTCCTAAGTTTCAAGGATATTCGTGCTAACGGTTTTCACGTAGAGACTGAAGAAGAGTATGGTAAGGAATACCTGCTCATTACAAAGCATGAAGAAAGTAGAAATGGTATTAGAACGACTTTCTTCATATGAAATTAGGCTATAGTACACTAATATTAAAGCACCTGCAGCCTATACTGTCCTGAAAACCATATTTAGAAACAGTGAACTTTTTTGTCTCTGGCATGATAGATTAGGCCACCCAAGTCTTAGGATGATGAGAAATATAACTAGCAATTCACAGGGACATAATATCGATGTAAAGATTTTTTCGAATCAGAAAGGTTTTGTGTGCCTCGTATGTACCACTGGGAAATTAATTACTAGACCTTCCACTTTGAAAGTGAAGGATGAAATCACTGCATTCCTGAACCATATTTAGGGAGATATTTGTTGTCCTGTACAGCCCCTGTCAGGATCATTTAGATATTTTATGGTGCTCATCGATGCTTCCTCGAAATGTTTGCATGTATTTTATTATCTACGAGAAACCGCGCTTTTGCAAAGATAATCTCGCAGATAATTAAAATTAAAAACAATTTCCCTGATCATCATGTGAAGTCCATCGGAATGGACAACGCCGAAGAATTTACTTCAAAGGCATTTGATGGTTATTGCATGGCAATAGGAATTAACGTTGAGCATTCCATACCGCATGTCTACATCCAGAATGGACTAGTAGAGGCATTAATTAAAATGATTAAATTTATTATCTCACCGCTTTTGCAGAATTGTAATTTACCAACTACATGTTGGGGACACGTAGTTTTGCACGCAGTAACTCTTATCAATTTTAGACCATCAGCATATAACATCCATTCACCTATACAACTAGCGCAAGGGTCAACACCGAAAATTTCTCATCTTCGCAAGTTTGGGTGCAAAGTTTATGTAGCTATACCCCATCACAACGTACTGCAGTGGGCCCTCTTCGAAAGTCTAGGATATACGTTGGTTATGAGATAACATTCATAATCAGGTATTTGGACCCTATGACGGGAGATTTGCAATCTGCCCGATTCGCTGATAGTATATTTGATGAGGATAGTTTTCCATCATTAGGGGGAGGAAATCAACCCTTTGATGAAAAATATCGGGAAATAACGTGGTAAGCCACGGGAATCCATGCACATGACCCACGCACTAGTGAAGCAAATAGAGAAGTCCAAAAGATAATTGATTTGTAAGCATTAGCGAATCAACTGCCTCACCACTTTAGTGATTTGAAGAGCGTAACCAAGTCACATGTGCCTACACGCAATGCACCGGAGAGGGTCAAAATACCGAAGAAAGATGAAGGCCTCCCTAACCCTGTCTAGAGGCCTTAGAATAAAAGATCGAGAACTCCGACCCCTCGAATCCCAAGTAGTCGGGGACACCTCGTGAAAAAGAATAAGAAAGACTTGACACAGCCGATAACTGAAGTTCTCCAGAATCAGAAGGGGAGCCAATTGAGATCTGGCACCAGTATGGAACCTTTAGGAAAAAGCATACCGGATTTGAACATTCCCATGGAGGGAGATACCAGCATGGATTGGTGCGCACACATCGGAGCTGAAAAACTAAAGAGACTTGCCCACGTAATTGAAAGCAGCGGTGGACAAGTAGAAACAATAGAATAATCGTCCCCTGAAGAAATAGCTATAAACTATGTGACCACGAGAGAATCTATGAATAGGACAACAGCCAATGTCGGTATTTATTTTGCAAAGAAAATTACCACAATCATCGATCTTGATCCAGAGCCTGCATCGCTCGCTGAATGTAAGAAAATATCAGATTGGGAAGATTGGAAGAAGACAATAACAACTAAATTATTATCTCTGAATAAAAAAGAGGTGTTTGGGCCTATAAGCCACATGTCTCCCCATGTGCATCCCGTAGGGCATGAATGGGCATTTGTTCAAAAGAGAAATGAAAATAACGAAATTGTAAGATATAAAACAAAGCTCGTTGCACAAGGTTTCACTCAACGTCCAGGAGTTGATTATGAAGAAACCTATTCCCCGGTCATAGACGAAACTGCTTTTAGATATTTAATCTCAATGGTAGTGAACTTGAATTTAGAAATAAAATTGATGGATGTGGTAACTGCATACCTTTATGAAAACTTGAATTCAGACATTTATATGAAGGTACATGAAGGTATCCATGTCCCGAACCAAAATAGAGCAAATAGAAATCAGACAATGGTGAAACTCGTAAAGTTATTCTTGACGGACTTAAGCAATCGATGAGAATGTGGTATAATCGCTTGAGCGACTTTCTATGCAAGAAAGGCTATACGAACAATGTGGATTGTCCCTGTGTATTTATACGACGATCCCAAGATAGATTTTGTATAATCTCAGTGTATGTAGATGGTCTGAATATCATCGAAACCCTGGATGATATTAAAAAAGCAAGCTCTTACTTGGGGTCGGAGTTCGAAATGAAAGATTTGGATAAAACCAAATATTGCCTAGGCTTATAGCTTGAGCATGTTACTGAAGGGATATTTGTGCATCAGTCAACCTACACTCAAAAGTTGTTAGAAAAGTTCGGCTTTGAGAAGGCATATCCTTCGAAAGTACCAATGGTCGGGAGATCTTTGCAGTAAAACAAGGACCCGTATAGACCTAAAGAAGAGGGGGAGGAAGTCCTGGGACCGGAATTTCCATATTTAAGTGCAATAGGAGCACTCATGTACTTAGCAAACTGTACTAAACCGCACATTGCATTTGTCGTAAACCTATTAGTAAGGTATAGTGTAGAACCTACAGGAAGGCATTGGCAGGGAATAAATGACATCTTCCGATACCTTCAAGAATGTAAAGACCTTGGTCTGGTCTATAGAAAGAATCAAGACTTGACTATGACTGGCTATGCAGATGCTGGGTACTTGTCAGACCCACATACAGCCAAGTCGCAAAAAGTCTATGTATTTCTATGTGGTGGAACTGCAATTTCATAGAAATCATGTAAGCAAAGTCTTGTATCGACTTCGACGAACCACTCGAAAATCATAGCACTGTACGAGGCCTCACGAAAATGTACTTGGCTTCGGTGAATGATTCACCACATCCAGCAGTCGTGTGGATTGAATACCATATAAACTCCCATTATTATCTATGAAGATAATGCAGCTTGTGTTGCATAAGTGCAGATGGGTTATGTGAAGAGTCAACTCACAAATCATATTAGTTACAAGTTCTTCTATGGTTATGAATTGCAAAAGATAGACGAAATTAAAGTACTATATACTAAGTCATGTGAAAATCTTGCAGATTTATTCATTAAGTCACTTCTAGCATCTAGCTTTGAAAGATGCACACATTGAATTGGAATGATAAAACTTAGAGAAGTGCAGAATTCAATGGGAGAATCTTCACGAACTCATTATTGAAACTTGGTCACGAAGATCGAGTGCCAAAAGAATAAATCTTGGAGATTAAATGAAATTGGGTTGATTGTACTATTTTTCCCTTGATGAGTTTTCCTGAAGTTTCTCGGCTAAGGTTTTTAATAAGACAATTCGGGCAACGCAGCAGAACGTGTATCATATACTCTTTCTCCAAATTTTTTCCACTAGGTTTTTGTGGAGTTTTGACGAGACATGAACATATCGGATAAGTGCCCAACGGGGAGTGTTAGGAAATCTGGGCCTAGGCCTTGCAGGCCTGACCCATGGTAAACTCCTCATCCACCTTGCAGGCTTGACCTATGGTGAGCTCTTCAACCATTGTATGTGCTTTTAAAAGAGAAGAGAAATAAAGAGAAAAAAAAATCTCCCCATATCTTTGTGTGCTCAATACACTTTCTATACTTGTATTATTGTGTGTGATTACGTGCTTTTAAAAGAGAAGAGAAATAAACAGAAAAAAAGTCCCCCTCATACATCTCTGTGTTCAATATACTTTTGTATTTGTATTAGTGTGTGTAATTCTCCTACAAATTACCATCGATCAGACTAGACTCGCCAGCGATAGATTCTTAGCACTTCTAACCAAGATCGACACTTCTAACCAAGATCGGGTTGGTCTATCCTTTGTTTCCTTCCCTTTTTGAAATGTCAGTTTTCAGTTGGATATGTATCGTTCGGTCGTTCCGAGAACAGAAACCATACAAAAGCATGTTTGACGCAGTGTTTTTTTCCTTTCTTATCGTGACGTGTTGCATTTCTTACATAACACAGAAACTGGAAACAGAAGCTAGAAACTAACACACACACACACACAAAACAGAGACTAAGGCCTTGAATGGGAAGGCTAGTTTTGGGCCCAAAACTGGCGTAAAGAATTGGCCGAACTGGTCTGTGTAACAGAAGAAGAAAGCATCCAAATTGTCGCGGCGTCCGTGATCAGAAGCCCGTCATCCTTTCATGAATACGAGCTTGACGTTCCCATGTTACCGAATTACTGGAGCTGCCGCGGACGGAGACGAGACCGGTGAAATCCATCTCCATTTATCGGCAGAAAGAAAGGGAACGATTGTGCTTTGCTGATCCTTTCCCGTATCCAGCTTTGATCTGGACGGGGCAACGGCGGGCTTTCGGCCAGCCTGAACAAACTTTATTGCAAATTGAAATGTCAGGCACCTGACAAAATGTTACAGAGTCAGGAAGGTAAAAAGGGGGAAAATTAAGCAGTCCGTTCCCCAGAGAAAGTAAGGATGAGGTTGAATAGGATAGGATGATATAGGTAGGATGGGATCGTTCAGGATTGGATGGTGTAGGCAGTGTATTTGGTTGACTGTATAGGTTGATACAAAATTGTATTTGGTTAGTTGTATGAGATGATACACGAATTGAGTTTACAAATTGATTTAAATTTAAATTCAATTTGCAAATTCATCAACATCTGCTAGCCTCCCCACTACAGTGTCTTCCTTTTTATTTTTTCGTGTCCGGGAGCTTCGTTGCGCGAGCGCGAGAGCTAGCGCAAAACGTTGAACCGCGTGGTTCAACATTTTTATCGAATAGAATGGTACAGAATATAAGTGGAATATTTCCTCACATGGAATCATCTCATCCCGTATTGTTTGGTGCCATTCATCCAACCAAACACTAGGATGACCTTATATCCTGAATGAAACCATCCCGTTCAGCCTCATACCACGAACCAAACACACACTAAAAGATCCTTGTAACACAGCATCTATGCGCCCATAGCAGCATGTGATGAGGGTATCCCTACAACATCTTCTTCTTCTCCACCTAATGCTCCAGATATACGCTTTTTTTCTATCGCTTTAATAATATAATAGATAGATTAGCTAATGTTTTGGAAACACACTCAATTAGCAGATAGCTTAACTTGTAACCGTAGCTTCCGTTGTACGTCCCTGTCAAACAGCCGAAAGCTATGGCCCTGGTCCATTAAGATGTCTAGCTAATGGTTATGCGTGACAGACCAACTTTTATGCAAAGAATTGAAACATAGCCTTTTGTTTGTTCTTTCGTTCCAGAGTTTATGCGAGAATTTTTGAGAGAGAATTAGGCGATCTATTGTTTGTTTTGCAAATCAAGGTCAAGTTTGCTTTTCCGCTGGGAATTGAGGGTTTGGCGATCTTCGCTCGTGATCTGGCGGCGATCATCCTGGTGCGTGCACTGGCACGTGGCGTATAGCTGAGCGATGTTCGTCGTCAAGCACTATTTATCCACGGTTCTACTCGAGAAGATCGGGCCACCCCGTATCATCGTGGTATCATGTTCCAGGCCACTCGGTAGAATCTCTTTTTACCCGTATTTTAGTAGATTGTTTTTCCGTCCTATACACCGAAAAAGCCATACAAAAAATCATCTTTGTTGTAGTTTAATTCATTTTTTAGTGTGTGTTGTTAGGTCTTAATCCACTCAATCATCGTGTTTAGTTGCTGGTCGTGTTCTGTTCGCGTCTCTTTTTGTTTTCCCCGTCCACAAATTTTTGTGCTCATACTTGATTCCTGTTTTTGTGAAACTAAATATCGCTTATATCTAGTGGATTGCACATTGTTTCCTTCATGAACCCATCGGTCCGTTTGCGAACCTTTTGTACCTATTGAGACTAGCTTGTTGTTGTGCTCAAGAGACTGCTCTTAGGATTTCTGAGACGCCAAGTTTTTTGAGGTGGTACTATTCACAACAGGGGCACTGTTCATGTCAGGGCACTGTTCATGTTCGGTACATGCACTTGCCCATGACTTATTGTGTTTGTCCGTGAGTTTCAAAACAAATCGGCCTGCTGCTTAGTGGTGTTCACAATGATTAGTAGTAGTTGGCCTTGAAAAAAAAAAGAAGCTGAGAAAAAAAAGAGCGTGAAAAAAAGGGCAGAGAACAAAAAGAAAACAAAAAAGACGGCAAAAGTTTCGGCCATAGTGTTAAATTCTTTGGTTAGAATTTTAATATATTTGTATCCGTTGCTGTTCATATGCCATAATTTTGAGCAATCTTGTGCCCTCATATACTGCTTTTGAGCACTAGCTAGCGTCTCTCCTTGAACTGTTGCAATACAAGCGTTCGCCTCCATACAAAATTGTTGTTTCCTCGCTCATTCCCTTGATTGCAATAGTCCTATTATCGCTGTGCGTGTGTTGCTGTCTACTCCTCACTTATATTTATCAATCAGCAATTAGGCATTATGCGTCTCGTTTGGATTGCTACCTAGCTCGACATTCTTTAAATTCTGAATTTGTTAGGTTGTTTTCCTCACCTAGCTCTATCAAAAACATCTGTGTCATGTATTGACTGTCGTTCTTGATATTCGCTCGCACAAACTTGGTTGGTCGTTCGTTGCCACGAGCGTAAGTTATTGCTGCTCTTAATTTACTTTGGAACGGTGCAACTTGCTTTGTTTTAGAACAGTAGTTGAGAAATTTCCACTTATTTTCCACATATATTGTCACTTGGTATTTTTGCTACTGTAACCATGTCAGGAAGTGAGCAAGACAAGGATCTGGACGGCAACCTTACTGATCCGGTCACCAAGATGCAACTACCTTACACTTCGTGCCACGCTACGGGACGAGTTCCAGGCTAAGGTCGACCAGGTGCACGGCGACCTTGGGCGTGTCCAAAACAACTTGGACGACTTGGGGACAGATTTCCAGAAGTTGTTCGTGACCGCCAACGACAACCACAAAGTACTACTCGACGCTATTGCCAAGCTCACCGCTTTGATGTAGCTGGGTACACATGGCGATGAGGGGAGTGTTCACCTCCCGTACGAGCCGTGCGACGAGATGGATGCGAAGGTTGCTGCTAGACGGCAGTGCGAGGATGAACCACGCCAACGACAACTCGATGAACAGACGTGTGTACGCGAGGCGGCGCAACATCGCCATGCTATCGCCGAGGACGCAGCGTGTCCCCCTGCACAAGGGCGCCACTGTGGCACAGGCGCTGGAAGAGGCGGCGCCCACCCGGGCGCCAACGATGGCGTTCACGATGGCGCCTATAGAGGCACGCACGACGACGCCTATGGGGGTGCCTACTATGGCGCCCATGGAGGAGGCCGTGGCAACCGCCATGCTAACGACGATGGCGATCAGTTTGTGTTCAGCGACTATTTGCCGCCTCGTCAACATAATCAGTATGCACGCAATCATCGGCGTGATGAGGACGCCGATGATCTGGTTGCAAAGCCCAAGTTCACGATGCCGTCCTTTGAGGGTACTACAGAGGTGGAGGTTTATCTTGCATAGGAGCTGAAAGTTGATAAGCTGTTCCATATGAACCGCTATTCTGGTCAGCGCAAGTTGAATCTTGTCGTTGCTGCTTTGGACGGATATGCTGCTACATGGCAGGAGCGCTGTGTGCAACAGCGTATGGAGCGACACGAGCCACGTGTTATTACATGGGACGAGCTGAAGTGACAGATGCGCGCACGCTTTGTACCTACACATTACAAGCGCTCGTTGCATGAGAAGCTGCTTGGGTTGCGACAGGGATTGAAATCAGTTGATGAGTATTATAAAGAGATGGAGCAGATTATCATACATGCTGATGTGCGCGAGAATGAGGAACAAGCCATGTCTTGCTTTCTTGCTGGGTTGAATTATGCTATTCGGCGGATCGTTAATCATCATCAGTACAACATGGTTAAGTTGATGCATCAGGCACATGAGACTGAAAAGCAGGTGATGCTAAGTATGCTGCACGACAGCGTTATTCAGCGAGCACGGTGTAAGATCGAGGAGGCCAACTAGGGGGGTGAATAGGCATTTTAAAAGCTTCTTTAGCTAAAACCGATTTCTAATGCGGAAGCTAATACAAATACGGTTTTGCACAATTAAAGCCTAAATCAACTAGGTTCACCTAAGTGCACCAACAATACAAGTTTATTGATAAATATAACAATTAAATAAAGACTTGTAAGCAATTCAATTTAAGCAATGTAAATAGCACAAAGCTAGTCAAGCATTCATCCACAATGAATAAGCAATTTAATACAAGGAATATAAGTTGCACAATGTAAAGCACAAGAATGCAAACCACAATTGACTCGGTGATGTTTTACCATTGTGATCGGAGACTTGCCGGTCTCCCCTAATCCACGTTGAGGCAAGCCCAAACTAATTGGACCGGCTCCACGAATTGAGCACCCACCTCCGAGGTAAGTCCAACCACTTGGACCGGTTCCAAACCGAATCAACACCTCGCACCACTAGGGTTGCTCTTTCCTCCACTCCAGAGATGGCGAGCACCACACCACTCACAAACAGCCCGGGTCTTCTCACAATCTTCTTTGAGAAGCTTACCGGCGCAACGACGCCACCACGCCGTCTAGGTGTCGGTAAACACCAAGAGTAACATGTCTCCGACTTCCACTTGAACTAATCAAGTGTCAAAGCTCAAGTGGATACTCAATCCACTACCTAATGCAACACATGCAATAGGATTTGCCTATCAAAACTCACTAAGTGCAACACATGCACATATGAGAGTAGAGGGCTTGCTCTTAGCTCAATAGAATGTCTAGGGGCACCAGCTCATTTCCCACACACGGCCAAGGTGAGTATTTATAGCCCACACACAAAAACTAGCCGTTGCCGAAAAGTCTGCTGAAAAATCAACACGAGCGGTTCAACCGCCAACTAGGAATCGGTACAACCGCACTCCCTCCAACGGTCATAAAACTAGCCGTTGGACACTGGTTCGGTACAACCGCCAAATAACAATCGGTACAACCGCATCGCCTAGTTGAACCGCATTGACGCGCGGTACAACCGATCGCAGGGTTTCTGAATCTGCTGAAACGACATGCTCTCTAGAAAATATGAACCGCCTTAGAAAGATCGGAACAACCGATTTTCGGTCAAACCGCACCAAAAATCCGGTTGAACCACAGCGCTGTTGAACCGTCCAATACACGTCGGTACAACCGATTTCCCAGAGAAAACAGCAACTTGCATTTCCTTTTCAATCTCAACTTTGCAAAACACATTTGCAAATGATATGAAATACAAACAAGGGTTCAAAGGCAAGATTCTCAACAAGTTGCAAAACATATTTGCCAATTTTTAGAATCATACCACAAATTGCACTCCGCTTCAACTTAGCTAGCAAAACACATTTGCCACCAAGTTGACGCGCGATGCAAACAAGGGTTCACATGAGATTCTCAACAAGTTGCAAAACACATTTGCCAACTTATAAAATCACACTTCAAGGAATAAGGTACATGGACTTACACCGTTTGCAAAACTTATTCGCAAACCAAAGTCACATGATACAAGGATTATCCACGAGCCACAACTATTTGTAAAACACATTCGTAAATATTGGCAACATGTTAAGGTGAGCTAGAGCAAACACAATGAGCTATCAACACATGACTAACTCAAGCTACTAATCAAGACCCCTTTTAATAGTACAGCAACCTATACTAGCAATCAGGTCTCCCAACCAAACACGAGACCGGTAAAAGACTAGGAACACATCCTTAGCCCTAGCTAATCATACCTTTGCCTTGCACAACCACTTGAAGCTTGATGACGCACATCCTCACTTCTACTCTGGGTTCTTGACTTGAATGCTCATCAACACATGATGAGTTATTCACTTGACCTTCATCAACACATGATGAAGCTTCACTTCAGGATCTTGACTTGATGCTTATCAACACTTGATGACATCCTCCATCCCGAGTCTTGATATGCATCAACACATGATGCACTCTTCACTTGGACTCCATCAACATATGATGGACCTTCACTTGACTCGATGATCAACTCATGATCATCTCCTCTTCTTGAACATCATCGACACACGACGATTTCCTTCACTTGACTTCCATCAACACATGATGGAATTCCTGTTGACTTTGATGATAGTCCACACGTGATGTCATCCCAAGTCTTCATTATCATGGAACCTAACCTGCTTATCTAACTCATGGAAAATGTTAGTTCCACAATATGATTATCATTAATTACCACATCATACCATTAACTCATAATGGTGGGACAAGATACCACAATCTTTCCCTCTTTGGTAATTGATGATAACCACTTCAATAACAAATAATTGAATATAGATTGGTATGAGTATATACGCACTACACAAGTTGTATATACTCATATGAATATATATAACTACACAAGTTATATATAATCAAAGGATATATGAGCACACATGTCTCATATACACACATGAATATATTAACTTCACAAGTTATATATATTCAAGGATATGTGAGTACACATGAACTACACAAGTTATGTTATACTCACATATAAGTATATTTAGACTACACAAGTCTTATATACACACATGAATATATTAACTATGCAAGTTAAATATATTCAAGGATATGTGAGTACACATGAACTACACAAGTTATGTTATGCTCACATATAAGTATATTTAGACTACACAAGTCTTATATACTCACATGAATATATTAACTACACAAGTTAAATATATTCAAGGATATATGAACTACACAAGTCTCATATATACTCATATGAATATATTAACTATGCAAGTTAAATATATTCAAAGGATATGTTTCAAAGTAAAGATCCCAAATATATGTGGAAACATGAATGTGGATCAATACTAATGAAACCTCAAAATATAGAATGAACTCTCCCTATATGTGTGCATACATGAATATGTAATGGAAACATGTGCACATATTTAGGTTAATCTTTGGTGGGGTTTAACCTATATTTTGGATCCGAGGAATACAACAATATATAGGAACTATGAAGTCGAATGCATACCTCTTTTGTTCTTTATATCCAAACGAGACTAATCATGAGATAAGGCAAATAGAATAGTTAGTCTCATAAATAGATTTATCATTATAAATGCATACCTGTTTGGATTTTCCTTTTGTATATCCAATGAATTGGATTTGTCATTAATCACATGCATGCCTTTATGATTATCACCTTTATATCCAAATAAGACTACACAATATGTATATCAATAAAAGTGTTAGTCTCACAATTAGATTTGTCATTAATCACCAAAACTCCATTAACACATAATGGCAGGTCTAGATCCTTCAATCGCCCCCTTTTTAGTGATTGATGACAAATCCTTTATAAATGATAACATTTGGATATAAATCAACATAGGATAAGAAATGAAACTTATTTGACTATTTGCATGCAATGAAATAACACGAGAATCTTCTTATTGGTAAACTCCTATTTTAGGCACCACAAGATTCTCTCCCATTAGGCAACACAAGAGAATAACAAATAAAGCAAACATCCAAATGGAGCTCATACAAATTCTCCCTCTTTTGGCATTAAGCACCAAAAACCGAAACAAATCTTAAGCAAAAGGAGAGTCTTTGCAAAACTTATGAGCTAGGCAATAAAACTCATTTTATTTTGAACAAATAAGCATTCTCCCCCTTTTGGCATAAAACAGCAAAAATCCAGAATAAAACGAAGCCATAAGGGAGTCTTTTCAAATTAGTTTTGCCATATAATAGATTACCCATTTTAAAACTTAAAATGTTTTTCATAAATATTTTTTTTCAAAAACTTTTTAGGAAAACTCCCCCTTACACAAAGATTCTCTTGTTGACAAACTTCTCTTCTCCTTTGACACATAAAGGTTCTTTGACATTCTTCTCCTTTGACACACAAAGGTTTTCTTCGTCCAATCTATATTTCTTTGCTTTTGACACACAAAAGCTTGTTCCATCCATTCAACATCTCCCTCTTTGTCATCCCTTTGAAATATATCCAATCAAAAATCTTGATGACTTCAACTTCTTCCATTTGATCTTTAATTTGCATCCAAAAACTCTTCATGACATTTGGCACCAAAGCATTTTCCCCCAATGTCTTTGTGTGTATCCACTTGTAAAATAATCCTTGAACATCACTTATAGATACCATGAGTCGACAATATCATTTGTTGGTAATACATATAGATACCACTTGTAAATAATACTCGTAGATACCATTTGTAAATCCACATGATGATACCACTTGTAGAGAACATGCGTCGACAAGACTTGAAATCTCAAGGTGCTTGAACTTGCAAAGATCTTCAAAGAATGCATCCAAAGAGAAGAGAGAAATAGAGAATCCACTTGAGAGCAAAGATGATACCAATAATAATTAATTCTATTTGTAGACACTTGGTACCACTTGGAGAGAAAAGCCTTAGAGAGATACAACTTGAAAAAGCATATCATGAATCGGAGGTATCGGAGAGAGCTTGGTTTGAAAATAATTGATCAACAAGGAATGAAATAGATACCACTTGTAGGTGGGTACAAGAAAGATACCACTTGAAGGATATCACAAGAAGGATAAGATGATATCAATTGAATAATACCACTTATAAAGACAAGATGATATCACTTGAAGAATACCACTTGTAAAAACAAGTAATATGAATTCCATGCCGAGGTCAAGGTGATCAAAAGGTGCTACTATTTGAATGAATACCACTTGAATGATAAACATATCACAAGGTGATCAAAATGGTATTTGGAGTCAACAAAATATATGTAGGGAGCTTGCAAGGATAACAAGAATTAGCTTGACTTGAGGGAGGCAGCCAAAAAGATTTAGAATTGAATAGAATTGAAACGGATTCAATTGACTGCATTGACAGCAAAATCGGTACTACCGCAGTTCAAAGGCCGGTTATACCGATGTTCGGACGAACCGCTGTTCAAAGGCCTGGTCGCATCAAAAAAACGGTTATATCATGAATAACGTCGGTTGTTCTGATTTTCCTGGAGATTCAAGGATAGATCTTGGAATGGAGAATTATACAAATGATCCTTAGTTTTAGTATTCAAATAAATATATCTAGGATCATCGTGCATTAGATTGGAGATAGAAACTTCAATGAATATAGTTTTTATGAATTAGTCTTTTGATTTTGCAAATAAAACTCATTTTTTAGAAACTTCTCCAAAAGAATCAAATTGAGCAATTAAGGATATTTCAAGCAACCAATTGCATATATGAGTTATGAATACCATTATGGACCTTTTTATGTGAATAATTTTGGTTCATATGGCAAAACTCACTTAAGTGTTAGAAAGTGTCCACTTAGGTCAAACTAGAATTTTGGACGAGTTTCAAAATCAAATAACCTTTTCTAGGTTGGCCTTTTGGAAAATTTTTGAATACCAAAAAAATTTAGAATGGCCAACTCTAGGATTTTCATTTTGGTACAAATGTCAAATTCCTTTTAGAATAGATTTTACACAAAAATTTAGTTTTGGTCAAAAACAAGATTCTAAGATCTAGAATTTTGGGTAGAAACTCATTTTCTTTTGAAATAGGTTTTTCTTGAACCAAAACCTTTGCAAAACATTTCAATAGCATTTGTATACATTTTTCAACTAGTTTTTCAAAGTTTATACTAATAATTTCAAAATTTTGAATTTTGGCTAAATGGCTCATTTGAAAAATAATACTAGCACTTAATTAATTTGGGCACACATAGGGATGTGGTATACATGGTCATGATTTAGCACTCCCCCTTAATGTACCACTACCAACTTGCTCAAGATTTTAATAAACAAGTTTTAGCAAGAGAGCAAGAACAACCCTTTTTAAGATTTTTATGTAATGCAACCTACACAAGGTATAAAGAGCATCAAATTGATTTGATTCCGGGAGCGACGCTACCAAACCGTGGGTTTGCCACCAATCCGCGGGATAGAGTATCAAATTGATTTGATTCCGGGAGTGACGCTACCAAACCGACCACCGTACCACACCAACCCCGAGGAAACAAAAGAAATTCAGAAACAAGCACAAGAGCTTCTCGACAAATGGTGCGCACGCGAAAGTTTAAGCCCTTGTGCTGTTCCTTTTATTTTAGTTCCTAAGAAATATGGTACTTGGAGCATGTGCATAGACTGTAGAGTGATTAATAATATCACTATTCGATATCGTCATCCTATACCTCGCTTAGATGATATGTTAGACGAATTGAGTGGTGCTGTTATTTTATCTAAAATTGATTTGCGTAGTGGGTATCATCAAATTAGAATGAAAGAAGGAGATGAGTGGAAAACTGCTTTTAAAACAAAATTGGTTTGTATGAGTGGTTAGTCATATCGTTTGGGTTAACTAATGCACCTAGTACATTCATAAGATTGATGAATCATGTTTTGAGGTATTTCATTGGGAAATTTGTGGTCATGTATTTTGATGATATCTTGATTTACAGCCATAATGAATCTGATCATATTGACCACATTAGACAAGTGCTACAGGTTTTACGCGATGCTAGGTTGTTTGGGAAGTTAGCGAAGTGCACTTTTTGCAAAGATCGTGTAATATTTTTGGGCTATGTGGTTTCGGCACAGGGAGTAGAGGTAGATGAGTCTAAAATTGAAGCAATTAAAAATTAGCCTACTCCTACGAATGTTAGTCAAATTAGGAGCTTCCATGGACTCGGTGGTTTTTATCGGTGTTTCGTTAATAATTTTAGCACCATCGCTGCCCCCATTGAATGAATTAACAAAAAAAGGTGTTGAGTTTACATTGGGGGTGGCACAACAAGCTGCATTTGATGAATTGAAAAAGCGTTTAACTGAAGCACCGTTACTTATTTTACCTGATTTCACTAAGAATTTTGAAATTGAATGTGATGCTAGTGGAGTTGGTATTGGCGGTGTTTTGATGCAAGAGGGTAGATCGGTTACTTATTTTAGCGAGAAACTCAAAGGTGCACAATTAAATTATCAGGTCTATGATAAGGAGTCGTATGCTTTAGTGCGAGTTTTAGAAGTTTGGCAACATTATTTATGGTATAAGGAATTCATTATACATTCTGATTAAAATATTTGCAAGGCCAAGCTAAGCTGAACCGTCGACATGCTAAGTGGGTAGAATTTATCGAGTCGTTTCCTTACATTGTGAAATATAAGAAGGGAAAGGAAAACGTGGTTGCTGATGCTCTTTCTAGGAAAAGTATGCTTTTAAATCGCTTAGATGTGCAAGTTCCTGGTTTAGAGAGTTTGTGTGATTTATATGCTAATGACCATGATTTTGCTTCCCCTTATGCGCATTGCAAAGATGGGAAAGGCTGGAATAAATTTCACATTCATGATGGGTTTTTATTTCGCGCTAACAAACTATGCGTTCCAGAATCGTCCGTGTGTTTGTTATTATTGTAAGAATCTCATGCAGGTGGATTGATGGGACATTTTGGACGTGAGAAGACGTTGTCTATGTTGAGCGATCACTTTTATTGGCCTAAGATGAGGCGTGATATGAACAGGTATGTACAACGGTGCATCACTTGTCACAAGGCGAAATCGAAGTTGCATCCACATGGTTTGTATACTCCTCTTCCAGTTCCTAATGCACCATGGGAAGATATTAGTATAAACTTTGTTTTAGGACTGCCTAAGACGAAGAGGGGGAGTGATTCTGTTTTTGTTATTGTGGATCGATTTTCGAAGATGGCACATTTTATACTATGCCATAAGAGCGACGATGCCTCGCATGTTGCTAACTTGTTTTTCAGGGAGGTCGTGAGGTTGCATGGTGTACCCAGGACCATTGTCTCAGATCGCGACGTCAAATTCATGGGTTATTTATGGAAGAAACTTTGGGGGGGAAGCCAGGGACAAGGTTGTTATTCAGCACAACTTGTCATCCCCAAACTGATAATCAAACGGAGGTGGTGAACCACACACTTTCGATGCTGCTGAGGACCATGATCAAGAAAAATATCAAGGAGTGAGAGAACTGTTTGCCGTACGTGGAGTTCGCCTACAACAAAGCTATCAACTCTACTACACAGATGTGCCCATTTGAGGTGGTGTATGGTTTTAAGCCTATTACGCCACTTGATTTGCTACCGCTTTCAAGTCAACAACGAACAAATATGGAGGCATCAAAGAGAGCTGAATATGCGAAGAAATTACGCATCAAGGTGCAAAAAGAAATTGAGCGCAAGGCGAAGTACTATGCTGACAAGGCGAACAAGAAAAGAAAGAAGATGATTTTTCAGTCGGGCGATTTAGTTTGGTTACATTACCGCAAGGATCGCTTTCCGGATCGACGCAAATCGAAGTTGCTGCCACGAGGAGATGGACCTTTCAAAGTGCTTGAGCGGATTAACGATAATGCATACAAAATCGAGCTTCCGGGTGATGACTATGGCATGAGCTCGACATTCAACGTTGTTGATTTATCGCCGTTCTTCGGTGCTGATGATCTAGTATCGAGGACGACGCCTTTTCAAGAGGGGGAGGATGATGAGGGCATCCCTACGACACCTTCTTCTTCTCCACCTAATGCTCCAGATATACGCATCAAGTTGCCAACTGGACCAATTATACAAGCACGTGCCAAGAAACTACAAGATCAGGTGAACTTACTCCTTAATGAACATGCCATTAATTTTTAACAAAAATTTTATACTACCTAAAAATAGTATTTTGATTGTGCTCAAGTTTAAAGATTCAAAGATAGAAGGAGAAGGATTGCATGGCAGTTTCTGGTGAAATAAAGAAGGCCCCATTGATAGTTGTTTGATGGAATTTTCGGTTGAAGAAAGTCAAGGAAGAACCGGCTGTTGCTAAAACGTGTGGAGATAAAAGTGCATGGGTTAAATGCTGATGTGAGGAAATAAAGGAAAGAATCTTTTTGCATGCAAGAAAGAGCAACAAAGAAAGCATCTACATATATGGCTACGTGAGTTGGAGATTGATTGGCCACCATGCATGACCGAATCAACATGTTCGGTGGAAACACATTAGGCAAGCTTCTATTTTTAGTAGTAACTAGCAGGGTGTCCCGCGCATTTGCGCGGCTAGATTTGTTTTAAAGTTTTTAATGTCAAATTATATAATTTAGATGCTTGAGAATATATTTACGTATCTCATAGCTATTTAGATTTTTAAAATGTCGTAAACATTAGAAATGTCAATAGAAACTTGAAGAAAAACACAACTTAAGGAACATAACTGATATATGAGTTTTGATGGAAGAAAAACTCTAGCATAATAAATTAACCACTCTCCATCATGTATGCATCATGTAGTTGCATGTCCTTATTTTTTCTCTCCACTGGTTACTCTTTTCCAAAATATTTGTATGCACACGTACCTCTGTTAATCTTAAGCAATACGTTGATTATATATACAACAAATTATCTTATTAGTTTACATGGTATTAGAGTACCTTACCCACGTATACATCGATGCACCATGGGTGACCTACCTTGAACTTATCTTCCCTTACGTCGGTTACCCTATCGAACCGTGTGTCTTCTATCTCTTCTCCCGCCACAGTTTTTCTGCTTCAATCTCCAACAGCAAGTCCAATTCTTGATCGATATCTCTTAGCTGCTACCCCTTCCGATGCAATACTCTACCACATAGTTATCTTCTACTTCTATCCAATTATTGTTTAATACTAACCGTTGTGATATCAACACGCATACGTGCAAATGTCGCTGATCCTTGTTGGGGACACCCTCCGCACTTTCTCTGGTGGCCCTGAGCTTATTCCTTACTATTGCGCCATCTCTACTCTGAGCTCTTTGCTCCTTTGTTTATGTATGCTCGTGTTTATATCCGTATGGATGCATGCATGTATATACACATGACGATATTATACTTGCTTAATGTCTTCTTCTACCATGTTGGTCGCTCCTCTTTGACGTTGTCTAACTCAACGATGTGGCTTCCTTACTAACTATTATGACCTCCCATCTTCACTGATGTCGGTTCTGAATTTTAGTTATTTAAATATTTTAGTTTGGAATTCATATGGAAATCAAATTGCAAATTTTCTTTTTATTTATATCCCAAATTTCAATTATTTTTTGTTGGAATTCATATACTAATTCAATTGCTAATTTTTTTATAAACATTATTCTAAATTACGCTTATTAGGGTTTTTATTTTGGAATCCATATTGAAATCAAATTTCTTATTTTATTTTTAATTCCAAAATCTAGGTATTTTGTTGGAATTTGTATACTAATAAAAAATTATTTTGAACTATATATTTTTTAGGAATTTTACTTAGGAATTCGTATCAAAATCAATTTACTATTTTTATTTTATTTTATATTTCAAATTCGAGTTATTTTTTGTTGGAATTAGTGTACTAATCTAATTACTAATTTTTAATATTTATTTCGAATTATGTTTATCTAGTGATTTTACTTAGGAATTCATATCAAAATTAAGTTGCTAATTTTATTTTATTTTTTATTTTGAATTTCAGTTATTTTTACGTTGTATTTGAGATGGACTCTTATTTCTATGTTGTATTTGGCATAGACTCTTTCCTTTAATCTCGATCGTTATAATCTAGACCTACTATAATCAACGGTATGGATGTTTCTCTTTTTTTCACCGATTAACGTGAGAATTTTTAGCCCTTGGGAGCGAACGTGGTGTGGTGGCTTTTTTTTCTATCGTTTTAATAATATAATAGATAGATTAGCTAATGTTTTTGAAACACACTCAATTAGCAGATAGCTTAACTTGTAACCGTAGCTTACCTTGTACATCCCTGTCAAACAGCCGAAAGCTATGGCCTTGGTCCATTAAGATGTCTAGCTGATGGTTATGCATGACAGACCAACTTATATGCAAAGAATTGAAACATAGCTTTTTGCTTGTTCTTTCGTTCCAGAGTTCATGCGATGATTTCTAAGAGAGAATTAGGCGATTTGTTGTTTGTTCTGCAAATCAAGGTCAAGTTTGCTTTTCCGCTGGGAATTGAGGGCTTGGCGATCTCCGCTCGTGGTCTGGCGGCGATCATCCTGGTGCGTGTTGGCGAATATCCATAGAGCTGCAAGTCCGTGCACTGACGCGTGGTGTACAACTGAATATTGTTCGTCATCAAGCATTATTTATCCACGATTCTACTCGAGAAGATCGGACCACCCCGTATCAACGAGTCTTTATGGTTGAAGATTTCACGAGCATCGCTTGAGTACCTCCTGTCGTGTTAGGATGGTTGAAGATCTTGACGTTTCGGCACTTCCAGATGTTGCACAAGATCAGAGGTAAGGATGGTATCCGGACCTTGGCGGGAAGTGCTCCAAAGGCGAAGCTGGAGATTCCAAAGAAGATCCTGCTCGGAGGCAAGGCACGCTGCAGATGTCGTCGCAGGATTCCAAGCGCCTCCCAGATTGAACAGGCCCAATTTGATTTGGTACTCAATTTTGCTTTTAGATGAACATGGCATGTCCAGTTCCAATTTTTTTAATTGGAATCTGTCATTCCAGGTTATAAAATTATCCAAAGTCCCCAACAGAACCGCAAAAGCCTGAGTTTATAAACGATTATATGTATTATTATTTTTGGTAAAACCGTTCAAGCGAGTTACAGGTTTGATCTTCTCTTGTTAACAAGCTAGGAAACAGATAATTGTAGATGCTCTTATCTACTGCGAAAGCATCTCTACTAGGCAGCACTCATGGATCGCACTTGGGACAGATGGCATGGTTCTTCTGCGGGGCCCCTTGGCAGAAGAAGAACTTTTGTGGACACGTCAGCAAGCAGTTGTCTGCCAAGCTCACCGCCGCATTGCCTTCCTTCAGCTGCCTCATCTGACTCGGCAGGGCTCCACAGAGAAAGTTCCCTTGCAGCATCAGCCTGGCGAATGGCACCCACTTCTCCGTGGCCTCCCCCGCCGCGACACGAACGGCGTACTGGCTCGGTATGCCTCCGGTGAACCGGTTCCGGTCAAGCCCGACCGATGCGAGCCGCGGCATCGCCCCGAAGCATCCGGGCAACCGCCCCGTGAGCCTGTTGCCGCTGAGGTCCAGCTCGACGAGTTGGCTGGACGCGCCGCCTTCGGGCGCCTCCTCGACCGTGCCGAGCTGGTTGGACCCCAGCCGCAGCTGCTGCAGCGCCGGGTGCGCGAACGCGGCGCCAGGAACAGCGCCGGTCACTGCATTGCTCGTGAGGTCCAGCACCCGCAGCGCAGGGAAAGCTGCTAAAGCCGCGGCCTGCAACGACCCGGAGAGACTATTGTTACGTGCCACGACGGACACGATCGAACTCGGCAGCCGCCCGGGAGCGTCGAAGAGCGTGCCGGAGAGCGCGTTGCCGCTCACTTCGAGGTAGGCGAGCGAGCGCATCTTGTCCATCCTCGGCAGGCTCCCAGTGAGTCTGTTGTATTGCAGCTCCATCCGTGTCAAGGCGCTCAAGGACGCGACCTGCGGCGGTATCCGGCCGGAGAACGCGTTGCGGGAGAGGTAAAGCTCCTGCAGCGACGACGCGGGGGTGAAGAGGGACGCTGGTATCTCGCCGGAGAAGGCGTTGCCGGAGAGATCAAGGACGCGGAGGCTCGGCGGCAGCGTCGCCCCCGCCGGGAGCGCACCGTGGAAGCGGTTGCTGGCGAGGGAGAGGAACGCAAGGAAAGGGAGCGAGGCGAACACGGGCGTGGGGAGCGCACCGGAGTATCCGGCGGGGTCGAGGGAGACGTCGGTGACGCGAAGATAGGAGGAGTTGGGGGGCGCGTAGCAGCGGAGGCCGCAGGGGAAGGCGGCGCAGGGGTCGCGAGCGAAGTCCCACGACGCGAGGCAGGAGAAGGCCGGGATGGTGGCCGCGTCCACGGCCGATTTCAGCGACGCCAGCGCGGCCCTGTCGCCCGGGAAGGTGGTCGTGGGCGCGGACGAGGCGACCGCGTGTTGGAGCACGAGCAAGAGGAGGGGCATTGCTTGTAGGACGCGAGTAGCAGAGGCCATTCTCGCGTCGATCGAGGACAACGGAGGGGAGGGGAGGGGAGGGGAGACGAGCCGTGGTGAGGTGTGTCGGCTTTGAGATCGGCGCTAAAGCCGTGGAGGTTGGTTTGCTTGGAGGATTAATTTATGGTACACCCAAATGTTAAAGTTCTGTTTCCTTTCCGCGTTCATCGCATGCGCCAATCCCGCACCTGATCGTTCCATTATAGCACATTTGATCGTTTCCTTGTATTAGCTGATTGTTAGTTGTGTTTCCTTGTATTAGCTGATTGTTAGCTGCCTTCATTAGGATCGGTTTTATCCTATTGTTGTACAAGGTTTAGCAGCCTATTTATAGTTGTCATTTGCCACAATGCAAAGTTATCTCCTGAGCTCCAATCACGTTTTCACCAAATTAATGTAAACCATTGATGTTGCACACTCCTACGTCTTTCTCGACGTGCCTTCGACCGAAACTGTCGGGTCTACCGCAGCGCCTGCCGCGACAACCGACGCCGCTGCCACGCCAACCATGGCGCCTGTCATGGCACCTCCGGTTGCTGCCCCGCCTGCCGTGACGCCTGCCACAGCACCTTGGCCGCTGCCACACCTACCGTGGAGCCTGCTGCGGCAAACAACACCGCTGCCGCGCCAGCCAAGGCACCTGCCCCGTCGCCGAGGCACCGCCACGGCAATCGTGGCTGCTACCACCGCCGAGGCGCCATCAAGGCACTTTGGGGCGCTTCAGGCCGCTGTGGTGCTGCGCCAGCAGCACCGGCCGTTCTTGTCGCGCCACCGTGATGCTCGCCACGGCACCTCCAGCCTCGCCGCACTCGCCGTGGCACCCGCGACATCTGCAGTTCCTGCCAACGCCATCCAGATCGCACCGACGGTCAACACACACGCCATGCGCATGCGTGGCAAGGACGGGATTCGGCTGCCGCACATACCCTTCGACCTCGTCGCAACGACCATCTCGCCAATCCCGAAAACATATCGCAGCCCACTGGCGCGCCACAATGGAAGACGAGTACAATGCGCTGATGAGCAACAGTACATGGGACCTCGTCGATCCCCAGTGCAACGTCAACATTGTGACTAGTAAATTGATTTTTCGTCACAAATTCAAACCTAACGGCTCTTTGGATAGATACAAGGCGAGGTGGGTGCTTCATGGCTTTTCTCAAAAGCCCGGCATCGATTTCAACCAGACCTTCAGCCCCATCATCAAACTGGCAACCATTCGCACGGTGCTCACTCTAGTTGTGTCCAGCGATTGGCCAGTACACCAACTCGACGTCAAGAATGCCTTCCTCCACGACACCCTTGATGAGACGGTGTACGCTCAGCAACCGTCCAGCTTCATCGCCCCCGACAAGCCGAACCACATTTGTCGCCTCAACAAATCGCTTTATGGACTCAAGCAAACTCCCCGTGCATGGTTCCACCACTTCGCCACGTTCATTCTGTCCATTGGATTTGTGGGATCCAAGACCGACACATCACTGTTTGTCTACCGCGGCCGCGACGGCATCGCCTACCTTCTACTCTACGTCGACGACATCGTACTCACCGCCTCCTCTTTGGCTCTCCTTGCCCACATCATACAGTCTTTGCGGCAAGAGTTTGCCATGAAGGACCTCGGTGACCTCGACTTCTTCCTTGGCATGAAGGTGACAAGGACATCTCAGTGATTTTTTCTCTCTCAACAATGATATGCTGCAGAGATCATACAACGCGTGGGCATGCAATCTTGCAACCCAAGCTCAACAACGATCGACACCAGCTCCAAGTTGTCGGCCACCGCGGGTGCACCGGTGTCCAACCCAACCTCCTACCGCAGTCTCGTCGGCGCACTGCAGTACCTCACCTTCACCCGACCAGACATCACCCACACCATCCAATAGATCTGCCTTCACATGCACGACCTGCAGGAGCCTCACTTCATGCAACTGAAGTGGATCATTCGGTACATCAAGGGCACGCTTGATTTTGGCCTCCATGTGTCCTGCACCAAACCATCCTCTCTCGTTGTCTACTCCGACGCCAATTGGGCTGGGTGCCCTGACACGTGGCGGTCCATGTCCGGATTTTGCGTCTTCCTCAACGACAACGTCATCTCCTAGTCCTCCAAGCGACAGAACACCGTCTCTCGGTCCAGCGCCGAGGTAGAGTACCATGCCATCACCAATGCCGTCGTCGAAGCTTGCTGGTTGTGCCAACTACTCGGCGAGCTCCATCATCCCCTTCCAAAGGCTATGCTTATGTACTGTGACAACATCAACGCGGTCTACCTCGCCTCCAACCCCATTCAACATCAACGAACCAAACATGTTGAGATCGATCTCCATTTTGTTCATGAACGGGTGTCCCTCAGCGACGTACGAGTGTTGCACGTCCCATCAACATCTTAGTACGCCGACATCTTCACCAAAGGTCTCCCTACAGCTCTGTTCTGCGATAGTCTCAACCTTCGCCGAAGCTCCAAGCTGGTACTGCGAGGGGCTGTTAAACGATGATTAAGCCCAACGGTCGTTCTCTTTCCTTTCTGCGTTCATCGCATGCGCCAATCCCGGACCCGATCATTCCATGTATAGCACATCTGATCGTTTCCTTGTATTAGTTGATTGTTAGCTACCTTGATTAAGATCGATTTTATCCGATTGTTGTACAAGGCTTAGCAGCCTATTTATAGTTGGCATTTGCCACAATGGAAAGTTATCTCGTGAGCTCCAATCACGTTTTCACCAAATTAATGTAAACCATTGATGTTGCACAATCCAAGGGTCTAACATGTCATCTATCACCATTCTTCACCAGGATAAAACACAGGAATTGTATAGAAATATAGTGGTAAAACAGAGGATTGAAAAACTAATGGAAAATGTAGAAAGAGGTGTTTGAAACACATGCATGAAAAACGAAGGAACCGGAATAGTATAAACACATTACTACCAAAAAATTTACATTTGGCTTCACTTACACATGGGCCATCTAAATTGGGTCCAGCGATCAGTATAAACAAAATGTTGTTTTGCGAGTGAGACCGTGGGAAACTTTTCCATTGGATTTGAGTTCTTTTTTGTTTTCCTGTGAAAGCACATGTTGGATAAACTTTCCTAAGGAATTTGGATGGTACAATCCTTTGTTCCAAACACTCAATGTAGACCTTTAAAACAGCTATTGCTTTGAGTGAGTGGAGCGTGAGCTGTGCCAGTCACTCAGCGCTAATCTACGGGTACTCTAATCTCGTGGCGTGTCCGTGTTCCCCGGGAAAACCGGGGAGAAAAGGGACAAAAAAACGGTGCTGTTTCTTTTCCGCTTTGTTTTGTTTGAGACATTCGGTGGGCATGGTGATGACAGCTTTTTTGCCTCTTGGGTGCGTTTCATGATTCGTCGTTATGATTAGAGTAGAGGGAGAGTGCCGGTCACTCACAGACCAGACGGCGCATCGCTTTATTTTAGACAACGCCGTGGCGTGTCAACCAATCGACTAGACTAAATTTTCGCCGTTCGAAGTCCAAGCATTTGTACACTGATAACTGGTAATATAGTGTAGTAGTACTATAGTCTATAGAGCACGCACCGCCACGCACGGTCGCACGCCACATGGGCACACGAGAAAAAGGTGCGTACATGGAGCCTGCTGGTTTGACAGTTTGACACCTCCTGTCAGCTGCCGCAAGAAGTCAAGACGCCCGTGTTAGGAAACTGGGCCCATGACCAAGAGTCCCAGCTCAATCGACACCTCATATCTCAAGAGTTATATAAAGGAGAGGACCTCCCATTGTATTGAATCAATATTGAAAGAGCGATAAAGAGAAGCTCGTCCTCTCATATCTCGTGTTCAATCTCTTATTCTCATTCTTGTGTTCTTGATTTGTTCTAAGCGATTCCACGCTTGTTTGCGAGGTAATTGTTCGATTTGGATTGGCCAAATGACGGTTACTCAACACGTTATCGGACGATCGACTCTCCTCGCGCCGAAAAGGTAATCGCCGATGAACGACACTCGTAGATTGAATCGCCTTCTTTCTAGATCGCTTTCAATTTCGCAAATTCGCTTAGATTGTTTTTCACGGTGCAAATCCTTTCTAATCTACCGTGAGCCGACTTGAAGTCGCCGACACAATGTCGATGGGTAGATTGCACGAAAGATTGATGTCGATTATACCGTAGAAGTTGCAAATCCGTTCTAATCTACCGTGAGCCGACTTGAAGTCGCCGACACAATGTCGATGGGTAGATTACATGCAAGAACCGATGATGATTGCATCAGATCACATCGCATTGCATCACATGCATATATGAACGAAATTACGCGTGAATAGTGTTTCGCATTTAACGATGCACGAAAAAAAATCGCGACGGAAGCGATCGGCTCACAGACGCAACAAGACGGAGTTAAGCCGCCGCCACCGCGTCGGCTGGACCGAGCATCTGATGCCGCAGCCGGAGCCGCTTCGCCAGCGCAAGACGCGGGCAGAGCCGCCGCCGCGCCGTCGCCGAACCTCACGGCCGCCGCCAGCGCCGTCGCCAAGATCCGCCAACCTCGCCTGCCCCCGCTCCGCCGCCTCAGAGCCGCCAACAGCCGGCCACCAAGACGCCCGCCCGGCCGCTGCCCATGGCCGCCCACACACAGATCCGCCCGCATCAAGCCCCTCCAGTTCATCCTGACCTCGCAAGACTGCCTCCGCTCATGCGTCACCATAGCGCCATGAAGGCGCCACGCCATGGAGCCGCCACGCCAGACACACAGGGTAGGGAAACCCTACCGGTGCTTTTAAATGGGCGGATGGGCCAACAATTCGAAAAAAGGGGAGGAAAAAAAATCCGTTTTTTCGAAAGGCCCTCAAAAATCTGATAATTACATGAAATTTTCTCTGAATTGAAAATTTTCGCTTTTAACCCTCGAATTGCGAATTCATGAAAATTGTTTTTCCAAAGAGAAAAAGGCCTCTGAATTCAATTTTTGCACCAATTTTGCATTTGAAGCATGTTTAACTTTGATATTACCTTTTCTATGCAATTTACTTATTGTATTTATGTTTTTGATTATTTGTGATTGTTTATATTGCTTTTAATCATTGAAAATAGCAATAAATCATGAAAATGCATAGAATAATCTGAACATTACGAGAACCTTTACAACCATTATATACAAATTACCAAAGTAATCTCATACACCTTTTGAATGAATATGCAGATGATCGCATTACTGAACCGGAGTTCAAGAGTCGCCCAAAGATGACCGTAATTACTTGACTTGGGCATCGATGTCGAAATTGTACTTGGAGCCAAGAAGCTCGTCTCTTGCTATCGGACTTGGCACCTCGAAGGATGTCCTACCAACCGCCAAGAGAATGATCAAGCACTTCATTTCCTCGGACATCATCTCTCTAACGCTCAAGAATGAGTATATGGCGAGAAGAACGCACTAGCTTTATGGACCATACGAAGAAGCGGTTCGAGAAGCTAAAGTACACCATCCTTCCTCGTGCGAGCAAGAATGGAATCGACTACGTTTTGCGAGACTATAAAAGCGGTGGGGAGTACAATTACGCTTTGCATGTAATTTGTACCAATCTTCAGCTCTGTGGTAAGGCAATCACAGACGAGGAAAAGATTGAGAAAACCCTCTCTACCTTTCACCCAAATGCGGTGCAATCCGCACGCAACTACCGTCAAGATGGCTACAATTAGTATGCCGAACTGATTGACATTATGCAAGTTGCGGAAGCTCAAGATGAGGTTCTAAGGAAGAACTACATCTCACAGCCACCTAGTAGCAAAGTTGGCCATGAAGTCAACGCTAGCAGCTACAAGGTGAAAAAGCCTAACTCAAGAAGAAGAGGCAAGAAGGGTGATGGTCGCAAGATTAAGCAAGATGCTCAAGCCAAGAAGGGCGGAAATAAGAAGCGTGATGAGAAGCCCTATGGTCAGCAGGACCAAAATTGCTACAAATGTGGCACTCGGGGACATTGGTCACGTGTTTGCCGTGAGCCACAGCACGTGATTGATGCTTTCAAGGCTATGAAGAAGGGCAAAGCACAGCATGAGGCACACCTCGCCATTGCAGGCACAGAGGATCCACACTCCTTGGTTGCATCCATGGATGTGTGTAGCCTAGAAGAAGCCCCCATCACTCCCTCTTTGGACATCGCAGCAGCAGCAGCTGTAGTTGCCGAAGAAGAGAATATGGACATAGAACAGATTCAGTCAGAAGTTAATTCATACTTCATTGATTCGATCTAGTGCACGCATTGCACTTAGATTTTATAGCCATTTGCAGTTTTGGTTAGAACTTTGAATTATTGAATAATGGTTGTAAGCTCTAGGAGAGCAAATAATTGCATTCTCATAATGAGTCCTGCAAGATTTTTCCCGTATTAATAAAAGCAAGTTATGTTCTGTTTGGAGTATTTTTTTTATGTGTGGATTGCTTTCTACCCCATATTAATAAATACTTTATATATATATATATATATCGAGCAGCGTGTGGCGCCTATGGAGGAAGTATGCTTAGCGATATAGCGCACAACGTGAATACCATATTAAGAGAAACGAAATTTTTTCGATCGATCGTAAAGAATGTCATAAACATTACGACAATCGCAGAAGCGATACATGTATAATAGGCTCGGAAGAGCCACAATTATACTCCGATGGGCACAATATTGGTCATTGAAGAAGCCTTGTTGTACCCAGAATCGACTAGAACTCTCTTAAGCTTTAAGGATATTCGCGCTAACGGTCTCCATGTAGAGACTGAAGAAGAGTATGGTAAAGAATACCTGCTCATTACAAAGCGTGAAGAACATGGAAAAAGGGTATTAGAACGACTTCCTTCATATGAATCTGGGCTATACTACACTAATATTAAGGCACCTGCAGCCTATACTGTCCTGAAAACCACTTTTAGAAACTCTGAACTTTTCTGTCTCTGGCATGATAGATTAGGCCACCCCGGTCTTAGAATGATGAGAAATATAATTACCAATTCTCAGGGACATAATATTAATGTAAAGAATTTCCCAAATCAAGAAGATTTTGTGTGCCCCGCGTGTGCCACTGGGAACTTAATTACTAGACCCTCTACTCGAAAGTGAAGGATGAAATCCTGCTTTCTGGATCGTATCGAGGAGACATTTATGTCCTATACATTACTGTCGAGGCCATTTAGGTACTTCATGGTGCTCATCGATGCTTCCTCGAAATGGTCGCATGTATGTTTATTATCTACGAGAAACCACGCTTTTGCAAAGCTGATCTCGCAGATAATTAAAATTAAGAATAATTTCCCTGATCATCACGTGAAGTCCATCAGAATGGACAACGCTAGAGAATTTACCTCAAAGGCATTTGATGATTATTGCATGGCAATGGGAATTACCGTTGAGCATTCAGTACCGCATGTCCACACCCAGAATGGACTAGCAGAGGCATTAATTAAAAGAATTAAATTTATTGCCCGACCGCTTTTGCAGAATTGTAAATTACCAACTACATGTTGGGGACACGCAGTCCTACACGCAGCAACTCTCATCAATTTTAGACCATCGGCATATAACATCCATTCACCTATGCAACTAGCGCAAGGGTCAGCACCTAAAATCTCTCATCTCCGAAGGTTTGGTTGCAAGGTTTATGTACCTATACCACCACCACAGCGAACTGCAATGGGACCTCTCCGAAAGTCTGGGATATACGTTGGTTATGAGACAGCATCCATAATCAGGTATTTGGACCCTATGACCGGAGATTTGCATCTGACAACCACGACAAAGATATTTGATGAGGATAGTTTCCCGTCATTAGGGGGAGGAAATCAACCCCTTGATGAAGAATGTCGGGAAATAACGTGGCAAGCCACGGGAATCCATGCATATGACCCGCACTAGTGAAGCAAATAGAGAAGTCCAAAAGATAATTGATTTGCAAGCTTTAGCGAATCAACCGCTCGACCACTTTTGTGATTTGAAGAGCGTGACCAAGTCGCATGTGCTCGCACGCAATGCACCGAGAGGGTTGAAATACCAAAGAAAATTGAAGGTATCCCTAATTCCGCTCAAAGGCCTAAGAATAAAGGACGAGAACTCCGGCCCTCAAATCCCAAGTAACCGGGACGCTGGCGAAAAAAGATAAGAAGGACTTGACACGGTAGATCACCGAAGTTCCCCGAATAAGAAGGGAGCAGTTGAGACTGCACCAAGATGGGACCTTCAAGAAAAGGCATACCGGATTTGAATATTCCCACGGAGGAGACATCGGCATGGATGTGTGCGCACACATCGGAGTGAAAAACTAAAGGACTTGCCCCGAATTGGAAGCGGCGGTGGCGAGTAGAAGCATTAGCGTAACCGCCCTATGAAGAAATAGCTATAAATTATATGACTACGGAGAATCTATGAATAGAACAACGACCAATGTCGATATTTATTTTGCAAAGAAATTGCCACAATCATCGATCTTGATCCAGAGCTCAGATCGTCATTGAATGTAAGAAAAGATCGATTGGAAAGATTGGAAGGAGGCAATAGAAGCGAAATTAATATCTCTGGATAAAAGAGAGGTATTTGGGCAGAAGCCGCACACCTCCCCATGTGCACCTCAGAGGGCATAAATGGGTATTTGTTCGAAAGAGAAATGAAAACAATGAAGTTGTAAGACATAAAGCAAGGCTTGTTGCACAAGGTTTCACCCAACGACCGAGTTGATTATGAAGAAACCTATTCCCGGTCATGGGCGGAACTACCTTTAGATATTTAATCTCAATGGCGAGAAACCCGAATTTGGAAATGAAATTGATGGATGTGGTAATCGCATACCTTTATGGAAACTTGGATTCGGACATTTACATGAAGGTACCAAGGTATCCTGTCCCAAACCAAGACAGAGCAAATAGAAACACATGACAAGCAGTAACCTGTAAAGTCATATGATGGATCAAGCAATCGAAGCGAGAATGTTGTATAATCGCTTAGCGACTTTCTCTGCAAGAAAGGCTATACTGAACAATGAGGATTGTCCTGTGTATTTATAACGAAGATCCTGTGATGGATTTTGTATAATCTCGAGATATGTGGATGATCTGAATATCATCGGCACTCGAAGATATTAAGAAAGCAAGCTCTTACCGAGTCGAATTGAAATGAAAGATTTGGGTAAAACCAAATATTGCCTAGGCTCTGCAGCTTGAGCATACCTGAAGGGATTTTAGTACATCAATCAACCTACACTCGTAAAGTGTTAGAAAGGTTCGATTTGAAAAGGCATACCCTTGAAAGTGCCAATGGTGGAGATCCTTGCAACAAGATAAGGACCCGCTCGGACCTAAAGAAGAGGGGAGGAAGTTACGGGACCGAATTCCCATACTTGAGCGCAGCTTGGAGCACTCATGTATTTAGCAAACTGCACTAGACCGGACATTGCATTTGCAGTGAACCTTCTAGCAAGGTATAGTGCAGAACCTACCAAAAGGCATTGGCAGGGAATAAAGGACGTCTTCCGATACCTCCAAGGAAGTAAATATCTTGGATATTTTCTACGAAAGAACCAAGACCTAACTATGATCGGCTATGCAGATGCTGCAATTACTGTCGACCAAGACACACTAAGTCATAAGCAGGCTATGTATTCCTGTGTGGTGGAACTGCAATTTCATAGAAATCGTCTAAGCAAAGTCTAGTATCGACTTCGACGAACCACTCAGAAATTATAGCACTATATGAGGCCGCACGAGAATGTTCTTGGCTTCATCGGATGATTCACCACATCCAAAGATCGTGTGGATTGAATACCGTACAAACCCCCACTATTATCTATGAAGATAATGCAGCTTGTGTTGCACAAGTGCAGATGGGTTATGTGAAGAGTCCCCTCACTAAGCATATCAACCCCAAGTTCTTCTATGCTCATGAATTGCAAAAGATGGACGAAATTAAAGTATTGCATACTAAGTCATGTGAAAATCTAGCAGATATGTTCACTAAGTCACTCCCAGCGTCTAGTTTTGAAAGATGCATACGTGGAATTGGAATGATGAGACTTAGAGAAGTGCAGAATTCAGGGGGAGAACCTTCACAAACTCTTTGCTAAAACTTGATCACGAAGATCGAGTACCTAAATAAAATTGGGTGGATTGTACTCTTTTTCCCTTGACGAGTTTTCCTGAAGTTTCTCAGTTAAGGTTTTTAATGAGGCAATTCGTGCAACACAACGGAACGCATGACATGTACTCTTTCTCCAAATTTTTCCCACTGGGTTTTTATGGAGTTTTGACGAGACATGAACATGTTGGATGAGTGTCCAAGGGGGAGTGTTAGGAAACTGGGCCCATGACCAGGAGTCCTGGCCCAATTGGACACCCCATATCTCAGTAGTCTATATAAAAGAGAGGGGACCCCCCCATTATATTGAATCAATATTGAAAGAGCAATAAAGAGAAGTCCGAAGTCCCCTCATATCTCTGTGTTCAATCTCTTATTCTGTTCTTGTGTTCTTGATTTGTTCTAAGCGATTCTACGCTTGTTTGCGAGGTAATCGTTCGGACTGGATTGGCCAACGACGGTTACTCAACAGCCCGCTTCGGTTAAGTTTCTGTGCCTCAAACTGTGGGGAGGCATCTTCTGTCTAGATATCATAACGATGATAAGAACAGCTAATGTTTAGGGCTCCGGTCCATCTATGTGTGGATGGCGCGACAAGGCCGTGTTGGTCGGCCTACGTAAACTGCGGCCCTGGTCTTCAGTTTCGGCCTTGGGTCATCGCATGGTCTGTATGAAAAAGTACACTGATTGACCACATGAAAAGAATTTCATTGAAGTTATCTTGGAAAATAGTTTCGTAGCGTATAGTTATTATTATTTTTTAACAGTATGCTGCAATAAACAACATTGTCAAAGTCTTGCACTGGAATCTATAAAATATCAGAAACGACTTATATTTCGTGATGAAGAGAGTACTGAACTGCAAGTGCTTCTATGCGCGGGATGAACTTATTTCATCACAACCCTTGTTCGATTTTTTTTAAAAAAATAATCATGTTTTTATTATAAATTACAACATTATACCTGTATTATTTTTTTTACAAAAATATACTCCTGTCGCCGAACCGTTGGACGACTGGACCCAGTCCCTAACGGACAAGCGACATTGAAGTTAGCGCCCAACGGACAAGCGATATTATTGCAGTCGCCCAACGGACGGGCGGTAGCAGTTATTGCCTAACCGCACGGCGACAGGAGCATTCCAGTCGCCCAATGGTTCAGTGACTGGATGGCTATATAAACCACGCCGCACGAGTCGCTCCTACCGGCCGAGCGACAGAAAAGGAATTTGAGCGAGAAGAGGATGAAGAAGAGAGGGAGAGGAGAGGAAAGAAAGGGGAAAAAATAGAGGGAGAAGAAGAAGAGGAGAGGGAGAGGAAGAGGAAGAAGAGGAGGAGGAGGAAAAATTCGTCCGTAAGGTAAATTTTTTACCTTGTAGTGTATTTCTTTGTAGTAAGTAAATAGTTTGTGTAGTTAAAATAATAGTGTAAGTAGCACCCGTAGAAAATTTTAGTTAGAGAAAAAAAGTAGCAAATCGTAATGTTGTTAATTTATATGCAATAAGCAGCGGTATAAAACATAAGTTAGAGAAAAATATAGTTCGTGAGGGAGAAATAGTGCTGCTTGTGATAAGTATTATAGTTGTGTCGGTGCATGCGTGACCGACTATTATTCAGTAAATAATTAGAAAGTTGGTAAGTAGTAGTGGGTACTCTGGCTAAGCGTATGAGGAGGATGAATTATTTGTATGGACTAATTAGTACAGGTTAATTAGTATGAATTAATTGACTTAGGTAATTGGTATAGCTCTGTAGAAGACTGGAATGCCACTTGAAGCATTTCGGATTGCACGTTAGCGTTAGAATCGGATAATGCCTGGTATGGAATAGCTCGGTTTTCATGTTGAATCAGAATAGTGTACTGCATGTTCATTGTGCCCTCTGCCTGAGGGAACGAATGACGCCTTGGCCATGCTGTAGTGTAGTTGTTCACGATAGGCGAAGGGTCGTATAAATGTAAATTACAGTGTAGCAATAGTTGCATATCGTGCGTTGCGATCTGACTAGTTGCAATATTGGAAATATTTGCAGGCAGACAATAAGTCATGCCTGTACCCACTACATTGAAAGTGCATTACGGTGTTGGCACCGTTCGTGAAGGTCCGTGCGGTGTTGACTTGAGCAGTTTTCGGCAAGCTAGTCTGGTACACCCGGACGGCAAGAATGCACAAATTGCAGATGTGATGCACTGGCTCACCCGTAGTTTCTCCTTGGACCCTAAGGTGTGCAGCATCGTCATACAAGGGCTTTGGAGCCGGTCTCCCACGAACATCATATGGGAGTTGAGAAGACTAATGCGCACGGCTGTATGGAAGGGCTTTATAGAAGGTTTGTTGCGCCGTGGATCTGAGTGTGTCTTTGCTTGTGCAAGCATGCCCAAAAAGAAGTGTCAGAGGGCCCGTCATGGGATATCATCTGGGTGGTGGAAGCAGCTCGGGTGCCCAGCATGTTGGTGAAGAGGAGGACCCAGAGGCTGGTGTTATGAAGGGTTAGGAGGATGTTGCTCGTGAAGGGCCCGACGCAGTAGATACAGGAGAGGAAGATCGGTCACCGCATGGTGAACCTACAGGATAGGCTGATGAAGGAGAGCATAGGGAGTACATATTGCGTCAAATGGATAGCGATGACCGGATGGCCTTGGCTGAAGAGGAAGCTATATAGGAGGACAATGAGGACAGTTCCGATGAGGACAGAGCTCACATCCCCCAGGAATGGAACAGATTTGATGCTGAGGGTGTAGCTGCGCATGACGAGCACGAATCGCCGTGGGAGTACTATGCCACGAAGGTTCGGTTGCACTCAATGTTTGCTAATAAGACATCCTTGCAGGATGCCATTAAGCTGTGGGCTATGTCCATGCAGCGGACGTTTTGGGTCGTGAAATCTAGCCAGGAGCAATACACTGTCAAGTGCGAGCAGGCCGGTTGTCTTTGGCGAGCACACGCACATAGACTGAAGTATGAGATTCACTGGATTGTCTCGAAGGTGGAGCCGCACTCCTTCATGCTCAGTAGTGTTTTGTCAAGGCATCGTAACCTAACGTTGACCTTTATAGCCAATTTGATGTATGGAGAGATAGTGGAGAAGAAGGATGTGGAGGTCAGGCACATTATGGTGGCTATTGAGAAGAAATTCAAGTACAAGATCAGCTACGCGAAGGCATGGCGTACGAAGTAGAAGGCTTTGGAAAGGCGATTTGGGTCTTTTGAGACGACGTACAACAACCTTCCTCGTATGCTTGGGATGCTGCAGGAGAGAAACCCGGGCACGTACACTGCTGTAAAGGACAAGCCATCTAAAAATCTGCGAGGTTTTTCGATATTGCATAGGGCCTTCGTAGCCTTCGGTGCCTGCATCGAGGCTTTTAGGCATATGCTGCCCATGATCTCAGTTAACGGGGGACCTTTTTGACCAGGAAATACAAGGGGCAGATCCTTACGACAATTGGCGTTGACAGAAACAATCAAATTCTGTCGTTGGCCATCGCATTCGTCGAATGTGAGAATTATGACAGCTGGTTGTGGTTCCTTCGACATGTAAGGGTGAGAGTTGTTGGAGCTCGTCCTAGTGTGTGCGTGATCCATGATCGCCACGCCGGGTTGCTGTAGTCCATAAGAAAACTTCAGGAAGACCTCGAGGAGCCGTTCCCTTGGCTGGATATGAGGAGTAGATAGTGCATTCGCCACTTGAGGGTCAACTTCTTCAAGAAGTTTCCGATGCAACCATTGGTGAAGCTATTCAAGAGGCTGGCTATGTAGAACTAGCAGCGCAAATTTGGTGCTTTATGGGCGCTGCTGGATGAGCACAGTAGGAAACACGTGGACGAGAGGAACCAAGGTCCAGACTCTGAACCTGCTTGTTCGAGGAGGAGGACCTCGAGGAACATCAAGTGCTTCTCCCACTGGATCGAGGTTGAGCCATTGGACAAGTGGTCTCTGCTGCACAACATAGACGGGGCAAGGTATAGCATAATGACTACTAACCTTGTGGAGGTGTACAACTGGGTTCTTAGGGGCCTTCGTTCTCAGCACCTCGTCGCCATTGCGGAAGGTGTTCTACATAGCACAATCGGGTATTTCAGAGAGGGACATACAAATGCCACACTTCATGCCACCAACCCTCAAACACTGTATTGCTCGAAGATTACGACATACATGCAGGTGAAGATAGAGAAGGGCTAGTTGCACACGGTGTACATGATGGGCAATACGGAGCATCGTTTCGACGTGCTCCTCTGGGATAGAGCCGGATTTGGGATGGCTCGTTCTCTTGTCACCCATGAGATATGCCTTGGAGATCATGTGAACGAACCTACCTGTACGTGCAACAAACCGAAGCTCTTACACAAGCCATGCACTCATGTGCTCGCCGCATGCGGGATTGTGCACATGGATCCTGCGAACTTTGTGTCTGAGTACTTCTTCACCTTGGATATTACAAACAGGATTTGGATTTCGGATATTGACATGCTGAAGGGTGGCAAGAGTCATCGGCAGAGTCGTCGTATTACCAATTGTGGATATCATGGGGATATGTGCACGATCTTAGGATAATGTTACAATTGGCAATGGCGTTGAAGGTTTGTCGAAACACACTTTTTCGGCAAAGTCAGGATTTTCGGTAGTACCGGCAAGTAACGTGCGGTATGACTGACATGTAAGGAGTTGTAGTACCATAGGGCAGTAATACCGGCTTTTAGTTGGCGGTATGGTTTTTCCAGAGAACGTGTTTTCTTAGATATTTGGTCTCCTTGGAAAGCGGTACGACCGCAGGTTTGGGAGCGGTACTACCGCAGTGCGGATACATGGCGATATGACCGTTTGTGTTCTGAATGTTTTATGACTTGGTAAAATGGTGTTGGGTTAGGTCAAGTTCATGGGTTTCAGTGCATATGTGCTGCATGATGTATGTTTTGACTAACGTGGGTCAAGTTGTGAAGAACTTGTTCCCGGAATCGATTTCTTTGTCTATTGTTGTGCAGGTTGCTTGGAGGTCAATGATGGTCAACGGCGAGGATGAACGGGACTAAGCTTGGAGAGCTAAGGTCCAGAACGAGCGGGGATGCCAGGTGAGGTCAATGGAGTCTATCATGGCACAAGAGGGACAAAGGTGACCGAAAGAGCAGTTCGGTGCAACGGGTTAGATCAAGCGGCGCGGGGGTCGGTGCAAGTGCCATGGTGGTTTCGGTGGGAGCCGGATGGGAGAGACTTGTCGACATGATGAGGGCCGTTGATCAACCTACACGTGGCGAAGCATGAGGAGTGCTTCACGAAGATGAGACTCGGTCTTTGGAAAAAGATCGAGAAGAGATATTTTGGTAATTTTATCGAATACCGCCTTGGTCACCTTTTGCTAACACGCGGCGCAAGATGACGCAAGATGAAGTGGATTAGGTCAAGAGGAGATGAAGACGACGCTTTAAAATACGTACGTGAGTGAACCCGTTTGTGTGGGCTTAACGGATGCCCAATAGGAATACTTTTCTAGAAGGTCTAAGCCTCCACTATAAATAGAAGAGGGTGCTGGCCAGCACCTCTCAACCCTTTCATTGTTTTGAAACCCTAGTTTGCTTTTGTGCTTAGGGAGAGGATAGTTGGAGGTTATGGTTCAAAAGAGTTGGATTTGATTTCGTGCTCATGTATTGAGTCTTTGTCCTCCTTGATGGAGTGGCTGTAAGCCAATACCATATCAAAATCAATCCAAGGAAAGATTCCTCAAGATGAGTTTATTGGATTTTCTTCTCTCTATTTGGTTATTTTGAGTCTTTCTTTGATCTGCGAGTTTTTGCTTGATTTCTTGCCTTGATCTAACTTGCTGTGACATGTGGGAACTCGTCTAGATCATCTTGATCATCATTCACCCACGAGCAAGTCTCTAGATCATATTTCAATTTTTACTTGGTTTTGGAGCACCCTTCGTTCAAACTGAAAAAGATAGGAACTTTGCATGGATATTCACGATCCTTGATTGGAATAGGTTCCTAATATATTAGAAAGGGTGTGTCTCAAGTTTCGTGAAGTTTGGAGTTGCGGATCAAAAGTTACGTCAATTTTTGATTTCATTTTCAAGTTGTTTACTATTCATTACTTTGTTTTCTTGTTCATTGCGGCTGGCCGCACCTTTGTTCATCCGGTTGTTTCGATTTTGACGATCAAGATTTGCTCATCGGTACAACCCAGATCTTGTTTATCAGCGTGTTTTTTTGTGTTTTTGGTCGTTTCTCTTGGGGGTTTGAAGGGGATTCAGTACAAGTCTTCCGCTATGCTTATATATATTGATCTTCGTAGTTCTCATAGCTATTGGAGTCAATATCATGTTTGAATCCGATCAAAACGAAAAATAGATAGTACTCCTGTTCACCCCCCTCTAGTCACCGTTTCGGTTCAACAAGTGGTATCAAAGCCCGGTTAGTTCAATCTTGATCTTAACCGGTCACTGAACTTGGCGATGGATAAGTACTCGACCAAACCGTATATCTTCGATGGGCTTGACTATGCCTATTGGAAGAATCGCATGCGAGTCTTCCTTCAGAGCGAAGGACAAGCTATATGGGAGGTTGTTCGAGCTCATTGCGTTTACTCCGAGGTTGCTTTGCGGCCAAAGACTTTCTTAGCAAACAACCATAAGGCTAAGAATCTCCTATATACTGGGCTTGGCAGACAGGAGTATGATAGGATTTGCAATCTTGAGACCGTACATGAGATTTGGCACACCCTCGAAACTTACCATAAGGGATCGTCCCAGATCAAGCAAGTGCGCTAGACGGTCTACAAGCGAGAGTATAACAAATTCGAGATGCATCCTGGCAAGAGCATCGATGACGTTTTTACTCACTTTAACAAGGTAATCAATCAGATGAGAGCTGCTGACATTGAGTACTCTTAATCTAAGAATGCCACCCACCTCTTGGCTGCAATCAACACCAAGGAGTGGGAGATGAAGGCTACTACCATTGAGGAGAACGTTGATCTCTCTAGTCTCACTTTGGAGTTGCTTTATAGCAAGCTCAAGATTCATGAGATCAAGAGAGCCAATCTTCCTAAGAAGGATAACATGGCTTTGGTAGCTGATCCTCTGAAAAGAACTTCTGATGGTTCTTTTGAGTCTTCTTCTGGATTTTCTCTTGCGTGTTTACCGGCAATTCAAGAAGAAGAGTTTGAGAGTCTTCCTGAGGCTGATTTAGCTCTTTTAGCCAAGAAAGTCACATGTGCCTATAACAATGTTAGAAACAAGAAGAGAGGTGGTCTTGTGACGTGCTATGAGTGTGGAGAGTTATATCATATCCGGGCAAATTGCCCCAAGTTGAAAGGTAAGGGCAACCGCAAGGATGTGAAACTTGCCTGGAAGAAGCCTCAGAGGAGTAAGCCCAAGTATGATGCTGCTAAGCTCATGAAGGCTGCTCACCGGGTCCTTGCCGTTTTTGGAGAGCAATCCATGAGCGATGTGAACTCCGGAAGCGAGGAGGACAAGGAGGAGGAGCTTCCTCAAGACAAGAAAGGGAAGGCTAAGGACTTTACCAGCATGTGCTTCATAGCCGACTCCGTCGACGCCGATGACAACGATGAGGTACCTCCTTCCTATGATGTTCTTTCTGCTAGATGCGACACCATGTTTGAGCAACTCGTGAGTCAGGATAAGGCCTTAGAGCTTACCATGACTAGGAACAAGGACTTAGAGTCACAAGTAGATAATTTGACTTTAGAACTTGTAAATGCTAAGACTCTTGAATCTGATGAATGTTCATCTTGCCATGCTCTACATTCTGAATTTGCTAAACTGCAATCTGCTCATGATATTGCTTTGCACCAACTTGAAAATGCTAGGATTGAGCTAATTGATGTTAAATTTGCTCCTTGTGAAAAATGCTTAGAGTCTAGTAAGTTGGATGCCTCTGGTAATGTTAAATCTAGTTGTTGCTCTTTCTGCTTAGAACGTGAACACGAAGTTAAAGACATTCTAGAAGCAGTTAGAGCTAAATATGCCAAGCTTAAGGACACAATTGAGTCTACACCTTGTGCCTCATGTGCAGCCTATAAGCTTAAAGTTGTTTTTCTTAAGGAGAAACATGCTAGAGCAATTAAGGCCAAGACTTGTGAATCATGAGTTAACTTTGAAAAAGAAAATGCTTACTTTAAAGACACACTAGAAAAATTCTCTAAAGGTAAGAAATAGTTAAACATGATTCTGGACACGTCTAAAAATCCTTATAAGAAGCAAGGGTTAGGATACAACTCTGTCCATGACAAATCCAAGCCTAATGTCATTCAGGTCTTGGACGCCTTCGCGCACGCCATGGCGCTAGCCGAGGGTACGTCACGTCTCTGTTTGTCAGCACGCATCATATTTTTTTTATTAACTAACAATATTTGTTGTGCAGGTGTTCTAGCCTATGACGGTTTATTAGGGGCCTCCCCAGGCGACACAGACACGCACGACTTCCTTGTGGACGAGGACCCGGCACCTCAGCCCACACCCACTGAGGTTCTCTCCGGGTCACAGCTCGTCGGTGCGCCAGTACCCACACTGCAGCCAGTTTTGTCCACCCCTCCGCCTTTAGGTCCTCGTCAGATCAGGCCTTCGGACCGTCTTTCCCTCTTAGGGTCGAGGCCCTAACACCCATCATAGAGGGAGGCAAGCAAGCCCATAGGGGAGGACACGAAGGTGGAGTGGGCAGTGGTGACGTAGGAGGGGATGCTGGCGGTGCGGTTGGGGGGGGGCTAGTAGGGGGTGTCCCCCTGCACTGGCTGTACATTTATTTGTTATGTGATACTTAAATTTTGCACTTAATGTGTGATTCTTGTAATACTTTTGTGTTCTTATGTATACTCATTCATACAATGCATGTTTGTTCAATGCATATCGACGCCTATAGCTAAATGCACGTGACACCTTGATGCAACAGTCAACTCGATAAAAGGCAACTGCAATGATGCGTCCACTATTTAGTTACATGATTTATGAGATTGAACATAATTACGTACAGAAGGGGAGACTACCGACGTACAAGCTACTACGCCCGTGTCTAATGGTAGAAGGTGCCTCGCACTACCCACATAGAGTGTTGTACAGGGGGCGCCTTGGACGTGGCTGGCCATAGTTGTAGTGGCACGCACATATGCAGTTAGGGTTCATGCAGCAGTATGTGGAATCATAGGAACTTCCTATGTTCACGATCTCCTCGTTGCCTCTCTCGCGCTGCATCTGTTGGTGGAGGTCATCATTTTGCTCGTTGAGATTGTTAATCCGCGCCTCCAACTGAAAGATTCGGTCCCACAATGTATCCACGTACATCACAACATGTCGTTCATGGGGAGGATCAATCCAGCGGACAAAGTCGCATTTCGCCATCTGCTGCAAGGGACGGTTAATATGGAGGCTCTATTAGCAGTAACATGAAGCAAACTATTTGCTAATATACCCTAGAGTGTGGGCATCGGAATAAACGTCATCCGCCATCGAAAGGGGCATCTGTGACCTGCACGACAATGTCCTCCCTGTATCTGCATTTCGGTCATACTAGTTGAGCGCACTTGTTCGGCATCAACCGGTAGTGAGGGCCGAAGTCTTCCCTCCTTTCAAGGGGAAAGTCTTGCTTCGACGACCCCGGTTGGACTGGTCCCTCGGTGTCTGCCATGGTATGTTACTGTACGACGGAGAAGGTTATTCTTCCTACGGTTTCAAGGGTCGAGTGGTGCTACTTTCGGAGCGTGGGGCGTGCATTTTATAGCCCACGGGGGAGGCTAACAAAGTGGGTTATGTGTTAGCTTGCAAATGATAAGACTAAACGGGGCAGCTTTGCATAGTGACAAGACCACACGGGGCATCTTTTCGTAGTGACAATACCAAAGGAGACTGCTTTGCGCATTGACAAGACTAGACAGGGCAGTTTTGCGAAGTGATAAGACCAGACGGGCGCTTTTGCTTGCGATGACAAGACCAGACGGGGCGGGCGCTGGCGCGACAAGACCAAACGGGCGGTTTTTGCGCAAAGGACAAAACCGAACAGTAGTAGCTTTGCGCAGTGACAAGACCACACGTGACAGCTTTGCGCAATGACAAGACCAAAGGAAACAGCTTTGCGCAGTGACAAGACCAGACGGGGCAGCTTTGCGCAGTGACAAGACCGGACGGGACAGCTTTGCGCAGTGACAAGACCGGACGGGCCAGCTTTGCGTAGTGAAAAGGCCAAAGAAGACAGCCTTGCGCAGTGACAAGATCAAACAAGGCAGCTTTGTGCAGTAACAAGGCCAAAGAAGACAGCCTTGCGCAGTGACAAGACTTAACGCGACAGCTTTTTTCAACGAGAAGACCAAAGGAAAACACTCCATGCCAACCCTTTGGCTTATAAAAGGAGGTGAAAGAGATCTGAGAGACAACACTACACAACCAAACCTAACACTACACCAGAGCTTGGTTCACTACGTCGGGATGGACAAGCTGCTAAAGCAATGGGACGAGATGCGCGAACTAGCAAGGGCTGCTGGGGCACGGGACGACCAAGCAAGGGCTGCTGCGGCCTGGGTCCAGCAAGAGGAGCTTGCCAGGATGGCAGCTCTTCGCAATAAGGCCCCCTGTAGTAGCAACATCTTCTAGAACGTTCCAACCAAGCGTTCGCCGCAACACCCACTAGAGGGGGAGACGCCACCCCTCTGTTGGTGTAGGGACCCATGCAAGTTCTTCAAGTCTAAGTAGCGGCTGAGACTAGGCATGCGTTACTGGGGTTGCGTGAACTACTCCAGTGACTATCCCGACTGACGTTGGGACATGCGCAGCTATCGACAGCTGGTAAGGACCAGTTATAGTGTGTTTCCCTACTATTTCTCTTTCACAGTACGCACAAATAACCTCTCCTGTCTACCCATAGTCCCCGGATCCGCTATGTGGCTACCACAAGAGGATCGACATAGAGATCCACCCGCATGACCAGTGGACTCTCGACTTTGATGAGTAGGATGCCAAAAGAGCCCACGAGATCCGGGAGGAGAAGCGCCACAACGACGAGCAAAACGAGTGTATCTGTCAGGAGACCAAAGCTCACCTCGAGGCGTGCAAGCGCAGAGAGCACGAGGCTCATGAGAGGGATCGCAAGAAAAAGAGGGAAATGGCAGCTAAGGCCAAAGAGGCCGGCGAGAAGTTCAATGCCGAGCTAGCAAGGAAGGGAAAATGACCCCAGTCCACACAGTAGGTCGGGCAATACTGTACTAGTCCCCCGATGAAGGTCGAATCTATTTACATTCCAAAAATGTACATATGTATCGTAGGAGTACTTCGGTTTGTAGCATCGCGCATGATGTTGTTTCTTATGCATGTAACCAAACCCTATGTGTCATGTTATTCCTAGCTTCATTATGAAATCTATTTTAATTCGCAACATCAAATCTTCTCGTCTTTTCGCATTCAATTATCAATTCTTCTGTGTTATTCCCAGCTTCATTATAAAGGCATCCAACAACATGTATCACTTCTGAGGCAAGGCCTGGAAATATTGTGTAGTTGTTTCTAAAGGAAATATATACGCTGAAGTGCCAAAGATTATCAATTCACAAAAAGATTTTCAGTCCATATATGTATTTACGCTCAGTTCAAAGGATGGTCTTATATATGGTTCACACATAGATTTTCTACTTTTAAGTTATGGATAGTTCGAGATTAACTTTTAAATATTTTTAAAAAAGAATTAAATAATTAAAAACAAGCCCCAGCCTCCCGTCGCCTTGCGGTTGGGCGATAGGGGTGCTGTCGCCTTTCGGTTAGGCGATATCTCCTACCGCCCAATGGTTGGGCGAGTGAAATAAAGTTGCCGAATGGTTGGGCGCTTACTTTATTGTCGCTTGTCTATTGGGCAACTGGGGCCAGTCACCCAACGGTTCGGCGACAGGAGTATATTTCTGTAAAAAAAATAACGCAGGTATAATGTTGTAATTTATAATAAAAATGGATTGTTTTTTTTTAAAAAATTCTCCCTTGTTCAGGAATTGCGTTGCGTCTCCTAGCAATTTTTCAACGGATCAGGTTCATCGGCGTGTGAAAACTGGGGCGTATCAAAGTCACCCCTGCTGTTGTGAAAGGCCAGTTGCTGAAGAGACCCAAAGAGCTTGGGCGCTCGTTTTTTCTATGGGTCGCTGTCCTGAGGTGTAGGCCAACTGTGGTGGATGTCCCACGTAGAACAGCTGACCTGGACCTAGAGGCAGGCCATCGATGGCATCCCCGTGGAGGAGGAGAGGAGCCAGAGCTGTCATCCCTCTTCTGTGCGTCGTTCACCGTCGTCGTCGAGCGGAGGGACCACTTCCCTCACCAACTACATTCTGAGGGTTTGAAGGTTGTCTTGTTAGGATGCAGTGCTTGCCGTGGTTCTTCAGCCATGGCGGAGTTTTGGTTCTACATGCCTTTACTTCTACTCTTCTCTCTTAAGCACTGTGCGCTAGTGATCCTCTACATGCTAACTTGATTACATAAACTTCAACGTGTTTGGTGGTGGGGCGTAGTCCTTTCTTTGCTTGCGGTGTGTGGCCTGGGTGTGTTAGAGTTGATCGAAGTCCGTCGTGGCTAGTTTGGTGTTAGCCCTAGCCTATGTCCAGATGGGGTTCATACCCCGTTTGTGGTGTTTCCTCTGTTGGGATCAGTTGTAACTTTTATTTTTCTCTGTTTTCTCTTGCTTTATTAATATAATGGGCAGCCATCGTGCCTTCGTTTAAAAAAAACATGATTGCAAGTATTGCCTGTCGTCCTAATCGGTAGCTAACCATGAACCCGTTAGAATCGGGCCCTTATTTGTAAATGCCCATTCGTTCCCGAAATTCCAAAGCATACATGGTTTAGTTTCTTTTGCTAACCATGCATTTCGATCTCTCTCAAACAAGTGGTCCATAAGACCAGTGTGGTTAGAACACTATGGTCGAAATAAGTGTCCCATATAACTAGTGAGAGTTTTCCTTAGACTACCCTTGGAACTCTTCCGGAGATCCTCTTGGACCTCCCTTGGATATTTCTTTGGATCACTCCAAGATAGTGTGGTCGGAACACTGTGGTCCCCTTGGACCTCTTCGAGAGATCCTCTTGGGCCTCCCTTGGAGATTTCTTCGGATCACTCTAAGAGAGTGTGGTCAAAACACAGTGATCCAAATAACGTGGTCAAAGCTGTAGACAAGTGGTCGAAGCTGTAGACCAGTGGTCGAAGCTGAAGACCAGCGTGTAATCAGGATCTTATAAATACTGATTAATTGGTTTTGAATTAGTAGTTACCATTGTTTTAATGTGTGCTTTATTGAGCAGTTACTAGAAAGTAATTGACTCGGCCTTTAAAATGATATGGAGACGTCCAGACCAAGGCTGATTTTTTTCATTCCAATTATTCTTCTTCTTCCTCTCTGTTCTCTTGTGCTAGAGGGTTATGTTGTTTGAATCAAGCCATCCCTTCTCTTTGGCGTGCACGGGGAAGGAAGGTGAGTGGTATCTCCGAACTATTGTTGCAGAGTTTGCCTGCACGGGGTGGCAATAAGGTTTTTGGGTAGCGCATCTGTGCGACCGCTTGCTGCACTGCGACGTCTACGATTTGAACTACATCGAGTTTGCACTGCTTCCTATTCTTCATTGACCTCTACTGTAAGTTGTTTGTATGACCTATATATTCTGTTATAATCATGTTATTGAGTATGTTTAGAAGTGCAATAAGTTGTCTGTTGTTGATATCATCTTATGCATCTCTAGTTAGATGTGATCGTTGCCTCATTAAAATTTGGAATTAAAATATTGTCCACATGTCCAACAATCTAGAAACCTTATTGTGGATATTTTTATGATCTAGCAATGGCTAGTGCTTTTGATGCTATGAAATCTGAGAGATTTTTTTGTCGGAACTTTCGTAGATGGCGGACAAGGGTTAAGTTTTGGCTCATATCTTTGGGGCTGTGGTGGGTGATCCATCCACAGTATCCAATTACGATTGAACAGACCATGCGGTTTGACACAGATAACAAAACAGCCCTTGGATGCATTCTAACAATATTAGCCGACTAGCTCTATGATGTGTACATGGACTTCAAGTTCACTACAGAGTTGTGGGATGCACTAGAGCACAAATATGTTGAAGCTGAGACTGGTCGTTGGCACCATATGTGTGAGCAGATCTTTGACTACATTATGGATGATGCGAAGTCGATAGTTGCACAAGCGCATGAGCTTCAGCTACTGGTCAGAGAGATTGCGTATTTGGGTTGCGTTTTGCCTTCTAAGTTTGTGGCGGTGGGCATTATTGCCAAACTTCCTGCTTCATGGTGGGATTTTGCCACTGGCTTAAAACACAAGAGGGAGGAGATATCTATTGAGGATCTCATTGTTGCCCTTGATGTGGAAGAAAAGGTAAGAGCAAAAGATACACTAAGCCCTTCTAGTCAGAACAATCAGATCAATGCAAATGTCATAGAGAAAAGATATGGCAAGAATAACAAAAGCTTTAAACCAAACTAGACAACTAGCTTTAAGAAGAAAACTGGGAAGAATGATATGAGGAACATCACCTACTTTATGTGTGGGAAAAATAGTCATATAGCAAAAGACTGTCATTGTCGCAAAAGCGAGGATGTTGTACAGCCAAAGAAAAAGGCTATCAACGTGATTATATGCGAGGCCTCAACAGGAGGGTATGGTAATCCACCTGTTGTATTTTCAGCATATCATTCCACTGATTGGTGGGTTGATACTAGAGCTAATGTTCACATATGTTCTGATATTTTTCTTGTTTTCTTCTTATCAAGCAGCTGAGGCTTCCTATGTCCTAATGGGGAGCGGGTCTCATGCTTCTGTTCTTGGTTTTGGCACGGTGTACCTGTTGCTTACTTCAGGGAAGATTGTCCACTTTAAGAACGTGCAGCATGCACCAACAATAAATAAGAACCTCGTTAGTGGTTCTCTCCTATGCAAGGATAGTTATAAGCTAGTATTTGAGTCAAATAAAATTGTAATGTCTAAGTTTCGAAACTTTTTTTTGGTAAAGGCTATGAGAGTGGAGGCTTGTTCCGCATAAGTACTTTAGAGTATTGCTATAATCTGAATGTTGCAACTGGTTTGAATAAATGTGAGGCCAATATATGGCATTCTCATTTTTGTCATATTGGTTTTGATAGTATTGCTAGAATATCCAGATTAGATTTAATTCTAAAATATAAAATTATCAAAGGATCAAAGTGCCAAACTTGTGTACAAGCAAAACGACCTCGAAAACCCTTTAAGGGGCTACAGGAAGAAAAGAACTTGGCACCTCTAGATCTTGCCCATTCTGATTTGTGTGAGATGAATGGATTGTTGACCAAAGGAGGTAAAAGATATTTTCTAACTCTAATTAATTATGCATCTCGGTATTGTTATGTGTATCTACTAAAAACAAAAGATGAAGCTTTAAACTATTTTAAAATTTATAAGGCCGAGGTTGAGAACCGACTAGAAAAGAAAATTAAAATACTAAGGTCTGATCGTGGAGGAGAGTATATCTCTCATGAATTCTCCCAATTCTGTTCTGAATATGAAATAGTCCATGAAGTTACACCACCATACTCACCCCAATCAAACGGGGTGGCTGAGAAGAAAAATCGGACACTAACAGACCTAGTGAGTGCCATGTTGGAGAGTGCCGGTATACCTAAGATGTGGTGGGGGAAGCTATATTGACAGCAACTTTCATCCTAAACAGAGTAATCACTAAAAGGTGTGAGATTATTTTGTATGAGGGATGGAAAGGGAGAAAACCCAATGTTAATTTTCTGTGAACTTGGGGGTGTTTAGTAAAAGTCAATGTACCATTGCAGAAAAAGAGAAAGCTTGGACTTAAAGCAGTCGATTGCGTCTTATTGGGATATGCTCATAATAGCACGGCCTATAGATTTTTAGTAGTAAAATTAGAAACTCCTGAGATTATTGTTAACACAATAATGGAGCCGAGAGATGCTTCATTTTTTGATGATATTTATCCTATGAGAACTGCAGGCAGTACTTCTCGAACTGAGGATAATCAAACTATGAGTAATACTAATTTTGAACCTATCACTATATCTGAACCAATATTGGATATACCACCAATCTATGAAATTCCTGAGGAAGATAACAATTCAGTCGAAGAGGCTCCTCATAGGAGCAAGTGACAACGGGTTGAGAAAACCTTTGGTGAAGACTTTATTGTATATCTCACGGATGATGTGTCGAGCACTCTTTCAGAGGCTTATGCATTACCTGATACTGAGTATTAGAAAGAGGCAGTCCATAACGAGATAAATTCCATCATAGCTAACGGGACTTGGGAGATCATTGATCGTCCTAGCGGGTGCAAACCTGCTGGATGCAAGTGGATCTTTAAAAAAAAATGAGGCCTAACGGTACTATTGATAAGTACAAGGCAAGACTTGTGACCAAGGTTTATACCTAGAAAGAAGGTGAGGATTATTTTGATACTTACTCTCCTATTGTCAGATTGACCACCATTCGAGTGCTCATTGCATTAGCTTCTTCCCATAGTCTACACATCCATCAAATGGATGTAAAGACGGCTTTCCTTAATGGAGAGTTGAAGGAAGAAATCTATATGGAGCAACTAGATGGTTTTGTGATTTCTGGACATGAAAATAAGGTATGCAAATGAATCAAATCCTTGTATGGCCTAAAGCAAGCACCTAAACAATGGCACGAGAAGTTTGATAAAACTTTAACATCTGTTGTTTTTGCTATGAATGAGGCAGATAAGTGTGTGTATTATCGTTATGGTGGGGGTCAAGGAGTGATTTTGTGTTTGTATGTCGATGATATACTGATCTTTGGGACAAACGCTGTTGTCATTGACGAGATCAAATCTTTCTTATCTAGATACTTTGATATGAAAGACCTAAGAGAGGCAGATATTATTCTGAATATTAAATTAATCAAATATGAGGATGGGATCACATTGAACCAATCCTATTATACTGAGAAAATATTGAGTCGGTTCGGTTTTGAGAACTGCAGTATATAGTGATTCGAATTGGATCTCTAATGAAGATAAGATCAAATATACAAGTGGTTATGTCTTTACCCTAGTGGGTGCAGCAGTTTCATTGAGGTCATATAAACAGACCATATTGACGAGGTCAACCATGGAAGCAGAAATTGTAGCACTAGACACAACCACTGTTGAGGCTGAATGGCTTAGAGAGCTTCTGTTGGACTTGCCACTGGTTGAGAAACTAATACCGACAATCCTAATGTATTGTGATAATCAAACAGTGTTGATTAAGGTTACAAGTCCCATTGGAGTTACAACTCAACAGTAACCCATACCTTTTTGATCGGAGATCCCGTGACTTAGGTAATAGAAAAAACAAGTTGATGTTTGAACAAGAGAGTACATTTTAATAAAAATATGTACCCGTATCCTAATAGACAAAGTACTCTCAACTGTATGGAAGAAGATGACTTAAAGCCTTAATGTATTCTAGTGTCCAATGAGGGAAAAAGGTATTAGCCTATAGAATTCCTAGAATGAATACACCTATTTGAGCTTAACTGAGGTCGCAGTTTACGAGAATAGGGGCATTCTCTAGAAAGCTCATGAGCAGATAAGGGAGCATGACCAAATAAAACTTCGGTTAGGCTTGGTTCTTTGACAGCCTAGTATTAGTTGAGATTTCAAGTGAAATATAATCACAAAAAGCTGTGAATTCAAGGTATAGTCCATTCATCAGCTGTGAGAAGATGAATCTCGTTATTCTAGGTGCAAGTTCAACCCGTACGTGACTTACACTAAAAGACCGGTATATTAACATCTTTTCAGCACAATAGTCTTTATCATCCTTTTTTTGCTTGCCTTGGAATTGGTGGGGATTGTTAGAATCGGGCCCTTATTTGTAAAGACCCATTCATTCCTGAAATTCCAAAGCATACATGGTTTAGTTTCTTTTGCTAACCGTGCATTTCTCTCTCTCAAACAAGTGGTCCATAAGACCAGTGTGGTCGGAACATTATGGTCGAAACAAGTATCTCATATGACCAGTGAGAGATTTTCTTAGACCTCCCTTGGAGATTTCTTTGGATCACTCCAAGGGAGTGTGGTCGGAACACTGTAGTCCCTTTGGACCTCTTCGGGAGATCCTCTTGGACCTCCCTTGGAGATTGTCAGGACCATATTTCTAACCCTCTGTGTATTTCTACACCAGTCCTATGATCAGTAGCTAGTGCACACAGTAGAAACATCGTTGACAACAAATTCAAATCACAAAATAACATTAATAAACAACATAGTACCGGCCTTATGGCCATTTATTACAAAAGATGTCAAAAGACCTTGAGTCTTACAGCAGTGGAAACAACAAAAGTTAAACACCGAGTGATGGCCCATCAAATTTCCCACTGGCATTCGACTTGGGAACGCAACCTAGTATTATGGGTGTCCTTCATCAAAGCCACATGCGAAGTAGTCGTAGTCCTCCTCCGTGTCGTTGAAGGCTTCTGAAATTTAATTATAAGTGTAGCATGTGAGTATATAAAGTACTCCGCGGGTCTTGGGAAAGATGCATATGCATAACTTTAATAATTAGGCTTATAAGGTTCATTTGCACAAAGCAATATTTTAAGTTTAAACAGTTTTCATAAAGCACATTTGGCAAACATAGTTTCAATAAGTAAATTAATTGATGTCACTAGTGGAGGTTCTAGCTACCAACCACTAGTATCAAGGCTCTAGCCGCCAAGGTTTAAAGGATATGGCTCTAGCTGCCCAACTGACTCTAGTTGCCAGAAACTACACGAGAGTCCCAACTGCTCTCGGTTCCCAAAATTTACTCTTTTGAAATCAAAACTAAAATCTACCATGTGAAAACGCATCTTGCCTGCTCTTGACCGTGGGCAAGGCTATTCGAATAGTTTTACACTCTGTAGAGGTTGTACAGCTTGACCCACACAAGATAATCAGTTTATAATGTCTATCTGACATACTTCTGAAGGTGTGCGACTAAACGATTATCATATGGCTTTTACAATACTTAATCTTAACATTAGCCCTCCCGATGAGCTTAACCCCAAGCCATGGACGTCATTTACCATCGACCCGGAGCTCACCGTTGTGGGGGATAACCTGTCCGGACATGGACGTCTATCACCATCGCCCGACGCAAGCCCTGACAGACATAAGCGTCAATTACCATCGTCTGCACTACCAGGTAACTCCTACCATCTATAGCCTACGGGCGTAATGCTAGAACATAGTAAATTATTCAGCCGGGTCCTTCCCATTTAGGACATGTGGTTACATGGTATTGCTCAGTTTGGATAATCACAAGCGTCGGTCCTTAATATGACTTGGGCGGAACTTTACACAATACAAGTTCTCGTGCTCTAGCTACACCCGCCTGAACTTACCATTCGCCCAAGTCTAAAATATATTTTCATTATTTTATTTTATTTTCCAAATATTGATATTACCTAATGTCATACATTTTCCAAACAAAGCATAAAGGGTAATAATGATTTTTCTCCCCCAAATGTTAAATAAAGTTGTAAAGCATGTCTAAGCAATTCTACCGTTACAAAACTATTCTGCAAAGTTGTAATCAATATTACGGAATTTCTACGCTAAGGTTACAAATGTATAAGATAACCAATATAAAGGAAGACATTAACAATCTTTAGGTTTTAACTAACAACCTACAATTTAAACTCATCATTTAAACAAAATAGCAATGCATAATAATTTAAAATTAAAAACATAATTTACAAATCATAGGTTCAAAATGGTCAAAGGAGACTCGCCTTTGGTGACATTGGAGGCAAGCGCTTCCTGTTGATCCAAACTCGCGTCGGCGACGTCGGACTCTACACGCGCGAATCGGACCAAATAAATAACATAAATTAAATAAAAACTAAAAATTATAAAATAAATACTGGAAGTAGAGAGTGAATTTATATGAATTTAGGAGAAAGAATTGATGAATTTGGAGTTCGTATGAGAGAGAACGTATTTCTGGAAAATCAATTCTCACAAAAATGGATACATACAAAGCTACTGGACTAGAAAATGAACTGGATGACTATTGTTTCAGGAATTTGCTGATTCAGTCCTTGCAGAGAAGAGCAAAGTATTTGTGTGTATAACAAGGATGGTCCATCTTCTAGTGAGTTGATAGAGAAACCAAAGAGACAAGAGATGAGTCTATGGCTAGAGGGACCAAGATGGTGAAGTAACAGAGAAAGAAATAGATAGGAAATGCTGAAATTTAGTGTTCTGGAGCTCTACTATTCTAGTAATCCTATTATTGGTTTACTGATTTTTAGAACTAAAGCAACAAGCATTGATTGACAACAAGAGACCATATGCTAGTGAATCAATAGAGAATGAAATAGAGAAAAGAATGAAGTCATTGACTTGTGGACTCAAGAAGTCATAGACTCAAGGTTCAACCAACAGAAGACATGTCCAGAACGAACATCATAGAAGCTCCAGAGCTTCAAGGCCATGGTGCTGGTGCTGGTGAGGTAAGCAGTGAGGTGGCTGGCAAACGGGCAAAATGGAACCCCGACGAGGTACTCTACTCGATGGTGGTGGCAGTTTGGTCGGAGACAGAGCGAGGCAATGGCAATGCGTTCGGGCGTATGGACGATAGTGGCAAACGGGGGCGCGGCTCTCCGACGATGCTCTGGCAAAGGTGAGGGAAGCACGATGTAGAACGCAACGATGCGAGCCCTATGGTGGTGGTGGCTCGGAGAGAGGACCTTTGATGGCAACGCAATCCGACGGAGGAGTTTTGACGACGCACGGTCGTCGACAAAATCCGGGCAAATGATGGGGAGATAGAGAGTGGGGTTTGAGGTGAATCGAAAAGGAGAGTGAGGGACACGTGGTGCTCTCTTTATATTGAGAAGGAGACGCCTGAATCGGCGAGGAACGCCGTGGGAAAATGCTTCAGTTTTTGGTCTGCAAAAGAACAGGAAGAAACGGTAAAATTGATTGCAAGGAGTGGAGAAAACGTGCAATTGATGGCATGGTATCATGGGTGAGGTTAATGCGAACGTTTCGCTTCAGGCGGAATCGTTTTTAATGGCTTGAGTGCGGAGAAAAGAGGAAAGAGGTGGCCGGCAGCCATTGATGCTATTGGAGCTCGGTTTGGGCGGCGCCGGTGCAGAGAGGGAGCAAGGGGAGGGGCGACGTGGTTGGGGAAGGGGGCAGCGCAGTGAGGGGTGCGGGTAGGGCAAGGGGAGGTGGCGGCGCTGGCCGTGGAGCATGGCTCTTGGGAAGAAAAGCTAACAGAGAAACAAAACGCTTCGGGAGGAAGAAAGCCATGTGAAGAAAAGATGGAGGAGAGAGAGAAAGAAATAAAAAATAAAAGCAAATCCAAGAAAATTCCACAAAAATCCTTGGAACTTGAATAGATTTAATAAAATAATTTTAGATTTAATTGAAGTTTATTTTAGTCATTTAAAATATTTTTCTTTTTCTAAAAATTCAAATTAAGCTTTTAATTAATCCAATAAATTACAAATGATTCATTTTATTTTTAAAGCTTCAAAAAGGCTCTTAATTAGCACAAACTCCAATTTAATATCCAAATCTTTGAATTAATTATTTTGAAATAAATTTTTGAAAAGACCAAAATTTGGGATGTTATAGAGATTTATTCGGATCACTCCAAGAGAGTGTGGTCAAAACACAGTAATCCAAATAATGTGGTCAAAGATGTAGACCGGTGGTTAAAGCTGAAGACCAGCATGTAATCAGGATCTGATAAATACTGCTTAATTACCATTAATTGGTTTTGAATTAGCAATTATCAGTGTTTTAATGTGTGCTTTATTGAGCAGTTACTAGAGAGTAATTGACTCGACCCTTAAAATGGTCTGGAGACGTCCAGACCAAGGCTTATTTTTTCCATTCCAATTATTATTATTATTATTATTATTCATCTTTGTTCTCTTGTGCTGGAGGGTTGTGTTGTTTGAACCAAACCGTCCCTTCTCCTCGGCGTGCACTGGGAAGGAGGGTGAGCGGTATCTCTGAACCATTGTCGTAGAGTTCGCCTGCATGGGACGACAATAAGGTTTCTGGTAGCGATTCTGTGACGCTTCTTCGCTTCCGCGACGCTACATAACTGAATCGCATCGAGTCTGCACTACTTCCTGTTCTTCATCGATCTCTACTGTAAGTTATTTGTACGACCAGTATATTATGTTATAATCATGTTATTGAGTATGTTTAAAAGTACAACGAGATGTCTGTTGTTGATATCGTCTTATGCATCTCTAGTTATATATGATCTTTGTCTCATATTAAAATTTGAAATTAAAATATTGTCTACGTGTCCAACGGAACCAGTGATAAATAGGGGAATCTGAATCATCTAATTCAATACTACAGTGAAGAACGTAGCCTCTGCTTTAAATGAATGAAACAGAAGGAATGCGACTTTCCAACCGTAGCTGCTTGTGTTGATAAGATTCCTGTCGCTGCCGAGTGATCTAGTTGTTTCTCGTATAGTAATCTTAACTAGTAGGATGGACTAGAGCATGAAAGCGTTGGTCAGTTAAGAGGTCAAGAGAAAATTTTCGTTAGTTACTTTCAACAAATAGCTGAAACATGGTGTGAAAGTACTTGGGACAATTAGGACTTCTCACTGAATATGAGTATTTGAAACAGTTAATAAACTTTCTCAAAATCGTAAGTTCATAATGTAGCTGGTGTACGTAGCGACCCTTTCCATGGCGACTTGCTTACCTGGTCATCGTTTGTTGTTAATGGTGCGCCACTCACAAACGTCAGTACAGGTATGAATGAAGTCAAGATGTTAGTTGGCGGCCCACCTTGCATTTTAGCTGGCGCCCGAACTGCACATTTACATGTACCCATGAATATTCTCGACTACACATCAGAGCAAATCAGTTGTTTCCTTCTCATTTTTTTAACAACGCAAGATAATCCAGATAATCCCCTTCTCGCAATCTCTCCTTCTAGCGCGTGCGTGCATCATGTTGAAAATGTGGATAATATTTTAATTTCAGATTTTATTATAAGGCAAAGATTGTTGTATTTTGAGGGCAAATCTGTAATTTCTCATTTGATAAAAGGAGGATTATTATAATAGGAAAAGATAAGAAGATGGGCCCACTTGTCATTGTGATGGGAGAGGAGATAAGGTTTGGGGATGCAATCTTCAATCGGCAGGAGGAGGTTTCGCTGCTTGGCTTGGCTTTCGGCCTGCTCGTGGGCGATGCAGATGACGTCGTTGTGGCGGGTGGCTCGGGCGCGCTTTGCACGGGGGGTTGAGGTTAGCATCTCTCCTCCTCCTCCTCTAAAGGCTCGATCAAGCGTTCTTTCCTTGGCCTAGAAAAAAGATTGTGAGTTCTTCCCAATTTTGATGTGTACTTTTCTCCTGATTTGATCTCTCGTTTTTGGGGGATCCTGGACCTCCGGGCTGCCAACTCGGTGCCAACGGTGGTGAGCTCCGGTCCTCTCGGTGTGTGCATCCGCCGGTTCCTTGTGCCATCTGCTCACTGTTGGTGTTGTGCTTGGAATCCGGCGATTTGTGTACTTGGGTGGCTCGGTTTTGTTCTTCTGTGGACTGATCTTGGGGAGGAAGGTGACCTTTGGTTTGATTTGGTGACTGGTGCACTCAGGAGTACTCGGTCAGTGCTTCTTTGTTGGACTTGTGTGGCATCCACCCGGTTCCTCGACTTCGTTCTTTGGTCGATTCCAAAGGAGGGAGTGTGGCATCGTATCTCCGATTGCTTCGCCTTTTGCTTGGGATTGCAGGGCAATAGTTTTTGTGGGTTAGTGCCTTTGACATGCCTTGCCAGATACATCACGGTGATTTTGAATATTGTCGGCTCTGTGAGTATCTCTTTTATCTAACTGTGATTCACTTTGTTCTTATATATGTGAATGCTGTTCTGTTTGATACATTCACTGTGAGGTAAAGCAAAGTGTTTTGTTGTGGGCTTAATTCTGCTCAATGATGTTGCTAGTCAAATACTGAAATTGAAGTGATAAAAGTGATTAGACTTGAGCTCTAAATGGATTACATACTTCTGTCATTTGGTTATCTATCAGTTGTTACTTTCTAGTGGTAGGTTGAACTGAACATTCTGTTTTGTTGATCTCAAGTAATTCAGTTTGATTACTCTCCTGTCAGTCAATTGGCATTTTGTTGATCTTGTGATCTTGTGTTCATTTGATTTAGAGAGTTATCAAGTTTTGTTAATAATCTGAAATACTGTTTGTGGTCACTTGTGATCCTCCTCTGTTTGGCCGAAAGTATTGACTATGGTTTATTGTTTTAGATCTTTTGACATATTTATAAAAGTACTGTTTAGAGCTCAAAGTTTAAATCAATTTTGTCATATTTAATTTGTGAAGAGTATTGACTTAAGTGCAGAGATGGCCAAGTTTGTATCTTGTGCAACTCGCCATCTGAGAGCTCTCATTAACTTCAAATATTTGTGCTCTATGATGATTTCTTACATATACATGTGGTATATGTTTAGCATTTTATTCAGTTTAAATAACATAAAAGATTTACATTTGTATATGTTTATTTGGTCATTTGAATGATGGTGGTTTAATGTTGTATTGTGTCATAATTATGCTGGAGTTAATTATGATTATTTGCTAAAACTGCATATTTTACTACAAAGATCACAAATAACTAGTGATGCATAAATTGATACTATCAGCAGCCTACACAATACACTTCTAAACATACTCAATATCATGATTATATCAGAATATACCGGTCGTACACACAAATTACAGTATAGGCGATGAAGAACAGAAAGCTGTGCAGACTTGATGCAGTGCAGATCGTAGACATCGCAGTGCAGCAAGTGGTCGCGCAAATGCGCTGCCTAGGAACCTTATTTCCGCCCTGTGCAGGTGAACTCTGCGAGAATGGTTCAGAGATACCGCCCACCCTCCTTCCCGGTGCACGCCGAGGAGAAGGGACGGCTTGGTTCAAAACAGCACAACCCTCCAGCACAAGAGAACAGAGAGAAAGAACCAGAATAATTGGAATGGAAAAAGATCTCTTTTGGGCTGGACCTCTCGAAAACCTTTTAAAGGTTGAGTCAATTACTCTCTAGTAACTGCTCAATAAAGCACACATTAGAACACTGGTAACTGCTAATTAAAAACCAATTAATGGTAATTCAGTAGAATGTATCATATCCTGATTACACGTTAGTCTTCAGGTTTGACCACTGGTCTACAGCTTTGACCACGATCTCCATGGGAGGTCTAAGAGTATCTCCCGAAGAGGTCCAAGAGAAACCTCCAAGGGGGGTCCAAGAGAATCTCCCGAAGAGGTCCAATGGGACCACAATGTTCCGACCACACTTTCTTGGAGTGATCCAAGAGAGGTCCAAAAGATCTCCCAAAGAGGTCCAAGAATACCACAGTGTTCCGACCACACTCTCTTGGAGTGATTCAAGGGAGGTCCAAAAGATCTCTTGAAGGTCCAAAAGGATCTCCACACTCTAAGAGAGGTCCAAGAGGATCTCCTAGAGGTCCAAGAGAGGCATAAGAGGAGGTCTAAGGAAAACTCTCACTGGTCTTATGTGACACTTGTTTCGAGAGAGAGAAATGCACGTTTAGCAAAAGAAAGGTGGACTTGGTTCACGACACGTTCACGGTCATGCGTCGCAAGTCACAAGTCACTAAATTGCCACGTAAATAAACGCGCACGTGCGTACGTGCGTGTGTGTGATTTTAGTTATAGTCCTCCTCATATCACTCCATGACATATATCATATATATCAAGTGGTGGCAAGGACTCTACTTTATAAATTGCTCTCTCACTACTTGGCTAGACAGTATATGACTAAACCATACATGTTTTAAAATTTCGGAATAAATGTGCCTTTGCAAATAAGGGATCAATTCTAACACATCAGACCAAATGCGTGAAAATAATCTCAAAAAAGGAACACAGAGAGAATAAAAAACAATCAACATTCAGAAAACTTGTAGAGGGCACAACACCTCAATGGCGATACTATCTGGTTGCGACGATATGACAGAGGATTAATTATCCTATCGGCAAAAAAATTATTAAGGCCGTCAATGGTTCACTCTCTTCCATCTGCCAGACAATGACCTATTTGAGGTCAAACATGGATCAGTTTTGACTTTTGACGCCACATTCATTATATTAGGCCGCACGGCATGTGTGCCTCGGCGTTCACTCAAGCAGCTGCCAGGCTCCCGAACAGATCGTCTGCTGGTTGATGTTAGCTATAGTCTCTAAATCAGCGTTAAAGAGAGCCATCACCTGTAGTGACCATCTGCTAGTTGAGCATTACACATCAAACAGTTGAACTACATTGTCAAGTGAAAGAAACAAATACATCCTAGACCAAAAAATTTCTATGGATTTGCTATTCGTCACTCGACTAATTTGTTTTGCAAAATCAGTCGATTTTCTAATATCTGGATCGTGCTTGAGGACTTGTGTGCCATCCCCACTTTCTCCATCTCTGGTGGCCGTCGACACAAACGCTGAGGCCGAGTGTTCCGCACACAAGCGCAGTCCCCACAACCGAACGCGCGCGTGAGCGTCGCTACTGGCGAAGCCAACTTACATGCCCCGTTTCTTTTTGTTGTTTTAAGGAGACGCGCCGGATGCGACAAACGTGGTGTGAGGGAGGACTTCGGCGACAGCCGTGGCGTGAGGGAGGATGCTGGGACGAAAATGGCTTTGGGGAGGTAGGGGCGGAGGAAGGTTGTAGTCAAGCGATGGACATGGCTCTATAGATCTGTATGGTTGTGTGTGGACGGTTGGATCTGCATCTAACGGTTTCCAATTAGTTGGTCGATGCATAGACAGTGCCAACTTTCTATCACTGTTAAGTTGTCAATTATTTCGTACAGGACAATGTAGCTGTCTCCCTATTGACGCGGCTGCCAATTGTGCATCAATAAGATACTATGAGTGATACTACTGCTGTATCAAATCAACATCATCTCATGGGAGGTTATTACCGTCTGTGAAAAATATCTAGGTAGTTTTCAAAATGCTATACGTAACAGTGACAAAGTGTATATGTGTCATAACCAACCATGAAAACCCACATATAGTGTTATTTTTTTGTTGCGATGATCCACATATACTTTTATTACATTGCATGATTGCATCAGATAGGCTACACTTGCTGCCACATCACGCCGAAAAAAATTCTATGTGATGAGGCCTTCAACCCCACCTTTTAAGGCCTCGATTCAGATTTTGCCACCTAGCAGGCTAGCATCACAGCTCTTAAAGAATGGGCCAGCTTTCCTATTCCCGACAAAGAAACGCCAGTGCCCTCCTATCTTATTCGGCTTCCTCGTCTTATCGCCTTTGCCTCGCAAGGACGAACTTTTTTTTATTAATGAACTCTTCTTTAATTTTTATTTTAAAGTTAACATTCGACGTACTTTATTTTTAATTATGATCTCTTTAGTCACGCTACTACCCGTAGCGTGACAAAACAACGTTTCACGCGATAGGATAAACCCGCTAAATACCACTTTTTATCACGCCACTAGTCGTGGCGTGACCAAACAACACTCTCATGTCACGGGTGGTGGCGTGACAAGGATATGGGCTAGCGTGATAGTGTTGTTTTATCATACCACGGGTGGTGACATGATCAAAGATGTCAAAATTAGAAATAAAATACGTCGGGAGATAACTTTAAAATAAAAATTAAAAAAAGGTTAATTAATTAAAAAAAAATTCCGCAAGAACCCTTCCAAGACGCACACAAGACTGCATGGCCGAAATGTTTTGGGTTTTTGGTTGCGATTTGGTCTTATCGATGGCTACTCCAATTTGCGCGCAGTGGGATTGAAGCACTGTTTAGCATGGCTGAAGCTCTTTTGGAAAACAGCTTCTATCTGCACTTTCTAAAAAAAACTGCTTTTTGGCTAGATGGCTAACCTAGAGAAACTTGGTGGCTAATCTAGAGAAGCTTGGTGTTTCACAGTCTAGCTGTTCTAAGTTGAGAATTATCTCAAATACTCCTGAGTTAAACGATGGTTTGTTTTATGCCAATTAAGGGACATTATGGGTAGATTTAAGACATTGTTTTGTCTATGTCTCTTAGGTTTCAATAGCCCACATATGCCCAATTTTCTCTCCGTTTTCATGCCAACTATAAAAATCCCGAGTGATAGCTTGTGCACCAGGTATTTGCTTGAAATCGACCCGGGGTTTTAGAAAAGATTTGCAATCATACTTCAACAGGAGTACAATTTTATTGGCGTGAAATCGATATATACTCTCTAACATTCTGCTTATAAAGTTCTTCAATTAAAAATTAGTGTGGTGGAGGATAGTGTTATATAAACTCCAAGTATTAGGACGTGAGTAATTTTGTACTTATTTAAGGATTATGGTGTTTTCTAGCCAAATTAATACGTCAAAGATTAGCATACAACTAGTTTTGTTTAGGTGCCACTAGGAAAAGTTGTTTCCCTTTTACCATCTGGACATCTGGGTACTACAAGCTAGTGAATTGAGGTTTGGTAGATATCAAGAGCACATGCCCAATATTTTGTTAGCAAGGCATGGCAAACTATTATTATTTTTAATTTTCGGGTATACGGTTTACAAATTTTATTCCATACAAGATTAATTATTTTACTACACGTAAGATATGCTACGGGCAATATGTTCTATTAAGGAGATTTAATCAACTATTCAGTAGGGGATAAGGCTTTAATAGAAGAACGTAGACCATTATCTTATTTATGGCATTTGGGAAATAGCAATCTAATGCGTAAGTTTTCAGCCTAATGCAAACGATAAGAGATCTTCATCATGAGCAAGACCAAGCTTGACAGGAGCTATATCTATACTACTAATGCGACTCATGCAGGAAAGTTGCATCTTAACAAAGCTAAGGGATAATTAGGAGATTGCTACATGTCTCCATAGAACATACCATAGGCTTATCGTTTCCTTTGATTGCACATACTTATCAATCAAACTAGCATTTAGTAACTTCTAATTACATAACTTTAGTAGAGAGATAACACGGTGCAGGACAGAGTTACACTCATTTACGGACTTCTAGTCCTAGGTAAGTGTGCCTGCAAGAGCACAATCGACTTTTACAAGTGTTCTTTTAGACAAGTCCATAGAACCAATAGATCACTCCTACTCATGTAGTCACTCTTAAGGGCAAAGTAGATGTGGTACCTCACAGACTGCAAAGCCTTTGCCTTTTCAACAGCAGCAGGTTCAAGTGTGCCACCGGCAGTCTCGGCAATGGTATAACATAAAGATAAACCCAGGTGATATAGTCGTTTCCATCCAGGACAAACAAATTTACACTTGGTGATGTCTAACATATCCTACACAATTCATGAAATTTTCTATATGTTTAGTAAATAATTTTAAATGCATGAAACAAGTGCAAAATAGTAAAGATTAATTTTATCTATTCAGCAGACAATTTTATAAATTTCTCATAATTTTTCTAGTATTTTTTTGGATTTTTATGATAATTTTTAAGGTCTTGAAGCAATTATCACAATTACTAAAATCATTAGTTAATTTCCCAAAACACACAATACCAGGAAACAAACCATAAAAATATGATGCTTCCAAGGTGTACTAGGTCTAAGGTTTCACAAAATTATGGAAGCGCATATACCTAAAAATACAGTTTCTACGATTTAATATGAAATTTTTAGAATTTACAAATTAATTATTGGGATTACTAAAAACTTTAGTGTTCAAAATGTAAATTTTCCATAGCCCTAATTTTATTATGTAATTTAACCGAAACTTGAGGGGATAAATTGGAAAATTGATGTAGCCCAAATGAATTGGCCTTCAAGTCAGAAAATTAACGGGTTGTGCGGGTTGTGGGCTGTGCACGTGCGAGGGCAGCTGCAACCTACGGGCCACCCGACCTAGATAAACGATGGGGAACCTAGCCCAGTATTGGGGGCACTTCGTGCGGCGGTAGTGACAAGCGCGAGATGTGCGGTGGTTGGCGTCACGGCATGACGCAAGAGCCAGTGGTGGCGACACGTGCGACAGCGTGTCGCACGGCAAGTCGGAGTAGTGGGCTCGCACGGTGTCGCATCGGACGGGGTGGACACGTGTGGCGGTGGTGAAGCGGTGGTCTCGTGTGACGGCGGAGCGACGTATCGGACGCAGCAACGTGCGTGGTGGCGGCAGGCGTACACGGTGGTGTGCCAACAGGGAATGGGGCTGCGGGCTTATGATAGGTGCACGGCACGGGCTCCGACGATGATGTTGTGACTCCAAACGAGTGAGGACTTGCATTGTGGACATCTGTTTGGGCCTCGCCTCGCCACCACGAAGGATGTGGTGATAAGGACGAGTGGGCAGCTACGCTTTGGCCGGCCACCAAGAAGGTTTAGACTCTCTGTCATTGCCGATTTTGATGTTTTTTTTTCGTTTGTATGAATAGTTGTAACATGAACTGTGATATGAGATTTGCAATTTTGAATGAACAACAAACCCTAGTAGTAGATTTATCCATTTTAATTTTGGTAATTAGCAGTAATTAATCATAATTAGTCGATTAATCCGATCTAATCATCGGTGATTAGCAGGAATTAATCGACAAGGTGAATCTGGTAGCAAATAGGGATTAGAAAATAATCATATTGATTTGTCGTTGAACAGCAAATGAGCTGATAACGTGTTAAACAATAGAATTTGTCGGTAGAAATCCCTATTCAATCACTCAATCGAGAGACATGATGTAGAGGAGAATCCAATATCTTTATTAAAGTGTGTCACTTGTACATGGAGGATCATCATATTTATAGCCAAAAGGATTGACCCCTTCTAGGGGCAATTCTATCTTTGACCATCAATTAGGTTTCTTAACAGTATAATCTGGACACAAGATTAACCATATTGTGATTTGCTCCTTGTCAAGCAAGGCTTTAGGGTGTCAAAAATGTTTGCAAATTTATTACGGGTATTAGATTCCTTGTGGAGCTGTAGCAAGTATGGGTTCACGTCGTACCAAAGGATATGAATATGGTATAGATCCAGGCAGGGGCGGACCCAGCGGTAGGACAAGCCTAGGCGGCCGCCCGAGGTACCCTATCGACTCTCTATGACTCCAGGAGGAAGAAGGGCAATGGATGGGAGCTGAATTGGGCCTAGCGTGCGTCTCGGGCCACTTGTTGCATGAGTGAAGAGGCCCAACCCACTAGCCCCAACCACAAGTCACATTGTTTTACACTTTGACAACTCTCTCTCCCACATGGTTAGGGTTAGAAGCTTAAGAGCTAGCTCGTGGCGGCATCTCAAGGCGAGCATGAGGTAGCGGCGAGCCGACGGAGAGGGAGCATTGTGGTGCGGGTGGACAGCGAGTCAGTGGAGTCATGGAGATAGGAGAGGGCTAGATCTAGAGGGTCATCGTGCACGTGGTGTGATAGCTCGCAGCTGTAGGTTGCATGACACCAGGCCAAGGCCCAAGGCGGTAAGTATTTTGGCCAACATGATACATGCTGATTTCAATGTCAAGTTTCAATCTATGTAGGCTAGCTCGTTTTAGTACATGTGCGTATGCAATTTGTAGTTGATCAGGTTCTATGGTCTCGATCAAGTTTTGCATTGCTAAGCCTAATAAGAAATTGTTGGATGTTTGCATACATGTTCGGTAGGTCTAATAAGTCGGTGGCAAAATGTTGTGTAAGCTTCATTAGTGAGATACATCTTCTATTATCTACCTTCATCTTTATATGTTTATATGTGGATTGTTGTTCTCTGTACGTCGAAGAGCATCAAGCTCCTCTGCCATAGCGAGCTGCCACTCAGAATAAGGAGCAGCCTCAAAATAAGAACTAGGTTCAGGGACAGAGAGAGCATGAGCTATCGGAGCAAAACCAAGACGATCAGGAGGTCGAAGGGATGTCTGGTCACGAAGGACGTAACGAGGAGCATCATCAGGAAGATCAGAGATGGGTGTCGGCAAGATATCAAGAGAGGAGACTGGTGAAGGACGAGGATGCCTGGAGTAGTGAATACCAGAGAAACGAGATGGTGGTGTTGTAGGAACAAGAGGTGGTGATGTAGGAGGCAGCACCGGAGGCAGACATACAGAAGGAACCACTGGAGACAGACTAGGGGAAGACTGTGATAGTGGAGAAATGGGTGAAGAGTCAGAAAGAGACAACCATATAATCGACTCAACGGTGGAAATAGGAGAAGGAGCTGAATCTCGATAGAAGAAAGGTTGATATCCATCAAAGACAACATCTCATGAAATCCTGATTCGTCGAGTAGAAGGATCCCAGCAGCGATGACTCTTATGGTCAGAACTATAACCAAGAAACACACACTTGACTGACTGGGCCGATAGTTTAGTGCGCTCACGAGGCTGCAGCAAAACAAAACAAATATGACCAAAAACACGAAGGTGAGTGTACTAGGGGGCTCGAAAGTAGAGACACTCTATAGGACTGACACTCTTAAGAGCAGCGAAAGGCTGTATATTGATGAGATATGCAGCCGTAGAAATAATCTCAGCTCAGAACTGTGGTGGAACGTGAGAGACAAGGAGAAGAGTGCAGGTAGTCTCAATTAGATGATGATGTTTGCGCTCAGCAACCCCATTCTGAGCATGGGCACTAGGATAAGAAAACTGGTAAAGAGTGCCCCTTTCGTAAAGAAATCTGTCAAAAGCTACCGAACAAGATCGTCGTGAGAATCACAGCGAAAAGTACAAATGGCAGAATCAAACTGAGTACGAACCATCGTTGCAAAGCTATGATAGATCACAAGAAACTGACCACAATTAGGCATAGAAAAAATCCATGTAAAACGGGAATATTCATCAATGAAGATAACATAGGATTTATGCCCGCCTTTAGAGATAATAGGTGCAGGTCCCCATACATCTGAATGAACTAAGTCAAAAGGACGAGAAGACAAGGACTCACTAGAATGATAAAAAAGTTGTAGCTGCTTGCCAAGCTTACAACCCTGACAAAATATGGTCGTGTCAACAGTAACACTCCCAAGAACACCCTGACGAACTAATAAAGAAAGACGGGACCCACAAGAGTGACCTAAACAGTGATGCCACTGCGCAAAAACTCCAGAGGTGGTGGCAGCGGTGGCGGTGGAAGTAGACGTAGAGGTGATAGGATCAACTGAAGTGGACGAAAGGTGGAGACGATCATGGATGTAGAGACCCTGACGATCCCTACGACGTCGGCCAGTCCCAAGTACCATCCCTGTCTGTCGATCATGGATGAAACAGGTGTGAGAATCAAAACCAACCCTACAGCCAAGATCAGTGAGCTAACCCACTGAGAGAAGCTGCATGGTAAGCTGGGGAACATGGGACACAGCTACAACAGAAAAGTCAGTGGACAAAAGAGAGCCTTGACAGCTGACAGACAGAGGAGTGCCGTCAATTGTCTGAATAGAGATAGGAAAAATAGGAGGTCCTACTGAAGTGAGAGATGTGGAGTCCGGTGTCATGTGGAAAGAAGCACCAGAATCCAGAACCCAAGAAGTACCTGGAGGAGACGTCCGAGCTAGACTAGCAGAACTTGCTGAGCTATGAGAGAGCTGCTAAAGTAGAGCCTGGCAAAACTGCTGAACAGAGTCACCTTGCTAAGAAGGTCCTGATATGCTAGTCTGTCCTCCCGTCAAGGAGGGCCTCCCTGCCCCCCCCTTTGGATTGTCCAACCCCACACGCCTTGTTCTGCTTTTTTCGCACCGCACAATGCTGATAGTCGTGCCCGAAGTTCTTGCAATAATTGCATTGAATCCCAGTTGGTGCAAAAACAGGAGCGAAAATAGACACGCGAGGAGGGACTGTAGTCGAAGCAAAAGGGGTAGCAAGCATAGCTGGAACAAACTATGCTACTAACCAGCGGTGAAGCTCCTCAGCACGAAACGTCGAAAGAGCCTCGGTGGTATCGCTTGTGGTGGCGGCTTCAGCGATTGAGCCAGCAGCGAGCTCAAACTCTGGACGAAGATGGCAGACAAAGTCATAAAGGTGAAGGCGATTGTTATCCGCCTTCTGTACTTTATGACACTCCCGGCAGAGCGAAGAAGCGAGCTCGTCCAGCTGGCGCCAGAGACTAGCCAGTTCACGGAAGAAGTCGTCGATGGAAGAGTCCTCCTGGCGAAGCGTCTCCAACTCACGCTGAAGTGAAAAGAACTGAGCATTGCTGCTCTGCTGGTATCGCTCGCGCAAGTACTCCCAGATCTGACGAGTGACACGTAGACAAACAATATCTGACTGGATGGAACGGTAGCCATCGGTAGACGGAGCAGCGACCACGACAATGAAGTCTAACAGGTGGCATGGAACGACGCGGCGGTTAGAGTAATATTCTTTTTTTTTGGTTTTGGGCTGGCTAAATTGGCCTGTAACTGGAAAAGCCGAAACTGGCCTACGCAAGAAATAAATGCAACACGAGGGGGGGAACTAGGGTTCCCCCTGCTCCCTTGCTGGCTGTGGCGGTGGAGTCCTCCTCCCCGACGGCGGCGATCGAGGGCGTTAAGGGTCGCAGCCTTGATGGAAGCGGCGAAGCGTGGAAGTCTTGGCCTTCAATGGACTTAGTCTGCGGCCGAGGCGTAAGGGTCGCAGCCGATAAGGCGGCGGCCACGCAACAATCTGATTCTGACCTCGGACGGCCCCGTCTGGATCGGCGACAATGGTGCGGCCTCGGTCGGCGCAGCGGCTTTAGGTCGCGGCGGCTGGCAACCACAGGAGGCGGCGTTCGGGCCAGACGGTGACCAAGCGGCGATGGCGTCAGGCAGCAGTTGTCGGACAGCGGGATGTGGCAGCGGAAAGAGCCAAGTTAGTGCCCTAACTCTGATACCATGTTATAAATATTGTGTGTATATTCAAGAGGCTCAATAGAAAATATATATAGAGAGTACGAAGGGAGTTGCTATATACAGATAAGGAAATACAAAAGGAGTCATATTCTAACAGTTGGTTCATATGGGCTCCTATTAGTATGATTACAATATGGATTTGTGTGTATCTTGCTTTACTATTACATAATACTATTGATTTACATCGTCTAACCTAAAATTTATTTTTAGGTCCGCCACAGAATCCAGGGTGGGGCGCGTAGCTCGCTTCACCCACAGGTAGTCAGTCAGGTAGTAATATTTCGTCGTCAGTCACCACAAGAACGATCTAAAATAATCTGGATAAAAGATTGACAATACCGCGACTTGCTCGAAGCATCCAACAATCCCAACTGTATCCATGTCCCCCGCAATAACGAAGACGGAAGAACCACTCGATCCCTACTCTGCCCGCCCGCGCGGTCCACTCCATTGATGAACCGCGGCACACTGCCACGCCCCCGTCTGGTGCACTATTTAACACACGTATGCGCGCGCATCCGCAACCCAAAGCTAAGCCAGCAGCACACATTTGGCGCCCATGGCAACCGAGCCCAATTCCATCTCATGCACCGCGTAGGCCAACTATGGAAGCCATGGAAGAGAAGCCCCTTGGCTTCGGCAGCTTGGTGAGCGGCCTGAGGGAGGTGTACGAGAGCGACAGGACCAAGGAGTTGGAGTGGAGGCAGTCGCAGCTCAAGGGACTCATCAGGCTCCTGACGGAGAAGGAGGAGGAGATCTTCGACGTGCTCCGCGAGGACCTCGGCAAGCACCGTGGTGAATCCTTCAGAGATGAGGTGCGGTCGTGTGAATTCAGTTAGTTGGTCTTCAGTTTGTATGTGTTCGAGCTGTCTGTTTGGTTAAGTTCCGCTCTTTATTTTGCTCGGCTTCAGCTTGGGGTTCTTGTCAAGTCCGTCAAACACACGCTGCAAAACCTGAAGAAATGGGCGGCTCCCGAAAAGGCAAGCTCTTGCTGATTGATATCTGCATGCAGTCTGTTTCTAACAGTGTTCAGTCTGGTACTATTGTTATCACGACTTATTAACCTGGGTTCATTGTGAGTGTAGGCTCATGCGCCGTTGGTTGCCTTTCCGGCGAACGCGCTGGTGGTGCCGGAGCCGCTCGGGGTTGTGCTCATTTTCTCCTGCTGGAATTTCCCATTAGGTGAAACTCACCTCTTTGCTCCATTCCCTTGTTTCTAAATTCTTTAATTATCTTTGCGATGAACAAACGATGAATGTTAAACCCCAAATCAGTCGGTTGCCACCCGCAAAACAGTAATTGCTAAGTAGTTATCATGTTGGATAGACATCACATCATGGTATGAATTCTCTTAATCAATACGTGATTAATGACTTGAGTCCATTGTTGTCCCACTTGAAATCAGTATCAAGGCACATACAAAGTGACAGGAGCACATGTGGTGGCAAATTTGACAACCGCCTTATAAAGAACCCATGGTTCCATAGCGTGCAAATGAACCCATGGTTCCATAGTGTGCAAATCCATAGCTTCATATAAATGCCTAACTAAGCTAAAGGGTTCTGATGTGGCCATCTATTTCTGGCATTAGGATCCAACTCGATCTATGTATGGCTATAGACTGCGCACCCTGATATTGATAATTTAAACAGATTCCTGTATATCACAAATCGGGCCATTAGAGGCTATCTTCTACGGCGATCTCCTACTACGCCCTTCATTTTCATTGATTTGGGCGATTTAGACTTTTGAACGTCGATTGCAGAGACTTTAGTCATCATGGACGAGCTCACTGCTTGCTAATGTTCCTTTCTACTTACCGCTTGGTACAAAGTTGTGCTGTTAAAAAGCACTTTCTCAGTTCTCACCAACAGTACTAGCATAGCACAAATTACCAAACAAAAGGTCCAAAAGGCAGAAGCTCGCTACTTCAATCCAGTGGTTGGATCGCTGTATGATTACATGGCTTAATGCCAAAGCACCGGCTCACATGCGCGTGCCAAATGACAAAGCTAGTGTACGAAATGTGAGCTGCGACTCGTGACTCTTGAGTTAACCAACCTGTCTGATGGCAACATAGTGTAGTTCTATGTACTTAGCCAGTGCGGCATCAATTTCGGTATGGTTGGTTGGTCACTTTGTGACAGGTAGATCGCGTACAATGGTTGCCTTGCCTTTGAGCGGTGGGGTAAATTCATTCCATCGACTGAGTACTGTGTGTTAACTATCGCAGTCCTGTGTAGTTTGCATGATCAATGCTCACCGTTTGTCCGTATGAGGTATGCAGGCTTAGCTCTGGAGCCACTCTCCGGAGCGTTAGCGGCTGGCAACGCCGTGGTTGTGAAGCCCTCTGAGCTCGCGCCATCCACCGCAGAGTTCCTCGCTGCCAACATACCGAGGTATCTGGATGCCAAGGCTGTGAAGGTCGTCCAGGGTGGACCGGAAGTAGGAGAGAAGCTCATGGAGCACAGATGGGACAAGATCCTTTTCACTGGTAAGGATAAACCTGCGAAGTCACCTCAGTTCTGAAGAAAGTAGTTGCTGACAAGACATGGACTGACCGTTCTTGCATATATTCCTGAATCCTGATGGACATTTCTTGTTGGTGTTCAGGGAGTACTCGTGTAGGGCGCATTATCATGACGAAAGCTGCGAAACACTTGACCCCGGTCGCGCTTGAACTCGGCTCGAAATGCCCGTGCATTGTAGATTGGCTGGATAGTAAGAGGGACATTCAGGTAATCCTCATCTCTTCACCAGTTTTCGGTTTTGCTACAGCCCGGTTTGTAAGACAGAATGACTATATCCCGTGTATCGACTACACAGGTTGCAGTAAATCGCATGATTGGAGCGAAATGGTCCACTTGTGCCGGTCAAGCTTGCATAGCCATCGATTATATACTTGTCGAGGAACAATTTGCACCGATCCTGGTCTGATTCATTCTGAAATCTTGTGTCATGTGACCAACTGACTACTGTGCTACGTTTCTGACAAATGTGATTCTTGTGTATGTTTCTTCTCTGAAGATTGAACTGCTTAAATCAACACTCAAGAGATTCTTCACCAAACCAGAGTACATGGCGCGCATTCTGAATGAGAAACATTTCCATAGGTTAAGTAACCTTCTGGAGGATCATAAGGTGGCGTCTTCCGTTGTGCACGGAGGATACGCTGACCCCAAGACCTTGTAAGTTCCCAAACAGTTCCCTCCTATGTTTGCTTCTTATGGCCATTCCTACACACAGAATTTGGCGTCTCATGCCATGATTCCAATCGTGCAGGAGCATTGAGCCCACCATTGTGCTAAATCCCCCACTCGATTCTGATATCATGACGGAGGAGATATTCGGCCCTCTTCTCCCGATCATCACGGTACACACTGACACACAACTCCGGAACCAACCACACCCACAAGTCCACAACTGAACAAATACTACTTCTGTTTGCAGGTAGAGAAGATCGAGGACAGCATTGAGTTTCTAAAATCGAAGCCCAAACCGCTTGCAATCTACGCCTTCACCACGAATGAGAAGCTGAAACAACGAATCATCAAGGAAACATCGTCCGGGAGTGTCACATTCAACGACGCGATTGTCCAGGTATGCACTTGAGACGCACCCTTATGCCTATCAGAGTAGATGACCCGCACAGTTCTGCAGCAAGTATGCAATGCAATGCCGTTTCTATGATATCTGTTACTACTATTCTGTATGCAGTACGGCCTGGACACGATCCCTTTCGGCGGCATTGGGCAGAGCGGATTCGGGCAGTACCACGGCAAGTACTCGTTCGAGATGTTCAGCCACAAGAAGGCGGTGCTCAAGAGAAGCTTCTTGATCGAGTTCATGTTCAGATACCCGCCGTGGGACGACAGCAAGATCGGGATGCTGCGGCACGTCTTCCGCTACGACTACGTCTCGCTCTTCCTCGCGCTGCTCGGCCTGAGGAGGTGAACGAGCCAGCCGGAGGAAGACACCGGCGGTGAATTACTGAGCAGAGAGAAACTGCAAAAACCGTTGCGTCTGGTCAATCGTGCGCAACGATTATGACATCGTTTATACTGGTTGATGAATGTGTAAATGTGCCCTGCATACACCTAAGCATTTAGACTACCGCACGTGCTTATCAGTGTATTACATCAACAATTTCCATCATCTAATATATCTCCACTAATGTGATTTTCTTATTCTGCCCCTGGATGATTGTCTCGTTCTTTCTTTCTTTTTGGTAAAGGAATCATACCTGTAACAAGAAGTAAACCAACAAGTCAGCATGAGGAACATACGGAATTATGGATGTTGTCTGCAGCTTTTAATTACCTGTTGAAGTCCAGGAACGTTGAAAGGATATTCGGATTCACGACAATGTCACTAGTTTATTGATAATATATTCTTGTCAGATTTCCATAATGATCCAGGGTGAAACCAAGCGCATGCCATCTATTAATTTATTAAAGCAGAGTAAAAAGAAGTCGTTCGCTCTCAATGGTTAGAAATTCACACGTTAATCAGTAGAAAAAGATAAAGATCTATACTGTCGATCGTGTTAGGTCCATATTATAATTGTCTAGATTAAAATAAATAGTCCATGTCAGGTACAATAAAACTGAAATTCGAAATAAAAAATAAAACAAAATCATAAATTGATTTCCATACGAATTCGTAAGTAAAAGAGTTCATGTCAAGTACAAAAAAACTGAAATTCGAAATAAAATAAAATTAGCAATTTGATTTCCATGTAAAATCCCCAAAAAATTCTAATACTGAACAAAAACATTAAACAAAAAAATTGCAATTAGATTTGTATACTAAATCCAACAAAGAAATGAAATTCGAATAAAAAATAAATTAGCAATTTGATTTTGATATGAATTCCAATAATTATATTTAGAAATAAAAATTAAATAATAATTTGCAATTAGATTTGTATACTAAATCTAACAAAACATAATTAAAATTCGGAATAAAATTAGCAATTTGTTTCATTCCAAAGTAAAATGCCTAAATAACTGTAATTCGAAGAAAAAAAATTAAAGAAAAACTAGTAATTGGATTCAAATACGAATTCCAAGAAAAACAACTGAAATTCGGAGAAAAAATTTTGCAAATTGATTTTCATAAGAATTCCAAAGTAAAACCCCTAAATAACTAAAATTTGATTTTCAGTGAAGATGGGGGTCGCCGGGGTCAGTGAGAGAGCGACAGCGTTGAGTTGGCCAACATCAAATAAGAGGAGCTATCGACGCGAGAGAAGAGGACATCGAGCATGTATAACATCATGCATGTATCCATACGAATAGAAGCGCGTGCGTACGTAGGCAGAGGAGCAAAAAACTTGGAGTAGAGATGGCACGAGCATATGGAATATGCTCGGGAGTCACCAAAGAGCGTGACATGTGTCCCTAACTGGGATCGACGACGGTTGCATGTGCTTGTGTGTTGATGTTGCAATAGTTAGCATTAAATAATTGATGAGGATATGATAATCCTTAATTAACTGTTTATCTATAATTGCTATTACAGATAACAATATCTCATATTACTCATAAGTATACTCCTTATTGTTTATAAGGGAGAAACTTAACGGAATGATCGTAAGCCTTTCTACGACCACCCCATGGTCGTAAGCTTTTCTACAACCACTTCATAGTCGTAAGCCATTCTACGATCACTCCATAGTCGTAAAGCCTTTCAACGACTACCTTGTGGTCGTAAGGCTTTCTACGACCATGTCAGCTACAACCACCCTATAATCGATAAAATCTACAGACATGTGGGCCCAGTCAATTAAGGACTCTTATACGCTGTGTTCAATACACAGAGTGGTTAGTATACGCAGTTATTCTCTGGAATAATTGCACGTGTTATGCATTTGTCCTTGATATAACTGACAGACGACGTGGGGTGCAGTTTTGTCTAACAATAACTACCATCAACGTGTGCATTTCATCAGACGTTGAGGCGCCTCTTGGCATGGAGTAACTGCCACCCCTTCGCACGCTATATAAGGGCTAAAATTAGTGGACAAGGGGTGGGGCAATCAGGGTTAGTTGAAAGAGATTATTGAGTCTTAGTTTGAGTGATTTCTTCCCGATTGTAACAAGCATACTGAATAGAAGACACATGAGTATGGTTATTATTCTCCTAGGAGAATGTCTGAACATGTATACATCCTCGTGTCTCTTTTTTTGTGTGGACCTATTTCAGGAGAAGCACCAAACATTTATTCGTAAGATCGATACTAGATCATCGACAATAATAATTGAGAAGAAGTAGAAGATAGCTATGCGGTAAAGTATTGTATTAAAAGGGATAGTAGCTGAGAGGGGTCGGTCAAGATTTAGGTTTACTGTTGGAGGTTGAAGCAAAAAAGCTGTGACAGCGAAAAGAGATATAAGACACACAGTTTGGTAGAGCAGCCAATGTGTGAGGGAAGATAAATTCAAGGTATGGTGCATCAGTGTATACGTAAGCAAGATACTCTAATACCATGTAAACTAATAAGATAGTTTGCCGCACATATAATCAATGTATTGCTTGAGATTAAATAAAGATACATTCGCATACATACAATTTGGAAGGAAAAAAAAAACTAAAACTAATAGAGTAAGAATAAGGACATGTAGCTACATGATCTATGCATAATGAAGAGCGGTTACTAGTTATTTTCTAAGAACCCCAACAATTTATTATGCTCAACGATTTTCTTCCATCAAAGCTCATGCTTCAATTACGTTCATCGGGTTATAATTTCCTTCAAGCTTCTATTATCAGTTTTAATATTTGGGATATCTTAAAAATCTAAATAGCCTACACGCAAATATATTCTCAAACATTTATACAAACTTTGAAACAAATCTAGCCGCACAAATATACGAGCCACCCTCTAGTTAATACAAAACATAAGGGGAAGTCGAGTTAGGAACAACCAAACAGTGCTAAACTGGCACAACAGCTTCTAGAATATGCACCTGAGTAAATCATATAAACCCAACACATACAAATTGTTGTCACAACACTTCCATGCAAAAAAAAAAAAAAACTGACATGAGCTGCAACATTCTGTTCATATTCCTAAACAGAGAAAAAAATTCCATTCCTCCCATAAGGAACACCGCATGTTAGCCATTCCGTATCGTCACTGTGATCGACTCTTACCAAGAAGTTTCTGAAGCTGTCCATTCGAAAGAGCATTTGCTGTATCTGCAATATTCAACATGAAGATTATTGATATTGACGAAAGGGTAGCTACATACTTAAATGGAAACAACAGCGCAGCTGGAATGTTTGAACGCTAACCATCTGAGCCACCAACGTGCTGGCCATTCACAAACACCTGTGGCACAGTATGACGCCCAACTAGATCTAGAAGAACACTTTGAATTTCTCTTCCGTCCTCTGCATGGCATGTATATAGTAGTATTTAACTTCTAGCTGACAAAATGCCTGACAAATGCAATTGGATTGAACTTCCATATAATCTGGATGATTACCTCGGAGATCAAGTTCAACAACATAAGGAGTTTCCTTGAGATCTCTAAATATGCGCTTAGCACGCATAGAGTGCCTAAAAGAAAGCGAGTAAAGAGGCATTTGCAAGAAGTCAGGAATGTTATTGGTACAAGAGAATTCATAAGTAATCAGACCATTTAATAAGTGTTTATAATTATAACAACTTAATTCATAAGAAATCAGACCATATAATAAGTGTTTATAATTATAACAACTTAAAGGAGGGAACAAGATCTTCTTAGTTGTTACTCAATACTACTCAATCTCTGTTTCTTGGAATTCAGAACTCCTTGAGAATTCGAGATACAAATGCAAGCATGCACATCTCAAGATAGAACTTACATACTCTCTATTCACCTTCTGTGGTCTAACAACTGAATAAGTATTTAACCTTTAGTTTTGATGTACTGAAATAAACATGAATACCCTACCAAACGTTGAGGTTTGAAATATATCCCTACCAAACGGTCTATTTTCTAGAGCTGGAAGGAACCAAAGTCCAAACTTACACCCAAGTTTATCAAAAGAAACACATCTACATTGCATCATTTGTCATGACAACTGAGATAGAAACAGGGAACACTGAAATCACTTGGTTGGCATAAGATAAGTAGCTCACCCTTTTCAACAGTACAGCAACAGCTTGTAGCAATGGTATCCAAAAGGAAAAAACTTAAATCCCACATTTTCCTGTTATGTGATTATATCCCAACCGTACTACATTCTACGAGGCAAATATGCTGGTAGTATTCTAGTGTGCATGTTTGAATGCAAGCATACAACAATAACTCTTTTCCTCTCAACTGATTATTATCCAGGTAACAAGCCAACTAAACCAGTAAATTTGGTAAACCTACGAACATAACAGACTAACAGTTCCGTCACATGGTACAGTAGTACACTGATATTATTTATGAGTCGCCAATTGCCATTTCTTGCAGCATGATCTGAACCTATAGCATATTTTACTTATAGACCAGCATCTTAGATCAGAAACTGCAGAAGCAGGATCTGCACACAGTAACTCATATAGCACATTTAGGATAGCAGTAAGCCATGGTCACAGTACCCGTTCGCCAAATTGAACTCTAATTCCACCGAACACGACAATGTTTCTGCCTTCTATTTTCAGTTCTAGCAAATAAATAGCTCATTTCCATCAAATAAATCAATTGGACCACAGTTCGCAAGTACCAATAACCTAATTAAGCTAATTCCCAACTGCCGGCGGTTCAATTGCATGGTGAATGTGCCTAATTCGCACCCCCACCGTCTACTAGACAACAAATCCACTCAATTCACGGCATCCGGAGTCCGGACCCCTTTTCCTAGTAAATCTGTGCCTAGGCAGCCATAACAGCTCATGAGATTCCTAGTATATCAACGATGCGGCATCAACCCCGTCTCTGATGCGCACACAACCCGAAAATTCGCCAAAATTACAAAGCAAAAACAAGCGGAAGGAGTCGTATAAAGTTGGTGTTTGGGAGGGCTCACGGGCAGTAGGTTTTGGAGAAGATGGTGATGCGGTTGGAGTAGATGGCGTTCTGTACGTAGGCCGACGGCGAGCGCGTCGCCGCCGCGGGCTCCACCACGGCGAGGAGGAGGAAGACGGAAACCGCTAGCCTGACTTGAGCCATCTCCCTTCTACTTCGAGGCAGCGTGGCGAGCCTGCGACCGTGCGCGACTCCGGCGTTCCAAGTCCGGTGACGGTGACCTTCAGAGATGGCGAGTCTGGGAGATTTTTTCCCTTCTGTTTGTTGGGTCTGGTATCCGGCCTATTGCCCAACTGGTGCAGGTGTTTCGGGCATTCGGCTGATCAATTTGGGTTTTCTAAAAAAAAAGAAAAAGGTCCGTTTGACACCCAAACAGACTCTTCCGAAATTTCAAAAAATAACTGTAAACTTTTAAACCAGACACACGAGTGCTGTCAAGTTTTCAAACCAAACAAATTATCCCCACTCGGTACCGAATCCAACCCGATTTTCCACCGACGTGGTGCACATGAACGATCCAGCTGGCCCCTATGCTGATGAGGCGGAGGGAATATAACATGTGGGTGCATCTAAGGTTTTAGCACCACTAACCTTGCACAATATTAGAGCAGATCCTCTATGGCATTGCGCGACTGGACCATCAACACCCTCGGATCGCCCGTCTTCGTAGTCTATCCAACGCCGGTCGCCAGGTATTCCTGCTCGCGTTGCCACTCGACCTCAGTGGAGAGAGAAGCTAGGGATTTGGGGCAGAAGTAGTCGAACCAGATGGGGAACCCTAGACGCACCTGCGTGTTATATTCTCTCTGCCTCGTTAGCATTGGGGCCAGCTGGATCGTCCACGTGCGCCACGTCGGTAGAAAATCGGGCTAGATTCGGCGCGAGGGGTGTAATTTGTTTGGTTTCGAAACTTGAAGGGGGTCGGGTATCTAGTTTAGAAGTCCATGGTTGTTTTCTAAACTTTTAGAAGAGTTTAGGGGTGTCAAATAAACTTTTTCCAAAAAACAATCGGTCCATTGGGCTTTTCATTCTTTCAAGTTACACCTGTGTTATAAATTATGAAGGTTTCAAAAAAATTATGGTGATCCTAAATTAAATTTCATTTGGCCACATGGCTAGTTGATATAAGAACATATGTTAGATGAGCCTTGAAGACCATACCAAAGATGCTAATTTATAGCCATCGTCCTAAAACGGGCACCATGATGTATTCTCTCTTCTCTCCAAGGCCTCACTCACCGTGGCCAATGGTTCACTTACCTTTTTTTCAAGAAAAGTCCACTTACCTTTTCCACAACTCCTAAGTCATGCGCCTTCACCACCCAGGCGGAAGAAAATCCTATCGGGCCTCATCACATTTAGACCTCATCAATCTCATGACATGTGACAGAATAAATCAACTACATCTTTGCATGGTCATGTGTCATGATTTAAAATGAGTCATGTCGATGGTTTAATATCGATCTTACAAATGAATGCTGGGGACTCTCCTTAAGTTAAATCACACATAAAAAAGATACGAGGATTTTATATAGGTTCAGATCTTCTTCTGATAGAATAATAACTCTACTCCTATGTTGTTGTATTGACTATGTTTACAACAGGGAAGAAATTACTAGAACTAGGTCTTAATGACTTTTGTATGCTGATCTTGTCTTGTGTTCGTTATCGTTGTTCCTTCTGTCTCTTTATCCTTTGTCCACTGGTTTTACTCCTTATATAGCGCATGAAGGGGTGACAGTTATCCCGTATCAAGAGGCATCTCACTGTTTGATGAAATGCGCACGTTCAATGACGGTTATTGTCAGAGACTAACCCTCCCACGTCATCTTGAAGTTATGTCAAAGGTAGAGGTTTAATACGTGCAGTTATCCCAAAGAATAATAGCACATATTAACTACTATGTGTATTAAATACAGCGCATAAGTGTCCTTAGTCGATTAGGCCCACATGTCTATAGGATTTGTTGACCATATGGTAATCTTAGTTGACCTGGTCGTAGTAAAGCTTACGACCATGAAGCGATCATAGTAAGACTTATGATCATGAGGTGATCGTAGGAAATCTTACAACCACTAGGTAGTCGTAGAAGTATTTACGGCCATATAGAGTGATCGTAAAATGGTTTACGACCATTCGACTATACCATCGATGGAGTTGAGGAGAGATCCTTATCCCCCCACAACAGTACGTCCATCTGAGGGACCAGTTTCCTCAGAGGGCAAGGGTCTATCCGACCACGATCAGGACTGTACTAAGGCAGGCTCACAACATGACGAGGGCTCTCGCTCTAAATGTTCGAATCCTCATGAGGCAGCCCGACATGGCGAGACAAGTTTTGGAAGCCATCATTTCGGAGCTCCATCAACATCTGGTGGTCATCTCTCTCCGGTTAGCCCCAAAGAGGATGGGGTCGAGCATGCTTTTCCTGCAAGTTTAACCATCTCCTCGCAGGGCTCACTTGCGGACGGAGATGGTTATAACCCGGAATTCCCCTAACTCGAGGGGCTGCTCCAAGTCGTTAGACGGTGTCTTTCGACTACTCCTCAAGCGAGGAGGCCTCAAGCGCGTGTGGAGATCATCAACTAGAGGTCTTCGTCCTTCCCTCGGATAATAATCACTCTCTTAGAGACAGGACTGATGATGCTCTCCGCCGATCACACTCTACGACCCCTCGTGGTAATGACGAGGACACATCTGGTGATGGACGGGGTCAACACTTTGATGAGCGTGGGGGAAATCCTCGAAATAATCGCACTCCATTGAGGTAAACTCAAAGATCAGATATGGACGATCCTAAGACAACCCGACAGAGAAGAATTACGGCTCAGAGAAATCTGTCTGGGCTCATTCAGTATCAATCAAAGAAGCTCAAGAAATCCAATACATCAATGATCTACTCGAGAACCTAACTCAAGAACTCGCCCGAACGCCTGGCTATGACCTCTTCGCCGAAGAGATTGCATGAAGGCCTCGAAGCACGATGGTTAGACTCGAGCACCCTCGCTAGCATCATTTTGGAAGTCGCAACAGTACGACTCCATCAGCTACCAGTCGTTTGAACAACTCACCACATGAAGATCGCGTGCGATGACAGGTTACGTTGTTCCCCTAATCTTAACTCCAGTCGGAGAAGAGTTCTTCGAACGCCTAATGATCAGCAAGCTCCCAAGAGAGGTGATTGTTCACCATTCCGACCAAGAAACCTGCAGCAGCAGATGAAATACGAGGAGCATTACCCTTGTAGGGTCGAGACTTATCATAAGTCAGGTTCGCCCATGGCGGGTATTGTCATGTACGATCACCTCATGACATCAACTCTTCTTTCCTGCAAAGGAGGTGTTACGATGCGATTACCGGATGTAGGGCATTCTCGCCTGATCTTCGAGCAGTTTGCTAGCCATCGCGATTTCGACTAGTGAACATGGAGAAGTTCGTTGGGTCTCAGAATCCCATCGAATTCCTTCAAATCTACACGACCGATGTCCGAACAGTAGCAGAAGGAGGGCGCGTCATGGCGAATTACCTTCCGACTATACTCGAAGGGTCCGCTCGATCGTGGTTGCTAAATCAACAACTCGAGTCGATCTATTCATAGCAACACCTCTATGACCTTCTACTGGCCAACTTCCAGGGCACCTATGTAAGATCGAGGAGGCCGACTAAAGGGGGTGAATAGGCGTTTTAAAAACTTCTTTGGCTAAAACCGATTTCTAATGCGGAAGCTAATACAAATACAGTTTTGCACAATTAAAGCCTAAATCAACTAGGTTCACCTAAGTGCACCAACAATACAAGTCTATTGATAAACAACAATTAAGCAAAGACTTGTAAGCTATTCAATTTAATCAACGTAAATAGCACAAAGCTAGACAAGCATTCATCCACAATGAATAAGTAATTTAATACAAGGAATATAAATTGCACAATGTAAATCACAAGAATGCAAACCACAATTGACACGGCGATGTTTTACTGTGGTGTTCGGAAACTTGTCGGTCTCTCCTAATCCACGTTGAGGCAAGCCCAAACTAATTGGACCGGCTCCATGAATTGAGCACCCGCCTCCGTGGTAAGTCCAATCGCTTGGACCGGTTCCAAACCGAACCAACACCTCGCTCCACTAGGGTTGCTCTTTCCTCCACTCCGGAGATGGCGAGCACCACACCACTCACAAACCGCTCGGGTCTTCTCACAAACTTCTTTGAGAAGATCACCGATGCACGACGCCACCACGCCGTCTAGGTGTCGGCAAACACTAAGAGAAAAAAGTCTCGAACTTCCACTTGAACTAATCAAGTGTCAAAGCTCAAGTGGATACTCAATCCACTACCTAATGCAACACATGCAATAGGATTTGCCTCTCAAAGCTCCCTAAGTACAACACATGCACATATGAGAGTAGAGGGCTTGCTCTTTGCTCAATGGAATGTCTAGGGGCACCAGCTATCTTCCCACACACGGTCAAGGTGGGTATTTATAGCTCACACACAAAAACTAGCTGTTGTGAAAAAGTCTGCTGAAAAATCAGCAGGAGCGGTACAACCGCCAAGTACCGAGCGGTTATAAAACTAGCTGTTGGGCACCGGTTCGGTATGACCGCCAACTAACATTCGGTACAACCGCATCGCCCGGTTGAACCGCATTGACGCGCGGTACAACCGATCGCGGGGTTTCCAAATCTGCTGAAACGACATGCTCTCTGGAAAATATGAACCGCCTTAGAAATATCGGTACAACCGCAGAGCGGTTCAACCGTTTTACAAATGCTGTTCAACCGATTATCAAGGAGAGCTCCGAGCCAAAATGCATCGGTTCTGGTTTTATCAAACCGCCAACTAAAAATCGGAACAACCGATGTGCGGTCAAACCGCATCAAAATCCGGTTGAACCACAGCGCGGTCGAACCGTCCATAACACGTCGGTACAACCGATTTCCCTGAGAAAACAGTAGTTTGCATCCAAACCAAATTCAATTGCAAAACACATTTGACAATTGACAAGTGATGCAAACAAGAATTCACGTGAGATTCTCAACAAATTGCAAAACACATTTGTCAACTTTTAGAATCACACCACAAGGAATAAGGTACATGGACTTACACCATTTGCAAAACACATTCGTAAACTTAAGTCACATGCTACAAGGAGCAAAACACATTCGTAAACTTAAGTCACATGCTACAAGGAACATACATGAGCCACAACTATTTGCAAAACACATTTGCAAATATTGGCAACATGCCACCAGGACAAGGTGCATGGACATCAACCATTTACAAAACAGATTTGCAAATTATAGTCACATGCTACAAAGATTATCCATGAGCCACAACTATTTGCAAAACACATTCGCAAATATTGGTAACATGTTAAGGTGAGCTAGAGCAAACACAATGAGTTATCAACACATGACTAACTCGAGCTACTAGTCAAGACCCCTCTTAATAGTACGGCAACATATACTAGCAATCCGGTCTCCCAACCAAACACCGAGACCGGTAAAAGACAAGGAACACATCCTTATCCCTAGCTAGTCATATCTTTGCCTTGCGCAACCACTTGAAGCTTGATGATGCACATCTTCACTTCAAGTCCGAGTCCTTGACTTGAATATTCATCAACACATGATGAGTTCTTCACTTGACCTTCATCAACACATGATGAAGCTTTGCTTCAGGATCTTAACTTGACGCTCATCAACACATGATGACATCCTCCATCCCAAGTCTTGATATGCATCAACACATGATGCACTCTTCACTTGGCCTCCATCAACATATGATGGACCTTCACTTGACTTGATGATCAACTCATGATCATCTCCTCTTCTTGAACATCATCGACACACGATGATTTCCTTCACTTGACTTCCATCAACACATGATGGAATTCCTCTTGACTTTGATGACAGTCCACACATGATGGCATCCCAAGTCTTCATTATCATGGAACCTAACCTGCTTATCCAACTCATGGAAAATGTTAGTTCCACAATATGATTATCATTAATTACCACAACATACCATTAACTCATAATGGTGGGACAAGATACCACAATCTTTCTCTCTTTGGTAATTGATGATAATCACTTCAATTGCAAATAATTGAATGTAGATTGGTATGAGTATATAAGCACTACACAAGTTGTATATACTCATATGAATATATATAACTACACAAGTTATATATAATCAAAGGATATATGAGCACACATGTCTCATATACACACATGAATATATTAACTTCACAAGTTATATATATTCAAGGATATGTGAGTACACATGAACTACACAAGTTATGTTATACTCACATATAAGTATATTTAGATTACACAAGTCTTATATACTCACATGAATATATTAACTACACAAGTTAAATATATTCAAGGATATATGAACTACACAAGCCTCATATACACACATGAATATATTAACTATGCAAGTTAAATATATTCAAAGGATATGTGAATACACATGAACTACACAAGTTATGTTATACTCACATATAAGTATATTTAGACTACACAAGTCTTATATACTCACATGAATATATTAACTACACAAGTTAAATATATTCAAGGATATATGAACTACACAAGTCTCATATAGACACATGAATATATTAACTATGCAAGTTAAATATATTCAAAGGATATGTTTCAAAGTAAAGATCTCAAATATGTGTGGAAACAGGAATATGGATCAATACTAATGAAACCGCAAAATATAGAATGAACTCCCCCTCTATGTGTGCATACATGAATGTGTAATGGAAACATATGCACATATTCAAGATGACCTTTTGGTGGAGTTCAACCTATATTTTGGATCCGAGGAATGCAACAAGATGTACAAGTATGATGTCGAAAGCATACCTCTTTGATTTCTATCTTTATATCTAATTGAGACTAATCATGAGATATAGCAATAGAAGAGTTAGTCTCACAAATAGATTTATCAAAATGAATGCATACCTGATTGGATTTTTCTTTTTATATCCAAGCTGAGACTAAACAATAAGTATATCAATAAGAGTGTTAGTCTCACAAATGGATTTGTCATTAATCACATGCATGCCTTCATGGTTTTCACCTTTATCCAAATAAGACTACATAATATGCATATCAATAAAAGTGTTAGTCTCACAATTAGATTTGTCATTACTCACCAAAACTCCATTAACACAAAATGGCAGGTCTAGATCCTTCAATCTCCCCCTTTTTGTTGATTGATGACAAATCATTTATAAATGACAACATTTGGATATAAATCAACATAGGATAAGAAATGAAGCTTATTTGACTATTTGCATGCATTGAAATAACAAGAGAATCTCCCTTTTGGTAAACTCCCCCTTTTGGCATCACAAGATTCTCCCCCTTTAGGCAACACAAGAAGGAATAACAAATAAATCAAACATCCAAATGTAGCTCATACAAATTCTCCCCCTTTTGGCATTAAGCACCAAAAACCGAAACAAATCTTAAGCCAAAGTAGAGTCTTTGCAACACACATGAGCTAGGCAATAAAACTCATTTTATTTTGAAAAAATAAGCATTCTCCCGTTTGGCATTAAACACCGAAAGATTCTAAATAAAATGAAGCCATAAGGGAGTCTTTTCAAATTAGTTTTCCCATATAATAGATTACCCATTTTAAACAAAGCTTAAAACGTTTTTCATTATTATAGTTTTTCAAAAACTTTTTAAGAAAACTCCCCCTTACACAAAGGTTCTCTTGTTGACAAACTTCTCTTCTCCTTTGACACACAAAGGTTTTCTTCTTGACAATACTCCTTTGACACACAAAGAGTTTTCTTCGTCCAATCCATATCTTTTTGCTTTTGACACACAAAAGCTTTCTTTAACCAATCCATATTTCTTTGCTTTTGACACACAAAAGCTTGTTCCATCCATTTAACATCTCCCTCTTTGTCATCTTTTTGAAATATTTCCATCCAAAACTCTTGATGACTTCAACCTCTTCCATTTGATCTTTAATTTGCATCCAAAATCTCCCTTTTTGAAATTTAAGCACCAAGAACATTCTCGCCCAATGTCTTCATGTGTATCCACTTGTAAAATAGTCCTTGAACATCACTTGTAGATACCACGAGTCGACGATACCACTTGTTGGTAATACATGTAGATACCACTTGTAAATAATACTTGTAGACACCACTTGTAAATCCACATGTTGATACCACTTGTAGAGAACATACGTCGACAAGACTTGAAATCTCAAGGTGCTTGAACTTCTCTTCACAAAGATTTTCAAGGAAAGCATCCAAAGAGAAGTGAGAAAGAGAGAATTCACTTGAGAGAAAAGATGATACCAATAATAATTAATTCTATTTGTAGATACTTGGTACCACTTGGAGAGAAATCACTTAGAGAGATACCACTTGAAAAAAAAAATCATGAATTGGAGGTATCGGAGAGAGCTTGGTTTGAAAAGATTTGATCGACAAGGAATGGAATGGATACTACTTGTAGGAGGGTACACGAAAGATACCACTTGAAGGATATCACAAGAAAGGATAAGATGATATCATTTGAAGAAAATACCACTTGTAACGACAAGATGATATCACTTGAAGAATACCACTTGTAAAAACAAGTAATATGAATTCCATGCCGAGGTTAAGGTGATCAAAAGGTGCTACCACTTAAATGAATACCACTTGAATGATAAACATATCACAAGGCAATCAAAATGGTATTTGGAGTCAACAAAATGTATGTGGGCAGCTTGCAAGGATAACAAGGATCAATTTGACCAAAAGAAGCAGCCCAAAAAGGTTTAGAAATGAATTGAATTGAAAGGGGTGACTTGATAGAAAAATCGGTCGTACCGCAATGCAAAGGCCAGTAGTACCGGAGAACGGTAGTACCGCTGGAATAACGCCGGTCGTTCCGATTTTTCTGGAACTTCAAGGATAGATCTTGGAATAGAGAAATATGCAAATGATCCCAAGTTTTACACTTCAATAAATGACATTTAGGATCATTATGCATGAGATAAAAGATAGAAACTTCAATGAATTTAGTTTTTATAAATTAGTCTTTTGTTTTTGCAAATGAAACTTATTTTGAAGAAACTTTCTCCAAAAGAGTCAAAATGAGCAAATGAAGAATTTAAGGCATCAAATTTCATGTATGAGTTATGAATACTATTATGGACCTATTCATGTGAATAATTTTGGTTCATATGGCAAAACTCACTTAAGTGCTAGAAAGTGACCACTTTAGTTAAACTAGAATTTTGGACGAGTTTCAAAATCAAATAACTTTTTCTAGGTTGGCCTTTTGGAAATCATTTGAATACCAAAAATGTTTAGAATAGCCAACTCTAGGTTTTTCCTTTTGGGATCATTTTTAAATTCTTTTTAGAATAGATTTTACACAAAAAATCTAGTTTTGATCAAAAACAAGATTTTAAGAACTAGAATTTTGGGTAGAAACTCATTTTCATTTGAAATAGGTTTTTCTTGAACCAAAACCTTTGCAAAATATTTGAATAGCATGTGTATACATTTTGTAACTAGTTTTTCAAAGTTTATACTAATAATTTCAAATTTTTTGACTTTTGGCTAAAAGGCTCAATTTTGAAAAACATTACTAGCACTTAATTCATTTGGGCACACTTAGGGATGTGATATACATGATTATGATTTAGCACTCCCCCTTAATGTGCCACTTCCATCTTGCTTAAGATTACAATAACAAAGAATAAGCACAAGAGCAAGAATAACCCTTTTATAAGATTTTCATGAATGCAACCTACACAAGGTATAAGGGCTAGATACTTCAATGTAAGTACTTGTTACCGAAATGGCATTAGTTCTTAATATGATAAGAAGTGATGATCCTCAAGTTTGGCTCCAATCTTGATATATGATGGAATCCATCTTTATACGAATAAGCCAAGCCTCCAATGCCTCTCCAAGTACCTATTTAAGTATTTAAGCGCATTTTGGTACCCAAAACTTGGTTGGGTCCATGAATATTAGTCACAATACTTTTAGGCACCCAAATGGCCCTTTTAACAATAGTCTTACAAGTACTAACATTCCCAGCAAACACATTGCCATATTTATCCTTCCTAAGCAAATAATCATTATTATAAATAAAAGGCTTATGAGTGATATCTTTAGGACATTCCTTACTAAAATGTCCTTTTTTTCGACAATTGTAGCAAGTAGGGCTTTTGCTTCCCCTTGATGTCTTCTTATCTTGTTCAATTCCGGCTTACCTCTTCTTTGAATGTCTTGACTTGACATGCTTTTGATTTAGGCACACCGAGGCAATGTGACCATTCTTCTTGCATCCAAAGCACTTAATAATCTTAAAATCGAGTATTAGTTGATGGTGACAGTTCGTTAAACATCTTGTTTACGAGTGCCATGGATGAGATGCAAGTACCTAGGACCATGGTAAGACCGGTACGATACTCTTTTCATGGGATTGTACCGGGGTCTTCGGCCAAACCTATTGGTCAAGTTTCTCTTCCTTTAACAATTGGTTCTCCAAACAATTTCAGGATAGAGAAAATATCCTTTGATGTTGTCGATTTCGATATGGCATATAACGTCATATTTGGACGACCAACTTTGACAAAATTCTTAATGGCTGCTTGTTATGGGTATCAATGTCTTAAGATGCCAGGTCCCAAAGGAGTAATCACAATTCACTGTGATAAAAAGATGGCACATACGTGTGACCATCGATCCCTCGAGAAGGTTAGCTATAAACCAACTCGAGAAGAAAACAAGGAGCAGCTTTCGACCAAGCAGTCGAAGCCTAAAGCTGCACCAAAGCCGAACGACCAGGTCAAAGAGGTTCCTCTGGATCCAGAGGAGCCCTCGAAGACTGTTCGCATCGGGGATACTTTCGACCCCAAATAGGAAAACGCCCTCGTCACTTTCCTCCGTGCTAATGCAAATGTCTTCACGTGGCAAGCATCCGACATGCCCGGAGTCCCCAGGGAGGTGATCAAGCACAGGCTAGCTTTACGGCCTGATAAGAAACCCGTAAAACAAAAATTACAGAGATTTGCACCTGATCGACGAGATGCTATCAGATCAGAATTGGACAAACTACTTAAAGTAGGCTTTATAAGAGAAGTCGACCACTCAGAGTGGTTGGCCAACACTGTAATGGTTAGGAAGTCTAATGGCAAGTGCGTATATGTGTAGACTTCACTGATCCCAATAAAGCTTGTCCAAAAGATGATTTTCCTTTACCTCGTATCGATCAGTTGGTTGATTCTACTGCCGCTAGATGCATTTTCTGGTTACCATCTTATTAATATGTGTCTAGAAGATAAAGAAAAGACTGTATGTATTACTCCATTTGGAATATTTTGCTATGTCAAAATGCCATTTGGTCTAAAAAATGCTGGCGCTTCTTTTCAACGCTTGATGCAATCGACATTTTCACCTCACCTAGACTGAAATTTAGAAGCCTATGTTGATGATCTAGTCGTAAAAAGCATCAAGCGACTTAATCATGTTTCCGACTTGCAAGAAACATTCGACAACATCAGAAAACACCACCTGAAACTCAATCTTGAGAAGTGTTTATTTGGAGTCTCTTCAGGAAAATTGTTTGGATTCCTTGTCTCTGCATGAGGAATCGAAGACAATCCCGAAAATATAAAGGCCATTATGCAAATACGCCCTCCGACCACGAAGAAAGAAGTGCAGAAACTCACAGGATGCATGTCAGTTTTAAGTCATTTCATCGCACAACTGGGAGAAAAATGACCATCTTTCTTCAAACTTCTAAGAAAAGCATGAGGGTTTCGAGTGGTCAGAAGAGACAAACACTGCCTTTGAGGATGTCAAGAGGTATTTTACGAGTACTCCTGTTTTGGTTTCTCTGAAACTTAATTTATCTAGCTGCCACGCCATAGGGAGTGAGCGCAGTACTGATCGTAGAACGTGAAAACATCTAACGCTACGTAAGGGAAGTTTTACATGGACCTAAAGAGTGCTACCCTCAAGTCCAAAAACTTCTATATGTTCTCCTCATGTCTTCGAGGAAACTGCGGAATTATTTTTAGGCGCACAAGATAATTGTGTCGTTTGAGTTTTTCTTAGGAGTGGTCCTCCAGAACAGGGAAGCAGCGGAACACATGGCAAAATGGTTAGTAAAACTTGGGGAGTTCAACTTTCATTTCGTGTCCCGAACGGCCATTAAATCTCAGATCTTGGCAGACTTTGTCGTTGAATGGACAAATCATGAACCTATTCAGGATCCCAGTACGATACCTATGACCAGTGGACGATGTACTTTGACGGGTCACTTACGTTAAGTGGCTTGGGGGCTGGGTGGTTCTGGAATCTCCTATAAGAGAGACATTAAAGTATGCTATTCAATTTGACTTTCCTGCCACTAATAACATGGTAGAATTCAAAGGTTGTTTCCTAGCATACGAGCTGCGAAAGCACTCGGGATTCGATGACTACTTGTGAGAGGAGACTCTCAACTAGTCGTGAATCAGGTCAAAAAAGAGTACCAATGCTCTAACTTCGATCGTCTTGGCTTTCTTTGTAGCAGCCATATCTGCAGCAAATTTCTCAAAAGGCCAGGTCAAAGCAGCCGAACTCGAGTTTGACCCTTTCTTGTTGACAGTCCTCACCAGTTGACGCTTTTTAGCCGGAGGAGCTTTGGCTTGCTCTACCTCCGTGCTAATGACCATCACTCCAACCTCTTGGCCATCCCAACGGTCTTCCTTGCCTACGTTCTACAGGAGTCAGAAAAATAAATATTACTAAGTGGTCATTTTCTGCGACCATCTCCTGGTTGTAAGTCCTTCTACGACTAGTACCTAGTCGTAAGTTTTTTTACAATAATCCCCTGGTCATAAGTCCTTCTACGACCAGTACATAATCGTAAGTTTTTCTGCGATAATCCCCTGGTCGTAAGTCCTTCTACGACCAGTACCTAATCGTAAGTTTTTCTACGACATTCTCATGGTCGTAAGTCCTGCAACGGCCAATACCTAGTCGTAAGTTTTTCTACGACATTCCCTTGGTTGTAAGTCCTTCTACGATCAGTACCTAATCGTAAGTTTTTCTACGATAATCCTCTGCTCGTAAGTCCTTCTACGACCAGTATCTAATCGTAAATTTTTCCACGACAATCCCCTGGTCGTAAGTCCTTCTACGACCAGTACCTAGTCGTAAGTTTTTCTATGACAATCCCCTGGTCATAAGTCTTTCTACGACTAGTACATTGTCGTAAGTTTTTCTACGATAGTCCCCTGGTCATAAGTTCTTTTACGACTATGAGATCCTAAAGATGAAATCGGTCTTTAATTACCTTTAGGTGTTCCATCTTGTCTTTCGCGGACAAGACCACCAGAATTTGAGGAACCATCATACTGGGTGGTGGAGCTTTCTCACAAATGAGCTTGATTCGGATGTCAATCTCTGTTGGTAAGAGATCTATGCAAGCAAATAAGACACTCAATTGGTAGGCTTGAGATTAACCAAAAGGGAGCTAAGTTGAAAATTTTACTTACCCCTCTTGTAATTTCTGGTCAAGTCTTTTGGCCCTGAGTACCTCCACCTGGGATGTGCTCATTTCTTTAGAGGGCTAATGCAGCGCGTGATGAAATCCTTTACCATGTGCCATCTGGTGAGCCCCTCTTCCTTCAAGTCTTTGATGGCTTGAATATAGAGGGCGATCCAGCTAAGATCCTTGGGAGTCGAATCCCAGGAAGAAATCTTCTCGGCAGCGTTCCCAACAAAAGAAATGTTGTCTTCACTGATCGTCTCCCAGTAGAACCACTTCTTCTTCCACCCCGGCCATGACGACCGGGTGAACATCTGAATGTACTCCTTCGACATCCCGTCATGGAGCTTCAAACCACAGCTACTGGCGACTCCCGCTATTCTGGTCATCCCGTAGAAATATTGGAATAGCTCCAAGTCGGCTGGAATTCCCAAGTAGGCCTCACACAAGTATACGAACACGCTCAACATCGTGATGGAATTGGGAACAAGGTTCACCAATTCAACACCGAAGTGCTCGAGTGCGAGTGTCAGAAAAGGGTGAGTAGGCAATCGAAGGCAACACTCACGGTACGTCTAGAAGACGAGAATTTGGCCTATCTCCCCTGATGGCCAATGTTGTCCCGAAGCTTCAAACCAGTTCACGAACTCTTTCTTCAGGATCTTCTCGGCGGCGACCAAAGCCTTCATCTTGGCCGCATCCATCTCTAATTCAGCCCACTGGGAAGCGGTTCTGGCCATCTTTATCAAGAGAGAGAGATTTGGATTTGGAAAGGTCTCTAAAGGGCGCACGATTTGGTTGTTAGCGGAGAATGCAAGAGCTCGATGAACAGTTTGAGTAATTGGGAAAAAAGTAAGAACCTTAGAATCACACCAACGGTAAGTTTTTATAACCATACACTTGAGTTAAAGACGTGACAACCCAACAGTTATCACATCTTCGGGAATCGATCCAACAGACAGGTCTATGAGAGTCGATTGAGATTCTTTAATTTGTCTGTTCGAGAAAACCGAGTCTGTCTTTACACCTCAAGCGAAATTACCTTCTTGATCAAGTCTATTTCTGGTCAAATGAAATACCAGTCGGAAAGGTTTTATTTTCGACTACCATACTATGATCACTTTGTAGTCGTAAGATTTTCTACGGCCACCTTGTAGTCGTAAGATTTCCTACAACCTTCTCGACCAAGTCTACTTCTGGTCAAATAAAATACCAATCGAAAAGTCTTTTCTTCGACCATTATTCTACGATCACCTTGTGGTCATAAGATCATCTACGACTTCTTTTTCCAAGTAAGTTACTTTCAATTGAAGCTGGTGGGCTAGATGACGAGGATATAATAATCCTTATTTAATTATTTATCTATAATTCTTATTATGGATAATAATACCATCATATGGTTCTTGAGTATACCCCTTAATGTTCATAAGGGAGAAGCTGGAGTCGTAAGTCTTTCTACGATTACCTCATAGTCGTAAGTTCTTCTACGACTACCCCCATAGTCGTAAGTCCTTCTACGACTACCTCATAGTCGTAAGTTCTTCTACGACTACCTCTTGGTCGTAAGCTTTTCTATGACCACCATGTGGTCATAAGTCCTTCTACGACCAGGTCAGCTATGACTACCCCTATAATTGATGGAGCTTGCAGAAAAGTAGGCCCAATTGATTAGAGAATCTAAGCAATTAGTATAAACTGTTATTCTTTAGAATAGCGCATATCTCTACTCTGTCTCGGCGATAATCGCCAGCGGCGTGGGGGTTACTACTCCAACCAGCTTCGCCATCAACGTGCTCATTACATGAAATAATGAGGCGCCTCTTAGCCTGAAGAAACAACCACCTCTTTGTATACTATATAAAGGCTACAGTCAGTTGATAGGAGGGGAGGCGAAAAAAAGAGGCGCAATCAGGAGCATAAGACATCAGACTTTAGTCTTTCTCTTGATCTGTAACCAGCATACTCAATATAACCACACATGAGTAGGGTTATTATTCTCTCCGGAGAAGGCCTGAACCTGTATAAAATCCCTGTGTCGTTCTCTCTACGTGATCCCTCTTGGAGACCCCGAATCAAATAATCATACGTAAGATTGGTTCTAAAACACCAACAGATCCCTTCGAAAAAATTGAACGAGGAGCCATATTAGGTGAAAATCTCATGTACGGTTCTGTAGAGGAACAATAAGGGTGACTTATCTGTCGATTTTTCCACTATCAACCCCAAAAGAACCCAACTCTGCCTTACGTAAAGTTGCCAGAGTAAAATTAACCTTTGGATTTGAAATCACTGCTTATATATCAGGTATTGGCCATAATTTACAAGAACATTATGTAGTGTTCGTAAGAGGAGTAAGGGTTAAGGATTTACCCGGTGTGAGATATCACATTATTCGAGGAACCCTAGATGTTGTCACAGTAAAGAATCGTCAACAAGGGCGTTCTAGTGTGTTGTAGATTCTTATCCAAGACTTGTATCATTTGATGATGCCATGTGAATCACTAGAAACATGTGAAGTGTATAGCTAACACAATAATGAAAGTTTCATAAGAGGACTAGAGTAGGTTACCATAAGACAAAAGATCTTCTTTCTATATAGATTTGATTTGGAACTCTTATTTGTCCAAGATCAATATGGAGATTCTTTCAGAGGTTTTCCTTTACTTTGTCCGTGTCAACAAACAATTTGAAATACCTTGACTTTTTCAGTCAGAGTAGGTTTGAGTCAAATAGCAATGATTCGAAGCACTTCTTTTTCCATTACACTATTTCAGAAACCTAACAACTCGATCATATGGATATGGAAAATATAGGATTTTCTATCCTAGAGGGAAAAGGATGGAAACAGATGCTTAATTTAATGTGAGTAAATAGAATTCTATACTTGATCTCATAGATCCCTATAGAATTCCATTTAGTAAGAGTGATCTTGAACTAAAAAAATAGACCTAACAACTAAAAGAATCCTGAGCAATTGCAAGAATGGAGTTCATTAATATTCCTGGTATAGTAGATGCTATCACACATACGATCATACTCAATTCGATGGAATTGTTTGATCTTAAAGGGGATCTTCTATATTTTCACACATAAGTCGGTGAGCGCGTAAGCTGGGTGACCAACGCGGTGATTCTTCAGATGCGGGAATAAACGATGACCGTGGAAGGAGATGGGCCCAGGGAGCTTTTCGCGCTCGACCACCGCGGCAGGTCCCTTCCCGCACTCGGCGACCGTGGCAAGTGGCCGGGTGGCCCACCTCCCGTGCTGGCGGCATTGATCCCGCGCTGGGCCACCGTCCCGCGCGTGCCTCGTCCTTTCTGCGCTCCCCAATCGCAGAAGGTGGCACGTGGTAGCATCTCATAATCTCGCGCTCGGGAGGGGGCTACATTTGCAAATACAGCGCCACGAGAGCCATTTTTGTAATTACGTGGCGTCAGGAGGCCAAAATAAAAAAAATCGTGGAATGGATGGATAGGGGTAGTTTGGTCTGTGACTGGAGGAGGAAGAAAAAGAAAGAGGGGACAGTTGGATTCTTTTATTGAATGTACGCTCCACCTTAACGAAATTTTTACTGTTCTAGCCCTGTAGCGATGATTAATTTCGAAAATAGCCCCAACTCGCCATAATTAGCGAAAGTAGCCAAACGATTGCTCGTCTGCGTCTCAAGGGGTGGCGAGGACTGCCCGCCACCAGCGCGGCACACCTGCCCGCTGTGGCGGCGGGCAGTGCCCACATGGCCAAGATTTCTTTCTTTTTTTTAAAAAAACAAATTTCATTATTTCATTATATTTTGTAAAAAACGGAATTTCATTATATTTGATTGAAAATGAATATCGACCGAGATTTATAAAAAAATCATTAAGAAATAAGGGCAAGGAGTAGGGTTTTTATCCCAAATCGGGGTTTAAATCACGCTTTAAGCGCATATATATAAAAAGGTATCGGGACTATTGGAGTGTCTCACGATGAAATCGTCGAGCGTATCTGGCGTATATAAATGACGATCGATGAGGTACTTTATGAAGCTTATCTGAGAATGTGATTGGAGGGTTAGGAGCAGTCGTTGTGATGATGAAGATGTCTCGAAAATATGGAGTCTCTCCTCGATGAAGTCGGTGCGAATGGTTCCTTGTGGGATTCCACGAGAAGAGACATACTTGCAATATAGGCTTAGCGGAGACACGGAACAAGAACTACATTAGAGTATCTTGACGAAGCATCGTTACACGTGGTGACATGGCATAACAACCGGCTAATTGCTTTAGTCATCCTCGCTACTACTACGATACAACTGCGACACAAGCATCCGGACCATATAAGTACACATGCCTTTAGGGATAGTAAAATACATGGGGTAGGGCGGGGACTACTACGTAATGACCGACCAAGCTGCGTGGACGGGGCCATTTTCCTTCCTTGCTAGCTTGGCATTGAACTCCTCACCGCCTTCCCTTCCCTTGTCGCGGGAGTGTCCACGTCGGTGGTATGTCGAAGTCGTCCATGTCCTGCGATTTCACGATGTAAGTTCATCGTATAGTGGAAATCGGAAGAATGATGTAAATTCTTCATAACTCACGTCGTCGTCTGGATTACGCCGGACGGCCGGATACCTTGTCTTGGCCGGGCTCGGCAAGCATGAGCCTTTCCCTTGCCCTTGTCGCGGATCGCCCACGTCGGTGGTATGTTGAAGTCGTCCATGTCCTGCGATTCCATGATGTTAGTCGCCCGTATAGTGAAAATCGTAGAATGATGTAAATTCTTCAGTAACTCACGTCGTGGATCTGAGTACACCGGCAAAATCTTTGTGTGGCGGCCGGCTCACCAAGATGAGCCTTTCCTTGCCCTTGTCGCGGACCGCCCACGTGGAAATTTGGTATGTCGAAGTCGTCCATGTCTGTGATTGTATGATATAAGTGAAAACGTAAAAGGATGTAAATTCTTCATAACTCACGTCGTCGATATGGATTATGCCCGGCGACTACTAGGCTCCTTCGGTCGTCCTCAACAGGTCCCATGCGTAAGGTTTCCACCGCGACGAAGTTCTCGCCCGCACCGAGTAGTTCGGCATATATACGCTAGATGAATGCCTGTCGTACATCTCGGGCCGTCGATCCTTTGGAAGAAGTGGCAACGCATCTCTGGCTGCCATTTCGTGGGGATGAAGTTAAAACTTTAAGGAAGTCAACGTTGACGAAAATCAATCTTGTGAAAAGAAATGCTTATGAGGTGGTGCCCGCGACGTGTAATGCCTGCTGCGGTGGTGGGTGTGTGGATGAATGATCTCTCGCCGGTTAGCCACACACACATTGCGGATCGGAAAACGTGGTGGTCTTGGAGCATCTTTCATTTATTTATCTGGGTATTGTAGCTTGTTTCCTCTTCGCTAAGCCAATTTTGCTTCTTGACATCCTCGCGTAGAAGTTTGCGAAGAGTCCATAGTTTGGGTATCTGTTGTGTAGTGTTGGGTTTGGTTCAACCCCTTTTATAAGCCCCATGGTCGGCATGGTGTGGTTAATTTCTTATCACTACATAAAGGCGGCCCGTGTGGTCTTGTCCTTTGCAAAAGTTGTCTCCTTTGGTCTTATCATCGGCCAAAGGTGCCCGTGTGGTCTTGTCCTTTGCGCAAAGCTATCTCCTTTGGGCTTATCATTTGCGAAAGTCTGTCTCCTTTTGGTTTTATCATCGCAAAAAGCTTGCCCGTGTGGTCTTGTCCTTTGCAAAGATGTCTCCTTTTGGTCTTATCATCGCAAAGCTTGCCCGTGTGGTCTTGTCCTCACATAAAAGCTGTCTCCTTTGGTCTTATCATTTGCGGAAAAGTCTCCTTTTAGGCGTTATCCTTTGCGCAAAGGCGCCCGTGTAGGACCTCCCTCAGGACCTCCTCCAGGACCTCCTTACGACCTCTTCCAAGACCTCCAGAACCTCCTCATGACCACCTCCAGGACCTCCTTAGGACCTCCTCCAGGACCTCCCTCAGGACCTCCCCAAGAACCTCTTCAAGGACCTCCATCAGGGCCTCCTCTAGGACCTCAGGAGCTCCCTCAGGACCTCCCCTAGACCTCCTCTGGGACCTTAGGACCTCCTCAAGACCTCCCTTAAGACCTCCTCCAGGACCTCCTCAGCACCTCCTCCAGGACCTCTGGACCTCTTCCATGACCTCCCTCAGGACCTCTTCGAAGACCTCCCTCAGGACGTCCTCCAAGACCTCTTCCAGGACCACCTCCAGACCTCCCTTAGGACCTCTTCTAGGACCTCCCTCAGGACCTCCCCTAGACCTCCTCCGGGACCTTAGGACCTCTTCCAAGACCTCCTCAAGACCCCCCTTAGGACCTCCTCAGCACCTCCTCCAGGACCTCTTCCACGACCTCCCTCAGGACCTCTTCCAAGACCTCCTCAGGACCTCTTCACGACCTCCCTCAGGACGTCCTCGAAGACCTCTTCCAGGACCACCTCCAGGACCTCCCTCAGGACCTCCTCTAGAACCTCCTTAGGACCTCCCCCGGACATCCCTCAGGACCTCCCCCAGACGTCCTCCAGGACCTCCTCCAGGATCTCACAACATCCCTCAGGACGTCCTCCAGGACCTTAGGACCTCCCTCAGGACCTCCCTCAGGACCTCCTCCAGGACCTCCCTCAGGACCTCCCCTAGGACCTCCCCCAGGACCTCCTCCAGGACCTTAGGACCTCCCGTAGGACCTCCTCAAAACCTCCTCCAAGACCTCCCCCAGGACTTCCGGACCTCCCTGAGGATCTCTTCGAAGACCTCCTCAGGACCTCTTCCAAGACCTCCTCCAGGACCTCCTTCATGACCTCCGGACCTCCCTCAGGACCTCCTCTAGGACCTCAGGACGTCCCTCATGACCTCTGGACCTCCCCCAGGACCTCCGGACCTCCCTCAAGATCTCTTCCAAGACCTCCCTCAGGACCTCCCTTAGGACCTGTCTCAGCACCTCCTTAGGGCCTCTTCCAGAACCTCCCTCAGGACCTCCCCCAAGACCTCTTCCAGCACATCCTCCAGAACCTCAAGACCTCTTTGAGGACCTCCCTCAGGACCTGTGTCAGGACCTCCTCAGGACCTCTTTCAGAACCTCCTCAGGACCTCCTCCAAGACCTCTTCTAGAACCTCCTCAGGACCTCTTTCAAGACCTCCTCCAGGACCTCCCTCATGACCTGCGGACCTCCCTCAGGACCTCCTCCAGGACCTAAAGACCTCTTCCAGGACCTCTTCCGTAACCTCCCTCAGGACCTCTTCTAGGACCTACAGGACCTCCTTAGGACCTCTTTCAGGACCTCCCTTAGGACCTCACTGTGCAAAGCTGTCTCCTTTTGGTCTTATCACTGCGCAAAGCTGCCCCGTGTGGTCTTATCACTGCGCAAAGCTGTCCCCTTTGGTCTTATCACTGCGCAAAGCTGCCCTTGTGTGGTCTTGTCACTGTGGAAAGCTGCCCGTGTGGTCTTGTCACCGCACAAAGTCTGCCTCCTTTGGTCTTATGACGGTATGGACTGCCCCTCCGCCAGCGCAGATGCGACCTGCCCCTCCGCCAGCGTGGTGCAGACACGCCCCCGCCTTGATCGCGGTAGGGACTGCCCCACGCCACGCTATGTCTCGGTGCTCGGCTATTTAAGCGCTGCCACACACTCGCCGATTGTTCCTCTCGGGAATCTCTCCTCTTTGTGAGGTGCCTCCTCTCCGTACCTAACATTTTTCTTTGTCCTTTGTTTGAATTCGTTAGTCGTTACTAATGCGATGCATGTTTGAATTCTGATCTTAGTGTATGCGAGGTTAAGAGTTGGTAACGTCGTAGCGGTAAGTTCATTTCAAAGAACGCACGTATGGTTCTTATGTTGTGTGTTGGTTGAAATATTGTCTTATTTTTGTCGAAATGGAACCTTGTCGTGTTCCATGGTAACGCGCGTCTTGGTCGAGCGGAGTTGATTTGTCGATTGCGGTAGCGCCTTGGTAAATGTTCCCAACCCGCACGCGTCGATTTGCTAGAAACTACTGACGGTGCATTGGCGGTTGTTTGATAAACGCGTCGCTAGGAACAAGATAGTAATAAGGCGGCCATCGCCACCATGGTCCCACCACACGGGCAGATGTTGTGGGGCTGGTGAAGGTGACCAGCGATGGCATATGGGCGAGTACATGGAGATCGTTAGCAATACTCACGCTCCGATCTATGGGCGACCCATGGTGTCGTCCATTTTGTTTATCTGCTCAATCCTCCGGGGCGCCGTTCAAGGAGCGGCGATGCTCTTGTCCCCCTCTTTGGTTTCTTGACGATGGGAGAGGTCTTGAGAGCGCCAGACGTTGTTACGCAGGATGCTCCAGTTGATGGAGATTCTGGTACTTTCCAACCCAATGAAGGTGTGGATAGATGGCGGGATGCTCGTGTTGATTGTCACGAGATTATCGATGGCATGTCCGAGGGCACCGCCATCGAAGATGAGGATTTACTTTGACTCGCAATCCAAATGAGGTCGAAGCCAATGATGAGGGCGGGATCGTCGGTGGCATTGTTTCGACTGACACAGACTATGTTCCAAGTCGATTGGATTGTCATGCGGCCTCTTCCCTTGTTCTGGCCCAGGAGCACGAGTCGTCGTGGGCCTTCGATCACGGACACCACGCTTGGGGGCAACATTTCCCACACAAAGTCGCCGCCGGACAAGCTATCGTGAGTTTGAGGTGAAGACCGGTTGGACTTACCGAGTGTGCAGTGAGTTTGAACTTTGTTTGATGTATCTTCAACCATCTACGAGGGTTGTACTAACTAATATATGTAAATGCGTTATGTGCGGGTCTAATCCTCGACACTTACATAGTTAAGTCGTTCTTACCTCTTGCCCCGTAAAGTCCGTCGGCGAGAGATTCACTGAGGCGGGACGACCTTCCGCATCACGATCGTGACGATCACACATGTGAGCTTCAGAGCCATTGCAAGCGCATAAGAATGTAACCTCGGCCTACATCGCGAGCATTGTAAGCTATGCGGTTGTCGCCGATTTGACCATTTCGCCAAAGGTTACGATGGCTAACGTGGCGAATACAATAGGGTATGCCGTTAGCTACTGATGGTCTGCGGCGGCGGAAGGTCCTTGAAGGGTTGTGCGGTACCTACAAGGAGGCGCATTTACCTAGTCCCGAATCTTTGAAACAAATTGCGGATGCTAATCCGGGACATCGTCAATAGGGACGATAGGCGACAGTCGAACAACCCAAATTCCCTAATCCTTGATCGAGTCTTACGGGCTTTTGGCGGCGATCGAGCTTCAAAGATCGCCTTTGTCGTCGCCCCGAGTATGGGCGGTACTTTCCTTCTTTATGAAATACAAGGGCACCATTCTCACCGCTATTGCGCCGATGGCAACGACCAATTGCTCCCGCTTGCCTTTGCAATTGTGGAGAATGAGAACACCGCCATTGGCTATGGTTTCTAGCCAACATAAAGCAATATGTTGTAAGGATCGGCCAATGTGTGTGTCATAACCGACCATCATGCCGGGTTGTTGTCGCGTTGCGCACCATGCGAAGCGGTACTAGGGCACCGTTCAATGGAGCGACATGCGCTGCGTTGGTGCATGCGCATCTAGCGCCAACTTCCACACACGCTTCCGAGCAAAGACCTCATGAAGAAGTTCAAGAAGCTCGCCTCTGACCGAAGCGTAAGTTCGATGCCGTGTGGCGGAGCTTGAGGTCGAAACCCGGCGTGCAAGTGGAGGTTCTCGCCAGCACACCGCAAAGTGAGTACGCTGAGTGGATGAGCGAGCATGCCCCCGACTATGAGAAATGGTCCTTCTTCACGACACCTATGGTGCTCGATGCGGCATCATGACAACCAACATGTCCGAGGTCTACAACGGTGTGTTGAAAGCGGTCCGTGCCCTCCCCATCACCGCCAAGTAGGCGAGACATGGAACCGTGCGATCGGTTACTTAAAGAATCGGGCAATGATGGCCAAGCATTTGGACGAAGGAAGCGATACTCGGAGGTTACCCTTGCCTACATGGAGAAGAAAATTACCAAGGCCCGATCCCATGTAGCTATCACAATGGATGGCGTGAGAAGGAAGTTCGAGATCCGCTTATGGACAAATGCGTTCATGGCCACATGAGAGGTGACCTAAGCATGTTTGTACCATAGGCGATGTGGCGGTTTGCACTGCAACAAGCCTCAATCTGTTGCACAAGCCTTGCTCCCACGCATATCTTTGCATGTCAGATTTCACCAATCTTCTAGCATGTACATGTCGAGTACTCGACATCGACACTGTATGATACTTGGAACGGGAGTTCAACTCCTACGGTGTGGAAAGCCACTGAGGACCTATGGCGGGAGCGATGAAGTGGTCACCGAATGAAGCATCAAGGCATCCGTGCCGTGGAGGCGTCGATCAAAGGCGCATCATAGCGATATGGATCGAGCCAGCGTGGAGATCGGCCAACACTAATAAGATGTAGGCTATGTAAGACTCGTGGGCACTCATTCAGAGGCGCCCGAGTAGACCTTCTTCCTCCCGCCACTTAGTATCTGTAAGTTATCCGGTGTATTTGAGTCATGTCAGTGTTGTAGTGATGTGAGTGTTGTAATGATTTGCGTTGTAACCTGTACCGCTTCAAGTTATTATTACCGCTTCGTTTGGGTTACCGAACCAAACTTGGAATTCTCATCAAAACAAAATATTTTTAATTCGTTTTACACGTTTAAAAAGGATTTAGAAAATCAGGATGTTACACGTCGTGCTTTGCAGAAAGTAGTCGCGTCCCGCTTTCGAGAGTTGTCACTTCACCTTTCGAGAGTGGTCACGTCCGACTTTCGAGATAGTGCTCACTTCACTTTTCCACCGCTTCTTGGCAGTCACGTCCTCCTTTCCGCAGAGTGGCCCCTTCGTGCTCCCTAACGCTATATATGGATGCTTTGGTCGCCATTCACCGCACTCTTCTCTTCCTCTTCTCCTTTCTGCGGTGTAAAACAAGATGTCTTGGCCTCGCCGAACATTGAGTGAGCGAGAATTACAATCACTACGGCGGTTGCTTTGCCCTCGTTGCGGGATCCGGTTAATGTGTTTACCTCCCATACGCCAACTAATCCGTCCCGAGTTTTCATGAAGTGTTCAAATCTTTCGTAACTTCTACAAACTCAAAGACGAATGAATGCGTTGTACATATCGGGTTTTCTTACTTTCATTTGAAACTTCAATTCTTTTGTAGAACACAACATGTCGATTTTGGCAATGGGTCGACGAAGGCCCGGTGCTTCAAGATATTGCAATGCAAATTCTTTGCTGGCAAGAAGACTCCGTGGTGTTGCTTGCAATTAAATGCAATGGCCTCGGCGTCCGATGAACCAATGCAAGACTCCCGTGGTGTTACTGCAATTAGTGCAATGCCTCGGCGTTCGATCAACCCATGCAAAGTGAAGAAAAAGGCTTCAAACACCGCATGACAGATGGAAAGAGTTGAGAAGTCGCTTCACAAGTTACTTAAGTTAGTTACTTTTGCGGTCTTTCTTCTTTCGTATCTTGTTCTTGCCAAGTAGAACGTCGATGTGTAATGAGATTGTAATGTCCATCGGTTATCTATGCATCGCATGATCCTTGATGAATGAGAATAAAATTGTTCTCTTGGCGTAGATAACGAAGTACAAGAGTCCAATTACATTCCAATTAGCACACTCGCTTGGATTACAAATCACTTAATGAAGCACAACTTACAACGTACAATAGACTACTAATGCTACTATCGCCACGCTCCTCCTTTGTTGGCGGGCATAGTACCTGTCTTGGCCTTCCGCTACGTGTTCCTCCCAAAGGTCTCGACGAATCATTCTGTGGAAACGTCAACCTATCAGGTGACCGTGGGTTCTGCCGTAGGTCATACCGAGGCTCCTCAACCGCCGTGTCGACGTATGGGGGGGCATCACCTGTAGAATTGGCATTGAGAACAAGTCTGTGATCCAAGCATTAGGATCCGTAGTAGGATCCGTGGAGGGGCACCAACTCGGCTCAGGTTGCGGGATGGACTGGGTGAATTGCTCGTGGTGCGGGATGGTGGGTGAATTGCTCGTGGTACGGTTAGCCTTGAGGGTGAACGCCGGAGGGTACATTGTGTACCCGACTCATACCATGGCGCCAGACGCCCATTGGAAATTGTCCAACAAAGTGAGGTCAGTAAGGGAGAATCAGGGATAACATCCGCCATGGTTCGGGTTGCACGTCCGTGCTCTCCGGAATGTCCTCTTCGTGCCTCTGTGGCACGACGATGGCACCAGCGTAGGGTCCCTCCGAGATGAGGACGGCATCAGCGTAGGGTCCCTCCGAGACGAGGACGGCATCGGCGTGAGGGTCCCTCCGAGACGAGGACGGCATCGGCGTGGGGTCCCTCCGAGATGAGGATGGCATCGGCGTAGAGTCCTCGCGGGCAATCGCGACGGACCCTCCGCCGCCCATCTTCTTCTTGCCCATTGGTCGACTTCGCTCGGACGGGAAGATGGAGGCGAGTACGCGACTTACGCTCCGTCCGATGCCTCGAGTCGACATCGCTGGCCCTTCCGCAGTCATATTCTGAACGACCGCTTGACATCATCAATAACCGTCTTCAAGACCGAAAAAGCGGTCCTTCAGTTGTTTGCACCCCGCCGAGTTCCCAGCGGCCGCGCTCGATAGCGATCTCCAAACGATCCACCTGCATGGTTACAGAACAAACAAAATTTTGTTAGTTAACCCTATTTCGGAGGGTGGTTAATCTACTACGTACTCAACGTACTGAATCGTCATTGCGTGCTGCACGGTGCGAGTCCATCCCCAAGTCCAAGCGTTCGGCGTGACTAGGATCTGCATGTCGGGCCGGGGGGGGGCGCCAGTCAATCTCGTCCGCGTGTTCCGTACGTACCACTCCAAGTACGTGTCGTAAGTCCCTAGATCGTATGGCTGTGCCTCCTGCAAACTAGAATCAGTGGCCGTCTGCCATGCATCTACCCACGGCTGCTGCGTTTGAAGCCAATCATCGCTCTTGCGGCCCTTCTTTGTCTGCCTGAAGGTCCAACAAAATAAATAAATTATGGTACCGACATAACATATGATGAGGCGACCCAACCCTAGGGCACCCGAGAGGACCTCCCAGGATCTCCTAGGACGTCCCTTAGGACCTCCCAGGGGGTCCGGTGGCACCTCCCGAGGCTCGGGTAGGATCTGCCCGCGACAGCACCAATTGAGGCCTTGGTAGGACCTCTCATGATTACCACCGAGGGAAGTAGGAGTCACGGGGAGATCCCTCACTGCCACGGCCAACTCAGGGGAGGTCGAAAGACCTGACCTGGGGAGGTCGTGAGACTTGAGAGATCACTCTGTGATTCCCAGCGTGATCTGAGCTAGTCCCAAGGATCTCAAGCTAGCTCTTCACAGCATACAAGAATGGTAACATCCACGACATAAACTCAACATAACAAAGGAGTTGTTTACAAAAGGTGGCCTTGGGTCAAAAGCAAGCTTACAAAAGAGCAGAAACAGACGTCCATCCACTATACCACAGGCAAAATGGCTGGAGGGCACAACCTACACGTCCTGGTCCTCCTCTTCACTGCTATTGTCTTCCCCTGATAAGATTTTGCATTGAGCAAGAGTGAGCACTACCACTGTGCTCGCAAGTCACACCCGTGGATTAACAAAAATAACATGCATACATGGATATACAACAGAGGGCATAATATGGTTGCTTTGCATAAAGCCAAGTTTCTTTCAATTACAATTACTAAGTTCCCAAGCAGGTTTTTAATAGATAAAATCTATTTCAAAATTTTGATTTTCCGTTGGATAGCATTCATCAATAAATTGGTGAAGGATACCCTCCTGTCACAAGGCTCCCTGCCCAAACCCATGGGATAGAAATCCCAAAACAGTTGTTAAACACTTTTAGAAACCCAAAACCAACTTCTAACTCTGAGTGGCCGCTGCCAACATGTCCATGACCGTGGACACGGCTATTCGAATAGATTTACATTCGATCGAGGATGTGCACTTTACCCACACGACATGAGTTCCTCTAGTTTATCCGGCATCCGTCGATGCCACCTCTCACTACCAAAGGTAAGAGGTCTAGAGTTCATGACAAAGCCTTTAAAATGCATTGTCCCACCACAGCCTCTCCTTGCTAAGGTTTCGCCTCCTTTGGATTGACTCATGAGATCTCGCGCCTCTTGCACCAAAGGGAACATAGGTCATAAAGACCACCGGCCATAGAAGACCTCCCACTCCTCCAACTGGATCAATCTGCGGTGGAAGTTCGCAATTTACTTAGCTAGGTCCCACGCCCTTACCGAGACATGTGGTTGCACGGTTTGGCATAGCCCATCATAGGCCTAGCATTGGCGGCTCAAAGACCGGTCCTCAAGCGACTTGGGCGACAAACACAAACCCTTGGACCTCCACCTTAGCCAGATAGAGTCCGTGCATAAACCTTGCACCAACCAAGCAAACCGATTCGCCCAAGTCTAAATCAATTTCCATTTTCTTTGCTTCCCACAAATATTTTCATACCCCATGACATCCCAATGCCATGGTCAAAACATTTTAAACAAAGATTTGGTCATGAAGGTAAAGATTTCCCAAAACAAGTACTTTTGGTCTAAGCAATACTAAGCATTTGGTTTTCAATTGCACTGGTTCACACTAATGCATCAACCGTGTTTTGTCTAAGGTGACAACAGATTGAGTTCAATGTCAAGTTGGCCATATGAAGGAATTAGGCATAACTAAGTGTTTAAAGGCGGGCATTAAAATATCTTGGTAGAAATAAGCATGCATTATACTTTGAAATGTAACATAAGTAAATTGAAATATTGGGTGCAATATGATCAAGAGCATGACTTGCCTTGCTCACTGTCTTGAGAGTCTTCTTCTTCAGTGATCTCACGTTCCTCAGTGTCCTCACGATCTATACGGGAGAAAAGGAGACAACTCAAACCAAATTCCAAATAAAGAGCCAAGAGAACTTCAAAAGAAACTCCAAAACTTAATCAACAGAAACAACACATACTCAAAATAGGTTCTTTGGGAGAGGTCCCAACTTACTGGGGAGAGGTCGAATGAGGAAGGTCCTCACGGAAGACCAGAGGGGCGGCTCTAGCAACAGACCAAGAGGATGATGAGTGCGCAGGATCCAGAGAGGTGATCTCAAGCTGAAGCCATGGAGTTCCAAGGAGAATCCAAAAGAAGAGGTCCTGGAATGGACATAACCTCTTATGGTGGTGATGAGAACAAGAACAGATCAGTGCACAAGGAGGCTTACCAGCAACAGGGAAGAGGTGACGAGTTGAAGGGGAGGTCGAAGGCAATCTTGGGCGGTTGAGGTCAAGCCCAAGCTCCTAACGAGCCTCCAATGGTGATAATACGATGAAGAGATGCTCCTGGCGATGTTCTTGGCAGCTAGGACTCTCCAGGAAGCACTGAGTGTGCACAATAGTGTTGAGTGTGTGAAAAAGGTGGCAAGGAAGGGCTCCCGGGGCTAGTTATAGTCAAAGAGAGTGAAAAGACCACTCAATGCGTACATGATTTGGTGAGCATGTGAGATGGGCAAAAGGTACGGGAGTGTCAAAGAAAAGTAATAGAGGACATAGTGTCTTTATTACGGAGGAGACTAGAAACGACACCAATAGTGCCCCGAATGACCCCATACAATAGAAACGACCACTTGCTTGGTTTGCATTTAATCGACAATACATGCATTAAATGCTCATGGTACTAGTGTGGCAGGGAAACATAAAATAGGTAAGCCTGGCAGGTGGGACCAGTCAAATCTAGAAACAGTTGGGTCAAAGGGGGAGGTCCTGACAGTTGGATCTCCGAAGAGGAGGTCCAACGGCCAAGATTTAGTACAAACGGGGAGGTCCGCAAGGTGGGAGGGGAACCTCACCCGCAATAGAGGTCTGGGCCGCAGGATCAACACCAGACAGGAGGTCTGAACGGTTAGGATCTCCAAGGGGAGGTCCTAACGATCAAAATTGCCAACGAAGGGAGGTCTGGACGGTTAAGATCTCCATTGGGGAGGTCTTGACGGTCCAGATGTTCAAGGAGGAGGTCTGGGCTGTTAAGATCTCAAGGGGGAGGTCTTAACGGTCCAGATTTACAGAGGAGGTCTGGACATGAGGAGGTCCAGACATACATGGAGGAGGTCTACGCGACAAGAGGTTCTAACAACCAAGATCCCATCGAGGGAGGTCCTGGCTGAGGGGATCCTTGTAAAAAGGAGGTCCTGACTGGTAGGATCTCACCAACGGGGAGGTCCTATCAGTTAGGCTCTCACGAAGGGAGGTTTTACGGGCTCAAGGAGGTCTAAAGAACTGAGTTGACCAGGGGAGGTCCTGATCGCTAGGATCTCCACAATGGGAGGTCCTAAAGGTTCGGGAAGAAATCTTTGGAGGTCAGGGTTCCTAAGATAAGCGAGTAAGGAGATCCAATGGATGGGGAGGTCCAAAGGGCTTGAATTCGAAGGGAGGCCTAAACATATAGGCACGGTTTAACCAAGAGGAGGTCTAAACCGAACATAACACAAAAGAGAGACTGAGGGAAGAACTGGCCAACATACAGAAATGGGTGACAACATGAAACTTAAACCTCTCCAACGAACCAACTATGAATTCTCATCAAAACAAAATAGTTTTATTTTATTTTACAAATTTACAAAGGGTTTGGAAATTCAGGATGTTACATATGACTAAAAGATCTACAATATTATTAAGCAATGCAATGTACTTACAAGTGACTACGCCTCGCAAGCGGTCGTCCTAGAGCAGGGGGATCTCCTGGTGCAGGTCGAACTGCCTCATCACCCATTGTGGGTTGTACGGCTCAACCATGTGGGAGAACACCAGATGACAAGTTGTCCTCCAGTACGCCGCATCCTGGTGGCATAGCGAGCTCAAGCCGTCGGGGGCCGTGCCCTGCACGTGGGCATCCGCCCAAGGAGCCCATACTATGTCGTTCTCATGCGAGGTCTCGAATTCATTGTGGAACTCGGGGTATATCGGCGCACCTCTCCCTAGACCACCCCAAGACGCCATTACCCATCTAATCCCATGATCGGGCCTTCCACGGATCCTCCTCATCCGCCTCACCATAGAAATGTTGTGTGTGCGGGTAAGGTGGATCAGGCGGAAGTCTGGCCGTCCGACCGCTGGTGCTCCCACGACCACAACAGAATAGCGTGTAGCAACCCGAGAGCACGGCTCTGTTCTCTGCGGCGACGCAGAAAGCGTCGCCAAAGTCATGCAGATGTCAGCGCCAAGATCTGGTGAACCCCAAGCAGCTTCAAGGCACGCTTTTCATCGCCGGCGTCCACGATAGACTCCGCAAAGGTGAATATAACTTCGGGTACACCATGTCCTGCGTGCTAGGGAACATGATCCACCCAATATAAACAACAAATATGCAATAAAGTGGCATCGAACCACCTCCTCCGTTCGTCAATTGGGCAATGCATGAATCATCGCAGCCAACCGTGTGGAATGCCCTTTGACCTCTCGAGGATAGGTGGCAAACGATGATGGAGACGCGCTTCGGTCCGGCGACCTCGGAGGAACAATTGCACGGCCTGCGAACGGAAGGCCGGTAATGAAGTCGACATCTTGTAGTGTCACCGCATCTCCCCACCGGAAGTGGAACGTGTGGGTCTCCGACGCCAACGATCAACCAAGGCGGAAAGAAGAGAGGCATCAATTAGGAAGTTACGCCTATGTTCAAGATGCGGCGAACGCAATCGGCCGGATTGACGAAGCCTCAAACATACCGCTCGTCGGCGGCCAGTCTCCTCGGTCCCGTGTCACGAGTTGGTGGCCCATCGCCATCAATCCAAGCGTGATAAATGATGCTTGCCGCCCCATGCCGCTTCAAGTAGGGGTGGTAGAGTACGTGTCATTGCTTTGCAAATAGACAAAAACTAACGATTAGCAAAATCTAAGCACGTGCTTAATCGGTACAAAATGCAATAAGCAAAAAATTAAACACGAACTAAACCTCACTAATCGAACGCTACTGCGCTTATGAGCTCCTCGATCGGTCGCGTTGGTTTATATCGCCTCACAATCGACAACGAAAGACAATGACGCGATGTAAAGAAAAGTGAACAAAGAAAAATCGCATCCTTCCAAATTTCTTTCGGTTAATGGCGCGGCGAGGAGGAAAAAAAAGAAAGGAGAGAATGCGCCGCGTGGGACTGCGCCGGTCGGGGGCCAGTCCTCGCAGTGTCCATCCGGCACACGGCAGGTGCTCACAAGGCCGGGTCGGGCAGTCCCTGCCGCCTCAGAGACGCAGCACGAGCACTTTGTTTGGCCATACTTTCGCTAATTATGGCGAGTTAGGGCTATTTTCGAAATTAATCGTCGCTACAGGGCTAGAACAGTAAAAAATTCCACCTTAACACCCACAATGAGACTTTATACATTGCAGGGAATAGCAACAACCACCTCATCTCCTGTGAACCCTAGTTTATGGCCTACTTTTGCAATAAACATTGGAGAGGTCCTTAGGCGATTTGGAACGGAGTAATGTGCAGGGTCATAAGAGAGTAGGAAAAGCACACCAAGACCTTATATTTCGAAATAGAGGGAGTAATAACTATGGGATGGAAGTATTTTGTGGGGTTCATGAGTATTGTTTTTGGAAAACAATAGTTGTTAAGAGTGACATCTAAATGATATTCGTCACAGAAAAAATGATATATGATCTTTTCAAATACTCCCTTTAGTCATAAAAGAATGTCGTTTTGGACATCGATACGATCCCTAAAACGTAACTTTTTTTAGAGACCCAAAATGCAACTCTGGCCACTATTTTCTATTGAGCTGAATTTATAAACCTAATAAAAATATACTTTTATGAAAGCTTTTTTAGAGACAAAAAAAATACATAAAGATATCAGTAACTAAGTTTAGAAAGTTTAACTGCACGTGCCTCAAAATGACATTCTTTTGTGACCGAAGAGAGTATAGTCGTAATACACTACTAAGTCTAGTATTATCTCTTATTCCCGAAGTAGCTCTTGCATTTGCATTGACGATTATCGGTCGCACGGCATCAATAAAAACCAAATGAAGCGATCGTTTTCTGCTTTGCAACATATTAATTGCACGGCCTAAACTCAGCTTCACTTTGACCTCTCCGCAGCAAACTCCAACCAATTAGACCCACCGGTATTCAAACACACGCTAAAGTCTAAACAATTGCAGAAATTCAGCTTCTAAACACGCTGTTATCAAAGGGGGGAAAATCTCCTTATTGCATAGAGAGAGAAAAGATACACTTGCAACGAGCCAAAAAGGAGACAAAGGTGCGGAGATTTTCTCCAGCACTTCAACAAGCGCAAACACTCCGGAACATCCAGAGGAAGGAGGATGCCCAGAAGCGCAAAATGCAGTAAGCCCGAAACAACATCTACTACAGTCATGTAGTCCCGTCCGATGCATAACTCGGACGGCACGGTGACACTGACACACACGGCCATGTTTATTTTCACCAGTACGAGTTGGAAGCGGACGTCCTGGATCTCTTGCTGCCGGCCAGCTCCGTGTACATCATCTGCGGCACCCACCGCTCCCGACTGGCCAACGCGTCGCCGGCGACGACGCTGTCGCAGAACAGCTGCTCCTGCGCCATCCACGCATGGTAGCCGGCTTCTTGCAGCCCACCGATCCGAGTTACTCCCTGCTCAAACGGGCGTTGCCAAAAGCCAAGTTAGTCACAGGTCACAGTAGTCCCAAATGGCAATGCATTTCCTGACTAGTTTTTAACTTCAGAAAAGTTTGCATGTGTCCAAATTGATCAATCTAAGTGGCCCCCCAAGATATTATCGTTACACCCTGGACTAGTGTGCAAGCTGCGAGCATAACTACAAACCACCCCCATAATGGAATGGTTGGACGGGTTGTACTAATGTCGATGCAGACACGGCCGCAATGTGCCGTGTTTTTCGTGTGCTCGATCAGGAACGTGCTCAGAATGGTTACTTCTTTGGAGAACATTTACTCCTACATGGCAATGGTCAGCTGGCACCAACCTGATACGATCCGTCTGCAGAGATGCCGGTAGAAGTGGCGGCGGCAGCGGCGGCCGCACTAGCATCGTCGACCAGGAAGTCCTCGACGTGCCACCCGGGCAGCGTCTTAGTCAGGTACTCGGAGATGCTGCTGCCGCTACTGCCGCCGTGGCTTGTGGCGGGCGCCGGCGGGGCCGCGTCGTCGCCGCTGCAGCAGAAGCTGCTGCTGTTCTCCTCCTCGGACGGCGGCGCAGGGGACGCGGCCGGCTCCGAGGAGAGCCGCACGCCGGTGAGCAGGAAGCGGTTGTGGCGCATGGTGAGCTCGCTCGCCGTGTGCACCGGCACGTCGCACTCCCGGCATAGGATCGCCCTGTCCTCCTTGCAGAACAAGAACCCCCTCCTCTCCTGCAGCCCAACAACAGAGCACACTTAAGCTCCCATCCTGCTCGTCGCAATTACACTCAAACAGAAGCCAGAAGCGATCCTTTTCTATCTGACCTGGCAGATGTCGCAGAGTGGCGGCGGCGGCGGGTTCTCCGACGCCGACGAGTACGGCGGCGGGTTGAGCAGCGAGAAGCGGCGGTGCTTCCCGGCGAGCTTGTTGGCGCGGTGCACGCGGCGGTCGCACGCGTCGCACAGCGCGGCCTCGTCGGCGCAGCAGAACACCGAGGCCGCCTCGGCCGCGCACACGTCGCACTGCACCTTCATGACTCTTCTTCCTCCCCTGCAACGATCGCCCTGTTTCTCTCGATGTCACGCGAGCAGCTAGCTCAGGTCAATGGTCTCGGCTGGAAATCAACTGTTGCAACCGTGGTAGTGCTAGGCTGGATATAGCGTGGAAGATACATGTGGGGGCTATGCGTTTATATACCGGGCTGAGATAGCACAAGGCGGTTTGTGCGTTAAGCACGGGCGACTAAGTCAGAAGATCGTGTTGTTTAAGTGTGATGGTGATTCGCATCGAAAGTTGGCGCAAAGTCAAGAGGACTGGAGGGGACGATGCGGAGGGGGTCTGCCGGTCGGTGACTGTGCCGACCTGACGTGTTAGGCGCTGCGTCTCGCTCGGGTGAGGTGAGGCGTGTCGTGTGTGACATGTGGGAGATTTCATGTAGAACTTCGTTATCCTATCCCTGCCCAGTTCGGGCGGCTTTCGTGATGGTTTTGGCAGTACGGACTTTGTATAGTGCTGTGTTGATTCAAAAGGAGAAGAACTTCATCGTTCCGGCGGCGCAGGGGATGCCACTCCTGTTTTTGTGATGGTTCCGGCCGTTGACCGGCGGAGGAAGATTACTGTTCCTACTGTTTTTATGATCGATGTCTAATCGCCTATTGCCTATGGGTGCAACCTAGCAGTATCTTCACAGAATAAAGTATCGTGGGAGCTGAGATTCTGATATAATACCTCAACAGTGTCAGGGCAGGTCAATGGAATACAGTAGTTGAGAATAGGTCTTCGGGTAAATGAGGCAGTAGTACATGTTCTTGGAAGAAGGACAGTGATATATACTGGTTAGTCATGACCACCATTCAACATTTTATCTTCTTGCAAGATTTTATCTTGTAGGTGGCACTAGAATCTTGCCTTTGGCACCGAATTATCTATCTAACCCTTTGGTTGCAAATTGCACTGCTAGAACCACGAACAAATTCGTAACTTTTCGAATTTATGCTTATCTTTTTCAACATTCCTATGAGGAAACTCTTGCTGGATTGGACATGATGGGCATGAAATGGTCAGTGTTTCCTGGATTGGACATGATGGGCATGAAATGGTCAGTGATGGGGTCAGAGGCCAGGCATGGCAGGGTGTACGAGCAGGACAAAAAAGTGTAGCGGGTGCTAGTGAGATTTAACTATTATGAGTAATGTAGTAAACGCATGTTTAAATTTTATATGCAATCTAAATTGATACATAAATTCATAAGCAATAATATTAAAGTGGTACATATATTAAAGATAGTATCTTAATTATTGATAGTGTGTTTCGAATATGCACAAGTGGCAATCTTGTGAATTTTTTTAATTAGGTTAGTGATGCAAATCAGGATAAAGATATAAGATATCCTATAGGTGTGTTGGTGCTCTAGCCCCTTGCACCCATGGAGGATCCACCGCTGGCAGCATGGCCGTCATCAGCTCAGATAATAAAGACAGACTCCAACTTGATGCTTCCTCTTATCCTCCTGTCTCTCTCTTCCACTTGCATTCTTCTTGCAGTGCCATTAACCACCGTTCCAAATGCTACTCACTTCTCGAGCACCAGAATCGACGATAACCAAAACCAGTGACCAACGTACAAAGTCTGTGGGTAGTAACCGCCGAAAAAGTAGCATTATCAAATGGGGAAATTGAGATTTGATCCTAAAAGTGCCATACTACACGACGCATGACCGCTTTTTTTATGAGCTTGTGGTTAGCTATATCCTGTATGAAGATACATAGCAGACAGGCCCTACAAACAACTTACGTTGGCTAACAGGCAGCGACTGTAGGGATGGGATGTTGGTTATATGGATATTATTTTAATTCTAGATTTTAATACGGTGCAAAGATCATATAAAATTTTAATTTCAGATTTTAATACGGTGCAAAGATCATATAAAACTAGAGATGCATAAAGCAATACTAATAATAAGCAACTCATTACACTTCTAAACATACACAATAGTAGGATTATAGCGGAATAGTTTTGTCGCACAATCAACTTACTGTCGAGCTTGACGAAGAACAGGAAGCAGCGCAGACTCGAAGCAGTGTAGATCGTAGATGGAGCAACACAGCGAGTGGTCACGCATATGCGCTGCCTAGAAACCTTATTGCTGTCTTGTGCAGGTGAACTCTGCGATAATAGTTTGGAGATACCCGCTCACCCTCCTTCTCGGTGCACACCGAGTAGAAAGGGCGGCTTGGTTCAATAGCACAACTTTCCAGCACAGTAGAAAAGAGAGGAAGAAGATGAAAATGGAAGTGTTTTCAAAATCATTTTACGTTTGGACGTCTCCAGATCTTTTTAAGGTCGAGTCAATTACTCTCTATTAACTACATAATAAAGTACATATTAAACCACTAGTAACTGCTAATTCAAAACCAATTAATGGTAATTAAGCAGTGTTTATTGATCCTGATTACACACTGGTCTACAGTTTCGATCAGTGTATTTCGACCACACTAATCTACAGTTTCGATCAGTGTATTTCGACCACACTAATCTATGGATCTGACCACAGTGTTTCGATCACTTTATTTTGACCACAGTGTTTCGACTACTTTATTTCGGCCACTTTATTTTGACCACAGTGTTTACATTATTTCGACCATAGTGGTCTATGGCTTCGACCACATGTTTTAATGGGTGGTAAGGATTCCATCTTATATATTACTCTCTCATCACTTGGCTAGGCAATATGGGACTAAACTATGTATACTTTGGAATTTCAGGAATGGATAGGTCTTTACACTTATGGACCAAATTCTAACATGGGATGCTCTTCTGACATGAGAAATGTGCCATGAAAAGAAAGGATACAAAAACTTATCACTTATGCGACCGGTCTGTAGAACCAGTGACAGACAGATATTGATATGAGAAAACAGGAAAATCTGTTTCACAAGCAATATTTAGGCCTCATTTGGAACCCTTTTTTCTCTTAAATATTATGGAATTGAACATTTTCTTGTGAAAATTCTACAAAATTTATGTGTTAATGTTAGATTTAATTCTTGATCTTAACCTGATGATCAAAACTAACAGAATCGCATATGTGGTAATTGCAACACACAAGTCAATCTGTAAATGCGGAAGCGTACCTGATGACGATGCCATTGTTCGTCGTAGGATTGATCTGAAGTAGCATATGAACAGATGTTCAATCTATCTAGGGTTTGGTCTTTCCCAGCAAGAGGTAAGCCACAAACTTCAACTACTGATGGGGATAGGTGGTATGGCGAGAGTTACCCTGCTAGGAGGACCTGACCCTTATTTATAGCCTTCGGTTTGGAATCCTATCCCGTCCCATAATTAGAGATAGATTCCAAATAGGTCTCTACACAGATTTAAAATCCAAGTCCATATTTATCCTTAATAGATACTCTGGCTCTTAATAATATTAATTGATCACTTTATATATTTGAGCCAACCAAAATAGATAGCTGATATTTATTTAAACTCATGTGGGTCTACATAACGGAAATTAATCCAACAATCTCCCACTTGGACCAAATGAGTAAATACATATCCAAAAAAAAACTTTATGAGCTCCAAAAATGCTATCTATGTCATGAGCATCTTTAAACCAATCCGGTTCATCAATTATATCAACATAGGAGCAAAGCGGTCTTCGTCACTTTAAAGTGTAACTAAACCCATCAATGGTCACATATGTCAACATAAAAGAACGACATGGATCAAATATGGATGTGTAGCATGGAAATTACATGAAATGTGATCATGACATGCCTATTTCCAACTGGTCCAACTTTATACCTTATGAGATCAAAACATCTTCTCAGAACCAAAGGAGAAGACATGAATTCAGAGTAAAAGAACATAAACTTTATTTCTCTAGAGAATATAACTGAAGGTGTTTATACTAAATTGATATTGTCTCATGAGCATAAGAAAAGAAAATTACAAACTCCCACTTGAACTGAATTCCATAAGTGAAACCACACCCATATGAGCAACATGCTCATGGAACACTTTAGGTGTCAAGCCTTTAGTGAACGGATCCGCAATCATGGAGTCTGTACCTATATGCTCAATTGACAATTTGCCACTCTGAATTCTTTCTTTCACAACTAGGAACTTGATGTCTATATGCTTAGACTTTGACGAGCTCCTGTTGTTGTTAGAATACGTAACTGCAGACTTGTTGTCACAATACAACTTTAGTGGTCTGTCAACCTGATCCAAAATTCGCAGCCCTGCAACAAAGTTCTGCAACCATATCCCATGATTTGAAGCCTCATAGCAAAAAACATACTCAGCTGCCATTGTGGACGGGGCAACGAGTGACTGCTTAGCGCTTTTCCAAGAAACCGCACCTCCACCAAGTAGATAGATGTAGCCTGACGTGGATTTGCGAGTATCTTGGCAACCAGCAAAATTAGAATCAGAATACCCAATGATCTCCAACTGATCCGATTTCCTATATGTGAGCATGAAATCCTTCGTCTTTTGCAAATACCGCAACACCCGTTTTGCTGCGACCCAATGATCCAATCCTGGATTGCTTAAATACCTGCTTAGCATTCCAACAATATATGCTATATCCGGTCTAGTGCAAACTTGAGCATACATCAAGCTCCCTATCAAAGATGAATAGGGGATGTTCTGCATTTTCTTAGCCTCAAAATCATTCTTAGGACATTGGCTAAGACTGAATTTTTCACCTTTGGCCACAGGGGTATCTAAAGGTTTACAGTTTTGCATGCCAAATCTTTGCAATACCTTATCGATATAGTTCTTTTGTGATAATCCAAGTACACCTTGAGAGTGATCTCGGTATATTTGAATTCCTAATACAAAAGAAGCATCACCAAGATCCTTCATCTCAAATTTTAGCGAGAAATTTCTTGGTTTCATGCAACAAGCCTATATCGTTACAAGCAAGCAATATGTCATCAACATACGTAACCAAAAATATGAACTTACTCCCATCGAATTTATGATACACACAATCCTCAAGCAGATTTACCTCAAAACCAAAAGAGATAATAACCTCATGAAATTTGTGGTACCATTGCCGGGAAGCCTGTTTGAGCCCATAGATGGATTTCTTTAATTTGCATACCATTTTCTTCGGGTCACCAACCACAAAGTTTTCTGGTTGCACCATATAAATCGTCTCATCAATGTTTCCATTTAGAAACGTTGTTTTTACATCCATGTGATGAAGCTCAAGATCAAAGAATGACAAGTGCCATAATGACCCTAAAAGAGTCTTTTGAAGAAACCGGAGAGAAAGCCTCTTTATAGTCTATGCCTTCCTTTTGAGTATATCCTTTAGCAACAAGACGAGCCTTATATCTTTTCACATTGCCTTTCGAATCCCGTTTGATCTTAAATATCCATTTGCAACCAATGGATTTCTTTCCTTCTGGCAATGGGACAAGATCCCAAACGTCATTGTCCTTCATGGATTTTAACTCTTCATTCATGGCATTGATCCAATTAACTGAATTTGGGCTTTGTAGGGCATTTTGGAGATTGATAGGATCTTCTCCCAAAATTTCACTACAAGCCTCATTCTCCTGAAGAAAGATAATGTAATCATCAGATATTGCACTTCTTCTTTCTCTAGTGGATCTCCTTAATGGCACCGGTTCTTGAGGTTGATGAGTTTGTTCTTCAGAGGAACATCATTTTGTGGAGGAACCTCATGGACATTATTTTGAATTATATTTTCCTCAATAATACCGGGTAAAATAACTTTGATCCCGATCATTATTGGGAATAACCAAAGGAAGAGAAAATAAATCCTTCGAAACTTCTTCAAAAATAATGTTCCTAACCATATCTCCCCTTCAAACTCAACATCCTCAAAAACCGCATTTCCGCTTCAAAAATTGTCTTAGTAGTGGGATCATAAAATTTGTAACCCCTAGATCTTTCAGAATAACCAACAAAATAGCTACTAACAGTTCTTGAGTCCAATTTTCTTTCGTTAGGCCTGTACGGCCTTACCTCAGATGGACATCCCCACGTACGTACATGCCCGATGCTAGGCTTTTTGCCTATCCATTGTTCGTACGGGGTTTTGTTAGTTGCTTTAGTTGGTACTCTATTGAGTAAATAAGCTGCAGTTTTCAATGCCTCTCCCAGAGAGACTCTGGTAAGGTAGAGTGACTAATCATACTCCTCACCATATCCTTAAGAGTCCTGTTTCACCTCTCAGCAACACCGTTCATGCTAGGAGATCCCGGCATGGTGTACTGAGGGACGATCTCGCATTCCTCTAGGAATTTAGCACAAGGTCCTAGACGTTGTTCACCTGATCCGTCATTTCTGCCATAGTATTCTCCACCACGGTCAGATCGAACGGCCTTAATTCTTTTGCCAAGTTGGTTTTCCACCTCAGCCTTAAAATTTTTGAACACATCCAGGGACTGTGACTTCTCATGAATAAGATAAATATAACCATATCTCGAGAAGTCGTCTATGAACGTGATAAAATACCTTTGGCCATTCCAGGAAGCCGTAGGGAATGGGTCGCAGATATCCGTATGTATCAGTTCTAAGACATCTGAAACTCTATTAGCACTTAACTTCCTTATGTTTGTTTGTTTCCCCTTTATACAATTAACATAAATGTCGAAATCTGTGAAATCCAGGGGATCCAAAATTTCTTCTGACACAAGTCTCTTAATTCTCTGCATGGAGATATGACCTAAATGCTTGTGCCACAAGGAACTTGATTTATCATTAGTAAATTTTCTCTTTATACCACGAGAAACCGTATGCAGGACTTCATTATATAAGGCAATAGTATCAAGCAAATATAGGTTGTCATGCCAAATTAAAGAACCGGTACCAACTTTATTGGAATTCTGAAAAAGACTAAATAAACCATTTCCGAAAGAACAATTATAACCTGATTTGTCCAATACAGAAATAGAAACCAAATTCCGCCTAAAGGACGGTACAATATAAGTCTCTTTCAAATCCAGATAGTATCCTGTTTTTAACAGCAACCTAAATGTGCCTATAGCCTCAACTTCCACCTTCTTGCCATCGCCCACATAGATGAATCTTTCAGCATCACTTGGCTTTCGGCAGTTCAAGCAACCCTGCATGGACACACTGATGTTAGATGTTGCACCGGAGTCTAACCACCAAGTGTGTTCAGGCACAGAAGTTAAGTTAACCTCAGAGCTAACCATAGCAAGGATTGTACCTTTCTTAGCACGCCAAGTGTGATATTCGGCACAATCCTTCTTTACGTGACCATCCTTCTTACAAAAGAAACAAGCCACTTCAGGACCTTGTTTATTCTATTTCTTCTTTATGGATGGGACACTTGCAGCTTCTTTGTTCTTCCTCTTGTTATTTTTTACTTTAGGGGTCATAGCCAAATGAGCACTTTCTGTTCTATCTTGTTTCCATCTATCCTCCTCTTGCACACAATAGGAGATGAGCTCATTAAGGGACCACTTGTCCTTTTGATAGTTATAGCTCACCTTGAACTGATTAAAGTGTGCAGGAAGGGATATCAAAATTAAATGGACGAGCAAATCCTCATATAGCTCTAACTTGAGTGCCTTTAATTTCGAAACAAGATGAGACATTTCCATAATGTACTCCCTTATGTTTCCTTTACCCTTATATTTCATTGAGATAAGTTTTGCCAAAAGAGTACTTGTTTCAGCATTTTCGTTTTTGGCAAACCTTTGCTCAAGACTGTTAAGGAAACCCTTAGCTGTAATGGCCTGTTCTGATGTGTTATCCCGAAAAACTTCCGGAACAACATGCCTCATGATCATAAAACTCATGCGATTTGAACGATCCCATTTCTCAAACTCCATCTTTTCTTCAATGGAGTTGTTAGCCACAACAGCAGCGAGTTGTTCTTTACGAAGTGCAAGGTCTAGATCCATTACCCCAAGAACAATCGAAATGTTCTCTTTCCATTCTTTAAAATTTGCACCAGTAAGCATTGGTATGGAATTGATGCTAGCAGAAATATTGGAAGCAGGATTTACAGCTGAAATAAAAGAAATTAAATGCTCACATCAAGACATGAAGGATAAACTTAAAGCTTGATTCAAAATTTGGTATATACCATCACGCAAGATACCTAGCGCTCCATTAATATTTAGTCTTTGGACAGAAATATTAACTTGCAAGTGGTAACCTTGATGTGGCAAACAAATACTAACAGTAAATCCTGTCAAACAATATGCCTTACTTTGGTCCGACTTATTGTTCACATGGAAACTTGATGACTGTTACGTATTTATTGCCACAGTTGCATATATAATTCGGCTAAAAATTGTTTTTCCTTTGGGCCAGTCAATAGATGCATGAATTACACATACAAAAAAAATACCTAGTTGTTCTGAATAAGTTAACCTACATAACCTTGCTTTGGCAACATAGAATTTCAGTTAACCCATGCAGAACACTAGCTGGCCAAATTTGAATCAATTCAATCATTATTTCATTGAGTCCACAATTTATACTACAATGCAATTATGCAAAGGCTTAGTCGCAAACAAACTTTAATGCAGAAATTTTAAGCTACAGTAACTTGAATCTACAAGGGCTAAACTGAAGTTGATTATACCAGCAACAACGGATTATACCAGAAACAGCAAACCAATTGATCCACAACTAAGATGAATTGAAGATCATGAATAATCTTAAGATGCATCTCCCAAATTCTTCATTAACCTTATGTAGGAACAATAATGTCCTAACCACATCTTGATTATAACTGATGACGGCAAGATTAACAATATTGCAGTTGACCAATTCTATCAGAAACAGCATACAAAAGACAGCACAGCATTCAAAAGATTGAACCATGAACAACATATGCTAATCCTGAACTGCCGAAATCTACTCAGATGGATACCAAAATTGCACATCAGACAATATAAGCAATATTGTAGAATAACCAGAACCTAGATGAACTTTTGATGCATGATCAATCCGAAGTGAAAAACATGTAATCTCATAAGCTTAATGCCTCCATAGACCAGAAGCTGAGGCAGCAGAGAGCCCGGAGGGCGTCGGGAGCCTGGAGGGCCGCAGTGCGGAGGCGGAAGTCGCCTAAGTGCGCTCGGCATAGATAAAAAAAAACACCGGATGCCGAAGGCACTCGCGTCGCAGAGGCGACCGGAACCGAAGGGCGCACGCGGAGACAACGCAAGCACGCAGAAGGGTGAGGAAACCTAATGGCCGGTGGGAGCCCAAAGGGTCTTGTGGCGAGATCCGGAGGTCGCCGCCATGCGGGAGGCGGCGAAGTCCGGCGATAACGCATGAGAGAGTGGACCGGAGGGCCGCGTGCACGCAGAGCCGGCGGAACTGGCGGGCGACGCGCAGCAGCAGAACACGCAGCAGCTGGGGAGGCGGCGGAGACCCGGAGGCGCGTCGCGTGGAGGCGGCGCATCTGGAGGTTGCTCGGTGGAGGACGCAGCGAGAAGCCCGGAGGGCCGCTCGGTGGAGGCGGCGGAAGAGACGAAAGGGCCGCGCGCGTAGGCTGCGGAGATCTGAAGGCCGCGCGGCGCACGCAGGGGTGGCGGAAAACCAGATGTCGCTCGGGGAGGCGCGGAAGCCTCAGGGCTGCTCGGCGCTTGCGGATGCAGCAGGAGGCCCGAGCCGGCGACGAGGCCATGCGGAGGCGGCGAGACACCACGGGCGAAGCCGGGCGTGACAGGAGCCGAAGGCAAGCAAGCGCCGCGAAGGTCCGAAGTCGTCGCAGCGGTAGGGAGCAATACACAGATCCGAACAAAAAAAAGGGGCTACAGGAAAGATCCGATCTAATGCGCTGACGAAAGAACAGAATCGAACCGACAGGAAAAACCGATCCGATCTAATTCGATCTGATGATTACCAGAATGGGTTGCAATACACACATACATAATCTCTGATACCAATTGTTAGATTTAATTCTTGGTCTTAACCTGATGATCAAAACTAACAGAATCGCATATGTGGTAATTGCAACACACAATTCAATCTGTAAATGCGGAAGCGTACCTGATGATGATGCCATTGTTCGTCGTAGGATTGATCTGAAGTAGCAGATGAACAGATGTTTGATCTATCTAGGGTTTGGTCTTTTCCAGCAAGAGGTAAGCCACAAACTCCAACTACTGATGGGGATAGGTGGTATGGCGAGAGTTACCCTGCTGGGAGGACCTGACCCTTATTTATAGCCTTCGGTTTGGAATCCTATCCCGTCCCATAATTAGAGATAGATTCCAAATAGGTCTATACACAGATTTAAAATCCAAGTCCATATTTATCCTTAATAGATACTCTGGCTCTTAATAATATTAATTGATCACTTTATATATTTAAGCCAACCAAAATAGATAGCTGATATTTATTTAAACTCATGTGGGTCCACATAACGGAAATTAATCCAATAGTTAATTCATGCATTGCAAATGGCCCTATGCACTCTTTTAACTTTAGAAAAGGATAGTTTTTTTCCCGCTCGTTTGCACATCCCATCTATTCCGTTGTGAATCTACATTAGTATTACTTCACAATAATAACAAATCCAAAACAATGGAGTTCGTAGCGCAGAGAATTTTTTATTATTTAATCCTTTTTTATTAATATTTTAAAGTTAACCACTCGCGAACTTTATTTCCAATTCTGACCCCTTTGGTCATGCCACTTCTCGTGGCATGACAAAACAACACTGTCATGCCACGAGAGGTGGCGTGACCAAAGCTGTCACGCAAGCCCTCAGCCGTGCGCCATGCCAGCGTGGAGCTTGCGTAGCATCTATCACGTCGGGACTCATGGCGTGACTAGGTATATTATCACGCCATGAGAGTTGGCGTGACAGGGGCGACTTAAACTCGGGCAGCCCAGCCCGTTCTTCATTTTTCTTATCTCCCTCCACTCTCGCCAACCCTAGCCGCTGCTGTCCTTGAGCCGCCGGCCGAGGCCGCCTCTCTTCCTCCCCCGCCGCCTGTGCTCCTTCTCGACGCCGACTCTCCCGCCGCCTCTTCCTCCCCCGCCTGGCCTCCCCCAAGACCGGCTCCTCCACCGCCTCAAGGCCTCCCGCCACCGGCCAAGCGCTCTCACGGGCCGCCTCCCGTGGCGTCAGATCCTCCCGACGCCACCTCTCCTCCGCCAAGGCTGCCCCGATGTTCGGCTCGCCCTCCGCCTCATGGCCCCCCGACGGCGGCCTCGCCTCCCACGGCCCCAACACCCTCCGACGTCCGGCTGCCCAGACGCCGCTTCCTCAAGGTGCCTCATCACTAGTCCCGCCGCCTAAGGTCTTGAATACTTGTGTGGTGAATGCTTATAATCGTGATTGTTGTTACATAATTTAACTGTGTAGTGTGATTGGTTAGTTCAATTTGTCTCGCACTGTTTGGGTTAGAGTGGGTTATGGACTTATGGGTTATCTATCTAGATTCTAGGTTGCGCAATTTCTATTTCTGGTGAGAAGTAGCACGAGTGTGCGACAACTGCAATCCACAATCATGTGAACTTGTGATGTCTGAGGTGTGAAGGGTGGAATGGTCACGCTGAATTGTCAACAGTTTATACCTCAACATACTATTTAACGTACCTGTTGTTGCTATGTTGCATGCTGCAATCTAGCTGCGTTTATGCTATATTGGTAAGATTCGAAGGATGTAGCAGTGATTGTGAACTGTTCATATGACATGTCTCGATTTTTTTTTTGCGCGCCTGAATGTTGTAATGATATATTGTTAGTGAATATATGCATGGTCATAACCGTATATGAACATTTTGATTTTTATTGTGCGATGTTTTTATTTTCACCCGTCTTCCTATTTTGGAAGCTAGTTGCCAATTTTTAAAAATTAGGCAGGATTACCTACCTCATTTATGTTTCTTATGTTGCACGGAATCGAGTTATTCTGGATTTTCTGGATATTTGCAGAAAGTAGTTAACTTAATACTTATTCAGATGGAGGTCGTTAAATGACTAATTATATATTGAACACCACTGAGCTGCCGTTTCTAGGGATGGAAACTAATAGTAGTTGAATATCGACAAAAACCATATTTGTACGATTGAATCCATAGTTTAGAACAGGATACATATACTAATATGGGTTTCTTCACCCGTTACAATAGCATTTTTGGGCCATTAGAGGACATCCTTGTTTATAAGCATGGATGCTCTAGAATATGTATGTTTATCAACTGTCCTAGTCTTATTCTCTAAAATATCTGGATAGTGTAAGCTGTTACTCCATACAATGAATTTTCAAATAGGAAATAAATCCCATACAATAAACATTCTAGAACTTGATTCTACATGCATCAACCAAAACTGTGAAGTTCTAGTTAAACATTCTACAATAAATGTTGACTTACCTCCTTTCTGCATATAAGATTTCCCGAACGAGTGGTACGTGGCACTCCGAGCATGTAGCTCTGGCGTACCCAGGAGCGAAGTCCTGGGCGTACTCAGAAATGGGCCCTGAGCGGTTCTAAACATGTGGTTTGGGCGGTCTCGAGAACGGGATCTCGAGCGTACCTGGGCATGTGGATCCAGGGTAGTGTAGGTCGCACTCAGAGGCAAGCTCTGAGCGGTCCCAAACACGTGGTTAGGGTTTGTAGTTTAGGTTTTGGGTTTAGGGTTTGCAGTTTACATTTAGGGTTTAGGGTTCAGGGTTAGGGTTTGTAGTTTAGGTTTAGGGGATTAGGGTTAGGGTTGGTAGTTTAGGTTTAGGATTTAGGGTTAGGGTTTAGGCTTTTCAGATCGACTTGACAACCCTGACTGTCTCGCCAGCTTTTCAGAACGAAGAGACATGACTCTGCAAAGAAAGACATGTCAACACTCTGCCTCGCCAGCTTTTGAGATTGACATGACAACACTCTACATCCTCAGCTTTTCAGAACCAAAATATAGGACTCTGCAGAAAATTTACCACACCATGCCAACTATGTGGCCTATAAAAGGGGGTGGAAGAGATCTAGAAGACAACACTACAACACCAGAGCTTCCTCTCCACTCCTCACAGGCTACTACACCAGAGCTTCCTTCACCACGCCGGGATGGACGACAGGCAGAGGCAATGGGACCGGATCCGCGAACTAGCAAGGGCTGCTGGGGAGTGGGACGACCAAGCAAGGGCTGCTAGGGCCCGGGTCGAACAAGAGACACGTGCCTACATGGCATCTCTTTGTAATGAAGCCCCCTGTAGCAGCAACCCCATGCCGAATGTTCCAACTGAGCATTCGTCGCAACATCCGCCCGACGGGGAGACGGCGCCCCTCTGTTGGTGTAGAGACAAATGCAAGTTCTTCAAGTCCAAACACCCGCTCAGCCTGGGCATGCGTTACTGGGGTTGCACGAACTACTCCCGCGACTATCCCAACCAACGTCGGGACACGAGCAACTATCGGCAGCTGGTAAAGACCAGTTACAGTGTGTTCTCGTACTATTTATCTTTCAAAGTACGCACTAACAACATCTCCCGTCTACCTGTAGTCTCCGGATCCACTATGTGGTTACCGTAAGTGGATCGACCACGAGATCCACCCACATAACCAGTGGTCTCTCGACATGGACGAGTGGCATGACCAAAGAGACCGCGAGATCCTAGAGGAGCGACGCCGCAATGACGAGCACAACGAGCGCATACGTCGGGAGATGCAAGCTCATCTCGAGGCGTGCAGGCGTAGGGAGCGCGAGGCTCACGAGAGAGAGCGCGAGAGGAAGAGGGAAATTACGGCCAAGGCCAAAGAGGCCGGCGAGGAGTTCAACACCAAGCTAGCAAGGAAGGGAAAATGGTCTCGGTCCACGCAGTAGGTCGGACCATTCTGTACTTGTCCCCCATCGAAGGTCGGATCTATTTCCATTCCAAAAAGGCGCATATGTATCGCAGGAGTACTTCAGTTTGTTGCATCATGCATGATGTTGTTTCTTATGCACGTAACCAAATCCTGTGCGCCATGTTATTCCAAGCTTTATTATGAAGTCTATTTTAATTCGCAACTTTAAATCTCGTCGTCTTTTCGCATTCAATTCTTCGCATAGCAAAGCATCCAACAACATGAAAAAAACGAGTTCGGGAAGTTAACGGTTTGGTCTATGACCACAAAGTTATGTTTTTGCCACCCATCATTACACTAGGATGTCTACGCATCTTTCATCAGCGGTACTGTCTAGCATATGTGCATAATTGTGCCTCATGTTGTACCACACAATCCACATATTTCTCATTTTTTCTAGAATGCATTCTGTATCACTTCTACGACACGCCTTGGAAATATTGTGAAGTGTCAAAGGTTTTCAAAGCACAAAAAGATTACCAGTCCATATATGTATTTACTCTCATTTAAAATGATGGTCTTATATTTGGTTACATAGAGAGGTCTCCATTTTCAAGTTGTGGATTGTTAAATATTATATGTACATGGTGTTATGCATCACCATACCTTCAATTGTTTTTGATCTTTCAAAAGGAAGACCCTTTGTTGTCATCTTACCACAGGTTCCAAATCTATAAATCCAAATGGAATAACTGTTATAATTTACAAACAAACTGGAAGTAGCCCCTGTCACGCCAATCTGGCTGGCGTGACACAACACTACTGTCACGCCGTGCTAAATGGCGTGACAAAGGGTATGTTCGGACCGTTCGAACGTCTTCGTTTGTTTGGACCGTCCGATTGAAATCGGACGGTCCGAACGTCTCCTCTGCATCGGTCTCTGTAATGCCATGGGATATGGCGTGACACATCACTACTGTCATGCTGTGCTTAATGGTGTGACAAAGGGTACATTCGGATTGCCCGAACGTCTCCGTCTATTTGGATCGTCTGATTCCAATCGGATGGTCCGAACGTCTCCTCCGCATCGGGCTCTGTCACACGCCAGGGGATATGGCGTGACACATGCCACGCAAGCTCCACGCTGGCACGGTGTGCGGCCGAGGGCTTGTGTGGCATGTTTTGTCACGCTACTTCAGGTGGCGTGACAGAGTTCATTTGCCACGTCAGGTATGGTGGCATAGACAAAGGGGTCAGATTTGGAAATAAAGTCCGCGAAGGGTTAACTTTAAAATATTAAATAAAAGATTAAATAAAAAAATTCTAGTGCAGAAGCCAAAACGAGTAGGGCTAGGGTGGCATCTTGGTCCACTCAATCGGGTGAGATTAGGGATGCCAGTTTAACGCACGCAGCTGGCGGTTTAGGGCTAGCGCGCGCACTTTTCAGTCATGCAAGCCAGTGGAGGCCGCCGGGCGTAAGAAAATGCTATGAGACGGGGTTTCACCGTGAGGTCCCGCCCCATTTCCGTCCATCACGCGCTCTCTCCTAATCCAACGGCTCGAAGGCGAGATCTCACGTAAGACCTTGTCCCATAGGATTTCATTCCCCGCCGGGCAGGGGGATCCACCGAATCGTGGCCGGGGATTTGCGTGCGCTGCGAAATCAAGGAAGCCCGAAAAGGCGAAAAAGTGGACCAAAAAGGCCAGTTTTGGCCACACTCGCATCGCTTCTGCCCGCCCGGCTGGCAGCATGGGCAGCTGCGCAGTCAGCACCGCGCGACGGGAAAAGGAAAACGGCACGGCAATCACGCGGGAAGCAAGCGACAGCGGGAGCACGTCTCGGCTCGCCCCCAACCACCGGGCGGGCGGCCTCTCGCGCCAGTTCCAGTCCCACAAGCGCCCGCGTCCAGCTGCCCGCGGCCCCGCCGCGGCAACGAGATGGCCGGACGGATGGATGCAACGCTTAATTGCTCGATTTGGCTCTTGACTTGGGCTGTTTCGTGGGGTCAACTCGTTCCTTGTCGAGCGGTTCGGAGTTTGGACTTCTACTATAACTTGTTCATTAGGTTGTTATCGAGAGAAGAGAGAATACTCAATCTAATAAAAAGAATAAATTCTTTTAATGAATTGTTTCTTGAGTTTTTACCTAAGACTTTAGTTGCTACTTTAATGGCTACCCACAAAATAAGTTTTTAGATAACAAACAAGTCTTCGATAATTATTTTGTTGTTTCTTGTGTCTTGGTATCAACAACTTATTTGTTTCTTTATCTAGAAACAAATTCATCTTTTCTCATTTATATCATCTAAATAATAATGTGTTTATCTCTCAGTAATAAGTGATATATCTGTTATCTGATTTTGGGATAACGGTTGAAGTTGGAAGATTTCTTGGGTGCTGTACACGTGTAGATTGATGTTCTATTACGTTGTCAGAGAAGTTTGGTGAGATAGGAGAAACACTGTTCTAGTATTCCTGAACGGATTCCCTGTTCCCAGATCTGATAACGGATTCTCTGTTCCCAGATCTGATAACGGATTCTCTGCTTAACAGTTCGGATTGCTTGTGTAGTTCTTCCAAGTTGATTTCTTGAGAAGTGGGCTAATATGGCGATTTTTTTAGCCCCTGACGCCATTTAATTGTAAAATTGACTCCCGTGTCATTTTATTTGTAAATCTAGCCCCCCTGATTCCCCTTTCGCGATCGGAGCGCGGAAAGGCGCGGAGGTCGGCCCAACGCTACGCCTTGACCACTTGCATGGCGCGTGAGCACGGGAAGGGCCCTTCCGCATGGTCGAGCTGAAACCCTTGCCCATGGTCGCCGCCCATTCCCATGAGATTCAGATCTTGAATTCCAGATTCAAGCCACGATCGCGTAAGAGAGGAGGGGGCTAGATTTGCAAATAAAACGATACGGAGGCTATTTTTATAATTAAGTGGCGTCAGGACCAAAATAAATAAATAAAGATTCTAACATGGCACTGCATATTCTCTTAGTAGAAAAGATACTCCTAACGCAAATGGTACACTCAACATAAAAGGTACTCCTGACATAAGTTTTTTTTTTTGGGGGGGGGGGGCTTTGTGTGTGTAGAAGGGGGATCTGGATTCTCTGCAACACTGCAGAGGACCCTGTGTGAGCAGTGGTCCGCAGCAAACACTGTACATAGAATACTGTAGCAAAATACTGTTAGGATTGTACTATGTCGATCTGTCTCGACCATCCGTGTTCCATCTAACGACTGAAAAGTGTTAATACAGATAACACTGTGAGCCTCTGCTGTTGCTAGTTACAACGGCAGAAGATCCCGATCTGTTACTTGAGCTTGTACTTGTGAAAGAGTGATGTCAAAAAAAAAAAAAAAGAACTTGCCCTTGTGAAACAGAAGCTTTTCGTCAATAATATTGTTATGTCCTTTTAATTAGTTGGTGCTAAGTCATTGGAGTACTAATGGTGCCGACTTAATAGTTAGGACACATTTGTTTCTTTATTATTCCAATCAAAATTTTGTACAACTTAGAGTATCTCTAATAGTGTATTTATTGTTGTTTCTTAGCTACGACATGTCAACAAAATCCTACGTGGAGGAGAGAGGGGGAGGAGAGAGAGCACATGACGTCTTTTCCTGAAGAGATTGTCGTGCACGTGAAACAAGACATAATACATTAATCTACTCTAGTTGACATATAGGCTCGTTTCAAAAAAAAATTATAAAATATAAATATTAGATAATGTACTAGAGACTATCTATTGGAGATGTTGTCTCTAAAAATGATGTAGTATATGTTAGAGATAATGTTATCTCTAACTATTGGAGATGCCCTTAGATGACTGTGTTGTTCTTTTACTTTGTAAAAAAAAAGTACTTTGGAAGCAAACAACAAGCAAAAAGTATGGGGATTGTCTATATATCATGCGACAGATTTCTTCAGAAAAATCATTCAAAAATTGGGGCATCAGATGGAGATCCAACGGTCAATATCCAACCATACTCCATGCCCAACTCCTGCTCGCACTACCACTGGCGCGACGCCTCGCCGGCTTCGACAAGACTCGTCGAGGCTCCCCTGCAGTCGCCGCTATCTCCTTCCCCTGGTGTGGCCGTGGTCATCCTCCTCCTCTCCCGATGTTGCCACCACCCACCTCAATCTCCCCTGCCTCGCCCTTCTTCGTCGTCTTAGGTGGCGGTACCTCGCCGCTGTTGCCGCCCACTGCTAGTCCTCCCCCGTCCCCGACCTCCCTCTAAGTTCAGAAGCTCCAATGAACCTTGAACCCTAACCCTAACCCTAACTGGTGGTCGTGGAAGACAGTGATGCCAAAAAGGAGGAGGATGACGAGCTCGTCGGAGAAGATGGCCTCGCCGGCTAGAGCACGAATATCCCAAGGAATTATAAGATCAAATATTCAAATGATTTGCACAAAAATTACCAATCGAACGATATATATATATATATATATATTCTAAAAAGTAGAAAAGAAATAAGCTGTATTCATCATTTAAAAATGGTGTAGTATATCTAACAAACAAAACATCGAGTTGGGCAATTCTCCAAAAACAAACGCACCGTGCTCAGTGGGAAATATGGAAATAGCGCAATGAGCGTCTTCAAAAACAAATGCACCGTGCCGCAAACTCTTCAAGATAAAAGATGAGACAAGAACATGGTGTATGGCGGTAGCGTGCATCTATCGTCCATCGTACCCGGAGAATAGTCCTTTTGACCTATCGGCTCATCTTGTGTTCTGGCTTTATTGTGTTGTACTTATAAACTGTTTTAAACCGCTTCCTCTTAATTAAAGTCGTAGGCAATTCACCTGCCTATACGTTTCAGAAGAAAAAAAAATGGAGTTAGGCTGTAAACAATACTCAAATACTGAGTAGTGTGCTTTTGGCGAATTTATTATGCACACGAAGAATTAGCGACTAGATAATGCTTTTGGCACAAAGAATACTCTATCCCAGGTGCATGTCATCCTCACAAGACACCGATCGAATTCCTTGGGAAAAGCACATGTTTATGTTCCATGTATTCTTTGAGAGCTGATGCCTTCTGGTATTTTATTCCCATATTTTCCTTTTTCTTCGGACAAAAGGGAAAGGACAGAAAACGACTCCTAGAAACTTGGGGATTGCTCTTCCATCTACTTGAAAAGGTCTAATTAATATGTGTGACATGTTTTTCTTGTGGCTTTGACTAGTCCATAGCACTATCGCTACGGTCACTATTGGATAATAAGGTCAACATGAAATTATCTAACCTTTGCTACTAACCCTATTATCGCCAACGCAAAGTAATTTATTCTTTGTAGTATCTATAATTCTATATTGAGTTGCATTGGTGTGTTCCGGAAAAGTGTTTCATAGTCATGGAAGAATTGCCCCTGCTTCAAACCTACTTGGAGGGTATGTTAGGGAGAAGCAAATGTTTTAATTTGTACATGTTGTACAAGAGGCAAAGACGTTTTAAGATGAAACGATAGTACTTCATATCACAAGCATTTCATGGATGCTAGCTAGCATTTATCCGCAAACAACTTTAGCAGGACAGGACAGGACCGGCCCGGCCCTTCTGATGTGAATGTGATGTCAAACTCGTGATAGAATTGGTTTTGAAGAAAGGTAGTGGAAGAACAAACTCAGCCACAAATATGCACACAGGTAAGAACACCATTGAAAGAGGAAAGCCACTGCTCAAGTCAGTCAAAAGGAGGCTTACGCTTTAAAACGCATTGCTTTCTTGTGCACTTTTCTGCCAGGGCATGGGCATGGGCATGCGCTGCGCTTTATCGCCGATAAGGAAGAGCGATGCGGCACACACAACCAACCATATTGGCTCCATAAACTCTGGAGATGTTAGCGTTGATGAAGCGCTCTGTTTTATTGGTAGTCTCAAACTGCCGACATTGCATCAAAGCATGATGATCTAAAAGCGTAAAATAATGCTGCAGCGTGCAAGGACAACAATCTCGTCGTCCTCTTTGCTTTGTGCTCATTTAGGAATCGACACGTAGAGCCTCTAAGATACTAAAAAATATTTGTGTTATACGCACTCACACACGTTGGGATTTGACAACACTATTTACCTTCAAAATTCAAATCCTCTTTTACAATCCCATACATGTGTGTAGTTTACCGCTCTCTTCGTTTCGTTATATTTGTCCACATCTCATCATGCACAAACCAATAAAATATTAAATCTAAGACATAGTTAATGAAATTATACATACCCCTATTAAATGACATGATACAATTACTTAACATCTTTCAAAGCATTTAAATAGGGATAGAGAGTAGAAAGAATGCGATAACTACACTCTAAATTCTCTTAATGGATAAATATATTGAAACAGATACCCGAGGCCACGGATAAATATAGCGAAACGGAGGGAGCATATGCATCTGGCTGTCTAACTCCAAACATATATAATATCACATTAGGCTAAGTTAGGATTAGCCCGGTAAAAATCCAAATTGTGTCTAGACGGGCTCGACTCGGCACAATTGCAGGACCCACTGTATCTCATATGTAACGAATAAGAAACAACTAAATCAAATTGGTGCCAACTACAACTGTGGAGACTAAGACTTCCTTTGGAATGAGGAACTTCTTACATAATTCCTAGGAAATTCCTAGGTTCCAGATGAGCAACGAGCCTTAAGATAGCATGCCTTGCACAGCCCTAAACCTAGATTCAAAGAGGGTTCCCTTTCGCTCAGGTTTAGCTAAGGAAGCAACCATGCCTCAACTGAAAAGTAGTGCCGAGGAGTATCAAAATTATACTAGTGGGGCATGCACATAGCGCTCTTTCTAAGGCATCCAAGGCCAATAATATCGGTGCAGCAGAATCTTACGTCCTAATCGTAGCATGTGCTCCATTTCCGGGAAAGTTAACTTTTGTCCTCTTGCTCTGATTAGCACGATTTTCTTTAAGATATCTGGTGATCTCTGCATTGTCCGGTGGGGATATTATTCTACTCCATGTGCTGCCTTCTCAGATTGCGATTAAGATGACAAACCGAACGAGATTATTTAACTACCACCATGTCAGATTTGCAAGGCTTAGGCTCTTTTAAAGAGAGGGTGCTGCAAGTAGTTTGGCCCGTTTAGTGGAAGGCCCAGCCCAACTTATATCTGCGGTGATTCCAAAAGCCGATTCCTTTCGCGTGGATAGGACGCCGGACAGCTTTGCCGCACAGCGACTATCACTTTTTTTAGAGGCACAGCGACTACCACTTTGTAACACATGAACAAGAACAACCAGGCCTTAATGTTAAGGGGGGTTACGAGAACGTGAGATTTCTGTGTTTCATTCAGTACATGGCCATATGTTTGACTTTCGTAGCTTCAAGATATGTTGACCAGGAAATCAGGAACAGACGAATAGGTAGGTGCAAAAATGCAAGAATTTGATGAGAGAAAAAAAGAAGAAGAAGATAGAGCTGGCTGGTATTCCATTTGGGTCGTATTCTCTCTAGGCTGGCTGGTGTTCACATTTGGGCTGTGTCCATTTCGACCCATCTAACTACTGCAACTCTGTGCATATATCCAACACCAAAACGTACTAACATAGTGATATGGGCCTGGGCCTCTGGGTACTAGGCTCATGCCCGCTGTAGAAGTAACCAACATTGAGGAAAATTTTCAGCTGGAAACGACTGCAGGGTTTGAAGTTAGCAGTGTGACTGTGTGACCGTCAGATAGTCTCGCATCGCAAAGCTATTATGTTGCGTCTGTGAATCTCGACAGTGTCAGTGCCCCAGAAATGCAAAGGAAAGACAGCGGTGGACCAAACTTTGGCCAAAGCACAAACATCAAGCTACATACAAATAGCAAAATCGCATATTCACTGTGCACTTCCCTGGTGCGACCTCTAAAAAGGTTTTTTTTAGTTTACTGAAAAAAGATAATTCTCTGCTCCACCCTTGCATCACCACAGCAACCATTCTGTCTGAAGGTGGCTTGCCTCCGGGGAGAGTGACCTCACTGCTGGTGAGCTACCCGATCGATTCGACCTTCAACTAGAATTAGTTAACTGACAGTTGACCCTCTCATTCACTCACAAACATGGAGCTTAGCTGCCGTCGATCGACGTCGGCATCGGCCAGCCAACCACTGATAGAGATGTGCTTTGATTAGCCGTGGCGTGGGTGCAATTAATCAATAACTCCTAGTTTGCTTGCGATCCCGTGCCTTCTAAGCTCCAGTGTTCCCTAGGAATTAATATCGCACGCCATCACCATAATGAAACTACTACTGCTCGGCAGAGGATCTGTTGGCCTCAAGGCTAGGCTTAATTTGCACCCTTGAGTTGTGTTATGCACTGGGCTTTCCGAGCTTGCTTCGTGACTCATGCGAGCCAAGAGCTGAGCTTAGTGTTCACTGCCCCTCTCCATTCCTTCCAGACATGCTTCCTAATTCCTGCAACGGGGCAAGCTTGATTTGAACTAACCATCGCCAAAAAAATACTGGTGTTACCACTTAAGACCATCCCAAATTCAGTTATGATCCTCTTCTTTGAAGTCATCGAACGCATGCAGAGTTCTGGCCCAGGTGGACTCCTCATCCATTCAGTAGCCTATATAAAGGAGAGGGGACCCCTTATTATAATCAATCTTTTGAAAGAGCAATAAAGAAAAACCGGAAGTTCCCTCATATCTCTTTGTTCAATCTATTATTCTGTTCTTGTGTTCTTGCATCGTTCTTACGATTATGAGTTTATCTACGAGGTAATCGCTCGTACTGAACTCGCCAGCGACGGTTCCTCAACACGTTATCAGTACGATCGACTCTCCTCGGATCGAAAGGTAACCATCGAATAACGACACACGTAGATTGAATCGTTTTTCTTTCTAGATCGCTTTCAATTATGCAAATTTACTTTCTAGATTGGTTTTCTACAGTGTAAATCCGCTCTAATCTACCGCGAGCCGACTTGAAGTCGTCGACAAAATGTCGATCAGTAAATTACATGAAAAAAGTGGATGTCGATTGTACCGTAGATTGAAAGTTGCAAATCCGTTCTAACCTACCGCGAGCCAACTTGAAGTCGCCGGCCAAGCCGATTGGTGGTTGTACGAAAGAACCGATGTTGATTGCACTACATCGCATTGCATCACATGAACATGAACAGTAAACTTGAAAAAAAAAATCGTACGGCGACGCTGCAGGTAACGCCAACAGAAGTCAGGCGCCGCTTACGACAAAGGGCGTCAGCCGTTACCGTCGGATCGGCCGCCTCGGTGAGCCGACCGCGCCTCCATGCCGTGATGCAAAGACTAGGAGCTCATGTGACCACGAAGCCGGCCGCCTGCGCATGGCGCAGAACCGAGCCACCACCTTGGCACTACGCCGCTTGAAGCGGCGCTCGCCTCCGCCCTCGCCGCCAAAGACGCAAGACAAAGATCGCCTCGACCTCCGCCAAGTGCCACCCAAAGCGCACAAGGCTGTCCCACACGACATCGCCTAAGGAGTATGCCGAATTGATTGACATTATGCAAGTTGCGGAAGCTCAAGATGAGGTTCTTAGGAAGAACTACATCTCACAGCCGCCTAGTAGCAAAGTTGGCCATGAAGTCAATGCTAGCAGCAACAAGGTGAGGAAGCCTCATTCAAAAGAAAAAGGTAAGAAGGGTAAGGGTCGCAAGACTAAGCAGAATGCTCAAGCCAAGAAGGGTGTAGAAAAGAAGCGTGATGAGAAGCCCTATAGTCAACAGGACCAAAATTGCTAAAAATATGGAACTTGGGAACATTGATCACGTGTTTGCCGTGAGCTGCAGCACGTGATTGATGCTTTCAAGGCTAAGAAGAAGGGCAAAGCACACCATGAGGCATACCTCGCCATTGCAAGCACAAAGGCTCCACACTCATTGGTCGCACCCATAGATGTGGATAACCTAGAAGCAGCCCCCATCACACCCTCTTTGGATATCGCAGCAACAGCAGCTGTAGTTGCTGAAGAAGAAAAGATAGACATGGAGCAGATTCAGTCAGAAGTTTCTTCATACTTCTCTGATTCGATCTAGTGCACGTATTGCACTTAGATTTTATAGTCATTTGCAGTTCATGGTTGTAATAAAATTTTGAATTATTGAATAATGGTTGTAAGCTCTAGGAGAGCAAATAATTACATTCTTATAATGAGTCCTGCAAGACTTTTCTTGTATTAATAATAGCAAGTTATGTTCTGTTTTGAAGTATTTTATTTATGTATGGATTGCTTCCTACCCCATATTAATAAATACTTTATATATCAGAACGCGTGTGGTGCCCTATGGAGGAAATGTGCTTAGCGAATAGCGGCACAACGAATATCATATTGAGAGAGATAAAAAATTTTCCAATTGATCAGCAAGAATGCTGGTAGTCTTACGACAATCGCAGGAAGCGATACTTGTATAATAGGCTCAGGAAGAGCCACAATTATACTCCCGATGGACACAACATTGGTCATTGAAGAAGCCTTGTTGTACCCAGAATCGACTAGAACTCTCTTAAGCTTTAAGGATATTCGCGCTAACGGTCTCCATGTAGAGACTGAAGAAGAGTATGGTAAGAAATACCTGCTCATTACAAAGCGAGAAGAACATGGAAAAAAGGTATTAGAATGACTTCCTTCATATGAATCTGGGCTATACTACACTAACATAAAGGCACCTGCAGCCTATACTGTCCTGAAAACCACTTTTAGAAGCTTTAAACTTTTCTGTCTCTAGCATGATAGATTAGGCCATCCCTGTCTTAGGATGATGAGAAATATAATTACCAATTCTCAGCGACATAATATTAATGTAAAGAATTTTCCGAATCAAGAAGATTTTGTGTGCCCCGCATGTGCCACTAAGAAATTAATTACTAGACCCTCTACTTTGAAAGTGAAGGATGGAATCCCTACTTTCCTGGACCGTATCTAGGGAGACATTTGCGTTCCTATATAGCCCCTGTCAAGGCCATTTAGGTACTTCATGGTTCTCATCGATGTTTTCTCGAAATGGTCACATGTATGCTTATTGTCTACGAGAAACCACGTTTTTGCAAAGCTGATCTTGCAGATAATTAAAATTAAGAATAATTTCCTTGATCATCATGTGAAGTCCATCAGAATGGACAACGCTAAAGAATTTACTTCAAATGCATTTGATGATTATTGCATGGCAATGGGAATTACCGTTGAGCATTCAGTACCGCATGTCCACACCTAGAATGGACTAGCAGAGGCATTAATTAAAAGAATTAAATTTATTGCCCGACCGCTTTTGCAGAATTGTAATTTACCAACTATATATTGGAGACACACAGTCCTGCACGCAGAACCTCTCATCAATTTTAGATCATCGGTATATAACATCCATTCACCTATGCAATTAGCGCAAGGGTCAACACAAAAAATCTCTCATCTCCGCAGGTTTGGTTGCAAGGTTTATGTACCTATACCACCACTACAGCGAACTGCAATGGAACCTCTCCGAAAGTCTGGGATATACGTTGGTTATGAGACATCATCCATAATCAAGTATCTGGACCCTATGACTGGAGATTTGCATACAGCCCGCTTCGCTGATAACATATTTGATGAGGATAGTTTCCCATCATTAGAGGGAGGAAATCAACCTCTTGATGAACAATATCAGGAAATAACGTGGCAAACCACAGGAATCTATGCACATGACCTGCGCACTAGTGAAGTAAATAGAGAAGTTTAGAAGATAATCGATTTGCAAGTTTTAGCGAATCAACTATCTCACCACTTTAGTGATTTGAAGAGCGTGACCAAGTCGTATGTGCCTGCACGCAATGCACCAGAGAGGGTTGAAATACCAAAGAAAATTGAAGGTATCTCTAATCCCGTCCAGAGGCTTCAGAATAAAAGGACGAGAACTCCAGCCCCTCGAATCCCAAGTAACCGGGGACGCCTGGCGAAAAAGGATAAGAAAGACTTGACACAGCCAATCACTGAAGTTCACTAGAATAAGAAGGGGAGCCAATTGAGACTTGGCATCAGTATGGAGGGAGACATCAGCATGGATGTGTGCGCACACGTCGGAGCTGAAAAACTAAAGGGACTTGCCCCCGCAATTGGAAGCAGCGGTGAGCGAGTAGAAGCACTAGAAGAATCGTCCCATGAAGAAATAGCTATAAATTATATGACTACGGAAGAATCTATGAATAGAACAACAGCCAATGTCGACATTTATTTTGTAAAGAAAATTGTCACAATCATCGATCTTGATCTAGAGCTTGCCTCGCTCGCTGAATGTAAGAAAAGATCAGATTGGGAAGACTAGAAGATGGCAATAGAAGCAGAATTAATATATCTGAATAAAAGAGAGGTGTTTGGGCCTGTAAGCCGTACGCCTCCCCATGTGCACCCCGTAGGGCATAAATGGGTATTTGTTCAAAAGAGAAATGAAAAAAAAGAAGTTGTAAGATATAAAGCAAGACTTGTTGCACAAGGTTTTACTCAATGACCAGGAGTTGATTATGAAGAAACCTATTCTCCGGTCATGGGCAGAACTATCTTTAGATATTTAATCTCAATGGTAGTAAACTTGAATTTGAAAATGAAATTGATGGATGTGGTAACTGCATAATTTTATGGAAACTTGGATTCGGACATTTACATGAAGGTACCTGAAGGTATCCCTGTCCCAAACCAAGACAGAGCAAATAGAAATCTGTACAGTGTGCAACTCAGAAAGTCACTATATGAACTGAAGCAATCATTCAGAATGTGGTATAATCGCTTAAGCAACTTTCTCTGCAAGAAAGGCTACACGAACAATGAGGATTGTCCCTGTGTATTTATACGAAGATCTCAGGATGGATTTTGTATAATCTCGGTATATGTAGATGATCTAAATATCATCAGGACCTTGGAAGATATTAAGAAAGTAAGTTCTTACCTGGAGTCGGAGTTCGAAATGAAAGATTTGGGTAAAACCAAATATTGCCTAGGCTTGCAGCTTGAGCATACCTCTGAAGGGATTTTAGTACATCAATCAACCTATACTTAAAAAGTGTTAGAAATGTTCGAATTTGAAAAGGCATACCCTTCAAAAGTGCCGATGGTCGAGAGATCCTTGCAGCAAGACAAGGACCCGTTCAGACCTAAAGAAGAGAGGGAGGAAGTCCTGAGACTGGAATTCCTATACTTGAGCGCAGTTGGAGCACTCATGTATTTAGCAAACTATACTAGACCAGACATTGTATTTGCAGTGAAACTTCTTGCAAGGTATAGTGTAGAACCTACCAAAAGGCATTGGTAGGGAATAAAGGACATCTTTTGATACCTCAAAGGAAGTAAAGATCTTGGACTGTTCTACAGAAAGAACCAAGACCTAATTATGATCGGCTATCACATGTGTCTGCACTGTCGACCAAGATACTGACTAAGTCGTAAACATGCTATGTATTCCTATGTGGTGGAACTGCAGTTTCTTGGAAATCGTCTAAGCAAAGTCTTGTATCGACTTCGACGAACCACTTAGAAATTATAGCGTTGTACGAGACCACACGAGAATGTTCTTGGCTTTGGCAGATGATTCACCATATCCAGCAGTTGTGTGGATTGAATACCTCGCAAATCCCTACTATTATCTTTGAAGATAATACAGCTTGTGTTGCACAAGTACAAATGAGTTATGTGAAGAGTCCTCTAATAAAGTATATCAACCCCAAGTTCTTCTATACTCATAAATTGCAAAAGATAGACGAAATTAATGTACTGCATATTAAGTCATGTGAAAATCTAGCAGATTTATTCACTAAGTCACTTTCAGCATCTAGCTTTGAAAGATACATACATGGAATTGGAATGATGAGACTTAGAGAAGTGCAGAATTCAGGAGGGGGGGAACCTTCACGAACTCTTTATTAAAGCTTGATCATGAAGATCGAGTACCCAAAGTATAAATCCTGGAGATTAAATGAAATTGGGTGGATTGTACTCTTTTTCCCTTAACGAGTTTTCGTGAAGTTTCTCGGCTAAGGTTTTTAATGAGGCAATTTGTGCAACGCAACGAAACGCATGACATGTACTCTTCCTTCAAAATTTTTCCACTAGGTTTTTATGGAGTTTTGACAAGATATGAACATGTCGGATGAGTGTCTAAGGGGGAGTGTTAAAAAACCGGGCCCAGGTAGACTCTTCATCCATCCAGTAGCCTATATAAAGGAGAGTGGACCCCTCATTGTAATCAATCTTTTGGAAGAGCAATAAAGAGAAGGCTGAAGTCCCATCATATCTTTGTGTTCAATCTATTATTCTGTTCTTGTGTTCTTGCATCGTTCTTACGGTTCTAATTTTGTCTACGAGATAATCGTTCGAACTGAACTCGTCAGCGACGGTGCTCAACACAATTAAGCACGACGTTTGGACCGTTCACCTGGTCTTTCCTGCAATTGCCATATGGAACAAGATTAGACTTGTCATGTGTGCTTATCCAGCAATAATGATTTCCAAAAAATGCATGGGCCACGTTGATTGGTCGGCCCCAGGTGACTGTGTTGGCAATCAAATTGATCCGGCGCATATGGTTGTCTTAAGAAGGAATTAGAGCCACACGTTAAACGTTCAGAATCTCGACCTCTTTTCGTGGTGGAATATGATTAAGCCTTTCTGAGAGCTCCTATTGAATTTGTCGATTTGATGGACGCCACGTATGAATGTCGCAGATATTATATACTCGACGGAAAGCTTTGTATCGCGCACTTACAGTATATAGAACCCGATTTGTCGTTCAGTATGTGTCTGTTTCATCGTATACAAAGCTTATTCTGGTACATTTATTTGTTGAAGGACACCCAGAAGATCACAATGTGTAGGCTACCTGCTACTTGATTCAGAGATTTTTTTTTTGATGTCCAGGATTTTACCTGACGAGGTGTCCACTGTGGTCCTGTAGTGACGCAACATGGTAATGACAATGTAACGAAACAAGTCTTTCTAAGTCAAAGAAGCATGATATCCTCGCACAAGGGGAAAAATGATACGGCAACGAATCCACAGGGGGCTTCGTAAGGCTGAAGCCCCTCCTCTATAACCACCCCCCCCCCCACCCACCCACCGGCGGTCCAACCTTTAAGGCTTCAAGGTTCAAGCTCCGGCGCTCCGTCTGCGCAAGAAGAAGAAAGAAGCGGGTCAAGCACAAAGCACAAGAGCAACCGAAACTGGAACAAAAGCGTGTGGGCCTTGCCCTTCCGAATCCCAGGCCCAACTCACACTCTCACATCCACCGGTCCACCGTCCACACGGCAGTTCCTATTCCAAAATTCCCCAATCCCCATTCATTCAATCGGGCAATTCCACAGATGCGCACCTGAGTGACGAAGCCCGGAGGAGGCCGAGCCGTCAAGGAGGTCGGGGCGTCGCCGCTTGTCGAGCCGGAGTTGGACGGATACCAAGCTTGGAGGAGGCCGAGCCAGCCGAGGAGGAAGGTTGTCGAAGGGCTCGGCCGTTGCAGGGCGTCAGCCGCAGCCGAGCCAAGCCGACTTGCTTAGGAGGAGGCAATTCTTGGATCTGGTAAGGCGCCGCCGAGGCAAAGGCAATGTATGATCAAATGGGAGGCGATTTAGGAGGAGGCTTGAGGGGAGCCACGAGCCGAGGCGATTTGGGGAGGGGGAGCACCCGGTGGGCCGGTGGCGATTTGGGGAGGAGAGGAGCATCAGCAGCCGGACTGGAGCCTGGAGGCGATTTCATTTGGGGAGGAGAGGAGGCGATTAGGGGAGCCGGACTCTTTAGGCTGAAGAACAGAAGAAGACAAGAAGTGAAGACTGAAGAGGGAAGGCTCTTCCCTTTAGCCTTTAGAGTTAAGTGCTGACAGCTGAGAGGGTCAGAGGAAGGAGGAGTCAAGTGCTGAGACCTTGTGCTGGTATATACTTGTTGTTTAATTTCTAATTTGTTAGTAGACTTGATATAATGTGGTATATACTTAATTAGCTAGCGTCTTAGTGATATGGTTCTTTTAATTTGAATGTTCATGATCATTTAAGTATAATTTGCTATTGTATTACTAATTTTTCTAATTTTTATGTACAGGTTATTACCTACTGGAACCATATTTACATGTTTTGTGGATGCACTTTTCATTAGCAAGGTACTTTTATTGTATTTATCTTTTTTTGTTTTACTTTTATTCATGTATGAAACTATGAATTTGATTGCACAAGAATATAAAACTATACTTGTTACGAATTAGTTTAGTCATTCGAGGCTCTAAGTGGTTCAGCCCACCCACATTCTTCATCCTGAATTCGCCTCTGGTAACAAGTGAAATGAGTCGAGTCCAAAAGCAGAGTCTCTCTCTGCTCGTAGAAAAGGAGTCAAAAGCGTATTCGAAGAGAAACGGAACAGAGAGATGCGTGTAGTGCGCGCGCGACAAAGAAAGAGGCAAGTAGAGAGGGGCAGCAATTTACAGAGACGGAGGGAGGGCAGAGCCGGCCGCTCCGTGGTCCATAGTGACCCGTCTTTCCGCCATGATGTATGATCTTTCAATGGCCACAGTTTAAGCCTTTAGAGTGAGAAAGAGCACACCATTCGAAAACTCTCCTTGTGTTAACGAATAGTAATTCTCCTACTCAAATGATTACGTTGGAGGCAGGTGCAAGTGCGAGCCCTTTCGGATGACATCCATCATTGGGGTCCCAGCGTTGCGCTCTCTGCACAGGGTGGTGCAATTCTATGCACAGCCTAGCGTCCTATTCGCGTTCTGGGAGAAAACTTATGATGGCGTCTTGGCCCTCTTCTCTTGTGCTTCTGGGCATGTTTGCTCTCCAAGTCCGCAAAACTTCCATGCATGAATTCATTTTACGGATTTGCTAAGAGCGCCCCATTTCCAGCTGATCTTTACGTTGTTTAAGTTGTTGGGTTGGTTGGTTAGCGCACGAGTTGAGTTGGGTTGGTCTTGCCTGTTGTCTGGTCGTGTCTTTCCGGTATGAGTGTCGTTCTGTTCGAGTTGAGATCGTTTTGTCGTCTCGGGGTTGACTGCCGATTTTCCTCTCTGAAACCGCGCATCTGTTAAGGTTTTCAGGCTCGGTTTCCTTTATAAACTGAGTCAATTCTCTTCTTCTTTATATATATGCTCAGTGGAGCTCCATTCAAAAAAAAAAAAGTTCGCTGTTCGTCGGTAAGACTTGAATGGCTGGGAACTTGCGACCCAAATCAAGATGAATGGTCACTTAGTTAGCAACTATTCCAAAGGGGGCAGGCTTCTTTGTAAATCTTGCATCCTAGATTCAGAGCACAGACATCACGCAACGAACGTGATGCGACGTTAGTACATTTAAGAGCTGAAACTGCAGCCGAGTTGACCTCTAAATAAGATGAGTAGTATAGAAGGTCGATCAGCTTCGTTTTAGTTTGATCCACTTGGACATGTAGTTTGATCCACTTGGACATGTAGATGTTTGGGAGTAACTACTTAGTTTGATAATGCCTGCTACTATAATTAATTGGTAGAAGATTTGTTTAGTTTGATATCTGCGATGTGTGTTTTCTCGTAAAAAAACAGTACAGCGGTACATGCTAAACTCTGCGAGCATGCTGACTGATACTAGCCGTTTGGCAGATAAAGCACGTTTAGAAACCGTATTTGCATAAATAATTTTCTGCGCATGATAGCACCGTATTGGCTGTCCGTATAATGCATCCAGATCGGCATGGCTCATCACGACGATATGTACGCTTACCAGACTCTGCTCCAGAGTCAGCCTATTGGTCCACCTCTACCTCAACGGTCTACGTACCCCCTTCGAACCGACACACGTTCTCCAGATCGGTGAACGTATTTCACGGGTCATACTCGGCGCAAAACAAGGTCACACAAGCGGACGCAACCGCAGCAGGCATAGAGTAGTGGTTCAGACGAGTGAGCCATATAGTATTGCGTGTTATGCGATTTTATTTTGCTATATTTGTACACGTATTTTGGTTGTTATGTGTGTTGCCATATTGTATATCGATATCTCCAATGGATTTGCAATGCAACGTTTTTTCTATACATTCCAAGTCACATGAAATCATAAAACCCTAATTTTTCCGAAACTTAAAATCGAAATTTTCGCGGCCTAAATCCTAAATTTTTGCAATAATACCAGAACATATATAAAATTGTTGAAACATTACACAATCAAGTCCATTGTGTGAGGAGCCTTCAAAATAAAATTCATAATTTTTGGTGCTCATTTTCTATATTTATAAATTCGTACAAACATGTCACTTATACGAAATAGCGATACAGATTCTAAACAAATAAAATAATGACAAATTTACACAAGTAAGTACACGGTGTCGGGAGGCTTCACAAAAAATTTCATAATTTTTAAGTCATTTGCTATATTTTAAAATTCTTAACGATTTTAGCATAACCCTAACCCTAACTAACTCTAACACTAACACTAACCTAGGACACATGACGAGCCGATGGCTGTGGCGCATGGTCACCATGCACCAACGGTTAGCGCATGGTGACCATACGCCAACGGTTGGTGTGGCGGGCTGGCGAGACGCTGGAGGGCATGTGGTCGCGCGGGAGCTGTTGACGCACAGTGATACGTCAACGATGTTATTTCTGTAAATACGCACAATTCATGGTTATTTTTGCAAATACGACTTATAAACGTGCTGTATGTGTCAAAAATTCGACTCTGTGCTGGGTAGAGACTCGGGACTCGAGAACGAAGGGACCTTGCTGTCTACGACGACGCTGTTCTTAATCTTCCCGACTCCGATTCAACTCAAACAAGTAGTAGTAGCTTTCACGGCAGAAACCGAGACCTGGACGCCTCAGTCTCCATCTCTCGTGTCCCAAACTTCCAAGATGGGGGCAGGTTCCTATCACCTCGATGGCCAGAGAATCTTAGGCACTTTTCGTGGAAACTAATCCGTAGTATTCTGACTCCACTACTGTATGTAGTAGTATAATTTTCTACTGAGTAGTATACTACGTATTCCTAAACCTACGTACGCTTTTAGTTAGGGCGCCTTTAGGGTCAAAAGCTCATAACACGCAATCATTATCAATTCGGTTTCAATTAAAACAAGCTTAGTTTTTGTAATCAAAGGCTTACACTAGGCATGTGCTGTTGTGCTTGTACAACAGCAAAAGTGCCCGTTGTCCTATCATAGCCCACCATGCTTGGGACTTTATAAACAACAAGTTGACGGAGTAGTAGGCCTCTTCATAGTTTCCTTCCCTCTCTTCAGTTTTAACCTTGTGAGTTGTGATAGGAAAACTCGCAGCACTAGCTGTAGCCAAGATGCCCAGCTGATAGGTGGCTTTCCTAATCTGAATATAAGAACTAAAAAGGGGTTAGTCTTGCACAGGAAGCTTTGAGCAAATGAAGCTAAAGCCGACCCTAAAAGAAGAGCAACACACACACACACTCCCAAGTCCCAAATCCAGAAAAGCTTGCCCTTAAATGGCTCTGCACGGTATCTTCCACTGCCAGAGGGTTTGTTCAGGACGCGAAATTGCTCCTGTTCACCCCACGTATCATGCCTAAATCGATTCCAATGCCACAAGCCCGTAATGTAGGAGCAGTACTGCTAGGAATCGAGTGATTTGCAAGTGTACTAGCACCGGATTTGTTTGCACGGTCACTTACGGGCAGAGCAATTCACGGCTAACAACCTGCGCGTACAGGGGTTTAAATCGACAACACCCAACGCGCCGACGGTGGGGCCTGCGGCTCACATGACGAGCTACGTCCACTCCGCAGGTGCGACCCCGTATTCTCATCCCCTGCACTTATCGCCGTGGCCCGCGGCGAGGGCGACTCGCTCGAACGATCCCTCCAACAACAAGCCCATCCCCACCGTATGTCATTAGTTCCCGGGTACCAAATTTTGAAACAAAACCAGACCAACGCATCATCCCATTGCCCACACGCAACTCCGTCGTATACTGTGATGATACCAAGATGCATATGTATGTGCTGTCATGCAGTTGCCGGGTAACAACTAACAAGCCGTCCGGTTTGGCAGTACAGTGTCTGAAAGTATCCCCTCTTCTCTTATTCAGACTAGTACTTGTCAATATCAGGCTAAGCAGCAGTGGGGAAGGGAAGGGAAAACAACATAAGATATCGAGCAGAAAGAAAAGAATCCGAGAGGGTGGAAGACGGAGGGAGGGGGGAAGGAACATTGTGTACTTTGATTAAGACGATAGAGACGAAGCAAGTTAGTAGCATGCGTGTATTAGGATTTAGGGATGGCCTAGTCAAGTGGAGCAAGCACGGGGGAGCAGTGCAGTGCAGTGCAAAGCAAAAGCACTGAAAGTAAGGGGCCAGCCTCACCTCCGTGCCCCAAGATATGATTAAATCAAAATAGGCTACCCAACATATCTAGTGTACATGAGAGTTTTGATGGATATATGCATATACGCGATCTGGCTCCAAATCTGCAGCTGAGATCGACGATGCAATCTCACCTCCCACTTAAACGCATTTTGGCGACCCCCCCTCCTCGGCAGATTGAAACACATTTAGTTTAAGTGTGAGGTGGGATTGCATCGTCGATCTCGGCTGTAGATTTAGAGCCAGATCGCATATGTGCATATGTCTATCAAAGCTCTTATGTGCACCAGATATGTTGCCACACTTGCACGAGCCAAAACAATATACTAGTAGTAGTTTAGTATGAAATAAAACATTTATGCTCGTTAGATATGAAGTTTCTTCCGGAATTTCAGTGAGCATACTACGTTAATTCATCGAAACTTCACAGTTATTGATTTAGATTCGTACAGAAATATGAAAATTTCCCAAAGTCCAAATGAGACCTATATCAAACAGAGCTCAAAAGAGTGTCACGACTCACGACATCGGCACAACTCCACCGGACTTACCCAAACAGCATGCAGAAAAGGGCGGAAAACCAAAAATCCCAACGCAAAGCACAGAAATTTCAAAGCGCACGCCGGACGTGCACACAGACCATCGGCACCTGGCACATCACGAGAAGCAAGCATCTTAGTGCTGCCGCTGCAACCAAAGCATATAGAGGGATGGCGTATTAAAATGCGGGGTGCGCGAAATCCTAGGCACCTGACCAGAAGCCAACAGAGCTGCGAGGACTCGTGTAGTGTTCGCTCGCGCTGGTACACCGGACGGCCAGCGCTGCGCGCTGCGCAGCAGCTACTACAAGGCTTTCCAAATCGAAATCGAAATCGAAACCGAAACCGAAATCCAATCCAATCAATCGCATTCTCCTCGCGCGCAGGAATCTAGCAAAGATTTTTTTCACCTCCATTTATCCACTGCATATGCTATTAATGGAGTAGTACCTTGGATGTCGTATATGGACGGGAAGGGTGTGGTTATAGGCTACCGTTTGTACGCCATGATGTGCTGTAACGCCTGTACCCATTTATCAGCCACTGTATGTAGAAGTTTGTAAAGGCACAGCAGCAACGCTCTCGATACATGGAGTAACGGTTTGTTTGGTTGATGCTTTAAATTTTATATATGAGAAAAAGTGGTGTCTGAAAGTAGTATAAAAAGTAGATGATTTTTATCTGATCAGATAAATCTGAAGATGAGTTGTTTGGTTGAAACCTGTGCAGGAAATTTGTGAATGAAAAATAGAGCATTGGACGAAGCTACGAACGGTGATAGAGCTGCTTGGCTCCCAGGCGTCTGTTTTAAGCGTCTGGGCCTGAGAAGCCCGCCTGGCCTGGCAGCGCTGCACAAGTAGCAATACAAACAACATCACAGCACGCTCCCGGCTACATCCTCGTCAGGCATTTTGCGTCCAGACTTTGAAACAAACAAGCCCTAATTGACAGATAGATTCGACACCACCAAGGCGATGCGATGATGCAGGCAAGCCACACCAAACACTCTGTAGTCTGTTTCTTAGACCATCTCCAATGTTGTGTTTTAGTCAGTTCAAATGAGGAGAGAGAAGGCATTGAATCGATTCAATACATTGGAGGAGTCGATTCCAACAAAAAAAAAGCATGAAACCGAACTCTATTTAGGAATCGATTCAAAGCATTAAACAACTACATAGAAAAGAGTACGTTTGAGAGATGATATTATTATTTTATGGTTTTTTAATGTGACATAGGTCCCAGTTATTAGTAGGAATCGGTTCAATACATTAGAGAAAAACAAGGTTAGTTCCTAAAATACTTATGTAGCATGACTTTGAATCGACATCGGTTTAATACACTAAAGATAGAGAAAAACAAGCCCAGTTCGACATCGGTTTAATACACTAAAGATGCTCCTACCGCTCGGTTAAAACAAGGCAACCAGTTTCTTGTTTCACACCAAAGGCACCCACATACATTGTCACTTCTGCCGAGTCTCAAGTCTCAACGCTTCAACCTCAGACGGATAGGCCAAACAACTCCGAAAGCTTTCTTGTGGAGAGCTAAAGTTTCTTTACTACTAGAGCTACTACTAGTCTACTATGGCAATACACTGACAAACTAAACTAAAGCTGAATCACGGAAAGCTTAATCGCTACACCTAACACGACCAAATACAACTTCTAGTTTCTAAATTCTAGTAGTACAACCAGACTGAATAGGAGGGGGGGGAAAAATCAACGTACGGTACAACAGACTAATAATACGACCGGAAAAAATGTACAGCCACCCCGTGAGGGGCGGCTAGAACGAGGCGACGGCCGCCGCGGCGGCCACGATGACGGGCTCCTTCTTGCGGCGCATCTCGAGCACCTTGCGGTGGGAGTTGGAGTGCAGCGCGTTGACGAAGGTGGGGCTGCAGGCGGGACGGTACTCCGGGAGGAGGCGGCCCGACTTGTAGCGGACGCCGCAGGCGTTGCACAGCGTCTTGGCGCCCTCGGGACCGGCGCGCCACTGGGGCGTCTTCTGGACGCCGCAGTGGCTGCAGCGGCGGTCGCCTGGGACGGGCGAGGAGGCTGCGCCGCCCGAGAGCTGCGGCGGGAGGTGGTGCTTCGGCTTGCGCCCGCGCTTCTTGGGCGTGTGCTTGCCGTTCTTGCCGTGCTTGGACTTCTTGGGGAGCGGCGGCTCGTCGAGTAGGTCAGAAACGACGAAGGTGGGTGAGTCCAGCAGGAGGAACGGCGAAAAGGAGCCGGACGAGGAGCAGGAGGAGGTGGTGGACGACGACGACGTCGAGTCGGACAGGGACGCGCCGGAGAGCGACCACACGGAGGCTCGCGAGCGCTTGCTGCGCTTCGCCTTCACCGGCACCAGCGCCTCCGTCGACAGCGCGCATATGGTCGGGATGCGCATAGAGTCCGCCGCTGACAAGGCGACTTCCTGCGGCCGCCGGTGCTTCGGCGGCCACGCTGCTAACGGCGCCGCAGGGAGCTCGGCGAGCGAGTCGTCCATGATACGGGACACCCACTCCAGTTCCTCCGCGTCATGGGCCTGCACAAAACACACAAGAAACTCAACAAACAAGACACCAGACCTAAAAAGGCGTCGACTTGCCGCGAAAAGAAAAGGGTCAAACGTCCGCAGGCTCTTACCGGCAGGTCAATCACCGGCGGCGGCAGCGGCATGAGCTCGTAGGAGAGCACCGACGACCCGCGGGAGTCACTGGACTTCTCCTCCACGGCCGCAGGCGCCGCCTCGCAGAGCTCGTCCACTTCCTTGTCCACCTCGCAGAGCTCCTCCAGGTCCAGCAGCTCCTCCACCGAGAAGCCCTCCCCCAACAGCCCTACTCCCCTCTCCACCGCCCCCCAGGCCGCCGGCCCGGCGGCGGCGGCGGCGGCTATTTCCTCGGCCGCCTCGTACGTCCTCTGGCTACTCCTCAGCGCGGCCATCCTCCCCTCCCTCTCCACCTGAAACCGCACACGGAAAGCAGAGCAAAACAAAACAAAACAAACCTCTCATCAGTTTCAAGAACCCCCAGAAGAGCATCTTCCTCTTTAACAACCGTCACACACGTCTCAGCCCCAGAGCCTTGCTTACCAGCGAGCCGTGGTGGTGCGCGAACGACGACATAACGGAGGCGGCGGCAGCAGAGGAGGAGTGGTGGGGGAAATGCGAAGGCGAGGGCGAAGAGGAGGCGTGGAGACAGTAGGAAGCAGAGGAAAAGGCAGGGGCAGGGGTGGAAGAGATGAGCGTATGGTGGGTCATTGAATGGCTGCCAAAGTCCGTGTGCGCAACAAATGCAGTGGTAACTCCTGTTATTTTCCCTCATCCCTCCCTTTTCTCGCATTTTACTGCCCCCTCCCTCCAATGCCCTAGCCCAGAGTCCTTAGGGCATCTTAGGAAACCTTTAATAGTATATTTATTATCATCTATTAAGTATGCTACGTCAATAAAATTCTATTTAGAGGAGAAAGGGGGAGGAAAGAGAGAGTACAGATCGTCTCTTCCTGAAGAGACCGTCGTTCACGCGAAACAAGACATGATACATTAATCTATTCTAGTTAACATGTAGACCTATTTCAAAGAAAAATTATAAAATATAAATGTTGGAGAGTGTGCTAGAGATTATCTATTGGAGATGTCTCTAAAGATGATGTAGTATATGTTAGAGACAGGGTTATCTCCAACTATTGGAGATGCCGGGCATGTACAATGGTATAGACAGCTGCTGTCTATATCAACTCTTCATGTCACATGTAGACAGCACTAAAGACAACTTATACAATGGTACAGACGGTTGCTGTCTTTTTAGTTGTTTTTATAGAACGCACAATCTTTTAATGTCTTTCTTGTTTCTTGTGCTATAGCCGGCTACAAGATTGTAGACAACATCTTTCTCTCTTTTCATTCTCTTTCATCCACGTTAGTAAAAATCTTACATGACAATGACTATAGACGGCTGACATAAGTCCATTGTACATGCTCTTAGAGGCGGCCAAATAGACGACACGGCCATTTAAGTATGGTCCCGTGTACGAGCCTATTTAGGCCGCATCCGTCGACTCGAGTCTGAATAGCTCGTCGTCTTAGGTAGGCTCAGATAGCTTGACACCGCCGCGAATCACGCGTCCTGCCGCTATGAGCGCCACGGTGGTCGGTGGTGGTGAACTAGAGCTAGACGACAGAAGGTGGAGGAGGGAGTCAAGTGGAAGGGATCAAGATGGAGGACGTGACCGGGAGGAGCAGGGTGGCCGCCGTGCACATGCCATATTAGGCTGCCTCGCTGGATCGAGGTGACGACTCAAGCACAACACGCCGCATTGGGTTGTTCCGTGCCTCAGATTGGTCCGGCAGGCACAACCCATTTGGCCATCTCTTGCTCTCAACTTCTTATCATTTTTTTGAGAGAACTTTTTTTTTTATCATTACTACTACCACTTTGCAGTACTAATTCGAACTCCGTATAAGTACAGGATTATACTTTATTAGGAGTGATTGTAGTGCTAATCAGAAACCCGTACGCGATTATAAGCTCTCTTTTTGAAAAGAAGTGGAGCAGAGATGGACGAGTCTGTAACAGATTCACCCACTGTGCGAGGAAACATATTCGAGATTTTTTAAAAATAATATTATTTTAAAAAATAATTACAAAAATAAATAGCCACCCTAAAAAATGACAAAAATGGCTCAATGTCGCTAGTTCAACTGGTGACAGGTATCTGTCGCCAGTTGAACTGACGACAGAACCCTGTTGACCCTATGGTGAGAGGGAGTTGAAACCCTAAACTGGTTGGTCGGTTTGTGATTTTCGTAGATTTTCAATGGTATGAAATCTGTTAGACTCGAAATAACATTTTGTGATTGTCGTATGTTATTCTAGTGCAATGAATTTTTGAAGAATTTTGCAAGGACGATTGAGATATTAATGATTCGTAAATACGAAGGTAAGTGATATTACGATGCGCTAGGGAATTCATACACGGTGGAGAACTTTGGGAGAAATAACCTCTTGCATAACATTGCTCATGTACATGCACTGCATATTATGTAAGGAAATAAATGTGAATTTGCCATTACTAACAAAATTACGACAAATCACACTGATATTACATAACATTCAGTAAAAAGTCATAACACTTAGTTTATATCAAAACTAAGACAAATTACACTGATATTACATAACATTCAGCAAAACGTCAAAATACTTAAAAAATTTTCAAATCAAAATGATAATTCAGAACATTGGCAATAACATATTACAACTATCAGGTGCTTTCCGTGTTCACGACCTTAACGTCCCTCGTGTGAATTTGCATCGAGTCGAGCCGCCGGATGAGGTCCCATGGTCTTTGTCTGGAGTGTCGATGTCTCCTTCATCCTGACGATTTCTCGTGGCGCATTTCTTGAAGGTGTGCTTAGACTCTCTGCAAATGCAGCACTTCTTTGTACGACATTTGGCTTCTGCTTCGTCCATGTTGTTCCTAATGCGCCGTACCTATCACCGGCTACTACTTAATTATGACTAATTAATTAAGACAGAATTAACTACGACTAATTAATTATGACTATTCGATTAACTAACACTAACTAATAACGAGTACTTAATTACAACTAATTAATTAACACTGAAATAATTACGACTAATTAATTAACTAACACTAACTAATTACAACTAATTAATTAGTATCTAATTAACTATGCCACGAAAAATTACAAAAAATGAAAATGGCTAAATTCATTACCCCTAAATAAGCACAGCTAATTAACTACGACTAATTAACTAACTACACAGTTAATAAAGAAAATACGTACGAGAAAAAATTACCCGATAATATGGCCGCTAATGACGGTTTTAAACAATCCTCAATCGTCTGCAAAAACGAAATCGATAGAGCGAGCGAGAACGAGAGAATGGTCGAGCAAAGGAGGATGAGATTTTGCGAAGCGTCTCGTTGCCATCTCCGAATTTATAGCATCCCAACGCAAAGCGCGAACGACCGCGAAGCTACGGAGGAATCAGATTCCCTCTCATGCGCGATTTGCATGCATGCCTAGCCAAGACAGTGAGGCAACAGGGAATAAAGCGCGAGGCGGTAGGGAATAAAGCGCAAGCATCCGACGCAAAAATACTGACGTGGAGGCAAGTCCGGGGCAGGGAGGAGCGGACGAGGGGCAGTTGGCGCGTCCGAGCAAGTGGGGGCAGACAGAGGCTACTCTCCGAGTGGCCAACACGTGTCCAAACAGAGCGCGTCTGGCGGCACGTGTGATCCTGTATTTATTCGAGCCGGCGTCTTGATAGCGCCACGTCGAGCAAGGGCGTCTGAACAAGGCCTTGCGGGTGAAGAGTCAAAATAGCCACGTGTCGGGCGCACATGAACCCGGGCTATGGCTGTTCGGAATTTGGCGCGTTCGGGCTAGGGGAGAGCGACGAAGGACAAGTGGCGGACAGAGGCATGTCCATGCTACTATTTTTGGCAATACAGCGCGAGGGACGCTAAATTTGCACAAAAAAAATAGCACAACAGTGCCATTTAGACAAAAACTCGTTGTGGTGCAATCGTTCAAGCAACACGCATTGCGTGCAGAAGTGTTGTAGGCTTTTGTTGTTGTATTTGTAGATCATGTTTGGCTTGTGCTTTTATTAATCCAACTTTTGGCTTGCCAAAACTGGGTTAACAAACTTGTTACTGCAATTTTGGCAGGCAACAGGTCAAAAGAAATATTTTCATTGTCGAGAATTTGTTGGCCCACTTATGAAGATTTTGGTATCACTTAAACACATCGGCAAATTAAGGCTACGAACAAAATGTACGGAGTATAATGCCTTGTTTTGAATGATATTTTTGGGAATCTGGCCGAATGGGTGGAGGCATGGGACTAAAGGATGCATCTCAGGTCATGTTTACCCACACCTGAGTACTACTTAGGTCCTGTTTGGTACAGTCCCAGATTCTGCTCCTGATTATCTGAGAATCCACTTCTCTAAGAATGTGGAGCTGTCTGTTGAAAGCGTTCGGCTGGTAGGTTGGCTCCAAAAACCATATGAGGGGGATTAGAGGCAAATAGACCAAGCTACCCCTTATACAAATACTTCAATTGTGTCTTGTAATGCTTGTTACGCGGATCACTAGACAGGGAATCTCCTGTTCATTAAGGAAATGTAGAGTGATTTACATGTCGATGGATGAATCATTTTATTACATTGAAGATAGAGAGAAGACCTCCAAGAGGTCAGAAAGATGATAAACACGAAGGACATTTCCGATTTGAGATGTGTATATCTTTCATACGAGAAATTACTGTTGTATCATTTATTCATGGACCATGACGGCATCTTGTGAGTAGTTGCTTGTAATAGAAATATGCCACGTTTAGAGCATTTGTTTTCCTTTTTTTTCAATAAAATGTATCGAGATAAATTGTCAATCTCAGGCCAATTACAACTTTTTCACTGCATCTAATAGAGGCACTCTTTTTTATTAAAAAAATGTCCACAGAGAAAGTTTGGGTTCAAGAATATGAAGAAACTACATGCTTTTTACATGGTCGTGAATTCATAAATAACAACCAAGAGACTAGAAATATTCACTTAAAATACGGTTGCTAACAAAAGTACAATACAAGCTCCATTATGTACAGAAACCCAACTGTTTGACAGCATCACTACTATTCTCAATTAATCAGATGTCTCGAGAGTACCTACTTCAGCAATATCATGGTGTAAAACGTCAAGATGGATCTTTCATCCAAAATTGGCTCTTTTACATCCCTGTCCATACTTGTCAGCAGGGTCATATTGTTGGTACAAACCTTGGCCGTGCTGGGGGACGATGCAGACCCCTTCTCGAGGCCCTAGAGAGCCACCCAACAGATGCTAGCTTCAATGCTACCTTGATCGTGATCCACTTGCGTGGCGACAGTGGTGTCGCTGCCCCTTCACTGCTAGAAATATGAGAAAATAAGCTCTATATGAGTTGACCGCATGAGCTCGAGTCAAAGCTATCTATTCTTGATGGCTGAAATCCAGTAACTTGCTGTGACTGTATTATTGCTTGACCATTGAACCATAGGTCAAGTTGGTCACTGAAACTCTCACCTACAGGTGTCATCCAGAGAAAGTCATCATCAAGATGAGCTAATTAGTAGTAGAGAAAAAGTTTTAGAGTAATTACTGTTGCTTGGAAGCAGTACTGCAGTAGCACTATTCATCATGGTTCATGAGTGTCACAGCTAATTTTTTTGGCCATATATTGCAGGACTAGTACTTTGCATCTTAAACACAGTTAGGAGTTGGCCCATCAATGCCATTTGAAGTCTACCTATAATCAAATACTATGATGGCATAAGCATACAAATCAGCCATCCGCATTTCCCCCATTAATTAGCTAATTCATCGTGAGGCAGGACAACCATTCATGAATATTCTCAACTAGTTCAAAAAAAAAAAATCACCTACTGTGATGGCATAAGCATACAACTACTGTCAAAATAAATTAGCTACTACCAACATCAAAATAAATTAGATATAATGTAAAGTAGATGTGGTGATCTTGCAGCATGAGGTCCACCAAATTCTCTACATTATCACTTAGCACATGCACAAGAATAGAGAGAAATAAGCAAAATATTCTATACATTTTTGCAACCTTTTCTTCTCACGAACAGGATCCAGAGAATGTAACAAAAGAAAAAGAAAGAAAGAAAAACAATCTGGTGAGTGGTTCAGGGCTGGTGCTTCATTCAGTTAGATTCAGAACCATGGATTGATTTCTGTCTTGATTGCAATGTACACTGTACAGCACCAATCAGTTCCTAGTTCCATTCAAAGTGATTGGGGTGGGGAGGGGGGACATCTGCCGAGAAGAAGGGCGGCACTGATGGAGTTTGAGGGGCTAAGGGTGGCGATGTTGATTGGGCGTGAGGGCGGCCGCCGTTGATAAGGGCGACGACGGCGACCGAGAAGAAGGGTGGTGGTGGTGGAGTTTGAGGGCTGGACAGGACAAAAATTTGAGGTGGCGGCGTTGATTGGGCTGAGGCGGCGAAGAAGAAGCGGGTATGGCGAGTTTGAGAACTGGCGGGGGCAAAGTTGAGGTGGCGGTTTGGGTTTTATGTGGAGAGAGGAGATAGGGCTAAGGGTGGCGGCGGATGCTGACCTTAAGGGGATGAGAGAAGTCCAGGGAAGTCGCCGATGTCATTGTGGCTGCCGATGTTCGCCGTGGTCGTCGGAGTAGCTGACCTCGCTAACCTCATGCGGTCGCCCGTGCATGACTCCTCCGTGCACCAAGAAATGCAAATGGGGAAGTGATTGGTGCGGCCGTGCGGGAGCAGAAGGGGTGAATGGATGGCAAAATGCGGGTAATATTCATCAATTTCCAAGGGCAATAGTATTTAGGTGGTGCGGCTCCCCGAGAGAATTGACACCTGGGTCGCTCCCAGCTGCTAGTACAAAATTGTTCCCAATTCTGGTTGCTCCGAGAATCCTTTTTTTTTTGAGCTACAGGTGTTTGGCTTAGCTCCTCCTGATCCCGCTGAGAAGCTAGGAGTAGGAGCTATTCCAAACAGGGCCTTAGTGAGAAAGCGTGTGTTTGCTCTGCGTGAGAATAGGCTTTGTCCCTGATCTTCACAATTCTAAATGTGTGGTAACTGCCATGTACCAATCCTTTTCCGTGACAAATCTATGGTTTGAATTTCAGGCATATCAAAAATTAAGAAAAATTGTAAAGATATATTTGTGGCTCAAATTTTGATCACGGCACCTCTATTAGTCTTTATCTTATTTGTATTGTGCTTCCAGTTTCATAATTCAGTTTTGGTTATTTTTTTATGCGCTTGATTTCATCAAATAAACAAAATAACATCATAGAAGTAGGCTGCTAATGATTTATGTCTATAAACTTCTAATTTTCTTGTTCTTTGTCGGCAAACATTGCCAACACAAAAGTTATTTACTGTACTTTCGCATCATTATTCAGTACTGGCATTGTTTTTCCTCCGAGGGGACTAAATTACCGGTTACGAAAAAACAAAGGTGAAGTTGATAGCAAAGTTGATCTTGGCCCATTTCGCTCGTTCGGCTTTCGCCTCTTTCTTCTCTCGACGGCGATTAAGCAACAAACAGCGTGCTGTCAATCATCCTGGGAATGACAAACAGAGCAGAAAATTTACCGAAAGCAATGAAAAACGTAAAGCTCACCACCACTCCACGCGTTGACGCTTCACCGGTGTGGCCTCACTACCGGAATCGCCAATTTTGACCGTTCCTTTGAGTTACCAAAACGCCATCGGGAAAAATCCAGCCGCGGCAGGCCGGCCCGGGGCCGCGCCTTGTTGCCGGGTACACCCCGCGGAAGGGCAAAACCGCGATTCGTGGTGAACTCGAGGGCAGTTTGGGGAGTTGGTGGCTTCATGCTCGCGGCGACGTCGTCTTTGCCCGGTAAACGCCAGCGACCTGTTGTGATTTGAATAGTCGTCGTGGACGTTGACATTGATCGACCACAGAAGAATCACAATCACATGAACACAAGATACCAGAGGGAAAGGGTAGAGCTCTTTTATTTATCATCATCTCTCTTTACAATATCGATTTCTATTTAGGAAAAAGTTCAATTGACACCTGGACTCTTCCAAAAGTTAAAAAAACAACTCTCAAGTACGAAACCAGACAAACAACCACCTCTAACTCTCAAAACGTCTACTTTACCCCTCCTGCCGTTCCTAGACTGGTTTTCATGTGACGTGGAGTTGGATTTGCAGATGTGGCCGACAGCGAGCTCTAGCCATGGCTGGCGACGACCTCTAGCTGTGGTCGGTGCTGAGCTCCAGTAGTGGAACAATCAAGGAGGCGCGAGTACGAAGTAGAACGTGACGAGGCAAACCTAGTTGTGGTGGTGGCTCGAGCTATGGTGGCCACAGTTGGCTAGAACGGCTGGACGAAGGTGGCAATCTCGGAACAGGGGAGGTTGTTGGGCACGGCTTAGTGACGAAAATCTGCTAATCGACTCCTTCCTTACTGCTTCCGCCTGGCGACTTGAGTGGGCGGCAAGATGCCGGCGACGACAATCGGAGCGGACAAAGCATGCGGGCCGGCGACGTGGGCACACAGATCCATGGGATCTAGACCTTTTCTTCTCCGCGGCATGGGGGATGGAATTAGAGTAGTAACAGCAGCCTCAGCGGCGATAGATCTAGGCCATCTGCACCGGAGCAAGCAGCAGTAGGGCAAATATCGAAACTAACTCTAGTGTGTTTACGCTATAAGGGCATGTTTGGCACAGCTGCAGCTTTTCTGAAAAGCAACTTCTGGCTGGGCGAAGGGTGGTACGGCTGAGCTGAAGAGATTTGGTGTTTGATTGTCTGGCTTTTAGGTCGGCTAGCTGGGGCTTCTGAGTTGGAAAATGTCTCAAATGCCCATGAGGCAAATGATGGCTTGTTTATGCCGTTTAACGACAACTAATGACAATTGACGACACTTTACGACAACTACTACAACTAACGCAATGGACTACAACTAACGCAATTAACAAGAATTACCGCAATTGACTGCAATTAATGATACTTAATGCAACTAACAACAATTAACACACTTGACCGCAATTAACTACAATTAACTTAATAGACTGCAATTAACGACAATTATTACATAAATAATTAATACAATAAACAATCATTACAAAAAATTACATAAATAACTAATTTACAAAAAAAATAGATTGGCTAGGGTTTGGATTGACGACAGCGTTGGCAGCGTTAGAGTTGGAGGGCGCCATCGGGTGGGGAGGAGGAGAGCAGCGACGTGAGGAGGAGGAGAGCGGCGACGCTTGGGAGGAGGATCAGCGGCGGCTAGGGTTGTGACCGATGGCTGTGTCGGCGGGACGAGAGGAGGAGGAGGAGAGCGGCGCTAGCGCTAGGGAAGGAGGATGGGGACGGGGCGGTAGCACGGGAGGGGGAGTTGAGGGAGGAGGAGGGATGGTGCAACTGGGCGGAGGTGCTGAGAGAGGAGGACGCGGCGATACGGTGGGGGGGGAGAGGATGATAGGGGAGGGATAGCGTGGGAGGAGGAGGAGGACGCGGTGGTGCTGGAGGAGGGGGGAAGGGGGCGAGTCGCTGGGGAGGAGGAGGAGGAGGGCGGGGCGGTGCGGAATGAGGAGGACGGGGGGCGGGCAGGGTGGGAGCCGAGGTTAGGGTTCAGGCTGGGGTGGGAGAAGGAGGGTTTTGTTCGATTGCAAAGAACGGGTAATTACCCCTGAATCTAGGGGCAAAGTCATAACGAGGGTTACGGGAAGCCACAAGAAGCTTCCTGTAGGTGGCTTTCGGCTTTGAAAAAAAGGGGAGGGAGCCGCCCGTTTAGAACCGTTTTTAGCTTTTTTCGAACGAAAAACTGAAGCCGGAGCCGTCCCAAACAAAAATAGGGCCTAAATAGAATGGAAAAGTCAATTTTCAGGGCCGGCCGGGATTGGTGCTCTGTAGTAGCCATGTATGAAAATGATGACGGACACTACCCGCCGTGCTGCGTTCGCATCCAACGTGACGTGTGCACCAAGATGTCACGCGTCAGGGAGACGTCTCGGACGTGGTGTGCACTCCATCTATCTGTGCCGGTTTGGGATGCGTTCGAAATATAAATTTGAAACGTCGCCGTGGCACTACGCGGGTCTTGCGACGGATGGGGGAGCGGGAGCAGGATCGGGATCGGGACGATTAAGAAACCCTGGATTAGGGGTTTGTGTATAATACCGAAACTATCTTCGGTGTGTTTTAGTTTATAAATAGGACACTCTTGTACTTAGAAAGAGACCGATCAATTAATAAGGAGGTTCCCTATATTTTGCCTCCATCTATTTCGTCTCTCTGTCGATTGTCTATTGTGTGGTGATTTGTTGATTGTTTCCTGCAACTACTACGTTCTTCAACACGTTATCAGCACGAACCGCTCTACACCGCCGAATCGGTATGTTGGTCGGGATCCATCTTTTCCAATCCACGTGATTCGTAATTTAACCTGGTAGATTATTTTGTGAACTCAAAATTAGAATAGTATGATTACCACTCTTAATCCTTTTTTATGCTAGATTGTTAGACGTGTCAATTCACATCTATAGTACCATGCACTGGACGTCTATAGTACCATGCCATGACAATCCAAGATTCCCTGCCCAATTAGCGCTATCTCCTACCATATTTATTTACAGCTAATCTTGGCATGTAATCTTCTTTGTTTTGGTAGTTAGAGCTGATTGCTCCTATACACTCTATATGTACTACAGCTGTGTATGGAATCCATATGTGTGTGAATTATTTCCACCTTCATGGTATCAGATTAGGTTTTATCCTCCTCCCACCCACCTCCCGCTAGCCATGGCCACCGCCGCCAAAGAGGAGCCAGCTGCCAAAGCCACCCTCTGGACGCAGGCCGTTGCCGTCGCAACCATCAAGACTCTTGTCCCAATTTGTCTTGATCTTCATGCCAGCAATTACTCGCGGTGGCGCGGTCTATTTGAGATCGCTCTTTGCAAGTATGCCCTTGATGATCACATTCAGAAGCCTGCTACTCTGGACGGCAAGAGACCAGAGAGCTCTTCATCTGACTCTCAATGGAATCGCCTAGATGCCTGGTCCTCTCCTGGCTCTACGACTCGATATCCGCTGAGATCCTCGCCATGGTCATGGAGCCCAGCGTCTCAGCCTTCACTGTTTGGACGAGCATCACAAGTCTGTACCGCGACAACGCCGAGACACGCGCCCTCTATCTTGAGCAAGAATTCTGCATCCTTGCTCAGGGCTCCCTGTCCATCGCTGATTACTGCCGTAAGCAGAAATCTCTAGCCGATGATCTCGCTGCCATCGACAACAATCTCAGTGACAAGACGATCGTCCTCAACACTCTGCGCGGCCTGAACCCAAAGTTTGCTCACATGCGAACGTTGCTTTCTATGAAAACACCGTTCCCGTCGTTTCTAGAAACTCGTTCTGCACTCATGCTCGAGGAACCGACTTCGGCACCGGGCTCCTCCACTAACTCGGCATTAATCGCTACCGGTAACTCCGGTAGTGGCGTCTACTCCCATGGCGGTGTCACCTACGAGACCACCATTTCTCGCTGCCTCTCGATCTGCGCTCCCCTAGTCACGCCGCCTCCAGAACCCTAGCTCGCCACCGCCAAGGAGCCGTCAAGCACTGAGCCGTCTTCTCCAACTTCGACGCCGCGCCAATGTCGATGTTCTCCGTTGCCACGTCTCCCCAAGCGCCGCCTTGGTGCACCCTCACTCCGCCTTCACCGACGTCGCATCCGACGCCCTCGCGCCGCCCTCATCCTCGATCCGCGCTCGCCATCTTTGGTACACCACCGAAGCGCCATCCCCCTCCAACCCGAGCCACCGCCACCATTGGGTCACCCCGAGCTCATCCACGTTCACCGGTGAGATCCCGTCCCCTTCCTTCTCTTTCTTTCACATCGCTGGCTCTCGCCGCCCTAGTCTTCTTCGGAACTGCGCCGCCGTTTCATCCTCTAATCGTAGCGCCGCCTCAGATTCCTCCACCGCCTCTTTCTTGTGCTGAGCCACTCCCGCCTTGGCCGACCCGTTGGCACCGCATTCGATCGCGCTGTCGCCGCCGCCCTTCGAGTTCACCGAAGCCGCCGTGCCCAGCACAGCCACCACCGCCGTGGATCTAGTAGACGCCCCCTTCACCGCTGCTCGTCGCCGACAGGGACGACCCGAGACGACCATGGCTGCCGCCCCCCTCTGTGTCCCTTCCATGTGGGCCCGACCATCTCTCTCTCCCTCTTGTCTCTTTAGCGAGCGGGTCCCCATTTTCTGGATGTGAACTGAGCCCAGCGCCTAGTTGTCAAGGGCCATGTCAGCACATCAATGCTATGCCACCTCATGGCCACGTTGCCATTCCATTCTATGTGGCAGCCAAGTCTTTGATCCCGTGCATGCCACATCGCTGCCCCATCCTCGCCACCTCAACGCTTGTACACATGTGGCATGCTTGTCATCGCTCGTGTCACCTGCCATGTGGCCACCATCCCTTGCCACCTCAACTCCCCCTGCCACGTAGACGCCCATGTGGCATCCACCTGACTCTAACCCTAAACCACACCATGTAGACTTGGTTCACGTGAACCAAGCCTATGCCAAGCCGGCCCCGCATGTCGTTGCACTGTTGTGTAACCTCAATTCGCCATGAACCCAAACCCTAGCCCGTGGACTTGGTCTATGGACCAATGGCCCACTTGTCATTCCCTTTACCTTATTTCTAGAATTATTGTAATTCTAGAAATTCAATTATCCAATTGGTCCCACATGTCATTCACTGCCTTTGTCCTCTCTCACTTACCAGTATCCAATTCTTTCTATTTTATTTAATCCGAAGGAATATTATCTGAATATTCTTTCCTCTCTCAATTTAATCATTTCATGTGATCTTCGAAAGCTCATATCTTTTGATTCCGAACTCCGATTGAGTCCATTCAAATTCCTGAGTTCGTTTTAATTCAAGATCTATTTATTAGAGATTATTATTTAATTTATTGGAGTTTTTTGCTCTTTGTTATTTATTTATTAGTTTAATTACTTGTTTGCGAGTAGACGTTGAGACTGCGAGAAGTGCTGATCAAGAAGGAACTGAAGATCAAGGAAGTAAAGATTAAATAAGATCATCATTGCTGTAGTAAGGCAAGTTATACCTTTGATCATGTTGAATCCCAGTTTTCTAAAATTATCTTGATTCAAATTATTGCATTTACTTTAAATATTTATTTAAATGCTTTTGGGTGTAATTATTATCCCATTTGTTATATCCACCTTGTTTAATTGTTATGTCTTAATCTTTTGTCACCCTAGATTGGTTTATTTAGTTGGTAATATTGTAGCACCAACGTGGGTTGGTTAATTCTGATTAGTGCCTTAGCCATGCCACGAGTCACCATCTCATATGAGTCGCAATTGTGAACTTGACTAAGTGATTATGGAACTATGTGATAAAACAGTGTGTACTGTGTGCTATTACTCGTTGATGGCATATGTTGCACTTAACCAATAGGGTGGGAAAGGATTTAGACAGAGGCAAGTGAACTGTGTGCTACTTTTGGTGGATCTGTGTGCACGGGCTTAAAAATCTGTGTGCCTTAGTTAGAAATTAGAAGTTTTGCCTTGGTCAATTAAGAACTTAACTTTGTGCGCCATTGAACTGGGCCTCTCGTACAACCACAAGCCTGGTATGGGACTGGCCTAGCTTAGTAAGATATAAATTCTTGACATTGATTGCTCAGGCAGTAGGTTAGGCTATGTGAAAAGGGTGGAGGTGTGTGCTACCATGTAGTCGCATCGCGGGACGGTTCGCCGCTTCTCTGTCCAACGGTGTGTGTCGTACCATCCACTGTGTATAGTTTGGGATGACGACAAAGCACACTGGGAGTATCAATGCTTGAGATGAAGTTTCTGAAAGGTTTTGTTGTGATGAGCTCCGTACAAGTTGATTGCATCGTGTGGGTAAAGTGTACAAACTCTGCAGAGTGTTAAATCAATCTATTCGAATAGCCGCGTCTGCGGTCATGGACATGCTCGGGGATTTCACACGAGGGGTAGATCTTCATAAAACAGTTGGGAAGGGAGCTGTGTGATCTAAATCATATGGCTATGTGAATAACTTGTTTAGGCTATGTGTCTTTGTGAAATCAAACTGATAAATTATTATTGTCTATTTGCTTTGAATTATGTTTTCAATCTATTATTCATATTCAAATTGTAAATGTTGCATTTCTGCAAAATAACCACAGAAGCCATTCCTTTGGAATAAGCCATCATGTATAATTGTGTTTCTGTGGTATGACTTGTGAGTACGGTTGTGTACTCATACTTGCTTTATTAAATCAAGCAGAAGTGAAGGAATCGTCAGTCAACGAGGTCTACTTCAAGGATCGTGGAGAACTAGGTCGCGCACCCCAGCCGATTGCCTGTGGACATATGGATGGGCTTCATTGAAGTTATTCTTTTCCGTTCCGCTGCAACTTCTTTGAGTTTTGCCTTCTGAGGCAATAATTGTAAGCTTTGACCTTAAGATCTTTACTCTGATATTTATTGTTATTTGCCTATTTATTAGTCGTCTTTGTATATAGAATTGATATTTCACTGATGTTGTCACTGTGTGCACTAGCGTGATCTTGGACTAGTGCAGTATACACAGAGGGTCCAGATTGTATTTTTGGGTCCCGACAAGATCCGAAGTCCGAAGTTTGATTAGAGCCATTGACCAACAAGTAAAACCTTACCTTCGAGTCCCGTCCGTTGAGTGTACCTGAAAAGGGTCGAGACAAGTGTTGAGGTGTAAGATATTGATATCTATCAAGGTGAGGTGGTCTCATAAGTCCGAGAGGAAGCGACTTTGGGAGTTAAAATCTCACATCTTGTGACCAAAATCAGTTGTTCACATCGGCGTGCGTGTTAATTGTGATTAATTTCAGGTTGTGGTGTTCTTGCGAATAGAATGACAAGTAGAATTCGGGGTCGAATTCTGTTTAAGGAGGGGTAGAATGTAATATCCCGTTTAAACATAAAATAAATAAGTGATTAGTGTTAAAATTAAATATAATTAGAAAGGAAAAATTTAGAATTTTAGGAGGAGTTTTAGAACTCGGGCCTTTGGCCCATAGCTCTTTAGGCCCATGTGGGAGGCCGGCTTAAGAGGGTGGGGGAAACCAAACCCTAGCACCCCATATCTTGTGTACGAAAAGGGCTTTAGAAACACACAGGCTACTATAGCACACCGAGACATCAGTAGCATTCCCCTTCCTCCTACTATGCCAAGAGGAGGAGGAGATCAGCAAGAAGGAGAGGAGAAAGGAAGGAGAGGAAGGAAGAAGAAGAGGGGGGGGGGGGAGGGGAATCTCGTGAGGACTTCAGTGTGATCCAGTGGGGTATTCTAGGGTAATTTCGTTTACCCAAATAGCTAGTTTAATTCTTTTCCTATGCGATTTGAGGTCGAATTTTGAATTGGTTCCCTACTGCTAGTAGATCAGTAATCTGCAGTTCTGATTGATCCACAGAATTGAATTAGTTCAATGCGAATTCAGAGTTTAGTGCCTCCTAGAGATAGGTAGATAAACTCAATAGCTTTCTGGAAATTCTTGGTTCATATTATTTAGATGAGTAGAGAATTAGTTATGTTTTTTACGAACCAAGTGTCTATCCAGCTCCTGGGTTTCGGACAGCAAATATAGTTTTGCAAATTAAAGTTTGATAATGGATGAATTTGGACTATTGGTCCCATGACTTAGATAGTTAACTTTATTATTATTCCAGAGAGCCCAAGATCATATTTTTTGGACAAGTGTAACGAAATTTATGGGATTTTGAATCGCTCGTTGTAGTTCTGTCCTTCTGTTAGGGGTAGTCGGGAAAATTGCTATGTTAGAAAATTTTGTTGCACAATAGAAAAATTAGAATAAATTTATTCTAGATGCTAGTCCTCTGTAGATTCCAGAATGACTCGATCATTGTGTTTGGTTGCACCAATTAAAAGTTATGGAATTTGAAAGTCGATAGTACCGAAGATGACAGAACTGTCTTCGAAAATAAAAACAAGGGTTTAGATGAAATAATCTAAACTTTCGATCACCTGGGAGTTTGTGGGTATATGTGTGTAGATTCCATAGAACCTGAGTTCATGATTTTTTTTGAGCTATAAATCAAAAGTTAGGGTTTTCCTATGGTAACTGTCTATTTTGGACAGATTGGAATTTGGGAATGTAGTGGTATTGTTTCGGGTTGTGAATAGGAGAGAATGAGTTTATTTAGTTTTATTGCTATGTTGTGTGCAATTGAATGATATTCTTAGTATATTGTACGATTTTCAGGTAGTAGTGTGAATTCGGGTTAGAGCACTCTGCTCATCGTTATCCATATCACGGTTGAGGCAAGTACAATACCAATGCGATGTTGTGCGTGGTAACACCTTTGATGTGATGCAAGCTTAATATGATCAATCACGATGAGAATGTTTATGTCATATTGCTTATACGTTATTCATTATTTGAGAATGCTTATGATAAGAGATTGTGGAATGTTCATGTCATTTCATATTATGCATGCATGATGGCATGATATACCCATGGGAGTGGGCTTGAGATCCCCATATTTAAGATATGGGCATTGGGTCCCCGTCTGAAAAGGACGGGCTTGGGTCCCCGCATTTGATAATGCGGGTATGAGTGAACACCGACGGGTGTTACATTCGGCTATACCGGTATAAGCAGAAGAGAAGAAGTTTTGGCATATGCATGAATTGCATTACATTCACGGATCAGAAGATGTATGTTTTTATACTGTGGAAGAATTGTTGATGCTATAGTGCTTTTTTTAATTAACGTTGCATGTACTTGCTGAGTCTTAGACTCACTCTTGCCTTTTGTTGTTTTTTTGGTGATCGTTGAGTCCGGCATGCATCGGGTGGAAGTAGCTCATGGGAGGATTTCACACCTATGCACTTCACATTACCTAAATACCACTTTTGCGATGATAGAAACTCCTATTGTAATAATTGGTTACTTTGTGTCTCTATTAGTTCCCTATCGATTTTATCAATGCTGGTGGTTAGTCTTTGCTACTTGAGTATTATTCATGTTGCTACATCAATTGTTAGGATTGAGATGGTTGTGATTTTAATACTATTTCCTTGCTGAAATTCACAATGACCTAGTGATTGCAAACGTATGGTCTTGAGGTCTAGTGGTTAATGGTGGATGATTTGATATTTTTTTGTAGTGAAGGTTGAAGTTAGTAGATTTGTGTTACATCTTGGTTTTTGCTAAGCTGGGGTGTTATAGCCTGTTGCTTCAGCAGTCTTGAGTTGCGGTTGTAGATCGTGTCCAGATGTTGCTCACTTGCTATTGTCCTTCTCCTCCGATTGTCTTCTCCTTTTAATAACTAGCGAAGTGGTGGCAGTTATCACTAAAAGAGTCGCCCTTTGGAAGTGTCGCGTTCGGTCGGAGAAAGGGTGGCAGTTGGTAGAAAGCTAACTGACCAGTGGTTGATGTCAGTAGGAGAATAACCATATGATGGTTATTGTCTGTGACTTAGGGCTATATGCGTTGTGTGGTTTGGGATAATTTAAACACATGTTCTATTCGTCACACGGAAGGAATGTACTTGGAATCGGATTCAAGTGCCAGTTCAAAGCTCCTACAAGCAGGTACAGGACCTCTCTGACCAGGGTACCCATAATGTAACCTCTGGAATCCTCACAACCAGGGGGTCGTTAGCCTTAGGGGTTACGACCACGAATGACATGCGGTCTTTAACTAAATATTAAAATAATATTTAGAGATTTTAATCCTCGTCAGTGTTGGAGGAATCAAACATTTCTCACATGTTATCACCACTATAGCATACACCTTTGGGCCACCACCAGTTGTTGGAGATCATGTTGGATCTGAAATTCAATCTATCATGTGCCCATGATAGGAGAATTTTGTGGTATGCTATTAATCAAGATTGAATCTCGGCATTAGGGGGAGAGAAATGCCCAAAAGTTTGAATGTCGTCGTATTTTCCAGAAGCAAAAGATCTTTAGTACTGATATACACGCACTAGTCAAGCTAAACTTAAGGTTTAGTTTATGCTCTTGTACGCTAGAAGCTGGGAGCCTGCTAGATACGTTCCAATTATGGAGGAGTTGCCATAGTGTTTTCCTGCAGTAAATACATCGCTAAGAGTGGAATACCCCGGGTTAAATAGTATATCCACCTCTATGAAATTGACTTATTGGTTCTTGATCAAAAATCTATGGGGATGCCTGCGGGTTTAAGATCTAATGACACTAGTCAAAATAATTATTAACAAGTCCTTTAACTATCTTGAAGAGAACTCGCCTTGAAGGTGAAATACCTCATGAAGATGAAAGCCCCAGCAAACTTGATGTGCACATATTATAATGCTGGGAATATGGAACGACCAAGAATCTTTTATTTGAGAAATGACAAATATCTGGTTAATACTAAGAAACCCTCAAGTTAGAGGATGTGGGAGAAAAGTTGTCGACAATCACTTTGCCTCTATAATTGCTAAAGTTTCCCTTATGAGAACACGGATCCAGGACCAAAGTCCATGGCCGAGCACTTGAAGTGTTCATATCGGGTCACATAATAAAAGCATATGAGGCTGAACCACAAATGCTAAATAAAAATCTTAGAACTATGTATTTGAGACTTGATGGGTCATTATGAAGAAAATGAAGGGGTGAAAGCTATGTTTCAAAGGTCCCCGTAGAGACCATTACTCTCCTATTATGAATGATATAATGTTCTGTTGTATAATAATTCTAGCAAATGACATGAACGAATAAATAAAATATACAGTTAATGGGTTCTGAAAATCCTTAATGAGATCCTCGAAGGACTCAAAATTCCTAGTAAGATAGGAAATAAAATATTAATATATATAAAACTCATACTTGATAGTCTCTTACATGTAGTAGAAGCATCTCCCTGAAGAAAAATTATCTTACTAGTCGATCTCTTAACACACCAACGATTATATGATCCCTAGAAGTGGGTAAGTGCCCATTAAGACCCGAAAGAATGAAATAAGGAACTTGAGGACCAGAAGTGCGCCATACAAGCACTTATAAAGTGCATCTCCCAGCAGAAGTTAGTAAAATGGCAGTTTCCTCTAGTACCATGAAGGTACGACATACATTGGTGATATTAGCAATTAATCCCTGAAACACCCAAACTAAGACTAGTCACATTTTACTCTAGTGTGGTACAACTACACTTTATAGTTCTAAAGAACAGACTATTCATTGTAACTTTAACTACCTAGATATAGTTACAAAATATTAAGACCCTAAAAGGTTTTGATAAATCATATCCAGAAAGCATACAACTTTGCAACTAGTATTACCTCATATCCTCTGCAAGAATAATCTACTTGTGTTGCACAATCGAATAGTGGTATTTGAAAAGTTAATAATGTTACTCCCGAATAGTATTTATCCCAAAATGTCCAGCTCAGTAATAGGATATTTGTATGTAAGACTCTGTATTGTGGAAATTCAGTTGATTTGATCACAATATACTTGCCTATATTCATTTTCGAAAAATGTATGAAAAGCATTAGTGCAACAAGACTTCAACAGAAGTTGTCCTCAGGGTGGAGTATATACTAAACACTGATCATCATACTTGAGATTTTGAAAATTTTAGTCAAACCTAGAAGGTGTTGATACGATGATCACTGATTAAATTCACCTTGAAGGTTTTACCACTTAACAATTCAGATCCAGTTGGTCGACAATGCAAAGATCATGAAGATCATGCATAGATCCTCATGATCATTACTAAATCCTAAAAATATATGTCAAGTCCCTATAGTGCAAAATCCCATAATAAATTTATATTACTTTGTGCTGGTACAACCACCTCTTAGCTGTCATCTAAGCAGACCTTGACAGCTACTTCTACCAACCACTTAGAAATTATTGCATTACACAAAGCCTCACGTAAATGTGTTTGTCTTAGATGTGTGATTAGCCATATCCAGAAGTCATGTAGCATTATCACTGTCAATACCCCCACAATTATCTATGAAGATAATGATGTTTGTGTTGCACAAATGCAAATAGGTTATGTTACAAATAATATCACGAAGCATACTACTCCCAAATTATCCTATCCTCATGAAATCCATAAGAATGATAAGGTGAATATCTTGCAAACTAGATCTTGTGATAATCTAGCTGATTTATTCACTAAGACTCTGTCTATGTCCAATTTCCAACGATGCGTTCGTGGTATTAGAATGAAGCAGCTTGGAGAGTTGCAGGAATCAGGGAGAGAATCCCCTGAATAATAATCCACTTAAAGTCCTAAAGTTTTACCTTAATCCCGAAGATTAACCTAGAAGGTAGAGATGTTGCACTCTTTTTCCCTTAGTGAGTTTTTCGTGAAGATTTCTCACATAAAGGTTTTTAACAAGGCAACGATGCAATACAACTTGCGGATGCAATGTACTCTTTTCTTCGATCCTTTTTTTTCCACTGGGTTTTTGGGAGGAGTTTTTAATGAGACATGTGCATGATGCGGTATTCGCCCCAAGGGGAAGTGTTACGAAACCCTGGATTAGGGGTTGATGGGCATAATACCGAAACTACCCCCGGTGGGTTTTAGTCTTTAAGTAGGACCTCCTTGTACTCAGAAAGAGACCGATCAATTACTGAAGAGGTTCCCCATATTGTGTCTCCATTTGTTTCATCTCTTTGTCGATTGTCTATTGTGTGGTGATTGGTTGATTGTTTTATGTGACTACTACGTTCTTCAATAGGGACGCCCGCGCCCAGCTGACCTGATTTGGGCTCGGGCCTTAGACTGACATGGCGGCGCCTAGGGGTGAAAACAGATTGGATAGTTTCCGACCGATCCAGACGAAAACGGATTCTGATTGTCTTAGATCGGATATTTCTTGGATTTTTTTTGGATCGGAAAGGAATACAGATTTTTTTGTGGGAAACGAATACGAATACAGTAGCCCTGTTATCCATCAAATATGGATTATTTGGATAATAAGAAGGCCGGATATCTGAAAATACCAGCCCACCGGCCCATCACTCATCAGTCCAGCCCATCACTGCTTGGTCACTCGCTTCGCTCCTAGGGTTTGTATAGGCGCCGCATTCAGCAGGAGCCACTGAGCCACATGACGCCTCACGCTGTCACACATGTGAGTCACGACTCACGAGTCTGGCCGCCCTCACCTTGCCCACCTCCGTCGGCCATCTCGCCTGCCTCCGCCACCTTCCCTGCGCCATCTCGCCTGCCTCCACCTTCACGGGCTCCACTGCGCCTTCGTTGGCTCCCCCGCACGGCCCTAGTACCTACCACGAATCCCCTTTGTGCCCACCTCGTGTCGCCACCATCCACCTCATCGGCCTCCGCCGATCATCTTGCCCGCCTCCGCTGGCTCCCCTGCGCGGCTGCGCCATCTCGCCTGGCACCACAGGCTCCCCTGCGCCTTCGGCCCTTCACCGGCTCCCTCGCCCCTCCACCTGGTAAGATTTGCTAGCACCTAGCTTCTAGACTTCCAGTTGATTCATCTGAGCTCTTGCTTCTAGTTGATTCATCCCTAGATTGTGAGTGTCAGTATGTGAGTTTGTAAATCATCTCGCTTCTAGTTGGTTCAATTAAGTTTGTTGCAAAATCACGAATGCATTGTCAATGGAATGCATTGTCACGGAGATTGTTCGTGTTAGTATGTGAGATTGTGAGATTGTCAGTATATGAGATTGTGAGTGTTGACATGTTGTACAGAGAAGCTATATGGAATTTCCCCCATTGAGGTTGTTCTTGGCTTCTTGCCTAGGTTGTACATGAGTTAGTATGGCATTCTTGTCTCAGAGAAGCTGTTTTGTTGCACAGAGAACCAATTTTTGTGTGTGAGTCAGTGTTGTACAGAGAAGCTAAATTGGTTCCTAAATTCTTATCTCAGTATGGCATTCATGCTGCTTGAAATAACATTGTCTAACTAGCTCGAAGTTGTTTTCAGATTATCTTTGTAGTTTGTAGAATATGCATGCCTCATCGATATCTTATGGATTCCCTCCACTATCTTGTGCTAGATTTGTGATGGAATCTATAATTGGAAGTAGCAGTGCAAGTGTTAGTCAAGGAATGAAGTTGATTTTACTAGTGAAACTGGTGCTGAGAACGACATTCCAGCTCCTGCTGGGAAGAGAGCAAAGAAGTGCAGCTCTGATGTTTGGGAGAACTACACAAAATATGAGAAAAGGAAGAAAGGATCAGATGGCAAGATGATTATTAGGCTAAATGCATCAATTGCAGGTACGAATCTCATCATGAGAGTTCGAGAGGCACATCAGTCTTTTGGAATCACTTGGCTAACAAGCACCAAATCAAGGGAGACCAGCAGCTTCTAAAATTGATGAAGAGTGGAGACAACAGTAGCACTGCATCTATTGAGATTTATAGGTATGATGAGGCTGGTAGTTTGAAAAAAAATATATATTTGGCAATTACCATGCATGAATATCCCTTTAATATTGTTTAGCACGAGTACTTTGTGGAGTTTATCAAGTCATTGCGCCCTAGTTTTCCAATTAAGAGCCGCATTACTGCCAGAAAAAATATATTGAATATCTTTGTAGAGGAAAAGAAGAGGTATGATTACTTCAAAACACTTGCAAGTCGCTTTAGTACAACTATGGATATGTGGACATCAAACCAAAATAAAGTTTACATGTGCATCACTATGCATTGGATAGATGACAATTAGAACATCCAGAAAAGAATTGTTAAGTTTATGCATGTAGAAGGACACCATTCGGGAAGAAACTTGTGTCGACGTTTGGGACTCTCGTCACAGAATAGACAAACAAAAGTATATAAAGAGAATGGAGATTGCTATCTATTTGCCAAAGGCCTCAAACGGTGATGTATATTGGAAAGGGTATGCTCCGATTATAGAGAGAATGACTGTGAATAAACGTGGATTAGGGTTAATGTACCAGATCTCGGATGATTACAAAAGCGCATAGGCTGGATTTTTTAATTCTACAAATGTCGGCGGTTGGTTGCAGTGGTGCCTTTTCACACCAATAGTCACGTCCCTTTAAGCCAATCATTGCGTCCCTTCATGACAATCGTTATGTGTCTCTAGATGCAACGGCCAATACCCTCTCTCCACGTAGGCTATTATTAACCACACACGGGTAACCGCTTTTAAGGACCTCTTCTGTGGGGGAGAGGTCCTAGAGTGGTCTGAGAAGACCTCTAAGGGAAGGTCCAACAGGACGTCTAGAAGAGGTTTGAGAATGGCCCAAGAAAAGACTTTTGGGCCCACCTTCTGACCGCTTTGATTGATCTTGGACCCAGCAAGCTAATTTGGGCTCAGTAAGGATCCGATTTACTTATAAATAAGCAAACAAAGGTATACTCGTATTACTGACTGGTCAACAATCCTCGTCAGCTAGCCCCTCAATTTTAAGTGAAAAATGACTTACTTGAGAAGGAGGTCATAAATTTGGGATCAGAAGTAAAGACTTTCCAACTAATGCTCTATTTGACCTGAAATAGACTTAATCAAGAAGGTAATTTCACTTGAGTTGTAAAAAACATAACTATTTTTCTGAGAAGATAAGAAGAGGATATTAAAACTTTTGCAGAGGAGAAAGAGAAGTAAGTATATAAAGTTATTTTTCAATCGTAAGATTCTAACTGAATAATTAACTTATGCATTTGCTTACATTATAGGGAGTGCTTACTGGCAAAAGCCGGACATGAAAATGTTGAATATGTACTTCACGCTCTCATATTGAAATTGTCTGAGATGGAGGAAAGATCCGAAAGGAATGCGGCAATCACGGCAGAAAAAGCCGAAGAGATCCTCCTCTCAACTCAAAGGAATGAAAAGTTACAAGAGATCTTGAGCAGGCAATCTGTAGAAAGCCACAACCTCTTTGAACAAAACAAGGTGCTCCTTAATGAGAAGGAAGGTAAGAACTTTTTTTCTTTTTTAGAGCATTTGACTTTGTCATTATTTGCAAAGCATGAATTCTATTCTCTTTTTTCGTTCTTTCTTAGAACTAGAAAAGGCAAAAGAGGATCTTCAGAAGACCTCTTCTAACAAAGATCTTCAGATTCAAGACTTGAAGGAAGTGAACATACGGAGTCACATTGCCGTGCAAGAACTTGAAAAGAAGGTGGATACCTTGATGGAGGCTGGCAAAGAGATCGCTACGGTTACGAGAAATAGCTTTTCTCGAATCTCAGCTTCTCTACGAGAAATCACAAAGCATCTGAAGGCTCTGGTAACTCCTCTCGCAACCAAAATGACCTTGGATGACCTTAGGAATGATATCTGTACTCAAATTGCATATATTCAAAAACACATACCTACTATAAAGAATACTATATATCAATCTTTAACGAGAGCAATGGGTTAAGCTTTAAACCGAGGTTTATTGAAGAATGATCTTATTTACGGAGACTCCGTTGATCTACAGAAGCTTGTTCCTGCACCTAACTTCAAAACAAAAGAAGCAGGTATGGCAGCTCAGGCCAAGATCACACCAGTGGTGACGGAGATCATAAAAAAAGCTAATGCTCCTGTCATTCCTTCAAGTGCTCCTGTCGCAGCAAGAACTCCTAGCTTAAGCGTTTAACAATGATAATGTAATGATACATTTTTTTAGTGTATGGGATAATGAAGGGATTTGATGTATGATAATTGTAATTACTTGTCGGAAGTTGACTTGCTTTTGCAAATTAAATTATTTTCGTAAGTTGAATTTCTTATTTATTTTTTTATGTGTAGCCCCCCGCGTGGAACACTTTGTCTGGTAATGGGAGAAGTGTTTTGGGCGAGCAAATGCTTTAGGACCAGGATATCTTTCACAAAATCAATGATCCGAACTAGTGTGTATTAAGAAAGATGAAGTCAAATTGTTGGATTTTTATGCAACGTGAATTGGCTTATAGAAGAGGTCTCAAACAGTTGTCATTTCCCAAATGCATACCAATGGTCATTTGATAAGTAAAGACACTATGACCCATTAGTGAAATTTGATCAACCATAGGCACTTAAGTAAATAATAGAAAAGATGGTGATCATGTATGCAAAATGATACGAAAAAAATTAAGTAAAAAATTTAATATGATCTGAGATAGTAAAAATACAATTAAATTATATATTTATATGATATGGAAAAATATACTTATATATAGAATTTGCGAAGATGTTCAATGTTCTATGTATTAGATAGAACACGACCATCCTCCATGGCTAATCTAACTGATCCTGGCCTAGTCACAGAGACTACAGTATATGGACCCTCCTATCTAGAGGACAACTTGTTCAAGTTGGCTTAGTTTTGAATTCGTCTCAGGACCAAGTCACCCACATGAAGTGTTCTTGGACAAACTCTTCGATTGTAGTAGCGTCTCAGCCCTTGCAGATAGGCAGCTGATTTATTTGATCTTGGAGATCTATACGTGTTGAACCTAGCTGAATTTCACTAGGTAGCACTGCTTCTACATCGTAAACTAATGCGAATGGTGTTTCACCAGTAGCTCTACTGGTAGTAGTGCGCAATGCCCATAGGACGAAGAAAGCTCCTCTATCCAAGTTTCTGAGCATGCCTTAAGGCGATTAAAAACTCTTTTTTTATACCTTGCATAATCTGACCATTGGCCCTTTCTACTACCCCATTACTCTGTGGATGTACCATGGAAGCAAAGCAGATCTTGGTGCCAATTTTATCACAATAATCTTGAAACACATCACTAATAAATTGGCTCTCGTTGTCTGTAATAAGACGACTGGGTACTCCAAATCTTGTAACAACGTTTCGTATGAAGAATTTCTTTCTTTGCTTGCGGTAGATTATCTGACGACTAGTTAAACTTCTATCCACTTAGTGAATGTATCAATAGTCACAAACAAGAATTTATACCCATTGGGTGCTTGCGGTAGTGGTCCAACTATGTCAATACTCCAAGTCGAAAAAGACCATGACAAGGGAATGGCCTGTAATTGATAAGATGGCTGATGCACTTGTCTAGCATGGAATTGACACTGCTCACATGTCTTAACAAGGTGCATGGCATCTTGTAGAGCGGTGGGCCAATAATATTCTTACCGAAAAGCTTTGCCAATCAGGGTTCTATAGGATGCATGTGTTCCACACAAGGCCCTATGGATCTCTTTTAGTAATTTTATCCCGAAGTCTTGGGATGTGCAACGCATGAGAACACCATGTGCTCCCTTTCAATACAATGATCCTTTGACCAACTTGTACAAGCGTGCTCTTCGAATTAACCTATCCTTCTGTTGAGGATCATCGGGCAATGTCCCTGATATGAAATAAGTGATCAATGGTTTTATCCACTCTACATCTTGCTCGATGACCCCGACTTCTGAGGTGGTCGAGCTCGTTTCTATTGAAGGTTTTGTATGGTATTCAAGAAAGACACCTGTTGGAATAGGTGTTCGTGAGGAACCTAGTTTTGATAACTGGTCCACTATAGAGTTGTCCTTGCACGGTATATGTTGGACTTCGAAGTCTTTGAAGTGTTTTTCCAACATCCTCACTTCACCTAGGTATTGAGCCATTATCTCATCAGAACATTGATATTCCTTTGCTACCTGGTTTACGACTATTTTTGAATCTCTCTTTGGTAAAAGCCGAAGGACACCAAGGGATTTGGTTGCTTGAAACCCAGCTAGAAGTCCTTCATACTCTGCCATAATGTTGGTGGTAGGGAACAAAAACTGTATGTCATACTGGAATTGATTAACTTGTGGTGTTATCAACAAAATCCAGACCCACAAACCATTAAGTTCATGGGAGCCATCAAAATACAGTGTCCAATGGTCGTCTGATACCGGAATAACTTGAGGTTGATCCTCAGTGTTCGTCCATTTAGCAACAAAATCAGCCAGGACTTGGCTTTTTATCGTTGTTCGAGCAGTGAAATGAAGATCAAATTCTCTAAGTTCTACTGCCCATTTGGCTATACGACCAGTTACATCTTGGCTATGAAGTACATTTCAAGAGGAAAAGATGAAGGCACTGTGATCTTATGAGATTGAAAATAATATCTTGGTTTTCTGGACATCATCAGAAGAGCGTAAATTAATTTTTGAACCTCAGGATATCTTTCCTTTGGTCCATGTAAGACCTCACTTATATAGTAAACAGGTCGTTGAGACCCTTCTCTTTTCGCAATAAGTACTACACTAACAACATTTGCTACCAGGTAAACTAGTAAAGGTTCACCTTCTAAAGGCGAAACCAATACTGAAGAATTCGAAAGATAAGCTTTTAAACCTTCAAAGGCTTTGTTAGCTTCTTCAGACCGTTGGAACTTTTTGTTACTCTTGTGGATCACATTGAAGAAAGGAAAACCACGCTCTCCTGATCGAAAAATGAAATAACTAAGAGCCGCCATTCGACCAGTTAAGGCTTGGGCCTCCTTCACAGTAGAAGGTGGTCATAATTGTTCAATGGCACGAATTTTTTCTGGATTAACTTCAATCCCACGAGAATTAACAAGGAAACCAAGCAACTTGCCGGAATTATCCTTGAAAGTACACTTTTCAGGATTAAGTTTTATCCTATGTTTGTTTAGATTTTTGAAGGTCTCTGTGAGATCCTTCAAGTGGCCATGTTTAGTACTACTTTTTACAACGAGGTCATCTACGTAGGCTTCTGAATTATGCCCCAGCTGACCGCTGAAGGTTTTCTGCATCAAACGCTGGTACATGGCTCTAGCATTTTTTAACCTGAACGGCATCTTGACATAGCAGGAGACGCCGAAGGGTGTCATGAAAGCAGTCTTTTCTTCATCTTCTTTGACCATGCTAATCTGATGGTATCCAGAATAAGCATCAAGAAAACTCATTAATTCACAACCAGCAGTAGAATCAACTAATTGATCGATGCGAGGCAAAGGGAAGTCATCCTTTGGGCAAGCAGTATTTAAACTGGTAAAATCAATGCATATGTGCCACTTACTGTTGGATTTCTTGATCAAAACCGGATTCGCGAGCCACTCAGGGTAATCTACCTCGCAAATGAAGCCAGCTTCAAGGAGCTTGTCAAGCTCTGCTCTGATGGCCTCTTGACAATCCAGAGCAAAGCGTCCCAGTCTTTGCTTGACTGGTTTTTTCTCATGCTGAATGGCTAGCCTGTGCTCAATCACCTACCTTAGGACCCCGGGCATGTCAGATGGCTTCCACGCGAAGATATCTGAGCTGGCTCGGAGGAAGGTGAGGAGCTCATCTTCCTATTTCTCACTTAATCCCGCACCAATCCGGACTGTCTTGGATTGGTCAACGAGGCTAAGTGGTATTTTCTTTACCTCCTCATTGGGCTGAGGAGTAGCCTTTATTTTCGCGATCTTCCCTGTTTTATTCTCCAAAGTAAGATCTTTCAGAGGTAACTGATCGACATGTTCTAGCCACTTACGATCACATGAAAGCACGACGGCTTGGTCACCTTGCACCACAATTACGCCCTTTGGCCCAAGGATCTTGATCTTCTGGTAGGCGTGGTGTGCAGCTGCCATCAATTTTGTTAGAGAAGGTCTACCCAGAATTGCATTATAGGCAGACTCGAAGTCAACCACTTCAAAAGTGATTAATTCAGTTCAAAAATTGGTAGCAGTACCGAATGTTACTGGTAATACTATTTGCCCTATAGGTGTAACAAATATATCTGGCACTATCCCACAGAAGGGGCTTGTTATGGGTTTAATCTTAGAACGAGTAATTTGCATCTCATCTAAAGTATTAATAAACAACAAATCTAAAGAACTCCCGCTATCTATCAATATTCTCCCTACTATGCAATTACTTATGGTAGGGGAAACTACTAAAGGTAATTTACGAGAAGTAGACATACCTTTAGGGACGTCCTCCTTGGTGAAGGTTAGGGAGGTCTCTGACCACTTGGGGTACTCTGGACGGTCAGGTGGAGCCCCAACATTATTGACATCTCTTCATGCCACCTTGTACTGCCACTTGGAGGTGTATGTGGCAGATCCCCCGTAGATGACATTGGCGTGGTGATCCGTACTCTGAAACGGCATCTCCGTGTCTTTATCATTGGTTTGGACCACTACCGGCATTGTACCATTCCCGTCGTAATACCCCTCCATCTGCTTCTGCCAAATACAACAGTTGTGGAGGTCATGGCCAGGAACCTTGTGCAATGGGCACCAACGCTCATTGCTCCTGGATGCATTTGCAGCATGCGAGGTAGTACGGTCGTTCAAATGACCTCCTTGCCTCCTTTTTCTCTAAGGACCTTTGCTTTTGTTGTAGGGTGGTCGCTGGTCAATGGCAGCTACCTCCTTGGTGGGTTGCTTGGACCTCCCCTTCTCCTTCTTCTTGGGTTTTCCCTTGCTACTCGTAGAGCCTTCGAACCTCATGGACTTTTTCTCTTTGACATCCTTGAGGCCTGGCTGAGGAGGGGTGGTCCCCTTGTCCACCATTCGGTTCCACTCCACTACCTCGTTGGCATCGGAGTACCAATCAGCCATGTTAAAGAGTTCTGACACGGTCCTAGGCGGGTTGATATTGAGGTCCTCTCTGAACCTTCGATACCTGACTGCATGTTTAAAAGCTCGAATCACAGAGTCGTCATAAATGTTTGGTATAATGTTACGAACTTCTATGAAACACTTTATAAACTAACAAAAAATTTCGTCGGGGGTTTGACGGAGCCGATGAAAATCATCCTCCTTTCCCGGTTTTGCATAACAACTTTTGAAGTTATTTTGCAGTGCATTGCAATGCATCTCCCAGTTATATATGGATCCCTCAGGCTGGTTGAACAACCAGGTCCTGGCGGAACCCTTTAGAACCGTGGGTAAATTATTAGCCATTACCTTATCATCGCCTCTAGAAGCCTGAATGGAGGGAGTATAGACTTAGAGAAACTCTGACGGGTTTTGTGTCCCTACAAACAATTTCATACTTCAAGGTTTGAACTTCTTCGGCTAGGTAACATCTCTTAGTCCGGGAGAGAAAGCTTTGCAACTTGCATAAGGTCCAACACATTGTCGTACAATACGACGATTATTGTGACCAGTAGGAGATCTGGGATGTCTATCATGTCCCGAAAAATGGGTGCCGTGCTCACCTTGGCCTTGGACGTGGCGGCCAGGAACACCATCACTTCGGCCTTGCCTTCATCGCCCAAGTGAGGACCCTTCTAAATGAGAGTCTATTTGGGAAAGCATAGTATGCGATTGAGTGGAGATATTCTCCACGGCATCTTGTAGCTCTTGTGTGATGGCACGTGTTACTTGCACTCCTTGCTCCGGAGTTAATCCTACCAGAGGGCGTGCGATGGCACTCGCTAAGTAGTGAATGCGCTCCATAGGGGAATCCTCCTGCATGGGGGTTGGCAAGGTGTTCGAGTCCCTTACCATTGTTTCCCGTGGCGGTGGCGTATGCATCGCCTGTTGTGGCGCCTTCATTGTGGAAAGAGGGGTGTCCCGGTAGTAGTGGTTGCGAACCTGAGAAATGTGCGCTTGTGTGGAGGTACGTATCTCGGTTTGTCAGGCCTCCTCCTCTTGTTGGAGGCGTTCCCGCTCTTCCTGTTCCTAGTGTTGCCACGATGTTTGAGGTCATCATGAACATTGGATTATTTGTTATCGACAAATGACGACTGAAGGCTTGGAACAAGCTCAAGGGGTGAACATATCGTCGTCCTCTGAGGAAGAGGATGAGGTGTACTGTAAGGTGAAGAAAAAATTCTCCCCAGATGTTCTCTCCAGACCCTCAACGTGGAGGTCGCCAGCGAGATCATCATGACACATTGGGCTTCAGGAATCTTCCGAATCTCCAGCTCTAAAGGAGATAGGCTTGGGATAGTACTCGTCCACGATGGCACTTGTGGACGAAGGCATGGCCGGCATAGAGCCAGCGGGTGTGGACTCGGCGGGCATTGTTGCTTTGGTAATGGCTTAAAGGAATTGTTGGCGTTGCCGGATACGAGGACGAAGCTTTCCTCCATGTGGTCATCGTAGTCGGAAACATCAAGGATGCTTTCTTCTCTCCACTTCGGTAGACTTCAATTTATGTGCAAGGCACTGGATGCCTCACTAGAATAGAGTTGGCGAAGATTGCGACGACGATCCCCATGGTCAGCACCAGCTGTCGACGTCTGGGACCCTCGTCACAGAACGGACAAACAAAAGTATATAAAGAGAATGGAGATTGCTATCTATTCACCAAAGGACTCAAACGGTGATGTATATTGCAAAGGGTTTGCTCTGATTATAGGGATAATGACTATGAATAAACATGGATTAGGGTTAATGTATCAGATATCGGATGATTACAAAGGCGCACAGGCCAGGTTTTTATAATTCTACAAACGTCGGTAGTTGGTTGCAGTGGTGCCTCTTCACACTAATAGTCGCGTCCCTTGAAGCCAATCATTGTGTCCCTTCATGATGATCGTTATTTGTCTCCGAATGTAACGACCAATACCCTCTCTCCACGTGGGCTATTATTAACCACACGTGGGTAACCGCTTTTGAGGACCTCTTCTACGGGGAGAGGTCCCGGAGTGGTCTGAGAATACCTCTCATGGGAGGTCTAACGGGACGTCCAGAAGATGTTTGAGAATGGCCCAAGAAAAGACTTTCGGGCCCACGTTCTGACCACTTAGATTGATCTTGGACCCAGCAATCTAATTTGGGCCCAGTAAGGATCTGGTTTACTTATAAATACGCAAACAAAGATATACCCGTATTACTGATTGGTCAACAATCCTCGTCAACTTGTGTGCATAGTTTCATGATAGTGTAGTGGACTGGAATCTTGATAGGAGATTGCTTGCCCTTACTTTGGACAATGCGTCGACCAATGATGTATGTACTAAGTGGATAGTACTAAAACTCAATAAGACAGCTCCTTTGATTTGTGATGGCATCTTTTTTCATGTGATATGCTTGAATCATATTTTAAACCTTGTTGCCCAAGATGGTTTGAAGCAAATTGCACCAGCTATTGCAAATATCAGAAATACAATTGCAATTGTGAAGAACTCTCCATTGCAGTATGAGGAATTTATGAAGTGTGCATCAGAATGTGACTTAGATGTGACAAATGGTCTCCCCTTGGATGTTCCAACAAGGTGGAACTCCACATATCTCATGTTGAAGCAAGCTATTTTACTATTGGCATGCTTTTCCTTCGACATAGAAGCAAAAATATGAGATGTGCACTGACTGCTGAAAATTGGACTATGGCAAAATTATATCTACATGCTTGAAGAGATTTCATGATGCTACTGAGATCTTCTCTGGCACTAAATATCCAACAGTAAATCTATTTTTCAATACTTTTTGCAAGATTAAGCTTGCCATTGCAGACCGGTGTGATAGCCCTGATCCTATTATATCTTCTATGGCTTATTCCATGCGAATTAAGTGTGATAAATATTGGGAAAAGTCCAACATGGCTCTAGCTATAGCATGTTTTCTTGATCCTAGATACAAGACAAAGCCGATACACTATTTTCCGGATAAGATTTACCATGACAATGCTCCAGAAGAAGTTGGTAAATTCATGAGTGCAATTAACCAGTTGTTTCAGGCCTATGTGTCCAGTTCACTTGTAACTTCGAAGAAGACAACAACTGCAAATGTGCAAACAGTTGATTCTCAACCGTTAGACCAAGAGGTTGAGGATGAGGAGAGTGATGATGATCTTGATGCAGATCTTGAAAGGTTCTTGCATGGCAGTGGTGCTGTAGGTCAAGGTACCAAAATTGAGTTGGAAGTGTGCATGGAACAACCACTTGTGGAATGGAAAACAAAAGGCAAAATCTTATTTGATGTATTGTCATGGTGGAAGCTCAAGCAACCTGAGCTCCCTACTCTCTCCCGACTTGCTCATGATGTTTTATCTATTCAAATGTCGACTGTTGCTTCGGAGTTAGCTTTTAGTGCTGACAGACATGTTGTTGATCCATTTCGTAGTCGCCTTGATCCTGAAATCATGCAAGCTTTGATTTGTACCAAAGATTGGACTGTAGCATCTCGAAAACTTAATATTGAGTTGTACACTTGTTTGATTGGTTTATGTGTAGTATGTGAGGAAATATTTGAGCATAATTAATCTTTTAACATGAAGGTGGCGATATTGGTGGATCTATCCTCACTAAGATGGACATGGAGGGCATTGAGCGATGCTTCATAAGCTTGGCAATGGTTTGTTGATTTTTAACCTAACTATATAGTTCTTTGGCTTAATTTAATGTCACCTTGATAAATGATACTCCTTGAATTACAACTTGTGGTTGCAGGAGCACAAGGTTATGGATGATTTGGAGGAGGACGTGTTGGAGGACATGGATGAATGACCAATCACTAGGTAAATCTCCAAGCACTCTTTTCTTTGTAGCACTCTTATATGTTCTGCTATCTTAAACAATATCCAGTGGTTTTCTTTTAATATATATGTCCTCAATTTGGAAGAATCATACAATAGTACTAATCTAAGATGTTTTAAATTTAAGCTTCTTCAGTGCTAGTGGAAGAGGAAGATGACAAGATGCTGCAGTCTGCTGGCCTGCTGCTTGTTAAGACATGGTATCTTGGATTCTTGGTATTATTGAACTATTTATGCCATGAATGAACTACGTGTGATGAGCTAAGTGTGAACTAAGTTTTATGTATGTGATGAACTACTTGTGAATGTGTGATGACTTGTGAGTTATGACTTACGAGCTAAATGTGGTAAACTAAGTGTTATGTTTGTGATGAACTAATTAATGTACCTTGCTAGTGCTAATGTTATGTGTGGTTGCTGAAAATATGAACAATTCATGAATGTTTGCATCAAACAAACTAGTTATACATTTTCGTTAATTTATGACATATAATTTAAGGGGTTTTCATGTTCCAAAAAATATCTATGACCGTATTCATTTCGATTCGTATTTGCGCCATATTCGTATTCGATATTATTCGTAACTGCATATGTATCTGGGGTATTCGTATCCGTATCCGCATCGGGAAAAAAATATGAAAACAAATATGGCAGAGCCATTATCCGTCCGTATCCGATCCGTTTTCACCCCTAGCAGCGCCACAGCATATTTGGGTGTACTTTGGACAATTTCAATGTTGTGCTTCAGTAAACTTCTTAAACTCAATACCACGAGTTCTGTGAAATTGTGGAATAGAACAACCTTAATGTGATTGCTCATTATACACACACACACATACTATTCTGTAGCCGAGCGTAGAATAGTTGTTAGAATAGTTATTCTAGCCTAGCCAGCCCACCGCGTGAGACCCGTGCCCGGTGTGGCGACGCGACGCCAAGAAACCCCATACGCCCGCCCACCAACTCGATCGGTAGGCGAAGCGCCCGCACCCACACGACGATCGATTTCAACCGTAAATAATACGAGACGTGACAGTAATTCGTAAATCATTTTACTGTATTTTTTGCGGCACGTGATTTTTTGCGAGCTTATATGTTTGATAGTAAACATAACGGTATGACAGTAAAGTTGACATGTGTTTTTACTGCCTTCTCTTTTTGTGTATCCCTTTTTACTACATGTTTCAAGGAATGTGATATTTCTGAGCTCCTATGTCAGTTAGTAAAATATAACGGTGTACACAGTAACCGGCATCCCGTTTTTACCACCATTTTTTGCATCTCTATTATTAAGTAAAAAGTTGTGTTAGGACAGTATACCTTAGATATATGTAAGGTATGTGCATTAGGTTACCGAGTAGGTCCAACGAAGTAATCTGGTGTTTTGTAGATCAGTAAAACCGGATTTTTCATTTTATATTGATATAAGGCCAAATAGTGTGGCCAGTCGCTTCTTCCAAAGTTTAAAATAAAAAAAGTAGAAACCTAACTAATCAAAGTTTTCTAGTGGTGGAGGTAGCCTACTATCTCGATCTTCAGATCTTCGTAGGCAACATCGTCGACATCGGAGGGTTAGGGATCAGCGTAGGAAGCCCGAAACACGTCCACCCATTGACGTGCTTGTTCGAGAGTGGCCCAAAGACACTCCGACTGAAGAATCAAGTCGAATTGTGCCCATAGGCTCTCTTCTCTTGCTCGAGGGGTCTCGGCAAGGTAGACTCGTCGCCCATCGCCTCGATATAGCAGTCAAAGCAACGGTAATCCTCCAGGAGACGTGCAACGTCGTTCTAGAGGACATGTCAATGGCGAAGTTAGCTCGTCGGAAGCCAGAGACCACCCGGAAGACGCGGTGGAGGAGCACATCAAGACGGCGAAAAGTCGTCGACATGTGCCCCAACACAACCTCTCGAGGAGGAGGAGGACATCATAGCAGCAAGGTTCCCTTCTGCGACATCCGCCAACTGACAAATGAGAAGTGCTCGTCTGAGAATGGCAAGGTAGGCCATCAACACCGATCGGACAATGCGGGAACCAACCGCCCCCCTCCGGTGCATCCAGGAGGTGTCATCTACGTCCCAGTGTCATCATTGTTCCGTCCGACTCAAGAAGAGGGGGAGGGCAACGAACCTCAAAGTACACACCGCATCACAGTAAAACTTTATAACACGAGCAACAAATAGATATACTATACATAGTAAACAACATCATACACAGTAAATTGACAAAGAGAACACAATAGTAAAAGCAAGGCGCACGCAGTAATTGTGTTTTCTTAACACAGTAACTATTAAAGCAACACACAGCAATTTACTGATTAAGTGTGTATGTTCTCGTGTAGGCCAGGTGACAGGCGGCGACGTCAAGTCAAGTATCGACAACATAATAGACTAGATCGAAGCCGACGCGATCCCGGGGTTGCACCCCGCTGCATACACTACATAGGCCCCAATCAAATCAGTGGTTGCGGTGGGCCACGGGTCGCTGCCCACTATCTCAGAGCAAACCGAGGCAATGAATGCAGTAAAATGCGTACGTATGATCGAGTAAGGTTGGTCATTCTTACATAAATTCAAATATGATTCATTTTTATCGCAGGAGAGACTAAACGACGGATCCATCGATGTTCTGTTAGATCCCCAGACAGTAAAGGAGCTCATGGAGGTATAGGAGACCGAAACTGCCCTGACAGTAAAGGAGGGAGAGGAGGCCCCTACCGCCGCAAGCAAAGTCAAAGAGGCACGAGTGGCTGGCTAAGTCGACACAGGTACATCTTGGGCCCTTGGCGATGTTATGCAACGTCATATACAATAGTTTGGTGGACACATGAAATTAAAACGTTGTTCGTTCCCACAGCAGAACCAAAGAAAGAGGTCTATGAGACGCCCATGAGGGCCTCTCCCGAAGAAAGGAGGCGTGAAGGTGCCTCTTGATGAACATAAAGACACATCGGGTAGACCGGTAAGTGGCAAAGGTACATGGTTAATAGCAGTAACTCATCACGATTTTTCCCAGCAAAGACAAATACAACACAACAGTAAAATAATAGACACGAGTCTATTTTTTGGCAGCACACCGCCGCGAAGCCAAAGCTCAAGATAAAACTCGTCAATCCCAAGCCAGTAAAGATGATGGGCACAACAGTGACAAAAAGGGGGCGCTTATGGAGAAGGCTACTATAGGGAAGATAGTTCTCCCTTAGTCCAGAGGGACATCGGTGTCACCTTGGGGAAGAGGCTAACAAAAGCTCCCAGCAAGCTGGTGTTACCATTCAAGTTGTACAAAAGACGGCCAGAAGTGCCCGTGGCCACGACCATGGAGGTGAGGGAGCTGATATGCAACGACGAGAGCCTCAAAAGGTAGAAGAATATCGCCACACTTTTACCGATACATGACTATTTTTCTACTGCTCTGTCAATAGAGAGTTTACTGGATCGACCAACATTTGTTTTTACTGAGGGTTCACTTATGTTTTATCGAGGGTTCACTTATTATTTACTGCTAACACGCACGACTTCCTATTGTAGCCTGGGTCTGCTCTAGTTCAGCGACGGATTCATAGCGACCACTAGAAAAGACATGGCAGAGTTGTTCAAGGATGGACAGATGACTAAAGACATATTCATCTCTCAGTTCATCGAGTGTTTGCGCCAAGACGATGTTGACCTGATGCCACAAAGCAATGGGTATAGGGCGTTCCTCCCCATCAAACTGTCGGTAAGATGTTCTTTTCGCAAAGCCTCTTTTTAGAGTAAATGGTCACTCGCGTAGCAGTAAATCCTATCATCACCCTCGCACTACTACAAAAGGCTAATACTAGACGCCTCATCACAGACGGTTGACCAAAACCGTCAGTATTAAATACAATCACAGACAAGTTTTGTTTAGTGACCGTCTATGTTACCGGCTGTGCTAAGAACCGTCTGTGAAGAGGTAATATCACATACGGTTTATGTTGAAAACCATCTATAAAGTATCATAGACGGTTCTTATTAAGAACCTTCTGTGATATTTAGTAATATCATATAAATATCATAGACGATTTTCAACATGAACCGTTTGTGACTTCCCATTCTTATCATAGACGGTTTGTATTGAAAACCGTCTGTGATAAATATCTCCCGATTTTACCTGACTCTGTGACTTTTAATGTCTAACTCTGTGATTTTACCATGACTTGAAATGGATTACTCTGTCATGGCAAAATTAGCGAGTTAGGCATTTCATGTCATGGTAAAATCATAGAGTCACAGACGGTTTTTAATATGAACCATCTGTGATATTAGCTCATCACAGACGATTTTTATTTGAAAACATCTGTGATTCGTGAAAATTTTTGAACACTTGCGCGGGAGGTGAAATGTTTTGGTGTTGTCCTTATATATTATACCCACCCCGCCTTGTCTTCCATCAGTCTCTCCCTCCCCCTCCACACGCCGAGCTCCGGCGACCGCTCTCGATTCCCTAACGCGGTTCGGCGAGGAGACGCAGCCGATGACGAGAAGGAGGAGGAGGGACGCATAGGAGCTCCATGTTTGCCGCAAAAGGTCGACACGTGTCCGCAGAATGTTGTTTCACGGCGCCTCCAGTGAGCGGGGTGCTACGGATCGACTAGTACTGCTAGATCTAGCCGCCCCCATCTTGGCCTCAGGTGAGCACGAAGTTTTGCCCCCAAATCCCCATCCAGGTTTCCTTCTCACTCTGATTTCGTCCCCTCCATCCTATCAGATTTTGTTCTCAGTGAGGATCCCCATCTGTGGTCGACAAGGGAGGCCAATTCGGTTCAAGATGGACGCCTCTACTCGACCCCGTCCCCATCAGAGAGTGAGCCATTGATTGAGATAGAGAAAGAGAGAGAGTATCTCTTAATTACCTTCTTACAAACTATCGAAAGTGCATATGGAAACTATTGTCCTGCAATTGATTGGTTTGGCTTAAAATTTAATTTTTTTTTGCAATAAAAAAACTTTCACAAACAATTTTACTAAAAAACCGTCTGTGATAACTAACTATCACATACGGTTATTGTTCAGAACCGTCTGTAACAGCTTTTTCACAGACGGTTCAAAAATTGTCTGTAATGACCTCATGTCACTATTAACCCATAAAGTCGAACGGTTCAGAAAACCATATGTGATGACGATTTTGAACCGTCTGTGATGACCTTTTTCGGTAGTAGTGTTGGTAAGTTTCACACTATTGTGTTTTGCCCGTCGACAGAAACTGCTAAACGTAGAGAGTGCGTTAAAAGCGAAGCGAAGACAACAAAGATGAGCAGTGTGAACATGTTGAAGGGTCATATGGACGACTTCTAAGAAAAAAACTCTCCCACTGATCCATAGACCATACAATCAGTCAAACAATGTACCACTTCATGCAACATGAACTCATGCAAGGGCAAAGCTGGGCCTTGGGCCGCTGGGGCAATAGCCCGAGGCCTAGGATCAAAATCTCATAAAAAATATCTTGAAAAATCACCAAAATATGAGTTCAATATAAGAGTAGCTGGTCCAGTCCGAGACTTGAGTCTTGGCTGGCTCCGCCCCTAAACTATGTACGTGAACCATCAAATACAAGGACAAATCTACATGCTGAACCAAACGATACCTCGTGAGATGGATGCCACCCTTTATCACTTGTTTTTAATTTACACATAATTGGACACACACAAACCAAAAGGCTTCCAATAGTATATATGAATTTTTTGATGTTGTGAATGGATAGGACTTATTCTAGCAAGTATTGTATTAAGGTAAAAGTGAGGCTCGAACCTAGGTGAGTAGCAAGTTGGTGGACTTAGCGAATATGCAATCTGTTTTTTATTTTTTGTGATTACAAAGAAGACGCACCGTTTTTCTAGACGTTTGTTAAGAGGGCGCACTCGCACGTGTGTGGTGTGTGTCTTCCTAGCTTGTATTCACAGAGAAAAAAAAGCTCTTTTTTCTCAATGTAGCAGTGGAACACAACAGTTGTATGTAGAGGAGGAATACAATTTTCTTGGGTCAATTTATGACTCGCAAGTATCATCAACATGAGAGTGTGTCACAAAAGTAAAGCGTGCGGCTAAGGGCACCTTCAATAGTGGGCACCTCATCCGTCTCTTAGTTGTTATGTCACTCAAAAGTCTAGTTGGGGGAGAGAGGATATGAAGAGAGAGAATGTACCATCTCTTATATAAGAGACAAGCTGGACACGCAAATCATCGCAAATTGTGAGTGTGTAAGGCAAGAAGTTGTGTTGAAAATGAATTATTTTATAGATAACTTGTTGGAGATGTTGTCTCTAAGGTTGTTTGTAAATGAGTGCTTTAGAGACAACCTAAGAGACAAACTGTTGTACATGCCCTAAGGCGCGACTAAGCTCCATGGGATGGGTTACGGACTTGCCTTGCCATCCCTTTCTTCTCATGTGCTAAGAGCATCTACAATGGTTGGTTTCTTAGCTTGTTACTAAGAGGAGAGAGAGCACTCAATCTAATAAAAAGAAACAAGCATTCCAATGGATTGTTTCTTGAGCTTGTATCTAATACTTTAATTGCCATAAGTGTGTATGATTCTTGATGATCAACAATGAAGTGCAACTTTGTGGCCTACATGTTTTGGCTAAATTATCATATTATCTAGGGCAAGTATATTGAACACAAATACACAAACCACAATAGCTATCAGATTCATCCACTAAATCAAGATAAATAATTTTGAAATTATATGCAGCTACTCGTATCATACCACACTCCATTGCATCCACTAACCAAAGAACTAATTGGATCACAGTCAACAAGGGATGAAGATTATCGACAATCGAGTCGCCGATCTTACGAAATAAATAGAGGGAAACGGCAAAGAGTTCTTGGGGGAGAATGTGATTGCTCTTTATTGCACTGAACTGGATCCTTTACAGGGGATGCCCTCGACAAGACAGTGGACTAGCCCTAATTGCACTGAGAATATGGTGTGCTATGCTTCAGCAGTCTTGAGTTGCGGTTGTAGATCGTGTCTAGATCTTGCTTGCTTGTTGCTGTTCTATCCCTCTCCTCCGATTGTCTTCTCTTTTAAATAACTAACGAAGTGTTGGCAGTTATCACTAGAAGAGACGCCCTTTGAAAGTGTAATCTCGATCGGAGAAAGGGTGGCAGTTGTGTAACATCCCAATTTTCTGGGCTTCTTAAAAAATTTCAAAATTTAAAAGTAACTATTTGATTTTATTAATTTGCTAAAGCTTAACCTAAAATTTGAGGATTTTAAAAGCAATTTAATGTGAATTAATTAAACTTCAATTAATTCGAGTTGGTATAATTAAGTTTTCTGGATCTTATTTGGATTTAAAAATAAAAATATTATTTTAAGCCTTTTCTTGGTTTTGTTGGTTTTAAAAGAGGTTTTCCTTTTGACCCTATGTTAAAAATAATTAATTGCAAAAATTAAAAGCAAGAATTAGGTTGAAAATATTTTTAATAAGTTCTAAATAATTCAAGAGATTTCTGTGTATTTTTCTTGAATTTTTGGATGGCTTTAGCTATTTTCTAAAAAGGTTTTTGCTTCTTTGGTATTTTCTAAATTCAAAATCCTTAAAATTTCCCCTTCTACTGTTTGGGCCGAATCTCTTCACCCCATTTTCCCCTCCCCCTCGCGCAACCCATGCTGGCCTATTTTCGAGCTCAGTCGCGCCCCCTCCATCGGACACCGTCCGATCTTGATCAGACGGCCACCAAGCCCCGCGCCCTTCCCCGCTTCCCCCTCCTCTCTCTCTCTGACCGGCGGGCTCGCCCTGTCTGCCTCCGCCATCGCTGTCGTCGTCTACCTCCGGCCCATGCCGCTCGCGTTCGCTTGCACGTCCCTGTGGCCACCGCCGCCTCTTCGTCTCCGCACGTTGCCATCGCCCATCACAGCATTCAATGCGCGGACGACCTCCGCTTTCGCCGCCACACCACTCCGCCCTTGTGCCTGTCGCCTCAAGACTGCTCCGTCCGTGTCGTCCTCGCCGCCGCGGAGCACGCCACCTCCCATCCCTCCCTCCAAGCCTCCCCGCGCCTATTTAAGGCGAGCAACCGGAGCGCCATGACCTCCTCTCTCTTTCCCCTCTCCTCGCCCTCTCTATCTCGCTCTCCGCTGACCTCGGTTGAAGCTTTTCACCGCCTTCAAGCATGCCTTGTGCCGCTCTTCGTCATCGCGCTAGGCCATCCTTCGCCACCACATGCCATGAACCGGTGCACCCGAGATCCACGCGCCTCCCTCTTGATCGGTACCACCGCAAGGCTCGCCACGGTGCAAAGTGCCGACAAGCCGCACAGTCCGCGCCGTCCCGAGCGCCGCCGTCGCCCTCGCTGACCTGGCTCCACCTCGGTGCCACCTCACCTCCAGCTCGCAGCCAGCTCAGCGCCACCTCGCCTCTTCGCTGACGTGGCATGCGCGTGTGTCGCGTGCGTGGCATCGCCATAGTGCCACAGGCCCCAACCGTTAGCGGCTCAGCATTTTTCCGAATTAAAATAAATCCGAAAATTCCGAAAATCCTTTTCTTTTATCATTTCATGTATTTGTATCTTCCAAAGGCCATAACTTCTCCGTTCGAACTCCGATTTGAGCGATTAAAATTTCTAAATTCATCTAAAATCATGATCTACCTATCTACACTAAATTTTTTTTAATTTGGAGTTCATTTGAATTGTATTTGGATTTTTATTTGAATTTGACTTATTTTCTCGTGTAGATTCCGACGACTTCAGAGAATCAGATTTCGACGCTTCTCTGCATTTCGACACCGTTTAAGAACAACAACTAAATAAGCAAGGCAAGTTACATCCTTTGATCATATTTGAATCCCAGTATTTTAAATTATTTAAATTCCGCTTTAAATTATTATTGCATGCTTATTTAAATTCAAGTAATTTAAATCCCTATTTTAAGCTTTATAGTCATTCCCAAGACTGTGGTATAGCCAATTATTGTCAAAATGAGAAGTAAGGAAGACCTTTCCAAAGGTGAAGTATAATCAGGAAATAGAAATAGGAACTGTGAATTATTAAAATATATAATTGTTGGAGTCGGATTATAGATAATATGATTGTTGAAGATTGGATTGTAGAAATACGTTATTATTAGATTGTTGGAATGTGTCTTGCTGGATTATCAGAGTATACTTTGTTGGATTATAAGGGTACATGATCGATGATTGTTAGATTATGGAAGCATGACTTGGATGGATGGTATAGTATAATGGATTATTAACAAACATGGATTATAGAAATAAATGAATTGTTGATGTTGGATTTTAGGAATAAATATTGGTGGATTACGAAATAAGTCTTGGTTGGATTATACAAGTATATATTTGCTTTGGATTATTAGAATATATCATTTTGGATTTATAGATGGTGAATTATTAGAAATAGATTACTAGTGAAAAGTGAATGATTGGAGATTGGATTGTAGAAGTAATTGTCGGAAGCTGAATTATAGGATTATGTAATTATCGGAGATTAGATTCTAAGATTACATGATTATTGTGGTGGGAGTATAGAAGTGAATCTTTATTGGATTATAGAAATAGATTATTGATGAATACCTGATTAATAGATGATGGATTATAGAGATAGATTGTGTTAGAGTTGATTTACTGAATATTGGATTATAGAATTATTATTGAAGACTGATTTGATGGATGTTGAATTATTAGAAAAAGAATATTGTTGGATTATTGGATTATGACTCCACTGTGGATGGTTGACTTACTGATCTCATACTTGACAATTTTCAGATATTGAATCCCTCACACCTTGTCACTCTAGATAAAACTCTGGTTAATACATTAGTATGACTAGAACATATTGTAAAACACTATGCTTAGACAAAGTTTAGATCAAAATGTTTACTTTGGGGAATTAGCCAAAAATTCAATTATGATTTGAACAAATGTTATGGTATGTCTATACCATACAATCTTTGAAATGTTTAATTTGTAAAATAAAATGAAAAATGATTTGGACTTAGGCGAAATGGATGTTTGGATGGGTGCATGTTCAGGCACGGGATCGATTCATTTCTATGGTCGAGACCCAGGGTTCTTTTGGAAAGTCGCCCAAGTCAATTAAGGACCAGTCTTCGAGCCACATCTTTCTAAGTCTCATCGTACTACCACATGTCCTGAGAATGGGTAGGGGACCTGACTAACTAATTTGCAATGTTTCACCGTGGTTGTTCCATCCGGTTGTGTGGGTGGTCTTTTACGACCTACGTACATGCATTCCCACCTGGCGCAAGAGGGGGCTAGAAACTCTGCGGATTTCTATCCAAAGGGGGCAAAAATTTAGCGAGGGGGGACTGCGCATTGTAAAGGCCTTAGCACGTGCTCTAGACCGCTTACCTAAGGTAGTGAGCGGTGGCATAAATAGATGCTGGACAAACTAGAGAAGTCGTGTCATGTGGGTAAAGTTGTACAACCTCTGTAAAGTGTAAAACTATTCGAATAGCTGTGTCCACGGTCATGGACATGCTAGCAAAGCCACTCCAAGTTAGATTTTGATTTTAATTTCAAAAAACTTTATTAAATGGTTTTGAATTTCTATCCAAATGGAAACTGGGCGGGTAGCCTTGTGATAGGAGGGTATCCTTCACCACTCGTTGATGAATGTTATCTAACTATAAAACTTGAGAATTTAGAAAATGAATTTTAGTTATAGAATATTTGCTTTGGAACTTAGTACTAGTATTTGGAAAGAAAACATTGCTTTATGCAAAATAGCCATATAAGCCTTCCTTTGTTATACCCTTGCATGCATTATAATTCTGTTATTGGGTGTAACTTGCGGACTACATTCATTTGTACTCACTCTTGCTTAATAAAATGTTGTTCAGAAGAGAAGGACTCTGCACCTGTTGAAGAACTTGACAACTGGGCCGCTACCCCAGTCGATTGCCTGTGGCAGATTAGTTGGGCTCTACTGCTTCTTGTTTCATCTTCCGCTGTGTTCTGTATTGTGGGCTCATAAGCCTTTCTGGTAATCAACTCTGATATTTATTATTAAATCCTTGCGGTTATGGTTGTGTTGCCATATTTGTTTACTGTGTGAGTTAGCCACTGATCATAGGACTAGTTCAGAAATGCACAGAGGATTTGGGGTGTTAATCCCGGGTCCTTACAAGTTGGTAGAAAGCCAACTGATCAACGATTGATGTCAGTGGAAGAATAACCACATGATGGTTATTGTTAGTGACTTAGGGCTGTAAACGTCATGTAGTTTGGAATAATTATACACATGTTCCATTCATCACACAGAATGTATATACTTGGAACCAAGTCCAAGTTTCAGTTCAAAGCTCTTAAGAGTAGTCATCTGGTCGGGTAGCAGGTATAGGACCTCTTCGACCAGAGTACCCATTAAGTAACCTCTGGAATCCTCACGACTAGAGGTCGATAGCCTTAGGGATTACGACCACGAAGGACATGCGGCTTTAATTAAATATTAAAGTAATATTTAGAGATTTTAATCCTCGTCAAAGATTCAACTACATTGAACAAATCCAAAATTCCCAAATACTTACCCCAGCTGCGGAGATAAATCTGCGTGAGAGGAAGCCCACCAAGCGACGAAGGAGGCGACAGCGCTTTCTCTTGTGCCGGTGACCAGCAGCGAAGGAGGCGGCGGCACTTTTTCCCACGCCACGTTTTTCCCGCACTGCTTTCTTCTTCCTATGCCATCGTCTTTCCCCGAGCAGCGCGACATCCTTCTTCGAGCAGCGATCGGCGGTTGGGAGTGGGAGAGAAACGGTTGTGGGGTGGGGTAGATGACGGGAGGCGGGATTTGGGGGAAGAAAGGCGGGAGCTTTGGGAAGAACGGTGGGAACTTGGGGGAAAATGGAGGAAGACAGCAGGTTGCGGGGAAGCCAAGAAGATGGTGGACTGCACAAGTGATCTAAGTGGATTTTGCTTGAAGACAGTGAGACCCACAAAACGAGTTTTTAGGTAACAAACAAGTCTTCAACGAAGTATTTTGTTGTTTCTTATGTAATGGTATGAACAACTTTGTTGTTTCTTCATCAAGTAACAAACCCACTTTCTCTTCTCACCATCTCTTCTCTATATCACCTAAATGTTGATGTGTTCATCCCTTAGTAACAAGTGATATGGATTATTATAGATGCTCTAAGGGTGTACTCGTGCGTGTGTTTGCTGTTGTATGTGCCCGTATGTGTCTACCTAGCTTTTAATTGGAAAAGCTACATGGTTGAATGGAAAACGAAAATGCGCAACACAGCACTGAGTCGATTGGCGTCACACGTATGTACACACTAGACGGACTCCACATGCCCGCCAAGATACGTAAGTACGTTGTACACAGTCATGCGGCTGCGTGGACGATGACAAGTCTCCGACGGAGATGCCGAGGACCGGGTCTTCGCCGCTTGTACTCGAACGGATGCTACAATGTGATCACGATCAAGAGCGGCTTGCGAAAAAAATAACAATATCGAGCCGTTGATATTAACACATATATTAATAGTCACGTATTTCAAGTCAATGGCCTGCACTGCATCTCTCTCAAAATAAGTTCAATATATGGCCTGCATATATATGCATAGTATACGGGAGTAGATATAGTGGAGAATCATCCATTTGCATTATCGAATTTAATTATAAGTAGAATGTCGCACTACATTATACTACATGATGTAGGTCAAATAAGTTAGACGTACTTAATTCGGGAAGCGGAACTTCATGCCAGGGACCAAAAAGGAATTACCTTGTTTCCTACAAAGCTCTTGTGTTTCAGACAGCCTAATTAAACTGACATTTTAGCTTTGTGAAAGATTATTTGAGCAACAATGTTGTCTTGTATTTTTTTTTTGTATTTCAAACTTGTGCGCCTTTACCTTTACATGCATCAATTATTCTTGAAAAGGCTCGAACTAAAAATAGGATGGGATACTACATATGCATGCTCAATTGGTGGCAGATAAGAGAGGCGTGCCAATATATAGCACGTTAAGCACCGGAGGTAGCGAGTAGTGACTACTGACTAGAGTTAGTCAGGAGAGACATGTTGGGCATGAAGCTTTTTTTTACGGTTCCATCTTAGATATATCGATGCAATCCGCGGTGTCGCTCAACTGCTGAAGCGCTGGCGTGCACTTCGGCGAGGGCCAGCAGCGGGGCAAAAAAACACACAGAAAAGCTACCTTTTCTTTTGGGAATAGATATGGTGAAGATGTCCCTTCTTAACGTTCCACCGTACGTTTTTTACACCCCAATAAAAACGAGTCGAGCTGGCTTTTTTTAGTCTGAAACAGCCCATCAAGTTATTATTGATTTACTCCAGAGCCAAGAACAAGAACGATAACCAACTTTAATTTCAGTTATGCTAGTAAGTGTTTTGTTGAGTAATTTATCCGGTATTACGATACGTTTGGCGTAACATCGTACGCTGTATATATGTAGGGAAACGTTGTGGGGCGTGTGTCCGATATAAGCATTCCGTCTGTACGCTTAGGATACAATTATTTAGCTAGTATTCGCAAACAAAGCGGAACTAAGTCACGTGTACATATAAGGTTAAAACGACTGGCTCGCGTAAAAAAATATTTTTAGCTAAACGTGTATTTGAATAATACGCTTTTAATGCCATAAGAATATACAACACTTACAAAACTTTGATTGGACTTCTCGAGATGTATTCTGACTACATGTTTTTTTACAAATATAATGGCACAAATCTCAAGGCTAATCTACTGATGGGCAGTAAAATTGACTTATAACTACGAAAAAAATGTTGCAGCTATTATCCTAGGATGTTGCAACCGTTGTCCGGGAATGTTGCAACTATTGTTCGGTGATGTTGCAACCATTGTCCGAGAATGTTGCAACCGTTGTCCGGGGGTTGTTGCAACCATTGTCCTAGGTGATGTTGCACCCATTGTCCGGTGATGTTGCAACCGTTGTCAAAGAATATTGCAACCGTTGTCCGGGGATGTTACAACCATTGTCCGGTGATGTTGCAACTATTGTTCGGGGATGCTGCAACCATTGTCATAGGATGTTACAACCGTTGTCGGGGAATGTTGCAAGTGTTGTCCGGGGATATTACAACCATTGTCCTAGGATGTTGCAACCGTTATCCGAAGATGTTGCAACCATTGTTCTAAGATGTTGCAACCTGTAATATATAATTAGATCAAGCCAACTGATAATCAAAGGAGCTCTCCTCTGGTTTCTCCGTCCAGACCCAGAGCCGACCTCGCGTCCCCACCCACTTATGTGTCTTGTAACTTGTAAGCCAGACTTATCGGACTGCTAGGAACAGCCGAACAGAGTACTAGACTTGATTAATCAACCAGTTGGCACGGTTCAAACAATAATTAAAGGGTGTACATGGGGCGTACGGAGAGAATGATTTAATTAGACATATGAGGAGTACTAGGAGCCGTACGTCCGATTTAAGATTAGAAATCGGACGTCCAGCATGATGTCCGATATTTGATTGCGTGATGCATTGTTGCGTGACGCTCTTCACTTTCTTGATCCATTGATTGCGTGATGCATGCAGGTGATACAAGTGGCGCGCATGTATTTATAGAATCTTTGAATATTGGACGGTCCAAGTAAAAAGCTAACTTGTTCTTTCCATTTTTTTTTACCAGGATTGTTGGAATGGTATAGAAATGCTGCTACTTTAATTCCATCTTACGTTCTAATTAAGCAACTCGTAGTTAGCATTGTACTGACAATGTTTGCAACATTCTAGGATAATGGTTGCAGCATCCTAGGACAATGGTTGCAACATCCCCCAGACACAGTTGTAACATCCCCGGACAACAGTTGCAACATCCCCGAACAATGGTTGCAACATCTCCGTACAACGGTTGCAACATCCCCGAACAATGGTTGCAACATCCCCGTACAACGGTTGCAACATCCACGGACAACGGTTGCAACATCCTAGGACAACGGTTGCAACATCCTAGGACAATGGTTGCAACATCCCGAACAATGGTTGCAACACCCCCCGGGCATGGTTGCAACATCCCCGGACAACGGTTACAACATCCTAGGACAATAGTTGCAACATCCCCGGACAACGGTTGTAACATCACAAATCAAAAAACAATGGTTGCAATTACGCACATGTTATCTCCGGACAACGGTTGCAACATCCTAGGACAATGGTTGCAACATCCCCGGACAACGGTTGTAATATCACAAATCAAAAAACAATGGTTGCAATTACTCACATGTTATCTCCGGACAACGGTTGCAACATCCTAGGACAACGGTTGTAACATCCTCGGACAACGGTTGCAACATCCCCGGACAACGTTTGCAACATCACAAATCAAAAAACAAAACATCTGAAGAAAAAAAAACGTGTTGGAAAAAATTGCAACATCGCCGTGAACAATATGCAACATTTTTTTCTACAGATTCAACGTTTTTATCTACAGATGCAACATTGTTTTTAACAGGCCACAATATTTTTTTATATAGATGCAACTTCGCAAAGAATAGTATGCAACATTTTTTTCTAACTGTTGCAACATTTTTTTACAACGGTCGCAACATATCAAAAAAAGTTCAAAAAAGCAACAATCAAATGCAGCTCCAGTTTACATAGGAGACTTCGTCGAGAGAGATGGCGACGGTAGCGGCAGAGGCGGACTCGGACTTTGCCGTGACCAAGCCAAAGCGTGCCGTGATGGGATCTGAGGAGCCGAGCCGAGTCGAGTAGGGCGAGGGAGCCAAACATCATCGTGAAAAACATCATCTCAAAGGATATCAAGAATAAAAAAACAAAGCATTTGAAGAAAAAAACGCATTGAAAAAAATTGTAACATCACCGTGAATAATATGCAACACTTTTTTTTTCAGATGCAACACTCTTTTTCTATAGATACAATATTTTTTCTCTACATATGCAACATCTATTGATTGACCTCGTGGTAGTTTATTTGGCCTGCACTAGCTCTACATTTTTTGCATCTAAGCATATCCCTTGCCTTTTATTTCCACCTTCAGAAAATATACACACGTACTACTCTTACTGTCTTACAACACTGATAACTAGCCTCCAACAAACATGCCATATAAGATGATCAGAATCTCCTGAGTACAACGTGCGTACCATGCTAGAGGATGCAGTTACAGACCCTACGGTGTACGGTGCATAGACATACGAGGGCGACAGCTAAAACTCGAAATGCTAAAGGATCATGCTCAGCGCTATCTTGGCTTCGAGCAAGATGAGATTTTGGCCCATGCAAATCCGGCCCATCACACAGCGCAGGCCCAATATAGCAGTGTCCGGTGCTCCGGACGTCTTGGTCTTATGATTACCCTTGTGAATTGTGATGCGCTGCTCCTTCTCCACACAGGGATCGACTTAATGGGATTATGGGAGAGATCGTTGGGTGCTATCAGAATCTCGCTGTTGTTTGCTGTTCACATCAAGCAAGCTAGTCCTAGCTGCGATAGTCTCCCCAGTTGGTAGGAGTAACCCAATGGCTTATGGTTTAAAACAAAAACTTTTTTTTTGAGACGGCTTTATAACAAAAACTTGGTCATGTGATAGGATTATGAAGTGATTTGTTAGGGCTTGGGACTCCCGTCCATAGCTTTGATGACATGCACGGATGTTGCCGCCGCTGTTCACTGGCAGTACGTGAACGAAATATTTCTTCTTGCATGCTACGGTACGGTATTTTGGGTTAGGGAATTCCATCAAAATGGTATTGAAAGTGAGTACATGTGGTAATGTATACTACTCTACTCTACTTGAGATGTTGCTGTAGTCTCTGCCTCATTAGTAGGAGAATTCGGTGGAAGATAGACATACTACCTGATCGAGGGATTGTCCGCCCTTAAAAATTAATCTCTCCTTTTTACTATATTTGTTCACAATCTACTATATATATATATAGAGTAAGGAAGCACTTAATCTAAGATGAGTCGAGATCCTGGTATAACTAAATAAGGCCTTAAATAGCGTAGCACAACTATTTAATCTTTTTTAAAGTATTTTAATTAGAATAGGGAGTGAAAAAATTACAATAACTAGACCCTATACTCTCTACGGATAAATATTGAGTCTGAGACGGACAGATGCTACGAAAAAATATAGGTAATTTTTAAGGACGGGCAATCGCTCGATCGAGATGGGGACACGTGAGTTCGAGTTGGGCAATGAGCTGTTAGGCTGGGCGGTGGTGGACGATTACCGCAGATAGGCCTTTAAGCCTAGCCTGTGATGGTCGTACAAGTGGGCCGGTCTCTCTTGCCTGTGAAATTGTCCCGGCTCCTCTGAGGCCTCTACGCATGTTATGGGCCGGATTTGTCATTTCGCCTTCTCCTTTTTCATACAACTTGCAAATCTCGTTTTTTAAAATAAAAAAGGGGTCATCGACAAGTAAAAAGGAAATTTTAATTGTTATTTGGTTCCACTAAAATTCGAATGGAAATGTAATTCTCTGTAGAACATTTTGGAGTCAATACTTCAACGGTTGGACCAAAAAGCAAGCGTTAAGATTTCAATTCTACAGGATTAAATTCATACTTTGTTCCAAACCCATGGCATTGAACGGTAAGATTTGATTAATATGATGGCACTTGCTGCTCCACCTTCGAAATAGATTTTTTTAAATAATAATAATAATTTAATAACAAATTTTAAAAAAAATCGGGTTTTTTCTGCAAAACTAGGATACTATCGTGAGTCCAACTAGCGGCAGCACCCCTAACAGACCTCTGTCGCCATTCCAATTGGCGACATGACCCTATCGTCAATTTAACTGACTACAGGGTCCTATTTTTAAAATTTGTGTGTATAGAATCCACCCTAAAAATTTAGTAATTTTCAGAGATTTTTTGGTAATATCTTTAAGTGTCCGCGTAGTTCGGAATCCGAAATTGGAAAAGATAACGAAATATGAGGTAAAGAATGCGAGATCGGTGGCACAATAACACAAACAGCCCCCTTTAGAGCGAAACAAAAAAATTGGGTTTACGGTTGCTATGCACACTATTGTACTGATTGTATTGTTCGTAGAACAGATTCTTTGGGAAAAGATTACGAAATATTTAGTAGTTAAAATATTTGGGAGAAGAGATTTAAGTTTGAAAAACTTCATAATTTAATTGCGAATTACATGGTGTGCTGGGTTTGGTTATGTGCATTAGAAACAACAACATGCACAAATCAACAAACCGAAATACACCTACGATACATGTGCATCTTTTTGGAATCGAAAAAAAAGATTTATTGGAACGAAGTTAATTAGTCCTAGCGGCCTATCGGTCCCTCCCCCTTGTCTCTGGACTGCCTGCGGTGGCGGCTAGTCTCGAAGTCAACCATGTTCTGCGAGACGGATTGGACGATTGAATGATGTTAGGATAGCAGAACATAGCACCAAATCAATAATCAGGATACAAATATAATCTAACTTACCTCTTCGATATGGAGTGCGCCCGGGCAACGGAGAGCGCTAGGACGGCTGCCGGCCTCACTAATAGGAGTCTTCCCCTTGTCCGCAGCGCACTTGGCCCGGTCGTGCTCAACTTCCTGTTCGAGGTCCTCCACCACCACCCAACTTTCCTAGGCTCCTCCGGTACCTTTTCAATAGGGTCGGGTACGTAAGATTTCCAGCGTTCGGAGGTCTCAGCTCACTTTGCGTAGTTGAATATGTACTTTTGCTCGATAAATGCCCTATCGTACATATCCAAGTTGTCGATCCAATCAAAGAAGTTGCATTGCATCTTGGGTTGTCATTATGCTCCTATGAAGTTAGGGATATGTGGAATATAATGTAACATGTGAAAAATATATAATATTCGCTTACGAGGATGTTCCCCCACGCGTAGTACGCCAGGGCAGTGTTCGTCGGGTGTGTAGATTGAATGATCTTCGTCGGTTCTTTGCACACACATTGCGGGCGTGGGAACTCCGGTGGTACTAGCGCATCCTTCATAGAACAATTGGGTAGGATTTAGCTCTCTCGGCAAGCCACTTATGCTTCCACAATATATTCGCGTAGAAGTTCGACGACGAGTCTAATATCTCCTTTCTCTTTGTTGTGTGAACCAAGTTGGAGTAAAGTGTTGGGTATGGTGGTGTAGTGTTTTCCTCTAGCTTTTTTCTCCCTCCTTTTATGAACAGATAGGGTGTAGTGCTGAGAGTAGAAGGAGAAGTGCAAAGACATCGATCTGAAAAGGTGAAGTGGGAGAGTGTGGTCATTTCGGTACAAAAAAGACAGCATCGCAGTGTGCTGCCTTTTTGGTCTGAAAAGTTGGCGTGGCATAGTGTGGTCATTTTGGTACAAAAACGTAGTGTCGCAGTGTGTTGTATTTTCGGTATGAAAAGGTGCCATGGCAGAGTGTGGTCATTTCGATCTAAAAAGGTAGCATCGCAGTGTGCTATCTTTTCGGTCTACAAAGGTGGAAATAAGCGGCCTGACTGTAACACCCTAGCTATTTGGAAGCCAAGATGTCACTTAAATACTCTAACATACAGCCACATTGCGGAAGAATCTGAATGATATAACATCTAAAGGCATAAATAAAACAACCCAACATGGAGAAGGTATCCTTCCTTCACCATTTAAATGTATTTATTACAGTTCATCGTTAAACAAGGTTCACAAGCAATAATAAATCAACCGTATCATGGAGAAGGTATCCTTTCTTCTTCATCTAAACTTATTTATTACAGTTCGTCAATAATAAGTGAAAGATAGAACTAATTTATAATCTTGAACTTGAATAGGATGCTGTGAATGAGTAGTGTGTGTCTACTCCCTCCCAAATGAGTCAACATCAGTGATTACCTAAAAAAAAAAAACAACGCAAGAATGAGTCCAAGACTCAGCAAGTACAGTGAATAAATAGAACATACCACAAACATTAACAAGTTAACATCATTGAACCATATGAAGAAATCACGGAATGAGTATTTGAATGAATGGAATGGAGGGACTACACACATGCATATACCGGTATTGCTAGTGACACACCCGTCGGTGTTCACTTAAGCCCGCATCTTAACAAAAATGCGAGGATCCAAGTCCCGTATGAAGAACATTTCATACAGGTGTCCCAAAACGCCCACATTGAAATAGTGGGGCCCACATTGGAATGGTGGGTCTTACGTGCCCATCCTGGAATTGATGGGTCTTTTTAATCCACTCCCGTGGATGGAACATGAATAATGAATGCATGGAATGAAATATGTATATTGAAAAGACACGCTCTCTAATCATGGAGATAACACACATATGGAAGGAACATGAACTTAAATATTATCATCTCCAATCATGGATTCAACACATATGAAAGACCATGGACAATCCAACTTCTCTTGAATCGTAAGAACTCACAATATAATCATAAAAGCATTCATCAATCACAATCATTAAGATAAGCAATGTACTTACCTCCCGCGATGCGACGCGTTAGCAGGAAAAAGTGGTGCTTCTAAACCCGAAGCTTCACCTCCTAAACAATTAAATAACTGAAATAAGAACGAGATGAACACGACACTACTTAACAACGTTCTACATCGCTTCCCTGGTGAATCAAGATTTATCTAGAAACCCTAAACTGAAACCAACGCATTGGTCAAATAGCGCCAATCGGACAGCAACACGGTAAACAACATATCTCTTGATCTGGAACTCCGAATGAGGTGAATCCAGTTTCTGTGGATTTTTAATTAAAAAATCTATAATACTCTAGTTGAAAAGATGATCCAATTCGGCCAAATTAGTATGCTAACAGACATATGAACTTTTAGCACAGAAACTGTCTAATAGAATAAATAGCAGCACTAAAACGATCATAACTTTTAATCTATAACTCCGAATTGATCGTTCTTTAACAATCTGGAAAGGTTATAAAATTACCTACAATAACCTAGTTGGGTAAAAACCCAGATTCTTCCAATTACATTTTCATATTTTACGAAATAACAAAACAGATTAATCTCGTCAGAAATCTAGACAGCAGATACTAAATCTATCATAACTTTTGACTCGAGCGACGGAATCAGGTGAACTTGGTGGACACAGAAATTTAAGAACATAGTATAGATATCTCTAGGAGATCAACACTTCTGATTCGGCATCTAAGACATCGAAACAGCCAGCGCAACATCTTGGACAGATTTGATCTCTTTGCGACAGACTTTGATCCAATCAAATCTAATCGGTTTGCATCTATTCTTAATTAAACAGTGAGGAGCGACTCTCGTTACCCTTGAAGAACCTTAGGGAGGCGCTGAGCGATCCCCCACGAAGAAGATCCTCGTCCCTCCTTTCGCCAACCAATCTGCAGTCCCTCCTTCTCCTTCCTTTGCGAACACCTAGTGAAAGGAGTGGCTCCAAGGCGAGGCAGCTGTACACCAGCGCCTTGTGGCGGCTACTGTAGCTACAGTGCTGGCCTAGGGTTTTCTCCTTCTTTTATAGGTGGCCGGCCCCCATAGGCCTCCTGGGCCAAGGCCTGAGGCCCAGGTTGCCGAAGAAAAGCGAAAAACTCCTCTTTCTTAATTCTATTCTCCTCTTTTGAATGATTTCTTCTTTAGAATAAATCGGGGTATTACACTGACAGTGTGCGGTCTTTTCGGTTTGAAAAGATGGTGTGACCAAGTGTTGTCTTTTCCTTCTGAAAAGATGTCGTGACAGAGTGTGGTAATTTCAGTATGAAAAAGTAGCATTGTAGTGTGATGTCCTCTCGGTCCGCAAAGGTGGCAATGCGTGCCACGACAGTGTGCGGTCATTTTTGTCTTAGAAGGTAGCATCGCAGTGTGTCGTCTTTTCGGTCCACAAAGGTGGGAGCGTGTGGTGTGACAGCGTGCGATCTTTTTGGTCTGAGAAGGTGCTGTGGGAGAGAGATGCCATTTCTGTCTGAAAAGGTAGCGTCGCAGTGTGTTATCTTTTTAGTATGCAAAAGTGTAATACCGAAGTTCACATGTGAACCCCTTGTCATATTACGTTCATACAAACCTAGTTGCCAAAAGTTAAAGACTTGTCGCAATTCATAAAAAATCATACATGAATCCCTTATGCAGACAACCACCACTACTTAATACATATTGAACACACTACCAAAAGGATACACACACACATAACTTTCTCGAGCCACTTCAAGTGGTCAAGAATCTTGTCAAAGCGCTCGACTGCAGGTGGCGTGTTCACCATTGGACCATATGGAACTACATGCGGACATTCAAATGCTCTTTCGACCACGACACCAATAGAGTCCACCCACTGAAAGTACTCGCAACCGCCGGCCTGAAAGCCACATCAAATAGTGAAAAAGAAGTGACAAACAAAGCCTAAATACAAATACCAGCATTCACGGAAATCGAATTCTCCGAGAAATACGGACACTTGTAGAACACACGCCTCATATTCTCTTCGGTGTTGGAGTACATGACAATTGCCTGGACGCTGCAGTTTAGGCACTTCACACGCCTTGCACTTGCCAGTGCCACCTGTTGGGACCCAAAAATACGATTCAAGAAACCTCCATGTATTCTGAGCTAGTCCCAGATCAGTAGCTAGTTCACACAGAAAACAATGATGAAATAGCATCCATTTATTCGATTTAAATAAAAAGATATTAAAATAACAAATAATAATAACTAGACCTTATGGTCAATGTTTACTTAACTTACTATGCAGGGCTAAAGAAACAAATAAACTCTTACAGCGGAACGAAAAACTTAAAAAGGCCAATCAACATGCCCACAAGCAATCGAGTAGAGAACACATCCTTATCCGCAAAGTCTTCATGGTACTCTTTCTCAAAGAACTCTTAAGCAGTTTGATATTCTTCAACTGAGCAAGAGAAATTGGAGTCGTGAGTACATAAAGTACTTAGCAAGTCGTAGAGAAATAGTATACAAGTAATATTCATGCAGGGCTAGAACAAAGGTTACTTGTATAGTTCTTTTGCAGAAAGCAGTATTGACAATAAATACATTAAATAGATTGAAATGCGTAATTGAAAAGAATAATAAATAAATAAACAATTGCTTTGAAACAACTAGTGAATTCCCTATTCACTTCCTAACACAAACCACCAAGTGAATTACCCATTCACTGAACGAACATTATATTCATCAAGTGAACTTCTCATTCATACTCCGGCACATTTTATGAAGAAACTCTATCTCTCGTGTGAAATCCCCGAGTACGTCCATGACCGCGGACACAGCTGTTTAAACAATTTTAACTCTACAGATGCTGTACAGCTTTTCCCACAAGATATAATCATCTTATAATGTCTGTCTAGCACACTTCCGAAGGTGTACGACTAAGTGATCATCACAAGGCCTTTACAAAGCTCCTTCTTAATCCAGTTCTGTCCGCTAAGGTTTCAGCAATGAATGTCTTACCGACCAAACATTGCCCCCTCTTGCGCCATCATGAGTATACGTACCCCGAAACTTACGCTTCCAAGACAGAACCGAAATTAAGATGTTACTAATTAGTTAGCCAGATCTGTCCCATACCGGACATATGGTTGTAGGGTTAAGGCCTAGTTCAATGGCGCACAAGATTAAATCCTTGACAAGTTACTCAGGCGACTCTACCACAAACCCACAACGTGTTATAATCACACCCTCAATCCACAACCGCTCGCCCGAGCGAAAATCATTTTGTTTAACCAAGACCGATGACATACTCTGTCATGGCACACAAATTTTAGCAACAGTGGCTAACCACCACAGTTACATATCTCATTAAGTGAAATTCAACATTATTTGTACATGTGATTATGAACACATCGTAACTAAGCTTGACTAAGCATCTGTACGATACCCATGTTGGTGATACAAATATGTCCAACTAAAATTATCCATTCTATGGTGACATATGATTCATGGCATTAAAATATTCAATGGGGGCATAACGACAACAGGTGATAGCTAATCCCAAAATAATTGATATAAAGATAGCATGCAATTGATATAAAACAATATACTTTTAAAATCATAGGTTCAATATGATCAAAGGACCACGACTTGCCTTGGAATAGATCTTGTTACTGGTCTTGATCTTGGTGCACTCCTCCTTGCTAAAAATTCCCTGAAATATCAACGTCTACTCACAAACAAAGCAAATAAACAAAATAAATATAAAACAGAGAGGAAAAATACTCCAAAAATTAAATAAAAAATCTCAAGAAAACAGAGCTCAAATTTATATGAATTTAGGAATTTGAATGGACCGAATCGGAGTTTATATGAAGGAGAACAGACTCTCGGAAGATTGAAATCACATGAAATGATGAAAATCAGGATTTGGGATTTGCTGGAATTATTTCTCTTAAGGAAAACAATTAATTGCGTCATGCTGATGTCAGTAGAGGATTTTCAGCTGAAAAGAAAAATAAAGAAAATCGATTTTAAGAATTGGGTCACACTGGCATTGAGATGGTGTATGGTGGACTCAGTTTAGGCTCGGGTGGTTTGGGTGTTCACCACATGGACTGCCGTGTGGACCGCTGATTGGAATGCCGCCTAAGCAAGGAGGTGAGATGGCGGCTGAGTTGGCTGGCCATGTCAGAGAGGAGATAACAAAGGAGAGCAGAGAAGGAAGATAGCTGGCGCAACGGACATCAACATAGCCGGCACAATGGACATCGACATTGAGGGCAATTGACGACGAGGGAGGTCCAACGAGCTAGCAAAACGGGACCCTGGTGGCTTGGTGATGCTGAAGGAGGTGGCGACGTAGCAATGCCAGCGACGAGGCGACAGCGGCGGCGACTTTGGTGGCGGCGAGAGCTTCGGTTAACGATGGCTTTGGCGAATGGAGTGGTGCCCAAAGAAAACAAGGACCACCATGACGGCAACAGCATGAGGACCACACCAGGACAAAGAAATCAGCCGGAGAACGACTAGGGTGGTGGCGCAACGAAGCTGACCAGAGACGAAGAAGATAGGCGAGATGACGACGATTGGCAGCAGAGAGAGATGGGAAAGGGAGGGGATTGGATGAGAAGGAGCTAGAACGCATTGTGACGCGCATAGCGAAACAAGAGAGCTCACCAAATCGTAGATCAGCAAGGGGGCAACGCGGGCGGATTTGGGACAATGAGATCGCTGGTGACTCGGTGGTTCTCCGGGGTTGATGGTGAGAGCACGGTGAAGATTGCGACAAGGCGGTTCCAAGGGCGAGGACGACACGGGCGAAGATGCCTTGACGGTGATGAACTTCGACGAAATTGAGCTACGATGGCCGGCTCTTTCTCCGACGGATTGCGACACAAAGGAACTAAAATAGAGGCCGGGGCTCTAGGGTTTTGGTGGAGGGCAACGAGGCACGGAATATGACACGGGTTAGGTTCCTTATATAGGACCAGAGGAGAGGAGTCCACAAGGGTCACGGCGGAGGCATGGTGTCCTGCTCAGACATGATTGAAGATCACGTGGGGAAGAAGGAGATCGAGGCTGACAGCTGGGGGCCACCCAACAGCGACTATAGGCGGAGGTGAACTGAGAGGAAATGCAAGGCTTGGGCTTGGGCTGGCTGGGCTTCTGCCGGGAGAGAAAAATGATTGGGCCGATTCAATGGAAAACGGAAGAGGGCCGAGAAAAAAGGACAATGGATTGAGCTACAATGAAAAGAAAAAGGAATCGGCCCGAAAAGAAAGGAAAATTGAGCCTGAGAGGATTTCCGGAATTAAAAGGGTTTCCAAATTTAAGAAATTGGATTAATTAAAACTGAGATCAAATAAATAACAAATAAATCCCAAAAATTCCAGAAAAATCTCTAGAACACTAGGAACTCAAATAAAACAACTTTTAATCTAATTGAAGTTTAAATTATTCACATTAAATCTTTTTTATTTCTAAAAATTCAGATTCAGCTTTGACTTTAACAGAAAATTCAAATGATTATTTTTATTTTTAAAGCTTCAGTAAAAAACCAAATTTTGGGATGTTACACCACCGCTCTTTGGCTCATTGAACTAGACGATTGAGACATGACGCCGAGTACAGTTGTAAGACAAGTGTAAGTAAGTTAGAAGAGAGTAGGTTAGAAGAGGAAGGGTTGGAGTTTAGTTGTTTGGGTGGGCTTTTGTAGTGGTGGGGTTTGGGATGCCGGGTAATTTTTTAAAATTTAAAATTTAGGCAACTTGTCATTCGAAATGGCGACAGGGATCCCAAATCCCGCAAGTCCAAGTCATCATTCCAAATGGCGACACAATCTCCCCTATAAAAGACCCCAAAACCCCCAAAATTCGGGCAAAACTCACTTTTATTCAGAAAAAAGAGAAAGAGGGGAGGGAAGGGAGATGAGCATAGAGGAGTAGAGGGGAGGAGAGGGGCTAGCGAAGCGCTGCCCGTTCGATCGACCATCTTTGAGGTATTTTTTTTAACTTAATGGATTACGTAGTTTTAGATCTATGGTTATGTAGTGTAGTATGTTGTAGATAATCCTTTTCGGTGGGTTGTTTAGTCTTAGACATGTTGTTAATCGTGGAAATCTTGTTTATGGTGCAGTACATCGAATATGTCGGACGCAACCAATTTCAAAATTTACTACGGTTAGGGGACTATTCTGGAGGGACCCGAGGGGATTGATTTGTGTTATTTCCAATCGACGACCGTAACCCTAACAAGACCATAGCAGCGTACATTGGGCACTGTGATGCGGTGGTTATTCCACATATTTGACTTGGACCATCATGTGTATGATCTAAAATTGAGTTGCCTTGACAACCGAGCACAACAGGGCACATATTGGAAGTTAATTTGAGTTGCCTTGACAACTGAGCACAACAGGGCACATATTGGAAGTTAATGCAGCTTAGGGAACTAGATCATGGCAGTCTTATGTACGCCCAAGGAGGGCGGAAGAGTGGGATTTGGTCATTCTGGTCCAGACATATGCCAAGATCATTCCTGCACCAGCGGCTAAACAAGCAGGTGATGGTGATGCCGAAGAAGAAGTTGGGGACTCCAACGCGGCAGGAGGTCGAGGAGTTGCTGATGTTGTCGATGAAGACCATGAGGAAGGAGCTCCTTCCGTCAGGCAAACTAGTGGGATTGTTGGCGAAGGTGAGGAGATCGAATGTCTAGTTGAAAGGATAGATCTCGAAGACCAAGACTACCAGACATTGTCACAAGATAAAGGATCTGATGAGGAGGATGCTGTGGAACAACAGATGGTTCCATCCGAGTGGAACACATACCAGTTCAACAACCTCGCCGTTAATGAAGGCTCCCGTGTATCGTGGGAGTATGACCAGAACGAGGCCAGGTAAGAAGCCATGTACAAATGCAAGGAGGACGTGCAGGAAGCTGTCGAATTCTGGATCTTATCGGTGCGGCGTACATTGGCAGTAGTGAAGTCCAACCCAAGATACTACGACGTGAAGTGCGATATAGAGGGATGCCCTTGTTTGTGCATGCATTCCAGTCTAAGTGGGACACCTACTGAAAATGCTCTATAGTAGTCTCTCACACATATGTCGTCGCAGAATCAACACTCCCACAAGAACCTGTCATTAGGTTTCGTCGCAAACATCATATACGGTGAGATCGTGGATATCTAGATTTTGAGCCACGATCCATCATTCGGGCAATAGAGGCAAGGTTTCAGTACACAATCAGCTATGCTAAGGTGTGGAGGGCAAAGTAGAAGGCATTATGATCAAGGTTTGGTACATTCGAGGACTCCTACCACAACCTCCCTAGCCAACTCCGAGTTATACAAGACAGAAATCCTGGTACTCATGTCGACATTCAAAATGGCACACATCCGCGGTGAGAACAGAAGAGGGTATTAAAGCGAGCATTCTTCGCCTTTGGTCTATGCATCAATGCATTCCAGTATTGCCATCCAATCTTGTGCATGGATAACATATTTCTGACTAGGAAGTATAAGGGGCAGATACTTACTGCAATAGCGATGGGTAGGAACAACTAGGTTCTTCTTGTAGCCTTTGCATTCATTGAAAAGGAGAACACAGATAGTCGGTTGTGGTTTCTGAGGAACGTGAAGATGTTTGTTGTACAGGGTCGTCCAAATGTATGCGTCATACACGATCGACATGCGGGATTGCTGAGTGCAATAACCCAGCTACAACAAGGGGAGAACAAGGCACTTCCGTGGGTGGATCTATAGAGCAGGTAGTGAATGAGGTACTTAGGTGCAAACTTCTACAAGTAGTTCCGCAATAAAGATTTGATGAACCTATTCAAGCGGCTGTACAACTAGAACTAAAAGAGAAAGTTCGATGCACTCTAGAAGATTCTGGATGAGCGGACCAGAACACACAGAAGGGAGACAGCAAAAAAAAAGCCATCTGCATGTGATGACCAGGACCCCAAGGCATTGCCACAATTACCCACAAATGGTCATGATGTGACGAGGAAGACGAGGGCGCATGTGAAATGTTTCTCGGACTGGATTGAGCACAATCCTAAGGAGAAGTGGTCACTGCTATATGACAAGGACGGTGCTCGATATGGTGTCATGACAACCAATCTAATCGAGATGTACAGTTGGATCATACGCGGCGTCAGGTGCCTCCCTTTGGTTACTATCATGGAGCTAATTCTCTGCGCTACCATAAAGTATTTCGTTAACTGAAGCAACAACACATCACTTTTTATGGCAAACGACAAAGTTCTGTACCCCGCCATGATCACCAAGTACATTCAAGATGGGCGCAAGGGAGCTTCGCTTTGAGATCCTATCCTGTGCATAGAGAAAGGACGTCGCGGGTTGAACCGCGAGAGGATCATCCACGAGTGCACGCTATGCCGCGCTAGTTGCGTATGCACCTGCAAGAAGCCTCTTCTTCTGCATAGGCCATGCTCACATGTCATGGTTGCATGTTCGACGGTGGCGCAGCATCCCGATCAGTACCTTTTCTAGATATTTCAAAAAGGAAGAGGTGACGCATACCTGGAATGCAGACCTGTATGGCTATGGCGTGGTTGGCCATTTCATTATCCATCCTACCTGAGAGCAACTAGAATGGTTTGCTGTGTCGAAATATGTTGTGTTGAATGTTTTGTAATGTCATTTTGATTTGTCAAAAACTTTGTGATGACGTCATGCTAGAATGTGTTGTAACATCATTGTGATTTGTCGAAAAACTATGTGATGACATTGTGCTGGAATGTTTTGTAACAACATTGTGATTTGTTGAAAAACTATGTGATGATGTTTTGCTTAAAAATATGTTGTGCTAATAATGTTTGTTGTTGCTGTCTCGTTCTGTTTTTTATTATGCCGTGCGTCCAACTGTAATGTGTAACTTATCTTGTTTATGAAACCACCACCATTGTCTTCGTCGGCGGCACCATTGGTGGTGGTAGTTTAGTTGGTTGGTGTTGTGTAGTGGTTCGGACGCTGGAGTGGAGCGGTCAGAAATAAGTAGTCCAAAAATAACGATAGAAATTTAAATAAAACAGCACTAAATGTTTAGAGTGAATTATGCACACAAAAATAATAATAATTTTCAGAACACTAGCGACAATAGCCTAGTTTTGCCAAAAAAAATGACTATTTAATTTTGTAATTTGTTATTAAATTGATATTATTTAAAAAATTCCTTCACAATAGACGAGAGCATTTTAGAATTTTTTTTCATTATTTAATCCTTTTTAAATTTTATTTTACAGTTAACCCCTCGCGAACGTTATTTCCAATTCTGACCCCTTTGGTCACGCCACCTCCCGTGGCGTGGAAAAACCGTATTGTCACGCCACATATAACGGCGTGGCCAAAGCTTCCACGCAAGCCCTTGGCCGCACATCGTGCCAGCGTGGAGTTTGCGTGGTATCTGTCACGCCATATCCCATGGCGTGATAAGCATGTCTTGTCACGTCACATATAGGATAACTGACTAGAGGGGGGTGAATAGGATAACCGACTAGACGGGGGTGAATATGCGATTTTTTAAAATCTTTTGGCTAAATACTAAATTTACCAAAATTTAAGCTTATGAAAGACAATTTCACAATTTAAAACCTAAAATGTCTAAGGCTATCTAATTGCACTACACAAGCAAGATAAGCTTAAAGATCTAAATAAGCTAGACAACTAATACATAATCATAAATGCACAAAGTAATGAGCAAGAGAATGAACCACACTAAGGAGACAAGCGATGTTTTTCCCGTGGTTTCGGAGACTTGTCGATCTCCACTAATCCACGTTGAGGAAGCTTGATCCACTCAAGCCGGCTCCACACAAGCACTTCCCTCAATCACTAATGGTAGCTCTTCTCCACTCCGGATAGGCGAGCTCCAACCTTCACAAACGTCCGGGTCTTCTCACAATCTCCTTTGAGAAGATCACCGGCACAACTCCAAGCCGTCTAGGAGACGACAATCTCCAAGAGTAATAGAACAAGAATTTTTCACTTGAAGATGCTCAAATGCCACAATGAACAAACCCTAATCAATGCTCTCCTCAACAACCTTTGCAAAAGGAATTAAATGCTCTCAAAGAGTGAAAGACAATGCAAAGGGCTCAAGAATGCTCAATGAGGTTCATCAAAGCCTTCTAACTGCAGTGGGTGAGGTATTTATAGCCTCCACCCGCTGTACTAGCTGTTGGGGCACGAAATCCCTAATTTACCAGAAAGTGCGGTCAGTTCGCAGGCATATGGGCGGTTAGTCCAGCCTGTAGTAACGGTCGACTTTCCTCTCTGAAACGCATTAATTGCACTGAGGAACTAACTTGAATTCTGATTAGGTCCGTCGGATCAGCGGTATAAAGTCCGTCAGGCCAACCTGCCAAAAACCAAGCAATGAAAAACATACTCTTGTAAAATCTTGACCAGGCCCTTGATCCGGGACCCGGTCGGTCCGGACTTGACTGCATGCACGATCCGGCCAACGAAAATAAGTAGCGATTTCAAAAACACACATCTCTGGAAAATGTTGACCGGGTCCTTGACCTGGGACCTCGGTCAGTCCGGCCCAAAAAATTTCCAGCAAAACAAAGAAATTCACCTCTCTGGAAAAACTTGACCGGCCTTTTGGTCCGGGAGCCCGGTCAGTCTGGCTAACCAACGCCGGTTAGTCCGACCTTCAAAAATTTCAGCAAATAAACTCAAGGCCAAACTAATTTATTTAAATCCAAGATTTGAACCAAGTAAGATTTGAGCATTTGTGGCATCATTCACTTTCAAGCTACTAGATTTTTGAACCCTCTTCATAGTACGGCTGTCTATCCTAACAATCCGGTCTTTTAACCTTCATTCTCCTAGACCGGTAAAAGAAAAACCTAGACTATTTTTACCTTGTCTTTGAGCCAAATGATCTTCATGTAATCCTTTTCCATGCAACTCCAGGTCATCAAAAGCACCAATGGGACTTAACCTTGTAAATACTCAATAAACACATTAATCCTATATTCACATATTATCATTAATTACCAAAACCAATTTTTAGGGGCCTAGATGTTTTCAGTGCCCAACTGTAATGTGTAACTTATCTTGTTTATGAAACCACCACCATTGTCTTCGTCGGCGGCACCATTGGTGGTGGTAGTTTAGTTGGTTGGTGTTGTGTGGTGGTTCGGACGCTGGAGTGGAGCGGTCAAAAATAAGCAATCCAAAAATAACGGTAGAAATTTAAATAAAACAGTACTAAATGTTTAGAGTGAATTATGCACACAAAAAAAAATAATAATTTTCAGAACACTAGCGACAGTAGCCTAGTTTTGCCAAAAAAAAATGACTATTTAATTTTGTAATTTGTTATTAAATTGATATTATTTAAAAAATTCCTTCACAATAGACGAGAGCATTTCAGAATTTTTTTTCATTATTTAATCCTTTTTTAAAATTTATTTTACAGTTAATCCCTCACGAATGTTATTTCCAATTTTGACCCTTTTGGTCACGCCACCTCCCGTGGCGTGGAAAAACCGTATTGTCACGCCACATATAGCGGCGTGGCCAAAGCTTCCACGCAAGCCCTCGGCCGCGCGTCGTGCCAGCGTGGAGCTTGCGTGGTATCTGTCACACCATATCCCATGGCGTGATAAGCCTATCTTGTCACATCACATATAAAGGCGTGACAGGGCCCGATCGGAGGAGACGTTCGGCGGTCCGAACAGACCCTCCGATCGGGTCCAAACAGACCCAGGCTCTATAAAATACCAAAAAAATCCTAAAATTCTGAAATAATTCAGAGAGGTTCCTGGGATGTGCTAATACTCAAATAAAATTTGAAACCTAACTATTCAAGTGTTATTTGCTTAAACTAAATTGAAATCTAGCTTAGGTTGTTGAATAGAGTTCCAAAAATTTGGAAAAAATTATATTTAATCATGATAAATACTATAGTATTTGAATAAATTATTTTTACAGAGGTCTTTATAAGGACTTAACTCTGTTTTCTTTGGAGGAGTTGATTTAGGTCATACTTTAAACTCTGATTAAGATTTTTCAAGTGCAATAAATGCAATGCATGTGGAGTTGGAGCAGACGACGTGGTGCTAAACCATGTGGTTCAATCATTTTTGTGGAACGAAAATGTTCAGCATATCAAGCGAATATTCCCTCTCGTGGAACGTGTCGGTCCTGAACGCATCGGTTCGATTCATGCAACCAAACATGTGATCATGCAATATCCCGAACCATATGGTACCAGAACCATTTCATTCACTCAACCAAACACACCCTAAGTTTTGAATCGAGCTCAAGGTTGAATTTAGTTCGGACTTGATTTTTGGTTTTGGAACCTTAGGATTTGGTGGTAAAATGGTAACAAAGGGATTTCCTTTTGAAAGATACAAAACAATTGAAGTTACGATGATACATAACACCATGTACATGTAACCATTAACAATCCATAACTTAAAAATAGAGAATCTATGTGTGAACCAAATATAACACCATCCTTTTAACTGAGAGTAAATACATATATTGACCGACAATCTTTTTGTGGATTGATAACCTTTGACACTTCAGCGTATATATCCGTCATAAACATCTGCACAATATTTCCAGGCCGTGTCCCAGAAGTGATACATATTGCATCCTGAAAAAAATGACTAATATGTGGATTGTGTGGTACAACATGAGGCACAAGTATGGACATATGCTAGACAGTACCGCTGATGAAAGATGCGTAGACATCCTACTGGAATGATAGGTGGTGCTCTTCATCACTTTGTGGTCGTAGACCATTTCGTGCCCACTTCCAGAACTCGTTTTTTTTCATGTTGTTGGATGCCTTGCTACGCGAAGAATTGAATGCAAAAAGACGAAAAAATTTGAAGTTGCAAATTAAAATAGACTTTATAATAAAGCTGGAAATAACACGGTGAGGGTTTGGTTACGTGCATAAGAAACAACATCATGCACGATGCAACAGACCGGAGTACTCCTACGATACATATGCGCCTTTTTGGAATGGAAATAAATTCGACCTTCGGGGGACTAGTACGGAATGGCCCGACCTACTGCATGGACCGGGGCCATTTTTCCTTCCTTGCGAGCTTGGCATTGAACTCATCGCCGGCCTCTTTGGCCTTGGCCGCTATTCCCCTCTTTTTCTTGTGCTTCCTCTAGCGAGCCTCGCGCTCCCTACACCTGCACACCTCGAGATGAGCTTTCTCCTCCTGACGGATACGTTCGTTGTGCTCGTCGTTGCGGCGCTTCTCCTCCTGGATCTCGTGGGCCCTTTTGATATCCCACTCCCCGTAGTCGAGAGTCCATTGGTCATGTGGGTGGATCTCCTAGTCGATCCACTTGCAGTAGCCACATAGCGGATCCAGTGACTACGGATAGACAGGAGAGGTTGTTAGTGCGTACTTTGAAAGAGAAATAGTAGAGAAACACACTGTAACTAGTACTTACCGGCTGTCGATAGCTGCTCGTGTCCTAACGGCGGTCGAGATAGTCACAGGAGTAGTTCGCACAACCCAAGTAACGCATGCCCAGACTGAGCCGCTGCTTGGATTTGAAGAACTTGCCTGTGTCCCTGCACCAACAGAGGGGCGACGTCTCCTCCTTTGGCGGGTGTTGTGGCGAACGCTCGGTTGAAACATTCTGGTAGGGGTTGCTATTGTGGGGGCGTCATTGCGGAGACCTGCCATCCTGGCAAGCTCCTCTTGCTGGTCCCGGGCCGCAGCAGCCCTTGCTTGCTCATCTCACGCCCCAGCAGCCCTTACTTGTTTGCAATCTGAAAAGCTGGCGAGGCAGAGTGTTGTCATGTCGATCTAATCTGAGAAGGCGTTGGGTCACGTCTTGCTTTGCAGAAAGAAGTCATATCCTACTTTGCAGAGTGCTGTCTTTTCGGTCTGAAAAGCTTGCGAGACAGAGTTTTGTCATGTCTTTCTTTGCAGAGTCATGTCTTTTCGGTCTGAAAAGCTGAGGAGGTATTATGTTGCCATGTTGATTTGAAAAGCTGGTGAGGAGGTCAAGGTTGTCAAGTCGATCTGAAAAGCCTAAAGCCTAAACCTAAAACTGAACCTAAACCTAAACCCTAAAACCCTAAAACCCTAAACCCTAACATAAACCCTAACGTAAACCTGAACCTAAACCTAAACCCTAAACCTGGACCTAGACCTAAACCTAGACCTAAAACTGCTTTGTCGCGCCAGGATGCACGGTGTGGCAAAAACATACTGCCACGCTAAATTGCTTGACGTTCCGGAGACATTGCGAAAAAAGGCAACTGCTCTGGTGCTAAGTCCTGTCACGCCATTTATCCTGGCATGACAGGACTGCCTTGTCACGTCACTATGCAAGGCGTGGCACAACCATGCTGCTACGCCAGATTGCTTGCCGTTCTAGAGGCTTTGCAAAAAAAAAGGGCAACCGCTCTGGTGCTAAGTCCTGTCACGTCATTTATCCTAGCGTGACAGTACTGCATTATCACACCAATATGCTAAGCATGGCAAACCCATGCTGCCATGCCAGATTGCTTGCCATTCCAAAGGTGTTGCGAAAAAAGGCAACCGCTCTGGTGCTAAGTCCTGTCACACCATTTATCCTGCCGTGACAGTGCTGCCTTGTCATGCCAATATGCTAGGCATGGCAAAACCATGCTGCCACGCCAGAATGCTTGCCATTTCATTCAAACAACAATTCATACAATAAGAATCATCCATCAGTCATCTCATTTCATTCAACATTCAAAATCCATCAACTTAGAAATTTCATTTCATGCAATCATTTTATTCGAACATAACCATAGAAAGTTTCATTCCAGCAGTCATCTGATTTCATTCAATATGAACTGTACAGACATGCATACACCCATAGCGCGACAATAGCCATATACTCAGTGCAATCATCCAAATTGACTTCATTTCATCCAACATTCAAAATCCATCAACTAAGACATACCATTTCATTCAAACAGAGTCATTGAAAGTTTCGTACAATATGAAATTTACGGACATGCATACACACATTCATTGCGTCACTTGCGCTTTCGACGCGCACCCGACCCCGGTGTGAACCTCACTGCTGGGTGTTAGCCTCGCGTGCCCTCGATGCCGTTTACCGAACTAATGTCCACGCGATCACGCCGTTTACAGCGTGGTGGCGTGGTCTGAGTCGGCTGCGTAGGGGACGGTGCACCAACCAGGTCCATGAGGACCATCTCGTCGAGAAATCTAGCATCAACGTCCTCCTTGTTTGCGCCACCCTCCTTCTCGTCCTCGCCGGCCTCGTCGACGTCCTTCGGGTCCTCGTCATGTGCGGCCGAAGCAGATGTCGTCGCTCCTGATGTTGTAGAACGCGAGGAGCCACTCCGAGCCGGGGCAGGTTGCACGACTTCTCCCGCCGCCGCCACACAATTCATCTTTGCGGCCATTCGCTGGCATTGGTGGCGAACCAACTACAAGGTTAACCAACAAAAAGGTAGTGAAGGTTAATACAACAAAATAAATAATAAGGGAGAATATGTTAATTTAACGTAGTATATGTTACCTCAGCAAAGTCCCTGAAGCGTTGGAAGCTCCCCTCCGAACCCTCTTGTAGCATGAGAACCCCCCCCCCCCCCCGCCCCAGCCTTGTTGCTTATGTGGACGAGCTGCCTTCCCTTGGAACGGGTCAACACAGTAAATTAGTTTGTGCATAGTGACATTGCTAATTAGTTTGCGCATAGTGACATTGCTATATAACAAAGAACACATGCAAATAAATTACATTGTTACAAACAACAAAGCTGGTCTGACCAAAAAGAAATATTTACTTCCAGAAAAGTAAAAAAATAGACAATAAGTTACATATACAAGCAGTTTGTCTTTATAATAAATCCATATAATTATATAGCAAAAAAGATTTCTTTTTCCTCTAAACAACCAAGGGGAATGCATCTTGGCTCATTGTTCTGCGAATCTGGGGGGGGCGTGAATGAAGAGAGCCAAGTGAGGAGGCCAGTGAGGGGCGGGGCCGCCACTCGTCCTGTGTGAAGGAGAGGCCAGTGAGGGAGGAGGACGACGCAGGGGAGGACACCGGCGCGGGGTCGAGCTCCGGTGTAGGGGACCGGTGGGAGGTGAGGACGGCGTGACGAGGCCGGATTTGGGGAGGAGAGAAGTCGGAGAAGAAACGAGCTGGGGAAAAAAATGAAGAACTAGAGCGGCGGCTGCACTTAAGTCACCCACTGTCACGCCAAGTTTCGGGGCGTGACAAGGCAGACTTGTCATGTCATGAGATATGGCGTGACAGATGCCACGCAAACCCTCCACACTGGCACGGCGCGCGGCAGAGAGCTTGCGTGGCAGTTTTGGCCACGTCGCTATATTTGGCGCGACAATACGGTTTTGCTACGTCACAGAAGATGGCGTAACAAAAGGGGTTAGAATTGAAAATAAAGTTCGCGAGAGGTTAACTTTAAAATATAATTAAAAAAGATTAAATAAAAAAAATCAGCATTTTATTAGTTCAGCCCAGGTTGGGGGCCAGTCCAAATCTCTGTCTAAGGCCAGCTTTGATACACAAGGTTACTGCTAACCAGGCCGAATTCTTAATTCAGCCGCCTGGGGCCAGCCCTATCATATTTTTTACTCCCGTGGCTCATAAAACCATTTCTGCCATTCCCGTGATCTCGTTTACAACCTGCAGAGAATTCATCCGCGACGTGTTAAACAGCTCGGGGAGACCGTGACCTTTGCTGCACCGCACAACTGCAGTAAGGAATGCATCATGTTGGGAAGTAGTACTAGTATTTCCTGAAGCACTGTCTTCTCTCCTGAGCATAACAGCTTACGGCCATGAATCATGATGAGTACAGTGCCTGCCACGGCCGGCTACCGACAAGACTGCACACGTGGGTCGCCTCACCGCTGCTAAATTAACTAGACCAGCGTGCGGTTAGCTCCAAGCAGTAAAAAACACGGCGTTTTCCCCCAATCTGACGCGCCCTTGGCAGGGCAGAGGCAGGTGCCCTTCTCGACACGGAGGAACGCATCGATGTTGCAGGATGTGGATGTTTCCTGCTCTTACGTCTGAAGAAACGCGACCAGATTACAAATTCTATATCTCCTCTGGTTCTTTGTTTTTTTTAGATATTGTCAGAGCGAGCGCTCGGAGTCAGGGGGCTGGGGCATGGTATTGGGTGCATGTGCTTAGGGGGTGTCAACGTGGAATACAAATCGAATAGTGATTTTTTATTTGTATTTGTACTTTCTAAATAAATATAAATATGAATTCAAATATTATTGGATATGAATACGAATCGAATGTTGTAACGAATACGAATCAAATACCTACTCAATTCGGTTAGATTCAGATATCCTTATAACTTACGTAATGACAAGATATTTATGATACTTTATTCCCGTAAATAGCACATCTACTCATTTTAGTTTATCTATTTCACCTAAAAACATGAATTCATATTAAACTAAAAATACACATCCAACTAATTAGTCATACTGTAATAAAATATGTATATTGTTTTATCGAATTCAAATATGAATACGAATAGTACGGATAAAATAAGATTTCAGATGGCAAAAGTCCATACCATATTTGTATCCATATTTTTTATATGAATATGAATATGAATAGATGAGAAATTGTTAATCGGATGAAAAAAAATATAAACCATATTTGCTATCAACCGAATTCGGATGTCAGATAAAACAGTTTGATTGACACTCCTACGTGTGCCAGAGCGTGCTGCGCCCTTTCTGCTCATTGCATTCGCTTAAAATATGTGCATCCTGGTACAACTTTGTGACTTTATCATGAGGAGAAACTTCCAGGCAAAATAACTACAAACTTACAAAGTACTTCGTTCTAAATTGTCTAACGTTTTAGCTGTTGGAAAGTGTTCTTTTTTAACTTACGTTTTAGGATTCCAAGGCTATAGTTGCACATTCTTCTGTTTAATGTTCACTTTAATGTGGCCGCGCACTCTCTCCTCGATCTCCGCCTGCTTCCTCTTCACATCTGACCCCGCCCTGCCTCATCTCCTCTCTGACACCACGGCTGCCGCCCCACCGGTCACGGTGCTCCCTCCCCCTCCTCCAGACCCGACAAGTGGCGCCGCGAGGAGGAGCCCAACCCACCGCAGTCTCCTTAGCCCCCATCCGCGGAGGAAACGGCAGCTGCGCCAGCCAAAGAGCAAAAATAGGAGTAGCGGCAAAAGCAGCGTGACCAGGAAGGGCTGCACCTGCTGCTGCAGTGCGCGGAGTCGGTGAGCGCGGACAACTTCGACATGGCGCGCCGAGCGCTGCTGGAGATCGCTAAGCTCACCACGCCGTTCGGCACCTCGATGCAGGGCAGACACGAGAGGTAGGAGAAGCAGGTGCATGAACGCGGTGGAGCATGTAGGAAAATGAGGAATTTTTCCATGGTAGGTGGCTCCGTCCGTGTGGTGTTATGACAGGGAAGCAACCGATAAATTTTTAATGGGATGCAAACACTATAACGACTTGTTTGGAAGCGAGAGGCAAGAAAAAAATTCCAAGTAAGGGGTAGCAAAACCAGGGATAAATAGTGTTTGCATCCCATTAAAAATTTCTGGGTTGACCCCTGTTCATCCCACAGGCACTTTACATTTGCCATCGGGGCAACATAAAGTCCCAAGCAAAAAAATCAACACACCGGCTAAAGCTTCCCCCTTATTACCTAAAACTGGAGATGCAGTTGTAAATGCAACCAATACAAAAATTGCATTACAGCTATGTGCAGACTATCAGATCAGCTCAGCACATGATAGTCTATTCTTACAATTTCCCATCCCTAATTATCAGCTAAGAAATATTTTTGTGAATGAACAAGAATGAGAATTAGGCAATTAGCAGCATACAAATGTTCTACCATGACAAGACGAACAGATCATACCATAAACATCAGATCAGGTTGCAATAATGGTACCAGATCTCAATACTAAATCATGCTAAAACTCAAAAAACAAAACCAAATAGAGGAGGAGGGGTACGATTCGAACCTGGTAGGAAGGAGATCTCAAACTCTAGCCATGCCTCGTGTGTTCTTTCCACAAGTCACAACCCACCTCCAGCTGATGGAGCTATATGCCTTCCCTTCAGTCGTCGTCTCCCACTGAGATCTACGAGAAAAAGAAGATGAGGTGCGGAACCCTAGTGGGAGGAGGAGAGCAAGCATAGGACTTCACCGGCGAGTTCCTGTCTCCGGAGTGGGAGGAGGAAGAACACGGTGGAGGCGATAGTCGAGAGGGAGGTGGGGTCCGGGCTCAGGTGCGAGACCAGACGGTGATGAGGAGAAATTCCCGACTAAGCCGGTTCAAAGGATTCTTCCGGATGGTTGAGGTCGATTTAATACAGTGGGGCTAGTCGATTCTAGCAAAAATCAAGATGGACCGACTCAAAGTAAGGATCCGGTTCAATCTAATAAAATAACAATAACCTATCTGATGATTCTGGCTTCATTAACTCGTCGGCTCGGAATGATTCTCATTGGTGCAATCGCCACTTGCATCCAGCTTCTCATTTCCTTTTTTTAATAGAATGTGGGTCTAACCTTGAGGGAGAAGCCGGTTTACTACACTGAAGTAAAATACATTTGTTTTTGAACCTGCTTATATGGTATAGTTTTGAACCTACTTTGATTCAATACATTGCAGATACTCTTAGTGGCTATAGTGCAAATTTCCATATGTGACATCCGGTCACTCAAAACGGCCAAACATTTGAAGTTGTTTACTGCAACGATAATTTGGGAGCAAGCTAGTACTCCAGTTTACATGCAATGCACCGCCCTCCTTATATGACTTTTCTACGCCGAATTAATTTCCCTGCATTGAATTTCTCTAGCAAAGTTCTCCAATTATGGATGTTCATTTCTTCACTTCCCCGGCTTCTCATGTCTCCCGTGTACGTACCCGTTTTAATGCCTTGAGATTTCATGTACTATGTATCTTCGGAGTAACTCCGAGTGATTACTATGTTGTCATTACATTTCGCCACCAGTAGCTAGTTACACCTAGCAAACTAACTGTTCGTACAGTGGGTGCAATTATCTACTATTAAAACTGAAGTATATAAATAGATGTCTAGTTCACAGGATTTTTTTATAATACTCCATCCGGTCACAAAAGCAAATCGTTTTAGATATTGATACGATCTTTAAAATACAACTTTGACCATTCATTTCTGTTGTAGTATGTTTATAAAACCTACTAAAATTATAATATTATAAGAATACTCTTGAGAAAAATATATACATATCACTTTTAAATATTTATTCTAAATATTAAAAAGATATTGATAACTAAAATTTATAAAATTTAAACACACGTCCACTCAAAATGACTCCTTTTGTGACGGGAGGAAGTTGTTGATTATACACAAGGCAAGGCAGCGCATACCACCATGTAGGGGTGAAACAGAGCGGATAATTCTCGCCCGATCCGATGTCATATCCCGAAAAAAATCCGTTCGGGATACCATTTTGTAGTTACGTTCCGCGTCCGATATTACTCGTACCCCTATTCGGAAAATCTCATGGAATATGTGTTAGAATATGAGAAGAGCAATATCCGACCCGTATCCGTATTTTATAGGATATCCAAAATATATCCGATAAATCAACAAAATGGATATCCGAGAAACATAAATATCCTCTACGGTTTTCTAGTCATTGATTAATATATAATATGAATTTACATTTGATTATGCTTAGATTGTTAAGTAGGATAAATAATTCTCTAATAGGTAGTATAATTTGACACTTTCGTTGATGAAGTTATATCTTTTCTTTATGTGTACACTATCCGTCAAGTTATCCGTGATCGATTTGAATCCGATCCGCTCCTGCCCTATGCCCGTATCCCAAAAAATACATATTTATATCTGTACCTGACTCTAGGGCAAAAATATTGGTTAAGATACGAGATATCCTGCCGTATCTACCACGGTGCACTTGGAAAACGTACAAGGCTTCTCGTTGGAAAAATATATATAATTCCTAGGGCTCTGCATGCATAAACACCCACCAAGGAGAACAATAAACAAACCATTGAAAGCAAACCAGGGAAAGAGAAGACAAAGGAATCAACGCAACGCAACGCAACGTCTCCTGGGGCTGGCCAAAAAAAAAGCCACCGTCTCTTACACTCTTGACTCTCCCCCAAATTAACAAAGATCGTCGTGGTAAGCAGTCGCACGCGGTGAGGCGCCGCTCTCAACTTCCTTCCCAAACCCCCAACTCTCCCGCAAATTCTCCCCAAAATTCGCACGAAGCACTCGAACCATGGCCGCCGCGGGGCTCGGCCGCTCCACCATCCGGAGAACCGTCGCATTTCTGCCTTCCGGAACCGGCCGTCTCCACCAAGCCTTGGTAATTGTCCGCTTTCCTGCTGCTATTGCTTGAACATTACTGGTTACCAGAGGAAAGTTTCTGTTCTGGTTGGTTGTTAGTGATGTGAACCTGGGGGCACTGTTTTGGTGGTTAGGTTAGGCGATTGTTTCACGCAGATCTGTTAATTACTAGGAATTCCCCGGGAAGGAGGAATTCCTTGGCGATTGTGACATGAGCAGCTGTGGGGTAGTGCTAGATTAGTAGAGTTGGACTAATGGGTGGTTCTCCAGTAGTATCTGTGTATCGGACATGCTAACCACTGTCCTAATTATGTGCGTAATTACCAGTAAGGGTCCACAGAAAATGCTTGCATTCTCCTCCACCGGCTGCAGCAAGGTCGTCAACAGCCTTGCCCTGCACTCAAATTAACAGGGATAGGACAGATGCGTGCATCTCGCCTCGTTGGCTTCTTGGGCTGTTTCCTTTTTGGTTTTATATGCCTTGCTTCTTGCTTGTGTCTTATAATGTTGCAATCCTGGCAGATGGTGTAGGAGAAGGGGGTAGGAGGGGGAAGTGAGTGGGAGAGAAAATGGGGGCGATTGGAGGTGATGAATTGGTGCAGTGGGATGGACCTGAGGCGGTCAATGGCGGCGGAGGTGGTGCGGGGAGGCTGGATAGGATACAGGTGTTGGTGAGGCTGAGGCCGCTGAGCGACAGGGAGATTGCAAGTGGGGAGCCTGTGGAGTGGGAGTGCATCAATGACACCACCGTCATGTTCCGGAGTACCTTCCCGGACCGACACACGGCCCCAACCGCATACACATTTGGTCTGTACCCCTCTTTTGATGCTACATTTGTTGTGGTTTGTCATTGCTTTTGTACTTCTTTATTTTTAACTAGTTTGTATTGTATTTGGGAAAGTTTTAATAACATTTGATGGGCTCTCGGAAGCAATGCTCAAAGCCTCAAACCTCATATGTCCTTTGACAATTTCTTGTATATTTGTCATGTTACAGTTCAGGTCCATAGCATTAGATTATCACTAGATAATAGATATGCCTTTATTTATGATTGACTTATTGTTTATATCATTTTGATGTACTCAATTGCTATGTAAGGATCTCAGATGACTTGGGGTGATTTTGCTAGTATAGTAAATCGGTAACATTGTTCTGTAACTTTTCACTTAATAATACGGTTTTGTGGAATATTAATGTGATAAAGGAAGTGCATTGAACCTGGTAGAGTACATGCAGTCTATACCTTTTGTTTGGTTGCCCTGATGAGCTCACCCTGCATAATATTATTGGGAATGGCATCATCTGAATAAATTTGATAGAATGACACCATTCTGGATCTCTTCAAATTTATCTCTCTTTTGGGCATCATCTCATCTGGGATCATCCCATCCAATCGCCTCAGCCAAATGCCAGATCTTGCATTTCCCTCTCTAAGGATAAGCTCATCGAGTCAACTATACTGTCTCTTCATTTTGTAGATGCTAGTTTCCCAAGGTTGCATTATATAGTTCAATTACGTTTTTGTCGCATGTATACTTCACTCCTTACTAACATAAATCTCTTATAATTGCAGATAGGGTATTTCACTCTGACTGCAGTACCAAAGAAGTCTACGAGGAAGGGGTTAAGGAAGTTGCCCTCTCTGTAGTTAGTGGCATTAACTGTGAGTGCAAACCACACACACTGCACATCTCACAATTTCTAAAACATCAAAGCATTTGAACTAAATCGAAGTGTGTTTTTCTCTTACAGCAAGTATTTTTGCCTATGGACAAACAAGTAGTGGAAAGACATACACTATGACTGGAGTGACAGAATACACAGTAGCAGATATATATGATTATATCAACAAGGTGATCAAACTCTCATCCATCCACAGGTTCGGTTTGGGTCGTATTTATAATAAAGTCCTCAAATGATGTTTCTTTTTCAGCATGAAGAAAGAGCATTTGTGTTGAAATTCTCAGCAATTGAAATATACAATGAAATTGTAAGGGATCTTCTGAGTGCAGAAAATACTCCTCTTAGGCTTTGGGATGATGCAGAGGTGAAAAGGGGCTCCTTGTTAGCCTTGTTAATTGTTATTCTGCTACGTTCATGCTTGCTAATGATTTGGTGAAGTTTATTCTACAGAAGGGCACCTACGTGGAGAATCTTACAGAGGTTGTACTAAGGGACTGGAACCACCTCAAGGGACTTATTTCTGTGTGTGAAGGTGCAATATTGATTACTAGCAGCAGCTTACATTATTTCTAACTGGTGAATATCTGTTCTTATTTGTGCTTTACGTGCTTGCAATAGCTCAAAGGAGGACAGGGGAGACCTTCTTAAATGAAAAAAGCTCCAGATCCCATCAAATACTTAGACTGGTCTGCCCTTTACTTGATTATATTTATGAATAACTTTGGTGTGTACGTGTTTTATTTTGCATAGGTGTGTGCTTTTTTGGCTGACCTGTTCATTGATCAATTCAGACCGTTGAAAGTTCTGCTCGTGAGTTCTTAGGAAAGGATAAGTCAACTACGCTTGTGGCTAGTGCGGTAAGAACACCCAACAATTCTGTTGTGGAGTTTTTTCGATATGAAAAGTAAGTGTAAGCACCATTTATTCTCCCTGTGCAGAACTTTGTTGATCTGGCAGGAAGTGAGCGTGCATCTCAGGCGTTGTCAGCTGGCACAAGGCTGAAAGAAGGTTGTCATATTAATAGAAGTTTGCTTGCCCTTGGCACTGTCATTAGGAAACTAAGGTTGCAATCTCAACTCATAGTGTTACTTTGCATTTAGTTTAATCCACATTTTAAGAGGAATTGCTTATTTAATTTTGGGAGTATTTTGTTGGCTAGTGACATTTAAGTTATTTGTTTTGATCTATGCAGCATGGGGAGTAATGCACACATACCATATAGAGATTCAAAGCTTACACGCATATTGCAGCCATCTTTGGGAGGTAATGCAAGAACTGCGATTATTTGTACACTAAGCCCTGCGACAAGCCACATTGAGCAATCAAGAAATACCCTTTTATTTGGAAGTTGTGCAAAGGAAGTAGTTACCAATGCTCAGGTTAATGTGGTCATGTCTGATAAAGCACTAGTTAAGCATTTGCAAAAGGAAGTTGCTAGATTGGAGAGTGAGTTGTGGCAACCAGTTTCAAATTCCAATTCCAGTCTCGAAGCATTAGTGAAGGAAAAAGACAGCCAAATCAGAAAGGTAAATCCTACTTCTGAACCTTTTTATTTACCTCCCTGCTCTTGGTTCACAGTTCATACATGAAAATCCACAGAGAACCATTGTTTTTGTGCATAACTGTTCTATATTCTTGCTGTCACTATTGTCATGCCCAATTTCAGCAGTCAGCACAGTTCAATTTACATTTTTTTTTAAAAAAAAAATTTGTCTCAATTTCTTTCCATACATTCAGGAAATTTAATGTCCTCTCCTTTGCAGATGGAGAAAGAAATAAAAGAACTGAAGTTACAACGTGATTTGGCTCAGTCTAGGTTGCAGGATTTGCTGCAAGTTGTTGGGGATTGTAACCCAAAGCAACAGGTATATTTACTTCTGTGACTTCTAGTTATTACTTATTAGCCTTGGTTTCTACAGGGATGCATTTGTTTTCTCTATATATTTAGGTCTCAGGAAAGCGTTCAATCAGAAGCCCTCCATCTATTGGAATGCCCCCAAGCACCAGCAGAGATGACAGTTCCCAGATCTCTCATGATGATTCAGATCTTTACAAGGAGGTGCGATGTATTGAGACCAAGGGAACAGGAGGAAATGAACGGTTGGATTTGTCTTCTGGTGAAAGTAGTAGCCCGCAAGATTCAAATATGAATTCTAGTGCGCATGTTAATGGTTCAAATGCATCAGTGAATTCAAGGTGTTCAAGGCGTCTTGGTGAAACTCCTATTACCTTGGAGCAACATTTGGAGAACATCAGAAGGCCTTTTGTGAGTCTAACCAAAGACCTAGGATCTTCAACGCGTAACTCATCAAGCTCTAGAGTAATTGGTAGAAGCAGGAGCTGTAGATCACTGACAGGTTCAACTTTATTTGATGAGATGGGGATGGATGGTTGCACACCAGTAAACAGAAGTTTGGTAGACTTCCCTGGAAGGCCTGAAGAGTACCATAGAAGAGGAGCTGCACTAAACTATGATGCAGAGAGTGAAACTCTTTCAAGGGCAGGATCCATGCTTTCTGAACTTAGCACTTCAAAGGGTGCAACCAAGACGAATAGTTCTGTTGCATGTGATGCAGAATTTACCGGTATAGGTGAATTTGTTGCTGAACTTAAAGAGATGGCTCAGGTTCACTATCAGAAACAGTTTGGTGACCAGGTACGTACATTATCTAATTATCTTTGAGAAGTTTTTATGCTCTTGCCCCTGCAGCTCATTTAATTAGTTTACTCGAAAGAAAATGTGGGTCATAATTATGGTAAGAAAATATGTTGCTACAATTTTATCTATTGCATGCGTGATTCCAATTAGGAATTGAAATACATGTTTGTTCTTCCTTTTGTTTTAACTTTTAACCACAATTTTTTATGACTGATCTTGACATCTTTCATTAGCAGAACACTAGCATACAAAATGTACTTACTATTGACCTAAACTGAACCAAATTGAACATTAATCTGCTGAAATATTTTATTTTCTTTGCATGAGTAACTCATTAAATTGTTGGTATTTTTAATTGATGTTCTAGAATGCCAATGGAAAGAGCATTGGATTGGACCCGATTGTGGATGCTTCACAATCACCTTCTCGATGGCCATTGGAATTCGGGAAGAAACAGCAAGAGATCATCGAGCTTTGGCACGCTTGCAGTATTTCCTTGGTCCACAGGACTTACTTTTTCTTGCTATTCAAAGGAGAAGCAGCTGACTCGATTTACATGGAAGTGGAGCTTCGGAGGCTATCATTCCTTAGAGATACTTACTCTAGGGGAAGCACACCTAGCGATGTGATAGTAGGCAGCCTGAGCACTTCCCCTGTCGCGAGGTGAGTAATGCACTAATTTTCTTGATTTCCCTTTGTCATAACCTTGATGGAAAGGACAAACACCCCTTAGAACGATTCATAGCCCGATTGTCTGTTCTACGCAGCGCCAAGAAGCTGCAACGCGAGAGGGAGATGCTTGCCAGGCAGATGCAGAAGCGGTTCTCCGTGGAGGAAAGAGAGCACATGTACACCAAATGGGGTGTTTTGCTGGACTCCAAGAAGAGAAAACTGCAGGTTGCGCGTCGCCTTTGGACCGAGACCAAAGACCTGGAGCACGTCAGAGAGAGCGCGTCCCTAGTCGCCAAGCTGATCGGGCTCCAGGAGCCAGGTCAAGTCCTCAGGGAGATGTTTGGGCTCAGCTTCGCTCCGCAACAGCAGCCCACCCGGCGATCCTCTAACGGCTGGAGATATGGGATCCCTTCGTTCGGTTGATTGGATTGATCACACGAGACAAGATCGACTGACCAAAAAGATGTGTTTCTTTTTCTTTCTTTTTTTTATCTTGGTGTATCTGCCGGTTCTGATTGTCTATAGGATTTTACCGCGGAAAATTCACGGGGGCGGCCGTCTGTGCCCTTGCCCTACTGGCTTCGTGCATGTTTCTGCCCAGCCGCCGATCTTACTTGCCGACAACATTGCGTACTACTGCAAATCCAAACGCTGTTGTATAACGTGTGCCTGTGTTAATCCTACTATATACACTCCTCCCATCTTTCAGAAGGTTTCCATGCTTGTTTTGATGTGATTTCGCGCGTATCCATTCCGATACCAAACGCGCCGTCGCTTTCCTACTGTAGCAGCCACGGCGCCCTATATTTACAAGTCCACGCCCGGTTCCTCGATCGTGATTAGATCTCCACAAAGGCAATCTTCCTGTTTAGCTTTTATTCGGATTACACTACAGCTTCTCCAAAAGCTGACCCGCTCGGGCTCAAACCTCCACAAACCACTCGAAGTGGAATTTTTTTCATTTTGGCCCTTTGGCCTCTTAGTGTCATGTAATTACAAAAATAACCATCGTACCATTTTTTTTCCTTCAAATCTAGACCCCCTCCCCCACCTTCCGCGGTCGAGGAGTGGGGAAGATCACTTTCCATGCTCTCCGAGCGCGGAAAGGCACCAGAGGGTGGCCCAGCGTAGGATCGGCCACTTGCCGCTGTGCGTGAGTACGGGAAGCGAACTTTCCGCGGTGTGCGCAGAACGCCAGATCCATGGTCGTCGTCCATTTCATGAGATTCGTCTGAAGATCCACGTTCCGCCGCCCCGACCGCGGAAGGTGAGGAGAGGTCTAGATTTGCAAAAAAAAAAAGGATAAGAGTCATTTTTGTAATTGATTTGAGTCAGAGGGCCAAAATAAAAAAAGATTCCTCGAAGTGAATGCCACTGAAAACGCCAGAATTCCTCGTGAATTTTGCAGGAAAGCATTCTCGTACATGCATATCCAATTTATGTTCTTGCTCCAAAGAAATTTCTATGCCCCAAACACGCTCTAGCAGTAACAGCCTAATAGGTGATTGGTGGCTCAGTGCAAAGAGACGGTGGCATAGCTCTAGCGACGGCGTTCATGCGACGTGACGATGTGCTCGTAATCCCGACCACGCGCAGTTCCATCAGAATAGATGGCGCTCGACGTCTCGTCGGCGCCACGGACCCCATACGCGTGCACCAGCGACCTAAAGAAAATGCCGCTAGTCTTTCGGCCAGAGAAAGGTCCAGAGAGTCCAAGACGCAGATCATCGCTGCCCCAGAAGCCGTCCGATCTGGCCCGGTGGGAGAGCGTCCACCGCAAAAGAGATCGAACGACTCCGAGAGGAGCAAGCGCGCCCCGGTTTCTTCGTGCATCTCCTACCTATTGATCGCTTCGTTTCTTGGGCCCTGCTAGACAACGCCAATGGGAAGAAAATGCGACGGGGAGGGGCCCGTGCGAGCCCCTACCTTAAAATGCGATAATTTGTGTGTTTGGGTGGACCCCGCCTTGCGAGTCATGAGCCCGCGGTGATAATGAGGTCATGCCTTTGCCGCGTCCAAAGTTAAAGCTAGCTGCGTGCCATGCGCCCCTCTGCTCCGCCTAGTCTGGTCACGAGCCCGTTCGCGGGGGACGGGCCTCGCCTCGCTCTCGCGCGCGGTCGCGGACGAGCAGCGTTCGTTGGTGGGGTGGGCGCCTCCGGCCGGCTCGTGCGTTCAGAATTCAGACCTCCTGCGCCGCTTTCATTGCCGTCAGAACGCCAAAGTTATGACGTGCAGGTGCAGCGCTGTTCCGTTGCCTGCATGCAACGGGTAGTCGGGTACACAGTTGCAGGCTTGCAGTAAAAAATTAAAACGGTATCTGTATTTCTTCTGCTACTTTTGGTTTTCAGGCATTGCGCGTTCGTCCAAGGCAGTGTGTACCGACCACCGAGTAGTAAAACGTATGTAAGAACGTATACTCCGATCTTCGTTCTGAAAAAAAAAAACGGGTTTTACTGTGAAACAACAATTACAGTGCGAAACAGTGTGCATCTGTGAATTGTGATGCGACGTGGAGTATGGAGAGGACTTTTGTAAGTCTAGGGGATTGGGCCAATGGGCCTGATCGTCTTTTTTGATGCGTTCGATGAGGTGATGAGGACGAGGAACCTAAAAGTTAGCGGAGTACAAGACCTATGGGCTATGGCCCCCGTAGGACCTTCCTCATACGGCGGGAGGAATATTGACCAGAGTTAAGTAATGCCATTTGCTGGTGATATTCCTAGGATTTTGCATCTGAATTCATATGGAACATTTCAAATTCGTTTTCTAAACAAGCGAGCCGAGTGAGCGTATAAATGGCGCTCCCTTTTTTAGGAAAAAAAAAAAAAGTCTGATCGTAGAGAGCAAGATGATCCGATCCTGCCTTGGGGTATCTTGGTGCACCGGTGTACGCATGGACCGCATGGTTGAGCGAGTTGTACGCTTACTGGACTAGTACTGTATCATGTAGTCCAAAGAAAGAAAAGAACCATACATAACGCCAAGCAGCGAGCGAAAGCCAAGACCATTCCCAAACACCGACAGCGACACCTCCTTGCACTCGCGCTCTTTCACTGCCCCACGCTGCGGGCGGCATCCATATCACTCCGAAGAAAGCCATGACACGCCGGACCAACCACACCGCCTCGCCCTCCATGAACGCCACGGCGGCGACCATGATCACCTCGTCTCCGTCTCCACCGAGGCCGCCGCCTCCCACCCCAGCCGACGCGTGGGGCCCCTACTCCAGCTCCCGGGCCTTCTTCTCCAATGTGGCCACCATCCTCATCATCCTCGCCTGCGTCTCCCTCCTCGCCTTCTCCCTCCACGCCGCCGCTCGCTTCCTCCTCCGCTGTCTCGCGCGCCGCCGCGGTGCCCAGGCCCAGGCCCAGGCGCAGCCGCCCAAGCCCCCGTCCGACGCCGCCGCGGCGACCAGCTCCGAGGAGGATGGCACCGGATCCGGCGTCCCAATGGCCGGCGGGTGGGCCGAGGATGAGTGCGCCATCTGCCTGTCGGAGCTGGTGGGGGACGGTGAGCGCGTCCGCGTGCTCCCGGCGTGCGGCCACGGCTTCCACGGCGCCTGCGTGGAGGGGTGGCTCGCGGCGCGCGCGTCCTGCCCCACTTGCCGTGCGCCGTCCCGGCCGTCGCGGGCGGGAGAGCCCTAGCCAACGTACCAGGTTGCGCTACTTCTCCCTAGCTTAATTCTGCCGCGCTTCCACGCTGGGCTGTCTGCAGCACAGACAAGAAGAGACAACAAGTACATTGTGTTGGAGCTAGCTCAGCTCTGTGACAGTGTGATGTCTGTTGAGTAATTCTACTCTTTGATGTCTGTTGAGTAACTCTACTAGTCATCTGCTCGTGCATATGGAGTAATCATTCCTCTTCCATTTCCATGTCAAGCTTGCACGCATCTGTTTGATTCTTGCATATCCGTTGGCATTCATGAATTCCGATGGCGTTAATTAGCTGTAAGCCTGTAATTTTTTTCCCGTCCGAGCAGGCTCGTCGGTGACGAACTGACAATGCAGCTATGGATTCCAGTGGCTCGGACACCAAAACAAAGGGGGCAAAGCATAGATCAATAATAGATTAGTGCTAGGGCAGGCTCCGTACGCCGCTGCTGCGAGAATATTAGTGGGGCAGCTGCTTTACGACCATTGTGTAGGTTTGGTTGGCTTTTGGTGCGGCAGGAAGCATCGGTGTTCGGCGAGGGTGGCACTTCCGTGGCAGTGGAGTCAGTTGGCCTCGCCTCGGGAGCAGCGCTGGTGCTTGGCGCGAAGCACGACATCTCCTCTCTTCGACGTACAGACATGGACATTGTTGTTGGCAGTAGCTGGTGCTCTACAAACGAATTTTTTTGAAAAATAATACTATTTTAAAAGATAATTAAAAAAATAAATAGTCACCTCAAATAATAAAAAAATGACTCTCTGTCGTCATTTCAATTGACGATAGGTAGCTGTCACCAGTTCTGTCGTCAGGTAGCTGAAACCCTAAACTGGTTGGTCTCTTTATGATTTTTTGTATATTTTCAACGGTACGAAATTTGTTAGACTCGTAATAACATTTTGTGATCGTCGGATGTTGTTCTAGTACGGTGAATTTCTGAATAATTTTGCGAGGACGATTGAAGTATTAATGATTCGTAAGTAGAAAAGTAAGTGATATTGCGATGTGGCCGGGAATTGATACACGGTGGAAAACTTTGGAGAAATGTCCTCTTGCCATTACTTGCTCATGCACATGCACTGCATATTATGTAAGGAAACAAATGTGAATTTGTCATTACTATCAAAACTATGACAAATCACACTGATATTACATAACATTTAGCAAAACGTCATAACACTTAGTTTATATCAAAACTATGACAAATCGCACTAATATTACATGACATTCATCAAATCAAAATGATAATTCAGAACATTGGCAATAACATATTATAACTGTCCGTGCTTTCCTGTGGCCGCGACCTCCACGCCCCATGTGGACTGTCTCGAGTCGAGCAACCGGATGAGGTCCCCGCGGCGACATCCGAAGTGTCGATGTCTCCTTCGTCCTGAGGATTTCCTGTGAGGCATTTCTTGAAGGTGTGCCTAGACTTCCTACAAATTGAGCACTTATTCGTACGACGTCTGGCTTCTACTTCGTCCATGTCGTTCCTAGATGCGCCATACCTGTCGCCGGCTAACCTTTCCTTTGAGCTTACCAATGTCCGCGGTCCAGATTAGTTGCTCTTAGGTCGAATGGCCAGTGAAATGGCCAACCACGGCGTAACCATACGTCTCTCCACTCCAGGTATGCATCACCGCCTCCTTGGTGAAATAGTCAGAAAGGTACTGGTCGGGATGCTGCACCACCGTCGAACATGCGACAATGACATGGAAGCAGGGCCTATGTAGAAGAAGGGACTTGTTGCAAGTGCATATGCAACTACCGCGGCGTAGCGTGCACTCGTGGGTGACCCTCTTGCGGTTCGTCCCGCAGCGTCCTTTATCCCTACACATTATCTCAAAGTGAAGCTCCCTTGTGCCTATCTTGAATACCCGGTGCATCCTACCCTTATTGCTCTTCTCTCCATGTACTTGGTGACCATAGCAAAGTAGAGTACTCTGTCATTTGCTTTGGCGAGCGACACGTTCTTGCGTCTATCAACAAAGTAGTTCATCGTACCGCAGAGAATTGCCTCCACAATACCAACCAAAGGGAGGCACCTTACACCGCGCATGACCCAGTTATACACCTCGGCTAGATTGGTTGTCATGACACCATATCGAGCACCACCCTCGTCATGTAGCAGTGACCACTTCTCCTTAGGCTCATGCTCAATCCAGTCCGAGAAGCATTTCACATGCGCCCCTGTCCTCCTCGTCAATCTAGGAGCATCTGTGGGTAGCTGTGCCAATGCTTCGGGGGCTCGGTTAACGCTTGGGGTGGCCTTTTTTGCTGCCTCCCTTCTGTGCGTCTTGGTCCGCTCATCCAGAATCTTTCAGAGTACTTCGAACTTCTGCTACTGGTTCTGATTGCACAACCGCTTGAACAGATTCATCAAGTCCTTGTTGCAGAATTGTTTGTAGAAGTTTGCACCCAAGTGCCTCATGTACCACTTGCTCTGCAGATCCGCCCACGGAAGTGGTACATTCTCTCCTTATTGTAGCTGAGTTATTGTACTCAGCAGGCCCGCATGCCGATCATGTATGAAGCATACGTTTGGACGGCCCTATACGACAAAAATCCTCAAATTCTTCAGGAACCACAACCAGCTGTCCGTGTTCTCACTTTCAACGAAAGCGAATGCCACGGGAAGAACTTGATTGCTCCCGTCTGTCACTATTACAGTCGGTATCTGGCCCTTGTACCTTCCAATCATGAATATACCATCGACACACAAGATAGGGCGGTAGTGCCGGAACGCGTTGATGCATGGACCAAAGGCGAAGAATGCTTGTTGTAGTACCTTCTTATTAGCCCACGTTCGATGTGTGGCATCTTGAATGTCGATATGAGTGTCGGGATTCATGTCTTGTATGATTCGGGGTAGCCTGAGGAGGTTGTGGTAGGAGTCCTCGAATGTACCGAACCTTGATTCCAATGCTTTCTGTTTTGCCCTCCACGCCTTGGCATAGCTGATTGTGTACTGAAATCTTACCTCAATCGCCCGAATGATGGACCGTGGCTCAAAATCTAGATTATCCACGGTCTCACCGTACATGAGGTTGGTGATGAAGCCTGATGATAGGTTCGTGTGAGACTATACTGACTCAGCGACAACATATGTGTGAGAGACGACTATAGAGCACTTCCAGTAGGTGTCCCACTTAGGCTGAAATGCGTGCACTCACTAAGGCATCCCTCTATGTCGCACTTCACGTCGTAGGATCTTAGGGTAGACTTGACAACTTTGAATGTGCACCGCACCAATAAGGCCCAGAATTTGACTATGTTCTGCACGGTCTCCTTGCATTTGAACATAGCTCCTTGCCTAACCTCCCTCTGGTCATACTCCCACGGCACACCGAAGCCTTCGTTGATGACGAGATTGTCGAACTGGTATATGTTCCACTCGGATGGAACCGCTTGCTGGTCCACATCAATATCGTCGTCGAAACCTTCATCTTTTGACAATGCCATGTAGTCCCGGTCTTCGAGATCCATCCTTTGCACTACAGCTTCCACCTCCTCACCCTCGTTAGCAAGACCACTAGTTTGACTGACCGAATGAGCTACTTTTGCAAGGTCTTCATCGACAGCATCAGCAACTCCAGGAGCTTCAGCCATTGTGTGCGCCGCGTTGTAGTTGGAGTCCCCGACTTCTTCTTCGGTGTCAACACTGTTCAGCCGCGGATGGAGGAGTGGGCTTGGCATATGCATGGGCCAGAAGGACCAAATTTCACCCTCCCTCCCTTATCATGCGTACATATGACTACCATAAATTTGTCCCCTTCAACTGCACTAACTCTCAATATATCGGATGTGCTGCCCGGGGGCAAGGCAACTCAATATCAGATCGTACACATCACAATCCACTTGAAATGTGTGGAACAACCACCGCATCACAGCGCCCTATGTACGCCGCTCTGGTCTTGCTAGGGGCACAATCGCCGATTGGAAATAACGCAAATCAATCCCCTTGGGACCCTCAATAATAGTCCCCTGATCGTAGTAAATTTTAAAATTGGCGACGTCAAACATATTTGACGCACTGCACCCACCAAAAAGTATTATATAAAACATACTACATTATGTAACCGTATATCTAAAACTATGTAATCTATTCGGTTAAAAAAATTACCCAACAGGTGGGCAATCAAACGGGCAGCGATTCGCTAGCATCTCTCCTCCCCTCTACTCTCTCTCTCTCTCTCTTTCCTCCTCTTTTTTATGAATAAAAGTGAGTCATATGCCGAATTTTAGGGTTTGAAGGGGTTTTTATATAGTTATGCTTCCCTATCGCAGTTTGAACCGACGAATGCTACATGTCACCATTTGGACTAGCGACAGCTACCTGTCGCCATTTGGACTAGCGACAGCTACTTATCACCATTTCATCTAGCGACAGGGAGATGTCGCCAGTTGAACTGGCGACAGGACCCTAAACCCTATACTGGTTGGTGTGTTTGTGATTTTCGTAGATTATGAACGATACAAATATGTTAGACTCACAATAACATTTTGTGATTGTCGTATGTTGTTGTATTGCGGTGAATTTATGAAGAATTTTATGAGGACGATTGAGGTATTAATGATTCGTAAGTAGGAAGGTAAGTTATATTGTGTTGCGCCAGAGAATTCACACACGGTGCATAATGTTGAACAAATGGTGCAACGATAACAACACGACAGTTAATCCGACAAGAGAGATTACATGGCACGCAGGCTAACGAACCAAGGACGGTACTGTAACATCCTAAACAATGGTTTGTGTTTCAAATGTGTAAAAGTATGAGTTTTTCAAAAAGTTTTGATGAAATTCATGAGTTTGCACTTGGTTTTCTAAAGTTGCTTTAAATTTCAAACTTTTGACTTGAATTCAAGTTTCTTTTTTATTCTAGAAAAATGTGTGTATAAAAGTTTCTAGAAATAATTTTGTAAAATACTAGATTATTTATAATGAATTAAAATAATTTTTGACAAATTTTTCAAAGTGAATTTGATCTTATCAAAATCCTAACCAAGTTACTAATGCATATTTGAAAAGGAATTTATTTCAGACAATTGGAATATGAACAATGATTAAAATAAATTTTCCTAAGTCATAGTTGAACCTGATAGCACTCACAAAAAATTTCAAAATTTTTAGAATTTTATTGCTATTTTTAACAGTCTAGTCAAACTAGTTTTATTTTTGGTCAAAACTTAAACCCTAATCCAAACCGATCGGACCATTTTGTATTGGTTTGATTGGACCGCGTCACTCCACTGGACCTGAGCCTGGCTTGAACCACCCACTGCACCGCACCCGAGCCACCTTTGCTTGTGCCGCTGACCAGTCGTGCCTGCTAGTCAGCTCTTCTTCTCCACGCTGGTCATGCGCCTAGCGCCCGCCGCCAGCTAGAAGCGTCGTGGCATTCACGAGTCTTAACGCCACGGCCCTGATTTTCCTCATCTCGTGCGCATCGCCCGCGTGCCATTTACTACGGTCGTGTCCTCCATCTACCAGCGCACGCCCATGCTCGTGCATCACCGTGTTGATGGATGTCGTCGCCAAGGCTCCCTCACTCCCTCTCGCGAACTCAACGCCCCATCATCTATTTAAGCCAACCAGGAGCTCCATTTCTTGCCATTTGCCACCCCAAACTACTCCCCTACCCTCCTTTTTCATCCACCGAGAGAAACGGCTGAAAGCTCAAGCTCTCATTTTCTGGCCGTCGCACCACCGCAGTGTCCCGGCCACCACCATGAAGCTTCTCTCCCTCTTCCCATGTCAGTTCGTGTTCCATGTCACCATCATCTATTCCCCTAAGCTCTTTCGGTTTATTCTCTACAGGAGTTGTCGAATTTTGGTTTCCCTCTTCTTCGGCCGAAAACATCGCTTCTCGTCCCCATCTCCGATGAGGTGGTCCTTTGAGCAATTGCTCGTGCAAGCACCATCTCACGCACTCACTTGGGTTCTCCCTGCCTTTCTCATTCACTCTTTTTGCTCAGGTCATCCTTCCCTCGGTGAAGCCATCACGCCACCTCAGACCACCGCGGCTAGCTCGTCTTCGGCGACCTCCTTGGCTCCAAGTTAACACGGTGAGTTCCTAGAACCATAGGATCGCTCATGCGCACACAAGATCGTTAAGGATGTTGTCGGTTTCATGAGTGCCACTTTGGGCGAGCGCAACCGCTGCCGCGTCAGACGTCCACCGGTCTCGCCGTCAGTACCGGTAGCTTTGTCGTGATGAGGGGATTCCGTTTTGGTCTCACACCCGCGCCGCCCTGGCCGGAATCGCCGGTGATTAGCCGGATAAGCCAGCGCCTGAGAGTGCTCTACCCTGTCCGAAAACGGATAGCGTTGTAGCAACGTAATCAAGAGCCAAATCAATGTCTTTAGGATTAGTTAATCATTAGTTGTTAGATTTAAAGGCGCTAAGATTTCACTGGCACGTGGGCCCCGAGAACAGAAATCCTAGAATCATTTAAGCCGTGATCTCCTTGGAGTCACCAACGGCTGGGCCCCACCGCAGTGACTACGCAGTGGTTTGGGTCTATGAACCAGAGAACTGTGCTATGGACATTAGTCTACACACTATTCCCATGGATCTTCTCTATGACATGTGGTCCCCACTTGTCAGGAGAGTTTTATTTTGGGAATTAAAAGAAAAAGGAAAGCACTATGTTGTGGACCCCGTCTGTCATTCTCTTCAGCTATGTCTAGATGTTTATAAAAATTAATTAATGCATTTAGAATTTCCGAACTGAATTAACTTTGCACTATAAAATTAAAATAATTTTAAAAATTCATAACTAATTCATTTTAGCTCCAAATTGAATGAAATCAATTTTGTTGGTTTTCATTTTTAGTGTACTTTTAAATGGAATAGATTTTAAGTAGGTTTATGTTCTAGAAAATATTGGAGTTGGTTAATGTCTAAAAGGAATTGTTTTTACATTAGAAAATGGATTAAACTTCAAAATTTCATAAGTAATTCATCCTAACTCCAAACTAAGTGAAATTAATTTTGTTAATTCTAATTTTTACTATATTTTAACTTGGTATAAGTGTGATTCATGTTTCTATTTCATAAAATTTTGGTAATTAATTTATTTGCACACTTATGCTTTTAACTTGCTAAATTCCTAAAAAATCCAAATAAATTCCTTTTGGACTAAAATTTTCACCTAAAATATTAAAAAATCAAACTCTAATTTCTCTGTATGCATGTTTGTTAAAATTGAATTTTGGTTATTTTCGTTCTTATTCGTTCTTTTGCTCGATCGATAGATTTCGACGATTTGGGTACTTACGAGAGTGAGCCTCAGCAGCAAGAAGATTGTCTCCAGCAAGGCAAGCAGTTCCTTCTTTGATTCACGTTGATCCTATTATTTTCGCATGCTAATATTTCAATTTCAACTATATGTATGCATGCTATTTGATGAGTATTTTCTCAGTTCGCGATAGTTAACCTGAATAGTTACTTGAAAACTGTAGGTAAAATATCCATCCTTTACCACTGAGCCTAGGTTTATATTCGCTGTGATTTAGAGCTCGATGGATGGGCTCTAGTCACTTTATATGTAGTATGAGAGTTATTGTCACTTAACAATGCTTAGAACGGTAGTCTAGAGATCATCGCTTCGGCGATGGTTATTACATCATCACTTTAAATACTTGAGTTAGGGTACTCATGTATATCATATTTGAAAAAAAACTAAGAATGAAAACAAATAGATTTAGATTTGGGCACATGGATGATGGTGTGATTATTGGGTGTGTAGTTGTGTGCCCAAGTCAACAAGGACCGAACATCTTGTCCCACTGAACCAAGCATTATTGTGTGCATCCAAATGAGGGTATTGGGAACCCCTCTTGACTTAGTACTTTGGCATGTGTTAGCTCCGAGTCGCAGGTTGGGGGTTGTGTGTTGTGTTAAAAAAATGTGTTGTGTTGTTGGGTGTGCGGGAGTGGGATCCTGGCTAGGTTCTCCACATCTAGGGGCATTGTAGTTGTCCGAAGCTTTACCCCAAGGTGGTAGTTGACTGAGACTTTACAATGACTCCAACACAACGTATGGGTTTTCATCTATACGGGCGGCTCGTAGTTAATACACAACATTGGAAAGCGTCTCGTAGGACTTAGCCTTGTCAGCATACCTAAGGAACTGTGCTCTATAGCTTGGCAAAAAGATGGTCTGACATGTAGGTAAAGTTGTATACCCCTGCAGGGTTTAATCTATTCAAATAGCCAAGTTCTTGGTTATGGACACTCTTGGGGAGGTCTTTCAAGAGTTAGACTATAACATTTTGATAAAACTTAAAAATGGGTGGTACGAATGGGTAATTCGTGCTATTGTTGTGGTGGCTGTGGGTAGTCACCTCTAGGATGTTAATTATGTTTATAATTGTTGCCTCACTGATTTTTGATCAATTAAAAACTGTTTTAACAAATTGCCTTCAATCTATTACACTATTACAAATAAAATGTTGCTTTACGCAGAAAATGAACTTTATAGCCATCTTTATTGATTCCAAACTACATGTAGCTATGTATAGGTTTGTTAATCGTAAGTCTTGCAAGTACAATTTTTGTACTCAACTGCATTGTCTATTTGCTGCAGAGGAGGTTGACCCCCAAGGGGTTGACATTTGTGAGGTTGACTTCACTCTCGACGACTAGCTTAGCGTTTATGGTCGGTTGCCTTGTGGGTAAGGGCAGCCGGTTGGCTTTTGTTTATAGCCATCTTATGGTAGATGTTTCCGCTGCAGACTTAATCTTTTGTATGGAACCTTGATGTATGTTAAATATGATGTAAATTATGCAGACTTCGGTAATGTAATAACCTGTGTATAGAGTTGATGCTTAATTTTTGTAAGGTGTATATGTACTGCTATTCTGGGAAGTACATATACCCGAGAGCAGGGAAATTTGATTTGTGATGCTAGGACCAGCGGAAAGGTTAAACATTACAAATTAAATCACCTGGTGGCTCTCACATGTACACACATGTCTTTAGGGAATTATAAATACATGGGACATATGGACGAAGAGGGTCAGACTACTTCGTGGACTAGGGCCATTTACCCTTCCTTGCGAGCTCGGTGTTGTACTCCTCACGGGCTGCCTTGGCCTCGGCCGCTATTTCCCTCTTTTCCTTGCGCCTCACTACCAGACGCTTTGAGATGGGCCTCGTCTTCCGTCCGCTCTGATGTTGTCAGGTTCGTTCGCAAGACCCCTCCTCTCGCGGTCCCTGTTGGCATCCCACTCCTCGTAGTCAAGAGTCCACTGGTCGTGTGGGTGGATCTCTAGGTTGATCCACTTGCGGTAGCCACATAGCGGATCCGGGGACTACGGGTACATGGGAGATGTTGTTAGTGTAGACTTTGAAAGAGAAATGGTAGGGGAACATACTGCTACATGTCCTTACCGGCTGCCAGTAGCGGCTAGTGTCCCAACGGCGGTTGGGATAGTCGCGGGAGTAGTTCGCACAATCCCAGTAACACATGCCCAGGTTGAGCCAGTGCTTGGACTCGAAGAACTTGCATATGTCCCTGCACCAATAGAGGGGCAGCGTCTCCCCCTCGGGCGAGTATTGCAGTGAATGCTTGGTTGGGATGTTCTAGTAGGGGTTGCTGCTAAGGGGGGGGGTGCGTCATTGCGAGGAGGTGGCCTCCTAGCATGCTCCCTTTGTTCCTCTTGGGCCACATACTCCCTTTTGCAGTTCGCGGATCTCCTCCAAGTGCTTGTCCATCTGAGCGAGATTATGTTGAAGTATGGATGCAGGAGAGCACGCGTGGATGGGGTAGTACTTATATGCTGAGTCAGCGCTGCGTACGTGGCTAAATTGTAATTTGGTTGAAGGAAAATCGTGTCTGCGAGGCAGTGGCCCTGACTCGTGGAGACATGTCGCTGTGCAAAGCTGACTCGTGGGGCCACGTCGCTGTGGAAAGCTGACTTGTCGGGTCACATCGCTGCGCAAAGTTGACTTATCGGGTCACGTCGTTGCGCAAAGCTGACTTGTCCCGATGCAGAATCCCTCACGTGGTCGCAGTTTGCACGAAAAAAAAGTGATCGAAACACGAGACTAGCATAATAATAGTTGTACAAAAATTAATAAATACATGGCATGACTGATATTTGGAGGAACAAATATCTACTGGCGGTCTCTCTTGGGGCGCACCCCGCGTGTCGCCCTGGCCTCGCCCAGTGATGGTCCAAGTACGTTAGAGGATCAGGCTGTCTCACGACCCGACAGGTGTGAGTAGCCTGAGGTGGTGTCGCGAGGGGAGGGGGTCCTACGTCAGTTGGGTCGGTCTCGGCACACCGTGCAGCTGAGAAGCCCCCACAGAGAACTGGGTGCCATGTCGGTCAAAGAAGAAGTCCCTGGAGCGTGCCTCATCATGCGACAAGTAATCGTCCTCCCAAGACAGTGGTTGACTTGTGAAGCATGACGTTACGCATGTAATCATGGCAAAAAACCACGAAAAAAGACGTTACGCAAGCAAGCAAGGTGGTCATACCTGGTGGCACGAAGGCGTGCCTCGACGACTCCGCGTGGTCCTGCCCCGTGTGCCAGTGGAGCTCAGGACCTGCAAGAGAAGATTGTTGTTAGTAACTAGTGGGGTTCAAAATAAAGAAGCATTACGTTACACATGTAATCATGGTGATAACCATGAAAAAGAACGTTACGCAAGCAAGCAAGGTGGTCATACCTAGTGGCACGAAGGTGTGCCCCGATGACTCCGCGTACTCCTGCCCTGCATGCCGGTGGAGCATAGGACCTGCAAGAGAAGATTCCCGATAGTAACTAGTGCGGTTCAAAATAAAGAAGTAGAAGTGAATATCTCATGCTCACCTCCAAAATGTACAGCGGTGCTCCCACCACGATGCCACGACGACACGCCCGCCACGTCCGGGTAGGAGCCCGTGGTTGTGAACCACCTTGGCTAACCCCTTGTCCTCACACTGGTCGGTCCACCGGGTCCCTCAGCGTGCAACAAGTAGTGATCTGGATGCCTCATCTCACCTTCTCCATGATCCACTGTAGGACCCCTCTAGTCTCCACCAACGTCATCTGCTACACGGAGGCTGCCAACTCAAGAACCTCTCGGTGTAGATCCGTCTGCACAAGTAATCAACAAGTTGAAAAACCTAAATCTTGCAAATTAAATATGAATTAAGGACCGTTCCATACGTACGGAGTGGTGGAATGCCGAGTTCGGTTGGGTGGGGTATGTGTCGAACGTCGCAGCCTCATGTCGTGGTGGGTCGACCACGACCCGGACACAACGAAGCCTCGTCCGACTGGCGTACCACTCCATGTACTCCTCGTACATCCCAGGGTCGTAGGGAGCATCCTGCTGGACGAGGTCATCGTAGGCCCTGAGTCAAGCCGCAACCCAACATGACATCTTGTCCAACTAGGAGCCCGTGCCATGTACTCCCTTCCTAGTGTACCTGTGGACAACGAGACAATTATTTGGTCGACACGTAACACAAATTGTACGAAAAAAGTAAAGCGTGAACTTACGCATAGACATGCACCGGCACCCGCGTCCCCCTCCCCCCACAGGACTAGGACCTCCTATCGCAGACCGAACTGGCGCATGACCCGCTGCACCTGGTACTCCTTCACGAAGACATCGTGCACTAAGGCCCTGCGCGTGTACCAGTACACGTAGTCTCGTGTGCACAGGCTCGACAGTCCTTCGGGCGCGCGTGCGTGCACCCTCTCCTGAGTGTACGGTGTCCAGATGACGTGGTCAACCGTCAGTCGATTGAACATTGCAACGTACTCTGGGTAGGACCCCTGCAAAGTGATTAGCATGTAGGTGACCTGTGGAATATAACAACAGAAACTTATCACCCGAAATTGTGATTACATTACGAAAAATAATAAATGATCATGAAACTAACCTCGTCGCGGCAAAGACACCGCGCCCATGATCGGCCGGCCCACGACGCCGCCCCGACGCATAAGCCGACCACAGACGCTTCCAAGTCCACCGTGGTCGTCCGATCTAGAAGCGCCGGCGACCACAATCGCAATATGCCCGCATCCGGAGAGAATGGAGTTGTCTGGCCCAAGAGCACGCGCCGCCGCGATGCAGCGCAGACGTCAGGCATAGCATGGCCGACCCTGCGTAGGGTCGATCTCGCCACCGGCCAGTTCGTCAGCTCACATGCATACCAGACATAGTGCTTGTCGACGTTGTCGCCGTGGGACCCTAGGAACATGACCCACCCGAACAGTCACAACAGGTAGGCCTTGAAGTGCCTCCTAACAATGACATCGCTTGTGTTCTCCGCTATACGCTCAGAATGCAAGAAGACATGTACACGTCAGCAAGGTTTACATATAAATTGATACGAGAGGACAATAGTTACGAAGACTTACGTAGAACTGGCAAATCCACCTCAACGTTAGCCCGCGGCGGGTCTTTGAACTCCGGTACCCGCTTCCGGCAGCAAAGACATCGCGAACCTTGCTAGGAGGTCTCTGCGCCATGTGGTCGAGGTGTCGTACGCCGCCACAAGGAAGCAAGTGCAGGGCAACCCGGTAAGGAAGGTGACGTCTTGAAGGGTCGGCGCTATCTCCCCGCACGGAAGGTGGAATGTGTGTGTCTCTAGCCTCCAACAGTCAACCAGCGCCGTCGGTAGGGCCTAGTCGTATGGAAAACGCCTAGATGTATGACTAGGACCGCGGTCCTGGTTGTCTTCCCACGTCGTCTCCACCATACTCGCTAGTGGAAGGAGGTCTACCGCTCTACACCTACGTCGAAACGATTAAGAACAAATGTGACTGCACGCAAAGTAGTCAGACTGCGATTGAGTGCATGAAGGTCAGAACTACACGTACCTCAGAACCCAGTCTGGGTGGAGCCTCCATGCCCTAACGGGCGTGCGCAGCCGCAACGCGCCAAGCTCAATCGGCACCTCGCCCTTCGAGGGAGCATGATACTGAGGTGGCTATAGTGATGCGCATCAACCACCGGGTCAAGCAACTCGTAGTGGCCTGCGTTCGCCATACCTAAAAATTAAGTGCATGCATTGTCAAGACTACGAAAGGTGTACAAAAACCAAATTTCCTACTTTAAAAATAATTTTCGGCATTAACAGAATAATTACCACACAAAAAATGTAAATCAAATTTAAGCTATTCAGCAATTTAAACAGATTTGTAATACGGTCTTCCAATTTAGAGGATATTTTTAATTTTTTTCAAGTGCAAATATAAACAATAAACAAAGTTCTTCCTATTTTCCTAGTTTAAAATTAATTTTTGACATTAACAATATAATTACCACGCACAAATATGAAGCTCAATAAAGCTGAAATTATTTTTTATATATTTGTAATAGGTGTCTTCCTATTTCTGTAGATTTATCCTAAATCGTTCGAGTGTTGTAACATTAATAACATGTGCATGAAGAACTACACTATACATGGCTCAAATGATGTAATACATAATTTGACTACAATTATGTAATCTACTAAATTCTATATCGCTATTCTACTAAATTATGTGTACTTAATTCTACATACTTCTACTCGCTACAACTCAAATAATGTACTTAATTCTGCATACTTCTACTCACTATTCTAGTTAATTCTACTCGCTATGAATCAAATGATGTACTTAATTCTACATAATTTGACATATTGTACAAAGTTTCAAAAAAAATGTACCTACAAGATAGCCGATCGGATCTGATGCTCTATCAATCTCTCTCCTCCGCGACGAATTAGCAGAGCTTCGCTACCTTTCTTCTCCCCCTCTCCTCCTCTCTCGGTTTTTTTTTCTGGAATTAAAATGAGATTTGGAGTAATTTTTTGAGGTTTTTATACATAGGATCCTATCGCCAGTTGAGCTGGTGATAGGTACCTATCGCCGGTTCAACTGGTGACAAGAAGATTGTTCATTTCCTATCGTGAGTTCAACTGGCGACATAAAGTTGGACGGACGACATGTGGTCAACAGGGTTCCTGTCGCCAATTTTAACTGACGACAGCTATCTATTGCCAGTTGAACTAGCGACAGATAGTCATTTTTGTTATTTTTAGGGTGGCTATTTATTTTTGTAATTATCTTTTAAAACAATATTTTTTTTTAAAAAAAATGTCCTCTACAAACTGCAAAGGCCGACGAAGCTATGGCCTATTTTTCTCGTTGCGCTCCATTTCCTTCTCCTACATCCACGTCGGAAGGCACTCTGCCGACAACTATGAGCTGATAAAATTCTGGCAAGTGATGAGAGAGCAGTAGCCGTGTGCATAATTTGGGCCTTGTTTCAAAAATAAACTTCATAAATTGATTGAGGTTAAGCGCTTTTGACATCATGAGAATGGGCTTAATTGGTCCACTGTCATCCAACCCAAGTCTTTCATGGACCACAGGCTGAACTGTCCATTGTTTTCGGTCCAATAATCAAATCGATCAATTTTGGCGAGTGTTCAAGAGTCCTTTTTTTTTTTGGAAAACTTGTTCAAGATTCAAGAGTTGAAAAGTCCAGTTTGATGCATACGCTACGCGGCCTTGTCAGTTGTCACAAGCTAGTAGTATGTCATTCCTTCTCCCCTCTCCAAAAAAAAGAGAGTAAGTCATTCCTCTAAGAAAAGGGAAAGAAAATATGGTTGCAGTCATCGTCTAGGCTTCTATTACTGGCATAGCTACGTCTGCAGCTACGAAACTATATCTCCAGAGAAGGATAGTTTCCTAAAAACTCATGACAGGTCTGAGAATAGTTTTCATGGAATAAAAACTGAAGAGTTTGAATGCAACGCACATTCTATTGATCATCTCTAGTACATTTATACAGCAGGAATGTGATCCTATAATCTAGCCACTACTGAGAGAAGGAGTGGCGTGAGTACAACAAGATGCAACAAGCAGCAGTGCAAAGACGTTGAGGATCACAAGGACGGGAGAACCGGTCTCTGGCGTGAGAATAGGTATCTGTTTCAACACCCCTTCGCATCTGCGGCGCCTCCTGTGATGCAAAGATCGGATCGAAACTCCTCGAAGGTTGCCGTGGAAGTCCTTGGTCATAATATCCGCAAATTGTCACTCGCTGGGACATGAAGAACGCGGTTTACCAAGTTGCACTTTTTCACCTGACGAAGTGGATGTCCACCGATATGTTTGGTGCGGCGATGATGGACCGGATTGGCACTCAAATAGACAATGGAGACATTGTCACAATAGACAATCGTAGCCTTGGGGAGGGTGAATGCAGCCGCCAAGAAGAGAACGTTGGACTAATCTAGCCCCTTAGCATCTTTTTATTTCCATTTCTAGCCCCTTAGCGCATAAATTCCAAATTGTAGCCCTCGACGACTTCCATCGCTGAAGGGACAAGAAGAATTTGTTGTCGCTGAGCGACGGCAAGAAGAATTAGGTGTCGCTAACCCACTCCTGGCAGACTCAAGTTGTCGCCACCCACTCGGCAAAGAACTTTGTCGCCTACCGCATAATCCGCTTGTCGGATTAGGGTTTTGGATTTGATTAAAAATCGATTAGGGTTTGCAAAATGGAGAGGGTTTGGAAAAAGAATGGAAAAGAATTTTTAGGGTTTGCAAAAATGGGGAAAAAATTATGGTTTCAGCTTGGGTTAGCGGTTTTATTTATCATTTAAATTTTGTTCACTATTTCAATAAGGTTTTGAACGGCATTGATATTTGTAAAAAACATTCATTAAGAAATACTAGCACCGAGGTTTGTAAATTAGGGTTACATTTTGTACAAAATCGAATTGTACAAAGGACGGATTGTGTACTATTTGAACAATTTGATATGTGTTATGGAATTGTCTAAAAATTTATGATTTAGGTTATGTAAAAATTGATAGGTTTCGCACATTAGGTTTTATGATTTTATGTGACTTGGAATGTATGGAAGAGAATCGCATTGCAACTCCAATCGAGATATCGATATACAATATGGCTAGTACATTGATAACAAATGATAACAATTCCAGATCATGTATTTAATAGTATTTAGGGTTTGAAAAATGGTATTAGTTTTAGATTTGTTATTAGGGTTTGCTAAAATGCATAAATGGTATTTAGGGTTTGAAAATGGTATTAGTTTATACATTTAGTATTAGGTTTTGCATTTGGTATTAGGGTTTGGAAAAATGCGATTTAATGGTATTAAAGTTTTCACTATTCAATAAGGGTTTTAACGGCACTAATATTTGTATAAATACATTCATTAAGAAGTATGGGCACCGAGGTTTGTAAATTAGGGTTTCATTTTATGCAAACTCGTGGTTTCGTCAGCGTTGCAATACTGCTTGTTGACGGAAATGAGTTTACAAAATTACTTAAACCCTCCTCGCCATATTGTTGTTGCTTTTGTAATTTGTGTATTATTTTATGCGCTAGAGAAAGGATGATTAAAAAGCACATCGATGAGGTATAACCTTGATGATGTAATACGCCAGATTCGATCTGCTTCCATCCCTATGATTTTGAAGATGCCCTAAAACATGGACGAGTCGATGTTCGTACATGGTTGTTTCGGATTGCACTAGAAGAGGCATACTTGCAATATAGGCTTAGTGGAGACACAAACCGTATACATAAGAGTCGCAGATGTACATCGCTACATGTAGTGACATGGCATGATGGTTCGCTAATCGCCAGAGTCATCATCGGTACTACTACTAAGGTACATACCACACGCATCCGAACCATATAAGTATACATGCCGTTAGGGGATAGTAAAAACATGGGGTAGGACGCGGACTACTACGTAATAACATAACCTACTACGTGACCGGGCCATTTTCCTTCCTTGCGAGGTCGGCGTTGAACTCCTCGCCGCCTTCCCTTCCCTTTGTCGCGGAGTGTCCACGCCGGGCCGGTATGTCAAGTCGCCCATATCCTCGCGATTCCATGATGTAAGTGCACCGATAGTGCAAATCGAAGAAGGATGTAAATTATTGATAACCCACATCGTTGATACGAGTACGCTCGGGCGATCGGATACGCTTATACGGCCGGCTCACCAGCATGAGCCTTTCCTGCCCATGTCGCGGATCGCCCACGCCGGCCCGGTATGTCAAGTCGCCCATGTCCCGCGATTCTATAATGTAAGTACACCGTATGCTGCAAAACGTAATAACGATGTAAATTCTTCATAACTCACGCTGCCGATATGGATTACGCCGGCGTAGTATCGCTCTTCTGCGCTCCTCAACAGGTCCGTGACGTAAGGTTTCCACCAAGACGGTTCTCGCCCACACCGAGTAGTTCAAAGATGTACTGGCCGATGAATGCTCTGCCGACATCTCCGGCCGCCGATCCATCGAAGAAGTGGCAACAAGATCTCGGCCGCCATTACGCGGCATGAAGTTAGAAAGTTAAAGAATTCAACGTTGGGAGAGAAAAATCGATACGTGTTAAAGAAACGCTACGAGATAGTGCCCGTGATGTAGTACGCCTGCCGCGGTTCGGGTGTGTGGATCAATGATCTCGCCGTTCGCCACACACACACCGCGGGATCGGAAAACGTGGTGGTACCGAGCATCTTTCATTGATTTATCCGGTATTGCGTACTGCTTCTCTCGCTTAAGCCGCTTTTGCTTCGCAACATCCTCGCCAGAGAAGTGTCTCAAGATTCCATAGGTGGGTATCTGCTGTAGTGTTGTGTAGAGTTTGGTTTGGTTCAACACCCTTTATAAGCCCATGGTTGGCATGGTGCGCGTAGTTTCATGCAGAGGAGAGAGTCATGGTTTTTTAATTTCAAAAGTCATTTTATCGGTCCGAAAAGTCAAGTAGTGTTGTCTTTTCGGTCTTAAAAGTCGGCGAGGTGGTCAGGTTGTCAAGTCGATCCGAAAAGCCTAACCCTAAACCTAAACCCTAAACCGCACAAAGTCGCCTCCTTTGGTCTTATCACCGCGCAAAGTCGCTTCTTGTGGTCTTGTCATCGCGCAAAGTCGCCCGTATGGTCTTGTCACCGCAGAAAGTTGTCTCCTTGGTCTTATCATCGCGCAAAGGTGCCCCGTGGTCTTATCACCGCAGTAAAGTCGTCTCCTTTGGTCTTATCATCGCGCAAAGTCGCCTGTGTGGTCTTATCACCGCAGAAAGTCGCTTCTTTGGTCTTATCATCGCGCAAAGCTGCCCCTGTGGTCTTATCACCGCAGTAAAGTCGCCTCCTTTGGTCTTATCATCGCGCAAAGCTGCCCGGTGGTCTTCTCACCGCAGAAAGTCGCTCCTTTGGTTTGGAACCGAATCTTTGATTTGGAGGCGCAAATTGACGATCTCAAGGAGCAAAATGATGACCTCCGCCAACAGATGCAAAGGCGAGAGGGCAACGAGGAGGTCGTGAACATAGGAAGTTCAGATGATCCCACATGTCGCCGCGCCAACCCTAGCTACCACGCCCGAGGCGCCTAACCGAGAACACCCTATGTAGGTAGCGAGAGGCACCTTCTACCATTAGGCACGGACGACAAGCTTGTACCTCCGTAGTCTCCCGCTTTGTACGCACGTATGTTCAATCTCCAAAGCATGTAACTAAATGGTGGATGCGCTGCTATGCTGGCCTTTATCGAGTTGACATGTTGCATCGATGTGTCGCGGCTTTCAGTTATATGCGCCGATATGCATTCAAACAAACGCATTCATGGGTACATAATGTTACTAGTTTATTGTCATTCACGACTGAGTGCGATGCATACATAAAGAGTGGACATTAAATCCCATTACAACCGAATTTCTACTTGGCAACAACAAGAAATAATAGAAGAAAGACCGCAAAACTAATTAGCTTAACTAATTTGTTGAGTGTGTTCTCAACTCTTTCCATCCTTTCATCCAAATGCTTGAGTCTATTCTGCTCATTCTGCTACATCGGGTTCTGGAGGGTGCAACATCGGATCTAAATGCAAGAACACCACGAGAGTCATCTTGCAAGGCTGCAATTTGCATTGCAATATCTTGAAACACCGATAGCTTCACACCCCAACGCCGTAACCGATATGTTGTGCTCAAAAGGAATTGCATTGAAGTGAAATAAAACAACATGTCATTATTTAATGGAATTGATTAGGCGCAAGTTACCGTAAGATTTGAACACTTCATGAACACTCGGATGGATTCGCAGGTATGCGAGGTGAAAACATTCACCGGATCACAAAGAACGAGGGCAAGGCAACACCGCCAAGAGATTGCAATTGTCCGCTTCACCAAAGTTAGATGAGGTCAAGACATGGCGCCTAAGACCGCAAGAAAGGAGAGGACAAAATGAAGAGTGAGGTGAATGGCACCAAAGCATCCATATATAGCATGTGGCGGTATCGCAATTGATTGAAGGAAATTCAAGGTCCAGGGTAGCGGGCCCGAGGAGGAATCGTGGCAAAGATTGAAGGTAATTCGGCCGCATGAGGTAGCGGGCCCGGTTGTCCTTTCTATCGATAATTTCGATAACATTTTTGTGCATAAATCACAATGTCATACTACACACTGCCAGTACATAAATCACAATGGCACAACACACAATGATATTATATAACATGTATTATACAACCATGACATTACTTATGGTACATCTCCCCGTCGCTTGCCTTTGAAGCGCCTGCCTAGCTCGCATGTGTGGTCCTTCAAAGACCGTTATCCGGAAGCCTGTGGTCATGGCCGGAACCGCCACAAGACGGACCTTGCCAAAGACAGATTCATTAACACACCTAACGATGTAGGTGTCGGGTTGACCTCTCGCACCCGATATGTCCGACCAATGTTAATGGCGATCTAGCAATAGCATGCCGGGGCATAGCCTTGTCGTGGAAGCGCCGCCTAGGAGTAGGGTGTCCCGATTGAACCCCCACTCGCCCTCCTACCGTGGGCGTAACCAACGATGTCGCGGTAACATCGCCCAATCTTGACGAGACGAAGAAATGTCGGTGGTCACAACACCACCAACTACACCTCCCGCATCAAATTCTCCGCCTTGCTCGCCTTCGTAACTAGCCGCTTGCACGCCCTCCTCCTCGCTTCCACATCTTCCGCTCGTTGGCTGTACTCGTGGCAATCAATACGGCCGCCCACCATCGCCCACTCTTCGTTGGTTTCGGGTTGTCAAGACGCCTCCTTAGGTCTCCATCACCCACTTCCTCGCCGTGTCTCCAACACCGAGACCAACGCAGTCGCTTCCTCCTCACAAGCGCCTTCACTGAACCACCAACGCCAGATGTCCCCGCTTCCACGAATCGAACATAGACCATCGGCCGCAAGATATATCACAAACCTCGTGGTTGCAAACAGCCTCCATGTAATAGGCCCATGAAGCGCCACTTGTCACCTTCATAAGTTGCCAAAAATCTCGCTCGCACCACCCACCACCGAGGCATACAACGCCGACGCGTAGCTTCTTCCTTGCGCCAGCGATCGAACGCGAACGCACGATCGCCTTAGATCCGACAGCTCATGTCCTCAGACTGGCGCCGGATCACGGCCCCGCCACAATTTGATTTGGGTCCGCCAGACGCCCATCTCAGACGAGAGCTTCCTCGGAACACTTAATGATCTTGAATCTCCGCCATGAAGTACCTAACAGTGCATATTAAACAACCGATATTTTGAAATGTTTGGTTCAAGTTCCTCACACTTCGTAATTTGTTCACAATCTAATATAATGCACATTATGTTCAATTCTATTTCTATTTAAACATCTCTTATAAAATTACGTAATTATGTACTAATAAATTTTCATGAAAGGTGCAAACAAACCTCATTTTTGTCAAAAGAAAGGTGCAAACAAACCCGATTTTTTACACATCAAAAAACCAAAAAAAAAACTTGCAACTCCTAAAAGATTTAATTAGAAAAATTGAATATAATTGAAGTTTATTTTATTCTTTTAAATTATTTTCTATTTTCTAAAGATTTGAAAACGGAGAATTGAAAAAATAATATCTTCATCGCTATTCTCGATCACGTTATTTCACCATGGTGTAGTTAAAGCAGAGTACTTTATGGAGCTTCTACAGAATACAATTGAAGAGGCTGAGAACGCCTACAGATTATGAACATACCCTAAAACATGGAGGATTCAATGTCCGTGTGAGTGGTTCTTTCGGGATTCCACTAGAGAGGCATACCGACATTGAATCCTCTATGTTTTAGGTATCTTCATAATCACAACGAGTTTCAAATTTCTTCAGCATTTCAGAGAAGCTCCATAAAGCACTCGCTTTTAACTACACCATGGTGAAATAACGTGATCAAGAAACCGTAGCGTACCAAGATATTTTTTTTCAATTCTCCGCTTTAGTCTTTAGAAAATAAAAATAATTTAAATTAATAAAATAAACTTCAATTATATTCAAATTTTTTAATTAAAACTTTTCATGTCCAATTTTTTCCTTCAATTTTCTGATTTTTTTATAAATGGTTGTTTTCCACTTTTCTTTCCTTTCTCTCTCCTAGCATGCATTTCAATTAAAAGCTAATCACATTGCTAACTACTAAGTCTCGCTAAGTCAATAATTTTACATTGTCGATTACTAAGTCCTAAAATATTCACGATTAAAATTATATATACTATGATTAATTTTACATTTTATTTATCCCGCCTTTAATTATCTATTGTCGGTTCATCGCTATTTGACTTGTACGCGCTTAATTAAATACGTTGGTCTAAAAACATACACCTTATCTCCTCACCACCAAAATGTCCTAGCTACCATCCTTCCTTCCCAATCGTTCTTTCCTTCCCATTTCTCCTCCAAGGCTTCTCCCTTGGAGTTATCTCTCACCGAAGGTACATTACTAACTCTATTTAATTTACAACACTAACAATAATAAGTCCGCTAAGTCAACTAATTACCGCTAATCACATTGCTAACTACTAAGTCTCGTAAGTCAATAATTTTACATTGACTTCTACTACTAAGTCTTCAAATATTTCCTAACGCTTCGATTATTTAATTAATGTCCCGAGTTTTATTGCTAATTAATTTTCTTATACATACTATGATTAATTTTACATTTTATTTATCCTGCACTAATTATCTATCGCCGGCTACCATCATTGTTTTTACTCAGACGCCGCTTAATTAAATACGTTGGTCTAAAAAATTACATCAAGGCCCATATTTAATTTTACTACCGCTTAATTACATTTGCTACTACTAAACTGTTAATACTACTACTAATTTGTTACTTCCTAAATTTCTCCATCTCACCTAATCTCATCCCTAATCCTACCACTAAGTCATCACATCAAGTAATACTACTACTAATTTGTTACTTCCTAAATTTCTCCTTCTCACCTAATCTCATCCCTAATCCTAGCACCGAACACTAAGTCAAAATACACCATCCGCATAACTATAACTACTTGGTTGGTACAATAAGAAACTACAAATCATCTAATTATATTCTAATGACATTGCTCAAACTAAAGCCGAATGCGGGACACTAACCTTTTCTAGATGCACAACTTCCGTAATTGAACTTGAACTCCCTTCTTCCCCGACCTCTCTTCCTCTCTCGCTTTCTTCTCTCGCTTTGTTTCTTGCCTTGCTTCTTCAAATGGCGCCGCCACCGCGTTTCGACGAAGCCCTCCTCTTATGCAAGATTTCAGAGTGTAAACGGAGCCGCAGAATACAAGTGGGCGAGGACCAAGAGATGAGCGAGTCACCAAGGAAGACACAATAGCGGGCGCGTGGATCGGCGAGTATCTGGTCCGACATCTGCCCATGTCGCCGACGGGTGTCGCTCGGAAGTAGGCCACAAGATCGGTGGAAGAAGACGCTCGGGGGCTAAACGGGAATAGCGAGGCTATGTAAAAGATTTAAGGCTGGTCACCAACTCCCAAGAAGATTGCGAAGAACCCGCCATTGATGAGAGTCCGCCGCAACATCACACCGCCGATCGTGCATGTGAGATGAGCGACACCAAGGAAGACACAATAGCATGTGGATCGGCAAGATCCGACATCCCGCCTACGGCGCGGAGTAGGCCACAAGATCAAGGAAGGGAAGCTCAATAGGAGGCGTGAGGCTATTGTCAGGGCTCCGCTTGCATATGCAAGATCTATTGTAGGGCTCCGCGGTAGTGAGATCCGCTGGATCACAGTCAGAACTCCAGATGAGGAAGAGACCTTCGGTTTGGTGTCGACAGGTGTGGAAGCAGGTGTGCAATTGGCCATGCCTGCCCGCTCCAATAAGTCCTCAGCGTAGTGTTCCTGTGAGAGAAAAAATCCGGTAGATGAACGGCGGACTTGAATGCCGAGGAAGAAATGCAGGGAGCCAAGGTCCTTCATGGCGAATTCAGAGTGAAGCTTGGTGATGACACGCTGCATGAGAGACGTCGAGGAGGCTGTAACGACAATGTCATCAACGTAGACTAGAAGAAGCGCCATGTCGTCAGCTTGCCGGAGGACAAACAAGGATGAGTCCGATTTGGTGGAGATGAAGCCGATGGATCGCAGAAGCCGCAAGAAATCGCCGGGTACCATACGGGCGCTGCTTGGCCGTAGAGGGACTTGGAGAGTCGATGACATAGTCGATGTTGATCGTTGACGGCCGGTTTGTTGATGACAGATATCTGCGCCCGACAAGTTCCTATGAAGAAACGATTTTGACATCCACCGGTGCACGACCCATCGACGAGAGGCGCGAGATGCAAAGACGGCGCGAATAGTAGCCGCTTGACAACGGGGAGAACGCCTCGTCGAAGTCAATGCCGGACGCCGCGAGAATCCCGAACCACCCAATACGCTTTATGGCGATCCGTGGTTCCATCTCGAGTGGAACTTGTGCCGAAATATCCATTTGCCGGTGATGAGGTGGGCGCCATGAGGTCGTGGGACAAGGGTCCAAGTGCCATTGGACATGAGCGCCGAGTACTCTTCCCGCATAGCTGTGAGCCAATTCGGGTCGCGGAGGGCAGCACGCACCGATGTTGGGATAGGCGATGGGGAAGTAGTGGTCGTGGCATGAGCATACCGTGGATTTGGCATAGTGAGGCTGCCTTGGCCCGAGTGAGCATAGGATGGATGAAGACACAAATGGCGGGAGGTGCGGGTGATCAGAGGAGGTGATGCAGAGGTGCGGGCGCCGCAGTCTTGCGGTGCGATAGGATTGGATGTGGAAGCAGTACTGTCGGTCGATGGAGATGCAGTTGGTGATCGTCTCACGGGAGGTGCTGGAACCTCACGCTGTGAGGAAGAGACGATGACCGGGACGAGATCTGGTGGAAGAGCCGGCGTGGCGGGCCGCGCCGCGATGAAGGGACCTGCTGAAAAGGAAAGGTACGTTCATCGAAATATACATGACGTGAGGTGAGAACCCGACGGGAAGCGGGGTCATAGCAACGATATCCTTTGGTGTTAGATGGATAACCGAGGAAAACACACGCAACAGAGCGTGGTGCGAGCTTGTGGGGTGAGGTGGATGTCGTGTTAGGGTAACACAAACAGCCGAACACGCGGAGGTGCTCATAGGAGGGTGGTTCACCGAATAGGAGGTGGAAGGGAGTGGTGAAGTTCCGGGGTCGACATGGACGGCGGTTCAGTAGATATGTTGCAGTAGCTAAGGCATCCGGCCAGAAACAAGGTGGCACCGAGGCATGAAAGAGGAGAGCACGAACGCTCTCGTTGAGTGTGCGAAGGATGCGTTCCGCGCGGCTGTTCTGCTGGGAGGTATATGGGCAAGAAAGGCGAAGGGTGATGCCATGAGTGGAGAAGAAAGACCGGGAGGCATGGTTGTCAAACTCCTTGCCATTGTCAGTTTGAAAGTCGAGAATCGTCACCGAAATCTAACGTCGTAACATATGCATGAAAGGTTTGAAGTGTGGAAAAAACAGCTGACTTATGACGCAGTGGGAAGGTCCATGTATAATGGGAGAAATCATCGAGAAGAACTAAGTAATATTGGAAACCAGAATTACTTAACACAGGAGAGGTCCAAACATCACAGTGCACAAGTTGAAAGGGAAAACTAGAAACGGTGGTGGAAGAAGAAAATGGTAGCCTCACATGCTTGCCAAGCCGACACGCATGACATGTGTGGGTGTCAGATTTATTACAAGAGTAACTAAAAGTGCCTAGGACACGAGAAAGAGCCGAGTGTCCAGGGTGCCCGAGGCGTGCGTGCCAAAGATCGACGGAGGAGACGACTTGAAGGTTGTGGTGAGTGGCGCGGAGCGGGTAAAGATCATCCGGACTGTCACAGTGGTGAAGAACCATCCTGGTGCGAAGGTCCTTGATAGAAAAACCAGAGGGGTCAAATTCCACCGATACGTAATTATCGCGGTAAGAGCAACGAAACAGACACAAGATTTTTAATAAGTGCAGTGAGACAAGAACGTTATTAAGGCGAAGGGGAGCATGAGAGGTTGGAATAGAAACGGAACCAGTATAATTGATGGGAAGGGTAGCACCGTTACCAACAATAATCTGAGATGGAGAGGAGGTAGGGTGAAAGGAGGAGAGGCTACCAGGGTTGGAGGCCATATGTGCCGTGGCGCCGGTGTCAAGGAACCAATCGCCGCCACCAGAGTAAGGGGCGGTGGAAGACATGCCTTGGAGAGCCGAGTAGAGCGCCGGATCCCACGGGCCGATTGGTGGCGTGGAAGTTGCTGCAGGGTGTGGCACCGGCGTGGCAGGAGGGGCTCCCGGAAGACAGTATGCAGCCAGTGCATGCGTCGGAGGAGCGCCAGGTCGCGAGCCTAAAAGACCCTGGCCAGGTGCACGCCATTGAGGCAGGGGCCAGGCCTGCACGACGCCGGTCCATGGATTGTAGCCCGGGATCCATGACGGGACAGCAGGTGGACGAGGTGTGCCTCCAGTGTTGCCGGAGTTGCGGCCACGTCCGCTGCTCATTGTTTCTTCTTCTTTTTTATGATCACCACCGCCGGAAGGAGGAGTCGAGGAGGTATTGGTGAAGGTGGGTTGCAGCTGTGGGGAGCCACTAGCGAGTAGAGCCGTCGCAGCCTCCATCTTGGCGGTGTGAGCGATGCGTTGTTCCTCCCGAAGAAGATAAGAATGGGCCTGAATAAAGGAAGGGAAGGTGTGTTGCATGGTGAGAATGGAAACAGCATGACTGAATTTGGAGTTCAGCCCGCGTAAGGTGTTGAGGACGAGCGCTTGATCGGTGACAGGAGAGCCAACGTCGCGAAGTGTGTCGGCCAGGGTCTTGAGGCGGCTGCAGTACTCCGTGATGGAGAGATCACCTTGGTACAGGCTGTGGAATTCTTGTTGAGCGTAAACAGCCCGTTGCATACGATTGTCAAGAAAAATCCCGGCAATGGCCTGCCAAACGCAGTAGGCGGTGTCATCAGGCTTGAGGATGATGTTGAGGATCTCCTTGGAGACGGTGGTGTAGAGCCAGGACACGATGCTGTAGTCGATTTGCGTCCACTCAGACGCCTACCTTCTCGACGCCAGACGGAGGTGCCGCCAACATGATCGCCAAATTAACTTGCTAAATGCTACCGTGAAGAACGTGCTCCACGAGAGTAGTTGATTCAAGAAGGTCGGTGGTGATGGGCACATGAGAACGGATGTTGATCGGTTGGATGGTCGATGCGAAATGGAGACATGTGTTTTGGTAGTAGGGTGGGCGAGGTGGGAAGGATCGTGATGGAGTCTGCAGAGGAAGAGGGACCGGACGCCATTAGCGAGTGTGGGGCAACGGAAGGTGTAGGAGGTTAGGATAAGATGCTCTGATACCATGAAGAGTTTGAATGCAACACACATTCTATTGATCATCTCTAGTACATTTATACAGCAGGAATGTGATCCTATAATCTAGCCACTACTGAGAGAAGGAGTGGCATGAGTACAGCCGCATGCAGCGCAGGCAGGCAAAGACATTGAGGATCACAAGGACGGGAGAACCGGTCTCTGGCGTGAGAATAGGTATCTGTTTCAACAAAAACAACTTGCCATTTAAAACCGACGATTGGGCAATTCTGTTCTTTTTATTTATAAGTCGGTAATTTGGTGCTTCAAAGGCAAGTTTAAATAAATTCAAAATAGTCGAGTCAATACGGCTAGCATTCCATAAAGTTGATCATTGTACTATACGTGTGTACCCACTTTTTTCCCGTAAAAACATATACAATCATAGATTATAGATCGCAAACTCACATCCGTGTCATACCGTACCGAACTCAAAGACATGATCCCGCGTCCAAAAGTCCAACGCAAGTACGCAACGCTCCTTTCTAAGGGACGAACACTTCTGTCTTTGCAATTCTTTACACGCCAAAGCAATGGTAGGCTATATGGATAACTAGGGAATCGAAGAAAATGTTCAATTGTTCATCCATCCATCCAAAGCTTCCTTCTCCATTCCATCAAACAACCTCCAAATGGACACCCGACGAACGTGCACGACACATCGACGCTAACGGCGCATCTTATCTGTTCCGGTATCCGAAACTTCAAATTTAACCCAAAACCCATTCGAATTTGACAAAATTTTAAACCTGCAAATTGGCTGCGTTGTCCTATCCATGGTACCCAGCGGTTGAATCTTTTGCATATATGGCCCTCCGGCTGTTTTTTTCTCCTAAACTAGCTCTCTCACACAAAATTACATTTTTAGACCCTTCTCACCCTTATTCCGCGGTCGGGGAGTGCGGAATGTCACTTTCCGCGCTCTCCGAGCGCGGAAAGGCACCTGAGAGACACCAGAGTTGGCCCAGCGCGGGAAAAGCCACTTACCGCGGTGCGTGAACGCGGGAAGAGCCTTCCGCGGTGGCCGAGCGCGGTAAGTGACCGGTTCCGCGGTCGCCGTCTATTTCCGTGAAGATTTACGCTGATCGCTCCCCTTCCGCGCTCATCCACCACGGTAAGAGAGGGGGAGACCAGATTTGCAAAAAAAATGATACGAAGGTTATTTGTGTAAATACATGGTATCAGGAGGTGAAATACGTGATGGATTCCCCAGCGGTTAGGTCTTGGACAACGAGATAAACTTCATCGCAACGCAAATCATTCGAACTAGCGCTACCATCCTCGCCACACCATCATTGACCCTATCGTGACGATTCAAAACCACGACGAAATCCTCAATTCCTCACGACAAGACGAAATCCTCCGCGCGACCGCGTCCCATCGGAACTCCCGTGCAAACCAAATTCCTGTCGTCTGCAGATCTGTCTTCTCCAATCGGATCGCTCCTACTAGTACCACAGGCGAGGCAGATTTATGCGGTCTTACTGCTGCGAGCCCCAGTCATGCAGCGGAGGAGTAGCGTGGAGGGGAGTTTGACTGCTGCGGAGTTGCGGAGCGATTGGTCTCGGGTTCGGGAATGGCGGCCCTGTCGGACTCGGCAGGGGGCGGCGGCCGGGCCGGTGTGGAGCTGATGGTGCCGCAGTTCCGCCTCAAGGCTCTGCACGCCATCCTCGCCGTGCGCGCGCCGCGCCCGCTCGCGGCGCCTGCGGCGTCGGCGGCGTTCCGGAGGCGGGATAGGTGGTTCCACCTGCCGCTCCACGCGCCGTCGCCACCGGCCGCGGCGGAGCTTATTCCGGAGCCGTCTCCCGCGGAGCCGCTCGTGGTGGATGTGTACCTGGCCCCATCGGGCGGCGGCGTGGGAGCGGAGGAGGTGGTGGAGAGGTGGACGGTCGCGTGCGAGCCGTGGCCCCCGCCGGCCGGGGAGGGGCTGGCCGTGAACAGGGCGTACAAGCGCTGCATCACGCTGCTCAGGTCGGTGTACACCGCGCTCCGCCTCCTCCCGGCGTACCGCGTCTTCCGCCTGCTCTGCGCGTCCGGCCAGTCGTACAACTTCGAGATGGGCTACCGCGTCGGCTCGTTCGCCGCGCCCTTTTCGCGCGCCGAGGAGGCGGCCATGCGCACCCGCCACTTCGCCCCCGTGGAGACCCAGCTCGGCCGCCTCGCCGTCTCCGTTCAGTACCTCCCCAGCCTCGCCGCCTTCAACCTCGAGATCTCCTCCCTCGCACCCGCCATGCTCATCACCGATTACGTCGGGAGTCCGGCAGCCGAGCCCATGCGCGCCTTCCCGGCCTCGCTCACGGAGGCCGCCGGCTCGGCCTTACCGCCGCCCTCGCGTCGCCCGAACAGCTGGGCGTCGCCTGCTCCCTGGCCGCATGCACCGGGGCAGCAGGTGAAGTTCTCGCCGCCCCCGGCTTTGTACGCGTCTCCGACGCCATCTCCTCCCATGTTCGCCGGTGGCTACCTGCAGTCGCGGCTGAGCGGGGAGACTGCACCGATGAGCATACCGCAAGCGGTAGGTGGGAGGGGCACTGTTCACAATCGGAACATGTCGGACCCCAGTAGGGGGTTCATGCTGCCTCCACCTTCACCGAAGAGCGTGAGAGGGGAGGCAGTGGTGCATGAGTCGCCTACAGAGACCAGCCGATCGTTCAAGAGGGCAGAGGGGCTTCGGATGGCGGATCTCTACGCTAACTTGCCTGCTGCTCCCAAGGTGACTCCTGGCTTTTTTAAATACTTGATTGATGGTACTTGTGTATAGATGAAAGCTTACACAGACATAGCATATCTGAATTGGATCTTGCAGTTTATAAGTGCAGTTGATATGATGATGCATCAAGTAGGGATAAATCTTGCTAATTTAACTACTGCTCACATGTACCAAACCAGAAAGGCATATTGTCAATACGCTTACACCAAGTGCACATCTAATAATATAGCTTGATTTTAACATATATTTACTACAGTTGCATATTTCATTTCACTCCAGCATGACATTTGGTAGAATATAATTAGCATAATCTAAGATGCTGTAGCAGCATACTGCGAATTATTTTTACTCCATTTTGTCTGATCAAATTGATGATTATCGTTGCATATAGCTTGCTCTGTCATTTTGTAAGACATCTTGTATCACCATGGATAGAACATAGGGCTCAATAGTCAATGGTATTGGTGAACACTTCCATGCTGTTCTCTTTGAGTTTACCAGTTTCTACAATATCACCTCCATTGTTTAGTTTTGTAGATCAAACTTGTGCAGACTAATGCGCTTATCGTGTTGGTGAGCAATTGATCGATACATCGGCTGCCAGTTCTATAATGCCCTGTGAATGGGAAAAAAATTCTGTCAATTTGGAGGGATAATGATATTGCACTAATATTCATATTCGATACTGGAAATTAATATGCCGAAAGATGACAAATCTTGAACTTGCTAGAATATTCATATTTGAAACTGGAAAATGACTATGCCGAAAGATGACAAATCTTAAACTTGTTATCTGCATTTGGTTGTCCATGAAGTTTGTGATGTAAAAATGACCCAGTAAAGTCATGGCCAAGTTAGAATTGGTTGCTATTGGGCTTTGACCATTTGATATGATTTGTGTTGGACTAGCACTCTAGCAATAGAGCTGATTTTTTTCCCATCTCATTCATGTAAATCGGCTGTGGTTTGCTTTCTTCAAGCTGATGCTGGTGTGAAATTAGTGAAATGTGCCTAACCCAGGGTTTGAAAACCTGTTTGGGAGAAGTTCGAATCCTGGTTATATTTTATTTTTGTCTCATTTTTCCTTCAACTTTTCAACAAATTTCAACTTCGAACAACATATACTAGCAAGTATAGTTCAAACAACAAAAAACAGCTCAAAATGGCATACCCTCACTGGGGAAAACAGCTTCCAGTACCCACCTGGATTTCTTTTGTTACCGCCGGGATTTGGAACCCTGGTCTAACATGCCAATTTCAGGAATGACACATCAGTGTTGAATGATTTGGGAATGCGAATTCAATAAGGATGTCATCCACGTATTTGACTCAGGAACCACAAAAACTCAACAGCAAGGATGAACCTTTGATTGCCTAGAAGTTTAATAGAATCGAGTGCTTAGCTGATAAATCAGTAGCTTTTAAACATCTTACAATGTTGTTTCCCTCCTTTGGTTCGCAAAGAGACGATGAATTCAAACAAATATTTAAATCCTCAAATTGGACAAGCTGATGATTTAACTTGCAATTTGGTGGCTGTTGCGAAACCTGACTCCAATTTATTAGTTCTTTTGAATTTGTTTTTGCTGCATGTTTCACTTCATTATTATTTGCCGGACCAATATGCTATAATCTAGATTCATTAGCAGTCTGCATTTATGGTCAAACTGCTGCCACAGAAATATAGTGAACTGATTCAGTCTTTTGCCATATCCGCACGCATCTTTTCTGAATAGCCTTTTCTTGTCCATGTGTTTCTTTTCCCTTTGTGATTAGTTTTCTTTCTGAGCCGCATCTTGTAAAAACCTTATAAATTACTATCATTTTCCTGATTCGTATTTTCGTTTGTGTGCTACATAATCCGTGTATTGCAAGTGTAAGCGAGGGTCTGTTTGTGTTTGACTCAGTTTTGTGTCAAAAGTGTTTCAAGCAGTTTTTGTGGTGGCCAAATTGGTCGCACACTTGTGGCAAAATTTAGCTAGAAAATGAGTTCATGACAGGTTGGGCATGAACCTAAGAAAGTACGGCATGCCACAAGTGGTTGTGAAATAGACTCCAGCCATGAAAAGTCAAACCCACCTAGCTCGAGTGTGGCAAAGTTAAACCTGCATGGATGCTAGTTTGTGATGGCTCTGGGTTTTATGTAGTTCCAGATTCCCTTTTGCTCATTGCATTCCTTGCATAATTGCACTAGACAATTAGTGCATTGCACATAAAAAGGTTGAGTACCCGAATTGCAAGTAGATTGTGTGCTCACTAAGTACGTTTTTTGGGGAGACCTATATGCAGATTAAGGACAGCAGGGATGAATCTGGCAGGTTCTCAGGTGTTTTCTCCTCTACTGGTTCCCCACGACTTGGGTTTTCAAGGAGTTCAAGCAGATTGTCTATGCAGGATGATACTGATGATGCAGATTTTCCTTTTGCTGTGGATGATGTTGATACACCTGATTCCCGACCTGGGTATGTTTGAGCTCCTACTTCATCCTTGTTAGATTTTTCTGTATGGCTTGAGCTTCTGCTTATGCCAAACTGATTTTCCAACCTGGGTATCCAATATATTAGTTAAGCATATGCTACCAGTATATATATTATATAATGTTATTACTCGCTAACCTTTTTTTAATCCTCTTCAGTAAATCTTGTTGATTAGCAAAACTTGATGTTTATTCCATGGCATGCACTTTACAGGAGCAGTGGTGGAAAGGATGTGGGGGATCAGGCAGGTTCGTCATCCCATAAATCACAAGATGCTGCTGTTGGCTATCTTGTCCACCTACTGAGATCTGCACGTCCATTGCGAGATCCTAGCTATTCGTCTCATACATCAATGGCCGAATCTACAGAAGCAGGCAGCACCAGTTCTTTCATGTCCCGTAGGACATCTGATGCATTCGAGGAGCTTGAATCTTTTAAAGAAATAAGGGAGAACCTGCTTACCCGTAGTAGATCTAGACTGCAAGATTCATTGGATAAATCCTAGCACCAATTCCGCCCTTCATTCCGTTCTTCTTAACAGGCGAAGCATCCCAATCACTAAAGAGATTATATGGTAAGATCCGTACCCCTTATCGAGGAGTGAGGACATCTCCATGTATATAACTATCAAGTGACGATTGTTATGAAACGAGAATATACAAGGCGCTCATTCCTAAACTCAAGCCAGATCATGGTCCGGCTTTGTTCATAGTGTTTTGTATATAAGCAAAACCAACCGGATACATGTTGCTGGAACGCGTGCTAGTGTGCTTGTGGAATTGTGTAACCATACTAAACTGTTTATTTATTCTATTTGAGCTCTTTATAATGCTGCTCTTAATTTACCAGACTATTCCTCTTGCCGGGTTTTGTATGTCCTGAGTTGAATTTTTTGTGCACAGAGCTGTATGCATACAGGAGATGGAATTTTTTTTATTTAATCTTTTTTTATTAATATTTTAAAGTTAATCTCTTGCGAACTTTATTTCCAATTCTAACCCTTTTGGCCACACCATCACCTGTGACGTGATCAAACCGTACTATCACGCCACCTATGGCGACGTGGCTAAAACTGCCACACAAACCTTCGTTCGCGCGCTGTGCCAGCGTGGAGGGCTTGCGTGGCATCTATCATGCCATAGCCCATGGCGTGACGAGTTAGATTGTCACGACACGGGTCATGGCACGGTAGTGGTGAATTATGAGTTTCTTTGCAGCCAGTTATTCATTTCCCCCGTCTTTCCCATCCACTCCCGTGCCCTCCTCTTTACCCTCGTTCCTGTCCTTCCCTGCGGCCGTCCTCCTCGTCGATCTTTACCCAGTCGTCGGTAGTCCTTCTCCCGACCGCTCGTCCTCCTGCCATCGCAGCAGCCTCCTCGCCTCGCCTGCCCTCACCCGTGCCGGCCTTCTTCCCACCCACCGATCATCATCCTCCGCCACCGCCATCCTCCCCTCACGGCCTTTCCTCCCCGTGAATCAAGGTCCGACTTCATTTCCACTTAGTTTTGCTACTCTTTTTCGAGTTGAATAATGTAATGTAATTGATGAACTATACATGGTACTCATTATCTGTTTATTTTTTCTTGTTGTCATGAGCCCTGATTGAAGTCTTGTACAAGATTTCCTTTTAATGAATCTGTTTTAGAGGTCCATTCATAGTTTCAGATTGTAGAACCTTGATTCTTTTTATTGGAATTCATTATAAGAATCTTGTTTCTTAATCATCTTATCCTATCATCATTCTTTATATGAAGATTTTAATGTTCAATGACAAGCTTAAGCTAATGTTGTGGGATAAGTAGGTATTAGTTTGTTTGTGTTTTTATGCTTGTAATTGTTTTACACAATCTTATAGGAGTCACTTGAACGCTAGTCCATTACAGGGAGGATTACAAGAAATTGTCAAGCGTAATTTACTGCAAATAAAATGGCAATTGAGTAGCAACAACATGTCAAGTTAGAATTAGTTGGAGATGATGAGCTGAGTATTGTTTTGACTCAATATACCATATTTATTTTCTCTTCTCTGTTGCTTCCAGAATTTAAGTACAGGGCTTTCTCGTGTTACATGTGAAAGAGGCAGGATTATTGTCTCTTGTAGAACTATAGATAGGCCTATGAAGATATATCTCAATATATAAGTGAATCATTAAAAATAAAGTCAATGCTTGTAGACAAAATAAGCTCTAATATGGAACATGTGGCATGCATGCTTCATGACCACTAGACAATGCCACTAAAAAAAGTAATCCACATTTGTGCTCAAGCTCTCATCTCATGTCCTACAGAAATAGTTTACCGAAAATAAATTACGAAAAGACCTCTATAAAAATTAAATATAAGCTGAAAGCAAAAAAATGTGACTTACCTCATTTCTGAATACCAAATTTCCCGAACGAGTGGTTCGTGGCACTGTGAGCGTGTAGCTTTGGCGTATCTAGGAGCGAAGTCCTGGGCGTACTTAGGAATAAGCCCTGAGCGGTCCCAAACACGTGGTTTGGACGGTCTCGAGAATGAGATCTCAAGCGTACTTGGGCATGTGGATCCAGGGTAGTGCAGGTCGTACTCAGAGGCAAGCTTTGAGCGATCCCAAACACGTGGTTTGGGCGGTCTCGAGAACGGAATCTCGAGCGTGACTAAGCACGAGAGACTTATGTAGTGTAGAATTTGGATATTTTCACCTCTAATTGTTTCTTGGTGTTATTCATCCACTTTGTATGGCCTAACACACCTCAATAAACGGTTAGTCTTTGCCAGAGAAATATGAGAGTTACATAATACAATCGGCCCCCATTCAAAATTGACAATGGAGTATCTCTTTCTTAATCATTGTTAAACAACCTGAAAACTTCATTTAACTAGACAAACTGTTTCATGTTGACTATAAACCATCGTGCTCATTACTGTAACTACAACATAGTATTGTCACAGTACAAAACTACAATAAAGCTGTAATTAACCATACGTTTGTATCTTCAAACAGCTAGCATGTGTCAACTAAAACATAGCTTTTGTTATGTACAATGTTGTTTGTGATATTTCGTACATATGGCATGCGGTACTGCCTTTGCAATATTTTGTTGGATGTAGATGGATAAAGCTGTACGTGTATTTACCCATGGGCCAATTAGCCAAACATGTAGTGATGTCGACTTTGATGGTATGGAAGCAACCGTTCTTTTGTTTCGTGAATCACCAGACTTTCGAACTCTTCTGACTAGGACTAAGTCGACCATTGGATGGGATGAGCTCGGGGTCATTGTCGGACTGCAGTAGCGATATGATGCTGGTGTGGGTTGTAAGGTGCACGTCTGTTTGGTGCCAATCTTGTCCGACGATTATTGGGATATGTACAATGATCTTGTGCTCGCATCTCAGGTCCGGTCGTTGAAAGTGACAGTGGAGAGGAGAATCGTTGTAGAAGATTTGCCAAACAATTTGGATGTTGTGAATGGTAACACGATGGAACTTAAATCCGGTATCCATCTTTCACAAGGCCCCCCAATAGAGGAGCCACCTTCCGAAGAGTTTGTTGGCGTCAGTGTTAACAACGATGCCCCCTGTTGGTGGATCTGTCACATGTGCCAGTTCCTACCCCGCAACATGTTAGTGACCCCGTGACTGATTTCAATGGCACTGTAATGAGTAACGAGCTTGAGGAGGAGGTATTCCGAGATAGAACAACCCATGAAGTAGAGTCCGACGAAGGATGGAGCTTGACTGAAAATGAGGTTCCTGCACCGCTTTTCTCCTCTAAGGAAGGGCGGGTTCTTCGCAGTGTTTTGGGTGAGGTCCTGTCGGTACACGCATTCGATGGTGTTAGAATGGCGGATAAAGCGGTTTGTGCTAATAGGTTGAAGAGCAGGAATGACATTGCTGACCCAGATAATGACATAATACGTAAGAACATGTTGTTTCCAAGCATGGATGATATGAAGGTTTGGCTGCAAGAATACTCAGTGCAGCACCATCGTCCGTTCGTATTGACACACTCCGATGCAAACAAGAGGTACACCATGAGGTGCGAAAGGGGGTGTGGATGGAAGGTACGGGGGTGCAAAACTAGAGACAAGCAATGGAAAATAGCGAATGTGAAGCAGCCTCACTCGTGTGGGACCGCTAGAGTGTCAGGGGAGCACCTTTAGACGACCACTAATTTCATTGCAAGACGCATTACCGGGGTTGTGGCTGTCGATCCTGATGTGACTATTGCCACCCTCATTGAGGTTATATTTGGGTTCATTAAGTACCATGTGAAGTATGGGAAAGCATGGAGAGCCAAGCAGAGAGCGATACGGAATAAATGGTGTGACGGGACTTAGCACCTGTAACGTCCTATTTATCCTAGAGTTCTTGCCAGCTTTCAAAATAAAAAAAGAAACATTTGGTTTAATTTTCTGTTCAAGCTTAACTTGGTATTTTGGAAGTTGGAGAGTTTAACTTGACCTAATTAAACCTGAACTAAGTCCCTTGTTGGTGTTCTCTGTAGGTTGGAGCTTCTTGCTGTTCTTTGGTGTTCTTGGGCTTGGTTGTCCTCCTAAGCTTCTCTGCGTGCCTCCAGGCTTAACCTCCCTTCAAACTCCTTTTGTTGGTTTGAATCCCTTTGAGATTAAAACCTCCCTCTCCGTCTAGATCTCATCCTTCGTTTAGACCTCCCCCTTGTTTTGGACCTCCTGCTGAGGGACAAGCTCGGGATTGCGTTTCAAAACCCTTTGGCATCTCAAAGCTAAGTTTGGCCTTGTTTCCCTTCCTCTGGACCTCCCTCGAGGGTGGTTCAGCTCGGGTCGAGGTATTACCGCCATCCCTCTAGCGGTCGTACCGTCCGTTCGAGTTGCGACACTTAGCTTTGATTTTACCTCCTCTGTTTCGATGTTTCCGACCCCCGGTCGTACCGTTGTGGTAGTGTCGGAACTACCACCTTTGTCAAGTCCTCCTTTGAGCCTTCTCAGACCTCCTTGTGCCCATATGGATCTCCCTATGTCCATGTGGAGCTCCTTTGACCTCCCTCGCGCCTGTGCGGTGCCACCGCTTGCTTTGGCGGTACTGCCGTTTGTTCCTTCGGAATTACCGCCTTTGTTAAGACCTCCTTTGAGCCTTTTGGACCTTCCTTGTCCGTTGGACCTCCTAAGAGTCCAAGGGATCTCCCTTGACCCCTTGAAGACCTCCTTTGTGCCCTTGCGGACCTACCACTGTTGTTTTGCGGTCGTACCGTTAGGATTTAACTTTCCTTGTCTCAGGACCGTTGATGTTTTTGGACGGCCCGATCTTGAAGGTGCGTTCGCCCGGTCCGAACGACCCCTTTGCTTGGCTCCGTTCGATCTTGATCTAACGGCCCTAGTTTTTCCTCACAGATCCTTGTTTCCATGACCTCTCCTTGCTTGGATCCCCGACTGCTGAGATCTCATTTGAGAGATCTAACCCCCAGGACCTCTTTGTGACCTTGGGACCCCTCTGTACTCCTTTGGACCTCTCCGTGTCTATAGGACTTCCTCAGGTCGGACCTACCGTTCGCTTGGCCGGACCTACCGCTCGAGCATGGTCTTAGTCACATAAAACCCCTTGATCAGATCTGACCGTAGGACCTCCCTCTCGGAGATCTTACCGTCAGGACCTCCTTGCCCCTTTGATCTGACCGTAAGACCTCCCTCTTGGAGATCCTACCGTCGGGACCTCCCCCTTGCCCTTGATCTTAACCGTTTAGGATCTCCTTTCGAGAATCTAAGCCGTTGAGATCTCTCCTTGGTTTGTCTCAGCTGTCGAGGCCCTTCCCGACTTGCGGTTGTACCGCACCTTAAACCCGGAACTACCGTTATCCGGAAGTACCCCTTCTTGAACACGGTATTACCGCCGTCGAAGATGTCGTGTCCCTCTTTCGAACTTCTTCGAGTCTCTGGACCTCTTGTCCAGGACCTCCTCTTAGTATCCGTGGGCCTCCTGCCCAAGACCTCCTTTTAGTGTTTTTGGATCTTTTGTCCAAGACCTCCTAGTGCCTTTGGACCTCCGTCCCACAGACCTCCCGTGGTCTTTTCAAGAAAGACAATTGTGTGGTGAGGATCGCTTTGACTGGTCGCACTTCTTGGACCGGCCCCGCTAGTCGACCTCATCCACCTTTTATCATTTTTGGCATTTTGAAACTTTAGGCGATTTAATGCATGTCGGATCACATTAAATGCAATCACTTCTAGGGTGCATTGTTTATTTCTTTTCAAGACCTGCCCTGTCCTAGCCCTGCCCAGGCCACCTCCGATCTTTGACACGTTGTGGCTGAGCCCTCTCTGTGCCTTTGCCAACCCTGGCTATAAATATCCTGGGCAACCCCTCCCTTGTCACCTTTGGCTCATTTCTAACTCTTTTGCCTGGGTTCCTTAATGCTCAAGTCCTCCCCTGGGGCTCTCCAAGCCGAGCGGTGCTCCCAGTTTATTGGCTTCTTTTGGTTGAAGTTTTGTTCAAGTTCTTTTGAGTCTTCAAGTTCCTTTTGCCTAGTAGTAGCTTTGCTTATTTGGGTTCTTTGCGATCGTGTAGATTCCGAGCTTGAGAAGTATCTGGACCCAGCAATTTCAACCGAAGGACCTACACTGCTTGACGAAGGCAAGTCACAGCCCTTGATCATGCTGAGCCTAGTCTTTGAAAGATATTTTGTTTTACTTTATCATGCATGGCTACTTTTATATGAAAATGTTTTGGCAGTAGCTACTCTTCCTCACTTGAGATTATGCCTCCTTTGAACTTGTTGCTGGACATGTTGACATGCTCCCTTAGGAAACTCTAGGTTGGGTATTTTAGTTGGCACCTTTTTGGTATTGCCAACAGGGGACCGTAAGTTATGCTTAGTCTTGCTTTAGATCCGAGGGTTTCGAGAATCTTGCTTCATCAATTAATAATATTGACTAATGATCTATGTAACCTGTGGTCGGTGCCACTGTTAAGCAACTATGGCAGGATGCCGTATGTTGTGTTGATGGTGGTGTGAGGCCACTTTGTTTAAAAGCTTGTGCGCCAAGGCTGGGTGGTCTTTTGGCAGGGGTAATCACCAAATTGGTTTGGCTTGGGCAAGAAGGTAGGGAGTGAGAAGTGGGTGCTTTGCACGTGGGATGTGGAAGTCTTGCCTGAGCACAACTAAGGACCTAACTTTGTGTCTGTGGATCCGGATAATCCGTGCAACCACAAGGTCATTTTATGGGGATGGCCTAGGCCGAACAATTAGCAATGAGATGGCTTGGTGCTGTTGTGGTTGAGCGAGTTTTATCGCAACGGCGCAAGAGGGGGCACGAATCTGGTGGCTTTGCAACCCATCCAGAAGCGAAACCTTAGCGGGCAACTCCTAGCCAAATCAAAGCTTTGTAAAGGCCTTGTCACGCTCTCTAGACTGCTCACCGTTGGAAGTGAGCAAGGGTCTTTCCGGAGCTCGTCCCGCTAGAGAGATCGTGGATTGTGGGTAAAGTTGTACACCTCTGCAGAGCATTAAATCTATTCGAATAGCCAAGTCCTTGGTTGTGGACATCTCCCGGAAAAGTGGTGCAATGGGTAGTTTTTGAGAAATTTGTGTTCCCTGGGCCCTCTTGCGAGAGGCCGTGGCCTTGCCTCGAAGAGACCTTGGCCGGCTTTAGAGGGTCATGGTCGGCTTGAGGTGTGGACCAGGATGGGATCGAGCTCTAGGGTTGGTGCTCTAGAGAGGTCTTGGGAGAGGTCTGGTCAGGTGCAACTGCACCTCCCCAAGTGGTTTTGATGTGAGTTGGTGCTCACTCCCTTCCTTTCAAATAAAAGTATGTATGTATTATTGTTTTAACTTGCTGTTTTTCAATCTATTATGGTATTTGCTGTCAAACCTTGCTTTGTGCAACTAACCATACAGCTCCCCCTTTGGTAAGCCATTGCATAAATATTATTTGCATAAGTGTTTCCCTGTGATTTGCTGAGTACATTCAAAGTACTCATGGCTTCAAGCCCCGTGTCAAAGCAAAGTGTATGAAGATGACCAAGTGCAAGGAAGCTCGGACCTCTTTGAAGAGGATTTCTTTGATGATCCCATCGCTTAGGACGCCCTCCACTTGACACTGTGGGGCTTGCTTGGGTGGCCATCTATGCGTTTTGGTGTTTCCTGCTGCCAAGGTTCTTTTGTTGCGGTTTGTAAGCCCAAGTGGCAAACCCTCTGTAAACAAGCTTGGACCATAAGGTCTTGTTTAATACTAAGTTTAATTTGTCTGCTTCATCTTTGGTTTTGACCTTGTAGTTGTGGTTGTACCGAAGTGATTCTGTGCGAGTTAGCATCAGTATCCTGGGACTAGCTCGGTGTGCACAGGGCCAAGACCTCCAAGAGGTCTTGAGATCTCCTTGGAGGTCCTAGCGGACCTCTTCTCGGACCTGCCATGCGGTCCTACCGGACCGCGGTACTACCGAACGCTCTGGGCGGTCTTTCCGAACCTCCCTGAGCTTCGGGCAGTGCTTGCCCGGCTTAGCCAGCGGTACTACCGTTCCTTCATGCGGTAGTACCGGTTGTAGCGAGGTACTATCATTGCCCTTGACACGGCAGTACCGGCTGCAATACTACCGTAGCTCTACTTGCGGAAGTACCAGCTGTAAAAAAAAGGGGGGGGTCCTTCTGGACTCCCCGCTTAAACTGGGAAGAGGTCCTCACAGCACCAGAGCCATTAACTTTTTTTGCAACCTCTCTGGAACGGGAAGCAATTTGGCGTGGCGGTACAGTTTGGCCATGCCATCTGTCCTGGCGTGACAAACCAGTCTTGTCACGCCTGTTTACATGGCGTGACAGGACTTAGCCCCACAGCGAATGATGTTTTATAGCAACCCCTCTGGAACGACATGTAATTTAGCATGGCAGTACGGTTTAGCCACGCCAATATTGATGGCGTGACGTAACACTATTGTCACGCTGTGATAAATGGCGTGACAAAGGATTTGCCCGCCACAACGGACAATCAAAGGCTTTAGGGTTTACGGTTTAAGTTTTTGGTTTTACGTTAGGGCTTAGGGTTTTAGGGTATAGGGTTTTAGGGTTTAGGGTTTTAGGTTTTAGGGTTCAGGGTTTGGGGTGTCAGGTTTTATGGTTTAGGGTTTTACCACACACTACCTCCTCAGCTTTTCAGACTGAAAAGACAGGAGTCTGCAAAGTAGGACATGACTTCTCTCTACAAACATGATGTTCCAGTTAGGGTGTAGGGTTTTAGAGGTTTAGGGTTACGTTTAGGTTTAGGGTCTTAGGGCTTTGGGTTTTAGGTTCAGGTTTACGTTAGGGTTTATGGTTTTTGGGTTTTTGGGTTTAGGGTTTTAGTGTTTACGGTTTGGGGTTTTAGGTTCAGGTTTTCATTTAGGTTTAGGTTATGGTTTTAGGGTTTAGGTTTAGGTTTTAGGGGTTAGGGTTTTAGGGTTTCGATTAACTAACAACTCTCTTTACTGACTACAACTATGACGGCACTCTCTGCAAAGTAAGACGTGACAACACTCTACCTCACCGGCTTTTGAGATCGACTTGACAACGCTGACTTCCTCGGCTTTTCAGACAAAAAAGAAAGGACTCTACAAAGCAGGACGTAACAACACTCTGCAAAGTAGAACGTGATAGCACTCTGCCTCCTCAACTTTTCAGACCGAAAATACAGAACTCTGTAAAAGCAGGACATGACAACACTATGCAAAGTAAAACATGACAGTACACTGCCTCTTTATCTTTTTAGACCAAAAAGACAAGACTCTACAAAGTAAAATGTGACAAGACTTTGCCTCGCCAATAACTTTTCAGAAAGATAAGACAACACTCTGTCTCGCTGGCTACTCACATGAATTTAACTACACCATGCCATCCCTGTGGCTTATAAAAGGATGTGGAAGAGATCTGGGAGAGATCACTACACAACCAAACCCAACGCTACACCAGAGCTTTCTTCACCACGCCGAGATGGACAAGACGAAGAGGCAATGGGACGAGATCCGCGAACTAGCAAGGGCTGCTGCGGCCAGGGTCGAACAAAAGGAGCGTGCCAGGAGGGCAACTTTCCGCAATGACGCCCCCCGTAGCAGCAACCCCTACCAGAACGTTCCAACCGAGAGTTCACCGCAATACCCGCCAGAGGGGGAGACACCGCCCCTCTGTTGGTGCAGGGACCCATGCAAGTTTTTCAAGTCCAAGCAGTGGTTTAGCCTGGGCATGCGTTACTGGGGTTGCGTGAACTACTCCTATGACTATCCCGACTACCGTTGGGACACGAGCAGCTAGGCAGCCGGTAAGGACCAGTTACAGCGTGTTCCCCTACTATTTATCTTTCAAAGTACGCACTAACAACCTCTCCCGTCTACCCGTAGTCCCCGGATCCGCTATGTGGCTACCACAAGTGGATCGACCTAGAGATCCACCCACATGGCCAGTGGACTCTCGACTACGAGGAGTGGGATGTCCAAAGGGCCTGTGAGATCCAGGAGGAGCGCCGCAACGACGAGCACAATGAGCGTATATGTTGGGAGACGAAAGCTGTGAGGACCCCGGTTTATTAGGCTTGTAATGCTTAGTCATCCATTGACCCTAGCATCACAAACAAAATAACCCGTGTCTTCGAGATATGTATACTTCCCAGAAAAGCAGTATACACACCCCTTTACAAAATCATGCATCGATTCATACAAGACATAGAACCAAAGCACGAACAAGATTAAAACAACGACATACATAATATAGCGAGAGTTATTACAAAATGGGCCGACCGGCCAAATAACAACTAAGAAAGATAAACACAGCGGAAGCAAAAGCCATAAGATGGCGATAACAAAAGAGAGCCACAAGGTTTGCCTTTAGCCCACAAGGCAACCGACCGCCGCCTAGCTAGTCTTCCCAACATGAAGACATCTCACAAAAGTAAAGCCCTTTGGGCTCTACCTCCTCTGCAACAAAGTTATTAAGCAAAGCAAATGAGTACAAAATGTACTACATAAGATCGACGATGTAAAGGTAATGAGACCTATACATATGCTACATGCAAGCTTTATTTAAGTGGAAGGCTTTAGGCTCATTTTAGCATAAAGCAAGTTTTCATTTGCAATATTTAAATAGATTCAAAGCAGTTTTGCAATTCATTTTTAATTTACAAATAACAATGAGACAACAACATAATAACAATAGATAGATGACAACAATAATCCTGGAAGTGACTAACCCAATAGCCACCACAATAATAGCATGAATTACCCATTCATACCACCTATGTCAAGTTTTAATTAAAGGTTATAGTCTAACTCTCGAAAGACTTCCCCAAGCGTGTCCATAACCTAGGACGAGGCTATTCGAATAGTTTTAACCCTGCAGGGGTGTACCAATGTACCCACACGTCAGACCGCCTTTTCGCCAAGCTATTAGCACACTTCCTTTGGTGTGCCGGCACAGCTAAGTCCAACGAGACCTTTCCAATATTGAGTGTCAACAATGAGTCGCCCATATGAGGATACAACCTCCCCATACGTTGATGCGAAGTCATCAAAGATGCTCACCCCCTTATACGGGTGGTGCTCCTTGCAGTGGATAGCCCCACTACTGCTCACCCAATAGCCCACCATGCAACTCAAAGCTAACACCCGCCAAAGTACTTAGCCAAGAGAGGTCCCATATCCCTCTCGTGTGGTTAGCACGCAAAAATGCTTGGTTTAGTGTAACAAGATGTTCGGTCCTTGTTGACTTAGGCACCATTCCACAAACCAACAATCACACCATCATCCATTGTGCCCAAGTCCAAATAGTTTTCATTTTTTTTAGTTTTGTTTTGACTTTAAAAATTATCAAAGCACAAGAGATGGACATAATGGAATAATAATTTTTGTGTGATCAAGGTCATCGACATAATGTCGACAACCGCCCATTTCTACCGTTTATCTAAGCATTTCTAAGCATACCAACACGTGATCTACTAAGTGATGAGAGCTCATCCAACGAACTCTACATCACAACAAGATAGTCCTAGGCTTAGTAGTAGAGAATGAACATTTACCTACAGAGTATGCATCTATAGGATCACTAATCGATATCATTTAACAACAAAATAGCAATGCATACATACAAGTTAAACAAAGTATTAGACTTTAAAGTAATGGGACATAATGGACATGATCAAACTGCTTGCCTTGCTGGGTATGCTCAGTTTGCTGCAGAGTATCGCTCACGGGATCAACACACTCGTCGACACCTAATCGAAAAGGCGAAAAGAATCGATAAGAACGACGAAAACCAAAAAGACACCACAGCAAACTTGCTCCAAAAGCTCTGAAATTTTTACAGCAGCAAGAGGATGATTTTTAGAGAATTTAGAAACAAGAACCAATTGATTTGGATTCTCAATGCAAAAGATATGAGCAAAACAAAACTGCTCAGCCTCTAAAAATGCAATATGCTACTATTCACCATAATTAAATTGTTTAGCAAAAATTTCTAGAAAGGTGGTGCAATTGAAATTTTTACAGTAAATCAAGCACCTCATAAGATGAACAACCCAATAGGATTCATCTCATTTGGAGCTATTATGCATTTTCTATAATTTTTCAAAGACATGAAAATGAGCACAACTAAAATGCACCCACAATTCTTTTGAAAATAGTGACATGCCTAAATACTATTCTAATATTTAGAGCACTAACATAGGAAGCCAACACAGTTGGATTCACTCAAAAAGGATCTATAGAGAATTACTTATGCATTTTACAAGTTAAATGAATTTCCAATGTAACATTTAAAGTTAATTTCTAAACCAATTTGCAAACCCATTTTCTGGAGCCGAACTGAGCTCACAACTATTTTTAGATTTAAGCCCAGATCAAACCAGAGCTAAAAAAAATTAAAATCACCTCATTTGGATTTAAAATGAAATAGTTATGCATTTTCAAAGTTTATTACCTTTTTCAGTTTGCAAATAAATCCATCGGGAATTTCTAAAAACCATAACGACGCGGGAGGACATGAGCCGTTGATTCTCAATCGGACAGCCCAAGACCTCCCGGTGAAAATGCGCACGCGCCTGCAGGATCGACGAACGTGGGCCGTGGATCCTGGATCCAACGGCTCACGACCTGCGGCATCGCGCGCTTGCGCCCACGCGAGCTCGGAGAACGTGGGCCGTGGATCCTAGATCCAACGGCTCACGACCTGCGGCATCGCGCGCTCGCACGTGGCGCGTTTGGACCTCGCGCGCGCGAACGGGGCGGAGGTCGTGGCCGCTGATCACGAGATGGACGGCCCGCGACCACGCACCCAGCGCTAAGGACACATTAATGACTACAATGATTGGAGATGATTAACCATAATGGGGGAGATCTTTGTCCTAACGACAACGGCACATTGCCGCTGCCGTCCGACAAAATCCCGAGGGCAAGGACCTGGTCACTGCCGGCGAGATAGGACACGGCGGTGCACACCGAGGGCACCGACGAGTCCATAATAGCCGTGCGCACATGAGGGTGCCACTCACACCGGCGGCGACGGCCCAGAACGGCGACAAGCCGGAGGAGCACGGCGGTTACCAGAACGGCCGAAAGTAAGACATGAAGAAAAGCTCCGCAACAATCCATACAAGCGGGTGCCCAGCATCTAGAGGACTACTAGGAGGTTACCTGGAGGTCTTGGAGGTGCCAGGGAGGACAGAGGAGGAGGACCGGCGATGGTGAAGAAAGGGGTGCTTCACGGCCAAAAGCTCCAAACTCCAATTAGCCCACTCCTGAAGAGGTCAACCCAAAATGGAGTTAGGGTTAAAACTTCCAGGAAGTTAGAGGAGCAAAATGGAGCAAGAGGTGGAGTGAGGGAGCCACTAGAGCACTGCCTTCACCGAGAGCTCCAAGGTGCATCAATGGCGGCCAAGGGAGGTCTGTGGAGAAGGAGCTCAGCCAAGCACAGTGGGTGCAAGCCTGAGCTCAATGGTGTGTAAAGGAAGCCAAGGGGGGAACCAGAGGAGATCTTATAGCCCGAGGAGCAGAGGTCATGAGCTAGGGCTAAGCTCCATGGTGAGCTTAGCCCATGGCTCGGTCCATGGCTCCACCAGGACGTGGAGGTGACGGGGGGGGGGGGGGGTAGGCCTGAGCATGGCCTAGGAGGCGGAAAGCTGACACGCATTAAATGCTTGCAGGCAAAGAGCTATTGGGACGCGACAGGTCACTGCCCTTCTCCTCTGCCATGGCGCACGCGTGCACCCGAGCTAGGAGAAGAACAGGACCTCGCCTCCACCGTTGGATCAGTGAAGGGAGAGGTCGTGGCCCTCAGATCCGCAACGGTGCGATCTGGAAAGGCACGAGGGAGGTCGTGGCCACCGGATCTGCATCGCGCGGTGGCGCAAGGAAAAGGGGAGGTCGCAACCGTGGGATCTCCATCGCACGGTTGCGAAAGGAAAGGGGGAGGTCGCGTGCGATAAGGGGATAGGAGGTCGCGGCCGTTGGATCTGAATCCAAAGGCGCGGGACCGATGGGGGAGGTCTGGACTGCTGCGCGCGATGATGACAAGGGATGGGAGGTCACGGCCTTTAGATTTTCATCCAAGGGCACACAATGATGAGGGGATGTTGTGGCCATTGGATTTACATCCAAGGGCGCACAACATTGAGGGATGTCGGGTACGCGGCGCACAACACAAAGGGAGGTCGTGGCGGTTGGATGTTGATCCAACGACACGCCACGATGAGGGGAGGTCATGGGCGTTGCGCATGACATAAGGGAGGTCGTGGCTGTTGGATTTTGATCCAACGGCAACGAACAGAGGTAGGAGGTCGTGGCTGTTGGATGTCAATCCAACGGCGCACAGCAATGGTGGGAGGTCTGGCTGGTGCGCACGATGCTAAGGGAGGTCGTGGCCAGTGGATCTTGATCCAATGGCGACGAGAGGATAGGGGAGGTCGTGGCTATTGGATCTCGATCCAATGGCGACGAACTGAGGTGCGGGAGGTCTGGGCCGTTGGGCACGACACAGAAAAGGGGAGGGGAGGTCGTGGCCGCGAGATCTAGACCTGACGGCAACGAGATGAGAGGGGGAGGTCGTGGCCGTTGATTTGGATCCAACGGAGCACGACCTCGTGTGGGTGGGAGGTCTGGTGCGCAGGATATGAAGGGGAGGTCGTGGCCGTGGATTTTAATCCAACGGCGCACAACGCATTGCGCGGGGGAGGACTGGTGCGCTTGATAAAGAGAGGAGGTCGTGGCCATGGATTTTGATCCAACGGCGCAAGACCTCGCGAGGGTGGATGACAGGGCTGAGCTGGGCCAAGGTTGGCTGCGGCGGAGGTCGTGGCTATTGGATCTGAATCCAACGGCTATGACCTCGCGAGAGAGGAGGAGCTCGCGGTGAGCTGGGAAGTGGGTTGGGTTCGACCCACTTGGAAAGTGGCTCGGGCCCAAGGAATAGTGTCAGGTTTGAATTTAAATTGAAGGCTGAGGTTGGAGAAATTTTTAGAGGTAGCACATTAACTCCAAAAATTCCAAAATTTTAACTGGAGCTTCCTCACTCCAGGATTAACCTTACATAAAATTTCTAGAGGTTTTTGTGCACTGTATTTTTCTCAGGAAATTCATCAAGGTTGTTCTAGGGTTTGTCTTAACTCCAAAATTCATCAAATAGTTTCTAAACATTATGAAATTTTCCAGAGGGTTCCCACTTCATCTCTAGAACCTAGGAAAAATATTTCCAAGGGTTGGCACAAGATTTGTGACAAAGTGGAATAAGGGTTTGACTTTAGTCAACAGGAGGTTTAGGTTTTTGAACTCCACAACTCTTGACAAGAATTATGGCAATGTTCAAGAGTTTCAAGATGTGAGAAAAAGTTTTAATTTCTACACATTTTCTTACATTTGAAACACACACCTGTTTATACATTTGGGATGTTACAAAAGCTCATCTCGAGGCGTGCAGGTGCAGGGAGCGTGAGGGTCGCGAGAGGGGGCACGAGAAAAATAGGGAAATGGCGGCCAAGGCCAAAGAGGCCAGACGCGAGGAGTTCAACGCCAAGCTTACAAGGAAGGGAAAATGGCCTCGGTCCATGCAGTAGGTCGAGCCATTCCGTACTAGTCCCCCGAAGGTTGAATTTATTTCCATTTCAAAAAGGTGCATATGTATCGTAGGAGTACTTGGGTTTGTTGCATTGTGCATGATGTTGTTTCTTACGCACGTAACCAAACCATGTGCGTCGTGTAATTTCCAACTTTATTATAAATTCTATTTTAATTCATAACTTCAAATCTAGTCGTCTTTTTGCATTCAATTCTTCGTGTAGCAAGGCATCCGACAACATAAAAAAACAAGTTCTGGAAGTAGACATAAAATGGTCTACGACCACAAAGTGACGAAGAGCACCACTTATCATTCCAGTAGGATGTCTACGCATCTTTCATCCGCAGTACTGTTTACCATATGTATCACTCTACCAAATACGTTCATATGCCATGCCCTATGTTGTCGATGTCCTAATATTTGTCTTTTTTGGGTGCCTGTCTTTTGGGACACGGCCTGAAAATATTGTGCGGATGTTTATGATAGATATATACGCTGAAGTGTCAAAGGTTATGATGGATATATATGTTGAAGTGTCGATATATACTCTCAGTTATATTTGGTTCATAGATATATTCTCTATTTGGTTCACAGTATGAAGTGTCAAAAGGTTGATATTATATTTGGTTCATAGATATATTGTCTATTTTTAAGTTATGGATTGTTAAATGTTACATGTAAAGTGTTTTGTATCACCGTACCTTCAATTGTTTTTTATCTTTCAAAAGGAAGTCCCTTTATTACCATCTTACCGCCAAATCCTAAGGTTCCAGATCCATAAATCAAGTCCGAACTAAATTCAACCATGAATTCGATTCATAATTTAGAAACCAACTGCAATCACGCTTGCAAAAGCGAATCACGTTAGCCTCTGTTACACCACAATTTTTTTAAGCATAAAAACCTATGATCATCTCTAGAAAATAATTTATTTAAATACTATAATATTTATCATGAATAAATATAGTTTTCTCCAAATTTTTAGATCTTAATTCAACATTGTAAAAATTCAAACCAAGTTCTAAAAGCCCTTGTTGTTAATGAATTAAAATAAGAAGAATAAATCTTTAAAAGCAAGGTTAGAAATTTTATCTGAGTACGAGATCATTCTAGGAACACCGCTGAAATTTTTTATAATTTTAGGAATTTATTTCCTATTTTTTTAGCCTGACCAGACCTATTACGTTAGGCTCTGTCACGCCACATATAAAGGCATGACAATGCAGGCTTGTCTTGCCATGGTATCTAACGTAACTACTGCCACACAAGCCTCTACGCTGACACAGCGGGTGGGCAAGAGTTTACATGACATGTTTTGTCACACCGAGGTACGTGACGTTACTACTACAAAAGCAAGTTATAGTAGACGCTTTATCACGCATTTCGCCTTTGGAACCGCTCGTGTTGGGTCTGTCCCGACCGCGAGTGGCGCGACAGACTATCATAGACGGTATTTTTAGAACCGCTCGTGATAGTCATCTATCACGCACGGTTTGTTAATAGAACCGCTCAGGATAGTACATGCACGGTTCTATTCACCAACCGCTGTGATAATCGCCTAATCATAGACGGTTTTAGTTTAGAATCGTCGTAGACTATCACGCATTTCTCTATAATAACCGCTCAGGATAGTACACGACGATTCAGTATTTAGAACCGCTCGTGATAACCTCGCTCCATATAAATTGAGCCCGACATCCTCTCGCCAAGACTACCGCTGTGTTCACCGCCAAGATCGCCGCTTAGCCGCCTCGCCACCGCCTCGACCGCTTTGAGCAACCCTCGCCGGGCTCAGATTTAATTAGATCGACGATCTGCTGCTGCCTCTCCCAGCGCCACTTCCCGCCCTAGCTCCTCCAACCTGTGGCTCCTCCCTAATTAAACAGTGGAGTTTAATACTTATTATCCTTTATCCTCTCTATTGTTTAATGATTTTCCCTTATTTTGCTACTCTGTGTACATGGACCCTAATGTTTTGTATTCCTTAATCGAAAGCATAGGGTTATAAGTTTCAATTATTACTTCTCACAGAAGCTATAAATTCTTAGAAAAAGGCAAAACATTTAGCACTCAATTTGATGGACCCTAATTAATTAAACCTAAACTATAGCAGCCATTGGATGTTATTGAACCAAAACTATGATATAAATTCCAGAAAATGAAAAGCAAAACATGTAGCATTTAATCTGATGTAATTCCTTTGTGCAACGATGAGACAAAAACGAGTAAGTACGTACAAAGAGGTGAAAGTCACATGTGCAATGATCTATTTTATATTTCCTCTATCACAGCGGTTTATTGTTTCAATTATATCAAAACGGATACCCGCGCAATCGCGCGGACCAACTTGCTAGTTATTAGGATCTTCCTCTTGTCTTTTGTCTCGTATCTAATCAACAATCATGCAGATAATCAATAATTATCCGTTGTGCCAGCTTAGAAAGGAGAAGGTTGGACCCCTGCCCCTAGCGCCTCCAACACCCGCCGCCTCCTCCCCCATTATGCTACCTTAGAGAGGAGAAGGAAAGGAGAGGAATCGTATTTTCTTCGTGAGCTCCAAGGGTAACGATCTATAACCCTTTATGTTTGCTATAAATTAATCGCTAATCAATTTGACACTAATTTGTTACATGCGTAGTGTAGATGGATCGAAACCGATGTACGATGTGAACCGTGTGAGTCAAGAGTACATTAATGGCGTGGTTGCTTTTAGAAGAGCCACGAAAGGTGATATGTTGAAGAAGGGATAAATTTTATGTACCGGTCCATGCATTGATTGCGTAATCAAGATGTTTAACAACGCGCGCAGATCGAAGCGCACTTGATTCAAGGGTTTCAAAAAGGGTATACATGTTGGACCACCACGGTGAAGAGCAGATTATACCGAAATTAATAATGACGACATCGCCGAGGAAGTCAACGATTTCCGGATGTGGATCGTGCTTTTGATGAGGATAGGCGACGATGACAACTGGATCGGATGCTACGCGATGCGTAAGAGAACTACTGATGAGAGAGAGTTTTGTAAATTCGAGGGCTTAAGAGAGGACTCGGTGAGACCTTTGTTCCTGGTTGCAAGCCGAATATACAAGGTTGTCAACCGTGCTTGAACCGCTGAAATTAAAGGCAAGCAATGGTTGGTCCGATAAGAGTTTCACGGTGTTGTTAGGTCTCCTAGCGGACATCCTTCCGGAGGGAAACGTGTTGCCCAAAGACCACCTATCAAGCAAAGAAGGTTATTTGTCCATTGGGAATGGAAGTAGAAAGAATACATGCATGTCCGAACGATTGTATCCTCTCAGAAAGAGTATGCGAACATGCATGTATGTCCCGTGTGCAAAGCATCCCAATACAAGCGCCGAATCATCGCTAAGGTGAAGCAAGGACCTCTGCTAAGATGTTGTGGTATCTCACTGTGATCCCACGCTTGAAGCGCTTATTTGCGAACCCAAAGGAGGCAAGATTGCTGCGTTGGCACTCGGAGGAGCGTAAGAGAGATGGAAAGCTAAGACACCTGCCGATTCTCGCCTAAAGTGAAGAAACTTCGATCGAGTTGAAGAGTTCGGTGCGGAACCGAGGAACATAAGGTTAGGGTTGAGTACGGATGGAATGAATCCTTTCGTAATATGAGCAATGACATAGCACCGCCCGTGAATCTATGTATGTACAACCTTCCTCCTTGGTCGTGTATGAAGCGAAAGTATATTTTGATGTCACTACTTATCCAAGGGCCAAGCAACCGGGAATGATATTGATGTGTACCTAGCACCATTGCCGGAAGATCTTGTGACACTTGTGGAACGAAGGGTGCAGTATGGGATGCGTACAAACGAGAGAACTTCACTTTACGCGCCATGTTGTTCTCGCACCATCAATGATTTTCCCGCCTTTGGTAACTCGTTAAGCCAAGACAAAAAGGAGCCAAAGCTCATCAAGACCGCTAGATGCTACGGAGAGTGTATGGTCAACAACTCACAGAAAATCGTGTATATCGCCACCGTAGGTTCCTTCCTGTGAGTCACCCATACCGCAAGATGAAAAAAATAATTCAACGGAAATAAGGAGAACGATTCAGCTCCAAGGGCTTTTAGAGGAAAGAGGTCTATGATATGGTTAAGGATATCGATGTTGTGCTTGGGAAGGGCGAAATTAAGAACCCGTGAGAAGAACATCTGGAAGAAGCGGTCAATTTTTGGGACTTGCCTTATTGGGAGCACTTAGAAGTTCGCCACTGCATGGACGTCATGCACGTAGAGAAGAATGTATGTGATAGCTTGATTGGTCTCTTGCTGAACATTAGTGACAAAACAAAGGATGGTGTTAACACAAGGCGTGACTTGGTTGATATGAACATAAGGACCGAGTTAGCACCAGAAGAGACCGATCTGGATTTAACGTATTTTCCCTAGCTTGCTACACTCTGCCCAAGGTCGAGAGAAATGAATCGCGCTGAGCTTGCATGGAGTGAAAGTCCCATCCGTTACTCCGCTAACATTAAGAACCTTGTTTCTATGCAAGATTTGAAATTAATTGGTATGAAGTCTCATGATTGTCATGTGCCGATGACACAAATGCTTCCTGCTGTAATTAGAAGTATCTTGCCAACAAGGTCCGAGTGGTAATCTTGAGGTCGTGGTTATTTTTTCAACTCAATTGCTTTGAGAAGATCATTGATCCCCAAGGACTAGATGCTCGCAGCCGAGGTGGTGACGACTCTATGTCATCTTGAGATGTATTTCCCTCCGCCATTTTTGATATCATGGTCTATCTCATTGTTCACCTTGTGAAAGAGATAAAGATATCTGACCTGTGTTCTTCGCCATATGTACCCGCTCGAGAGGTACATGGGAATTCTCAAGTCCTACGTCTGGAATCGATCTCGACCGAGGGCAAGATCATCGAAGGTTATGCAACCGAAGAGGTCATTGAGTTCTCGTCGACTACATGGCTCGTGGAACCGATAGGTGTGCCTCTATCTCGCCATGAGGGGAGATCGATAGTATCGGGACCATCGAAGGAAATCAATCACTCCCGATCCGGATACGTGACGCTCAAGCCCATTTCACGGTCTTGCAACACATGACCCAAGTGTCACCGTACATCGACGAGCACAAAGACATGGTGCGCCAATAGAATCCGCACGGTCGGAGGTTTGGATCACGAGAGAGCACAACCGCTTGCTCAACGAATGGTTAAAGGTGCGAATCATCGAGGTCATCAAGTGATGATACGCTGCTATGGTTGGCACGAGGGCCACAATTTACAATTGTCGCATGGCAAGGATACGACATAAATGGGTACACATTTTATACGGCAGCTCAGGATAGGAAGAGCATAGTCCAGAACAGCGGTGTCCGCATAGATGCATTCAGTACCGATGGGATGAGGAGCTCCTACTATGGGCAAATAGAGGAGATATGGGAGCTCGACTACGTGCTTTTCAAGATCCCCCTATTTCGGTGCCGTTGGGTCCATCTCCCACAGGTGAAGGTCGACAAGTACGGTGTCACTACCGTGGACCTCGAACGTGTTTGGATACAAAGACGAACCATTCGTCTTCAAGCAACCAAGTTGTTCAAGTCTTCTATGTAACCAACCCGGCAAATAAGAAGCGTCACGTAATTCTTCATGGAAAAAGTAGGATTGTCGGAGTTGAGAATGTAGTGGACAAGGAAGAATACAATCAATTTGACGAGTTGTCTCCTTTCAGAAACGGCATTAGGCTCGAGGAAGAACCCAGTGAGGAAGCTAGCTATATGCGCGTCGATCATCATGAAGGCCTATATTTTAATTAAGAATTTACTCCAATGTAATTAATTTATTCCATAACATCATGTGTTATGGACTTGTAATCTCTCATATATTTTGATGTCAACGTCAAATTGTCATGTGTTGATGTGTTATGGACTTGTCATATTTGATATTGATGTCAATGTGGACGTACATTGTAATGTGGAGTATCAAAATTGGTATCACTTGATTTGGAGTTGAGTTGAATTAGATATGAAATTTTGAAGTCAAATGTGTTATGAACTTGTTATGGACTTGTCATATTCGATTTGATGTCAATGTGGATGTACATTGTAATGTGGAGTACCAAAATTGGTTTCACTTGAATTGGAGTTGAGTTGAATTAGATATGAAATTTTGAAGTCAAATGTGTTATGAACTTGTCATCATACTTGTCACCAGGTTCGAATTCATATGGACTTGTCATGATTGTCATCATACTTGGGATCACCAGGTTCACTATGTTTTCTCAGGATATCACACATTGTCATCGTTTTGTCGAGCTATCACGAGCGGTTTTATAATACAACCATTTGTGATAATAATATCCTGAGCGGTTTCTAATGAGAACTGCTCAGTGATAATAATATCACGCATTTGGTTCTATAATCGAACCATCTGTGATATTTCCATATCACGCATTTGTTCTATTCTTGAACCGCTCGTGATATTATATCCTGAGCATTTCTCATTAGAAACCGCGTGATATGCTTTATAAGGCGGAAACGCTAGGGTTTTCTCTCACTTGTCACTTCCTCTCCCGCGCCCTTTAGGCTCTTACGCTGTTCGCCTCCTCTAGGGTTTAGGGCTCGCCTGCTCACCGCCGACTTCGACCTCGGCGCCGCCGCCCGACATTGCACCCCGACCTCAGCCTTGCCGCCGACATTGGCGCCCCGACCTCGGCGCCCCTGCTCACCTCCCCGTCAGAAGCCCCGACGTCACCGCCATCGACCTCGGTGCCGCCGCCCCGACATTGGCGCCTCGACCTCGACGCCGCCGTCCTCCTCCCGTGTCGGCCTCCTCCCTCAGCACTGCCTTCTCCCCTTGCCCTCCTCCTCCCCCAGTCGACCTCCTCCCCCTCCTCCTCCTCCCGATCGGCCTCCTCCCCGTGACCGGCCTCCTCCTTGCACCGTGAGTTCTTGTGCGGCATCCTTTCTGTGAGTATTGCTCCTCTGTGGCGATTCGGTTGATCTTTGCATATATATATATATATATATATATATATATTTGCGTGCTAGTTGCAAATTGATCGATGGGCTTTGTTGACATGCTCTGTGATGAACTCTGTCTTATACTGAGATTGAATGTGATAGTTAGTTCATACTTGAGCTCTATTGTATTACTTGCTACTGTCAATATGTACTGTTAATTGGTTACTTTCGGTTGAGCTCATAGTTCTGTTGCAAATTGATCAGTGGGCTTTGTTGACATGCTCTGTGATGAACTCTCCTTTATACTGAGATTGAATGTGATAGTTAGTTCATACTTGAGCTCTATTGTATTACTTGCTACTGTCAATATGATGTACTGTTAATTGGTTACTTTCGGTTGAGCTCATAGTTCTATTGCAAATTGATCAGTTGTATTGACTAGTTTGTGATTCTTCTAGTAGTCTGTATGAGCTCATTCAACTTTTCATTTGCCATCTTGATCTCTCGTAGTCAACCTCTGCTTGATCGAAGTTTAATCTGCTTTTAGCTAATGCTTGAGATCATTTGACAGCTAAGCAAAGTATTGTTTAGAGCTCATAGTTTGAATTTATATTATCATATTCATTTAATGAAGAGTATAGACAATAGGATTGAGATGGCAAAGACTTGTTCTTTAGCTACTCTCCTTCCGAGAGCACATAATATCATCAATCAATATGTTGGAATAGTGTCTGCGCAATCGTTAATCTCTAGACCTTTTATTGGTGAGAGAGTTAATCCGCATTCTTATTAAGAACCGCCTGTGATTCCTTTGCATTTCCTTAGAGAAGCTGGTGGATTAAGGAGTGTTAAATTCTTTAGGAATTATGCTTTAATGCTAATTAATTTTGTTGGGATTAATTTTGAAATTTTGCTAAAATCGCATTTTTTACAACAATCAAAAAAGAAAGTTTTACTTGATTCTATTTTGTTTCTATGTCTTTATTAAAGGCTAGTCTTCTCAGACATGAAGCATTAAACCTTTGCTTAGCATTTTCTTCGTCGATCTCGACACACTTGAGTGTACCTTTGCTTCATGCCAATCCTCCATGGCATGAAGCAAATGGTACACTCGAAAGTGTCGGGCTCGATGAAGTAGGCTCGCAAAAGATTTGTATCACTAGTTTCTATCTATACAAAGATCACAAGAGAAGCTGGTGGATTAAGGAGTGTTAGAATAGGAGCAGGGAGGCGGTGAGCCCTAGAGCATTAAACCTTTGCTTAGCATTTTCTTCGTGAGATTAATTGTTTCATATTTATGCTAGAATGTTAGTAGTCTGTATGAGCTCATTCAACTTTTTATTTGCCATCTTGATCTCTATAGTCAACCTCTCACTTCTTCCCGAGAGCAAGTAAGCGAGATGGCAGAGGCACTGTCTTGCCGCTGCCACCGACGCCGAGATGGAAGAGGCGCCGACGAGGCCGCCAACACCGAGCCCGCAGATGGAAGAGGCGCCGACGAGGCCGCCACCACCGCCGATTTATAATGACACTAAGCGAGATGGCAGAGGACAATCGAAAATGCCTTTGGGCCGACTGGTCATCACGGAGGTCAGTGACTTTGGGGTCCCTCTGAGTCCCAAGAGATCAGCGACGAGATTCCGGACCGTCTGTGGGATACTTGGAAGGGAACAGGTCTCCATCACCACACCAAGGTGGAAGGACCTGACGAAAGAAGCGAAAGGCATGCTGTGGACAGAACTTTCAGAGAAGTTCACTATTCCAGAAGCAGACGTGGCACGCGTGCGACGGACGGCGATGCTCACGATGGATAAATTGTGGAGGACCTTCAATAGCATTCTTGTCATGAAGTACGTGAACACGGGTCAGACGCCCTTCGCGTAGTATAGATTCTTGACGCGGGAAGCATGGGACACCTTTGTGGCTATGAAAACGATGGCCGAATTTAAGGAGCAAAGTACGGCGCACAAAGCTCTCCAGACACGAAACACTCACCCGCACAGACTCGGCACCGCTGGTTACGCGGGTAAATACGAGGAATGGGCAGCAGAGGAGCAAAACACGTTTCGATGTCACAGCACCTGCTCCCTAAGCTGGTTAAAAGCGAGGGCAAAAGTCTCGCCTTCGGGCAAAGATCTCTTTCACAAACCCGCAGACGTGAAGTGTCCCAACGTCTGGTAAATATGTCGAACTACCTAGTTAATAAGTCCATAACTTCATAGTGTCTATAATAACATGATGACCTCTTGCAGCGTGACTTGACTGCCCAAGCTTCCCAAGGCTCTTTCCATGCAGACAGGGAGAAAGATATACTATCTACGGCCTTGGGAAACAAGGAGCACCCGGGTCGCACGCGAGGCCTTGGGGTTAACGTACCTTGGAGTCATGGATTCGCGGACAACTACTGCACGTACAGGAGTAGGAAGAGATCCAAGGCCGAGCACGACAACCGGTTGGTACAGATGATTACTAACAAATTTGAAGAAAAGATAGCAGAATTGCAGAGTCAACTGGAGATAGTACTCCTGAGCCAGCGGTCGCAAGCCGCCCCTGTTAATTCGGGAGGCAGTCCTCCTCGACGTCGGAGTAGCGTCGGCGTCGCAAGATAATTCGAACATGACGACGTCCGAGTACCGATAGACGACATCCGATCACCGATAGACGACATTAAGGTAACGTAAATCTATGGAATGCACCAAAGATAGACCTATAGGACGCCTTAGCTAATTGCGTATCGTTTTATAGGAGCCGACGCCGTGCAAGCTCCAAGTGAGGATGAATGGGTCCCTTTGTATTGAGGTCACGCAGGGATGGTGTATCCATACGAGGAAGGGCAAGGAAGACGGCAGCCACCGGGCGCAGGTTACGCTAAGGTCCGTGGATATGGTACATGTCAATTTCGAGCCATCCCGCCAAGATTCGCCCCTAACGAAGAGATCATAACACTAGGGATGCCGTCCTCTCTTTATCCAAAGGGCCCAAGAACAACATCGCTCGACCCAAAGAAGGCCGCGATCCGACACAACCATTCCTCTCCAACGGACCCTTGATGACTCCACCTCATGTTTCGCCTCGGATGGCCACCTCTTCGATTCCCGTGGAGAAGACGCCGGCGAACAAAGAAAAAAGCGTCCGACATATCGGTTCCCGAGTCGTCTCACAAAAAGACGCCGCCAATCGCTAAGGCCAAATCGAAATCAACGAACGCATAAGCGCCTCCCAAGTCCGGAAGTCCGCGATACCCGGAACTACATCATCGAAAACCGCAGTTCGACGCAGATAATGCACGCCGGATATGCTTGTCGCTTTGCATGCCCGGTACTTGGACAAGACCCAAAAGAAGGTGCGACATCGAATCACCGCCGACACGAGGACAAGCATTTCTTCAACGGACGAGGTACTTCGTCGTGGGCTTCAACGACCTATATGAACTATTCAACCTCGCTGGTCTCGACGCCTCGCTTCTACGATGTTGACACCGTAAGTGCGTAAATCAAGTTCTACATTTATGTAATACCGATAAATATCACAACTCATTGCTTATGTCTAGATACATGAAAAATGTTCGGAATGGAAAGAACCGTGGGTTTCTCGACCCACATGTGGTATCGCTGCAAACCATCCAAGAAGACTCATCCTTCGTCGAGAAATACATAACGAGGTCATTACTTCGCCGATTTAACATGAAGTACATAGTGGTGCCCTACAACCGTGGGTAAGTGTCACTACTTGCTATACAAATTTCATTTGTACTTTATATTAAATACCGAACTTAGGTTTAATGACTATAGCGACATACAGAGTAGGTACCCCGGATCCTTTTAGTTATTATACCCAAGAGGAACCATGTGATATATCTTGATTCCCTAAACCGCAACAAGCACGACTTCAAAGATTCTAAGAGGAATACTTGAGAGGTATGCTCATTTCCTCCTTCCATAACTCTATTGTAGTCTTCATTCGCTTGAAATGGCCGAGGTTAACTTTTTCGAATCATGTAGGTCGCTCATCAATTATGTTGCCAACAAAGGAATATACGATGGAAAGAGCGCCTAACTAACACACAGATGAATTTTCCTAAGACGCGCTACAACACGATAATCCTATATCATACTTCATAATAACGTGTCTCGAATCGACTATACCTATATATGTAATTCTATTTTTGCAAAGGTGCCAAAGAAAAAGATGATGAGTTATGTGCAATCTACGCCTGCTATCATATGCGCCTAATCCTTAGAGCTAGGAAGAAGGATCCCGAGGTTTGTCAATCTCAAATAATTATTTCCTAATTATAAATTTAAATATATATAGCTTACCACTTTACTCTTGGTAGCGGCATGTGTCTTGGATTTACAATGTGATTCACTCGTTGAAGAGATCAAGGACATTCGAGGGAAGCTCGCACCTTTATCAACACGTAAATCATTAACGACAATGGAGAGTTTCACTCTCTCCAACCGAGAGCATCACCCGTCGACACCTCTCAACGTAAACAATTGTAATCCGCTTGTAACTATAGCGACAATACTTGAACAAATGCGATCTTTTGTAATTTATTTTGAGTAATGATCACTTTGAGTTGTCAACAATTGATTATCTCTAATGAATCTATTTTTGTGCATGCTTGAATCTGTTTTTGTGCATGCTTGTTTTCGAGGGCATGGCTAGCAATTCCCGAGGCTAGCCGTAAAAACAAAGAATATTGTGGTCGTGGGGTATGAGCTATCACAGACGGTTTTTGTTAAAACCGCTCGTGAAGAAAGTATCACAGACGGTTATAAAACAAACCGCTCAGGATCATGAATATCACAGCGGTTCTCAACAAAAGCCGCTCGTGATATTCACAAATCACGACGGTTTTGTTTAGAACCGCTCGTGATAGTCACAAATCACAAACGGTTTTAGTCCAAACCGCTCGTGATACTAGCCTATCACAGCGGTTTTTAGTAAAACCGCTCGTGATATTGCGTATCACGAGCGATTTTTACCGCTCGTGATAATGATATGTTATCACGCATCAACAAACATAGACGGTTCGAAACCGCTCGCGATGATGGTTCCGAACCGTCTGTGATGTGGCTTCCTGTAGTAGTGCGTGACAGTACGGTTTAGCCACGCCACTACTCGTGACGTGGCCAAAGGGGCTAGCCTGGCGTGACTACTGCCCCACGTAAGCCTCCACGGTCCACGCTGGCACAACGGGTGGGTAAGGACTTGTGTGGTGACGCCGAGGTACGTAACGTGACAGTATGGTTTGGTCACGTCACTACCGCGTGGCCAAATAGATCAGAATTAAAAATAAAGTTCACGCGGATTAACTTTAGAATTTTAAAAAGATTAAATAAAAAAATTCCAGGAGACGACGCCGAGGTCCCCCCCCGCCCGGGGGTACTCTCTTGTGTTGTTCTGCCACGTGTAAAGCGCCTTTGAATGGAAACGGTACGTATCAGCTTTCTCGTAACTTCGGATGTCCTATGTTACCATCCGGTGTTATCTCGTGGTTGTGACGTCTGCCTTTCTTCAGAGAAACGTCTCTGTAAATAAAGCAGCGGTACGGGTCATTTTATTTGCCTTTGCCTGTTTTGAGTGAGAGCGCACTTCATTCGTTCCAATAAAAGCATGCACGCTCTGCACAGATTGCAGTGTTCCTGAAAGTGAACACGCTGTGTTGTGAGTTCTCGTAAGTTTTGTGAAGCTTTTCTCGAGTTCACAAGTCACGACTGAGAGAAGCAAGTTACGACTTCCACTATCAAGTCGGTGGCCGAATGTGCGGATGCTTTAGGCCACAATCATACATTAGAGGAATGGAGTATTTGGAACGTCACTCAACCCTGGACAAAACCAGCAAACTGACAACTAAGGAAGCACGAAGAAAGTCACTGATGCATGACACGGATGGCAACTAGTAGATGCATGACGCGGATTGCGCCGTTCTTTGCTTGTTTAGTGGAACTTATGCAAAATCTGCTGGGAGGCACAGTATGATTGTATGACGATGTAGACGTTAGCATGTGTGCTGGTACCGTCTTCTTGTGTATGGACTATGGAGTACTAATACGTAACATCGGTCGGGTTTGGCTTCCCGACAGATGACATATTGGTATAACTTGATACTACAGAAGATTAGAAGTACTCTTTATGATCTATAGCCCAAATACACAAAAGCTCGGGGTTTGGCTTACAGACCGGCAAAATCGGTGAAACTTGATACCGAAGATTAAAAGTTTATGATCCACTCCCTCTGATTCCAAATATAAGTTGTTTTGGACATTGACATAGTCTACAGGGTGACATTCTGATCATCAATTTCTATATAAAAAATATGTTGCTTAAAATAAAAATAATTATACATTATGAAAGTAAATTTCATGATGAATATAGTAATATCAATTTTATGTTGTAAATCCTGGCATTTCTTTACATGTTTATGGTCAAACCTAAAAATATTTTATCGGCATAAATTTGGAAACGATTTACATTTGGAATCGGAGGTAGTAATACATAAAATGCAACAAGCTTTTCTTTCATTTTTTTAAACGTTTTTTTTTAAACTTAACAAGCTTTAGTACTCGTAAGTACGTTTTGAAAATCACCGGGACAAACTCTTGGCACGTTGACACCAGTGTGCGGGTGGCAGACCCACAATGGGTGACCGCCCACGGCTCACCGGCGAGCGCAAGGGCTTCAACACCTGTTTCCCAGTAAAGCCGCGCTCAAACACCGGAATAGCTTTATTCGATGCAAACTTTGAGCCTTTTCCCGTTCTTTACTCCCGTGGAAGCCACAAGCCAGGCGCCCATCTAACTGTTCGATGCCAAATGTCGCACCGTGTTTCCGGATCAGTTAAAGAAAACCTCGCTGATTCGAATCAAAACTCCTTGCAAACACAGACACATTACCCATACTCCTCGCTGAATGCGTGCGATTCACACAATCAATTTTGGTCAGAACCTGACGCTTCAAAACAGTAGTGTTCAGTGGTCAGTTTCCAACTTATTTTGCAGTACTCCACTAGAACAAAAGCCATCACGATTAATTTCCCTATAAATACCCCTCCCGAGAGTGTGGTCTCCACGCTCCAATTCCAACCTCCATTTGCACACTAGTGCTAGCTCATCTCATTGCACTTGCAGTCTTGCGTCCATGGCTCCCGAGCTTAGCTCCCACGTCCATGCAGCGTCGAACACCACTCCCCAGCCCCCCTCCACGCCAAAGCAAGAAGTGACCAACCCTACCGCGGTCGCCATCGACGACGTCGAGGCGGCGGCAGCAGCGGCTGGCAGCTCGGGTGACCGCGTCAACTACTTGGCGCGAGCGCAGTGGCTCCGAGCCGCCGTCCTGGGCGCTAACGACGGCCTTGTCTCCGTGGCTTCCATCATGATCGGCGTGGGCGCCGCCAACAAGACCAAGAGGGCGATGCTCGTGTCGGGCCTCGCGGGCCTCGTGGCCGGCGCGTGTAGTATGGCCATCGGCGAGTTCGTGTCGGTGTACGCTCAGTACGACATGGAGGTGGGCCAGATCGAGCGCACCCGCAACGGTAACGATGACGGCAGCATCAGCAGTGAGAAGAACCTGCCGAACCCGACACTGGCGGCGGGCGCATCGGCCCTGGCGTTCGCGGTTGGCGCCGCGCTGCCGCTGCTAGCCGGCGGGTTCGTGCGGTCGTGGGCGGCCCGGGTCGCGGCCGTGTGCGCGGCGAGCAGCGTCGGCCTGGCAGGCTTCGGCGTGGCGGGTGCGTATCTGGGCGGCGCGAACGTGGTGCGGTCCGGGGTTCGGGTGCTCGTGGGTGGGTGGCTGGCCATGGCGATCACGTACGGGGTGCTTAGGCTGTTCAGGGTGTCCTCGGCATAATTATATTTTCGCCACGTAAATAATTAAACCAGGGGATTAGTTAATGGTGGTAGCTATTTCAGACTTCGACTGGTGAGTAGCTAGGTCTCGTGGCTTTACGAAAATAAATCATGGGGTTTGCGATGGTATAGTATGGCCGGTTGTGCACTTGCACTTGTCAGCACGGACAGGTGGTGTGGAGTAGTACTAATGAGGAAATGGTAATGTATGCTAATACCTTCATTTGGTTATGAATTGAAATGTGTGTGTCATTCTGGCTTGTTATTTTTAACATGCCGAAATTTGAAAGTTCAATTAACCAATTCCAAATCAGCATGGAAAACATACACACTACCGGGCTCAGCAGCTTTGCCGAGTGCCGGTGGCACTCGGCAAAGAACGAGAAACACTCGGCAACGGCTTTGCCGAGTGCCACCCACGGCATATCTCACACGGCATAGTTTACGACGACAAAAAGCTCTTTTTGCCGAAAGTGCTTTTCATCGAGCACTCGGCAAAGGCTTTTCCGAGTGCTGAAGCGACCCTCGGCAAACAAAAGGTAGTGGACGGTGAGAACACGGAGACGGCGTCGTTTGCCGAGTGCCAGGACGGAATGACACTCGGCAATGCCTTCTATTTTGCCGAGTGTCGTCATAATGACACTCGGCAATGCCTTCTAGTTTGCCGAGTGTCATGGTAAAAACACTCGGCAAAGGAACGTTTCTGAGCATTCTGGGAACATACTTTGCTGTTTTTACCATGACACTCGCAAATATTAAACACTCGCAAACAATGTTCCCAGAATGCTCAGAAACGTCACTTTGCCGAGTGTTTTTACCATGACACTCGGCAAAGCCTCCCTTTGCCGAGTGTAACACACGGCAAAGTGGCCAAAAACTGACTATTTTAATTGTTTATTGCACCCCACTCAAACAAGTCACAATATCACAGATATATCAACAAGTAATCACCACAAGTAATCACATATAGTCCACAATATATCACATATATCACCACAAGTCACAATATATCACATATATCACCACAAGTCACAATATATCACATATCACAAGTCACAATATATCACATATCACAAGTCACGATATATCACATATAGTCCATCATTCACCAAGTTGGCCACCCCGACTGATGTGATGAGTCATAAGGCACATCATTCGAAGCCGCCGATTGATTCTGCACAAAGGAGAAGAGATTGCATGTGTGAGACAAGATTTAAGGTAAAGCAAAGCACAAGCGAAAGCAATAAACATGGTAAGTAAAGAGCTCAAGGTAGAGAAGGCAAACTCACAGGAGTAGTTGCAGGAGGAGGTGGAGGAGGGAATAGCTCCGGTGGCAGAGGTTGACCCATCCTCTCGCCAAGACTTTGCATCCACTGAAACATCTGCTCCATCCTCTGCGCTTCGCCTCATTCCTCTGCGCGATCGGCCTCCATCCTCGCCGCCATCTCCTGCCAGCCTCTTCTCTTCTTCCAAATGGGCCTACAATATTCCACCCCAATGTTACAATGCAAAGCAAAGGTATGTAAAATTAATGAGCACGCATTTAATAAAACAGAAATAACCTGGAGTGCCTCCATCCGGGACTGTGCAGTGTCCGGCCGTGGGCGTATGGCCGGGCTTGAGCTCGTGCCCCTTGATCGAATCTGGGAGAGAGTGGGAGTAGTGGCCGTGTCGAGTGTCTTGTCGCCAATCCAAGACGCCCATGCTTCTTGCCTCCTCCCACCCTCATGACGACTTCTCCATCAAGGTCCCGGTGCTCGGATCGTACTCTAGCCCATGGACCGCCCTTGCCATCGATGTGTACTCACCGAGGCGGTAGGGACGGTCGCATTGTCTGCACACCGAGGGGGTCCTCCGGGTTGTAGTCGGCGTTGGGCGCCGCCTTGCCCTTGTGGGCCAAAGCCCATGCCTTGAATCGGGAGCAAGGCGGCCACCATGTGACGACATCTGCGAAAAAAACAAGATGATTAGAAATTATGCGAATTGAGCGTTATAATAAAGAAATGAATTACAGACCCATGTAGCCGCGAATTAAATCGAGGCTACTGATTGCCTTGATGGTGTGGTGCTGGCATCATCAAACGCCGCTCCCGCAAGCGTTGTCGTCTCTCCCACTCGGCGGCGCACCACTTGTCCACCATCTGTGCTCAAAGATCGAGATCTTTGGCGCACCACCACGGAGGCACCTACACGCCATCAAGTATATGACATATAAGAAGATCAAATTAAGCGTGCTTAATCTCGAAAAAATCAGATTAATGTTCTATATTTACTGTATGTATTCTTCCCGTTGACCTCATGTTTCTTGCTTGAGTTTTGTTGATCTTCAAACCAAGGTAGGTAGCTTTGTATGTTACGATGGCTCGACGCGCCGTAATGCATGTCCTTCACGAGTTTATAACGAGCTTTGTGAGCCACACTAGCCGCCTTGGCCTCATATCCTCCCGGCATCTGAAGAAATCCGCATATAGGCGCGATGTATCCAAATATTATTTCAAGAATGTCCAATGAATGCGATGTATTGAGCAATGTAGTGCGAGAAGACTTACCCACAAATGGCCACACCAGCGCCGCCTTGTTGGCGAATACCGCCATCCCGATCCGTAAATCGGGAAGGCGACGAGTGGTCCCATGTGTAGGCCGGCTCGCCTCCGCCAAACGCAACTGTGCCGAAGTGTAGCTTGCACAAAGACCTGTGATGCCATTGACATGGCGTTTGTGATCACCTGCAGCCTCAAGCGTCCAACCCCTGCCCAAGTGATTCAGATAAATTATTAGTTTCTATTGTGATTTTCAACATATCAAATGAAAAAGTAGTGATAACATCTAAAGTTACTTACCTAGCCCCAGTGGGTTGAATCAGCGGGCGTCTCTCACGAGGTATCGGTCGCCTCGGGAGGGTCGAGGGACCTCGCAACCAGACACCCGACGAACCAGAGGAAGCGGAACCCCCTGCCGCCTCCAACTCCTCCTCCTCCTCCTCCTCCTCCTCCTCCTGCTCCGCTCCTCCTCCCGCCTCCCGCCCCTCCTCCTCCCGCCTCCCGCTCCCCTCCGCCTCCCGCCTCCTCCTCCTCCTCGCCTCCCGCTCCTCCTCCCGCTCCCCTCAAGAGTGCTCTCCTCCTCCTCTTGCTCTCCCGCTCCTCCTCCTCCTCCTCCCCGCCTTCGATCGCCATCAGGATCAGTCTTTTGGTAAAGCGACCTTACGTTCCTCATACCGCCCACCATCTTTGTTCAATCACCTGCAATTAAAAAGAGTAAACCAATAAGCACAGATAAACAAGACGTACTTAGAAAGAGATGCAAAATAAACAAAACATAATTAGAAAATAACAAAGTATTACATGTATTAGAAATAATCAGAATGATCGGGATTAGCTGGATCATAAGTCTCATCATCACTATCAGCCATGTCCATATAATCAACACTATTCGAAGGAGCAATGTTGTCATCACTGTCATTGCCTAAATGTAATCGCTGAAGTAATTCTAAGTCCTTCACATTTTGAACCTCATCTCCAGCGTCCTCGTCAACAACCCTTTCATTGTCTACTTCCATTCCGATCGCTTCGGTTAAGTCTATCTCAAAACTCCCTTCTAGCCCCTCTTCTTGAAAGAACTCTCCGTCATATGTGTTTGGGTCAAAATTGTAATCTTCATTGTTTGGGACAGGTAGTTTACCGTGTGGCGATACCTTGTACACAACATCCCAACCCTTAAGACGGTTCGTCTTTTTGGCACGGTATGAGAGATAATATACTTGCGTGGCTGTTGAGCCACAATATACACATCGCTCTCGTAAGACGGATGATCGCTCAATTTCGACTAGCCCAAGATTAGGGTCCGCCTCGTTATTTGAGGATCAAACCAATGGCATTTGAATATGACAGATTAAGAGGTTTGCAACCATGAAACGTGAGTTCAGATATTTCTTCAATTCTTCCATAATACTCGACCCCATCAAGGCCAAAGCGTAAAACTCCGATTTGTGGTTCTTCGATTGGGTCGACTCGCTTCATGTCTTGTTGTGTGAAAGCGATATCCATTCACGCCATAACAGTAAATGAGCTTACCCTATAGGCACAAACCATCGCAACTTTGTCTCAACTCGGCACTCATAGACGATCGGTTTGGCCCGCAAGCTCAAGCGAGATAGTTCGTTATATTATTCGCCTCGCACGAGCAACTTGTAATGTCAAACGAGTACGAGCTAAATTGACAAGACCTTCGCTTGAACCAAGAAATGAAATCGACATTCCATTTCCCGCACTCGCCTAAGAAGGGTCTCTTCTGTGGGGGTAGGTTCCTTGATTCACGCCTGAATTGATGATGAAATTCTCGCACCAACGAGAAACAAGGGGTTGGATGCAATAGTGACTACTCGAGAACAAGTTTGTTGACAACTTACCGCATGTACGGCTCCACTTCGAAAGGTTGTTCAACACATATAGCATGATAGTGCGCCACTCTTCATGTTTCAAGGTCTTGGGGTCGATCACTTGCACTTCGAAGTTGCCCTCGGAAAATGCTTGAGGTTCGATTCATTTTCGCCAAAGATTGTAACGAGGGGTGGATTGTGCACGCTAGGAAGGTTGTCACCATAGTACGTTGTTGTGAAGTTTGACACCTCCTCCAAAATGTATGCCTCTGCGGAAGCCTCAATTTTGCATTTATTTTTACATTTAGTTCGATGAACCTTTAGACATCTCTCAATTGGATAGCACCAACGCCTCAAGACGGCCCCCATTCGTGCCTCATACGGAGGTGCAAAATCAAATGTCAGATCGGATTGAAGAAGCCGGTGGAAAGATCTTCTCCAACTTACAGAGCAACACAGGTGCCATTCTTTCCAAGTCTGCAATCACGGTCCGAGATAACTCCTTGGCACAAAGTGGCGGAAGAAATTGCTCAACTCTGCCAAAGACTAGCCGACATGCTCGAGGACATAGCCTCGAACCATCACTGAAGAAGCCGCTCAAGCCATATGTGGTAGTCATGACTCTTGAGCCCATTGATTCGCATAGTAGATAAGTTCACTCCTCCTCAGATTCGCATACCCATCAGGGAACATTAACGCTTGGAACCATTCTAGTACTTCCTCCTTTGGGGCTGGTCAAGACGAATTCGCCTTAGGCTTTCTCCATGTCCCGCCGCCTCTAGGAGGCTTCATTTCTTGCTTTGGTCTATCGCATAACGCTGCGAGATCCACTCTAGCCTTAATGTTGTCCTTTGTCTTATCAGAATGTCCATGATTGTTGCCCAAAGTGCCTCGGCGACATTCTTTTCAAAGTGCATTACATCAATGTTATGTGGAAGAAGAAGGTCATCAAAATAGGGAGCCTCAACAAGCCCGACTTATGAGTCCATGCATGTTGCTCACCATATCCCACAAAACCACCTTCTTGATTGACCTCGAGAGCATCTATCTCGAGCACGAACCGCATGCACTGGTCATCATCTGCGGTGCAGGTCTATAACTACGACACCTTTCAGAAAGTTCTTGATGTCTCGTCTCAATGCATGGTCAAGAGGGAGGAATTGTCGATGTTTGTCGAGCGAAGAATACTTGCCACCCTTCAAAGAACCAAATGAACTTCAGAGTGCCTTGCATCTTGGGCATGGGAACTTCCGTGAACACACCAAAAGAATATCCCATCTGTGGGAAGTCATGCAGGAGTAGTGGTACCAAACATGCATTTTGAAGTTTCTCTTTGTAGCTCGATCGTATGTCCATACCCTTCCTCCCAAGCACGGACCAATTCATCAATCACGGGCTCCATGAACACACCCATATTATTCCCCGGTGTTGGGAATTATCAACGACAAGAATATGTTCGTGGTTGGAAGAGGACGCCGGGGAGATTGAGGGGATAACGAACACGGGCCAACAAGTGTATGGGGCGCCATCATTCCATAAGGATTGAACCCATCTGCTGCGGTATACACGTACATTCTGACCTCTCAGACTTTCTCACGATGAATCACATCAAAGTGGGTCCATGCTTCACCATCGGATGGATGTACGGCTTCTCGTGATTATGTCGGCGTCCATTTTTGTGCCATGTCATCTGTTTCGCGGTTTCCTCGGTCATGTATAGCCGTTGGATCCTCGGTATGAACGGAAGGTACCGTAGGATTTTCACGGGGATCGCAAGCTGCCTCTTCTGACCATCACCAGAGTCTACCTCCAGGAACCTAGAGGATCCACACTTTGCACAGTACTTTGCTTCCGCGTGTTCTTTCCTAAATAGGATGCACCCCTTCGGACAAGCATGTATCTGCTCATATGGCATCTTAAGTGCACGAAGGAGTTTCTTTGACTCGTACATGCTCTTTGGCAGAATGTGACCCTCCGGAAGCATGCTGCCAAAAACTGTCAACATAGCATCGAAGGCGTCTCGACTCAAGCTAAACTGGGACTTCAAGGCCATTCGCGTCCAATGCCATCGGTTGAGAAACCTTCGCTGCTGCCGTGAAGGGTTTACGTGCGCGCAACAACATGTCGTAATCGCCTTTGCGGTTGCCTCTGCTCCTCCTCCCTACGTCCTTCAACGAAGTGTGCTTCATGATAGTCATTTAACATGTCTCCTACCCCGCCATCAGCATCATAATCCTCGACGCGTGGTCTCACGACCTCCTCTCTCACACGATCGGATTCACCGTGGTAGATCCACCGGGTATAGTCCGCCAGAATCCAAACTTACAAAGATGTTTACCCATGACCTCCTTTGTTTGTCGACGCGTGTTTGCACATCTGCTGCGAGGACACCAAGTGGCACGCTCCCTTTAACCTTGGCAAATGCTAGTTCCAAGAAAGCATCGGTCTTCCCAATCCATTCATCGGACAACTAACCACGACTTGAGTGGCCCGTGTACATCCACTCACGGTCATCCATCCTCTAACATATCGAGGGAGTAATATAAGAATCAAATGCATCTACGATCTTTCTCCTATCTAATAGGTGAAGATAGGTCCTAATCCACACAGGATGCGTAGATGAGGTTAGTTTCCATGCTCTACTCCTATCAGGAGAAATTTGGGACACCTCCCATTGTTCTCCAAATACACGTCTGCCGCCAGGAGAGTGTGTATCCGGAGAACAACAGGAGATGATGCCAAACTCGCTCTCGGATCGAGCAGCACCATGGAAACTAACCCCACCTACGATCCGCTGGTCGTCCAAAAACGTGGACAATTCAAGCAGATCACGGTTTTAGATATGGAAATATTCGCATATTTCCAACCGTATCTCTTCGAACGGAGACGCCTAACTGGGTTACGTGATCTACGACCATGATACGGAAAATATATGATTAGGAGAAATCACGGTCAAAGTTACATCATGAATACTTCAAAAGTAAATAACAACACTTTTTTTGTGATCGGTGGTAGTAGACATCATGTTTGTAAGGTAATGAGCCATCAAAACATTAAATAAATCCTTAATAAGAAGTAATTCGAAACCCCCGAACTAGATGTAAAAGCACTGCCCGTAACTCCGAATAACAACTAACATGCAAACGCAAGGACGGGAGCGACAAGTTAAATTTTGAAAACTACTTAAACAACTTAGGGCATGCCACGCTTATTGTGGCACAAAATCATCTACCACGCAGTGTGGCACAATATGGCAAGGGTTGTGTCCATGACGGTGGGTCACCAAGCTAAGATATTGTGGTATGCTAAAAGTGTGGTAGCAAACCAACGACACGATGGCCGACATGCACATTTGGATAAGATATGATCAAACCGCTTGCCTTTGCTAGAGATGCTTAACTCTGCTGCAGAGAATACTCTCCCAATCGATAATATCGTTGGTACCTATCGCAAGAACGAGAAAATCCAATAAAAACGACGAACACCGAAAAAGATTCAAAAATCCAAAGTCAACAAAATCCATGTAATTTATACAGCAGGAAGACCACGATTTTAAATGAATTTAGCAACAAGAATCATTCGACTTGGATAAAGTATGAAAAAGTTATGGCTAAAACAATTTCAATCGGCTGGAAATTCCAATTTAATTGTTTTCGAGTACTGTTCATCACACAATTTTCTAGGAGGTTGTTGAGTGTGAAATTTTTATGACAGGTAGAGCATGGTATTCTAAGATCAGCAAAATTGGGTTCACTCGTTTTAGAGTTAAATTAAATTAGTTATGAATTTTTAAAGTTGAAATTATGACAATAGGTCATTGTCATTTGACATACACATACATCACTCTAATGGTTTACGAATACACACATTCATAATGACTTAATGAATTAGAAAACAAAACTGATTACTAGAAATAATTGATATGAATCAAGTAATGAACTGGACATTCTTCTATAGTTTAGGTTCTCTATAAAAACTTTACGCTCATTTATATACCATGCTATCAGGACAACTATCTGGAAGAAGCTCACAATGAGAAATGTCATTCAAGAGTTTGTTAGGCATCCTAGGAACCAAGCTCCAACTATCCTTGGGCTTAGAGACATATCCTAGTGTTTCATCACTTGTTTGGATTCATGTCATATCAAGAGACATATGCTATTAGATCTCGACAGAGATTCCTTGCTAATCCTCTCGGTGAGAACATCCGGACATTTTCGATCGATGTTTCATTTGACAAGAGGTGGCATAAGCAAAGCATCTAAAACTATAAACTTAAGTGAGGATGTGTTTGCAGAGAAGAGCATTTGGAGTGCACTGCGGCAATTACATTTCTCCTCAGCGAGGCGCTTGAATCGACAGAATGGCTGGCGGAGACCTCTGGCGAAGGCGGGGAGGGTGTATGGCGAATCCACCTTCTTCCTCCTCTCCTCCTCCTCCTCTCTTTCTCCTCCTCCTCACGTGGCCTTGAAGCGGCCTGCAAGTGTGTGTGGCCTGTGTGCGGCAAGTGGGCGTGTGTGTGTGTGATGTGGCGATGTGGCGCTGGCCGTGTGTGGTGGCAGGCTGTGGTATGGTGTGTGTGTGTGAGGTTTGGCGCCGGGAGTGTGTGCGTGGTGTGTGGCCAGGGTTTGGGAAGGGAGGTTAATCCCCTTGCCGAGTGCCCCGGGATCTGCACTCGGCAAGAGGGTTTTAAAAAAATTTCAAAATGGTTTGCCGAGTGTCAAAAATTGACACTTTCGGCAAAAAGGCTCCTTTCTTAGAGTGTCATTTTTGACACTTGTCGGCAAACCATTTTTTCCACTTTTGACCTCCAAACTTTTCTGCAGTCCTCATACAATACACAGTACTCCATGTTCCAATGTGGCATATTTCTCGGACTTGTTCTATATTTCTGTTCTAACTTGGGTGCGATGCACTTTCGGCAAAGTATGGGACACTCGGCAAAAAGCCGTCTCCGATAGTGACAAACGGGCGATCACGCGAACTCTCTCTTTCTCCACCCGCGTGGCTCATTCGAAGGTGGACCGGACTAACTGCTACGAAACTAGGCCTCCAGGACAGTCGCCTTGCGCCTCTTGCGCCTCGAGGAGACACTTCACTTCAACGGCAACTCCCCCCTACTCGGCTCTTCCATTGGCAACAACAGCCCCCCGACATAGCAGCATGAGAGCTGACCTTCTCTTCTCCGCCTCACCCAAACTGGCGAGCGCACAGCGAGATCCCAGGGACGGGGGTTCTAGGGACGGGGGTAAGGAGATTTCTCTGGCTGTGGCATGAAAGAGCTATGGAAAATTGCTACGGTCGTGTCCTAGCAGCCGTGCAGTGGCCAGCACAGGATAGCGCGTCGCTCTACGCAGCGACGGTTTCTCGCGACTTCAACTCCACTCACAACGGCCAACGGATGACAAACTCCCATACCGCCCACGCCCATCAAGCCCACGGCCGCTGCGGCCACTCTGGCCAGCCGAAGGCATCATCAGCGGGGGGTGGACTTCTCTGGCGTGGAGCATCGAGGCCCGCTTGCCACTTGCGAAGACGACGGCCCCAGATGCGGCGACGGCCACTCCCACTGACGCCAATACGATGGCCCAAGATGAATCGTGACGGGTCCCATGCCGCCGACAGTCGACATTCTCAGTCGCTGCCGCCACGTTGGCCGGCCGCAGCATCGGCAGGGGGTGGACATTTCTGGTGTGGAGCACCGAGGCCCACCCGACGTGTGCGAAGATGACGGCCCCTGAGCTCCTGACGCGTGTAAGGATGATGACGACGACGACTCCTCGCACGCTGAGCTCCTCGGCGTCAGTACCCCTGAGGCCACAGCCGGACGCTGCATCAGCGAGTGGCACGGCAACCGGCGACTGGGGGCGCTAGCGGCCTGTGAGCTCCGGCAGCCAGGGGCGGCAGATCTAGATCTGTCCTCCAGAGGGGGGGGGGTGCAAGTGCAGCGACCCATGAGCTTCGGCCAAGGGGAGCTCTGTGTCTCCGGAGGCTCGCCTCGATGCCCTAGACGGGACACCGCCACCTCACCATCCACTGTCGGGGGAGGTGGGAAGGGGGGCCGCCGCCGGTGCCAGAGCAACGGCGGCGGCCGGCGGGGGGGGGGCTCTTGAGGATGGAGACATCGCCTCCCGGGTCGTCCGATACAAGCGACACGGGGAGCCAGAGCCCAAGTCCAAGCGTCAGTGCAAAATCCGTTTTTTCTTTTCGAAATGACTTTGCATTTCATTTGGGCGTATAATATTCTTCCCATGGCTAGTTCCATGGTGACGAAAATAATACGAAGGAAGTCGTGCAAGGCACATGAACAAGAAAAGACAGCTATGCAGAACCAAAACGTATTCTTGTTTCACACAAATTGCTTGACATGAGATCGAAGTGTATTGATGTCCATTGAAAAGAAAGTCGATAAGGCGACAAATTCAATCCAACTCGTGAAGGGCAAATCAGTGTCATCATATCTAGCTGCTGTGAACTACTATGATATCTTTGTCACCGCAGTTCCATCCCTCCTTTGCGTGGCAATGTGCCATCGCTGTTATACGCTTAGCTAGCACGTAAGTTTCTCATCGATCTATCACGGCATTGCGGTTCTTTTGGTTGGGCATCGTCGTGGTAGCCACTTGCTACAGGCCTTTTCAGTCGTTTGACTCAGGTAACAGCCAATTTGCATGCAAATTTGCCCTAACCTGCTGAAAAAGATGCCTTTCGCCATGCATGACGAAGAACACATAGTTAGGTGAGTTTGGATCATGCAATATTTTAATTTTACGTATCAAGGTTCTAACTGCTACGATCTTGTCAGTCAGCCAGAGTCACTCACTTCGCTTCAAAACAGCTAATCGGAGTATGAGGAATGTGTAGCGGCGCACAGCAATTCTGTAATTAACCAGTGAGCTCATCTTTGTGCAAGGATGAGCTAAGGCGACAGTCTCCCGGTGCTCGTTCTCGACTACTTTTGGACAAGGCGACTAGGCGAGGATGTTCTCCAGCGCAGAGTTCTGTTGTGGCGAGCGACCTGCAAGCATCACACACTACTACAGAAAAGGCTTTAACAGACGGTTCGTAACGCCATCACGCATTTGTTTCGTGAGCCGTCTCGAGTTTATGGGTCGATGATGACATGAGGTCATCACGCACGGTTTTGAACCGCCTGTGATGTATACTTTCACGCACGGTTCAAAACCGCTCGTGATGTATTTTTCACGCACGGTTTGTGGTTCAAACCGTCTCATGATAAGTAATATCACGACGGTTTCATCCACAAACCGCTCATGATAAGTAATATCACAGACGGTTTCAGCCACAAATCGCTGCGTGATATCACATATCACGACGGTTCCAGCCACAAACCGCTCGTGATAAGTACTTATCACGAGGCGGTTTGTGGTGGGAACCGCTCTGTGATGACTTTTTCTATAAAGGCCCAGCGTTGGTTGCTTGTACCATTAAATCGGCATCATATATATATTATATATATATATGTTCGTAGTCTCGGCCACTTTGGGGATCGTCCACGAAGCATGAGAAGGATGAGACAGTAGCCACGGGCAACCTCATTGAGCCCCTGCAAGTTTAAAACGTATGGTTGCAAGGAGATAGTCAAGACATCCAATTACTGGATTGGACGTCATTATGTTTAGAAAGTGTCGTCGACGCCAGTATTCGAAGTGGCATCATGTATTAGCAAACTAACCATTCTTGAGCATGTAATCGTCTTTAAACCCAACAAGAACACCAAGCAACCATTCTCATATTTCAAAAGAATTCTCAACTTGTTGCTGGGTGTTCTTGTTGGATTTAAAGACAATTACATGCTCAAGAATTATTGGTTGCTAATAGATGATGCCACTTCCCAGTCGGAGTAGTTGCGCATCGACGTCACTTTCTGAATATAGCGACGTCCAATCCAGGTAATTGGATGTCCTGACGCCTCCTTGCATCCATACTTTTAAACTTACAGGGTCAATAAGGTTGCCAGAGATACCGCCTCATTCTTCTCATGTCAAGGTGGACTAATTTCCAAAGTGGTCAGACTACTTAATAATATATATATAATATATATATGATGCCGTTTTAATGGCACAAGCACCCACCGCTGGAGACTTTATAGAGAAGAGATTATGAATGGAATGGTAGGACGACTGCACGAAAGAGGTAGGAGAACTTGACCGCATGAACAAGGGGACTATTAATATGAACTAATTATCAATTCAATTTCAGCATAAGACTATTGACACCATTACATCACAGAGCAAGGGACTATTAATATGAACTAATTATCAATTCAATTTCAGCATAAGACTATTGACATCATTACATCACACAAAGAAGAGGACTATTAATATGAACTAATTATCAATTCAATTTCAGCATAAGACTATTGACATCATTACGGGACTATTAATATGAACTAATTATCAATTCAATTTCAGCATAAGACTATTAACATCATTGAGCGGTTCATCGCCAAGAGAACAACACCAAGGGTGTCCAAACCCACCACACCAAGAGTAGCCCTCAAGATCCATTGCAAAGCACTAGCTAGCCATTTTCATCACAGAGCAAGGGGGTAGAGACAGAGAGGACCTTAGTACAACAGAACCACGGTGGCGACCTCACCACCAAAGACAACCCTCATCCATTTCCTTTACCTTGCATAAATCACACAAACATCGGACACAACTTAAGGCTCATGCATAAAAATCAAACTCAACAAGACATTAAGCTAACAGATCTAGAGGAGAATAGAGGAGGATGGGGAAAGCAAAGCCGGCCAGGCCAGCAAGGGCGCAACGGGCGCGGGCGGGCGCGGCGACGGGTCGAGCGGCGGCGCCGAGGTGGGGAAGGAACGAGTTAGGGCGGCGCAAACCCTAGCGGAGCCGAGTGAGTGAGAGTTTGGGCGTCACCGTTAGTGACACGACGGTGACGCCGCAGAAGACACTCTTATCGTGACGAGTGTCTTTTGCGGTGTCACCAGATCTACAACCGCTTACGACGGGAAGAATGGCGGCGTCGGCGGCGATGGGGAGGGCACGGACGAGTAAGGTCACCGAGAGTGATTTAGTTAGAGCGCAAACCCTAGCGGCAAGCCGGGCTAGCTCCTACTTATAAAGAGATTTATCGAGACGGTTCTATTATGGAACCGTCGGTGATATTATCACTGACGGTTCCATAATAGAACCGTCCGTGATATGGTACATATCACGCATAGGTTCCATAATGGAACCGCTCAGGAAATGGTTTTTCTCAAGTATATACACTTACATGACATGAAGAAATTACATGTTTATATTAAAAAAGCAGAAACCTATAATTAAACAAGGTTTTTCTAGTGGCAAAGGTAGGCTGCTATCTCCATCTGCAATACTTCATAGGCGACGGTGTCGGCATCGGACGGTTCTCGATCATCGTGAACGAAGCTCTAAATGCGCCCACCCGCTGACGCCTTCGCTCGAGTGTCTCCAAGACCTCGGATCGTTGAACTAAGAAGAATTGAGCCCATAGGCTCTCTTCCCTTGCTTGAGGGTCTCGGCTACAGTCGACTCGATGCCGCCGCCGACTCGATTACAGCTCAAGTGACGGCAAGCCTCCGGATACGTGCAACGCCGTTTTGGAGGACTACGCCGATGACGCCAGAACTCGCCGAAAGTGGGAGATCACCCTAAGACACGGCGGAGGAGGATGTCAAGACGGCGGAAGGTGGCGCCACCGCTCCGCAAATTCTCCGCCGGCAGAGGAGTGAAGACATCGTTGATCAAACGGTGTTCTTCCGCAAAGACGGCTCAACTTACACCGAGAGAGGTGCTCAGACAAAGTCTTGCAAGAAGGCCATCGCCGCGGCGACAAGGAAGAGGCAGCCATTTCGTTTTTTATAAATATCCGGGATGATCATCTTGGATGGCGGATGATCCTTTTATAAAACAAGGAATAAATTCGAGCGTGAGATTTAAGAGACGATCGGGAGCCGAAGCGGATCGATGCGATGAAGAGACGCATCGGGGAGCCGAAGCGGATGGCGACGAACAGACGCATCGGCGATGAAGAAACTCACGCTGGAGCGATATTATCACAGACGGTTATTGTTAAGAACCGTCTGTGATACTAATTAATATCACAGACGGTTCTTGTTCAGAACCGTCTGTGATACTTCACAGACGGTTGTGTTTTAAAACCGCTCATGATATCGATTAATATCACGAGCGGTTTTGTTCGTAATCGCGTCTATGATACTTCACGACGGTTTTCAACATGAACCGCTCGTGATATTGCCTCTTCACGAGCGGTTTTTAGCGCGAGCCAAAGAGTACGCATGTCTCTAAACCAAAACCGTCTGTGATTGAATGTAATACCGACGGTTTTGGTCAACCGTCTGTGATGAGGCGTCCAGTATTAGCCTTTTTGTAGTAGTGACACAAGTAACTGTGCTTGTCCACAACACTTGGATGCTACCATGGTAATTTGGGTAAGTTGTGTTGTTCCGAATGCACGTCCGCGCAAGGCATGTCTACATTGCTACGCGCACTCGGCACGTACGCCACGGCCCACGGCACAACCGTCGGCACGACGCCAGGACGATCGACGACGTCAACATAGGAATTTTTTAAAAATAATATTGTTTTAAAAAAATTATAAAAATAAATAGTCAAAACTTTAGGGGCTTCAATAGTACAGAAAGATCTCTGTCGCCAGTTGAAATGGCGACAGGGATCCTAATTTTTTTTAATATTAAAATTTTAGAAACCTGTCATTTCAAATGGCGACAGGTATCCCACAAGTCTCTGTCGCTATTTCAAATAGCGACACAATTTACCCTATAAAAGATCTCAAAATTATGGCATAACTCACTTTTATCCAGAAAAAAAGAGAAAGATGGGAGGGAAAGGAGAGGAGTAGAGATGAATAAAGGGGAGTAGAGAAGCTAGTGAAGCGATGCGCGTCTGGTCATCCATCTTTCAGGTAATTTTTTTAACCGAATAGATTATATAGTTTTAGATGTACGGTTACGTAATATAGTATGTTGTACATAATCCTTTTCAATGCGTAGTTTAGTTTTAAATATGTAGTTAATCGTGAAAATCTTGTTTACGGTGCAGTATGTCAAATATGTCGAACGCCACCAACTTCAAAATTTACTACGATCAGTGCACTATTCTTAAGGGTCCCGAAGGGATTGATTTGCATTATTTCCAATCGGCGACCATGACCCTAACAAGACCAAAGCAGTGTATATGGGACGTTGTGATGCGATGGTTGTTTCACTCATTCGATTTGGATCATATTGTGTATGATCTGAGATTGAGTTGTATTGCCAACCAAGCACCACATGACACATATTGGGAGTTAGTGTAACTCAAGGGAATAAGGTTATAGTAGTCATATCTACGCAGGGCGAGGGAGGAACGGTGGAATTTGGTCCTTCTGACCCAGGCATATGCTAAGCCGACTCTTGCATCGATGGCTGAAAAAGAAAGGGGTGGTGATGCCGAAGAAGAAGTTGAAAAGCATCTAGGCCCCTAAATGTTATTTTGGTAATTAATGACAATATGTGAATATGGGATTAACAAGTTTATTGAGTATTTACAAGGTTAAGTCCCATTGGTGTACTTGTTAACGCAAAGATGCATGCCAAAGGAGAAAATAAAGATCCACAAGGCTTAAAGACAAGGTACTAGTAGTCTAGGTTCTTTTTCTATTTTACCGGTCTTGGGAGTTTGGTTAGAAGACCGGATTATAGGATAAATGCCGTACTATTAAGAGGGATCATGGCTAGTAGCTTGATAGCATGTTCTGATGCAATATGGATCAACTTAGGATCATGCATGCATACTTTAACTTGAAATTGATTTAAAAAATTCTAAGTCTTCTGTTCAAAATCCGTAGTACCGTTAGCTTCTTCTTATGGTCGTATCGCTTCGCTTGTATGACCGGTCTCTACTCGGCGGTAGTACCGCATTTTGAAGGAACAACCAATTAAGTGTTGAAGCGAACGATCGAGTCCTTAACGGTCAGATCAAGCAAAGGCTTGTCATTCCGTATTTTAGTTGGCGGTTCAATTAAACCGAAGCGCTGTAAATTGCCTCGCACTTTCTCATGGAAATCGGTCGTCTCGCCCGTGACTAACGGTCGCATCGTTTTGCGGTCGTTCGATTTTATGAGGCGGTTCAATAAAAACAGTAACCAATGTAAAATCGCCGTAAACTTATCTCGAATTCGACGCCCGCTTTTGGGAACGGTCGTCTCGCTCGCGGTCATTCCGATTTTATATGGCGGTACAAAAATTCCGAACCAAGGCAATCCTTGAGTAAATCGCGAAACCCTACAAACGGTCGTATCGCCGAAAAACCAGACGATCGGGAAATCGGACGTCTCGCGACGTTTGTTGCGGTCGTTCCGATCGAAATTTCAACGGCTACTTTTTCTTTTTTAGTATCTGGTCTAGCTGCTGATCGTGCTTTCGATCGAGTTCCGGCCGTCACCGCCACTTGCTCGCGGTCGCACGATTTCGCCTGACTTCTCTGGTTTCGCTTCCAACGGTCATAATTGCTTGTGGGGGTTATAAATACCCCCCCAACTGCTCAAGTCAAGGCTGCTAGTGCACATTTGACATTTATAGAGCCTTTGAGAGCCTTTGCATTCACTCAACACTCAAAACACTCTTGTGCATTCATTGTGAGCTTGTTGAGATACATTCAAGTGCATTCATTCTCCTAGTTGATCCATGTGCACTTGAGTGCCGTCAAGTGAAGACCTTGATTCATTACTCTTGGAGTGTTGCCGCACTCCTAGACGGTTGGAGAAGGAGCACGGTGATCTCTTCGAAGAAGATTGTGAAGAGGCCCGGTGCAAGCTTGGAGTGGTTCGGTGTTCACCATCTCCTGAGTGGAGGAAGAACAACCATAGTGACTTGAGGAAAGGCTTAATTGTGGAGCCGCTTGAGACGCCAAGCTCCCTCAACGTGGACTAGTGAAGACCGGCAAGTCTTCGATACCATGGGAAAAACATCGTCGTGTCTTTGTGGTTATTTCTAGTCTTTACCTTCCGCTTTTATATTTCTAGCTTATTATTGTGATTATTTTGTTTAGCTAGAAGTATAACTTGTTTAGACTAAGTTATTAATTGGATAAATTGTTAATTTGTTAAAAGTTTAAAAACCTCCTATTCACCCCCTCTAGTCGGTTATCCTTGATCCTACAAGTGGTATCGAGCTTGGTCTCTCATTGATTTAGACTTAACCGCCTAAGAGAGAAAAGGATGGCTAGTGAGGAATTGCTTTAGAAAGGCTCCTTTATTTGATGGCTCAAATTATGCTTATTAGAAAATTAGAATGTCAATTTATTTAAAAGCCATGAGTCCAAGCGTATGGAGAATCGTAAATGAGGGTCACGTAATGCCTCTTGATCCACTACATCCCACGGATCAAGAGACGTAAATGCTCATTTAGATGCTCAAGCTATGAATGCTCTCTTTGGCGCTTTGAACGCGGATGAATTCAATAGAGTGAGCAACTTGAAAAGTGCTCATGATATTTGGACCACTCTATCGGAAATTCATGAGGGTACATCCACGGTCAAAGAAGCCAAATTGCATAGGCTTCGGATCAAATATGAGACATTCATGATGTTGCCTCATGAAAACATCAATGAGATGTATTCACGACTCAACAACATTGTGAATGAGCTCAAAGGCCTTGGTACTAACCTTCTTGATGTTGATATTGTGCGCAAGATGCTTAGGGCTCTCCTGACAAGTATGAGACGTTGGTGACTCTATTTCTCAACTCACTCGAGTTGACAAGGATGACACCAACGGGGCTTTTGGGCAACCTCATCACAAATGAGTTGTTCAAAAAGGACAAGGAAGAGCTCTTGGAAACATCCTCCTCAAGAAAGAAGATCACCGCTTTCAAGGCCAAAGCGGAATCAAGTGATGATGAAGATGAAGAAGAAGATACCGATGAGGAGTATGCACTCCTTGTGAGAAAAATGAAGAGGTTCATGAAGAGACGCCCAAATAGAAGCTACAATTTCGACAAATACAAGAAGGGGCAATCCTCAAGTGACAAGAAGCGTTATAGCAACATTCGGTGCTATAATTGTGAAGAAAAGGGGCATATTGCTTCCCATTGTCCCGAAAAGAAGGATGACAAGGAGAAGTCATTCAAGAAAAAGGAATACAATGGCAAGAAGAAGCTTTTCAAGAAGCTTCACAAAGGTGGCAAGCATGAAGCCCATATTGGAGAATGGGATTCAAACGATGAGTCAAGCGACTCCGATTCCGATGAAGAAGAGTCCCCCAAGAAGAAGGGACTAGTTGGCATTGCCATCAAAGAAACTCCATCAATGTTCTCCACTCCTACTTGCCTCATGGCAAAAGGAGATAAGGTAAAATCCATTATTAATGATGAACCAACATATGATGAATTAATGGATATGCTTGATGATTTAAATGAATATCTTGGAAAGGAAAAATCAAAATATAAGGTCTTAAATAAAGAATACAATATTCTAAAAGATTCTTATATGGAACTTAAGGAAGCACACAACTTGCTCATTCAAGAAAATTCAAATAAATCGTGTTCAAGTATAGGAATCACATGTGATATTATTGATAAAATGCCTAGTATAGAAATTGCTAAGACTAGTGCATCTACTTCATGTGATGATCTTCTTGCTATGCCATGTTGCTCTAATATTGATGCTAGTCATAATAGTGTTGAGCAAAATGATTCAAAGCTTGTTCATGAGAACAATGAGCTAAAGAACAAGTGACCAAGCTAAGTAAGAGCTTGGAAAGATGCTTCAAGGGCAAGACCACTCTTGACAAACTTTTGAGTGAGCAAAGGTGCTCATTCAACAAAGAAGGTCTTGGGTATGTGCCTAAGAAAGGTAAGAAACCGCAAACATGTCCACAAGATTTGTGAGGCAAAATGGTAAGTATTGTTATAAATGCCGAAATAGGACATGTGCAACAAGATTGTCCTAAGGGTAAGACTCCATCCATTGGAATATATGATTCTTGCTACATGCTTAAAAAGTCTAAGGATGGTAAAATAATTGCTCGTTTTGTTGGCACTTCAATTTTGGGCGCTAAAAGAATGCTATTTGGGTGCCTAAATCCTTGGTCACTAACCTCCAAGGACCCAAACAAATTTGGGTACCTAAAAGGACTTAATTTCTTGTTTTGTAGGTGAACTATAAAACCGTGGAAAACATTGGGTGCTTGATAGTGGATGCACACAACATATGACCGGTGATAGAAAAATGTTCACCACATTCGAGAATGGTCAAGGAATTGAAAAGATCACTTTTGGAGACAATAGCAAAGGAAAGGTATTAGGATTGGGTAAAATTGCTATCTCAAATGACCTTTCCATTTCTAATGTTTCTTTAGTAGAATCATTAAACTTTAACTTGTTATCCGTTGCTCAAATTTGTGATCTAGGACTAATTTGTTCTTTCTCAAGTGAAGGTGTTACCATATCTAATGCAAAGGATAGCTCTTTAGCTTTCAAAGGCTTTAGATTTGGAAATCTTTATTTGGTAGATTTTGGTTCAAGTGAATCTTGTTTAAAAACTTGTTTAATGGCAAAAACCTCATTGGGTTGGCTTTGGCATAGAAGGCTAGCTCATGTTGGAATGATTCAACTCAAAAAGCTTTTCAAACATGATTTAGTTGTTGGCTTGAAAGATGTGAAGTTTGAGAAAAATAGACTTTGTAGTGCTTGTCAAGCCGGTAAACAAGTCGCTAATTCTCATCCTTCAAAAAGTATCATGTCAACTTCTAGACCATTGGAACTCTTACATATGGACTTGTTTGGGCCAACAACCTATAAGAGTATTGGAGGTAATAGCTATTGTTTAGTCATTGTGGATGATTACTCTAGATATACATGGGTATTCTTCCTAGATGACAAAGGTGAAACCTCCGGATTTTCAAAAGATTTGCAAAAGGGCCCAAAATGAATTTGATTTCAAAATAAAGAAAATCAGTAGTGATAATGGTTCCGAGTTCAAAAATACCAAAGTTGAAGACTTTTGTGATGAACTTGAATAAAGCATGAACTTTCCACAACCTACACTCGGAGCAAAATGGAGTAGTAGAAAGGAAAAATCGTACATTGATTGAAATGGCTAGGACAATGCTTGATGAATATAATACTTCGATGTCTTTTGGGCGGAAGCTATAAATACCGCTTGTCATGCCATAAATCGCTTTTATTTGCACCGTCTTTTGAAAAAGACTTCCTATGAGCTTCTTGTAGGAAGAAAACCGAACATCTCTTATTTCCGAGTTTTTGGTTGCAAGTGTTACATTTTAAAGAAGGGTGTTCGTCTTTCAAAATTTGATAGTCGTTATGATGTTGGTTTCTTGCTTGGTTATTCTTCAAATAGCAAGGCTTATCGTGTCTTCAACAAAAACTCCGGTTTGGTTGAAGAAAACACGATGTGCAATTTGATGAAACTAACGGCTCTCAAGAAGAGCATGAGAACTTGGAAGATGTAGGTAATGAAGCCTTAAGAAAAGCAATGGAACATATGCAAATAGGTGACGTCAAGCCTGAAGATGATCCAACATCCTCCACTCAAGTTGAACCAAAATCATCTCATACAAATCAAGTTCAACTTAGTGAGGAAAACGATAATGAAGATAATCAACCATCCAACCAACCACCAAGGATTCATAATGCAATTGCAAAGGATCATCCAATAGATCAAATATTGGGTGACGTAAGTAAGGGTGTTCAAACTCACTCTCGTATTGCTTCTTTTTGTGAACATTACTCTTTTGTCTCTTCTATTGAGCCAAAGCATGTAGAAGAAGCACTTGAAGATCCGGATTGGGTGAATGCTATGCATGAAGAACTCAACAACTTCACCCGGAATGAAGTTTGGACATTGGTGGATCGACCTAAAGAGCACAATGTTATTCGTACAAAATGGGTCTTTAGGAACAAGCAAGATGAGAATGGTTTGGTTGTTCGAACAAGGCAAGGTTGGTTGCTCAAGGGTTTTCACAAGTTGAAGGTTTGGATTTTGGTGAAACCTTTGCTCCCGTAGCTAGGCTTGAATCAATTCGGATATTACTTGCTTTTGCATCATGCTTCGATATTAAGTTATTTCAAATGGATGTTAAAAGTGCTTTCTTAAATGGTGAAATATCCGAACTTGTCTTTGTTGAGCAACCTCCCGGTTTTGAAGATCCTAAAAATCCAAATCATGTCTATAAACTCTCCAAGGCGCTCTATGGTCTTAAACAAGCTCCTAGAGCATGGTATGAACGCCTTAGAGATTTTCTAGTCTCAAAAGGATTCAAAATCGGGAAAATTGATTCAACTTTATTTACTAAAGTTTTAGATGATGAATTCTTTGTATGTCAAATTTATGTTGATGATATCATTTTTGGGTCTACTAATCAAGATTTTTGCAAAGAGTTTGGTGATATGATGTCTAGGGAATTTGAAATGTCCATGATTGGAGAATTAAGCTATTTCCTTGGACTTCAAATCAAGCAACTAAAAGATGGGACTTTCATAAGTTAATCCAAGTACGTGAAGGATTTACTTAAAAGGTTTGGCATGGAAGACGCAAAGCTCATCAAGACTCCCATGGCTACAAATGGTCACCTTGATCTAAATGAGGGAGGTAAACCGGTAGATTTAAAGCTTTATAGATCCATGATTGGTAGTTTGCTTTATCTTACCGCATCTAGGCCCGATATCATGTTTAGCGTTTGCATGTGTGCACGTTTTCAAGCATTTCCAAAAGTGTGTCATTTAATGGCCGTTAAAAGAATACTAAGATATTTAAAGCATTCCTCTAGCATTGGCCTTTGGTTCCCGAAAGGTGCTAAATTTGATTTAATTGGATATTCGGATTCAGATTATGCGGGTTGCAAAGTGGATAGAAAAAGCACCTCGGGTAGTTGTCAATTTTAGGAAGATCTCTAGTATCATGGTCATCCAAGAAACAAAACTCCGTAGCATTATCCACCGCCGGGTTTAATATGTTTCCGCAGAAGTTGTTGTGCTCAATTGCTATGGATGAGGCAAACATTGATGGATTATGGAATAAAATTTGATAAAATGCCTCTTTTGTGTGACAATGATAGTGCCGTGAAAATTGCAAATAACCCTGCTCAACACTCAAGAACCAAGCATATAGATATCCGCCACCATTTCTTGAGAGATCATGTGAGCAAGGGAGATATTGATATTAGCCACATAAGAACCGAGGACCAATTAGCGGACATTTTCACCAAGCCATTAGATGAAGGCCGCTTTTGCAAATTGAGGAATGAGTTAAATATAATAGACTATTCAAATGTTGTTTGAACTCCTGCATCATGATTGTGTTTCATTTGATGTTATTTGAAAAAAATATTTCCCAAATCTTTATTAAAAATTAGCTATGATCATAAAATCATGTTTCTTAATAGACAATAGTCTATTCTATGCACAATGATCCTTAATGATATTTATTTGAGTGCAAAACTAGGATCATTTGCAAAATTATTTCAGTTCCTAGAAAATCCGAAGTTCTCAGATAATCGAACGATCGTAGTTGTACGCATTTTAACGATCATTGTCTTGATACGACCGGCGTTATAACAACGGTGCGATCGGAGAGCGAATCGACCGACGGTATTTGGTCGATGCGACCGCGACGGTTTGAAAGAAATTCTAACTCCTTTGCGGTTGCGTTTTTTTCTCTCTCTCCTTTTAACCCCACGAACAAGACGACCGCTCTTTTCCTTTCTCTCACCTGCGCCTGCGTTTCCAAACCCTCTTCTAATTCACTCCAAATCTCCCAAAATCCTTTGTTTCTTCAGATTGGAAGCCTCTCCAAGGTTCATCTCCTCCGATCTCAAGGTAAAACGTTGTTTAATTCGCGTTTTATCTCCGTATGGAACCCTAGGTTATCCATTTAGGGTTTTGTTGAAATGTGATGAAATTCTGAGATTCTAGTTGGGTAAAATGGTGTATTTTGGTGTATTATGATGATTGCGCATCAGCTCCTTGGATTCAATCCATTAAAATCACCAAAATATGCAAGTTTTAGAAGCCCTAGAACTCGGTCAGGATAATCGGAACGACCGGTTCTTGAGCGCATGCGATCATGATCTTGATCGTCATGCCAATGAACGGCAGACGACCGATTATCTGATCAAAAATGTAAATGTCATTTCTTTTCAACTAAATTCAATTCCATTCATTCCTTTGAATATCTTGTAACCTATTCTTTGGTTCTAAAGATGCCTAGGATGAGGGTTGCGACGAGGAAACCAATTGGACTTCCTCGAGGACAATCTTCTCCTCAATCTTTTGCGGCTCCCTCGCAATCGCCTCTTCGTCGACGACGGTCAGCTCCAGTGCGGCAAACTCGCTCAGTCCGTCAAAAGGTCGTACACGGCAAAGGAAAAGGGCCACCTCGCATTATGAAATGAAGCAAGTGAGGATTATGTCTCCGAGGATGAGACTCATTCTGAGCCCAATTCTGAAGAAGAAGGCACTTTTGATAATTTAGGAGAATCTCCACCACCTCCACAAGATTTGAGACTTCTTTCAGCAGATGACTACGCAATAAAAAGGCATGTCAATCAATATCTTCTCAAATCTGACTCGGTAAATCCAAGGTTTCATACTGTTTTTCAAGAGCAAGTATATGAACAACTTTATGGAAGAAACAGAAAATTTGCTGATCATAAGTGGATTAAGTGGACTCACTTAAATGATTTGGACAAATATAGTGGAGTATATCAGAAGTTCTATGATGTAGGTCTTCACGACCTTGTGGCTTTAAAACAAAACTATGATGATGAGCTTATTCGACAGCTTTTACGCCACGTTCATGTGTCACCGATCTACAATCTTTTAGGTGGATTTACGTGGCTAGAGATTTGCAAAGTACAAAGGAAGAATTTGAGCAAATCTTAAGAGTAAGATCCAGTTCTTGGGAGAAAATCTTTGATAGTCCAAATTTACTTGCTCCTCGCTTGGGGTGATTATTATGACTCAAATGTCAAATTCAAGCTAGGAACCATCACCGACTTAAGCCTTTGCGAGCATAATTAATAGGATTATCAATCACACCTTTTATCCTAAGAGCGCAATTTTGATGCTATCGGGACATGCTCGAACATTATAGATCATATTATGCGAGGCATAAAATTTGATGTTGTGGATGTTATCCTTCAGCATAGTCTCATCCAAGAATGATAGAGTCAAGAGAATTTACTATGCACCTTATATTATGGCTCTGATTTCTGAGAAGATAACATATCATGGTGGTCTTGGTTCAGTTCATAAATCTTATAGACCACGAGACAGCGTTCCTCCTCGACAAAGCACCGAGGATGATCCCATCACGAGGCAAGGCTGCCTCTTGCGATCCCATTATCAATGAAGGCTCTATTGCACAGATTCTTCGAATCAAGAACTCATTCTTAGTGCTTTGCAAGAAATAAAGGCCAAACAGTGAATTTGAGAATGAGACTCGAGGGAGATTACTTGAGATGGAGCAGACTCAGAATGACTTCTTCGATGAGACTCATAACAGGATGGCTGCACTAGTAGAGAGCATGACTGACATAGAGGGAATTTTGAAGACTCCACAGCGCTTTACTCGACGGCCTCCTATTTCGAGTGCCATCTCCTCAGCCTCCTGTCCCTCCTCCACTCCAGCTCAAAGACCTACACCTCAGATACAGCTTCTGCTCACTACTTCTCGGCTCCATCACCGAGGTCATGACTCGGTTTGACTTCAGCGTTAGAGACCTCTCCTTCATTCAGCCTTTCTCCTCGAGCAGTCACGCTACTCAGACTCCGCTCACCGGTCACGATTTCCAGATGTTATCCTCCTCCTCAGACCCGACTCCTACTCCTCGCCACAGACCCGGCTTGCTCAGACGTTGTTCCTCCTCCTCGTGATCCCACTATCTCGAGTCGTTTTGGTACCTTGATGCCAAAGGGGGAGAGAAGTGAAAAGATATAGAAGACATAGCTTTAGGGGGAGCAAGCGCAAGCTTTTGCTATATATGGACTTATGTAATGTTGAACTTATGTGCTTGTAATAGTTTAAAATATGCGTCACTTAACTTGTTGAACTTGTTGGATGTTTTATTATTATCTTAAATGCAATCATACTTATCGTTATATCTTACTATTGCATTTCCTCAAGTTCAAATTTGCTAAAAAACTCCGCCCAAATTTCTCATATTTTCTACAAAATGCTCTATCTCTTTTTGCACACTTTAGGGGAGCTTTCTTTAAAATAGACTTAACAAGAAAATTATTCTCATACATTCTCTCATGCTTATTGCAAAATTGTTTATTGTTAAGCCACAAATAGAATATACAATTATGGTATATTCAAACTAATCTTTCTCACATATTGTTAGTGTTGTCATCAATTACCAAAAAGGGGGAGATTGAAAAGCATCTAGGCCCCTAAATGTTATTTTGGTAATTAATGACAATATGTGAATATGGGATTAACAAGTTTATTGAGTATTTACAAGGTTAAGTCCCATTGGTGTACTTGTTAACGCAAAGATGCATGCCAAAGGAGAAAATGAAGATCCACAAGGCTTAAAGACAAGGTACTAGTAGTCTAGGTTCTTTTTCTATTTTACCGGTCTTGGGAGTTTGGTTGGAAGACCGGATTATAGGATAAATGCCGTACTATTAAGAGGGATCATGGCTAGTAGCTTGATAGCATGTTCTGATGCAATATGGATCAACTTAGGATCATGCATGCATACTTTAACTTGAAATTGATTTAAAAAATTCTAAGTCTTCTGTTCAAAATCGGTAGTACCGCAGTTCATCTTGCGGTCGTACCGCTCGGTGCGATATGACCGGTCTCTACTCGGCGGTAGTACCGCATTTTGAAGGGAACAGCCAATTAAGTGTTGAAGCGAACGATCGAGTCCTTAACGGTCAGATCAAGCAATCTTGTCATTCCAGATTTTAGTTGGCGGTTCAATTAAACCGAAGCGTTGCAAATTGCCTCGAACTTTCTCATGGAAATCGGTCGTCGCCCGTGACTAACGGTCGTACCGCTTTTGGCGGTCGTTCGATTTTTATGAGGCGGTTCAATAAAAATGTAACCGATGTAAAATCGCTCGAAACTTATCTCGAATTGGACGTTCGCTTTTGGGAACGGTCGTACCGCTCGCGGTCATTCCGATTTTTATATGGCGGTACAAAAATTCCGAACCGATGCAATCCTTGAGTAAATCGCGAAACCCTACAAGCGGTCGTATCGCCGTAAAAACGGTGCGATCGGAAATCGGACGTACCGCGACGTTTGCTCGCGGTCGTTCGATCGAAATTTCAACGGCTACTTTTTCTTTTTTTAGTATCTGGTCTAGCTGCTGATCGTGCTTCACGATCGAGTTCGGTCGTCAGATCGCCACTTGCTCGCGATCGTCACTGATTTCGCTGACTTCTCTGGTTTCGCTTCCACGGTCATAATTGCTTGTGGGGTTATAAATACCCCCAACTGCTCAAGTCAAGGTCATAGTGCACATTTGACATTTATAGAGCCTTTGAGAGCCTTTGCATTCACTCAACACTCAAAACACTCTTGTGCATTCATTGTGAGCTTGTTGAGATACATTCAAGTGCATTCATTCTCCTAGTTGATCCATGTGCACTTGAGTGCCGCCAAGTGAAGACCTTGATTCATTACTCTTGGAGTGTTGCCGCACTCCTAGACGGTTGGAGAAGGAGCACGGTGATCTCTTCAAGAAGATTGTGAAGAGGCCCTGCAAGCTTGTGAGTGGTTCGGTGTTCACCATCTCCTGAGTGGAGGAAGAACAACCATAGTGACTTGAGGAAAGGCTTAATTCGTGGAGCCGGCTTGAGACGTCAAGCTCCCTCAACGTGGACTAGTGAAGACCGGCAAGTCTTCGATACCACGGGAAAAACATCGTCGTGTCTTTGTGGTTATTTCTAGTCTTTACCTTCCGTTTTTATATTTCTAGCTTATTATTGTGATTATTTTGTTTAGCTAGAAGTATAACTTGTTTAGACTATGTTATTAATTGGGTAAATTGTTAATTTGTTAAAAAGTTTAAAAAACCTCCTATTCACCCCCCTCTAGTCGGTTATCCTTGATCCTACAGAAGTCGGGGAGTCCAGCCACAACGTGGCACACACAATGGCCGAAGGTCTGGGAGTAGCTGATTCTATTGATGAAGACCCTATGGAAGGAGCTCCTTCAGTCAGGCAAGCTAGTGGGCTTGTTGACAAGGGTGAGGAGCGGGAAGCCCTAATCCAAAGGATAGACCTCGAAGACCAGGACTACATGATATTGTTAGAAGTTGAAGGATCCGATGACGAGGATGATGTGGACCAGCAGACGGTTCTATCCGAGTGGAACACATACCAGTTCAACAACCTCATCGTTAGCGAAGGCTCCCGTGTGCCGTGGGAGTACGACCAGAGCGAGGTCAGGCAAGAAGCTATGTACAAATGTAAGGAGACTGTACAAGAAGTGGTCAAATTCTAGGCCCTGTCGGTGCAGCGTACATTCATAGTCGTTAAGTCCAACCTAAGATGCTACGATGTGAAATGCGACATAGAGGGATGCTCTTAGATGTGAGGCAACCCTCTCTGTTGCGAAGTAGGAGAGGAGTGCCACCGTTGCAGAGTTAGCACAGACCGTAGCAGCCGTTCCCACCCTAGCTTCTCCTATGCTCACTAGCGTCCCCATCTTCCCACCAACCCACCGCTAGATCAACCGCTCAGACCCCAGAGGACCCCGCACCAGACTCACGGCGCGCAAGAGAGTGTGACACCTCAGTCCGCCATCCGTTATCGACCTTGGATAGCCCCGCCGTGGACGCAGTCTCTCCCATTCCTGATCTTGCTCCAGATTGCCCAGCTTCAGTCGCAGCTGTTCCCGCTCCTGCTCTCCAGGCAACTGCACCGTTTGTGGTGTTCAACACCCGATGGAGTAGTCAGGTTTAGTGTAGGTTAGCTAGCAGTGCTTGCTTTAGCAGTCTTTTGGTTGTAAGCACTTTGTCCTTTTTTTGTAGATGTTGTGTTTGTATCTTGTAATGTGGCTTAGCATGGCCTATACGCTATGTGTCAGAAGTCACGTAACACTTAACTCCTTAATATATTGTAGCCATCTTCGGCTTTGTATTGTAATTGATCGTTTTTCCTTGTTTGGTTCAAGTTCTTCTGTCATGCTCTAGAGGGCTAGTAAACCCTCATATATCGCCTTTAGTCTTAATCTAAGTTGTTCTCTCATATGGCACCCAAGAGATCTGCCACCCAAAGACGTGGCGCCAGCACCGCATGCCGAGGAGAAGCCGTGGATGTGTACAAGATCTATCTCCCCCACCGCCAATGCACCCAACTATGGCTCAAGTCATGGCCCAGCAAACTTAGATTCCCCAAGCTATGCTTGCCATTCAACAGGCTAGAGCAACCAACCACAACTCCAAGCTAGCAGATTCTCTCAGGACGAGACCACTAACCTTCGCCTCAGCGAGTGAACCACTGGAAGCTGAGGATTGGCGTCGTGATACTAAGAAGAAGCTTCATTTTGCACGATGTGCAAAAGACGACAAGGTGGACTTCGCCACCCATCAACTTAAAGGATTACCCGAGAGAAGCTATCACATTGAAGACAACCATGCCACTACACCAGGAAGACCCCTAAAGGCTATCACTTGCTTTTGTTGCAGAAATACCGGACACTACGCCAATAGATGCCCCCAGAGGAAGCAAGGCAAGGAAACCAAATGTTTCCATTACGGCAACATAGGATACCATGTGAACAGATGTCCCTAGTAGAATCTTGAAGAACCATTAAGGAATGCTATCGCCACAAACCTCAGCCTCGACAAAGAATAGCCTATCAAGAGCCCCAGTAAGGAGCAAGTTATGCCTGCCGAAGTTCTACTAACAGACTCGGAAGCTCCGCCAAATGCCATATGCCTTGAATGTGGCAAGCTAGGACATGTCGCCCAATTTTTTTTCTCTAATATGACAAGTTGCAAGAGGAGTGTGCTTCACATGTGGGAAAACCGAACACTATTGCTACACGTGCCCAGTCCCCAACTGCCCTAACTGCGATGAGGAACACCATCAATCAGAAGACTGCCCTATGAAGCAAGTAGCATGCACACATTGTGGAAAAAAGGACATCAGGCAAACCAATGCTACGTAAACTGCCCCAATTGCGATAAGCACCACCAACCAGGTGAATACCTGCTGAGCAAAGTTACGTGCTTTCTCTGCGAAGGACAAGACCACTACCCCAAGGACTACTCCCTGTGCCTGTTGCTGACCAAGGCATCCGAGTTGCAACGGACAAGTTTCCAAGCCGCTGTGAGATTCGTCATGAATGAAGTTGGCAACGACAACTAGTATTGGGCATCCTTCATTTTGAGGAGGGGGGGAGGGTAACCAGACTACACAGAAGTGTCAGGATGCCTCAATGATGGGTAATTGCTATCAATCCATCACATAAGGAAATCTTTGACCGTCATAAGGCTAGTAGATGACCCAACCATCCAATCTTTCGACGCTTTTAAGACAACGGTATTGAACAACAATCACCTGTATTACTTGTATAAGTTTGTAGTCGTGTTCATGGACGACATCTTATTCTACTCCAAGACCAATGAAGAACACGCTGACCATCTGTGTTTGGTCCTAGATAAGCTTACAGAGCACCAGCTTTATGCAAAGTATAGTAAGTGTGAGTTTTGGCTCCAAGAGATCAGTTTCTGTAGGACCGAAAAGGCGACTAGAGAGTAGGTGAATAGGAGCACGCCCACTTTTTCACTTTGATCAGATTCAATACAAATTTCACTCCAGTAGCTATGGAATTTATGAAGATCAATATACCAGTACAACGGAAGATTAGTATTGAATCCAAACCAAAAACCCCAAAGCAAAAGACCAAAACAGGAAATCACAAACCCTGAACCAGAGGGCGGTCTGACCGACGGCCAAAGGGCGGTCTGATCTCTCTGGCTGGACTGACCGGAGGCACAAGCATGGACTGACCGGAGGCCGGACTAACCATAGGCAAAAGCTCGGACTAACCGGATGCACGATGAACAGCGCAAACAGCCCGAAAACCAAAACTCAAATCGATCTAACTTTTGATCCGTAAGGCCAAACTCCACGAAACTTGAGACACACCTTCTCTAAGATATTAGAAACCTATTCCAATCAAGGATCATAGAGATCCATGCCAAAGTTCCTATATTTTTCATATTGAACGAAGGTGGCTCCAAAACCGAGCCAAACACGAAAATATGATCTAAAGACTTGCTCGTGGGTGATTGATGATCAAGATGATCCTAGATGGGTTTCCACATGTCACAGCAAGTTAGATCAAGGCAAGAAACCAAGCAAAAACTCGCGGATCAAAGAAAAACTCAAAATCATCAAATAGAGAGAAGGAAAACAAAGAGACACATCTTTAAGCAATCTTTCCTTGGATTGATTTGATATGGTATTGGTTTACAACCACTCCATCAATGGAGGACAAAGACTCAATACATGAGCATGAAATCAAATCCAACTCTCTAGAACCCTAACCTCCAACTATCTTCTCCCTAAGCACAAGAGCAAAACTAGGGTTTTCAATAATGAAAGGGTTGAAGGGGGTGCAGCCACCTCCCTCCTCTATTTATAGTGGAGGCTCAGACCTTCTAGAAGCATTAACCCTAATGGGCTCCCGTTAAGGCCCACACACAAACGGGTCACACACGCACGTATTTTAAAGCGCCGTCTTCATCTCCTCTTAACCTAATCCGCTTCATCATGTGCCGTCTTGCGCCGCGGGTTGGCAAAACGTCACCAAGGCGGTATTTGGTAAAATTACAAAAATACCCCTTCTCGATCTATTTGCAAAGACCGAGTCTCATCTTGTGAAGCACTTCCATGCTTCGCCACATGTAGGTTGATCCAACGGCTCTCATCATATCGACAAGTCTCTCCCATTCGGCTTCCACCGAAACTACCATGGCACTTGCACCAACCCCCGCGCCGCTTGATCCAACCTGTCACACCGAACTGCCTGTTCGGTCACTTTTGTCCCTTTTGCGCCATGCTTGACTCCATTGACCTCACCCGGCATCCCCGATCATTCTGGACCTCAGCTCTCCAAGCTTAGTCCCGATCATCCTCGCCATTGACCGTCATTGACTTCAAAGCAACCTGCACAACAATAGACAAAGAAATAGATTTCGGGAACAAGTTCTTCACAATTTGACCCACGTTAGTCAAAACATGCATCATGCAACACATATGCCATGAAACCCATGAATTTGACCTAACCCAACCCTCATCGCCACTTTTGGCCGATGAACAGTACAAGATCGGTCAGACCACCATTGAATGGCGGTCGACTCTGACCGATCTACTGCGTCCTCAAGGCCCATCGCCGGCGTGACCACATTGCCGCTCTGGTCAGACTCAACCTAACAAAGAATCCAAACTTCGACGAAAACATATGTTTCGACAAACCGTTAACGACATTGCCAATTGTAACATCATCCTAAGATCATGCACATATCCCCATGATATCCATAGTTTCCTTGAACACATTGTATCTGCTGGAGGAGTCACAGTTGATGCATCCAAAGTAGAAGTTGTGTTGGATTGGAAGCAACCAACCTCAGTGACTGAAGTGTGTAGTTTTCTTGGATTAGCCGGATGCTACAGACGCTTCATAGAAGGATTCTCTAAGCTGTCCAGATCGATGACCCACCTGCTTAAAAAGGAAAAAAGTATGAATGGACAGAAACCTGTGAAAAGAGCTTCCAAGAGTTAGAGAAGAAGTTAACCACTGCAGCTGTGTTAGTCCTGTCGGACATAAACAAGGACTTTGAAGTCTATTGTGACGCTTCACACCAAGGCATTGGCTGCGTACTTATGCAAGGAGGATAATTCATCACGTATGCGTTCAGTCAACTCCGTCCTCATGAAGACAATTATCCAACTCATGACCTAGAGTTAGCATCAGTAATGCATGCTCTAAAGATTTGGCGGCATTACTTGATTGAAAATCATTGTGATATCTACATAGACCACAAGAGTCTCAAGTACATTTTCACCCAGACAGATCTCAATCTCAGACAAAGGAGATGGTTAGAGCTAATAAAGGACTACAATTGGGATGTCCATTACCACCCAAGAAAGGCTAATGTAGTAGCCGATGCATTGAACCGTAAGCTCTATTGCAACAATGTTATAGTTCAAAAACTTCAACCTGAGCTATACAAAGAATTGGAATCACTTAACCTTGAGCTAATAGAATAAGGCACCCTAGCTGTTATGGAAGTTCATCCAACCTTAGAAGAGCAAATCAAGACCACTCAAGAAGAACACCCTGGAGTCCAGAGATTCAGACATCTCATGGCAAAAGGAAAAGCCTCTGAAATGATAGGAAACCAATAAGGAATCATATGGTATGTGAAACGTCTCTTTGTTCCCCACCGGAAGGAACTTAAAGATTTGATACTAAAGGAAGCCCACAACTCAGCATACACCCTGCATCTAGGCAGCACCAAGATGTATCAAGACATGAAAATTCCATATTGGTGGCTGCGAATGAAAAGAGACATCGCCGAGTTTGTAGTTTGTTGTGATGTGTGCAAGCGAATCAAAGCCAAGCACCAAAGACCTGCAGGATTGCTTCAACAACTACAGATCCCTCAGTGGAAGTGGGGAGAAGTTGGAATGGATTTCATTACTGGTCTACCTCGAACAAAGTTTGGATATGACAAACTGACAAAATTCGCTCGTTTCATCCATGTGAAGACCACCTACAAGGGAGACAGATTAGCTAAATTGTATATGGCTCGTATCATGTGTCTGCATGGAGTACCCAAGAGAATAGTCTCAGATCGAGGTTCTCAGTTCACCTCGCATTTCTGGGCTAGTTTGCATGATGTACTTGGAACTCACCTAGCCTTCAGCACAACATATCATCCCTAGACTGATGGACAGACAGAAAGAGTAAATCAGATTCTAGAAGATATGCTTCGGGCTTGTGCTTTGGAAATTACCGTAGACTGGGAAAGATGTCTACCGTATGCAAAATTCTCCTACAACAATAGTCTTCAGTCAAGCCTCAAAATGTCCCCATTTGAGGCAATCTATGGTAGAAAATGCAAAACCCGTCTGCATTGGTCAAAGTCAGGAGAAGGTTATATCTTCGAACCAGACACCCTCAAGCAAGCAGATGAGAAAGTTTGACTGATCAGACATCGCCTACAAGCTACTTAGTCCAGACAAAAGAGCTACGCCGACAATCGTCGCATAGAATTGACCTTTGAAGATGGAGACCATGTGTATCTTAAAGTGTCACCCCTTCAAGGAACTTGGAGGTTTAAAGTAAAAAGCAAGCTTGCGCCAAGATACATAGGCCCGTTCCCGATCATCGCCAAGCATGGAGAAGTAGCCTACCAACAGGAGTTACGATAAAGTTTATCAAACGTCCACAATGTGTTCCACATCTCCCAGCTCAAGAAATATCTCAGAGTACCTGAAGAACAAACTCCAGTCGAAGCCATCACTCTTCAAAAAGATCTGACGTATCCAGAACATCCGATCAAGATCCTTGATGTCGTGGAAAAGCAAACAAGACGCCAGATCATCCACCTTTGCAAAGTTCAGCGGAGCCACCATACGGAAATAGAAGCAACCTGGGAGCACGAAGATCATCTGAAGTTAAACTTACCATTTCTATTCCTGGAGTAGTTCGAATCTCGGGGTCGAGATTCCGTCTAAGGAGGGTAGGATTTGTAACATCCCAATTTTGGGATGATTTTAATTCGAAATTGGTTTTTGTTTGAGCGTGCCGTTTTCGGTTTGTAAGAAATTTTCAAAGTTCGTTTTTGACTTCAAAGTGTTACAAGTCTAAAATCTCCCAAAAAAGGATTTCAAATCTTAGTTTCGTTTTCCCTCAAAGCTTTCAAAGTTTGGTTTGAATTCAAATCTCAAACTCAAATTCAAAAGCTCTCAGTTGACCTCAAATATTTTCCCAAATTCCCTGGGCTCGGCCCATTCTCTTTTCCTTGGCTCAGCCCAGCCTAACCATCTCTTCCCAGCAACATTCCCCTGGCCACACACGCATGCACGCTGGAGTACGCCCGCACGCGAACTCGTCATGTCCCCGCACGACGCCGCATCCTCCGCGCCCAATCCAACCTCCCCCGGACCATCTTCCCCCGCGTGCGGCTATAAGAGGAGCCCGGACTCACCCTTGCACTCACGTCCTTGCCTCTCTCCCTTTCAGTAAGCCCACCGCAGGAAAACCCACCGCTCCCATTTTCTGGCCGCACCGCCCCGCCATCAAACCGCCGCTCCGGTGAGCTCCTCGCCACTCCATCACCGTCATCTCGTGTTCCAGGAGCCAAGGAAGGTTTCCCCCATCTCACCGTGGAGCTCCCTCACTGCCACCCCTTCTTCTCCGCCCCCAGCCGTCGCCGTCCCGCCACCCCGATCGCCCTCAAGCCTCCTCGACCTCACCTTCAGCTTCCCCATTCTCAGGCATAGCCCATGTGCACGCCGTCCTCCTCCCAGAGCCACTGCACCGCAGCCTCCACCACGCGCCCGTGCGCCCACCGCTGTTGTGCCCTCACCATCGACCTGCCACTCCGGTGAGCCCTCCGCCACGCCACCTCCGTCACCGCGTGTTCCAGTGACCAAGGAAGCTCGTCTCCAAGTGGATTTGTTTTTGGTCCAACAAAGCCACCAGAATCGCCCATCTCCCTCGCTGCCGTTCACCACGCTTCGTCCATCTCTGGTCCTCCTTCTTGTCCCGGTGAGTTTCCCACCCCGTGTTCTTGCTTGTGCTCCCCTTCCCCGACTCAATGTGCCACCGATTCGCCTAAGCCATCGTGGTCATGCATTCGCTATCGCTTGCCTCCACTACGCCGCCGCTCCAGTGCACCGCTGGCCGCGTCTTCACCACCTACAGAACTAGGATGCTCCAAGGATCCCATTTTTGGCATTGCCGGCCGCCGCCATTCCCTCCTCCACCGGCGGCGAGCCAAGGCCGCAAGCGCCCGTGGCCTCCCCTGCCTTGTTCAAACTTGGACAGCCCCTGTAGCTCTTAATCAAAACCGAAATCTATGTCTTAAGGGTTAACCATTAATTAGCTGAGTTAAAATGCTATTTTAAATGTGATCTGATTCAATGACGCGTGGACCCGGCACTTGGTTTAATGAAGCAAATCAATTTATTTCCTCTGTGTACCAATGACATGTGGGACCCGAGGTGAGTTAATGAAGTTCATTAACCTGGTTTCCCTCTGGTAAGTCCATGATGAGTGGGCATGAGTCAATTGAATGCTTAGTGGACCTCTTTAGTGGACCGCGAGCTATGCATGTGGACTTGGTACATACGCTGTGTTGTGGATTGAACCACTGTCTAGTGGACCTTGCATGTCAGAGAGACAAGCTCTCTCTCCTCTATCTTTTTCCTGATTTAATTCAAAACCAAAACTTCGGAGGTTCCGTTCGCCCTCGTTTTAACTCCGATTCAAGTGAAATTTGTTTCTGAATTTATCTAAATTCAAGATCTTGCTAATAGCAGAGGTTTTGTTTGTTTTGGAGTCCATTTGATATTTATCTTGTACCTATTTGCTTTTCTTGTCTGTTGTTTCTTTTTCTGGCGCGATCATCCGAGTAGAGTTCGAGAACACAGAGGAGCTCCAATTTGATCAAGCTCAAGACTATCAAGACCTTCTTGCCTTAGACCCAGGTGAGTCAATACTTTGATCATATTAAACCTGCATTTTATGCAAAGTATATTATTTTAAAATATCAAATTGCATGCTAAAATTGTTATGGAAATGTCTGTCAAATCCTTAAGGTAGTTAAATGCCAAATTGTTATACTTGAATATTATACCATTCGTTGGGAATTAAATGCCTTAAACCTTGTCACCCTAGATAAATATGTGGTAATTTACTAGCTATAGTCATACTTAAGCGTCATGCTAGTCTTGCTTAAGTACCCAGGGCATTACTTGCCCTAGTCATCATCTTTTAATCATGAAAATAGTTTTAGGCAGCCATTGTGGGTAAATGACTGGAATGTTGAGATAATGTAATTTATGCTCCCCAAAAACCTTAATAATTTTTTGTTACCATATCTAGGCGGATGGTTTGATGGTGGGTGCTGACGTAGCACGAGAAATGGTGGAATGTAGTATGAACTGCTCAGATGACTTTAAGGACTTAATCCTGTGGTGACCTCCCATTGTAAAACAGTGCAACCACAAGTCTATAATGGTATCGACCTGGCTAAATAATCTGTATCCATCTGTACCCAAGTCATTGAATAATATCGGTCGTACACTGATTTCCCCAGTCGCTTGCCTGTGGCGAGATGTGCCCTACCCATTTTGCTTCTGCTGTCATTTCTGCTTTTATGTAATGTAATCATTTGGCCTTGTTCGGTCCTATTGTAACTTGACCTGATGCAGTCTATGTAAACTCTGATGTGTTGAACTAATGTATGGTTTGTTTTACGTCATGTATGAAATGATTTAGTGATGTATTCTACGAGCCTATCTACTGATATAGGGAATAGCGCAGTGTTTTCACAGAGGATTCTGAATTGTGAAATTCAGTCCGACAAAGACCCCCACGCCCACCGCCCCGTCCCCACGCCTCTCCTCCCCTTTCCTCTACCCCCATGCAGCCCTCTCCCCTTCGCCTCGCCTCGCCCCTCCACCCACATCTGTGCCTCCCCTTCGTCCCCATAACTCTCCTCTCCTAGCCGACGCCCCACGCCTAGCCCCTCCTTGCACCCTGCCCCACCCCCCCCCCCCGCCCCGCCCCATACACAGCCCTCCCCTCACACCCATGCTCGGCCACTGCCCCCAGGCCCACACCCATGAAAGCATCTAGGCCCCCAAAAATTGTTTTGGTAATTAATGATAATATGTGAATATGGGATTAACGGTTTATTGAGTATTTACAAGGTTAAGTCCCATTTGTGAGTTTGATGACTTGAAGATGCAAGCTAAAGGACAACATGAAGATCTTCACAGCTCAAAGACAAGGTACAAGTAGTCTAGGATCCTTTCGTGTTTTACTGGTCTTAGAAGAAATGGTTAGAAGACCGGATTATAAGTTAAATGTCGTACTATTAAGAGAGATCGTGACTAGTAGCTTGATAGATTGTTCTTCTGCAAATTGGATCAATTTAGGATCATGCATGCATTTGAATTTGAATTGGAAAGCCAGCTATGAAATTGTCAGATCAATCGGTAGTACCGGAGTATACATGGCGGAATTACCGCATAGCGGTATGACCTCATTCTCTTTGGCGGTACTACCGGTGGACGTTCGAACCGTCCGAACGCAATCCAATCGTGCGGTTAAGACCTGTGGTCCGAACGACCAATTGAATCTGAGCCGTCCACGTAATCGATCCGACGGGCTAAAAGCCTGATCCGCTCCATGATCGACCGCTCGTGGTGCGGTATTACCGCAACCCAGTCGTTCCGTTATTTAGTTGGCGGTACGTAAAAAAACAGAGAGACACTATTTTTGTTCGGTGCCTCACCCTGGAAATGGTAGTTCCGGGCTTTACTTGGCGGTACGACCGCATCGCGGTATGACCGCATGTTCAACGGAACTACCGCTCCTCGGTTGTTCCATTTTCTAGATGGCGGTACGTAATTTCCAGAGAAGTGACTTTTCGGCTTGAGTTGAAAACCCTGTGAATGGTAGTACCGCAGCTTGGTTGGTGGTAGTACCGCGCCGCGGTTTAAATGGTTATGTCAGAGAGGGTTAATGCCTCTGTTATAGCCGTTACAGAGCGATTGGTGGTGTGCGGTAGTATCGCCCGATACATGGCGGTAGTACCGCAAAACGCTGAAAGTTGGGGATTTCCTCCCCAACGGTTATATTTGTTGGTGGGGGGTATAAATACCCCTCCACCCGCTCAAGGACAGAGTGCAAGACCTCATTTAACATCCTTAGAGCTTTGAGCATCCTCTCAACTACCCATATACACTTGTGCATTCATTGTGAGGTAGTTGAGCCCAAATTCAAGTGCATTCATTCTTAGATTGATCCTTTGCACTTGAGTGCCGTCAAGCGAAGATCATTGGTTTATTACTCTTGGTGTTTTGCTAAACACCTAGACGGCTTGGCGGAGGTTGCACGGTGATCTCTTCAAGAAGATTGTGAAGAGGCCCGGTGCCAAGATTGTGAGTGGCTTGGTGTTCGCCATCTCCGGAGCGGGGGAAGAACAACCACTAGTGATCGAGGGAAGGCTTAATTCGTGGAGCCGGCTTGATTAGTTCAAGCATCCTCAACGTGGACTAGTGAAGACCAGCAAGTCTTCGATACCACGGGAAAACCATCGATGTTTCTTTGTGGTTATTTCTAGTCTTTACTTTCCGCATTTACAATTCTAGCATTTTTATTGTGTTGAATTGCTTAGCTAGAATTGTATCTAGTTTAGACTTAGTTCTTGAATTGGATTAAATTGTTAATTAGTCAAAAAGCTTTAAAACCTCCTATTCACCCCCCCCCTCTAGTTGGTTATCGTTGATCCTACAAGTGGTATCAGAGCTTGGTCTCTCATTGATTTAGACTTAACCGTCTAAGAGAGAAAAGAATGGCTAGTGAGAGAATTGCTATAGGAAAGGCTCCTTTGTTTGATGGCTCAAATTATGCTTATTGGAAAATGAGAATGTCAATTTATCTAAAAGCCATGAGTCCAAGCATTTGGAAAATCGTAGATGAGGGTTATGTCATGCCTCTTAATCCACTAATTCCTATGAATCAAGAGGTGCGTAATGCTCATTTAGATGCTCAAGCTATGAATACTCTTTTTGGTGTTTTGAACGCGGATGAGTTCAATAGGGTGAGAAATTTGGAAACCGCTCACGAAATTTGAACCACCCTCTCAAAAATCCATGAGGGAACATCCACGGTCAAAGAGGCTGAATTGCATAGGCTTCGGATCAAATATGAGACATTCATAATGTTGCATCATGAAAACATCAATGAGATGTATTCAAGACTCAACAACATTGTGAATGAACTCAAAGGTCTTGACACTAACATTCTTGATGTTGATATTGTGCGCAAGATTCGTAGGGCTTTTTCGGATAAGTATGAGACGTTGGTGACGTTATTTCTCAACTCTCCCGAGTTGCCAAGGATGACGCCAACGGGACTTTTGGGCAACCTCATAACAAATGAGTTGTTCAAAAAGGACAAAGAAGAGCTTTTGGAGTCGTCTTCCTCAAAGAAAAAGATTACTGCTTTCAAGGCCAAAGCATGATCATGTAATGATAAGGATGAAGAAGGAGACTCCGAAAAGGAATTTGCCTTTCTTGTGAGAAGAATGAAGAAATTCATGAGAAAACGTCCACATAGAAGCTTCAACTTCGACAAGAGCAAGAAAGGACAATCCTCAAGTAATAACAAGCGTTATAGCAACATCTGGTGCTATAATTGCGAAGAGAAGGGGCACATTGCATCTCATTGCCCAGCAAAGAAGGATGACAAGGGCAAGTCATTCAAGAAGGAGGAGTATGATGGCAAGAAGAAGCTTTTCAAGAAGCTTCACAAAGATGGCAAGTATGAAGCCCACATTAGAGAGTGGGATTCCGATGAGTCAACCGACTCTGACTCCGATGAGGATGAGTCCCCTAAGAAGAAGGGACTCGTTGGCATCGCCATCAAGGAGGCACCATCACTCTTCTCCACTCCTACTTGCCTTATGGTAAAAGGAGATAAGGTAAAATCTATTAATGATGATGAACCATCTTATGATAAATTAATGGATATGCTTGAAGACTTGAATGAATATCTTCGAAAAAAAATGTCAAAATATAAAGTCTTGAAGAGAGAGCATATTTCTCTAAAAGATTCTTATGAGGAGCTAAAGGAAGCTCATGACTTGCTTATCCAAGAAAATTCAAGCAAGTCTTGCTCTAGTATAGGAATTACATGTGATATTATTAATGAAATGCCTAGTGTAGAAATTGCTAAGACTAGTGCATCTACTTCATGTAATGATCCTATTGCTATGCTATGTTGCTCTAGTATTAACACTAATCATGATAATGCTAAGTCTCATAATGCAAAGCTTGTTGTTGAAAACAATGAGCTAAAAGAGCAAGTGACCAAGCTAAGCAAAACCTTGGAACGGTGCTTCAAGGGTAAGGCTATTCTTCACAAGTTTTTGAGTGAGCAAAGGTGCTCATTCAATAAAGAAGGACTTGGGTATGTGCCCAAGAAAGGTAAGAAACCGGTAAACAAGCCCACAAAGTTTGTGAAGCAAAATAGTAAGTATTACCATAAGTGCCGGGAAATAGGACATTTGCAACAAGCTTGTCCTATTGGTAAGACTCCATCCCTTGGTATATATGATTCATGCTATATGCTTAGAAAAATTGTAACATCCCCAAATTAATAAATGATAATTAGTATGCATCTCATTAACATGCACAGTGTTTTTGAATCTTTTGCATCATTTATTGCACTTGGGTTTGTATTTCGAATGTATTAAAATAAGGAGAATTTAAAACTTTTGAACATGCATTGGTTTTTCTGGAGCAATTGCATAATTTGTTACTTTTGAAAATTTTGAAATCAGAGAAAACATACACTTCAAATTTAAATTTCAAAAGAAAACAAGAATAAAAACTTATGAACATAATCTGGAAATAAATTATTCAAATAATATAATAATTATCACGAATTAATATAATTGTTCCCAAATTTTTGGAACTCAATTTGACCCCTAGAAAATTCAATCTCAAATCAAAAACATTTTCTAAGTTTGAATTTAAATTGCACAAATTAAATCATGAACAGTGGGTTTTAAAAATTTTATGGGAACTAGGTCATCCTAGGAACCCCTCTGATTTATTTCAGAATTTTAGAAATTTTATTTCTATTTTTAGAGCCCCGATCAAACTTTTTGCTAGTTGGTCAAATCAGATTTAACTTCGAGCTCAACACTATTTGACCGACTCGGACCGCACCACACCAAACCGGCTGGACCTAGCCCACTAACGCACTGCCCTGAGTCAAACCTTGATCAACCGTCCAATCGAGATTCAACGGGCCAGATCTCATCATCATTCGGATAGTCCGAATTTTCCAACCAATCTGAGCCATCCATTCTTCATCGCACGATCCAGCCTCACCGCTTCGCCCGCTCACTAGCTAGTGGGCCCATCCTCCGCGCCAGTGCTTCTTCCTCCTCTGGTGGGAGCGAGCAGAGCTCGAGTGCCATGCGCCCGGCTCGCTCTGAGCGCCCCGTCTGTCTCCGTCATTGCCGTCAAGCACCGCCCTTCACGACCAGTCACCGAGCTGTGCCGGGTAACGCCACTTCTTCCTCCGTCCTCAGTTCCGCTCAAAACCCCCTTCTGCTTCCCCTTTGTCCCATTGTTGTTCTCTGCCGAGAAAGAAAAAGAGAAGGAGGGAGTTCAACTCACTACCTCCCGCAAGATCGCAAGGCCATCGCCGGACTCCTCTCACCGTGCCGCGTCCATTTTGGCCCTTCCGAGCCATCGTCGTCCCCTAAATCGCCGGGCGCATCTTCTTCGTCTTCGGCTCCGACGGCCATGGCCACAAAGCTTGTGCGCATTACGATGAGCCATTCTCTTCGATACCTTTACCTTTGTGATCGCATCTTGTCACTGAATATACCGGCGTGTCTAATTGAATTCTGTTGCGTCACCGAGGGAGCACGAGCCATTCTTCTCCAAGCACGGTGAAGCGCCGCCATCCGCGTTCCAGCCATTCCCGACCTCCATCGGCGTCATCTTTGGCTCCTTCGCGTTCCTGGTGACGAAGTGATACCGAAGCCACCTCCCCCGAGCTCAATCGTCGCCCGTAGCACCCCTTCCACGAGCACCGCACTGTCGTCTCCGCCTCCGGCCGCCAGGAGCTTGACTCCATCCACCTCCAGTCCCCGTGCCACTCCAGGCGAGTTCGCGACGTTGCTGCGCTCATGGTTGAATTGATCCCGAGTCCGAAGACCCTCTCCTCCGTCGGATTGCTACGCCCGGCTGTGCCGGATCTCACCGGCGAGCCCTCCGTTTAATCACCGGTGGATTTAGGTAATGAGTTACCTTTAACACTAATCAAGTTCTTAAATATCTATATGACTAGTGGGCCCTACCGAAAGTAAACCTGCTTAGAAAACTAATTAAAACACGTTTAAACCTCTTGAGTCTATTACTTGTGGGCCTGGCTCCCTTTACTGAGCAGTGCACTTGGACCATGAACTAGGTTCACTAGACCGAGTCAATGACATGGGGGTCCCACCTGTCAGTTTTAACCGAAAATTAAATTGGAAAATGAAAAATAGCACTATGCACTGGACCCCACCTGTCGTAGGCTTTGCCTAGCATAGACCTCGGTAGAAAAAGTATTTAATCCTTAAGAAAATTCGGAATACATTTTTTTTGCTCTCTGAAAAATTGATTTAACTTTAAAAATACATAACTAATTCATTTTAACTTCAAAAACAGTGAAACCAATTTTGATAATTTTAATTTTAAATGAACTTTATTTTAAAATATGTTTGAACCTTGTCACTGTCTCAGAAAATATAGTTTGTGGAAAGTGATCCAAAAATGAATTATTTTTACACTATAAATTGATGTTAAACTTTGGAAATTCATAACTAAATCATAAAAACTCCAAAATTTATGATTCAAATTTTGTTAGTTTCCATTTTAAATGTACTTTATTATCAAAATGGGTTGAACCATGTTACTGTTCCAGAAATCACTTTTGGCAAAATTACTTTAGGATTAGTATTATTGTTGCACTAAAAATTGTTTTAACTTCAAAAATGCCTAAGTATTTCTCTGTAACTCCAAAATGAGTGAAAACAATTTTGTTGGATTTCTCTGTTAGTGTACTTTAATGTAGAATAGGTTTTGAGCTTGTTTCTATCTCTGAAAATCTTATTCTACATATGACATGTGCACTACTTTCATGACTTTGAAAAATCATAGAAAATTCATCTTAGCCCCAAATGAGGTGAATCAAATTCCATTGTTCATCTCATGCGGTGCTCTGCCTACCATAAAAATTTCATGCACACCACCTCTCTGGAAATTTTTACCAAAGCATTTAATTCGGATAAATAGTAAAAGATAGCAATTTTATTAGATTTTCTTGAAACCTGATTTTCAAACTGCCAAAGGAAGGAAATTAGGGAAAGGAGTACTTGTATTTTGGAGACGTTGCTACCCTGCCATCTATTGAGCTGGAGTGATTTGCTTCTGTGCTCTATCAACATCTGTAGGTACCTCCATATATTCCTTCTTCCACTGCTCTTTGGTGTCCGGCGCCATCAGCTCCAGCTTGCGGTGCTCGCCGTGAAGCAGACGTCGCCCGAGTTCGTGATGGCATTGACAGCTAACGCCGACGAGACACCCTTCGATGCGAGACATGTCCTCTCCAGCGAGAGCTTCTGGCCCGAAGCCCTACTCATGCGCGGCGGGGCGAGGTGGCCAGCCATTGCTCTTCGTTAGGCGGGGAGTGCCGCCGCCATTGCCAAGGGACTCGTGCATCTCCGTGTCGCTGCCGCTACTACTACTCTCCTGGTGCTCAGCGGATGAGGTATGACCCAGCGAGCAATGCAGGTTGGCCTGCTTTAGAATGCTATGATTTGGTGAGCTGTTACGGACTGTTTAGTGAGCTATTTTTGTGAGGCTGGCTAGTGGCTTAGCGGACAAACCCGCCCCATTTACAACCCTATACATGATACATTATTGGAAATGGAACCTCCGATTGTTTGTAAAACGTGAGTCTAGCGAAGGTTTAGACAAAAACCCAGGGCGGAAAAAGAAGACAAAGCGATCTCTAATCTTGTGATCAACTCATTCTTCTTTGGGAAAGTGTTCCTTTTGCTCTCTTGGTATTTTTCTCCTCGTAGACCTTCCACAATCCCTAGCTAGTATCAGCATCCTATATATTTTTAGTACAATCCAGCAAAAAAAAACCTCAACTACAGCAATCTTGAATCCTGGGCCTCAATTGCGTGATACACTGATACCTCGAGAAGGCGGACAAGTTAAAACTCAATATAAACCATCACCGTCGGTGTAAAGTTCTTTATCAGCTACTGTCGTACCAAATAGGACCCAGTTTAGAACACGGGAATTTCTCTTTCCTCAAGTATTATAGATTGTTTCCTTCAAAATTCATGTGTCCACTACCCAGAAGGCAAAAATCTTTCAACCTAAATCGTCATTCAGACCAGAAGAGGGAGTCACGGACGAACTTCTCCATTGCCAGCACTTCTTCCGTAGACTCCAGTAATTGAAATACATTAGCACTCTACTGTTGTAGGCTTCTATCACCTCAGTTCATTAAGGGGGAAATGGCTAGCACTAACAAAATGAAACGTTGCCTGTAAGACTGTAACACGGTAACCATAATCATGAATAAGCCAGTGGCAAAACTGTACTCACAAATCCAATTCCAAAATGGTGATTAGCCCCACGATGTAAATTAAAAGTTGACAAAGACTGGGCAGGGAAAAGGTATGGGGCGATCCAACCGAGCACAAGAGCACAGACAAATGGTCACGACTCACGAACGCTTCTAAGCTTAGCTTGATTATCTCATTTGGACTATTCCAGCGCTTACAAGCTTCTGAATCTTCTGCATCACTCCAGGGTCCTTGAGATGCTCCTGAGCAGCCCTAGGGTTCTCCTGGAAATCGATCAGTACCTGAAAAACATTTCCAGCATCATTAGATTATTGACAGACATTAATCCGAGTCCAATCCACATCTAGATTCCAACCAAGAATGGAGATTTGATGATACCTGTCTCATGATAGGGTCGGTAAGGATGTTCTGGATTTCCGGATCCTGCATAGCTTTATTCTGCAGAAACAGTAGGACCAGTTAACAGTATTGAACTTTTGAAGCAGCAGATATGAAAAGAACACTGGAGCGTATCAAGACGCTAACCTGTCTCTCCTGCAATTCCTCCTGACTTACTTCACCTCTGTTGGCCTTGTTGATCTGTTCAATACACCTGCAAATGCGAGCAAAAGTTAAAAGTTGGTTTATATAAACAGATGGTGTAAGTACACTAAATGATTCCTGGTATGACATAGATTCATTACCTCTTTACACCGTCAAGCAGTTCAGGGTTATTCGGATCATGCTTTAAGCCGGCCTGGTAAGTTTCCATTGCCTTGTCATATTCTTTCCTGAAAAATTGAATTGCACCTTTTCTTGTATACCCTTTGGAGAAGGTCGGGTCTAGCTCAATACACTTCTCTGCATCTTTAAGACCTTCAGGCATGGCTCCCAACTTGGTGTAGGATGCAGCCCTATTGCTGTACACCTGTAGATAAACCACATCCCAAGGCAGTTATAGACTATAAGGAACACAAGTCGACTGAACACAACCGCAGTCAACAAATGCAATAAGCAGAGCAATGTATGACATCAGAAATAAAGGGCAGCAATTGAGGCTAATTACAAATCATCGACGGAGTAAAAAAACAGACAGGCCACTTCAAAGTGCCCAATATTTCTAAAACCAGGACACTTTAAAGCCCAATATTTCTACAGGACACTTTAAAGCCAGCAACACATAACATCATTACACAAACAACTCAGTAACTCTTATAGCAACTCCAAGGAAAATATCATTCAATGTTGTACAATCTATTGAGTTCCATATACTGAGTTGTGAGGTGCACGAGTTGCAACCACCAGAGTTCATTGTTCATCATACAATACCAATATGATAATGATGTAGTGCCGTCCCCAGATATTTCAAATTATGCATACATACAAGGACATAGATGAATCAGAGAATGTGTGATACAGTTGTAACTCATAACACACCACACACACACACTGTTATGTGGGGAATTCCTTATCAAGGTCGCAAGGCTAGAACCGAGCCAAGGGATTCCAGGAACGCAGAGAGCCAGAGACATAAGGAATGGGCTAATCGGCAAGGCAGGAACTCAATAAAGTGAATCTTATCTTTAGCTTTCTTTAGTTTATGAGAACTTTCCAGCCCTGTTTGTTTAGGCTTTTTGCCTGACTTAAAAGCAAAAAAACTTAAGCCTAAACAAATGGATGGCTTTTTCGTCCGGCTTATAAAAAGCTTAAGCCATATATGTGTTTCATTACTTTCTGTCGAAATCAAGTTCATTTCTGGAAGCGATGGTATGGTTCCTGATTATTGGTACTTATTCTCGAAATCAATTGAGTAGAAGCAATGCTAATTGCATTTATGGAACTTTTGTAATGTATGGTTCCTGATTATCGGTGAGAGAGATGGTTCCATTTTGTCACAAGTCACAACCATTTGACCTCAACTGTTGGAAAACAGAGTTGCCGAGGCTATTGCAACATCCACCAGGATCGCAGCAGCCGATTCGACCAACGTACCTAAGGCAATCATCTTCTGTACTGCTGCAAATGTCCACATCAATATCACCTTCCACCCATCCCTTGCAATTTCCATACCCCATAACCAACCCCGACCGCCTTAACACCCATCCCACCATTGCCCACCACCATACCATACCATCGAAACCAGTTTCATCCCCAATCCCAAGAGCAGCACGACGGCACTTTTCCAACCATCTTGCCCACCAGCAGTGCTTCATCGGGAGTTCCACGTTATCACGAGCTGGAATTTCCGGTCTACGATGGCAGGACGATCCTCTAGCCTGGATTAATCGATGTGAACAGTTCATCCGCGGACAACGAACGGACAAGGCCGATAAAGTCTAGCTAGCCTCTTATCATCTCATCAGCATTGCCCAATATTGGTATTTCAAACTGGAGTGGGATGCGGGAACGCCATCATGGTCTCGTCTCAAAGAACTATGTCATCTACAGTTTGGGCCACCAATAAGAAGCAATCCTCTCAGCGCCTTGGCACGTCTTCCATTCACCAGCTCGGTCCAGGAATACATTGATCAATTCCTAGCACTATTGTGTTGAATGGAGGCCATCCATTACACCAGATGCAACTCTTCACCGCTAGATTGCCCGAACAACTACGGCTAGATGTAGAGCTACAAAATCCAACAGACCTGCAGGTGGCTATGAGCTTAGCCAGAGCATATGAACGTCGCGGCCAGGCAGTCCCAGTGAACCCGAGAGCAAGCAGCACTCGCTCGGCCCCTCGACCTTCGGGTTGGTACTGGCCATCTACTCCCATCCCAGCAGGACCGCACCAAGCAATAGCATCAGAGAACACAACACCGGCCAATTTGGTTGCCACAGCACAACCGAGGCGACCAATCCGTCGGCCAAACCTTGCGGAGATGGTCGAATGGCACAAGAAGGGTCTTTGTTTCAATTGTGACGAACAATTTGTGAGAGGACATCATTGCCAGCGGCTTTTCTACATTGACGTGTGGGATGAGGATGACGATTCATGGCTGGACAACATAGCAGATGATCCGCATCAAGCACCCACAATATCGCTGCATGCATTGACCGAGCTCTAGAGCACCCGGAAGAACGATACCATACAGTAAAGGTACAAGTGGGCGAGAAGGAATTTATTGCATTATTGGACACAGGGTCTACTCATAATTTTATCAGTGAAGAGATGGTGGCCAGCAAAGGAGTACAACTCGAGCCCCGTCCTCGCCTTCGTGTCGAAGTAGCCAATAGAGACCACGTGACCAATGGAGGCGTGTTCCAAAATCTACCCCTGACAATTGCCGGTGACACATTCACAACAGATGCCCTAGCTCTTCCTCTCGGCGGGTTCAACATCGTGCTCGGAGTACAGTGGCTCCAGACATTAGGACCTATTCTTTGGGACTTCAACAACCTATGTATATCCTTCTGGAGAGCAGGTCGTCACATTACTTGGCACGGGATAGCAGCAGCAGTGACAACAGCCCGAGCAGTTACATACTCCAAAGAGGATCTTCTCTCTGCCTTAGTGACCGAATTTGAAGGTCTCTTTGCAGCTCCAGAAGGCCTTCCGCCGACATGACCTTTTGATCACTGAATTCACCTTAGGCAAGGCTCAGAACTAGTGGCAGTATGACCCTATCAATACCCCTAGTTACAAAAGGATGAGCTCGAACGTCAATTTGCTGCAATGTTGCAACAGGGCACCATCCGTCCAAGTACCTCGGCATTCTCTTCACCAGTGCTACTTGTCAAGAAGGCTGACAACTCATGGCGCTTCTGTATTAATTACCGCGCACTTAATGAGCTAACAGTCCACGATAAATTTCCAATACCGATCGTCGAAGAACTCATTGACGAGTTAAAAGGCGCACGATTCTTCACCAAACTTGATCTCCACTCAGGTTATCATCAAGTGCGCATGCACCTACCAAATGTGGAGAAAACAGCATTCAGGACACACCATGGCGACTTTGAATTCTTGGTGATGCCGTTCGGATTAACCAATGCACCGTCAACATTTCAGGCCTTAATGAACGAGGTTTTGCGACCATATCTCTATCGTTTTGCCCTTGTTTTTTTTATGAAATTTTGATAAATAGCTCATCGTGGTCAGAACATTTGCAACATTTACAGACCATTCTACAAGTCATGCACGACCATTGCCTCCATCTGAAGTGGTCCAAATGAACTTTTGCTACACCATCAGTGGCTTATCTAGGCCACGTTATTTCCGCCAATAGGGTTGCCATGGATGAAGACAAGGTAATCGCTATCCAAAAGCCACAACCACAGTCAGCAAGAGGATTATGGGGGTTCCTTGGCCTCGCAGGCTACTATCGAAAATTCATTCGTGATTTCGGAACTATAGCCGCTCCTCTCACTAAACTCCTCAAGAAGGAAACCTTCTAGTGGTTCGAGGCAGCGACCCAGGCTTTTCAATCACTCAAGAGAGCTCTCGCCAGTACACCAGTTTTACACCTGCCAGACTTCTCCATCGACTTCATCGTTGAGTGCGATGCCTCGGGCATAGGATTTGGCGTTGTTCTTCACCAAGGCGCTAGTCCTCTAGCTTTCTTCAGCAAACCGGTGGCTGCCCGGCATACAAAGCTTGCTGCTTATGAAAGGGAGCTCATCAGATTGGTACATGCTATAAGGCATTGGAGACCGTACCTTTGGGGTCATTCTTTCATCGTGCGAACCAACTGCTATAGCCTGCAATTTCTGTTAGATCAACGGCTCTCCACCATTCCACAACATCAATGGGTGAGTAAATTGTTCGGATACAGTTTCACGGTGGAATATCGACCTAGACGTTTGAATATCGTTGCGGATGCTTTGTCACGCCAGGAAGGAGACTCCATTGCAGTTTTTGCTATTTCCATACCGTCATTCTCTCTAACGAATTGCAACAGGAGGTGGCTACTTCAACCGAATTACAACACATTTGTTCTCAGGTTCAATTCGGCGAATTGGGTGGCCCATGGTCGTGGAAAGATGGCTTGTTGCTCCGTGGAGGACGGGTATATGTTTTGGCGGCTTCACCATCTTTGCCGGCTATCTTAGCGATAGCTCACACAGGACATGAAGGATTCCAGAAGACTCTCTAGCGATTGCGATTGGATTTCTATGTTCCTCGTGCGAAATTAGGTTCAGGATTTTGTGAGAGCATGTGACATATGCCAAAGGAATAAACGGGACTACCAACGCCTAGTGGTACCAACGTGCGATGGGCCGATATTTCACATCTCCATCATGGCAAACTCCATGGGACTACTACAACCACTAGTGGTACCATCTTTACTAGTTCTTTTGGCAAGATTTATTCCGCTTGATCGTACTCGCTCTACAAATGAGTTCAAGATTTCACCCACTATCGATATTTCAATAGATTTCATTCAAGGGTTACCTTGCGTACATGGCAAATCGGTTATCGACCTTAACGTGAACGTCTCCTTCAAGCCCAACAATATGTCAAGCAATACTATGATAGGCACCATCGGGAGATTACCTACGAGGTCGATGAGTGGGTCTGGTTGCACTTGATTCATCGGCAAGCAACGTCATTTCCAGGTCGACGAACAAGCAAACTGGGGCCACAGTTCTATGGTCCATATCAAGTATTGGCTCGCATTGGTTTGGTAGCGTATCGTCTTCAACTTCCATAAGGGTCACGTCTACACAATGTTTTCCATGTAGGTCTCCTAAAGAAATTCCATGGTGAAACGCCCACTACAATACCAGTGTTACCTCCAATTGATGACGGCCGCTAAGATTTTAAAAGCAAGTCGTCGTCGAGACATTTGGCATGTTCTTGTACAATGGGTTGGTCTACCTCTTGTGGATGCTAAGTGGGAACCAATAAACGATTTCAAGAGTGCTTATCCGTCTTTTCAGCTAGAGGACGAGCTGTTTGCCAAGGCCGAAAGAGATGTTATGTGGGGTATTCGTTATCAACGTCGCAAGGCTAGAACCAGCGAGCCAACAGATTCCAGGAACGCAAGACATAAGGAATTGGCTAATCGGCAAGACAGGGAACTCAATAAAGGGAATCTTATCTTTAGCTTTCTTTAGTTTATGAGTACTTTCCATAATAGCTAGATTGTCTTAGATACGGATATGGTTTGTATTCCGAGTAGGATAGATTGAACTAGCACTATATAAAGGGAGCCAATCTCATTGTATCAATCAATCAATGAAATAGAATTCTGCTTCCCAATCCCGAATTCACTGTTCCTAGTCTCTTGCTTGTCGACAACTGAACTTCATACGACTCATGGGCGTCATGGCGTTCGGCCGAGATCGCCTGTGGATCACGGCTACTTCCTACGCTCCAGAGACAATACCACACACAAACAAACAAAAAAAATCAAGTCACACAACCTAAGTATAGAGATATGATCAAAACTAGTCTTTTTCCCAAAAGTTCCATTTGTTGAAACAACAAATCACCTTTTACATCACATATATACCTAGGAAATACAACACTCACTCACAAAGAACAAGCATGTAAAAATAAGCAATAGGGGCAGAAGAAATTACCCTAGGATCCTTCGGGTTTCTCCTGAGAGCCTCAGTGTAATGCTTTACTGCTTCTGGATATTTTTGCTCCTTGAAAAACTCATTACCTATAAAACCATAAGAAAAGTAAGCCTATTATGAGCACAAACAACACATTAAAACTCCTCTAGAAAACAAATATGTAGTTGATAACCACCACAAGAAGCAGATCAGAAGACAGAAGATAAAGAAAGTGAGAGGGGGGGTGTAGTGCTACTCATACCTTTCTCTCTCTCCTCGTCCGCTAACTTTGGGTCATAGTACTCTTGTTGCTCCAACTCTTTCTTTGCCCTCTCAGCCTCATTTAGCCTTTTTAGTGTGTCTGGATTGCGATGCTCAGTCAGAGCCTTCTGGAATGTCTCAATAGCAATATCATAGTCCTTAGAGGTCTTAGCAAGTTTGACTAGAGCAGTCCCTTTTCTTGTCAGTGCCCTTGAAATCATCTTGAAATCAGCACGAAGTTCCCTTCCCCTCTCCACAGCTTTATCACAGTCCTTAATGCATTCATCGTACTGGAGACAGAAAATTATATAATATTCCAATTAACAAGAATTAACATATTTTACCAGGATAGCTTTGATCGCAGAAAACGAGGAGGCAAAGACACAATCTAGTAACTAAGTACAGTAATCTGCTTCATGCACAGGTCGCATAACTGAGATCACATTAGCTCATACATGGACTTGCAAAAAGGAATAATAAAATAATGCGCCCTTACCCCTAAAAGTAAACCAAAGTGACCAGTTAAGGTAACAATCATGAAAGAACATGTAGCTGTTTCTCAGCAGTAAGCACTTTTCAGTCTTCTCTGTCACATGAAACCTTTTATTGGGTCAAAACCATTAAGACTTCAGATGTAGTACAATTCAAATGCACCTCTTCCATGTAAAAGGGCGTCTTTGATCTTAAGCATGATTTGGGTGAGGAGGTGCTCACGATCAAGATGGAGGGACGATCACTCAGGTGGGGGGCAGTGCTATACTGGTGATCCACTAGGATCTACCAGCTATGCTTGATGCAGCTGATTGCTATACATATAATGCAGGTTGTTGCTACATAAAAATGTAGCATAAACTTGCTATTATGATATGTAGTAGAAATTTCAATAGAACTAGGATCAACACCCATAAAATTAGTAAATCACTAAATCTAAATCGATAGGCCAAAATCAACATATTTACAGCTTATGGCACCAGCTTAAATATTTTATCATAGCATGCAGAGGAGCCATGTGGCCATATCTATATATTTAATGTTTGTGACTTTGTTCAACCTCTAAACTGTGCTTTTCATTAATCCCAATTCAAACCTCTGCTAAAATATGTGAATATGATACCTATCTATCCAGGGCAGGATAAAGCAGTTACTCCTGAGAGATCAACCTAATTAAGGTTGTGATGAAGGCACAAAACCATCACGTACTCACATAGTTAGCAACTTGCCAGTCAGTAAGAACTGCAAATCAATTCTGAAAACTCAAGCAAAAGAATCCCAAAACTTTTTTGTTTTGGCGCGTGTAGTATGTAATGAAAAAGAAACAGAATTTTGAATTGATATTACTTGGCTAACATTAAGAGTTTAATTTGGTTGTCGTCAGTTTTAGACCTCCCACAACTTTCCTTTTGTGGTCTCATGATTGCTAATCTCTTGTATCTTATTGTTCACCAGTTTAGTACAGCAATCAAACAACTAATCCTCTCACGAGCAAGATGGAGGGACAATCACTCAGGTGGGGGGCAGTGCTATACTGGTGATCCACTAGGATCTACCTCCAAAATTGTGACTAGCTATGCTTGATGCAGCCGATTGCTATACATATAATGCAGGTTGTTGCTACATAAAAATGTAGCATAAACTTGCTATTATGATATGTAGTAGAAATTTCAATAGAACTGGGATCAACACCCATAAAATTAGTAAATCACTAAATCTAAATCGATAGGCCAAAATCAACATATTTAAAGCTTATGGAACCAGCTTAAATATTTTATAATAGCATGCAGAGGAGCCGTGTGGCCATATCTATATATTTAATGTTTGTGACTTTGTTCAACCTCTAAACTGTGCTTTCCATTAATCCCAATTCAAACCTCTGCTAAAATATGTGAATATGATACCTATCTATCCAGGGCAGGATAAAGCAGTTACTCTCTAGTTACTCCTGAGAGATCTACCTAATTAAGGTTGTGATGAAGGCATAAAACCATCACGTACTCACGTCGTTAGCAACTTGCCAGTCAGTAAGAACTGCAAATCAATTCTGAAAACTCAAGCAAAAGAAGCCCAAAACTTGTTTGTTTTGGCATGTGTAGTATGTAATGAAAAAGAACAGAAATTTGAATTGGTATTACTTGGCTAACATTAAGAGTGTAATTCGGTTGTCGTCAGTTTTAGACCTCCCTCAACTGTCCTTTTGTGGTCTCATGATTGCTAATCTCTTGTATCTTATTGTTCACCAGTTTAGCACAGCAATCAAACAACTAATCCTCTCAATCGCTAGTCACTATGTATCAGGTGCTAGCACCAAATTTTCTCAATAGTCTAAAACTATTATCAATTCGCACATGCAGCACCAAGCACATGAACAATGGAGTGAACTCAAAATTAACAAGGCGTGAAATCACTACACTAAACCTCACCTTTCCCATCTCGATGTATACCGCTGCGCGGTTAGTGAGGTAGGAGATGTCCTCGTCGTCAAGTTCCATGGCTTTTGTGTAATGCTGGATCGCAGTCTCAAAGTCCTTCTTCTTGTAAGCTGCGTTCCCCGCCTCCTTCTCCTTCTGAGCAGCCGCTTTCCTCTCCTTCCGCTCCTTCTCCTCATCGGTCACCTCCATCGGCTCTGGCTCAGGCTCCACCTCCTTCGCCTTCGTCTCGGGCTGCTCCTGCTGCTGCTGCGGCGGCGGCGGGGTAGACTGCGACGACTCCGAGGCCTCGGGTCTCTGGATCTTAATGTTAAGCATGAGACTGAGCACCTGCATCATGCGGGGGTCGGTGAGGTACATGTTGAGGCTGCTAGGGTTTCGCTGCACTTCGCGCAGCATCTGCATGAAGTCGGGCTGCTCGAGGTAGGCGCGCGTGGCGGGGTCCGATGCGATCTTGCTCCAGAGCTCGGGCCCCTGGAACATCTGGCCGATTCCGTCGGCGCCCGACGGTGGGCGGCGCGGCGGGGCGGCGGCGGCCTTCTTGGCGTCGGCGATGCCGGCTTTGAGGCCCTCGTTGCTGGGGTCGAGGGCGAGGCCTTTCTCGTAGGCGGCGACGGAGCTGGCGGCGTCGCCGAGGCCGAGGTGGGCGGCGCCGAGGCGGGAGTAACCCTTTGCCCAGTCGGGCTTGAGCTCGACGGTCTTCTCGGCGTCGCTGAGCGCCTCGGAGTAACGGTGGAGCGAGGCGAGCGCCGCGGAGCGGTTGGAGTAGAGGACGTGGTTGCCGGGGGCGAGCGCGATGGCGTCCGTGAAGTGCCGCGCCGCCTCGTCGAAGCGGCCGGCCGAGAAGGCCGCGTTACCCTTGGCCTTCGCCTCGTCGGCCATGGCAAGCGGTGCTGCTCCGATCGGATCGGGTGCGGATTCCGGAAGCTTCCAGAATGTTTGGCGGCTGGGAGGGGGGCAGCCGGAAAAGTCTGGGGTTAGATGAGGATTAGGGCGAAAAGAAGGCGAGGTTTTATAAAACCGGGAGTAGTATTATTGTAGTGGCGTTGGATCCAATTCTCAAGGGTTCCGGAAGGTTCCCGATGCATCGACCGGACTGGGAAATTTTTGCATTTATGGCTCACTAATTTTCTCTATTTTCAAAACTAGCTTTCTCCGCCGTAATTTACACATTTAGTCTTCATACAGTGCTCCTACCGCGGTTCCCAGAGACGGTATGGCAACTGCCTTCGGCCCCGGGTGTGGCAGACTGACTGACTCTGATGAAATTCTGGAAAAAATTAGAAAAGGGAAAAAGTTAAAAAAATTCGAAATTTTTTAAAAAATACATAAAAATCCAATATTGAATTTAATAAAATATTATTGCAATTAAGCTTGAATTAATCCAATAAAATAGAAATTGTTTATTTTATTTGTGCTTTATGGACCAAAATTCGTATGGTGAAGTTTAGGCAGAGTACTTTATGGAGTTTCTACAAAATACAATTGAAATGGCTAAGAACGCCCGTTGTGATTATGAAGATGCCCTAAAACAGTAGATAGAAATATTGTGGTTGGTTTCATACTCTTCATGCACTGCATAGCACAATTTGGCATATATATTTGGTTCTTTATGCTCTTATAGTCTGTAATTTTAATTTAGTTTTTTTCATTCACGTGCTTGTGTTTGATCCACCTCTCTTTTTCATGTAGTCATTATAGTTGCATTTAGCTATGTTGACATGGAGGATTCGATGTCGGTACGAATGGTTCTTTCTGGGATTCTACTAGAAGATGCATACTTGCAATATAGGCTTGCTTTGATGGCTCAGTGAAAGCGCGGAACCAGAACTACATTAGAGTTATCGGACAAAAGCACGTTACACGTGATCATATGGCATGATGGTTCGGCTATTTGCTTTAGTCATCCTCGCTACTACTACGGTATATTGCGACATAAGCATCCGAACCATATAAGTATACATGCCTTTAGGGGATAGTAAAAAACATGGTGGGTAGGCATGGGGACTACTACGGAATGGCGTGACCTACTGTGTGGACCGAGACCATTTGCCCTTCCTTCCGAGCTCGACATTGTATTCCTCGCCGGCCGCCTCGGCCTCGGCCGCCATTTCCCTCTTTTTCTCACTCTCTCTCTCGCGAGCCTCGCGAGCCTCGCGCTCCCTGCGCCTGCACGCCTCGAGACGAGCTTTCTCCTCCTGACAGATGCGCTCATCATTGTGGCGCTCCTCCTCCCGGATCTCGCGTGCCCTTTTGGCATCCCACTCGTCGTAGTCGATTTGCCACTGGTCGTGTGGGTAGATCTCCTGGTAGATCCACTTGCGGTAGCCGCATAGCATATATGGGGACTACGAGTAGATGGGAGAGGTTGTTAGTGCGTACTTTGAAAGAGAATTGGTAGGGGAAGACACTGTAACTAGTCTTTACCAGCTGCCGATAGCTTCTCGTATCCCAACGGCGGTTGGGATAGTCACTGGAGTAGTTCGGACAACCCCAGTAACGCATGCCCAGGCTGAGCCGTTGCTTGGATTTGAAGAATTTGCATGTGTCCCTGTACCAACAGAGGGACAGCGTCTCCCTCTCTGGCGGGTGTTGCGACGAACGCTCGGTTGGAACGTTCTGGTAGGGGTTGCTGCTACGGGGGGCGTCATTGCATAGAGCTCCTCTTGCTGGACTCGAGCCGCAGCAGCCCTCGCTTGGTCGTCCCACGCCCCAGCAGCCCTTGCTTATTCGTGGATCTCGTCTCATTGCTTCTTCTGCATGTTGTCCATCCCGACGTAGTGAAGCAATCTCTGGTGTAGTGTTGGGTTTGGTTGTGTAGTGTTCTCTCCCAGATATCATCCACCTCCTTTTATAAGCCACAGGGTTGGCATGGTGTGGTTAATTTCATGCAAAGTCCTGTCTTTTCGGTCTAAAAAGCTGAGAAGGTAGAGTGTTGTCATGTCGATCTGAAAAGCTGACGAGGCAAAGTGTTATCACGCCTTACTTTGCAGAGAGAAGTCGTCAGGTCATGTCCAGCTTTGCAGAGTGTTGTCACATATTTCTTTGCAGAGTCATGTCTGTTCGGTCACGTTGCATCTTATCGAGTCACTCGTTGTTTGCGTAGGACGAATCTTGGAGCCGCGTAGCGTCGTTTCCCTGCAAAGTTGCTTCGTTGGGTCACGCGTCGCGTGAAGTCGCCCTCGGTGTGGGCGCGGTAGGACACCCCTGTGCAGTGCGGTAGGTGACCTGCACCCTCTGGGGGGTGTCATCACGTTGCGTCTCGTCTAGTCACTCGCTGTCTGTGTACGACGAATCTTGGAGCCGCGTAGCATCGTTTCCGCACAAAGCGCTTCGTTGGGTCACGTTGCGCGCAGAGCTGCCCTCGGTGTGTGGGGCGCGGTAGGGATCTGCCCTTTCTGCCAGACGCGGTAGGTGACCTGCACCCTCTGGGGGCGCCGTCACGTCGTCGTCACGTTGCGTCTCATCGAGTCACTCGTTGTCTGCGTAGGACGAATCTTGGAGCCTGCGTAGCGTCGTTTCCGCGGAAAGCTGCTTCGTTGGGTCACGTCGCGTGCAGAGCTGCCCTCGGTGTGGGGCTCGGTAGGGACTTGCCCCCTGTGCCAGGCGCGGTAGGTGACCTACACCCTGTGGGGCACTGTTACGTTGCGTCTCTCGTGCTCGGCTATTTAAATGCGCAGCCGCACACTTATTCTTCACAAGCCTCGGGTCTCACTGGGGAATTTTTTGCACTCGGTCGCTCGTTCCTCTAAGGCATCTCTCCCTCTTTGTGAGGTGCCTCCCTCTGTCTGAGCAGGAGGATTAGTACTTAACTGTTTTGTTTGTCCTTTGTTGGCACCATTTGCCGAAGTCGTAAATAATGCGATGCATGTTTGAATTTGCAGTCTTCCGTGTCTGAGGTTAAGAGACAGTAACGTCGTAACGGTAAGTTCATTTCAGCAGCATACATATGGTTTTTGTGTTGTGTTTTGGTTGAAATATTGTGTTATTTTCATCAGAAATGGAGACATTGTACGTGTTCCACGATAACGTGCGTGCCGATCCAGACGGAGTTGATGTGTCGAGCTGCCAGCGCACCTTGCTAAACATTACCAACCTGGCGCACGTGGATTTTCTCGAGCTACGACGGTGCATTCGGCAATTTTTCGATAGGCACGTCGCTGGGAACAAGATAGTAATAGAGGCTGTCACCGTACGGGCAGATGTTATGGGGCCTGGCGAAAGTGGCCAGCAGTGCCATATGGGCACAGTACATAGAGATCGTTAGCAATCCTCACGCTCCGATCTATCGACGATCCATGGTGTATGTCCATTTTGTTTATCCTACTCGGTCCTCTGGGGGCCGCCGTTGAAGGGGGCAGCGACGCTCTTGTCCCCCTCTTTGGTTTGTTGACGACGAGAGAGGTCTCGAGAGCGCCAAACGTAGCTAGGTAGGATGCTCCAGTTGATGGAGATTCTAGTAGTTTCCAATCGAATGAAGGTGTGGATAAATGGCGGGGTGCTCGTGCTGATTGTCACGAGATTATCGATGGCATGTCCGAGGGCACTGCCACCGAAGATAAGGACGACTTTGACTCGCAATCCAGCGAGGACGAAGCAAACGATGAGGTTGGGATCGTCAATGGCATTGTTTCGATCGACACGGACTATGTTCCAAGTCGGTTGGATTGCCAAGCGGCCTTTTCCCTTGTTCTGCCGCAGGAGCACGAGTCTTCGAGGGGCCTTCGATGCGGACACCCTGCTTGTGGGGCAACATTTCCCACATAAGACTGCCGCCAAGCAAGATATCGCTAGTTTCGTGATGAAAACCAGTCGGACTTACCGAGTTTACAGGTGAGTTTCGACGTTGTTTGCTGTATCTTGAACTATCTACAGTAAGTCATACTAACCATTATCTATCTTCCATTATCTGCAGGTCTAATCCTGACACGTACATAGTTAAGTGTGTACTTAGCTCTTGCCCTGGCAAAGTCCGTGCGTAGAGATTCCCTGGGGCGGGAACGGCCTTCCGCATCACAGTCGTGACAGATCACACATTTGAGCTTGAGGAGCCATTGCAAATGCATATGAATGTGACCTCGGGCTACATCGCGACCATCATAAGCCATGTAGTTGTCGCCGATTTGATCGTTTCGCTGAAGGTCCTGATGGCTGACGTAGCGAATACAGTAGGGTATGTCGTTAGCTATAGTAAGGTCTGGCGGGCGAAGCGGAAGGTGCTCGAAGGGTTGTACGGTGCCTACAAGGAGGCGTACAACCTAGTACCCAAAATGCTGAAGCAAATTGTGGATGCTAATCCGGAGACATGCATCAACAGGGTGGACAAGCCCCACCCGTCAGTTGTAATGAGATTATACTGTCCACTCTTTATCTATGCATCGCAGTCCTTGATGAATGAGAATAAAATTGTTCTATTGAGATAGGTAACGAAGTATAAGTGTCCAATTACAATACCATTGCCACACTCTGTTCGGATTACAAATCACTAACTGAAGTACAAGTTACAACATGCTAGCATTACTAATCTTACTACTGCTCACGCTGGTGTTCATTGCTCTCAGCCATAGGACCCTGTAGTGGCCTTCCACGCCGTAGGTCTCCGACGAATCTGTTCTTGCTGGAACGCCAGCCTCTCGGGTGATCGTGGGTTCTGCCGCAGGTCATAGCGGGGCTCCTCAACCGCCGTGTCGTCATACTGGGGAGGGATCAATTGGGGGAGTGGCGTTGAGAACATCTCGGTGATCCAAGCAGTAGGATCCGCGGAGGGGCACCAACTCGGCTGAGCTTGCGGGGTGAACTGGTCGGGGTATGGCATGTAGCCGGACTGATACCATGGGGCCGTATCACCGATTTGAAATTGTCCGAGAGTGTGGTGCTCGGCGGGAGAATCTGGAATAACCTCAGCGGTTTTCGGGTTGCACGTCTGTGCTCTTTGGAACGGCCTCTTCCTGCCTCCGTGACAACGACGACATCAGCGTAGAGTCCCTTCGTGACGATGATGGCATCAGCGTAGAGTCCCTGCGTCGCAACTGCGTGGATGATTAGTCGCTGACGCTGCACCGCTGGGTCGACTCGCTCGGACGGGAAGATGGAGGGGGCGAGGGTACGCGACAATGCTTCGTCCGATGCCTCAAGTCGACATCGGTGGGCCTTCCACAGCTCATGCTGTAAACGACATGCTTAACATTGTCAACAAGAGTCTTCATGACCGCATAAAGGCGTTCAACTGTGTTGTTCGTACCCGCTTCGATTTCGGTGGCGACTCCTAACGCTCGCAAATGCTCGGTTGCATGGTTACCGAATAAACAAAAATTTGTTAGTTAACTCTATTTGGGAGGGCGTTTTATCTGCTACATGCTCAACGTACCGTCGTCTGGCGTGTTGCACGGTCGGGTCGGCCCGAGCTCAGCGTTGGCGTGGCTAGGATCTGCATGTCGGGCTCCGGGGGCACCTGTCAATCTCGCCCATGTGTGCCATACGTACCACTCCAAGCATGTGTCGTAAGTCCCTGCATCGTAAGGTCGTGCCTCGTGGAAAATGCTATTAGTGGCAGATTGCCATGCATCTATCCACGACTACTGCGTCGGAAGCCACTCATCGCTCTTGCGGCCCTTCTTCGTCTGCCTGATGGTGGAACAAAATAAATAAATTATGGTACTGACATAACATATGAGTAACGGACCTGCAATATTAAGCAATGTAACAGACTTACAAGTGGCTATGCCTCGCAAGCGGTCACCCTGGAGCAGGTGGGATCCCCTAGTGCAGCTGGAACTGTCTCATCACCCGTTGCGGGTTGTAGGGCTCAACCATGTGGGAGAACACCAGATGATAAGTTGTCCTCCAGTACGATGCATCCTAGTGGCGTAGCAAACTCAAGCCCTGCACGAAGGCATCCATCCAAGGAGCCCATATTATGTCGTCCTCGTGCAGGGCCTCGAATTCGTTGTGAAACTCGAGGTATATGCGACGCGCTCTCTCCCTAGCTCACCTCAGTACTACCACAGTCCATCAGGATCACATGGTCGAGCCTTCCACGGGAACCTTGTCGTCCGCCCCACCGTACAAATGCTCTGTCTTGTGCGGGTAAGGGTGGATCTAGAGCGTATCTGTACCGTCCGTCGGGAAGTGCTCTCATGACCACACCAGTAATAAACGTGTGGTAACAGAGAAACATAGGCTCTGTTCCGTCGACGCCGAGAAGCGTCGCCTGTAACAGATATGCGTAAGCGCCGCATCTGGTGAACCCCAATCAGATCTTGCGGCACGTCCTCATCGTCGGAGTCCACGATGGACTCTGCAAGGTGAATATAACTAGGGTACACCATGTCCCCCTGCGTGCTAGAGAACATGACCCACCTGAATATAAATAGCAAATATGCAATTAGGTGGCATCGAACCACCTCCTCCATTGCGTCATTTGGGCAATGCATCAATCATCGCAGCCAGGCGTGTGGAACGCCCTTACACCTCTCGAGGATAGGGTGCCCAAAGCGATGGCTGAGACGTGCCTTCCAGTCCAACGACCTCGGAGGGGGAACAACTGCAAGGCCTCGCAACGGTAGGTCGGTAATGAAGCTGACGTCTTGCAATGCCACGGTCATCTCCCCCACCGGAAGTGGAACGTATGGGTCTCCGGCCGCCAACGATCAACCAGGGCGAAAAGAAGGGAGGCGTCAATCACGAGGTTCTGCCCCAAGTTCAGCATGCGGGCGAATGCAATCAACCCAGACTGACGAAGCCTCCCAACATACCGGTCATCCAACAGCCAGGTCTCCCTCGGTCCTCGTGTGACCAGGGTTGGCGGCCCGTCGCCACCGATCCAAGCGTGACAGCGATGTTGGACGTCCCATGCCTCCTCAAGTAGGGGTGGTACATTACATACCATTGCTGCAAATAGAGAACAACTCATAATTAGCGAATTCATTACATGGCAGATTGATAGTAATTATGCATGTAACAGTCGCGACTGATATAATGCATGTGCATTATTAAGTAAGTACTTAACGCTACAAATTGCAATAACAAAAATATTAAATACCGTGGGCGAGCGAACGAACGATCGAAATTTGTTTAGCTAATCTAATCGGAACGAGAGCACTTATGAAGAAAATGTTGGCCGCGCAAGTTCCTTAAATAGGCACGAGAGACGTAGACAACGAATGGCTTGACAAGACGCGACGTGACGACGACGCGATGTAAAGGAAGAAAAAATGAAAATCGCATGCAACCAAAATTGCTCTCTGCATGTGGGGAGGTAACTGCTGCGCCGGGGTGGGCGAGCCACTGTTGAGGCAGTGCCTTCTGCGCCCGGGCGGGAGCGAGCCACTGCTGTGCTCGGGGCGAGCAAGCAACCTGCGCGCCAGGTCGGGCGGTGCTGCTTGCGCTTGCTTGAGGGAGGGCAAGTGCCTGCCGCCGATGTCCTGACCCGGCCAGGCGCGCAGGGAGGTCCTCGGGACCTCCTAGGAGGTCAAAAGGAACCCCCAGGATGTCCCGAGAGGTCCCTCAAGACCTCCTGGGGGGTCCGTAAAAGACTTCGGGGCGTCCCAAGAGGACATCCAGAGGACCTCGGACCTCCCGAGAGGTCAGATAGACCACCCGAAGGTGCAGGGGTCCGGACTGAGGAGGTCGTTGGACCTCAGACCTCCTCAAGCACCACGCGCTACTCGAGGGAGGTCTGAGAGGAGCCAACCCGAGGAGGTCGTGGGGCTTGAGGACGAGCCTTAAGTCCACTGCGATCCAAAGCTGGTCCCCGAGGATCATCGACCGATTCTCCTGACAAGCAAGTGACAGCAAAACATCCACACAACTTTATTAACAACAAAAGGAGGTTTGATTACAAGGGGTTGCTTACAAGCTCCAGCAACCGGGAGCACACAAACACAGCGGAAACACAAAAGACATTGTCCACCTACTACACCACAGGTGATTGGCTGGAGGGCACGGCCTAATTGAGTTGGTCATCTTCATCATCATAGGAGTCTTCATCTGCTTAATTCATGAATCAAGCAAGAGTGAGCACAACAACCGTGCTCGCAAGTTACACCCGTCAATTAACAGAATGACATGCATAGAGATATATCAAGGGAAAGCATATTAGGGTTGATTTGCATAAAGCCAATTTTATTTCAAATACAAGTATTAAGTTTCAAGGCAGGTTACAATAATTAAAATTCGTTTTTGTGAAATCCATTTTCAGTTGGATAACATTCATCATGAAGATGGTGAAGGATACCCTCCTACACATGGCTTCCCGCCCCAAACCCAATTTGGCTAAACCACCAAAACCAGTTCATAAGTCTTTTGAAAACCAAAACCAAGAGCTAACTTTGAGTGACATTGCCAGCATGTCTATGATCGTGGACACGGCTATTCGAATAGATTTACACTCTGCAGAGGTTGTACACTTTACCCACATAACATGAATTCTCTAGTTTGCTTTGGCATCTGTCGATACCACCTCACACTTCCTTTGGTGAGAGGTCTAGAGCACATGACAAGGCCTTTATAATGCATTGCTCCACCGCAGTCCACCCACATTAAGGTTTCGCAGATCCCTCCCTTTGGGTAGAAACACCGCCGGGTTAATGGGGTGCCCCCTCTTATGCCAGGTGGGACTACAACAATCGTAACATGACAACCCACCGCATCTACAGGATGAACCACGATAGAGCTTTGCAAATTAATTAGCCAGATCCCACGCCCCATACTGGAGACATGTGGTTGCACAATTTTGGCATAGCCCATTATAGGCTTAGCAAGTGGTGTCTCAAAGACCGGTCCTTAACCGACTTGGGCGACAAACCTCAACCCTGGGGCATCGGATCACACGACCTCCGTGCATAGACATGCACCAACCAAACAACCAGCTTCGTCCAAGTCAAAACCATTTTTCAATTACTTTGCCTTTCAAACCTCCATGGCACACCAATGCCATGGCCATTTGTAAAACCTCCATAATACACCAATGTCATGGCCGAAATCTCCATGGTATACCAATGCCACGGCCCAAATTATTTGATCAAGAGATATTTTTGGTCAAGCTCCCCAAATCAAGATTTTGGTCTAAGCAAGACTAAGCATTTCATTTTCTTTAAAAGCTTTGGGTCCTCACTATTGCAAGAATCAGGTTTTATCTAGGGTGACAATGAGGTTGATTCAACATGGACAGAGGTCATACCAAGCAGTAGGCATAACTATGAATTGAAAGATAGGCATTGAAATACTTAGTAAAGTAAGCATGCATACATCTTTGAAAACGACATAAGTAATTTGAAATATTGGGTGCAACATGATCAAGAGTGTAACTTGCCTTGCTCAAAGTCTTGAGCTTCTTCCTCTCCCTCACAGAACTCGGGCTCCCCACGGTCTTGACAATCTACACGTGAAAAACCATATATTCAAATGAAGTTCAAACAAGATCCAAAGAACTCCAAATAAACTTAAAGACAAAACCAACAGAGAGGTTGGGAGGTCAAGAGGAGGTCCAAGGAGCTCGCTGGAGAGGTCTTAGGACTCCAGAGAGGATGTCCAAGAACGTGTTGGAGGAGGTCCAGAGAGTGCTCGGTTGAGACAGAGAGGAGAAATAGAGAAGAAAGTGAGAAAGGAAGACTTCCCAAACTATATATAGTGGAAGGCAATGCACTTGACCCAGAATAGGGATCATCAGGAGTTGGTAGAGAGGACAATGGGAGTAGGCAAGGAATGTGACAATGGTATGACATGAGTATTGCAAAGGTGAGAGCATTTAATGTGATACAACATGCATTAAATGCGGTGAAGACTTCCTTGCCCGAGGCATAGTCAAAGGTAAAGAAAACTGGGTGTGGCTGTCCAGTGGGGGTAGCCAAGACCCGCAGAGGAGGTCCTGCAAAGACACTGAGGAGGTCTTGCAGTGAACAAGGGAAAATCCTCACCCACAGGGGGAGGTTCTGACGGTTGGATCTCCAAAGAGGAGGTCCCAACGACCAAGATTAAGTGCACCAGAGGAGGTCCTCACCCTCAGGGGAGGTCCTGACGGTTGGATCTCCAAAAAGGAGGTCCAACGGTCAAGATCAATAACAAGCGGGAGGTCATAAAAGTAAGAGAGAACCTCACCCCAAGGATCAAATCGGGGAGGTCTCGAGCAGTTAGGATTTCCAAGGAGGTCCTAACGGTCGGATTGCCAAGAGGGGAGGTGCAGACGGCCAAGATCTCCAAAGGGAGGTCTTGACGGCGAGATGTTCAAGGAGGAGAATGCAGACGGTTAAGATCTCCAAGGGGAGGTCTTAATGGTCGAGATCTACAGGAGGAGAATGCAGGCGGTTAAGATCTCCAAGGGAGGTCTTAACGGTCCGAGATGTTCAAGGAGGAGGCCGGGCGGTTAAGATCTCCAAGGGGGTCTTAACGGTCGAGATGTACAAGAGAGGAGAATGCAGGCGGTTAAGATCTCCAAAGGGAGGTCTTAACGATCCGGATGTTCAAGAGGAGAATGCAGGCGGTTAAGATCTCGAGGTCTTAACGGTCGAGATGTACTGAGAGGAGGGCAGGCGGTTAAGACCTCTAAGGGGAGGTCTTAACGGTCGATTCTGAGGTGCAGGCGGTTAAGATCTCCAAGGGGAGGTCTTAACGGTCCAGATCTACAAGGAGGAGGTCGGGACCGCTGGATTTCGATCGGACCGCCCAGGATGATCTAAGGCTCAGGGAGGGTGGGACGTTTGGACCATCCGAACGTCTCACTAGGATCAAACCGTCCAATGCACATCGGACGACTCACAATTAATAGAGATGCAAATGGACAAGGAAGAGGTCCGATAGGACACAGGGAGGTCCAATAAAGGTAAGGGGAGGTCCTAGAGGACATGGGGAGGTCCTAAAGGACGCGGAGAGGTCCAATAAAGGTAAGGGGAGGTCCTAGAGGACATGGAGAGATCCTGAAGGACGCGGAGAGGTCCAATAAAGGTAAGGGGAGGTCCTAGAGGACATGAAGAGGTCCTGAAGGACGCGGAGAGGTCCAATAAAGGTAAGGGGAGGTCCTAGAGGACATGGAGAGGTCCTAGCATTTGGGAGGTCTAGACCCAAGGAGGTCTGGACCAGAGGAGGACCACGCAGAGGAGGTCCGGACCTTTGGATCCAAACGAAGGGAAGGTCTGGGCCGTTAAATCCCAGACGAAGGGAGGTCTAGGCCAGAGGTGGGTAAAAGATAAACAGAGAAGGGAAGATCTTCAAAACTCCAACAACTCAACAAACCAACAAGGAACTTTTAGTTGAAGTTTGGGTTAGTCAACTTAAATCCATTATGAAATTTCAGGTTAAGCTTTGAATTCAAATCAAAACAAAATGGTTCTTTTTGTTTTTGAAATTGTTTCAAAAAGACTCTGAAAATCAGGGTGTCACACCCAGGAACCGCGGTAGGAGCACTGTATAGAGGCTAAATGTGTAAATTACGGTGGGAGAGGGCTAGTTTTGAAAATAGAGAAAATCAGGGGGCCATAAATGCAAAAATTTCCCTGACTGGTGGCCAAATGCGCCGTCCGGCATGGCATAACACGGTTCGTGCCGACGTGACAAGTTTAGGTACGACTCATTCGGACCTGTGAATTACACGAGTTATGTCGTGCCGGCGAGGCAGCCTAGACACGACTCGACGGTCTTTTGTGCTATGTCATGCCAGTCCGAGCCCGGTTGGCCCAACAGGCTAAGTTCGGCTCACTTAGATTATTATGCTCGATTTTTTTTTAAAAAAGGAAAAAATCAGGAAATTGTGTAAAATTCAAAAAAAATGAAAATTGTAAAAATGAGACAAATATATTGAAATGTAATAAAGAGCTTTATTAATGTTCAATTGATTGCCTTGTTAAAATCTTTGCCAAATAAAAACTCAATATGAGAAAACATTGGTAAAGGAAAAATAGTAAAACTTATAGCTCTACATACATCTTTGTTCTAAGTGTCGTTTTCTAGGTACATATTTTCAAATACCTCTGACAACTCTGGATTTACCACAAAGTGGTGTGTTCGTGAATAAACTTGTTCCTGGTTTTTCACAGTTAGAAGCATTTCCACCATCTCACTCGTGAGACTTGTTCTTTTCTCCTTCAATATTCTTTCAGAAAGACTAAAAGTAGACTCGGAGAAAATCATTGAGACAGGAACAGTTAACACATCACGCACAAGTATGGATAACACGCGATATGTTAATTTATGGCTATGCCACCATTACAAAATTTCAAAGCCTTCTGAGTTAAAATCCATCATATCGTTGTCCGGATAGGCGGATAGTTCCCCACTCCTTGGGTGAGAGGTTGGTGATCTTAGTTGAGAAGGTGTCGCTGTAGAAGAAGAAAATCTGGACCTGGAGGAAGAGCTCACACCTCATATCTTGTCCCACAGATTTGTCTTGTTACTTAAGGTGGGTGCTAGTAGTGGTCGTTGCAAGTGGACTCTCTGAAACTTATTTTCATACATTTGAAAAACCTTATGTAATCAAGAACGAACATTTGCAAAATAGTTAGAAATAGTTTAGCCCTGTAGCATCACTAAAAAGATCAAGAACATTAGGAAATTATTGAATTTTAGCTCTAGCATCTAAAATAAACGCAAATGCATATAGGTCAGGGATTTCTCTCCAATATTTAAGGCTCGTAAAACTGTGTCATTTTCATAGTTTTTCAATTGGCTAGCAATCTGTAAAATACTATGCATAATAATAGGAGATGCTAGATAATAGATAGCAGACGAAGCAACAATGGCCTCATAAAAAAAATCTAAAAACTAAAGTATCTTCTCAGCAACGAACCAATGTTGCTCAGTCAATAGTACACTACCGTCAGTGTTATGATAGTACATTTGAATAAAAACAGGAAATTGCTCTTATATGGTAAAAGACACTTAAGCATCAAGTAACCAGAGTTTCATCTTACTAGCATGTCCAAACTAAAGTTTCTTGGACGTACACTCATTGCCCTGCAGAAGTTCTTATATGCTACTATTCTTACGTTAGAATTATTCAAGTAAGATATCACAACGCGAAAAGGTTTAATATACGAAGTCAACCTCTTCAAACCGCATTTGACTATAAGTTTAATAATATGACAAGCGCATCGCTGATGTAGCAATAAGGAATCGGCGTATGTACTCAACATCTGAGTAAGAATATCCATGGCCCTAGACTTCGAAGCGGCATTGCCTAAATTAATTGAGAGTATTTTGTATGTAAGACCAAAGTCTTCCACGACTTTGATAATACAGTTTGCAACCCGTGTGTGCTACATCAATTATTTTCAAACCTATAATAATTTTCTCCATTACCCAATCATCATTAACATAATGTGCAACTACACTAAGATAATCCTTTTTAGCCCGACTACTCCATATGTCCGAGGTCAGGGCCACTGAAAATGTGCACGTACTAAATAGTTCCTTTAATTTATCACAGTGTTCATTGTGGTATTTTACTAGATCCTTAGTTGTTGTCTGTCTAGAAACGGTAGAAAATCTAGGATTATGCGCAGTCCTAATGTAAGTTTGGAAAGTAGTAGACTCTCCAAAGTCTAACGGTAAATCCTTAGAAGCAATTAAATGATAGAGAGATTGACAAGCTACCTTAAGATCGTAGTCCCAGCTACGTACCGTACCATCGGGGTTGTATTGCAGCTGCATTTGTCTCATCACCAATTCTTGCTTGGCCTTACATCTTGTAGTATGTCTAAGCAAGTGCCTGTTCCACCTGTAGATTTTGCAGACAATTCATGACGACAATTTTTGCAAACAGCATGTGGTACCTGATTTCCTTGTGCGTTTGGCTTGGTTGTCCTATTAAAATTGTCTCAAACTCCCGATGTACACGGCCTCGGCCTCTTTGCTTCAGTGGTCATCAACGAAGATGCTGTCGTAGAGTCGCCTTGCCCTTCCGGTAACAACTCCAGCTGGTTTGAGGCAGTCGCAACCTCTATGGATGTAAGTTCCTCCGGTGAAAGTCCGTAATTGCCCAGGGCAAAGCTATCATAATTTTCCATAACGAAAATTGCAAAATCGAAACTTACATTATTATTATTTTCATCTTAGCATAGCAATAAAAATATGCAAAAAATAGCATTGTACCTCTTTTGTTGACTTTCTTCTGGAATTTGATTTTTCCAAAATTTAGCACAATTTTTTTGAATTGTGCGAAATTATCTCACAACGAATTTAAATTTGCACAACAGAATTTGAAAGAGATATTGAGGAATGGATGAGTGCTAAATGAGGGGGTATGGTGGCTATTTATAGAAAATATTTCGGGATTTTGTGATTTTTTTGCTATTTTTAAAGCCCCAAACGGTATAAAAACGATCGTTTTTTTTAAGATCCGAACGTTACGTGCTAAACGTGCCAAATAGGCCATGTCGTGACATGTCAGGCACGGCCCGCGATGCCTAAAATGGCCCCAACGGGTAAATTCCGCCCGAGTCGCCTCCCACTTTTCTCCCTCTCCTCTCCTTTTCTCCTCGTGGCCCGTGCGCCTCGCGTGGGCATGCCCTTGCCCCTTCGCCTGCCGCCTCCCCCACGCTCCCTCTTCTCCCTCCTCCGTGTTCTGCCTCCTCGGTTGCTCCTCCCTCTTCTCTTCTCCCTCCGCTCCACGTCCCGCCGCCTCCGCACCGGTCCCACCTCCTCGTCTCCTTCTCCTCGCCGTCGGCACCGCGCCGCCACCCTCTGCCCTTTGTGCCTCCCCCTCCCCTCTCCGTGGGCCACATGGGTCGTGCCAGTCTCGTGCTGTGCTGAGGGGCAGCCCACGCACGACTCGGGCTATCGTGTCGTGCCGAACCTCCCCGTGAACAGTGTAGGCCATGTCGTGCCTGGGCCGGGCCAACAATTCGTGCCTTGGCTGACATGACCCATCTGGCCACCACTAGACCGGACGTCCGCACCCGTTACGTATTCGTATTTTACGTTTTCTATATACATATTCGTATTTTATGTTTTTTATATCGGGAAGTGCATAATAAACCAATACCATGACCCAACCCTTTCCTCGCCTCTTTTGCACACGACATATAGCAAACCATTGCACACCCTGGCGCCCCGCCCATGCGGATGGCGTTGAGGGGGAGCGGGCAGGCGGCTGCATGCAAACAACGTTGCAGGTAGGGATGAAAATGAACACGAAATATCCATATTAATTCGACTACCGTATTCGATAAGATACAAATATGATGTAGATTTTTCATCCATATTAATTCGACTATCGTATTCAAATTGGAATTTGCATGAAAAATATGGATATGTAACAATTCGTATTTAAATTTGATGAAGCAATATAAGCATTTTTATTGTAGCATACCTAATTAGTTGGACATTTTTTAATTGAATGTGAATTCATGACTTTAGGTGAAATAAATAGATTAGAATGATTAAGTTTGATTGTACGCGCATAAAGCGTCACTAAAATATTCACATTACATAAGTTATGAGGATGTTCGAACTGACCAAATTGAGTAGAAATTCATTCGAATTCGTATTAGTTTTTTTTTAAAATACAAATACGAATATTCACCACTATTTTCATATTCCATCAGTTTTCAGACCCATAGTGGTAGGTTGGATGGCCCATCCTTCCATCCGCGTGGTGGACCATGGATCAGCCCGCCTACACTTCCGCGCGGTAGCACCATGGCAGCTGGATTGCCCATTTGTTTACACCAACCATGGGGCAGTCCTTTAACTTCCTTTTTTTATTTATTTATTTATTTTCTTTCTTTCTGATTCTACTTTTTCCTCTTGCCATTTGTTTCCACCATTTTATTATTATTTTTTGTTTTCTTCTATTTCTTTCTTTATTTCCTTTCCGATTTTTTCTTTTGTTATTATTGTTTTAATCTAGTTGCCTTTTTTTTTCTTTCTTATTCTTCTTTCGACGTGGTTGTAGCCTTTTTTTTTGGATGTTTGTAGTCGGTATTTTTTTTTCATCATGTCATTTTTTTCACCATTGTTTTATTAATATTTTTATCTTGTTCAACCAATTGCCTTGATTTGTTCCACTAATATTTTTCATTCGCTCTACTAATTGTTTTCACTGATAGTCTTGAATTGTTCCACAATTTGTTTGATTTGGTCCACTTTTTTTTTCTGAACATCGTCAATGAATTGTTCAAACATCGAAGCCAAATGTGTGGAACATTTTATTTTACCCACTGGAACATCCAACATCCATCCGGTTCATTCCCTCTATCCAACTAAAAAAACACGCATTAGAACATCATCCATTGACCACTGGAACATTTAGGAAGTAAAATGCATGGAACATTTTGTTTAATATATTGGAACATATGACTTGTGATATCTATTATTATATTATCAAAATAATAGAAAAAACATTACGTTCGTTCTCAAGGGCTAGAAAATTCTCACGTTAAGATCCACACCGTTGATTTTGGTGAGTCCAGATTATAATGGTGCAAATCAATCATATAGATATAAGAGTTATTATATTTGTATAAGAAATACAATTGTATTTCATCATAACCATCAACGTTGTATAACAAATACAACTCTATGTTTTGATATAGACATATGCATTGCAGTATCCAACCGTTGCACAGAGAAACAGCTAGCTATTAATAAGCTAAAACATATACAAGTGAGAACTTGTTTTGAAGATATTGTCGTAAGGAACATGATGGTTCAAATACATCGTGAATTGAATGCTCGGTTTAAAAGATATGACCGTTTGAATATTCGGATTGAAAAAAAAAGTCTTGATTTGCACGTGTCCCATTTCCTCAATATTGCGGCCTGCAGAACGTGTGGCCCATTTGCGCGAGCGCGACACATAGTCGCACCCCTATTGCTAGGGGTGAAAACAGATCGAATACAGATGGATAATGGCTCTTCCATATTCGTTTTCATTTTTTTCGGATGCAAATACAAAACGAATATGAATAATGTCAAATACAAATACAGAGCATATACGAATCAAAATGAATACGATCATGAATATTTTTCGGAACATAGGAACCCCTTGAATTGTACGACATGAATTAACGGAAACACATAACTAGTTTATTTGATTTAAACATTCATGAATTATTCATATTTTCAGCAACCACACATAACATTGGCACCTGCAAGCTGCATAGTTCATCATAGACATAATACTTAGTTTATCACATTTAGCTCATACGTCATAAGACATTCACACTTAGTTCATCACATATATAAAACTTTGTTCACACTTAGCTCATAACACCTAGTTCATTCATGACAAACATAATTTGGTAATACCTAGATATCATGTCTCAAAAAATTATGCACAACACTTAGTTCATCATATACCGACATACATAGGTTGATAGGCAAGTTTCAATAAAATAGATAAATTCATCACAGGCTTCACAACCTCTTGTGAAATTTGGTCATTCCTCTATGTTCTCCAACACATCCTCCTCCTCCTCTTGCAAAATTTGGCCATTCATCTATGTTCTCCAACACATCATCCTCCTTTAAAACATACATATCCTCTGCCCCTCCAACTGTAAGTTGTAATTCAATGAATATCATGTACCAAGGTGGCATTAAATTAAGCCAAATGACTAGATAGTTAGATAAAAAAACAGCAAACTATAATACCCCGTTTAATGAAAAAAATATTAGAGGAAAAGGAAAAGGATTAAAGGAGTAGGTCGGTCACCAGCCCAGGGCCCAAGTTGAGTCCACCTTGGACTTGGCATGGGGGGAGGGAGGGGTTGCAGCATCAAGGGAACAAGAGGGGGCCGAACCCAAGCCCTAGCCGCTTGCCTCCAGCCCCTTGCCGCCACCAATTATCAGCCTAGTCACAGCACACGCCTCTACCGCCCTAGACCTCCCAACCGCATGCCCATGTAGCCCTACCCTTGCCTTGCTGCGTCGCCATCCTGCCGTATGCTTGCCACTAGGGCTGGAAACGAGCCAGGGGGAGGCTCGACTCGGCTCAGAATAAAGTTTGAGCCGGCTCGCGACCAAGCCCCACGATCACTCACTCACTCAACATACTCTAGAGTCCAGAGAGACAGAGAGGGAGCAGTGGAATGGAACATAGGAGCTTGGGGAGTTGCCATGGAGGGGTTCGGCGCCGGCGAAGGGAGCGGCGACAACATATGGGAAGGGGAAATGGAATAGGGGCAGCGAGGCAACCTTACGGGTGGTAGTGCCGCGATCGAGAGCACAACTGGGAGGGCGCGCGACGACTAGAACCGGGGAGGAACTGGGCGGCAGCGCCGGAGGGGGATAGGGGAGAAATGGGGGCGCACGTGAGCACCAGAGAGGTGCGTGGGTCTTACCGGAGCAGTCGAAGAGGGTGGCGACAGGCCTTGGCGAGATGGCGTTGATGAGCCGAGGAGTGCGACAATGTCCACGCGGCGGCGACGCTGGAGAGGAGGGGAGCTTGGGTGAGTGATGGGGAAGGTTAGAGGGGGATGTAGGGATGCTCCCGTGTAGAGGAATTGGAGGGAGGCTCACTGTGGCAACAAACAGTGGGGGTGGAGGCGGCTTTTGGCCGGAGCCGAGGAAGAAGACGGCACACTGCTCTCTGGTGGATGCAAGCCGCAATCGGTTGAGGAGAAAGAATCCTTGGGTGCTAGAACACGCTGTGACACGGGTGGTTCGGGAAGGAGCTCGTCGGTTAATTTGAATAGCGTGGTCAAGGCGGCGGAAGTCTTGCGAAGATGGGGCAAGGAGGACGGGGGCGAGGGGAGGGCAGGGCATGGTCAGCACGCGGACGGCCGGTGGCGGCGGGCAGCGTGGCGTGGTGGGCGGCGGCGACGTAGTGGACGGGGCGGCGGTGGCGCGGTGTGACCGTGTGACTTGTGAGGCAGAGAGGCTCTCGAGCGGGTGGGCGGCTGGGCTGGGCCTTCGTGGGCCAAGCCAAACGAGCCACGCAAGCGACTCGAGCTTGACTCGTTTGTTTTGCGAACCGGACAAGGGGCTCGGCTCGGCTCAAAATTTACAAGTGTGAGCGCGAGCCGAACCGACTCACGAACCTCGATCTATTTTTCCAATCCTAGGCACAATCCACATTCGTTTTCGTCTAGATCGATCGAAAGCTATCCAATCCATTTTCATCCATGTGGATGGTGGGCTTCTCATCGGCCCATCACACAAGCCGGTGCTTTGGGGGGTCGAATTGGGCCTTTTGGGGCTTGTGACCGGGAGAACGAGATGCGCTCATGCGCGGTTGTGACTGACCTGCCGCACGCCGAAGCATGGCTGCCGCAAGGCGACGAGCGGCACCACCACCTCACGCCCCACGTGTCCGCTCTCCAGGCTGCCCTCCTTGCATAGCAGCATGGCGCTGGCGCTGCGCCTACTTACTCCGCTGATCCGCTCCCGGCGCCGCTCTCCTCGCCCAGTCGCCCGTACATTTCGGCTCTCCAGGCTACCTCTCATAGACCACACCGTGGTGTCGCATACGCAAGGGGATGGCGGCGTGGTGGTGCTTCGCGTTGCTCTTGGCGCTTTCTGCGGCGGCGGAGGCTGGCGCCTCGAAGGGGAACTGGGAGCCGGTGATTCGGATGCCGGGGGAGAAGGAGCCCGGCGACGAGGGCTCCCAGGAGGAGCAGGACGGCGTCGGGACGAGGTGGGCGGTGCTCGTCACCGGCTCCTCCGGCTAGGGCAACTACAGGCACCAGGTGAGCGCGGTCCGAGGTCGTATGCATGGGTGCTTGCGTGCGTTTACGCGCGTCGTCGGTGCGCACGGAGTTCGATTTAGGGCTTGGCACGGAAGGAGCGTGCAAGGCCGCGGTTCTGAAAGTTTAGGGTTCACCCAAGTTCTCTTGCGAGAATCAGGATGCAGTGCTGAACATTATCAAGATTATTCTTACTGAGGTTTTGGAATTCGTGAATTTGTAGTTTTAGACGTTCAATTTTGGGGGTCCTGAGTTAATCGGTGCTCCGAAGGTTCAAACTTCAGCTCTTATCTATTTGTCTGAGTTCTGAAATTAACTGAATTGTGTGTTAGAGAGCAGAACTGCGCAGCTCCAAGGTTTTTCGTAGGTTTAAAGATCATGTGAGTGTGTGCGTGGCTAGTAGGGACATTTCAGGGCCTAATTCGCACCTCGGTATCAAAGTTGTAGTCGTCTGTTTGTCAGGAAACTCCAGATAGTGATGTTTTGACCTGTTTCTCCTTTTGTCATTGTATACTAGCCGTTTTCAGGAAGCTTAACTTTTTTTTTCTTTCACGAACACGTGTGTCAATATCTTAACTAATAAAATGAGGAGTTTACCCCGTGCAGCGGGACGGTGTTCTTTCTCTCATACGCGTGGTTGGCCTCTCCCACCTCTCCCAAATTCCTCGTCGAGACGCACCAACATGTGGATCCAAGTTGACAAGGACAATGTCTCTCCTCGCCGCCCCCTCTCCCCTGTGACTCACGAATGTATCAATGCTTCCACTTCTTCCGCAACCACCTAAACCGTCGTCGCCCCACTTCTTCTTCACATGCACACACCGAAATTCATTGCCGTCCCACTCCTTCCTGTCTCGCGCTGTAGCTTGCCACCTGCACCTGTCTGGCATTCGCTTCGTGCCTCAGATATCTCGACCCCTTCTAACACTCAGTTCGCGTGTTGCAACGGCGACGTGCACAAAGATGAGGGGATCTGACAGCGCAGAAGGCGATAGTGCGGGGAGGTAGCGCCGGCGGCAGGAGGTACCAGGGAGGGGAGGTGGCGTCGGGGACGGGAGAAGATACCGAGAGGGAAGAGAGGAGAGGAGGAGACGGTACCTTGGAGGAGAAGCGGCGGCGGCGCTAGGGAAGGGAGGAGAGGTAGCGACGATGCACGAGGAAGAGACAGAGACGAAGACATCCTTCCATTGCCCCGTCGTCGTCTCGAGCTCACCACACCATGTCCTCTTCATCCTAATACTCCTCTGCGCCGCCATCGCCTCGTGCTCCGCACTGGCCGAGCAAGCATCGTAGCCGCCTCCTCACTTACCACCGCGCCACCACCACCGCCACCGCCACCTCCCCGGTCTCCCACCTCCTAGCCGCAATGTGTCTGGCGAGGGCTGAAGAGACTAATGACCGTGAGAACCGAGTCGTGGCTTGGGTTCAGGGTGGAAGAAGATGGCTATCAACGTGTAGCCCTCTTCCTTGTTAGCCGACAATGGCTGAAATGGGTAGCACCTCGGAGAGGGAAGTCGGCATCAACTTCAACTTCTAAAGGTAAACAATCTATGAGCTCAAAATTTTAATTTCCGGGTAGCAGGCGATGCAATAAGCAGAGTTAATATTTCTGTTTATATGTGTGTGAAAGAAAATTGATATTTATTATGCGGGTTAGGATCCCGTCTGCTGATATGTATATATCTCTTTTGGGATTCCGTTGCAACGTACGAGCACCCTACTAGTATTAGAAGAAACCGCGAAGCAAAGGTTTGGGTTACGATGTCGGTGTGTACTGAGGCTCGCTGTCTAGCACTTGGAAGACGTTACAGGACTATACGATCTAACCAACCAACCAAACTACGACACTATGCATCAAGAGATGAAAGGATGAAAGGGATGTGAAATTTCGCAAGTTTGGTTTTAATTTTTTGTGCTTTGGATAGATTGGAACTTTTTATTATTAATTAACCTTTTTTTGAATTTTATTTTAAAGTTAACCCCTGACGCACTTTATTTCTAATTCTGACCCCTTTGGTTACGCCACGGGTGGTGCGTGACAAAACAACACTGTCACGTGCCAGAATAAGTCCCCAAAATAGCACTTTTTGTCACGCCACTGGTTGTGGTATGACCAAATAACACTGTCACGCCACTTCCAGTGGCGTGACAAGAGTTTGACCAGAAATAGGATGGCGTGACAGTGTTGTTTTGTCACGCCACGGGTGGTGGCATGATCAAAGGGGTCAGAATTAGAAATAAGGTGCATCAGGGGTTAACTTTAAAATAAAATTCAAAAAAGGTTAATTAATAATTTTTTTTTTTGCCATTGACGAAAGTAAGTGCTTAACTTGGAGTGAATCTAGGTAACAAAAGAAGAACAGCTAAATATTCACTGGCGGATACCCGACACTTTCAATCACTAATGTTTACTGAAATTATTCTTGGTGCATTGCAGGTCGATATATGCCATGCATACCAGATATTGCAGAAGGGAGGGCTAAAAGAGAATATTGTGATGTTTATGTATGATGACATTGGTAATAGCGCACTCAACCCGAGGCCGGGGGTTATCATCAACCATCCAGAAGGCGAAGATGTTTATACTGGTGTTCCTAAGGCATCACTTTGGGATCATTTTATTTTCTTCTTGGGGGGTAACCTTAGGATCGTTTTGTGCCCAACCTAGCTCATTTAGTTGATGCCATAGCCCCTACTTGTACTAGGAACAGTCAGCAGCGGTAAATCGGCTGGTACACCATCTTTCTGGATGATGACAACAGGAAAAACTCCATAAGACACCTGTATTTATACAGTTTAATCTCGGTTGTTCTGCAAAGGCCATTAGCACCACAAACTCAACATGGTTCAAACATGCATATTCTTAATAAAATATATCAATTAACATCAATAATAGCCCATCTGGCAAAGCATCCCTGCTAGCTCATGCCAATATAAAGTACTTCATTGCAACATTATGCAAACAAAAAAAGCAGATGATTCTAACTAAGTTTGGGTCATTTTTAATCAAATATTTGAATAATCCTAACCTAGTTGTGAATAATAGATGTGATGCTTGGAAGGAAAGAATGGGCACCAGGTTGCATCCTTTTTATCATACCATCACCAAGCTTTCCAAAGTTATATTTTCTTCAAGTAGCTCACCATTGGCATGTTCTTTTTGAGCATCATATGATTTGATAACTTAAGATTTGTGCATAGCAGAAGTGCTTTTTCTCCAAAGTTTGATGAAGATAACATACTTTCTAATTCCAGGACTACACTGGAGACCAAGTCACCACTGCAAACTTTTATGCAGTTCTCTTGGGCAATAAAATTGCAGTCACCGGAGGGAGTCAGAAGGTCATAGATAGCAAACCAAATGACCATATATTTATCTATTACTCAGATCATGGGGGTCCTGGAGTTCTTGGTGTGTGAAAGTTGCATACGCTGCTTTGTTGTATAAGTTTATTTTGTCTGTCATGCATATTGAAATTTGCAAGTTTCAGGTATGCCCAACCTGCCATATCTTTATGTTGCTGACTTTATGAAGGTGCTGCAAGAGAAAACATGCTTCCAGTACTTATGCAAAAACGGTAAGATTGTTCTTAATTACTTGTCTGTAGCAAACTTATCCTGTTTGAATAAAAGCAGCATTTTATTTGTGCAGGTTATATATGTGGAAGCGTGTGAAAGTGGCAGTATTTTCGAAGGTTTAATGCCAGAACCTTAATATTTATGTCACAACAGCATCTAATGCTGGAGAAAGTAGCTGGGGTACATACTGCCCAGGAATGGAACCATTGCCTCCTTCTGAGTATATTACCTGCTTAGGTGATCTCTATAGTGTTTCTTGGATGGAAGACAGGCAAACTTCACATTTTGTGCATGCTAATATAGTTAGCTAATAACTTCTGGCTTAGCAAATGAACTTACTTGAAATTAATTGCATAATTTTACAGTCACAAGTATAGTATTCAAATCTACAAAATTAAATGTCGTATAGAATGTGATGGCCCATCATGTTAATAACCGCACTGTCATCCAAGGAATATACTTTTGTAGTTGCTGACTTACTGGATATGTTCTCTTTCTTATTATCTTTGTGAATTCTCTGTAAGCAATGTAAATTTGTATGCTTATACAGAATGGAACTAGTACTTTAAATTCACTATTGCAAAACAATTATGAGTCTATTTTACTGATCTATTTCTCATGTATGTTTACTGTGTAGCAACAGCAAGAAGGAATATAAAACGAAAGTTTTTTTTTTGGGGGGGGGGGTTGGGAATAGGAGTACTGGTTCAGAGTAACTTTACGACCTCAAACTAGCAAAATCCACATTACACAAATGGTTACCATTATTTAGTTCATAATTACTAGTCTCTTGAAGCATTTCTTTATAGATTTGGAAGTATTCACTTAATGACCGCGTTGAATCATCTCGATATTACTTGGCAGTGAGACTCACAATCTGAAGGAGGAAACAATCAAGGAGCAGTGCGAGGAGGTAAGTCTCAATTTGCTTTCTACCTATTTCATTTGTATTGGCAAACTTCACAGGTAGTCCGTAGTCACAGCTTTGTGGACAGGTGAAGAAGCGTACCTCAGACTTGAACAGCTACAGTGTGGGCTCTAATGTCATGGAGTATGGAGAGTTGGAGACAAGACCCTCAAGGATGAGAAGCATTACCTATATCAAGGTTTCGATCCTGCAAATGCTAACATCACGAACAAGCTACTCTGTAAAGGCCCAAAAGCTACGGTCAACCAAAGAGATGCATATCTTCTTTTCCTTTGGAGGAGGGTACATTCTAGTTTTTTCCTGGACTTCCAATTGGCTTGTTATGTTCCTTAAAAAAAATAGAAAACTGAACTGAGTAATCTACTGCTTCTATAACCATGATTGAACTTACACTTGTTTGTTACATTCTTTTCGATAAGCAACAAATTATTCCAATAGACAAACTGAGGAGGTTTCTAAACTGAAGTCGTTTATAACATTGATTGACATGGTTTGTAGCATACATCATCCATATGTCTCTGTTTCTAACAGTATGTTTTGTGATGATTCGTTGTCCATGTGCTGCTAATAAGTTGCTTTTTTTCATTGAAGTTTTTTTTGGACAGGAATATTTTTTATTGACGTATCACTAATTGACATTTATGAACTGATTTTACTACCCCGTTAGCAAACTAAGTGTAGTACTGTCATGTGCTTCGAGAATGTTTCGACTTATGATTTTTTGGTCTGGTTTCAGTATGAACTTTTACATGAAAAATCTGAAGAGAAGATGAAAGTTCCGAGGGATATCAGTGAGGCAGTAATGCATAGGAAGCATCTTGACACCAGCGTTGATTTTATTGGAAAGCTTCTCTTTGGAGTTGAGAATGGGCCTTCAATGCTTCAAGCTGTTAGACCTTCCGGCCTGCCACTAGTTGATGATTGGGATTGTTTGAAGAGAATGGTAAGTATGAGGTCCTCCCTTTCATTCTTTATACTCGACTCACTGGGAATGATAAGTTTGTAACTCGATGGTGTTTTGCGTTAGTTTCTTTTGTCTGAGAGGGTTGTCGTCGTCTTTGTTGATTTGATTTATGCTAACTGATGACCTGTTTCAGCTGCGAATCTTTGAGTCCCATTGCGGGTCGCTCACTCAGTACGGTATGAAGCACATGCGGGCATTTGCAAATATATGCAACAACGGTATCCCTGACGCTTCAATGAAGGAAGCAAGCATCAGTGCTTGCGGCAGTCACAACTCGGCAAGATGGAGCCCGTTGATCCAGGGGTACAGCGCTTGATCTGCTCTGGGGAGCAATGTGTGTGTGTGTGTGTAGTACTAGCACATCTGTAGAGAAGCCGCAGACTGTAAAAACTATACAAGAATGTGCCCCTGTATGTTGCTTTACCCATGTACCATGCAGTTTCGTGTGTATTTATCATATGTTTGGTGTGTGGTTTGCTGAACACAGTACGTATATGAATGTCGTTGCATGGCAATACATAACATACCAAAGTATCAAAAGCAGGCCATATTTAGTAGATCAACAGAAACGAGGCGGTCAGACAAGTTAGCGAATCTATATTGCTGGCAAAACGCATGTGATGATTACAGGCTCCATGGTGTTCATCAGTGCAGACGATGTTTGTCGGTTTGAAGTAGTTGCATGCAGGATGCAGCTAGTATGCATATCTTCAGTCTTCAACACAAACCCTCCTTAGATGTTAGTTATCCTGAATCTTCAAAATTGATAAGGGCTAGTTGGGAAAATATCATTTGTATCTTGACTTTTGGTACATCCTCTTCAAAATACAATGCAGATGATCATGAAAAATTCCAAAAAATTTGACAATGTTGACATAAAATCAATCTATCATGCCACAAAAATTCAAATGTAAATTCAATCTATACATGGAGAAACAAAAGGACACATCTTGGTGAAAATGAAATCCGAAAATAAAAGAAAATGATAAAGCTATTATTCACTGAAATTTGCCTTTTTTATCCTAATATATGTCGTGTTTTCGGTTGAATTTTTTGTAGGATGCTTGATTGCATCATGACCGTACCTAACAAAATGTTTTCTCGAAATTTTCCCTAACCATTTACATTAAATGGTGTTTCACCCGCGGTGCACGAGGATGCACTAAATATGTACTAGGGGCTAGCTAACGCTGTACCTGGAGCTATCCGATGCAGCATAGGCAGAAGCTTCCAGTTGCTAGCCTGCATTGAACCACTGGTTTACAGTGTCAGTTTGCTCTTTTTGGGATCCAAGCAAGGTATATCCCAAGCAGGACAAGAAGTGAGACTGTTCGACTTCGGACTTCAGAGAGCTTTACATGCATTTCTGAGGAAAGAGATGAACACCACGAAGAGCGCTAGCCCAGCAAAGATGCCAATTAATAATTATTGCCAGAGTCCTCCCAACATAATCTCCCGAATAATCTATCACCAAACCGAAGAACCATGTATAACTAGAGTAGCGTATATATTGAGCTATGTACAAATTAATTAAGTCGAGCACTCGCCGAGTGCTTTACAAAGAATATATTCAGTATGGTGGTGTCTGTATCATTTGCACAGCCTTAATTAATATAATAGATCATTAAGGCTTGGTTTGGATGGGTCCGTGGTGGGATCCTAGCTCAATCAGAATGGAGAAGAGAATTAAGATTCGTAAAGATTAGGTTAGAGTTTCACCATTCACACCGGTCCAAATGAAGGTCAGGACACAATGTCATCATCCAACGAGAAGACGCGCGCACGGGGGCCAGCGCCTGCTTTGTTTGTTGGAACAATGATGTTTTTTACTTTTCAAAGTTAACGAGATGTCACTTTGATCACTCCGTTCTTTCATCTTATATTCATAAAAAAGTTATAAAAGTGAAATATTATGAAAGTATTTTTCATAACAAATTCGCTCGTATAATTTTCATATATCCAAAATATACATTCGAGACAATATGTTTGATCAAAATTATTTCGTTTAGATTGCACGTATTCTAAAAAGTCACTCTTTTGTGACTGGAGGAGGGGTATTAGGCCTGACTGTAACGTCGATCCAAAAGGATCCAAAAGTTTATGCCGGATGATATATTCTGCCTGTCCTCTTTATCAACTTTGGAAGTTTACCAATTTGGAATCTGTTCACACTTCCATACCGCCTCACTGATCACTACTCGCTAGTTGCAACCAACGACTAATTCGCACATCAGGTAGGGCCTTACGCTCGTTCTCTTTTAGTTAAAGATTTGGATCGCCACACTTTTGTTTAATCCCATAGATTCGAATTGGTGCGCCCTCAAACTTCATTAATCAAAGAATGTAAAAAACTTAAATCGAACTTATCTATTTCAACCTCTGAAGAAAAGATAGAACTTGCATGTGATCTGTTTCACAATCCTCGGAATAAAGATGATCAGTCCGTGACATGGTGGCGTACCTTGTGAGGAGCGGAAGTAGTGACCATTTGCCCAGTACCTCACGTAGCACTGCGCCAGGTACACGTCGGCGGCCAGCGCCGTGCCGCAGGTGCCCTTGAGCTGCCCCACCGCCTGCGCCAGGCAGGCGGTGCAGTCGGCAGCCGCGATATCGCTGAGGCACTGCGCGACACCCTGCACCGTGCCGGAGGTGCATGCTCACATTGTACCCGGCCGCGGCCTGCAGCAGCTCCCCGAGGACGCCGTCGCGGCTCCTCAGGAACCCGCCGTCGTCGCTCGTGCTGGAGCTGCACTTGCGGTACGCCGTCGTGGTGTCGGCCCGGCCGATGAAGTCGCTGGCGTCGTACCGCACGTAGCAGCCGTCGACCTGCAGCGAGGCGGCGTACGCGTTGGCGCACACGGCGCCGAGCCGGCCCCCCGTCTCCTGAACGCACGCCACGCAGTCGCCGGGGCTGAGGTCGCCGCCGCACTGGTACAGGCCATAGGCGGCCGTGCCGGCCGCCAGGTCCCCGACGCCGCCGCCGGCGGTGAAGCTGTTGTAGGTGGCGCCGGAGGACGCGGTGGAGGCGATGGAGGTGAGGAGGGAGTTGAGGTTGCTCTCGAAGGCGGTGTTGGGCTTGTACTTGGACGGCGAGCACCCGGCGTAGACGAACGTGCCCGTCGCGGCGCGGGCCGCCTTCTGTGCGGTAGCGCCGAGGTGGAGGAGAAGCATGATCGCGACGCTGCTGCCGAGCAGATGCATGGGTGAATGAAGCTTAGACAGTAATTAACAGGGCATGCAAACGCGTACGAGCTTTTGGTTTGGTTCGGTCGCTACTCGCTGTCTCGCTGTGACGCGCGCGTGTCGTGCCGTCTATGGGCTTCTATTTTGGCTACTAATCCGCCGAGCGCTTTGACGGTTGGTGCGGTGTTGCTCGCATCAGAGATTCTTGTACATCGTCGCGATCAAAAGCAACTCACTCCTTTTCCAGTGGGCGAGCTCGTGCGTGAGGGGGCGGGGCGGGGCGGGGCAACTTTGGTGTGAGCCAACAATAGTTGCTGCCATTTTGACGAGTTACCGCCGGATGTCTTGCCCTCAACAAGCTACCGGCCGGCGCGTCAAGCTCGGCTGGTCTGTGCGGTCTGAATGTTTGCTACTACGTACGAACAAATGACAGCCGTTGCTGACCGCGGGAAAGTGCCATATTCAGGTGAAATCCAGGGGAAACTGGTTCGTTCTGTGGTGCCGTCCGGCAAGTTCCCTGTTGGTATCTCCACTTGTATAACTTCGCAAGTTGTGACGTGGAGATTGCTAGCAGCAGGCAAGCGAGCACAAGGGAATTCGTTACTTGAAGACTCTTATGGGCTTGTGTATGGTCCTAAATAGTTCTGGGCTCGCCCATTGTTGGGGGAGTCTACGTCTGGGCCAAACAGGTCTGCTGGTCAAAGGCGTTGGGTTAGCCGGGAATTGGCGATTTGCCTGCAGAAAGTAATTACCCCGACGTTCTGTACCTGTGAGCTGTGCGATTTTTTAGGAGGTTATTGTCTAGCATCCACTAATAATGTTTTGGGAAATTGATCTTCAGATTTGCTGCCGCTTGTAAGTCCCAGGCCCAGCACGCCCCCATTAGCCTTATCTCTCTCCCGAGTAAAAAACCTTAGCTGTCACCAAACAAGTCCTCCTATCCTCCTCCTTGCTGCCGCCGTCGGCAGCCGCCGGTCGGCCAACGGCGGTGGTTGGGCTTCTTTTTCACGGTGATGGCGCCTAATTTATATCACGCTCCCGACGCCCGACGTCTGTCCGTCGATTTTCAACGGTTGCAGACTTTCGTCAGAGTTGGATGTGGGGCCCTTCTCCACTGGCTCGTCTTCGGGCGTGGTGATCTGGGCTCTTCTCTGCTAACTTCTTTCGGTGGTGCGGCTTCGTCGATGGCATGACGACGGAGGTGGTGCGGTGCAGATACAGATTTGACGCAGTTGGTAGAGATCGCGACGACTCGGTGGCTTGTGCGGCGCTCGACTCCTCCCCGGTGAACAGTTGTTAACCGACCGACGCGTGGTTGCCGTGGAAGTCTCCTTCCTTTGGTGCTGGCGGCGATCGACCTTGGGGATGTTGCGGATGTCGTCTTGGTGATTTGGTCTTCATTGGTTGGATTCAGTGACGAGGTCGTGCTGTGGCATGGTCTTGGAGCGTTGGTACCTTCGATCAGGAGTGAAAGCTCTTGATCTGGCCTTCGTTGGTTGGATTTGGCAACGACGTCGACCTTAGCGGTGTTACCTTCTTGAAGACGTTGCTTTGGAGAACCAGTATCTGAGTTCCAGAGTGAAAACTCCTGATCTAACCTTGGCTGGTTGGATCCGGCGACAACGACGTGAGTTGTATCCCTTCTTGGAGGCGTCGCTACGGAGATTGGTCCATCATCACCTCTTTACTACGCAGTTGCTGTTTGCGTGTGGACGATCTCCTGGCTGGTCCCGGAGGCGGGGCTAAGTGGTTTTTTTAGGCTAGCCTTTGCATGACAATTTGTTTGTCATTTTGGTTTTTAGCCATTTTTGGTTTTAAGTTTTTAGCTGATGGTGGTGTAATGGTTGTGTATATCTTTAGTTGGTGTAGAGTCCGAGAGTTATACTTTCATTATCTTTTTTTTTAATGTTTTGGATTCTATCCAGGGACATGAGACAGAAACAACCAGAGTGTACTTCCATTATTTTTTTTTTAATGTTTTGGATTCTATCCAGGGACATGAGACAGGAACAACCAGAGTGTCTTGTCCCTATCCCACAGTAAATTCACGTATCAGCAGCCAGCACCTAACCTTTTATACGGAGTTTGTATGTGCAAATCAAATTCAGTACTGTAATTGTCTGGCCGCTGCTGAACTCGTTTGTAGCACCTTGCTTTCCTGAACCTGAACACTGGCTTCCTGATGGACAGTGACTTTGTTCCTTTCTGTTCAAGAAAAAGGACATGGAAGCTATAATCGTTCCTCTACTTGTCAAGTTTGTGATACTTGTCGTATGGTCTCGTGAGAGAACAGGTTTCTTCTTCTTCTTCTTCTTTTTTTTTTGGGGGGGAGGTGGGGGGTGTCCTTTTCAGATCAATCTGAACCTATTCTGGTTCGATCATTTCCTAGTTTGAAACTTCCATACTTCCATTAGACTTCGTAGTCATGCACATTCACATCACTACATCAGTACAGAGTAGTAGTATTTGGATTGGAACTCTGCAAGCAAGTACTGAATGTACTGCGGTTGTTATTTGGTCCTTCTCAAGTTGTGATAAACGAAAATAAAAGGGAGAACATGATAAGTAATATGCTCCCATGGTGCTTCTTTCTTGTTGATCCTGTTCCTCCAAGGCAGAGAAAAACATATGAGCAGCCTATGTCAATAGATAACATCAAGTAGTTCCATTGTTAAGTCTGCTTCGAGGCCAACTTGATGCGTCTGTTGAGTATAATTTTACCCGTTCCTTGGTGTATGGTGTGATGGTTCACGGGTGTGAACCTAATTGCTTTCTCCTGGTCAAAGGAAAGCGAAAACATCTGTACTCCTACCTCCAAACTTAGCCAACAGGAAGATCATGATTTGTGTGACTTATAAGAAAATATAATCAGCACACATGCTGCATGGACATGATAGGTCCTCAATGCACACAGATTCGATACGGAACTTCCCTTGTTCTCAAACATGGTAAGGTAGCTGTGTTGGATTGCTCAATGGGCGGTTTGATCTTCTCTGACAATTCACTCACTCTTCGCCAAACAACACATAATGTCTCATTCGCCTTCTTACAATCGGGGATAATACATGTTATACTTGATACACCTTCTTATGCACAGCAGCAGTCTCAGATCGGATCAGAGTTTATGAGAAACGACACGGCGTGTACGGTATAAAAAATGAAGTAGATGAATATCGTAGAGAGAACCAAATAATAGAGACAAAATAACCACGAGAGAGAAATTTGGCGAATCCGACCACAAATTTCTTAAACACAACCTCAAAAGAGTACATGAGATTGTCACTGTCTCACAGCCCTCTCAAACCTTTTAGGACACTTGGATCTTTACTCTATACAAGAATCTAATGCTAAATAATAACCTAGCCTCTAATCCTCTCGTGCACCTCTTGCTTTGGTTGGTTTGTGGCTTGTATTCTCCATAACCACCCCTCATGGCTTTATATAGTGGCCCCCCAGTTCTCCTCCAAAATGAAGTAGGAATCTTAATCTTATTAGGATTCATACAGGAATCTTTGTAGCACACTTCTCTAAATCATAGTTGATTAGGATATGAGTCACCATACTCAACTATTTGCACCTTGACTCTTATCCATTGAAGTCATCGTGCTCCTCCAAGAACTCGCTCTTAGTCGGTTCCATCTTTTTTTCCTCCTGCCTTTAGGAGTGCCCCCACCATAGGGGCTCATGCACATCACCATAATATGTGTGTCGGTGTACAAGCTAGCCTACACGAACCCTCTATATGAGAACTCCTTTGTTGTGTAGTTTGGTTAACCACGCCTCATGTCCCTACAACTCTCCATGCCATAGGTTTGTACTATTTCTGAGCTCCACTTGCTCGTCGGTACCGTATGGTTGGTCCCACCATGTCTTCCTTCTTCTAACAGCTTGCACCTTCGCCTTTGCACCTGCTAGATTTTGCAACCGTCTTTGCAGTTCCGCGCATAACTGCAGATGAGATTTGAATACCTACCATTGACGACACGGTTTCTTTCTTCTGACCAGGATTTTTATCAGACCTCTCATTGGTTGCTCTTCTATAGGATCAAGGATAACCGACTAGAGGGGGTGAATAGGAGGTTTTTAAAACTTTTCAACTAATTAACAAATTTAAACTTGATTATCTTAACAAAGCTTTCTAGCACAAATACAATACAAGAACAACTATGCTTTTTAAGACAATTATGAGCTTATGACAAAACTAGATACAATTCTAGCTAAGCAAATCTACATAAGTAAATTACTAGAAATGTAAATGTGGAATTAGTAGAGACAAAGAATAAACCACAATAAAGACAATGTTGTTTTTTTCGTGGTATCGAAGACTTGCTAGTCTTCACTAGTCCACGTTGAGGTAAGTCCAACCGAATTGGACCGGCTCCACGAATTAAGCCTTAACCCTCAATCACTAGAGTTGCTTTTTCTCCTCTCCGAAGGTGGTGAGCACAACACCACTTCACAAACCGTTGCCGGAACTCATCACAATCTTCTTTGAAGAGCTCACCGCACAAACTTCTTCTCTAAGCCGTCTAGGTGCCGGCAAGCACCAAGAGTAACAAATCGTCGCGCTCGCTTGAAGACTATCAAGTGCCAAAATGATCAACTAATGATGCAGTGCACTTGAATAGCTCTCAACTACCTCAAAATGATAATTGAATGCAAATAAGTATAAGAGAGACCACTAAAGCCTCAAGTGTATTCAATATGGCCAAAAAGTCCTGGGCTTGGTGCATGTGGGGGTGTATTTATAGCCCCCAACCACAAAACTAGCCGTTTGAGCAAAATTCCTGAACTTTTCAGCAAATGCGGTAATACCGCCCTACAAACCCGGTATTACCGATGTCCATGATCAACAGTCGGAACTGTTACATTTAATGCCCTGAACTAGCCGTTACGAAAACGTTGCGGTACTACCGCCAACTATAAATCAGTACTACCGTATCGCGGTAATACCGCTAGGCTAGAACGGTACTACCGATTTCTAGAGGATCGAAAATCTCAACAAAAAACACCCTCTCTGGAAATAACGTACCGCCATGTAAAACTCGGTACTACCGCAATCCAGTAGTACCGCTTTAGAAATATGGTCATACCGTTTTTAGGTTTCAAGAAAACTCCCAAAAACATGCTCATTGGAAAATACATACCGCCATGTAGATTTTGGTATTACCGACTTGCGGTAATACCACTCATCAAATGCGGTCATACCGATTTTGGGATTTCAAGAAAAACTTCCAAAAAACATGCTCTCTAGAAAATACATACCACCATGTAGATTTCGGTATTACCGCTCATCAAATACGGTCATGCCGATTTTTCTGAACAGTTTACCAGAGGCAAAAATAAATACAATGCATGACTTCTAGTTGATCAAGATGACACATAAATAGATCCTCAAGCTACTAGCCAAGATCTCTCTTTATAGTATGTCATCTAGCCTATAAATCTGGTCTTTTCTTCAAACACCGAGACCAATAAAATATTATAAAAGATCCTTAGACTAAATGATACCTTTGTCTTGAGCCATGTCGATCTTTATCACCTTTACATTGCTATTTCTATGTCATCATTCAACCTTTGGGACTAATCCTTCAAACATCTTAGCACATATGTTAGTCCCTTAATACATCGTTGTCATTAATTACCAAAACCATTTTTAGGGGTCTAGATGCTTTCAATCTCCCCCTTCTTGATAATTGATGACAACCAAAACAATATAAATGTTTTGAAAGATTTTGAATATACACCAAGTGGTATATTCTAGTTTTGACTTTTGAATGAATCAATTAATTCTTGAAACGAGTTCAAAGAGATGAAGAATTAGTTGTATTCAAAGTTAGTCAACAAATAAATAAGACTCCCCCTTGAGATGTGCGTAAAGATTCAAGAGGTGATTTCCATGCACATTTGAATTTTCAAAAAATTTCAGCGGAGTTTCCTTTATTTATTGAATACAAGAAACTTGAATTTATTCAAGCAAAAGATAATAATCATGAGAAAAAGGCTTGAACATATAAACTTGAGTAAATAGAGAATAAGCATCATGTCGCATAACATATTATATAAGAGTCATGATGTAACAAGTTAAACTAGGCTATTACAAGCATACATGTTCCAAGTGCTTTAAACATAATAAGTCATTACAAACCACATAGTTCCAAACATAGATATGATATATAATAAGAATATAAGATAGGTATAAGTAGCAGCCCCTTTAGATCTTCTTGCTCCCCCTTAATCTTTCAATCTTCTTCCTCTAATTTCTCCCCTTTTGGCATCAAGTACCAAAATGAATCATTTTTGTGGTGGTGCTTGAGAAGATGGATCTTGAGGAGGAGAAGTATGGTGACGACGATGACCGTAACAAACTGGTGCTGACAGAATTTCCTTAAGAGCATTTACTTGTTCTATTAAAGTAGCGATTTGATTACTTGCTTCATTGCGAAACACTGCTTGAGCATTGTGAAATTCTGCTTGAGCATCACATATCTCCATAATAACTGAGTAAATCTGAGATAAAGAGACTTGATCTTCGTCCAGAGCATTTTCTTGAACTTGAGGGGGAATTGCTGTAGGAATTGGGCCCCCATCCCTTGGCTTATAGGGCTTCTGAACGCCTGGACGTCCCCCACAGAACTGAATCTTCCTCATGATGAGAGACATGATATAAGGAGCAAAGTAAGTTCGTTTGATTCGATCATTCTTAGAAGCCCCAATCTCTCTGATGATAAGATCAATAACGTCAAACTTTCTCCCATTCATGATATGTTCTATGATATTCCAAGCATGCCCTTGAATAGCATCGAAGTTACCATTCTTAATAAAGAAGGTGTGATTGATAATGCGATTGATCAAGCTCGGTAAAGGGAGAAGACCTCCAATTTTTCCACGTACAAAATTGACATTTCATCATAGAACTGACGCCATGCTGGAGTTCTGAGTGTTCCTCTGTCAAAGATCTTCTCTTGTGTTCCTGAGTATGTCCTTAGAGCTTTGGTAGCTTGCAGACATTGAGTTCCTGTCATCCATATCAAAATATCGAATTATGGAGAGGCATAGATAATAGCATAGAATTGTCGAATCACTTATTCATTGTAGTCACACCTTAATGCTACTATCTCTTCCAGACCTGCTCTTTGAAATAAGCGGTGTGCTCTAGCAAAGCGATCTGCAAGTGTGCCTAATCTACACATTTGTGATCGGCGAACTGACGATGATGACTGTAGAGCTGAGCATAAACTTGTTGTTGGAGTCTAGTATGGAATCTTGAGTCTGTTGAACTTGTTGGTTTATCGAACTGATTTGGATGCCTAAGCATTGCATAGTCGTCAATTGAAACATGTGTGAGATCAGTTTCAGGCTCCTCTGCTTCTGCCATATCCTCATCCTCCTCATCCTCAAAATACTCCTCATCTCCTTCATCATTCTCACTAGACTCTTCTTCTTCAAACACTGAAGTTTGTCTTGAGGATTGACCTTTGTCTTTGGTTCTCACAGCTCTCACAAAATAGTCTGTTTCTGGATCACTATCCTCTCTTGGGGTTGCCGCCTTCCTAGAGGCTGCCTTATGAGTGGCTACTCTTGGTTGAGATGATCCAGCACCAGAGGTTGGAGGATCATATCTTTCATCGGGATCTCCGTTAGGAGTAGCACTCTTGCGAAGAGCAACCTTTGTTCTTGGCATGATTGCTAAGATAAGAGAAAGCAGTTAGGATAAGGTTGGAAAGGATTGGAGTGAATGTGCATAATAAACTCAATCTTTCTCTGCTAGAGCAGTAGTACCGCTGTTGACAACCGATATTACCAGAAATCGGTAATACCGATAGCCACGGGTGGTATTACCGCACCCGCAGAAGTTCTTAGGGAAATCCTTCGATTCTTGATTCTAACTAATGTTTGTCATGAAATAATCCATGTAATAGACATAATAAGTCATCAAACATCAGTTTCTACTAATTTGCCCAAAAGAATTTGACTAAATCATCCACATTTTGATCAAACCCTAGAAATGAGATAAGTGCCAAAACTTTGAGAAAAGAGATGAGATTAGGGCAAATACCTCAAGGATTGGAGGGGATATGACCAAGAGAACCAATCCCAAGCAAAATTTTCAACCAAAACTCCAAGAACTTGACATATTTGAGAGGAGGTTTTTGTTGGAGAAGAGAAGGAGAAAGAGACACGGGCTCGGCGGTTCTGAAGAAAAGAGCAACGGTTATACCGCATGAGAGAGAAGGCCAAAAGGATAAGGCTTCGGCCGTAACCGATTTGGGAACTGCCAGCCATATGCGGTAGTTCCGCACTTGAGGCGCGGTAGTATCGGTGGTAAACCGCGGTATTACTGTTTTGCCTGACAAAACAGAAACTGAAATGGAAATGCAAATGATCCTTAATTGCAACCTCTCAAATAAATATTTTTAGGATCATTATGCATGCGATATATAATTGTAACTCAAATGAATATAGTTTTCATAAAAATAAAGAATTTTAGAAGGTTTTTGAAATTATTTTCATAAATACTTCAAGAAAACCAAATGAGAGCAAATGACATGAGGTATGAGTTTTAAGCAATATTAGAATTATCTATGACATTTAACTCATTCCTCAAATTGCAAAAGCGGTTCTCATCCTATGGTTTGGTGAAGATATCGGCTAATTGATCATTGGTCTTTGTGTGGCTAATCTTAATATCTACTTTTTCCACATGATCTCTCAACAAATGGTGACAGATATCTATATGCTTGGTTCTTGAATGTTGGACCGGGTTATTTGCAATCTTCACGGCACTATCATTATCACATAAAAGAGGCATATTTTTTAATTTTATTCCATAATCTATCAAGGTTTGCCTCATCCATAGCAATTGTGCACAACAATTACCCGCAGAAACATATTCAGCTTCGTCGGTGGCTAGGGCTATGGAACTTTTGTTTCTTGGATGACCATGAAACTAAGGATCTTCCTAAAAATTGACAACTACCGAAGGTGCATTTTCTATCCACTTTGCAACCCGCATAATCGGAATCTGAATATCTAATTAAATCAAATTTTGCACCATTGGGATACCATAAGCCAATGCTAGAGAAATACTTTAAATATCTTAGAATTCTTTTCACGACCACCAAATGACACTCTTTTGGTGATGCTTGAAATCTTTCACACATGTAAATACTAAACATGATATCGGACCTAGATATGGTAAGATAAAGCAAACTACCAATCATGGATCTATAAAGCTTTAAATCTACTAGTTTAGCTCCCTCATTAGGTCGAGATGATCATTGGTTGCCATGAGAGTCTTGATGGGTTTTGCGTCTTCTATACCAAATCTCTTGATCAAATCATTTGCATACTTTGTCTGACTTACAAAGGTCCCATCTTTGAGTTGTTTGATTTGAAATTCAAGGAAATAGCTAAACTCTCCGATCATGGGCATTTCAAATTCTCTGGACATCATATCACCAAACTCCTTGCAAAAATCTTGATTAGTAGACCCAAAAATAATTTTATCAACATATATTTGACATACAAATAAATCATCATCTAAAACTTTTGTAAACAAAGTTGAATCAAAATTTCTAATTTTGAATCCTTTTGAAACTATAAAATCTCTAAGGCATTCATACCGTACTCTAGAAGCTTGCTTAAGACTATAGAGCACCTTGGAGAGTTTATAAACATGATTTGGATTTTTAGGATCTTCAAAACCGGGTGGTTATTCAACAAAAACAAGTTCGGATATTTTTTCATTTAGAAAAGCACTTTAACATCCATTTCAAATAATTTAGTATCAAAGCATGATGCAAAAGCAAGCAATATTCGAATTGACTCAATTCTAGCTACGGGAGCGAAAGTTTCACCGAAGTCCAAACCTTCAACTTGTGAAAAATCTTGAGCGACCAATCTTGCTTTGTTTCTTACAACCATTCCACTTTTATCTTCCTTGTTCCTAAAGATTCATTTTGTACCAATTATGTTGTGTTCCTTGGGTCTATCCACCAATGTCTAAACGTCATTTCAGGTGAAGTTATTGAGTTCTTCATGCATAGCATTCATTCAATCCGGATCATCAAATGCTTCATCTACATGTTTTGGCTCAAGAGAGGAGACAAAAGAGTAATGTTCACAAAAAAAAAGTAGTACGAGATCGAGTTTAAACACCCTTATTCACATCACCCAATATTTGACCTATTAGATGATATTTTGCAATTGCATTATGAATTCTTGGAGGTAGGTTGGATAGTTGATCATCTTCCTTGTTGTCTTGTTCATCAATTTGTATTTGATTTGTTGTGGAAGAGGTAGGAGGTTCGACTTGTGTGGAAGATGATGGACCATTTGGATCTTTCTTTGGCTTGATGTCTCTAATTTGCATATTCTCCATAACTTGTTTTAAAGCTTCATTTCCTACATCATCTAAATTCTCTTATTTTTCTTGAGAGCCATTAGTTTCATCAAATTGAACATCATGTTTTTCTTCAACCAACCTAGAATTTTTGTTGAAGACACGATAAGTTTTGCTATTTGAAGAATATCCAAGAAGGAAACCAACATCGCATCGACTTGAAATTTTTGAAAGACGAACACCCTTTTTCAAAATGTAACACTTGCAACCAAATACACGAAAATATGAGATGTTTGATTTTCTTCCAACAAGAAGTTCATAGGAAGTCTTTTTCAAAAGACGATGCAAATGAAGACGATTTATAGCATGACAAGCGGTATTGATTGCTTCCACCCAAAAGCTATCGAAAGTATTATATTCATCAAGTATTGTCCTAGCCATTTCAATTAATGTTTGATTTTTCCTTTCTACAGCTCCATATTGCTCCGGAGTGTAGGTTGTAGAAAGTTGATGTTTTATTATAAGTTCATCACAATTTTTTTTAATTTTAGTGTTCTTGAACTCGGAACCATTGTCACCACGAATTTTCTTAATTTTAAAATCAAATTCATTTTGAGCTCTTTTTGCAATACTTTTGAAAATGTCAGAGATTTCGGCTTTGTCATCTAGCAAGAATACCTATGTATATCTAGAGTAATCATCCACAATGACTAAACAATAGCTATTACCCCCGATACTCTTATAGGTTGTTGGCCCAAACAAATCTATGTGTAAGAGTTTTAATGGTCTAGAAGTTAACATGATACTTTTGGAAGGATGAGAATGTGCGACTTGTTTCCTGGCTTGACAAGCACTACAAAGTCTATTTTTCTCAAACTTCACATCTTCCAAGCCAACAACTAAATCATGTTTGAAAAACTTTGTAAGTTGAATCATACCAGCATGAGCTAGCCTTCTATGCCAAAGCCAACCCAAGGATGTTTTTTGTAATCAAACACATTTTTAGGCATGAATCATTTGAGAAAAAAAATCAACCAAGTAAATATTTCTAAATCTAAATCCTTTGAAAGCTAAAGAATTATCTTTTTCATTTGAAATAGAAACTCCATCTTGAGAGAAAGAACAAGTTAAGCCAAGATCACATATTTGAGCAACGGATAGCAAATTGAAATTTAGCGATTCAACTAAAAATACATTAGAAATGAAAAGGCCATTTGAGATAGCAATTTTGCCAAATCTTATTACCTTTCCTTTGCTATTATCACCAAAAGTGATCTTGTCATTTTATTTTCTATTCTCGAACGTGGTGAATATTTTTCTATCACCAGTCATATGTTGAGTGCATTCACTATCAAGCACCCAATGCTTTCCACCGGTCTTGTAGTTCACTTACAACACAAGAATTAAGATTTTTTTAGGTACTCAAATTTGTTTGGGTCCTTGGAGGTTAGTGACCAATACTTTGGGCACCTAAATGATATTTTTTTAGCGCCTAAAATTGAGGTGCCAATAAACTTTGCTACAAATCTACCATCTTTGGATTTTGTAGGCATGTAGCATGGATCATAAAATGCCATAAGATCTAGTATTAGCAATTGAGCATGCATTTGACAAATGTCCTATATTACGACATTTATTGCAATATTTACCATTCTCTTTTACAAACCTTGCGAACTTGTAAATTGGCTTCTTACCTTTTTTGGAAATAAACCCAAATCCTTCCTTATTGAATGAACACATTTGTTAACTCAATAGCTTGTCAAGGGTAGCTTTTCCCTTGAAGCATATTTCCAAACTCTTGCTCAATTTTGTGACTTGCTCTTTTAAATCATGATTTTCAACAATCGAATCCTAGGAAGAAATCTTCTCGGCAGTCTTCCCTATAAAGGAAAGATAGTCTCCACTGGTCGTCTCCTAGTAGAATCACTTCTTCTTCCACCCCGACCACAATGACCGGGTGAACATCTGAATGTACTTCTTGGTCTTCCCATCGTGGAGCTTCAGACCACAGCTCCTGGCGATTCTAGATTGTCTGCTCATTCCATAGTATTATTGGAGAAGCTCTAGGTCTAGAAGGATCCCAAGGTAAGCTTCGCACAAGTACACGGACACACTTAACATTGTGATGGAATTGGGAACAAGGTTCACCAACTCTACCCCAAAGTGCTCGAGTACGAGTGTAAGGAAGGGATGAGTGGGCAGTCGAAGGCCACACTCGTAGTACGCCTGAAAGACAGGGATCTGACCGATCTCTCTCGATGGCCAATGTTGCCCGGCAACCTCAATCTACTTCACGAATTCCCTCTTCGGAATCTTCTCGGTGACGACCAAAGCTTTTATCTTGGATGAACCCATCTCCGATTCTACCCACTTAGAAGTGGCTCTAGCCATTTTCTCTAAGTGCGAGTGATTTGGGTTTGGAATGATTTCAAGTGAGAAAACGATTTGGTTGGCGGCGGAGAGCGCAAGAGCTTGACGAACAGTGCAAGCAAATGAGGAAAAGCAAAAACCCTAAGCTATGTCTACGGTGCCTTCTTATAACCGCACGCTTGAGTTAAAAGATCGTGGGAACTCAACAGTTGCCACCTCTTTGGGAACCGCTCCAACGGACAGATTTGTAAGAGTCGATTGTGATTCTTTAATTCTCCTGTTCGAGAAAACCGAGTTTGTTTTTACACCTCAAGCGAAATTATCTTCTTGGCCAAGTCTATTTCTGGTCAAATAAAATACTAGTCGGAAAGGCTTTTACTTCTGACCATCATTCTACGACTACTTTGTGGTCGTAAGACCTTCTACGACTCATTTTCCAAGTAAGTTACTTTCACTTGAAGCTTAGGGGGGGGGGTAGATGACGAGGATCTAATAATCCTTGTTTATTTATTTATCTATAATTCTTATTATAGATATTGACATCTCCATATTAGTCTTAAGTATACCCCTTAATATTTATAAGGGAGTGGTCAAGCTGCCTGGTCATAAACCACCCCGTAGTCGTGAGTCTTCCTACGACCATGGTATAGTCGTAAGCCTTTCTACGACTATCGAGCAGTTGTAATATCTTCTACGACTCGGTTGGCTTCGACCAGCTTGGCTTTGACAACCCTGTAATTGATAAGGCTTGCTGACTTGTGGGCTTAACCAGTTAGGAAATATTATGTGCCATGTTTAACACATGGGGTACTTAATATACGCTGCTACTCTCTGTGAGTAACCGCATGAATTACTTCTGTCTCTGACAACAACTGCCTAGCAACGTGGGGGTGCCACGTCCCTGACGGCAACTTCCATCAAGCGGTTCGTCATTTGGAATGTTGGGACGCCTCTTCATCTGAAGGAACTGCCACCTCTTCATACGTTATGTAAGGTTGAAGTCAGAAGGCAGAAGGAAACAAGCGCAATCTAGAGCACAAGCCCTACCCTTTCTCTTGATTGTAATCAACACACTCAATATAGCCACACAGGAGTAGGGTTGTTATTCTCTCCGGAGAAGGCCTGAACCTGTATAAAATCTCTGTGTCATTCTCTACATGATTCTTATCTAGGAGACCCCCCAAATGAAACAATCATACGTAAGATCGGTTCTAGATCACCGACAGTTGGCGTCGACCGTACGAACTCTCCGGTGATTTCTTCTCAACAAATTCTCTTTTTTCCTAATGCTTCCATGGCAGGAGAGTGGAACGAGAAGAATTGGTTCGACTTGGCTGACTACGCATACATCAACATGGATGCTGGCCTCAACTACGAGCCGAGTATCATTTCATCCGATGGTAATACCGCCTCCAGAGAGCATTCACCAGATCCAAGAGACCATGCCACCAATGGAGTTGAGGATGGATCCTTTCCCCTCACAACAGTACGTCCAACTGAGCGACCAGTTTCCTTAGAGGGGCAAGGGTCTATCCGACCACAATCAAAACTACAACCAGGTAGGCTCACAACATGACAAGGGTTCTCCCTCCGAATGTTCGAGTTCGCCTGAGGCAGTCCGACCTGGCGAGGCAAATCCTGGAAGTCATCATTCCAGGACTCCATCAACATCTAGCGGTCGTAACTCTATGGCTACACTCGCAGAAGATTTGGGGGAGCACCATGTTCCTACGAGTTCGACCACACGTTCACAGGGCTCACCTGCGGACACGGACGGTTATAAACCAGAGTTCCCCTTCCTAGAGGGGTTTACTCCAAGTTACTAGACGGTGTCATTTGACAACTCTTCAAGCCAGGAGGCCTCAAGCACAAGTGAAGATCATACACAGGAGGTATTCGCCCTCCCCTCAGATCATGATATCTCTCCTAGAAGCAGGCTTGAGGATGCTCCCCACCGATCACCCTCTTGAGGATGCTCCCCACAACACTCGACAAGCGTGGGAGAAATCAAATGATCACACTCAATTAAGGCAAACTCAAGGATCGGATGTAGATGATCGAGACAACCGAAGGAGAAGAATGATTTACAGATTCAATATCGGATGCTCTAAATGATCTGCTCAAGAACTAGCCTCATGATGGCGCCGGTGGGATCAACACTCCGGCGATGGCAAGACTTGCATCCTCCTCGACATCATTTTCGTGGGAGAAATCTCTGAAATGATCACACTCAATTAAGGCAAACTCGACAAGCTCTAGGGGAGATGATTTCAATCCCATAAATCGCAGCGATAGATGGAATATGAAGTTTGATCTATCATAGGTCGTCCACCATGAAATCGGTGTCATCGATCACTTGATATTAGCTTCTTTTATCTGAATGATGTCATTATCGGATATCGCGTTCTCGCGATCTCGAGCTATTCGTTAGCCACCATGGTTTCGATCGAGGAGAAGTTTGATGGGTCACGAGCATGTTTCTTCATCTATCTGGCGAATTGCCTGTCATGGCGAATTGCCTTCCAACTGTGCTCGAAGGATCCGCTCAATCGTGGTTACTAAACCAACCACTCGAGTCGATCTATTCGTGGCAACACCTCTGCGACCTTCTACTGGCCAACTTCCAGGGCACTTACAATCGCCCTGGAAAGGAGGACAACCTGCATAGGATGAGACAAAATAACCATGACACCTTACGCTAATTCATCAAGCATTTCAGTCAAGTTCGCAATTCGATTCCAAAGGTTTCTGGCTCATATGTTATCAGAGCCTTTAAGTAGGGAGTCCGTAGCAGAAGGATTACGGAGGACATCGCTTTGAATTCCCCGGTACTGTTGCTGAGCTCTTCGAGATGGCTGATCGATATGCGACGGTCGCTGAAGTAGTCTAGTGGAACAAAACCATCGATCGGGATGACAAAGATCCTCAAGAAGCGGGCGAAAGCAGCAAGAAGAAGGATAAGAAGGTCAAAAAAAATCCAAGAACAAGGCGAAGGGTCAAAAGTCTCAAGTGAACAGTTCTAAGGAAGTCTTGCCCGTAAGCGATAAGGAGCCACGAAGTTCTAAGTCGTATTCCGAACGGAGCAAAGGTAAGCACCCCGAGCGAAAGAACGACAAGCCCAGGTGGTGTCCTTTCCATAAAAAGAAAGGACATGACCTTTGTAATTGCCGGGTTTTCCAAAGAAAACTCGAGGACTACTAAACCGGCAAAGGACTACTCCCTACACTTGAGGAGGTAGGGCAAACGAGTGGTCGTAAGTAGTCGGACGAGGAGGAGGAGATGTCTTTCCAAGATCCAAAGTATACCATCGACCACATCTTTGGGGGATCTTCGACATACGAGTCAAAGCGATAGTTCAGGCCGTCGTATGAGAGGTAAACTCTATTGAACCTCCTCTTGTCATTAAATCATCGAAGTGGTCGGAAGTTCCCATCTCTTTCGAGAAGGCAGACTGTCCGATCCCTTTTACTCGACTAGGTCGATATCCGATCGTAGTCGATCCCACCATCAACAACTGTCGAGTGAATCGTGTGTTAGTTGATGGTTGCAGTTCGTTAAATATTATATTTACGAGTGCCCTGGATGAGTTGCAAGTACCTCGGACCAGAATAAAACATGTACGATACTCATTCCATGGGATCGTACCAGGGTCTTCGGCTAAACCCATTGGTCAAGTTTCTCTTCCTGTCACGTTTGGTTCTCCAAGAAATTTGAGGACAGAGAAAATCTCCTTTGATGTGGTCGATTTCGATATGGCGTATAATGCTATACTCGGACGACCAACTTCGGCACGATTCTTAATGGCTGCTCACTACGGGTATGAATGTCTTAAAATGCCAGGTTCCGAAGGAGTGATCACATTACGTTGTGACAAGAAGATGACACCTACATGTGACCACAAGTCCCTCGAGATGGTTGGCCAGATACTGACTCGAGAAGCAAGCAAGGGGCAACATTCGACCAAGCAGTCGAAGCCTAAAACTGTGCTGAAGCCGAACAATCAAGTCAAGTAAGCCCCTCTGAATCCAGAGGAGCCCTCGAAGGCTGTTCGCATCGGGTTTACTTCCGACCTCAAATAGAAAGACGCCCTCATCACTTTCCTCCGAGATAACACAGATGTCTTCGCGTGACAAGTATCCGACATGCCCGGAGTCCCCAGGGAAGTGATTGAGCACATGCTAGCTCTACGGCCTGACAAGAAACTTGTAAAAAAATAATAAAGATTTGCACCTGATTGACGAGAAGCCATCAAATCAGAATTGGTCAAGTTATTTAGACCAGGCTTTATAAGAGAAGTCGACCACCCGAGTGGTTGGCTAACCCTGTAATGGTTAGAAAGTCTAATGGTAAGTGGCGTATGTGTGTAGATTTTACTGATCTCAATAAAGCTTGTTCAAAAGATGATTTTTCTTTTCCTCGTGTCGTTCAGTTGGTTGATTCTATCGCTGGTTGTGAAGTATTAAGTTTTCTAGATGCATACTATGGTTATCATCAGATTAGTATGTGTTTAGATGATGAAAAAAAGGCCGTATTTATTACACCATTTGGAATATTTTGCTATGTCAAAATGCCATTTGGTCTAAAAAATACTGGCGCTTCTTTTCAACGCTTGATGCAAATGACTTTTTCACCTCAACTAAGCCGAAATTTGGAAGCCTATGTTGATGATCTAGTCGTAAAAAGCATCATGTGACTTAATCATATTTCAGACTTGCAAGAAACATTCGACAACCTCAGAAAACACCGTTTGAAACTCAGTCCCGAAAAGTGCGTATTCGGAGTCTCTTTAGGAAAATTGCTTGGATTCCTTATCTCTGCACGAGAAATCGAAGCAAATCCTACAAAGATAAAGGCCATTGAAACAATGCACCCTCCGACCATAAAGAAAGAAGTCCAGAAACTCACAGAGTGCATGACGGCTTTAAGTTGTTTCATCGCACGACTAGGAGAAAAATGCCTTTCTTTCTTCAAACTTATAAGGAAACGTGAGTGTTTCGAGTGGTCAGAAGAGGCAAACATAGATTTTGAGGATGTCAAGAGGTATCTTACGAGTGTTCCTATTTTGGTTTCTCCGAAACCAGAAGAGACACTCTTAATTTATCTAGTTGCCTCGCTACAAGCAGTGTGCGCAGTACTGATCGCAGAACGTGAAAACGTCCAATGACCAGTTTACTACGTAAGTGAAGTTTTACACAGGCCTAAGGAGCAATACCCTCAGGTTCAAAAAAATTTATATGCCCTCCACTTGTCTTTGAGGAAACCGCGGCATTATTTTCAGGCGCACAAAATAATTGTGTCGTCTGAGTTTCCCTTAGGAGTGGTCCTCTAGAACAGGGAAGCAACGGGACGCATGGCAAAATGGTTAGTAGAACTTGGGGTGTTTGACCTCATTTCGTGTCCCGAACGGTCATTAAATCCCAGATCTTGGTAGACTTTGTCGCCGAATGGACAAATCTTGAACCTGTTCAGGATCCTCAATATGATACCCATGATCAGTGAACGTTGTACTTTGACGGGTCGCTTACGTTAAGTGGCTTGGGGGCTGGGGTGGTTTTGAAATCTCCTACCGGACAGACCTTAAAGTATGCTATTCAATTGTACTTTCCTGCCACTAACAATGTGGCAGAATACGAAGGTTTGTTGGCTAGCATATAAGCAGCGAAAGCGCTCGGGATTCGACAACTACTCGTGAGTGGAGACTCTCAACTAGTTGTGAATCAGGTCGGAAAAGAGTACCAGTGCTCTAACTCGACCATGTCTCAGTACTTATCGGAAGTCCGAAGGCTTGAAAAGCATTTTTTTGGTTTTGAGTTGCAATATATCCATCGAAAGGATAATTTTCTCACTGACCAGTTTGCTCGAATAGCCTCTTTCCGATCTCAAGTACCACAAGGAGCCTTCTTGGGGCAGTTCCAGAAGCCGTCTCTAGTCGAAGCACCAGAAACACCTCCTATTGAGACAGCTTCTCTAGAGTACGAGGATACCTGGATGAATCCCATCTACGAGTATCTTCAGAAGGGTACACTACCCGATGATGATCTCGAGGCAGATCGTTTATCTCGGAAGGCCAAAATGTATACTTTGGTTGAAGGAGTCCTCTATAAAAGAGGTACTCAAGGGGTTCTCATGCGATGCATATCGTAGAAAGAAGGATGAAATCTCCTTTACGACATACACGTGGGTATCTGTGGAACTCATGCTTCTTATAGAACGCTAGTCGGTAAAGCCTTCTGGCAAGGTTTTTAATGGCCAACAGGCCTCCATGATGCCAAAGAGTTGGTTCAAAAGTGTGTACAATACCAGTTTCATAGCATGCAAATACACCAACCGGCTCAGACATTGCAAACTATTTCTCTTTCATGGTATTTTGCGACCTGGGGTCTTGATATCTTAGGGCCGTTTCCAAAAGCACCAGGCGCTTTGAGTTCCTTTTTGTGGCTATTGATACGTTCACAAAATAGATTGAAGCCGAACCTATGACTAGGATAACAACAGAAGCCGCAAAAGGTTCATGATGAGAAGCGTGATTACTCGATTTGGTGTTCCTAGTCGAATAATTACAGATAATGGTAAACAATTTTCGAGCGCAAAATTTCAGAAATGTTGCGACGAGTTGGGTACCAAGTTATGTGTGCTTTTGTTGCCCACCCACAAAGTAATGGAGCAGTCGAAAGAGCGAATGGCCGAATAACGCAGGGCATAAAAACCTGAGTGTTCGACCAGCTTGTCAAGCGCTCGCGGGCTTAGGTACAACAATTACCCTTAGTATTATGGGCAGTTCAAGTCGGGCTTCAGATGAAATACCTTTTCCCCTAGTTTTTGGGGGCTAAAGCCATGCTTCCACCATAACTAAAGATCCAGTCAACAAGGGTCGAAACCTTCAGCGACTCTACCCAGGAACAATTTCAAGCGGTTGACATCAACCTGCTCGAAGAGAAGAGGAATCAAGCCCTGCGCAAATATTACGATTGTAAGGTCTAACCTCACAGCTTTGCTGTAGTTGACTTGGTATTGAAGAAGATTCAATCCCCATCTAATCGAAATAAGCTTTCCCCCCAAGTGAGAAGGTCCTTACACGTTGGTCGGATTCTGTGACCGTGTTCTAGATCTGAATGGCAATGGAAGGCAATGGGTTCTCTCAATTCTTGGAGCATCGACCCGATTCATAAATTTTATGTGTAACTCCTTCCTATATCAATAAAGTTTCAGGTTTCTTCACTCTTTATTGTCTTACTTTTGAGTAGTGCTTAGATTGTCTTTCGATCATTTTTACACACTCAGTTTTTCTTTACACTGATCGAAGAAGGGTAATGTGAGAACCCGCATAATTAACCTAAACTAACTAATAGTAATAGGTAATTAGCGGTAATTAAAATTCTTTAAATCCAGAGCAAATAGTAATTTCAGAGTCAATATCAAGTGCATAACCGTTACATCTGGCAACAAGAGGGTTATAAAAATAATTTCTCCAATATCATTATCAATCAAGATTCAATTACAAAAATAAATCCATTTCAGGCATAAGAGGATCATTAATACAAACTCAGGAATATTTACACATTTCAATGCAACCAAAGAAAACTTTGCATCAATCCTAGTACAACAAAGAAGTAATATATTACAAATCCTTTGCTTGTTTCAAAAGTAATTATACAACCAATTGCAATGCTTATAACAACAATTAATCAAATCATAAATTTGCTTCTTGCATCCTTGTAGCATCAGTTATCCTTGCCACCTTGTACCTTGAGCACCAGTCCATAGAGCCATCGCTCGATCCATTCCCGTTGCTCGTTAGAAAATTTAGAACACGGTTAGTAAGTTAAAGCCATATGGATAATGGAAAATAGAGAGTAGAAGATTGGAAGTGGCCGTCAGAATTTTTCGAAGCACACTAGGGCTCCCTGATCAACTCAAGTTAGCCAGCCCCTTGATCGTGAAGGTACCCAGACTAGCTAGAGTTAACCGGCACCTCTTTGCTTTCGTAGGTTTCATCATACGGCGTTTAAGTTAATCCGGCACCCAAGTATATTGATTTGCTCAGCCACAGAAAATCACACGCATAGTGATTTCCCAACCACAGACCAAAAAGCCCTCAACAAAATCTTGCCATGAACATAAGAGCAAGGGAAAAGTGGTCTTTGTGTTTGGGCAAGAGGGTACATAACCAAAGCCACCATCATATAAGGAGTACCATTCACAAAGCCACTTTCATTCATCAGCCAGCAAGCCAAAGCATTCCCCTCCCACTTTCATTCTACCTCAAGGCCAAGAACACAAATGAAGCCAAGAAACTAGGAGATAGGAACCATTGAAGTAAGTTCATTGCCACCACCATCCACTACTACAGAAAAGGCCTTCTGAGACGGTTCCGCGCCATCACTGCGGTTGCCCGTGAGCCGCTCGAGTTTATGGGTCGATAATGCTAATGGTCATCACGAGCGGTTTTCGAACCGTCATAATACATACTATCACGAGGCGATGCAGTAGATGCAACTGCTCAGTGATAGTCGATTACCACGCATTTGCGATGCGTAGATAAAACCGTGCGTGATATTCGACTACCACGGCGGTCGTAGATAAAACCGTTTGTGATGATAGTCGACTACCATGAGCGATGCGTAGATGAAACCGTGCAGGATGATCGATTACCACGACGATCGTATATGAAACCGCTGTGATAGTCCACTATCACGAGCGGTTTCATATCTGATCGTCAGTGTAATCGATCATCAGAGCGGTTTCATCTACGACCGTCTGTAATAGTCTTTGCATGCTAAATCTATTTACGCTTATTGGCTAGCCTCAGAAATGCTAGCCATGCCCTCTGAAACAAGCACATCCAATTCTCATTCATTTGAAGCACATCAAAATTGCATTCATTTGAAAACAAGCACACATCCAATTCACAAATCAATTAACTAAATTTAACCATTAATGTACATTAATTTACACACATGTACCATTATGTTCAATCTATCTCAATCAAGTTCAATCTGCTACACCGTGGAAACTCCCATTTGGATTTATGACCATGTCTTCAGGGAATGACGCAAGGTGTGATCGAATTTTTATGAGCTCGCTCTGTTCCAACGCAGCTTTGCCGATGTTACGCAACTTTGTCGATATGAAGGTTAAATTCGGGCTTATATAAATTGGTAAGTATATATGAAATAATTGTTGAAAGATTGACAAACCCGAGGATCATTGGTGATCGCGAACCGATGAGTAGTTGCATGTTGTGGCAAACATAGTATCCACAGACGCTATGCGGCCGTGGCCGGTGGCACCGCAAAAATAGAATTGGTTAGTTCGAGAGGCATTGCTACGAAGTGTTATATAGGATTAATGTGTACTAGCTAGCAAGTCACCGGAATGTTTGATCATGTTGCGGCGTCCTTCCTTGATATTCCATCCTTTAGCATGTAACACGTCAAACACCCTCGTGACTCCAAGAAGTTAGCCTTAGCCATTGCAAAGGAAGGAAAGACTACAATAGAGTTTCTATGGAGGAAATGTGTTTACGATGATTAAACTCCTGGATAGTCGTGAAGTTGTGAGTGGCCCTCAGAGGGAATCTAGGTATATTACGTATTTCGTTTTGGTATAATTACAATTAGAATCCAATGGAACCTACACAGTATGTCGAATGGTCATTAAACCTAAGTTAGTGTTGCTTATAAAGTACAAATCAACAAGTATAGCCAGAGTGCAACACTACTTACTTACGTTGTAGGGCAAAAGTATGAATTCCTTGTTGCGGTGAGCCATGAAAAAATCTATAACGTAATTCTCGGCGAATGTTGCATTACGCCATGATGCTTTGCTCGGAGACAACGTGTGGGTCGAGGAAACCTACCGGTGATTTCCTTCTTTCGGCTTCACAGATCATGTATCTATTATACAAAAGCTAGGAGTTATATATAACATTTATCGATATTACACGAACATTGACCGTGATTGTACACACTTACGATTGTCGATGATCGTATGATTGAGACGTCGAGCTCGTCGAGGTTGAAGAGACAGAACAAGTCGTCGAAGGTCACCGTGAAGACAACGTCTTGATACACGTGGTTAAAATGATGCTCCTTGAACTTGACGGTGACACCGAGCATCGTTGATCAACCGCTTGTTGGATTGCTCCATGTACCATGCATGCAATTCCGTGCAATCCAAATCCTAGGGTAGGGCCGTCTAACTTCTCGAACAGCGGCTACTTTGGCTTGTATTTCCGCCAACGGCAATAAGGGATATTAGGAGAGGACTCGATCGTCTTGATTTGCCCTTGCCCTTGCTGCCTCGCTTTGTATAGGTCGACTTCACAAAGTCGATGAGCCGAGGTGTAGATGCATGTGATGCACGGGCCCTTGCCATGTCGGTCAGGTAGCCGGTGCGATCAGTCCCATGGACTTGATGCCGTTCAGAGACATTCCGTGAAGTTGACACCGAGTAGGTAGCTCGGCGCAGATGTCCTCATTGGGCCATTTGGATGAATGTTCCAACGGCTTGCCCTAGAGTCATGACCTCATCGTTTGGGGAATTTTCACGGACGGCCTCGAAATTGGCACAAACACCGTCCCACATTCACTTTTGCGAAACCCGCGCTAGATTTGCACCGTGCACCAAAGCTCGACATGGGATGGATACACGGCCCCAAGCAACATCTAGGGCAACAGAGACATATCTCACTTGGAGCTTGCGCCGTAGCCACCTCGTACATAACGATACAAAATTAGCTACTCCAACAGCCTATCAATGGATTGAGCATTCCAGAGATAATAATTATTACCGGATGTCATCGACGGAAAATCTGTCATCACCTATTGTGGTAGGGTTAGGGTTGGACGCGTAGCTACTCGGATGTTTGGTGGGGTGGCTAAGCGGTATAGTAGGGTAGGGGCTTCCAACCGACTTGGCATTTGCAATCCCTTAATCCTTTCCTCAAAGGTCTCTATCTGCTTTTGCTCGAGCATACGAATCCTTTCCTCAAAGGATTGATTGAATTTTCGATGAGCTCATCTCGAGGATGCACGAAGATCCTCTCGTAGCTTTGCATCGTGCTCGGCTTTGGCTCTCTTCCTACTCCGGTACGATCCGGAGTCCGCTTGGAACCATTGTTCCCATGTAACAAAAACACCAGCGCCTCTCGTGCGACCCGGATGCTCACTGTTTCCTAGGGCCGCAGAGAGTATATCTTCTCCTATCTCGCTGGAATGAGCCTTGGGAAGATTGTGCACTCAACGTTATCTCGCAATATAGCCCGACATGTCATTTCACTTCCTATGAAGTTATGGAGTAATTACAAACTAGGTAGTTCGATATCTTACGAGCGCTTGGGACACTTCACGGTCTTGAGGGTTTGGAAAGTACACTTCCCCCGTAGGCCGAATACATAACCTCGCAAATAACCACTGTCGGGCGCGCACATTAGTGATCTCGGGAAATAGCAGGGAGAGATTCAAACTGCTTGCCTGCTGTTCCTGATCCCTCCATATCGGGGCTTTACCCGCATACCCAGTGGTGCCGAGTCTGTGGGGGTGCTTGTTTTTGCTCGAGGGCCGTAGCGCCGCACTTTCACTCTTAAATTCATCCGTCGTCTTCTTCGCCACAAACTCGGCCCAGGACTCTTCCAAGAATAGATACTTGTGGAAGGGCGGCTTCAGATCCTTCTCCACGTAGTTCTTGACAAGCGTGCTCTTGAAGTTCTTCCACGCTTTGCACGGTAGTAACAGCGTGTCGTCGCCGGAGTCCGTGAGTTCTTCCGGGATCTCGAGCGATGCGAGAATTTTCGCCCGGACAATGATTTTCGATGGTCGGGCACCACCTTCCACGAATAATAGGTGATCTTGACCCGTTCCGTGCAACTATTCCACCATTCTCCGAATCACGGACGCTGCTTCGGCGAGGATTGATAGGGGTCCCGGTCGATCGACCTCCGTGATGGTAAATCGGCCCGTGGGCCTTTTCGATATTCCTCTTCTTCTACGCGGTTGGATATTGTTCGAGATGATGGTGCATCATCGGACACATGAGGCGGCGATGACTCGTAATGAGCGGAAGACATCTTCACAAAAAATAGAATTATCATTGCAATGTATTCGATGAGCGATATCAAAACAAATACCATATGAATAATCGACTAGAACAAATACAAATTCCTAAAACATGTACAATTATCATGAAGGACCATGACAGATTATTGATAGAAATAGTTAGGGAAAGGCGTGGGGGTCGATCGGTAACTTCGGCATTGGTTACCTTTAGGCCGACGAGACGGACGAGCAGGAGCAAGACGAGCAAAGAGGGCGGGCTGAAGGGGAGGCGCCACTGCCTTGGGAGGGAGGAGGCGGCGGGCTCAGGCAGAGGCGCGGGTGGGCTCGAGGCGCGCGGGTCAGTAGGAGGAGGCTCAGCGGGCTCGGGGGCGCGCGGCCGAGGAGGAGGAGGCGTCAGCAGGATCGGGAGGAGTAGCGCTGCTCGAGGAGAGGCGGCGTCGAGGACGGTGGCGACAGACTCGGGGAGGAGGAGCGAGAGGAGTTGAGAAACTTAATCGTTTGAGAGTGGCGGCGCGGCAAACCCTAGCTAGAGTCCGAATGTAAATAGATGGACATCACAGACGGTTCTAAATTAGAACCGCTCATGATACCTATCACGATTTGTTCTAACTTAGAACCGCTCAGTGATATCGATATATCACGCACGGTTTTAATAAACAACCGCTCATGATATGTGATGAATCATGAGCGGTTTTAATAAACAACCGCTCGTGATATGATATCACGAGCGGTTCTAACTTAGAACCGCTCATGATATATGATATCATGAGCGGTGTTAATAAACAACCGTCGTGATATATATAGCATGAGCGGTTTTGATAAACAACCGCTCTGTGATATACATGTGAGACGATGCGTAGTTCAAACCGCTCGTGATATTATTTTGTATTGGTTAATATCTAGATCGATCTGCTTATTGGCTAGCCTCAGAAATGCTAGCCATGCCCTCTCAAACAAGCGAAAAAAGACAACAAGTACATGTATATACATCCAATTCACATTCATTTGAGAAACAATCACATCCATTTCACAAGACAAATCAATTAATTAACTCAAATGAACTAAAATTAACCATTCATCGAATGTATATACATATACACACATTGTTCAATTAATCTTTAAAATTAGCCCTTCATGATGATCGACGCATATGTAGCTAGTTTCACATGTTCTTCTTCCTCGACCCTTATGCCGCTTTCGAAAGGAGGCAACTCGTCAAATTGATTGTATTCTTCCTCGTCCACTACATTCTCAACTCCGACAATCCTCCTTTTCCATGAAGAACTACGTGGCGCTTCTTATTTGCCGGGTTGGTAACATAGAAGACTTGAACAACTTGGTTAGCCAAGACGAATGGTTCGTCTTTGTATCCGACACGCTCGAGGTCCACGGTAGTGACGCCGCATTTGTCGACCTTCACTGTGGGAGATGGACCCAACGGCACCAAATAGGGGATCTTGAAAAGCACGTGGTCGAGCTCCCATATCTCCTCTATTTGCCCATAGTAGGAGCTCCTCACCCCATCGGTCTTGAATGCATCTATCACGGACACCGCTGTTACGGTTAGTGCTTTTTATATCCCGAGCTGCGATAGAATGTGTACCCATTTATGTCGATCCTCGCCATGTTACAAGCTGTAAATGTTGGCCCTTTTGCCAACCATGTCAAGATATCACTTGACGAGCTCCTAGCAAGTCGCTCCTTCAACCATTGTTTGAACCGTCATTGTGTTGTCTCGTGATCCAAACATCCGCCGCGGCGGATTCATTGCGTCAAGCACGTCCTTGTCTTTGGTCGATATCTGAGGACACTTCACCATGTGTTGCAAGACCGTGAAATGGGCTTGAGCATACGCATCCATATTTGGAGTGATTGCTTTCCTTCCGATGGTCCCGATACCCTCGAGCCTCCCCTCATGGCGAGATCGAGGCACACCCATCGGTTCGACTGAGCCATGTAATCGGCGTAACTCAATGACCTCTTCAGTTGCATAACCTTCGACGATCTTGCCCTCTGGCGAGATCGATTCCGTACATATGACTTGAGAATTCCCATGAACCTCTCGAGCGGGTACATGCTACGTAGGAACACGGGCACATCTTTATCTCCTCACAATATGAACAATGAGATGGACCATGATATCGAAAAACGACGGAGGGAAATACATCTCAAGATCACATAGTGTCGTCACCACCTCGTCCCCGCAGAGCATCTAGTCCTTCGAGATCGATGACCTTCTGAGCAATTGTGTTAAAAAAATAACACAGCCTCATGATTGTCTCTCGGACCTTGATCGGCAAAATACTTCTAATTGCAACAGGGAGCATTTGTGTCATCAACACATGACAATCATGAGACTTCATGCCAATTAACTTCAAATCTTTTATCGAAACAAGTTTCTTCATGTTGGCGGAGTAACCGGACGGAACTTTCACGCCATGCAAGCACCGGCACAGTTCGGTTCTCTCGGCCTTGGACAGAGTGTAACAAGCAGGGGGAAGGTACGTTCATCCTTTATCGGTCCTTGTTGGTGCTAACTCAGGTCTGATGTCCATATCAACCAAGTCAAGCCGTGCGTTGACACCATCCTTTGTTTTGTCACGAATGTTCAGTAAGAGACCAATCAAGCTGTCACATACATTCTTCTCTACATGCATGACGTCGATGCAGTGGCGAACTTCTAGGTGCTCCCAATAAGGTAAGTCCCAAAATATTGATATCTTCTTCCACATGTTCTTCTTACTTGTCCTCGATTTACATTCCTTTCCAAGCACAACATCTAAATCCTTAACCATATCATAGACCTCTTTTCCGCTTAAATGCCTTGGAGCTGAACTGTCCTCCTTCTCTCCGTCAAATTGTTTCTTCATCTGCGGTATGGGTGAGCCCTCCAAGGAACCTCGATGACGCATGTACACGGTTTTGCGAGAGTGATTCAAATGCACACACTCTCGGTATCATCTAAGCGGTGAGTATGTGCTTTGGCCCTTTTGTACTCGCCCGACAAATTAGCAAGGGTAGGATAATCATTTATGGTGCAGAACAACAAGGAACGTAAAGTGAAGTTCTCTCGTTTGTACGCATTCCATACCTGTACCCCTTCAATTCACAGTATTTTAGATCTTCCATCAATGGTGCTAGGTACACATCAATATTATTCCCAGGTTGCTTCGGCCCTTCGATAAGTATCGACGACAAAATATACTTCCGCTTCATACACAACCAAGGAGGAAGGTTGTAGATCTGAGCGTCACGGGCCAAGTGCTATGTCATTGCTTATGTTACCGAAAGGATTCATTCCATCGTACTCAATCCAAACCTTATATTCCTCGGTTCGCACCAAGTCGCAAACCTCCTATCGATGTTTCTCCTTTGCGGAATCAGCGAGGTGTCTTAACTTTCCGTCATTCTTACGCTCCTCTGAGTGCCAATCTGTGCTTTTGCATTCTTTGGGTTCGCAAAAAACCGCTTCAAGCGGGAATTACAGAAGATACCACGCCACCTTAGCAGAGGTCCTTTCTTCACCTCGATTCCTCGTCGTCATCGATTGCTTCTTCGCTTGTATCGGGATCGTTGCACACGGACATACATGCATGTTTGTATACTCGTTACGGTAGAGGATACAATCGTTCGGATATGCATGTATTCTTTCTACTTCCATTCCCAATGGACAAAGAACCTTTTGGCTTTGTAGGTGGTTTTGGGCAACTCATTTCCCTCCTAAGCATGTCCGCTAAGAGACCTAACACTCAAGTGAAACTCTTGTCGGACCAACCGTTGCTTGCCTTCAATTTCAGCGGTTTAAGCACGGATGACAACCTTGTGTATTCCGACTTGCGGCCCGGGAACAAAGGTTTCTCTGAGTCCTCCATCACGCCCGGAATTGAACATACTCCCTCTCATCACAGTTCCTTCGCATCGCTTGCATCGATCTAGATTGTCATCGTGCGGCCTATCCGAATCGGAACCACAATCGACATCATTCGCGGCATATCGTTGACTTCTGTATAATATGCATATCGTTGACTTCTGTATAATATGCATATCGTTGACTTCTGTATAATTTGCTCTTCACCGTGATGGTCCAACATGTATAACCCTTTTGAAACCCCTTGAATCAAGTGTGCTTCGATCTGCGCTCGGTTGTTAAACATCTTGATTCTCGCAATCAATGCATGGACAAGACATATATTCCGCACCCTTATTCAACATATCCTCCTCGGCGGCTCTTGTAAGCAGAACGCCATTAATGTACTCTTCACTCACACGGTTCTCGGGTACATCCAACTTCAGTCCATCACACGGTTCGTATTGAAAACCCTGAAAATAAATAAAAGGGTGATGACTTTTGAAAGCGTATTTTCTGAGGCTTAATTACGATTTTTTTTTTTCATTTTTTCGGATTTTATTAACTTACATGTGGGCCCTACTTGTCAGTGACTCATTTTTTATTTCATGATTTTATTTATAAAATCTATGGCGGTCCCACATGTCATAGACTCGTTAGTTTATTAACTAAATGATTAAAAACAGTAGGATTAATTTGAAGCTCAAACTGGGCTTAGGGGTGACATCGCATTGCTATATAGTCGTGGCTCTCGGCCCTAAGGTCTCGCCTGAGGCGAACCGACGGTGATGTCCCACATGGAGGCGCCTGAAACTAGCGATTTCGGCGTAAACGCCTGAAACTACTCAAATTAAAGGATGCTTATGCTTCAGTATGTCACCTCGATCACGAGGAAGGTGTCAATGAAAGTCGGGGAAGGTCCAAGGCGCGGCTGGGTCGTCGATCGGTGAACAGAGGCGACGGCGGCAAGCTCCTCGGCGACAATATACAGCTGAAATGGACCAGGCCGGCTCAGTGAGGTGAGGCGATGTACTCAAACCGGGCACGGAACGGCGATGGACCTATTGTAGCGCCAGAGATATGGAGATCAAGAAGACTATATCTGTTTTGGCCAGGGAGGCGGAGCGATATATATACGTCTGTGATGAGTTAATTATCACGAGCGGTTTTAACAAAACCCATCGTGATATTGGGCAATATCATAGGCGGTTCATGTTTGGAACCGTCGTGAAGTATCCTGACGGTTCTAAAAAAACCGTATGTGATATTGGGTAATATCACAGACGGTTCATATTTGGAACCGCCAGAAGTATCACGAGCGGTTCCAAACATGAACCGTCGTGATATGACATCTTCACTGAGCGGTTTTAGCGCGAAGAATAACACGCGGTGGGTAACAAAACCGCTCGAGATTGTGTTTATCTGAGCGGTTTCGATGAACCGCCTGTGATCGGCGTCGATATTAGCATTTCTGTAGTAGTGATCCTCACCACTGCCATCCAAATGGCATAGCCAAGCAAGCCAAGCATCCACAGCCATAAGAGAAGAGAGGGGAACCAGGAGGCCAGGAGCTAGAAGACGAAGGGAGCAAGGGAGAAGAGCAAAGACCTGCAGAACCAAGATCGTCGCCTTACCAGTCATCAAGCCCACAAGGAGGAGGAGGAGGCTCAGAGTTTACCTCATCATTGCCTATAAGCCAACTGCAGCGACGGAGAAGAGGAGAGCACCAGCTTGAAGCCGGCGCTACCATCTCCTTCCCCATCCCAGAATCCAACCCAATAGGTAACCTTAACCCATCCACCCTCTGTCTTTTGCCCAAAGAAGAAACCCTAGTATGAACCCCACTTCATAGAGCACATACATCAATCACAACAACCTTGTCAATAGTTCTCAGTTCATCACAGAGCAAGGGAAAGGTCAGGGTAAGAGAGGAAGGGGTTGATACCTCAGTGCAACAAGCCAAGTCACCACCATAACTTCACAAGGGCATAATCATATAGCCACTCCTCCAAAGATTCATGCACAAGCACAATTATCCAACAACAAGAAGCATAAGTAAGAAATTTAATCAACTAAATCATGTAAATCGAATTGAATCGAGAGGGGTTAGGGGTTAGGGAGGTAAGGAACCGGCTAGGTGTGCGTGGTGGTCAAGGTCGGGCCGAGCCAACATGAGGAGGCGGGCGGGTCGAGGCAGCGGCCCTGCCCTCAAGGCCAAGCGAGGAGGTTTGGGAGGAGATAGCGGCAGCAACAAGATGGAGGTGCCGGCCGTGGAGGAGGCGGAGCCGGGCCGGGGTCCATGGGCGGTGGCGCCATGGAAGGTGGGGAGAGGAGACCCGGTGGGGAGCTGAACAGGAGGAGGCGGGCTGTGGTGGAGGCGCCATGGGGATGCGGATCCGGCTGGCAGCAATGAGCCGTGAAAAACCCAGAGGCGGCGGCGGCCATGGAGACCCAGCGGCGGCGGCTGGCCAGAGGCAAGGCGGCAAGGCGCATGGGAGCAGGAGCTGCGGCACCGTGCTGGCCACACAGCAGCTGCGGCAAGTCAACGAGCGGGCCGGGGCAGTGGGCTTGCCTTGGGAGTTCTCCCTGGAGGTTTGGCTTGAGAGAAGAGAGAGGGATTTGAGAGAGAGTGAGGTGAGATTGGAGTGAGGAGTGAGGGGGATTTTGGGGAAGAGATGGAGATGGGGATAGAAGAAGAAGGCAGTGTGGGTTGGGTTGTGTGCTGTGCGTGTGTGCTTGTGTGCAGCCGAGTGTTTGTGTGTGTGTGTGTGTGAAAGAGAGAGAGAGAGAGAGAGAGAGAGAGAGAGAGAGATAGAGAGATTAGGAGGAATTTAGAGATTAAAATTTTTATTAGGGAGGAATTAGAAATCGTGTGGTCTTTAGTAATTGTTGCAGTATTGTATTTAATCGGTAGTTTTTGTAATTAATTAGCTGTCAGCTGTCTTTTTGTTGCTGTTAAATAACTTAACTTGGGTCTCGTCTAATTAACTATTTGCAATTAACATGTGAATTAAAATTGCTCGATAGACCTAATAGTCATTAATTACATTTGTTATTAAAACAACTAGTTTGTGTATCAGCTTTGGGCCTTGCGCTTATTTATTCTGGTAATTTAAGATATTTCTTCTGTTAGTTTATTCGGTAGTTAAGCGTGGACCGCGGGTTGTCGACCATAGTGCATGTTTTCGGTAGAACGATTATTTTGTGCAGTGCTAACTTAGTGTAGATCTCGAAAAGTGTTTATTTAAATTAAACTGTGCTAACAATTAGGTGTCACTAACCTAGATATTTATTATATCACTCAAAAAATCCACTATGTATTTATTTATATTACTATTCGTGCCACCGTGTTGCTACAGAGGATGAACCAGCATGGGCAGGAGAAATTGATCAGAGATTCATCGACGCCAATCTTTCCTACAACTCCACAGGCAAGCGATCCTCTTGACCATAAACATAGTTAATTTAAATGTAAACCGTATATTGCACTATTACGTTTATTGCATCAAAATTGTTTTCTCAAAACTTAAATAAATGATTGAGATGAAAATGATTAAGATGATTATGAAAGAAATGAGAATGAGAAAGAAAGAAAGAAATAAGAATGATTATGGTTGGTAAAAGGGGGCCCTGGCAGGGGAACGCGACGATGATGATGATGATGAGGTAAGAGGTGGGCCCCTTTTTACATATGGTTATAACATAAGGACAAACAAAACTCTTGCTCGATGAAGTCAGTAAATTGATACCGACCATTTTCCGCTTAGGCGCGTAGAAAATGCTACCATGTTATGTAATTATGATCTCCACAATGGGTCACATTGGAGTGTTGGGAACGGAAGAGAGCCGACCCAAGGTGGAGTGTTGAGCACGGACGATGGCCGCCTCAACCAACATTTCTGGAACTCGGTGTATGACGAGATCAGCAGTGTGATTAAATCAGCACCGACGGAAAGTAATGGGTGGAGACTTAATCACATAACCTGGAAAACGTTCTGTATTCTGAACTCGAACCCGCATCAAAGGAAATGCAGGGGATCCGGCTCATTTAGAGCTTAGAATAACTATGGGTAAAGTGGTACAAAGCCTGCGCAGTGCTATGCAAAATCATGAATTTATGCTAGTCTCCTGGATTGGAGTCTACAGGAGCCGCCGGAGGTTTTTCTTCTCTCTGAGTGACAAGCAGTGTTTTCATTATTAAAATTTGCCATCTAAATGTTTTTAAATTATTTTCAGAATTGAGATGACTTAGAAAATGTGATAACAACTAGAAATAGTCATCCCGTGCATTCTTTGCTATTAATGCTTTGTTGAGTACATTCGTGTACTCAACCTTGTTAATATTCTCCTTTGTAGATCCTAGTCGGTAGGGAACTTTCCCGAGTGGGATAGCGGACATCTGTACCGGCAAGCATTTCTTTGCAGGAGGAGGCAAACTCCACGAGGACCAAAGCGAGATGGACGCCATATTTGACTCATGGGACGAATAGAAGGTCGGGACTTCAGTGTTGACGAGAAAAGCGGAGTCGTTCCTTTTGTAGCTGTTTAATATATGTACTAAGAATCATAGCCTTGCGTGGCTATTACTGGAATAAAATATACAGTTTCTATCTTATTGTTCTGCTGCGTGACTCTGGTAAAGGCTTACTATTCGTTGGAGCAGTGTTTTACTGAGCAAACGAATAGTAATCCGTATGCCTAAGTGTGATTACCCTTGGGGTAATGACACGGGGCGTCACAAGTAACATCACCTAGTCGAAGTCTTTCTTCTCTGCACGTGGTCCTACCCACTAGAAGGAACTTCCAAGTGTCACCTTGTTCCTAACTTTTGCTACCAATACGAAGAGACTGAGTTTAACAAAATTGGTCGAAACATTCTCAAAGCCAGCTCTTTTTAACCTTAGTTTTATTTTTCAATACTTTTGAAAAATTCTCTAAGTGGAGTATACTTTATAGTTTGTTTGACTCCTTTTAGTAACCTCAAATGCGTTTAAACTGGTCGGAGAAAGACACAACACCTAGTCGAAGTCTTTCATCTCTGCATGTGGTCCTGCCCACTAGAAGGAACTTCCTAGCGTCGTACTGTTTCCAACTCTTGCTATCAGTGTCAAACAAATTAATTTTACTGGAAACGGTTGAATAAAGTTTTAAGGCACTCCGAAGAGTTTATCCCACTAGTGTTGATGCTCTTGATTCGATTACTATGGTCGTTGAACGTAGCTTCACTAGGTGATGTCTTTCCTCTCTGCACGTGGTCCTGCCCAGTGCCCACTCTTTGTAGTGTCTATCTGTTACTAAACTCTTACAACTAGAATATGGCAATCAAGATAGACAACACAAGTAAGAAAAACTTCTTTTTAAGCAAACCGTTATATACACTATTTACTTAGTTTATCTATATAAACTAAGCAAATAGTCGGGGATTAGGATAAAGCTATTAATATGACTTCAATTCTTAGTCTTAAATTCAATTTTCTTTTTTATTCATTATCTTATGAGTTACTAACTACTTGACAAGATAATTTGTATAAAAAGTGGTGTATATATATATATATATATATATATATATATATATATATATATATATATATATATATATATTCATAACCAAAAGGTTTGTCTTTACAAGTTTTCCTATTACAATCTAATCGATGAAGGAGATCCAATTTGCATCTTCTCCATGACCTTCTGGCTGACTGGCTTCACCTCTTTGATCGACGAGTATACGCTTTGAGCGAGCAAAGTCATTCTCGATTGGTCGAAGATCGAGATTACAGTCGTGTGCCTTAAGTTTTGCCAAGGCATAATCTACTGCACCTTCGACCACTTTTCTTATTGAGTCAGCCTGATTGGCCTTCAGAGTAGTTATCAGTTCCCTTAAGGCTCTAACTTGCTGTCCAACAATACTCGATTGAGTAGTCAGGGTGTCTTCAAGAGGAGTAACTTTGTAATGTCCCAAAATTTGGCTTTTTAAAAATATTTTGAGTAGTTTTGGTCTCTGGAAAATTTCACCAATTTTATTCAAATTAATAAAGTTTAATTAGGAATCTTCTAAATTCAAAATATTTAATTTGAATAATCGAAACATTAGTTAAATAAAAACCTGTGTCATTTGGCTTCCTTGTATTTCAAGGAATTTTTAGGTATTTTCTGAGATTTTTTTGGATTTGTTTGCTATTTATTTGGTCTCCTTGATTTTTGGCCTTTTCTTTAATTCCAAAAATCCTTTCTTTTCTCTCCCCTCTCGGATGTGACAGTACCTATCGGGTACTATTTATCTGCAATCCCAACCGAACAGCAGAGAGCCGATTGCCTGTACACAAGCAACCAAAACCTTCCAAAAATCATATCTTCCTCCTCGGTGCATATAAAAGGAAACCGATCACTTCCAAATGTCCATCTTGATCTCCTCTCCCAGTCCCCAAAATTGGTTTTGTGGATTTCGATCTATTTTCGTCGCAATCTGCAAAAGACCGAGCTCCAAACGAAGGTCTTCTCCGGCGAGTTGCGCCTTCATCCGACGTCCCCTGGCCGAACTGTTTGCGGCATTGAGTTTGCGTCACCGTGTTCTACGTCATGCTTCCATCCTCTTCGCCTGAAGCCCACCGGTTCACAGTCGGCCATGTCGAGCCATGTCGCTGGAACACATATGTCGAGTGCCACGCCTCCTTGGTGAGTTTTTCAAAAATCCGATCGCGTCATCTCGTGACCCTCGTCGATACCTATTTCTCCCATATTTTAGATTCAAGTTTCATCCATCGTGCATCAAGAATCGAGCGTTCTCTCTCCTCTTGGCCGTCTCCCTTCTCTGGCCAATTACTCTGCAACCGTTGATCCCCTGTTTTCAACTCCACCACTGTTGGGTTTGCATCACCGCGTTCTATGCCGTGCTCACCTCCCTTTTCGTAGAGCATTGCTGGAAGTGCTACATGCCCGTGAAGTCGCCTCCATTCTCAGTTTTAGCCTACTTGGCACTCATGGTGTGATTTCGTTGTTTTGACCACGTCATCATCTTCGCCTCGTCGCTGCCTTTCTGTTTTGCCCCTTCGCCGCCGCTGGTTCGTCGCCATGAGCGAGAAGCTTGCTGCACCTCTTTTCTTTGGTTCGTTTCAACGGAACCTTCTCTGTTCTATTGTGGTGCTATGTTGACTTGGTCAACATTCTCTCTCTCTCATGGTTGGGTCCCACTTGCCATCAATTAATTCAAGCCACATATTTTCTCTTTTCTCTCTCGTGTCCAATGGACCCACTTGTCATCCATACCATCCAAGCCATATATTCTTTCTCTCCCACTTACATGTGGACCCCACATGTCATCCTTCCAATTAAAAACCTTAATTATTTCTCTCACTTACATGCGGGTCCCGCATATCAGTCAAACCTTTGGTCAACCCGGTTCATGAGCTTGGTCCACCGTGGACTAGCATATCTCTGTGGACCTGGTCCACAGACTAGTGGCCCACATGTCAACCCCTAATCCTATTTTCAGGAATTGATTTAATTCTTGAAAAATTCTTTTATCTTATCAGTCCCATATGTCACTCTCTCTACCTTTTTCTGGAATTATTTTAATTCTAAAAATCCATAAATATCAGTAGGCCCCATATGTCATACACTCAGCCATTTTCTAATATTTTAGGAATAGAATATTCTGAGAATATTTCGTAGACCCCACTTGTTAGTTTCTCTCTCCCTTTTCTTTTTCACCATTTCATGTGAATTTTAATCTTTCGAGAGCTCGTTCTTTCTCATACGAACTCCGATTGAGCCTATTTAACTTTCTAAATTCATCTAAATTTTTTTATCTATCTCCCAGTACCATTCAATTTCAATTTGGAGTTTATTTGATTTTATATTTTTGATTTTTTTTGTTTTGCACTTTCTCTCTCGTTAGACGTTGAAGTCCCGGAATCGTTCGAAGCAGCTGAAGGTCAAGGAAGTAAAAGATTGAAGATAAAATAAGATCATCATTGCTATAGCAAGACAAGTTGTACCTTTGATCATATTGAACCTAGTTTTTATAAAATTACTTTGATTTAAATTATTGCATTTACTTTAAGTATTTATTTAAATGCTTATGGGTTTAGTTATTAATCCTATTTGTTTATATCCACCTTGTCTATTGTTATGTCATGATCTTTTGTCACCCTAGATTGGATCATTATTTAGCTGGTATTTTCATAGCACCAACGTGTGTTGGTTAGATACGAATAGTTTGTTTAGCCATGCAACGGGTCATTCATTATCATCTGAGTTGCAAATATAAACTTGACTAAGTGATTATGGAACTTTGTGTAAAACTGTGTGTGCTGCGTGCTATTACTCGTTGATGGCATGTGTTACACTTAACCAACAGGGTGGCAAAAGATTTAGACTGATGTTGCCTTGTGTGTACTAGCGTGATCCTGGACTAGTGCAGTATACACAGAGGGTCCAGAATTGTATTTTTGGGTCCCGACAAACTTCCTCAGCACCAAGCCCACCGAGTACGTTGTTTAGAAGTGAGATGTTGTCTTGAAGGTGGATCTTCAACGACTTTGTCTCCTCTTGACTATGGGTTGAAGCTTCGTGGAGTCGTTTGATTTACTGTTTGCTCTGAAATAGAGTACGACCAGTCAGAAGCATATCCCTAAACAACTCGTAAGCAACACTGGTCATGGGTAAAGAGTTACTTACGCGCCAGTCGAGCATCAAGTTGCTTAATTTCGTTGTCATGGGAGGCATCCTTCTTCGCAGATTGCTCTGCCCATGACTTTATCACTTGGTCTTTTTCTTTGGCGGAATGGGATAGTTCGTGAACAACCAAGGCCTTTTCGTTGACCTCGGTTTGGAGCCTACCCATTTCGACCTCTTTTTCTGAAAAAATATGAGTTAGAAAAGGAACATGAGATCATTATCATAAGCAGTCTTAAGTTTAGAACTCACTGTTTATTTCACTCTGTAGATCAAGAGCTGTAGAGTTAGCCTCCTGAAGTTTCTTCATCAGGTCGAGATTTTCATCCCTTAGCCTCTCCGTCTCGACTTTCTCGTGGTCGAGTGCGTCAGTCAGGGATTTTTCATCACTCTGAAACCTACAAAGTTTAAAGATAGACATGAGAACTACACAAGTAGTCGAGTAAAAAGCGATTACAAATGACAGTAGCTTACCATCTCTCTGTCTACTAGCAGAGTTTCGCTTTTTGTTGTCGTGGCTGTATAAGTTATCGGTTGTATTCACCAACAGTGACAATTTGTTCTAAAGCTTTCTTCATAAAGAAAGACAATGAGAAGCGAGAAAAAAACTATATATGTAAATGTTTGGCATCAGATGCTTACATTTATGCTTGTTCGAGCAAACATGGAGAATACCCTTGTGGGATCCTTCAATTCATCGATCTCCTCGACTCGGTTCCACCACACCTTTTCGAGACGCTCGTCATCGAAAATATTCCCCCTGTTAGAAATGTCCTTAGGGTGAGGAACTCAGTTATGAGACCTGAATATGGAAGATCCCACAATGGAAGTAGATCCAAAGAAGTTAAGGTACTCTTCTTCTTCTTCTTTTTCTTCGGTAATGACAACGTTGGTAGTTTTTCCTTCGGAGCCTGAGGGAACATCCACAATGACTTCCTTTCTAGCACGATGATCGGAAGTTCTGCCACCTTACCCAGATGCTTCCGCCGCATCATTCGCCGTCTTCGCCTCTACCTCCGTAACCACTTCAGTAGTCATGGTTTCTTTGGTAGGAACGACCACCTCCACCGGAGGAACAACGATCAATCCCGCGACGGCCTCTATGGTCGTAGTTGTTTGAGCAGCAACGACTTCTTCCACCATAGAGGCGAAGGCGTAGTCGTGGCCACTCCATTCTTTGTTTCTCATTGTAGAAGAAAGGGTAGCGAGCTTCTCGACGAAGCGTCCTCGAAATTTGGAGGGTTAGGCTAAGATGATAGAAAGGAAAACATGTCAAATTTGTAGAAAGCAAAAGGTAAATGCTGTTCTTATACTTTTATCTTTTTACATACCTTCGTTTACTAAACTTGATCTTGAATCCAAAAGAAACCTTCCCTAAAAAAGATTTCTTCGACTTCTTCTCTTTGACCACATCTAGTCAAAATTCGAGCTGAGGAATGGAGTCTGCGACGACCACGTATGGTCATTGGTTTTGAGCAAGAACTTCCGCTCCTTGGCCCTCTTGACTGTCTTGATGGTCGAAACAGGTTTCGACCACCTCAGGAGCAGTAATTCCCTCGACCATAAGTTCTGCCGATGCAGCAATATCCTTTACAAAAGATACAAATCTTTTCCAGTTCACCTTTTCTAGTCGTTTAACAAAGCCGTGAGAAGCTGAGACTAAAAAATTCTTGTCATCGTAGTAGAATGGTACCTTGGTCTTGAGGGCTTTGTGCTTAAGGGCTTCAATCGCTTTGATCGCCTTTACTTTCTCCGCAGCAACTATGTTTGTAAAGAATTGCGCAAAGGGCCTGGTCAAATTGAAACTTGAGCCCGCCTCTTGCTTGTCGACAACCTTTACAAGTTGATGTTTTTTGGCCAGAGGATCTTTCACTTGCTCTGCCTCCGTGCCAATAACCATCAGTCTGATCTCTTGGCCGTTCTGACGGTCTTCCATGCCTACTTTCTGCAAAGGTTAGAAAGAGAAACCTTATTTAGTGATCGTTTCTTACGACTATGAGGGTCCAAAGAAGGAATCAATCCTTGGTAACATTTAGGCTTTCCTTCTTCTCCTTTGCGGATACAATCGCCAGGATTCGAGGAGCCACCATATCAGGTGGTGGACAATCTCTGTTTGAGGGAGATCTGTGTAAGTGGATAAAACATTTAGCGGTTAGGCTTGAGATTAACCAAAAGAAAGGTAAGTTGAAAGATTACTTACCTTTCTCATAATCTCTAGTCGAATCCTTAGCCCTGAGTACCTCCACATGGGATGTGCTCGTTTCTTCAAAGGGCTGATGCGACGCGTAATGAAATCCTTCACTACGTGCCATCCGGTGAGCCCCTCTCCCTTCAAGTATTTTATGGCTTGAATATAGGGGGCGATCCGGCCAATATCCTTGGGAGTCGAATCCCAGGAAGAAATCTTCTCGACAGTCTTACCTACGAAGGAAAGGCTGTCTTCACCGGTCATCTTCCAGTAGAACCACTTCTTCTTCCACCCTGGCCACGACGACCGGGTGAACATCTGAATGTACTCCTTGGTCTTCTCATCGTGGAGCTTCAGACCACAGCTCCCAACGATTTCAGATCGTTTGCTCATTCCATAATAGTATTGGAGGAGCTCTAGGTCTAGAAGGACCCAAGGTAAGCTTCACACAAGTACACGAACACACTTAACATTGTGATGGAATTGGGAACAAGGTTCACCAACTCCACCCCAAAGTGCTCGAGTACGAGTGTAAGGAAGGGATGAGCGGGCAGTCGAAGGTCACACTCGTAGTACGCCTGAAAGACGGGGATCTAACCGATCTCCCCCAATGGCCAATGTTGCTCGGCAGCCTCAATCCACTTCATGAATTGTCTCTTTGGAATCTTATCAGCGGCGATCAAAGCTTTTATCTTGGATGAATCCATCTCCGATTCTACCCACTTAGAAGCGGCTCCGGCCATTTTCTCTAAGTGCGAGTGATTTGGGTTTGGAATGATTTAAAGAGAGAAAACAATTTGGTTGGCGGCGGAGAGCGTAAGAGCTTGACGAATAGTGCAAACAAATGGGGAAAAGTAAAAACCCTAAGCTGCGTCTACGGTGCCTTCTTATAACTACACGCTTGAGTTAAAAGTTAAAAGATCGTGGGAACTCAACAGTTGCCACCTCTTCGGGAACCGCTCCAACGGACATATTTGTAAAAGTCGATTGAGATTCTTTAATTCACCTATTCGAGAAAACCGAGTCTGTCTTTACACCTCAAGCGAAATTATCTTCTTGACCAAGTCTATTTCTGGTCAAATGAAATATCAGTCGGAAAGGTTTTTACTTATGACCATCATTCTATGACTACTTTATGGTCGTAAGACCTTCTACGACTCCTTTTCCAAGTAAGTTACTTTTATTTGAAGCTGGGGGGGGGGGCTAGATGATGAGGATCTAATAATCCTCATTTATTTATTTATTTATCTGTAATTCTTATTATAGATATTGACATCTCCATATTAGTCTTAAGTATACCTCTTAATATTTATAAGGGAGAGGTCAAGCTACCTGATCGTAAACCACCCCGTGGTCGTAAGTCTTCCTACGACCATGGTATAGTCATAAGATCTTCTATGACTCGATTGGTTTCGACCAGCTTGGCTTCGACAACCCTGTAATTGATAAGGCGTGGGCTTAACCAGTTAGGGAATATTATGTGCTATGTTTAACACATGGGGTACTTAATATACGCTGTTACTCTCTGTGAGTAACCGCATGAATTACTTCTGTCTTTGACAAGAACTGCCTAGCAACGTGGGGGTGCCACGTCCCTGGCGGCAACTTCCATCAAGCACTTCATCAATTGGAACGTTGGGACGCCTCTTCGTCTGAAGGAACTACCACCTCTTCATATGTTATATAAGGTTGAAGTCAGAAGGCAGAAGGAAACAAGTGTAATTTGGAGAACAAGCTCTAGTCTTTTTCTTGATTGTAATCAGCACACTCAATATAGTCACACCGGAGTAGGATTGTTATTCTCTCCAGAGAAGGCCTAAACCTGTATAAAATCCCCATATTATTCTCTGTGTGATTCTTATCTAGGAGACCCCCGAATCAAACAATCATACGTAAGATCGGTTCTAGATCACCGACAATTACCAAAACTATTTTTAGGGGCCTAGATGCTTTCATCTTTTCTGATGGTTACCCATCAATTGGTATCCTCCATTACTCTAGATACTTTTCATGACTACGTGCCCTTTGCAAGTAACTCGCATGATTCTACCTTGAAGTGATACATCACAACCTTCGAGTTTAAGCGACCTCACAGATATTAAATTCTTCTTTAAACCAGGAACACACCGAACTCTCGTCAATGCGCAATGTGATCTATTATACATCTCCAATGTAATCGTTCACACCTTAGTAATTGCATACTCCTTGCAATCCACTAAGTGAACAGTTCCATGCGCTAGGCATAGAGATCCTTCATCAAACATCTTCCTCACCAAACATATATGGAAGTAACAACCTGAATCTAATATCCATCCGTGAGAACTACTTGATTGACTGACGACTAGTACGTCCGAGTCATCTTTAGCTACAATCACTTAGCATGCACCCCTCATTTGCTTCAAACTTAGACAATCCTCATCACATAGATAACATACACGTGTGTCCTTGCTCTTGCCCTTCTTCTTTCTGTGACTTTTGATTTTGCCTACAACACATATGATATCAATGCTTGATCACTGGAGGATGAAAAATTTGATGGCTTCTTCAAGAACTTTGCCTCTAATGGATATGTCACTGCCTCATTGAAGTTGTGAATGTTTTTCTTGACGAGAATATTCATCACCAATTGCTCCCATGATAGTGATAGAGATGACACCAATATGACGACCTTGTCATTTTCCTCAATTTTCTCATCTACACTAGTCAGCTGTGTGATAAGCTTGTTGAAGATATTGAGATGGTCAACGAACCATATGCCTTCCTCCATGCACAACTTGAACATTTGCTGCTTTAGCACCCATCGGTTTGTCAGTGACTTTGCCACATACAATTCTTCTAAGTTACTTCATAATTTCTTCGGTGAATTCTCCTTAATTACTTAGTACTTTGCCTCATCAGAAGACATGGACGGATTGTACTAATAGCCTTCCTCTCCATCACCTTTCAGTCTTCATCGGACGTCTTTTTCGTCTTGTCCCCTTCAAGAGCATGATTAACCCTTGCTGGATAAAGACATCCTTCACCACACATTGCCACATGCTAAGTCAAATTTCTTCACTTGATTCCACATGTAGACATCGATCTTATAGAGACGGCTTTGTGCTTGGCTAATCAATCCATGCCAAGAATGAAATGTAAGGTCTAGGTGTCTAGAACAATTAGGTTGGCTAGAAACTCAACTCCAGCTATGATTAACTTAGTTCCTAAACAACCCACTTTAGAACTTAGCTCTGCTCCAGGCGACTGGACTAACAGAGTATGCTTAAGGCACATAAGTTCCAAGTTATTCTTAGTTGCAAAAACTCCAGAAACAAACGAATGCGAAGCTCTAGAATAAAACAAAACTGATGCAGGTGCTGAATTTACTAGAAACTTACCCAGTACGATATCCAGTGCTTCCTGAGCTCCTTCCAGAGTGATGTGGTTGACACAATCTCTGACCACAGACTGAGGTGCTCCTCCTGGTTGACTGGTACCATGAGAAACTCCTTGATTGCTCTGTGCTGGTGTCTTGACGGGTGTAGCTCCAAGATTGAAGCGGACTGGAGTGATTGTTCCCTTCAACGGACATTGGTTGGCAAAGTGACCTGGCTGACGGTAAGAATAACAAACTCTCTGAGCATTCTGTTGGTTGTTCCCTAGATTGGGGTTGGTTGGCGCAGGGTTGTAAAAGTTCTGAGCAACTGGACGAGGCGCTGACGTTGGTGCAGGCGTCCTGAAAGAATTTTGCGACGGAAACCGATTATTCTGCTGCGGTACCACTCTTGCTCTTTGCTAGGATTGGTGACTTCCTTGTTGAGCCATCACGTGTTTGCAGTTGTCCTCTAGTTCTTTGCGTTTTTCTTCCATAACCAATGCCTTGTTAGCCAATTCCTAGAAATCTGAGAAAGTGTGGGCAAGTAGACCAACTTGTAGTCCTGAGTTCAAACCCTTCAAGAAGCGACTCTGACGAGCCTTGTCGGTGGCGACATCCTCTGCAGCATAGCGAGCTAGCTGAGAAAACTTATTCAGATAGTCAGTTACTGACATAGCTCCTTGCTTGAGAGCGCGGAAATCATCCTTCTTTAAATCCATTATCCCTTCAGGTACATGATACTGACGGAAAGCGGTGGAAAATTCTTCCTAAGTGATAGTTTGTGGCGCCTCATGCGCTGCACAAAAGTTCTCCCACCATTCAGCGGCTATGCCCTCCATCTAATGAGTGGCATACAAAACCTTCTCATGGTCGCTATATTGAGTGATCAGCAGCTTCCTCTCAATTACGTGAAGCCAATCATCTGCTTCCACTGGTGAGACATGTCCAGCGAAAGTTGGTGGATGAGTCCTCATGAATTCAGCAAGCTTGGATGGTCCATGGTGACCATGAGCGACTGGGGCTCTATTGTGATGATTGTTGTTGTTATTGTTCTGATTGCTCATATTCTGCAGTTGATTCATCATGGTGTACATCATCTGCGTCTGTGCTGCCATGAAAGCTCCAAAGTTCTGCAAGTCAAGAGGGGGTGCTTGCGGTAGATTTGCTCCTGCGGGGATCTGCTCATTCTGATCTAATCCCTGAGCTCCTGATCCACTTACAGCGGCATGACGAGTGAACCATCTGATGAAGCTGCATGGGTTAGGTAAGGTAGAAAGCACAATATGAGTTAAGAACTAATCGAGAGGGTAGATTAAACTCGACAAACACAGCTTCAAGAAAACCAACTGAAATACTTTATTAAGGGTCTTGGCATGGTTGAAACAAATGCCTAAAGGCCTTTGCAGCTCATACTCGCACACACGAAAAACGACGAACCTAAGCACACAATCTACCGCCTAAAGGGTGACTTTGCAAAAAGAAACTGGCTAAGCCTGACGAACTAAAACTCTAGCGAACTCAGTTGCTAAGGTAGCCTCTACAGCCACGACGGTGCTCCCGCCTGCTGTAGACCTAGAAGTGAGCTGGCATCCTTGCAAACTGATTCTGATGCCTCGGAACTGGTGCAGCAGGAACATGTGTGCTTGGAGCAGGCACAACTGGCTCCTCCGGCTCTGTAGGTTCTTCCTCCGGATCTTCTTCGGACTCGTGCTAACCATAGAGAGCTTGCTCTAGAACAGTGATCCTTTCTTCTGCTCGGTCCAAGGTCTCGTAGACACACTCCAGCTCGGTGGCGGCCAATTCTAGCGACTTCTCCTAAGCAGCTGAGAACTGGGCGAGATGCACCACTGTAGCATTGCCTTCTCCACTTGTGGACGAGTAGCGTGCTGGTCGATCCATGACTGCAGCTCTGGGATGGTAGCGGAAGACAGTATCCTGTAGCTCACGCGTGTAGAGGTTGCAAATCCTGAGGATAGCAAGGCGTGACGACTCTTGAATTCCTTCTGCGAAGTTGATCCTTCTAACGGAGATGTTCAAAGGCTGACTGGCTTTTGTGTTCCTCCTCGCATAGACAGTCAGACGACAGATCACTCCACAATCTCGCCCGTTGACCACCCAATGGTTGCCACGATGCATGGGACAATCAAAGCCTCCAAGTACTTGCAACAACTTCCACAACTTTGCGTCAAGTCCACCTTTGCGCTCATCGTAGGTATGAAGCATCTATCAAGACAGACAAGAGGATAGAAACCAAGTTAAAACAGCAAGGAGAGGAAAAGATTCTAGCAATAGTTGAGTCGAGAAAGGTATGAGAGGAGTTAAGCAATTCAATTAATCTTGCAAGTTAATTTTTCTTTAGAAAATAATTTGGACTCTCTAAGACGACCAATCTAACTAAGGTCAAGACCTACAGTCAGTATGGCTCTGATACCACCTTTGTCGGGACCCAAAAATGAAATTCTGGATTCTCTGTGTATAATGCACTAGCCCAGGATCACGCTAGTGCACAATGTTTCAACATAGATGAATATCGATCCACACGAGGCAAATAATAGCATAACGAGTAATTTGATTAACAAATAAGGGTTTTGACCTTATGGTTGAGTTTACACTTATTAAGCCACTCAGGGCTAACAGAGAATTAAATAGCAGCGGAAACAGAAACGACAGCGGCATCCCATCAATTCACCATAGGCAACCAACTGGGATCAAGACCCTACGATCAAGCACTTTCAACGAACTCCTCCTCGAAAGCAGGCAATGACTCCTCTTCTGTTGATTTGATTTAGCAAGCATGAGTACACAACTGTACTCGCAAGTTATACCACAGAAATACAATTATACATGATGGCTTATTCCAAAGGAATGGCTTCTGTGGTTCTTTTGTAGAAATGCAACATTTGCAGTTTGAATACAAATAATAGATTGAAAGCAATAAGTAAAACAAATAACAATAATAATTTAACAGTTTGATTTCACAAAGACACATAGCCTAAACAACTTATTCACATAGCCATATGACTTAGATCACATAGCTCCCTTCTCAAGGTTTTTATTAAAATCTACCCCTCGTGTGAAATTCCCAAGCATGTCCATGACCGAGGATGTGGCTATTCGAATAGATTGATTTAACACTCTGCAGAGTTTGTACACTTTACCCACAAGATACAACTAGTGTTGCAAGCACTAATCATAACAAAACGCGTTTGAAACTTCATCTCAAGCATTGATACTCCCAAAGTGCTTCTTAACCGTCATACCAAGCCATACATAGCGATAGGTACGACACACACCGTTGGACAGGGACACGGTGAACCGCCTGTGATGTAACTACTTGGTAGCACACCTCCACCCAATCAACACAGTTTAACCTACAACCTGAGTAGCAATGTCAAGATCCCATAACTTACTAAGTTAGGCCTGTCCCATCAGGCATGTGGTTGTACGAGAGGCCCAGTTCAATGGTGCACAAAGTTAAGTCCTTAATTGACCAAGGCAAGACTTCCAATTTACTACAAATCCCTATGCACATAAATTTTTAAGCCCATGCACACAGATCCACCATAACAATACACAGTCCACTTGCCTTCGTCTAAATCATTTCCCACTCTGTTGGTTAAGTGCAACATATGTCATCAACGAGTAATAGCACATAGTACACACAATTTTATCACATAGTTCTATAATCACTTAGTCAAGTTTATACTTGCAACTCACATGAGATGATGACTCGTGGCATGGCTAAGCAATCTAATCGTATCTAACCGATCCACGTTGGTGCTACGATAATATCAACTAAATAAAGAACCAATCTAGGATGACAAAAGATTAAGACATAACAATTAAACAAGGTGGATATAACAAGTGGGATTAATAACTAAACCCAAAAGAATTTAAATAAATACTTAAAGAAGATGCAATAATTTGAATCAATATAACTTTTGAAAACTAGGATTCAATATGATCAAAGGTATGACTTGCCTTGAAATAGGTCTAGGCACTGATCTTGCTCTTGAGGTGTTCCTTCTTCTTCAAATCTTCTCGAAGTATCAACGTCTACTCGCAAACGAAGCAAAAAAAAAAAAAACAAAGGCAAAACAAACTCCAAAAATTAAATAAAAATCTCAGATAGATAGATCTTGAATTTAGAAATTTGAATGGGTTCAATAAGAGTTTGGATGCAAAAGATATGGGCTTTGGAAATTTGAATCTAAAAGAAATCCTAATTTCAGAATAATCCGAATTAGTTTCCAATTGAAAATACCAAAAAAGAAATAAAAAAGAAATCACTGACGTGTGGGGCCCACATGTCAGCGACTTGGTTCACGGTAGACCAAGTCCACTGAACCAATCTGGAGCGAGGCTAGCAAGGCTGCCACGCGTGCATGCTGACACGACGACGCGCACGCAACACGTAAGCACAGAGGCTAATGTGGCGCTGAGATGGCGATGACGTGGCTCGACGGCGACGCGGTGGTGCACTGGAACCAATGGCAACTGGCGAACAACGGCGATCCACCGGTGGCGAGGGGTACCAGGATGAAGCTCAGGTTATTGCGAACCTAATGAGCCAACTCCGAGTGATAGAGGACGACGGTGATGGCCGGCGGCGAGCTCGAAGTGGCGAAGCTCCTTGGGTTTTGTCGGATCAAAGCTCCGGTGATGCTCTGACGATGAGGAAGGGCTCTGGAGGTAGCTTAGACGATGAGAACACGACGGCGTGCTCCATGGAGGCAAAGTCCATCGACACGGTGAAATCGAAGTTTTAGGGTTTCGGTGACCGAAACCTAAATCTCCGATTGCGGCGGCGCAAAAGCTCTCGGGGTGAATTGATGGCGGCTTTGGGTTGAGGACAAGATTGCGAACCCGGGGGTGCCTTTTATAGGGGCCGGGCGACTCGAGAAAGGAAATCCCCAAATCGAGTCCGTGAAGAACACAAAACCTAATTTGGAAATCCTGGGGATAGAAAGGGATTCGGTCACGATTGAAACCAGATACGGGTGTGGGATATCAAGAGATAAGGTTTAGCAAAGAAATCTAGAAGGTTTTAGTTTGGAAATCGACATTGACGGATTGAGCTCGAGGTCCTTCAATGGCGGCAGCGGCGATGAACTCGCGAGGACGAAGCCGACTCGGAGACGACAACGAACACGGGCCCACCTGGCAGCGAGGCTAAGCGAATGCAAATGAAAGGAACGTTCGGACCATACGTTCTAACCGTGAGATTTGAAATGGACGATCCAGATCAAGTGTGACGTTCGGACCGCCCGAACAGCCCATTCGATCTTGATCGTCCATTCTTGATCGGACGGCTCACATTGAGTGTGACGTTTGGACCGTCCGAACAACCCAATTGATCATGACCGTTCGAACAAAATCCAACGGTGGCGAATCGAAATGAAAGCGCACGAAGGAAAAAAGGAAGGGTGACACGCTGACCCACTTGTCGGCGAGATGAAAGCTACATACAAGGTGAAATGCGCACACAGAGTTGGGCCGAAACAGGATAGGGTTGGGTTTAGGCCCAAAGGGATTAACTGAGATTTAAATAGATTTTCTATTTTATAAAACACCAGAAATTCCAAATGGCAATTAGAAAATAGCAAATGAACTTGAAAAAATTCTAGAAAATATATCCAAGCACATAGAATCCAAATAAAATAGTTTTGACTATTGTTGATGTTGACTTTAATCATATTAAATTGTTTTGATGCACAAGGTTCAATATTAAGCTTTTCCATTAAAGTCAAATAAATCCAAATGGTGAATTTTCTCCTACTAACTATTAAAGGATTTTTAAAGCTCAGAAAATTGGGATGTTACAAGAACGAAGTAGATGAATCTCGTAGAGGGAATCAAATAACGGTAACAAAGTAATCATGACGAGAGAGAAAGATTTGACGAAGCTGACCGCAAATTTCTTAAGCACAACCTCAAAAAAGTAAAAAGGGATTGTCCCTCTCTCAAAATCCTCTCGAACCGTTTAGGACCCTCAGATTCTTGCCCTATACAAGAATGTAGTGCTAAAGAATAACCTAATCTCTAATCTTCTCATACACCTCTTGCTTTGGATAAGTTAATTTGTGGCTTGTATTCTTCATGACCACCCTCATGATTTTATATAATACCTCCTAATTCTCTTCCCAAAAAAAAAAAGAATCCTATACCAAGTTGATTAGTACTCTGTTCTACGCCTGTTCCTATCAGATGTTCTCTGGTTAAGGTCGCACTAGTTGGCTTTGTTTGTACCTTTCACCGCAATTTCAACATTCCAAGTACACAAGTACCATGCTCCAGGTACTAGATGAAAAGAGAGAGGAGGAATTAACTTTTGTGGTTGGCGTTTGTGGTTGGCGTACTACTAAGATCCATGTACACAAATGTACTATTCGCGTCCAAGGAGAAGAACACAAATCAAATTGGCAGAACGAGAAAAAACAATGCGACGATCTCGGTAAGATCTCGTCGGGTGCCCCCACGCGTCGTCAGTTGCGTAACGCCGTTGTGCAACTCCCGGGAACAGCACACGCACAAGTGTTAAGTGTAAAAGAAGTCAGCTTCGGATGGAAAATTAGCTACACAAATGGGAAAAAAGGACTTGATGTGTCCTTCAGAAACAGACCGCATCGTGCATGGTTGCCCTCTTGGAATTCAATCTTGACATTTCATATGCACGTATAGCTGGAGTACCAAGATGTGCAAACAGGGAAGCTGTAGACCTAGTTCAATATATGCAAAGAATAAGATGATGGCCCATCTCGTCCAAAGTCCTAACAGCTCCAAACAGATTAGTGATGATCAGATAGCCCGTAAAGCTCATATTAAGTATATCATCGTATCGTAGCTTGCTTACTTTGATTACTCCCTTAGAGAACTACAGATAAGTATATCATCGTATCGTAGCTTGCTTACTTTGATTACTCCCTTAGAGAACTACAGATACCTACCTCCTTATTATATCTGAAACAAACTAAACAACAAAAATGATCGATACTCGCTGACGGCTAGGGCGGATATCGAGCTCATCGTCTTATTGAGTTTTTTTTTTTTGAACTTGACACATTTTAATTTAATATTATTTTATTTATAGTTTGAAAGTATTTTTGTTATAATCGAGCTAATGAGTTGAGCAGAGCCGAGCTAGAGCGAAAATCCAATTTCATTAGAAATCGACTCATTTCAATATTTTATCAATCAATGAGTGTAATTGGAGCAATTTTATACCGAACTAACGTGTTAGCGATAATATCTCATGCCGTATATACTGTATACGGATTTGGTAGTTTAGATTGTAATCTCTTGTAACCATATTTGTTGTAATCTTACCAAATGTAATATTACCTATTGTACTCTTGCCAATTACTATTCCTCATCCGGCACTATTAATAGATGACACCTATTGCCCTGTTTGGCGTGCGGCATATCTTCCATACTTCCGTCTATAGTTCACACAACGAACCTTAATAGTTTTGTCACAGCTACGGTGACGGTCATGGAAAGAACCACAAAAGCGGCAAGGAAGAAGACGCCTTTGGCAGAGTGAGGGCTACGGCAGCTGAGATGAGCTGGCGGGAATGTTAATTTAATTAATGTATTAATCGTTAGTGGGTCCAAGCTGTCAGTGAGTTAGACAGTTGGGATTTGCTTTAACAAAGGAGCTTATGGACTGTATGACGTTGTCGATGAAAATGAACAGTAATTCGTCTCCTTTCCCCTTTTCTGTTCTTCCTTCAGTATTCAATATTCTCCATTTGAGTCATCTAGATGTATCAAATATCTTGCGATCTTGTTGATGTGGTTTGGATATAACAATCTGGTATCAGAGTCTCGTCGATCCATCCACTACTACAAAAAAGCTAATACTGGATGCCTCATCACAAACGATTTACCAAAACCGTCTGTATTAAATACAATCACAGACGGTTTTGGTTTAGCAATCATCTGTGTTACTGGCTGCGCTAAAAACCATCTATGAAGAAGTAATATCACAGACAGTTCGTATTGAAAACCGTCTGTGAAGTATCACAGATAATTCTGAATAAGAACTGTCTGTGACTTACTTACCGTCCTCATCACAGAGGTTTGGCTGCCACGAAAGGGGTGCGGTAGAGGATTTGCATTTTAAGTCATGGTAAAACCAGAGTATTAGTGATTTTAAGCCATGGTAAAATCAAAGAGTTAGTGATTTCAAGCCATGGTAAAATCAGAGATTTACTTATCACAGATGGTTCGTATTAAGAACCGTCTGTGATGAGATACTTATCACAGATGGTTCGTGATACGAACTGTCTATGATATGTCATCACAGACGGTTTTTGTATGAAACCGTCTGTGATTTGCAGCTCAGGATTTCAAAATTTTTTGAACGTATGCGCGGGAGGCAAAATGTTTTGGCGCTGTCCTTATATATTATAGCCATCCCAGCTTTGTCTTCCATCAGTCTCTCCCTCTCCCCTCCCCATGCCGAGCTCCGGCGACCACCCTCGACTCCCCGTCGCGGTTCGGCGAGGAGACACAGTCGACGACTACAAGGAGGAGGGATGCAGAGGAGCTCCTTGTCTGCTGCAGGAGGTAGACTACCAGAAGATACGTGTACATCCCTAAAACATACATAATTTGTTGGCTGTTTGTTGTAAAAAATGATCTTAATTTTGTGTTACCTAAGGTCGGAGCACCGCCGGAGATTTCAGTCGTCTCTCCTTGCCGACGAGTTTGAGTCAAACTCAGATGACATGCAAGAGCAGCTTGTGATATGCTGGTGAGGTATAGAGAGAAGCAGTGTTGAACCAATCCAAGAAGTCGATGAGTTCTTCAAGAGCTTGGAGGCACAGATGGTTTCTAGCTAGTTTAACTTTGTAACTTTATTCTTTTTTTTCCCATTCGGAGGGGACATTGTGAAACCTTTTGGTTTCCCTTCCCTATAATGTGTTTGCCATTAGAATTTTAATTGGATTTTAGTTGTCTTGCTAGAGATTGCATATGGAAACTACTGTCCAGCAATTGATTGATTTGACTTCGTAATCCATTTTTTTTGCAATAGAAAAAACTATCACGAGCGATTACGAACAAGAATCGGCTGTGCAGTGAAAATAGACTATCACAGACGGCTCGAACAAGAACCGCTCGTGATAAGTAATTATCACAGAGCGATTCTTGTTCGTGAGCCGTGCTGTGATAGCTTTTTTCACAGACGGTTCAATTACTGACCCATAAACTCAGATGGCTCACAAAACCATCTGCAGATCGCCTACTAGCTTGATCGGTGTAAAGCCTAATCTAGGTTCGGTTGGCTTGGAGGAGAAATCACGACGACACCTTCAAAGCAAGGAATACAGGTAAAGCAAGTAGTGGAGGCGATGGAAAGAAGATTGACCGAGATGCTAGTGCAGATGAAGACTGAGATGGTAGAGGAAGTAAAGATGGCGACGGGAGCGTAGTTGGTGGCGATAGACCTATAGCTTGAACAACAAGGAGATCGACTGGAGCAGTTGCAGATGAAAGTAAATCTGTCTTTGGACTCCATCGGCAAGATCCAACAAGAACAAGTTCATGTCACCAAGACCATGAAGGGACCAACACCTCCTCTTTTGATTCCAGCAAGGGATGGGCCAGGAATTATGGGAGCTAGGCCAAATGAAGTAATGGTACCACCTCAAACTCAGACATCTCCACATGTATCGTTCCCTCTCCTACTCCAATAGTGTCGGAAATGTTAGAAACAAGTAGATCAAGTGAGACTGGAGGAAGAAGGAATTGGATCCCAAAAATGGATTTCCTGAAGTTCGATGGAACTGATGCTCGAATCTGGATTGACAAATGCGAAACATTTTTTTCGATGTACCAGATTCCAGATGGATTCAGAGTACCTGCTGCAACAATGTATTTGGTAGATAGTGTAGCACATTGGTACCAAGCTTATAAGACCTTGAATAGTTGGCATGATTGGGAACAATTTCAGCAAGCTGTACTATCTGAATTCGAAACCAACACCCAAGGTGAAAAGATGATAGAGTTACTGCAGTTGAAACAGACTGGAACAATCGAAGAATATAAAAAGAAGTTTGATTGTCTAGTGTGCCATATCAGACTATATGATAGTTCAGTGAGTGGAATGATGTTGGTAACTCAGTTTGTGTTAGGTCTAAAGGATGAACTCCGAGTAGCAGTGGAGACAAAAATTCCTAAGTCAGTTAGCAAGGTAGCAATGTATGCCATTGTGCATGAAGGAGTTCTGGACAGAACTAAGAAGATGGGAATACAACATAAGGGAGATAGTAACAAACAATATAAACCAATTGAAGGAACTCAGAAAGGGGACACTCGAGGTAAATTCACTCCAAATGATGTATAGAAGGCACAACAATTGAAGGCTTGCAGAAGAACTAATGGGCTGTGTTTTCATTGTGGAGACAAATACACACCTGAACATCGTTGTACTAACCAAGCTTAACTCAAGGCACTAGAGTTGGAAGAGGGCCAAACTTATTTAATAGAAGGAGTATTGGATGTCATTACGACTATGGAAGAATCTAAGGCTGTGGAGGAAATGTTCATGTCTCTAAACGCATTAACTGGGACCACAAATGCCATAACTATCAGGCTGAGAGCTCTAGTAGGCAAACAGATGATGCTAATGTTATTAGACTCAGGGAGTTCACACACCTTCATTAACAATGACATGGTGGACAAATTAAGTGTCAAACCTGCACAAGTACCACCCCTGTTGGTGAAAGTTCCTAATAGAGAAATGTTGAGTTGCATAGCAAAACTTCCAGGCTTCTCATGGTGGATTCAAGGACATACTTTCCAGCATGACATAAAAGTTTTACACTTAGGAGGGTATGATGCCGTGTTGGATATGGATTGGTTAGAAAAGCACGGTCCAATGAAATGTAATTGGGCTCAGAAATGGGTGGAGTTTGGATCTAAAGGGCAGTTCATCATATTACAAGGACTACTAGAGGTCAACGGTAATATCCCTCAAGAAGTGTCCATTGAACAGATACTCAAATGGCATAAGGGTAATGATCTGTGGGCTACAGCTATGGTGGAATCTCCTGCTGAACCTCCTGAAGAAGTACTGCCTCTAAAAGTGCAGAAAATACTACAGAAGTTTGAAGGGGTGTTTCAAGAGCCAACAAAGGTACCACCACACAGAAGTTATGATCATGCCATCTCCTTGATATCAGGTTCAATTCTAGTGAACACAAGGCCTTATCGATATTCTCCACAACAAAAGGATGAGATCAAGAAACAAGTTGCTGAAATGATTGAAAAATGTACAGTTAGCCCTAGCCTTAGCCCTTTTGCATCTCTAGTATTGCTAGTGAAAAAGAAATATGGTAGTTGGAGGTTTTGTGTGGATTATAGAAGGCTCAATACTTTGACAATCAAAAACAAGTTCCCTCTACCAATTGTAGATGAATTGTTAGATGAGTTGGCTGGCACTAAGTACTTCTCCAAATTGGATTTAAGAAGTGGTTATCATCAAATCAGAATGGTTCCCGAGGATGAAGTGAAAACAACTTTCAAGACCCATCATGGTCACTTTCAATTCAAGGTGATGCCACTACTACAGGAACCGACATCACAGACGGTTCGGAACCGTCATCACAGACGGTTTTCAAACCGTCTATGTTTGTTGGTCTGTGATAACAGGATATTATCACAGACGGTACAAAACCGTCAGTGATACGAAATATCACGAGAGCGGTTTTATTAAAAACCGTCTGTGAAGTCAAATATCCTGCATCGCTTCAACCGAAAACCGCTCGTGATTCGAGAATATCACGAGCGGTTCTAAATAAAAACGCTGCGTGATAGGAGAATATCACGACGGTTCTAAATAAAAACCGCTCAGTGATTTGTGACTATCACGAGCGGCTTTTATATAGAACCGCTCGTGATATTCTCCTATCCTGAGCGGTTTGCGGTAAAAACCGTCGTGATACTTGCCTTCACTGCGGTTTGCGGTGCAAGCAAACCGCTCAGGATATTTTCCTTCCGAGGCGGTTTGCGATCGAAACCGTCGTGATACTACTTCACGCTGAGCGGTTTTAACAAAAACCGTCGTGATAGCTAATACCCTACCCACAATTTCTTTGTTTTCTGGCTAGCCTCGGGAATTGCTAGCCATGCCCTCTGAAAACAAGCATTCACGAAATGATTCAGCAATCACAAAAACAGATTTCACAATAATGATTCAAGCGACCATGACAACTCAAAGTGATCATTACTCAAAATAAATTACAAAAGATCGCATTTGTTCAAGTATTGTCGCTATAGTTACAACTAGATTACAATTGTTTTGCGTTGAGAGGTTTTAGTGGGGTGATGCTCGGGTTGGCGACGAGTGAAACTCTCCGTTGTCGTTAATGATTTCGAGTTGATAAAGGCGCAGAGCTTCCTCGAATGTCCTTGATCTCTTCATAACGAGTGAATCACATTGTAAATCCAAGACTTGTCGCTACCAATTAAGAGTAAAGTGGTAAGCTATATATATTTAAATTTATAATTAGGAAATAATTATTTGAGATTGACAAACCTCGGGATCCTTCTTCTTAGTCAGAAGGATTAGTCGCATATGATAGCGCAGCGTAGATTGCACATAACTCATCATCTTTTTCTTTGGCGGCCTTTGCAAAAATAGAATTACATATATAGGTATAGTCAGTTCGAGACGCGTTATTATGAAGTATGATATAGTATTATTGTGTTGTAGCACGTACTGGAAAATCCATCCTATGTGTTAGTTGGGCGCTCTTTCCATCGTATATTCCTTTGTTGGCAACATAATTGATGAGCGACCTACATGATTGAAAAAGTTATCCTCGGCCATTTCAAGCGAATGAAGACTACAATAGAGTTATGTAAGGAGGAAATGAGCATACCTCTCGAGTATTCCTCTTAGAGTCTTTGAAGTCGTGCTTGTTGCGGTTTAGGGAATCAAGGTATATCACATGGTTCCTCTTGGGTATAATAACTAAAAGGATCCAATGGTGCCTACTCATGTATGTCGCTATAGTCATTAAACCTAAGTTAAGTCTTTGCAGATAATGTACAAATGAAATTTGTATAGCAAGTAGTGACACTTACCCTCGGTTGTAGGGCACCACTATGTACTTCATGTTCCTCTGTAGAAGCAATGACCTCGTTATGTATTTCTCGACGAAGGGCGAGTCTTGTAGGATGGTTTGCAGCGATACCACGTGTGGGTCGAGAAACCCACCGGTTCTTTCCATTCCGGACATTTTGCGGCATGTATCTATACATAAGCAATGAGTTGTGATATTTATCGGTATTAGATGAATGTAGAACTTGATTATGCGCGCTACGATGTCCAACATCGTGAAGCGAGGCGTCGAGGCCAACGAGGTTGAATAGTTCAAATAAATCATTGAAGCCCACGACGAAGTACCTCGTCCGTTGAAGAAATGCTTGTCCTCGTATCGGCGGTGATTCGATGTCGGACCCTTCTTTTGGGTCTTGTCCAAGTACCGTGCATGCAAAGCGACAAGCATGTCGGCAAAGATGCATTATCTATGGCCGGAACACAGCGGTTTTCCGATGATGTATTTCCGGTATCGCGGACTTCCGAGTATCGCGGACTTCCGGTATCGCGGACTTCCGGACTTCTCGGACTTCCGGACTTGGGAGGCGCCTTAACGTTCGTTGATTTCGATTTGGCCTTAGCGATTGGCATCGTCTTTTTGTGAGACGACTCGAACCGATCGTCGGCACGCTTTTGTTTGTTCCTTCGCGTCTTCTCCACGGAATCAAGAGGTGGCCTTTTGAGGCGAAACATGAGGTGGAGTCATCGAGGGTCCGTTGGAGAGGAATGGTCGTGTCCGGATCGCTGATCTTTGGTTCGAGGCGATGTTCTTCTTGGGCCATCGGATAAAAGAGAGGACGGCATCCCTAGTGTTGTGATCTCTTCGTTCGGGCAAATGTCGGCGGGATGGCTCGGAAATTGACATGTACCATATCCACGGACCTTGGCGTAACTGCACCGGTGGGCACCGTCTTCGACCGCCCCTTCCTCGTATGGATACACCATCCTCTGTGACCTCAATACAAAGGACCCATCCATCCTCACTTGGAGCTTACAGGCGTGCGGCTCCTACAAAATGATACACAATTAGCTAAGGCGTCGTTAGGGTCTATCTTTGGTGCATTCCATAGATGTACGTTACCTTGATGTTGTCTATCGGTGTCGAACGTCGTCATGTTCACAATTATCTTGTGACGCGACGCTACTCCGACGTCGAGGAGGACTGCCTTCAAATTAGCGGGGCGGCTTGCGATCACCGCTCATGAGTATATCCATTTGACTCGCAATCTTGCCATCTCTACTTGAAATTGGTTAGTAATCATCTGTACCAACCGGTTGTCGTGCTCGCCTTGGATCTCTTCCTAGTCCTATCGTGTAGTAGTCGTCCATGAATCCATGAATCCAAGATGCGTTAACCCCAAGGCCTCGCGTGCGACCCGGTGCTCCTTGTTTCCCAAGGCCGTAGATAGTATATCCTTCTCCTCGCTGCGCACGGAAGGAGCCTTGGGAAGCTTGGGCGATCAAGTCACGCCGCAAGAGGTCATCACGTTATTATAGACACTATGAAGTTATGGACTTATTAACAACTTAGTAGTTCGATATACTTACCACACGTTGGGACACTTCTGTCTGCGGGTTTGTGAAGGAGATCTTTGCCGAAGACGAGACTTGTGCCCTCGCTTTTAACCAAATTTTAGGGAACGCAGGTCGTGACATCGAGAAACGGGTTCTCCTTCTCGCCGCCATTCCTCGTATTTACCGCGTAACGGCGGTGCCGAGTCTGTCTTGGGTGAGTGTTTCGATGTCCGAGAGCTTTGTGCGCCGCACTTTGCTCCTTAAATTCGGCCGATGTTTTCATAGCCACAAAGGTGTCCCATGCTTCCCGTCAAGAATCTATCTTTGCGCAAAGGCGTCGACCCGTGTTCACGTGCCGTGACAAGAATGCTCTTGAAGGTCCTCCACGATTTACCCATCGTGAGCATCGCCGTCCGTCGCCGCGCTGCCACATGTGCTTCGGAATAGTGAACTTCTCTGAAAGTTCTGGCCCACAAGCGCCTTCGCTTCTTTCGTCAGTCCTTCCACCTTGGTGTGGTGATGAGGACCGTTCCTTCAAGTATCCCGCAGATGGTCCGGAATCTCGCCACGATCTCTTGGGACTCGGAGGGACCCCAAAGTCATCGACCTCCGTGATGACCAAATACCGTAGGCATTTTCGATTGTCCTCTGCCATCTCGCTTAGTGTCATTATCGCCGACGGTGACGGCGGCCTCGTCGGCGCCTCTTCCATCTGCGGGTCGGTGTTGGCGGCCTCGTCGGCGCCTCTTCCATCTGCGGGATCGGTGTTGGCGGCCTCGTCGGCGTCTCTTCCATCTGCGTCGCGTGGACGGGCAAAACGATGCCTTTGCCATCTCGCTTACTTGCTCTCGTGAAGAAGTCAGAGGTTGACTATAGAGATCAAGATGGCAAATGAAGAGTTGAATGAGCTCATCTGAGACTACTAACATTCCTAACACTCCTTAATCCACGAGCTTCTATTCTAACACTCCTAACACTCCTTAATCCACCACTTCTCTTGTGATCTTTGTATAGATAGAAACTAGTGATACAAATCTTTTGCCCGAGCCTACTTCTCTAAGGAAATGCGATTGATGATATTATGTGCTCTCGTAGGAGAGTAGCTAAAGAACAAGTCTTTGCCATCTCAATCCTATTGTCTATACTCTTCATGAAATGAATATGATAATATAAATTCAAACTATGAGCTCTAAACAATAATTTGCTTAACTGTCAAATGATCTCAATCATAATCTAAAACATATTAAACTTCGATCAAACAGAGGTTGACTACAGAGATCAAGATGGCAAATGAAAAGTTGAATGAGCTCATACATACTACTAGAAGAATCACAAACTAGTCAATACAATCGATCAATTTGCAATAGAACTATGAGTTTGAACCGAAAGTAACCAATTAACGATTACAACATATTGACAGCAAAGTAATACAATAGAGCTCAAGTATGAACTAACTATCACATTCAATCTCAAGATAAGGCGGAGTTCATCACGAGCATGTCAACAAAGCCCACTGATTAATTTGCAACTAGCATATATATATATATATATATATATATATATATATATATATATATATATATATATATATATATATATATATATATATATATATATATATATATATATATATATATATATATATATATGCAAAGATCAACCGAATCGCCACAGAGGAGCAATACTCACAGAGAGGATGCTGCACAAGAACTGGGGAGGCAGGTCAGGGGAGGAGGCCGATCGGGGAGGAGGGAGCTGGGGAGGAGGTCGACACGGGAGGAGGATGGCGCGGGAGAAGGCTTGGTCTGAGGAGGAGGCCGACACGGGAGGAGGACGGCGGCGCCGAGGTCGAGGCGCCAATGTCGGGCGGCGGCACCGAGGTCGGCGGCGGCGACGGAGACTTCTGACTGGGAGGTGAACGGGGCGCCGAGGTCGGGCGCAAGGCAGAGGTCGGGGCACCAATGTCGGGGCGGCGCGCCGAGGTCGTGGTCGGCGGTGAAGGCGAGCCCTAAACCCTAGAGGAGGCGAACGAGGCCAGAGAGTAAGGGCGCGGAGAGGAAGTGAGAAGTGAGAGGAAAACCTAGCGTTTCCGCCTTATAAAAAGTATATCACGAGACGGTTGAAATGAGAACTGCTCAGATATATATTATCATGCGGTTCTAATTTCAACCGCTGCGTGATATTATTTCCTGAGCGGTTGTATAATAAAACCGCTCGTGATAGCCGACAACCCGAGGCCAATTTATGATATCCTCGACAAAACATATTGAACTCGGTGAGACATAAATATCCCGAGAAAACAGAGTGAACTTTCTTTGAGACAAGTATGATGACAATTATGACAAGTCCATATGAATTCTAACTCGGTGACAAGTATGATGACAAGTTTATAACACATTTGACTTCAAAATTTCATATCTAATTCAACTCAACTCCAAATCAAGTGAAACCAATTTTGATACTCCACATTACAATGTACGTCCACACATTGACATTAATATCAAATATGACAAGTCCATAACAAGTTCATAACACATTTGACTTCAAAATTTCATATCTAATTCAACTCAACTCGAAATCAAGTATGATGACAATTTTGATACTCCACATTACAATGTACGTCCACATTGACATCAATATCAAATATGATAAGTCCATAACACATCAACACATGACAATTTCACATTGACATCAAAATATATGAGAGATTACAAGTCCATAACACATGATGTTATGGAATAAATTAATTACATTGGAGTAAATTCTTAATTAAGATATAGGCCTTCGTGATGATCGACGCATATAGCTAGCTTCCTCACCGGGTTCTTCCTCGGCGTAATGCCGCTTCGAAAGGAGGCAACTCGTCAAATTGATTGTATTCTTCCTCGTCCACTACATTCTCAACTCCGACAATCCTCCTTTTTCCATGAAGAACTACGTGGCGCTTCTTATTTGCCGGTCGGTTACATAGAAGACTTGAACAACTTGGTTAGCCAAGATGCGAATGGTTCATCTTTATATCCGACACGTTCGAGGTCCACGGTAGTGACACCGTGCTTTGTCGACCTTCACTGTGCGAGATGGACCCAACGGCACCAAATAGGGGATCTTGAAAAGCACGTGTCGAGCTCCCATATCTCGCCTATTTGCCCATAGTAGGAGCTCCTCATCCCATCGGTCTTGAATGCATCTATGCGACACCGCTATTCGGATCGTGCTCTTCCTATCTGAGTGCCGTATAAAATGTGTACCCATTGATGTCGTATCCTTGCCATGTGACAATTGTAAATTGTGGCCCTCGTACCAACCATAGCGGCGTATCATCACTTGATGACCTCCCGTGATTCGCACCTTTAACCATTCGTTGAACCGAGCGGTTGTGCTCTCTCGTGATCCAAACCTCCGAACGGTCTCGATTACATTGGCGCACCATGTCTTTGTGCTCGTCGATATACGGGACACTTGGGTCATGTGTTGCAAGACCATGAAATGGGCTTGGCGTATGTATCGGATCGGGAGTTATTGATTTCCTTCCGATGGTCCCGATACCATCCATCTCCCCTCATGGCGAGATAGAGGCACACCTATCGGTTCCACGAGCCATGTAGTTGACGCAGAACTCAATGACCTCTTCGGTTGCATAACCTTCGATGATCTTGCCCTCCTCGAGATCGATTCCGACGTAGGACTTGAGAATTCCCATGTACCTCTCGAGCGGGTACATATGGCGTAAGAACACAGGTCGCATATCTTTATCTCTCTCACAAGGTGAACAATGAGATGGACCATGATATCGAAAAATGACGGAGAAATACATCTCAAGATGACATAGAGTGGTCACCACCTCGCCTGCGAGCATCTAGTCCTTGGGGATCAATGATCTTCTCGAGCAATTGAGTTGAAAAATAACACGACCTCAAGATTGCCACTCGGACCTTGTTCGCAAGATACTTCTAATTGCAACAGAAGCATTTGTGTCATCGGCACATGACAATCATGAGACTTCATACCAATTAATTTCAAATCTTGCATAGAAACAAGGTTCTTAATGTTAGCGGAGTAACCAGATGGGACTTTCACTCCATGCAAGCTCGCACGCTTCATTTCTCTCGGCCTTGGATAGAGTGTAGCAAGTTTGGGGAAGGTACGTTCGTCTCTGACGGTCCCTACCGTGCTAACTCGATCCTTATGTTCATATCAACCAAGTCACACCGCATGCGTTAACACCATCCTTTGTTTTGCCACTAATGTTCAAAGAAGAGACCAATCAAGCTATCACATACATTCTTCTCTCGTGCATGACATCGATGCGATGGCGAACTTCTAAGTGCTCCCAATAAGGCAAGTCCCAAAAATTGACCGCTTCTTCCAGATGTTCTTCTCACGGGTTCTTAATTTACGTCCTTCCCAAGCACAACATCGATATCCTTAACCATATCATAGACCTCTTTCCCTCTAAAAGCCCTTGAGTGAATCGTTCTCCTTATTTCCGTCGAATTGTTTTTCATCTTGCGGTATGGGTGACTCACGAAGGAACCTATGGTGGCGATATACACGATTTGCGAGTTGTTCACCATACACTCTCTGTAGCATCTAAGCGGTCTTGAATGAGCTTTGGCTCCTTTTGTAATCGGCTTGAAGCCAGTTACCAAGGGCGGGAAAATCATTGATGGTGCGAGAACAACATGGCGCGTAAAGTGAAGTTCTCTCGTTTATACGCATCCCATACCTGCACCCTTCGTTCCACAGTGTCACAAGATCTTCCAAAGAATGGTGCTAGGTACACATCAATATCATTCCCGTGTTGCTTGGCCCTTGGATAAGTAGTGACATCAAAATGTACTTCCGCTTCATACACGACCAAGGAGGAAGGTTGTACATACATAGATTCACGGGCGGTGCTATGTCATTTGCTCATGTTACCGAAAGGATTCATTCCATCTCAGACTCAACCCTAACCTTATGTTCCTCGGTTCAGACCGAACTCTTGAAGCTCGATCGAAGTTTCTCCATTTAAGCGTAATCGGCGGGGTGTCTTAGCTTTCCATCTCTCTACGCTCCTCTCGAGTGCCAACGCAGCAATCTTGCGTCCTTTGCGTTCGCAAATAAATGCTTCAAACGTGGGATCACAGCGAGATACCACAACATCTTAGCAGAGATCCTTGCTTCACCTTAGCGATTCTCGGCGCTTGTATCGGGATGCTTTGCACAGGACATACATGCATGTCCGCATACTCTTTACTGAGAGAGATACAATCATTCGGACATGCATGTATTCTTTCTACTTCCATTCCCAATGGACAAATAACCTTCTTTGCTTGATAGGTGGTCTTTGGGCAACACGTTTCCCTCGGAAGGATGTCCGCTAGGAGACCTAACAACGCCGTGAAACTCTTATCGGACCAACCATTGCTTGCCTTCAATTTCAGCGGTTCAAGCACGGTTGACAACCTTGTATATTCCGCTTGCAACCAGGAACAAAGGTCTCACCGAGTCCTCCCTTAAGCCCTCGAATTTACAAAACTCTCTCTCCATGTAGTTCTCTTACGCATCGCGTAGCATCGATCCAGATTGTCATCGTATGACATATCCTCATCAAAAGCAAGATACCCACATCCGTGATCGTTGACTTCCTCGGCGGTGCCGTCATTACTAACTTCATGTGTAATAATCGCTCTTCACCGTGGTGGTCCAACATGTATACCCTTTTGTGAAACCCTTGAATCAAGTGCGCTTCTATTTGCGCCGTTGTTAAACATCTTCAAATTACCTCAATCAATGCATGGACAATTACATAAAATTTATCTCCTTCTTCAACATATCACCTTTCGGCGGCTCTTCTAAAAGCAACCACACCATTAATGTACTCTTGACTCACACGGTTCACACTTGTACATCCGGTTTGATCCATCTACACTACGCATGTAACAAATTAGTGTCAAAATTGATTAGCGATTAATTTATAGCAAATATAAAGGGTTATAGATCGTTACCCTCGAAGGTCACGAAGAAAATACGATTCCTCTCCTTTCCTTCTCCTCTCTAAGGTGGCGCAATGGGGAGGAGGTGGCGGTGTTGGAGGCGCTAGGGCAAGGGTCCAACCTTCTCCTCTCTAAGGTGGCGAACGGATAATTATTGATTATCCGCATGATTGTTGATTAGATCTGAGACAAAAGACAAGAGGAAGATCCTAATTAATAACTAGCAAGTTGGTCCGCGATTGCTTGTATCCGCTTTTCATATAATTGAAACAATAAACCACTGTGATGACGTTTCTTCATGGATATAAATGGAGGAAATATAAAATACATCATTGCACATGTGACTTATCTTGGTGTGTCATAAATTCTTCTTTTTAACTGTTCTAGAAAACTACTCATGAAATTAGTTACGATTAAGACTTTCACTTCTTTGCACGTACTTTTACTGTTTTGTCTCATCGTTGCACAAAGGAATTACACCAAATTAATTAAAGGCTACATGTTTTGCTTTTCATTTTCTACAAATAGGGTCCATCAAATTGAGAGCTAGATGTACGTACGTTTTGCCTTTTCCCATTAAGTAGTATTAATTGAAACCTAAACCCTATGCTTCCGATTAAGGAATACAACAAAGAAAACAAAATATTAGCGTCTATGTACAGAGTAGCAAAGTCGTGAAATTCACTAATCAATAGAGTGGAAAAAGGATAATCAGATATTACTTCATCTGCTTAATTAGGGAGAAATCGCAGTTGGAGGAGCTAGGGAGGAAGTGGCACGGCACTGGGGAGGAGAAGCTAGCTACCAGATCTAAGTGGAGCCCAAAGCACAGAGGGCAGTTGATTATATTTATCCAAACCGCCTGCAGAGGAGTGGCAGAGGCACAGTGCGAAGCAAGGCGATGGACACAGCAGGTAGTCTGTGAGAGAGGATGTGTCATTGTAACATCCCAAATGTATAATTAGGGTTAATCAAGTATAATTATATGTGTAGAAATTAAAACTTTTTCTCACATCTTGAAAAACCCTAAAATCTCATGTGATTTTTGTCCAAGAGTTGTGTAATCCAAAACACAAAGCTCTTATTGACCAAAAATCAAACTCATTCTCCAATTATCTTAAATCTTGTGTCAAACATTTGGAATGTATTTTCCTTGGTCCCAAAACTGATATGGGACCCCTTCAAAAAATATCATGAGTTATAACACTTGTTGATAATTTTTGGAGGCAAAACAATCCTTTAAACAACCTTCATGAATTTCCTGAGAAAAATGCATTGCATGATAACCTCTGGAAATTTTATGCAAGGTTGATCTCATTGTCAGCAAGCTCCAGTTAAAATTTCATCAAATTTGGAGTTCATTTGCTATCTCAAATAATTCTGCTAAGTTTCAAATTGTTAAAAACTAAATTTAAAAGCCTCAGACTGCTCCTTGGGCTAGCCATATTCAAAGTTGGTCCAGCCAACCCGGGTCTGCACCTCGTGAGACCTCATCTCCACTTTGATCAAATCGCACCCGTTGGATTTACATCCAACAGCCCACGACCTCCTCATGATCAACACCGCGAGGACCTCCCACCTCATGAGGTCATTGCCGTTGGATCGGTGATCCATGGTCATGACCTCCCACGTGTTAAACCTCAAAGACCTCCTCGATTTGTTAAACCATCGCAGCCGAGGTCATCCCATTTGTTGAGGTCGTGGCTGTTGGATCAAATCCAACACCCGACCTCCTCCTCAACATACTCGGTCAAAGTCATCCCACTGCGTGAGGTCATAGCCCTTGGATCCAAGATCCATGATCCATGCCCCGACCTCCCTCACCGTTAAACTAAACAAACCTCCCACCTAACCTAGGTCGTGGCCGTTGGATCAAATCCAACGACTCACGACCTCCCCGTGTTATCAAGTACTCACAACCTCCCCATCTTTTGTTGTGCACCGTTAGATTAAAATCTACGGTCCACGACCCCCTTTTGTCTCATGCGCACTGACCTCCCAACAAGACGTGAGATCGTGAGCCCTTAGATCTAAATCTAAAGGCCATGACCTCCCTTGCACATTGCGCATCATATCGGACCTCCCCATCGTCAAGTGCCCTTGGATTTAAATCCAAAGGCCATGACCTCCCCTCATGTCTTTTGATCGCGTGCAGTTAAGTCCTCACTGGAGGTCCGCACCGTTGGATGGAGATCAACGCTTTGGACCTCTGTCCCTTTCCCCACGTGCGTTTTCTTGATTAAGGAAATCGGAGGGCCACGATCTCCCCATCCTTGATCGTGTGGCTGGGACCTCCTCCCAGCCACTTAAAACATAACGGTTCAAAAATGAGATCCGATGGTTAGGACCTCCCCAGGTCTTATCCAACGGTCATAAGGACCTCCTGTTCTTCTCCTTCCTCTGGCGCGCATGCGTGCTCGAGCGGCAGTGGAGTTAATGTCGGCTTGTCCATCAGTGTCCTTTCATGACTCTTTCTTGACCAAGATTTAATGCAGGTCGACTTTTTATCAGTCGGCAATACTGCCGGTTGTCAACTTTAGGTCATGTCCATCCCATGGACCAACCTGGGCTAAGCTCACCATGGAGCTTAGCCCCAGCTCAAAACCTTCACTCGAGGCTATAAAGTATCCTTTGGGATCCTCCTTGGCTTCCTTTGCACACAACCGACCTCGGCCTTGCACTTGTGCGTGGTGAGCTCCTCCTCCACTAACTCTCACTCACCTCCCATCTTGGCCGCCATTGTTGAAGTCCTTGGAGCTCATCGGTGAGACAAGGGTTCCATGGCTCCTCTTTCCAACCTTTGCTCACTTTTGCTCCTAAACACCTCTTGGAAGTTAACCCTAACTTAAATTGTTTGGGCATTTTTCAGAGGTGGACAAAGAGGAGCTTGGAGCTGGAGCTTTGGCCGTGAGCTGCGAAGCTTCGTTGTCTTCCCCAACTCCGGTCATCACCTCCACGACCTCCCGAGCACCTTAGGACCTCCAGGTACTCTTCCTGTAGTCCTTTAGATCTTGGCACCCGCATGAATGATTTTATGGAGCTTTCTTGGCATACGCTGAATGTCGCTAGAGCTTCATTTTGCGTTTTGAATTTTGGCCGTCTTTGGTCAACCTTGCCCTCTCGGCTCATGGCGTTCAAAGCCGCCGTCGCCGTCGAGAGGAGGTCCACTGGGTGCGCAACGTTATTGTGCACTCAGTGGTATCATTGGACCTCACCGGCGAGCTCTACATCGCCGGCGAGGATCACTTCTTCACGCTCGGGATTTTGTCGGACGTCCCGAGCGTGTCATTGTCGTTTTTAGGACATAAATTCACCGTTTTAAATGCCCAATCATCGCAATCATTGGTGTCTTAACTGCCATTAACCCTGTCCCCTTTGCGCGCATTAAAACCCTTCGCGCGCGGACCTCCTCGTGGTCCCGCGCGCATTTATCTCATGTCCTAAGCTCGTGCGCGTTGGGTCTGGGACGTCCAGACCTCCTCCGAGGAGATCTGGAGCGTCCAAGACCTCCCCTTGCGTAATCATGGCCGTCCAGACCTCCCTGGAGGTCTCAGCATAGCGTTAGACCTCCCTTAGGACCTCCCTAGGCCATCTCGGTAGTTCATGACCTCCCGGGTAGATCTTGACCGTCAAGGTCCTCCTCGGACGATCTGAACCATCGAGGACCTCCTTGGAACATCTCGACCGTCCCAGACCTCCCCTGTGAGGTCTTGACGATGCAGATCTTCCTTGGGGAGATCTTGATAGTTTAGATCTTCCTTTGGAAGATCTCAGCCGTTGAGGACCTCCCCTATAGATCTGGTCCGTTCCGGACCTCCTTCCTGTGTTGTGGTCCGTTGGATTTCGCATCTACGGCCACGACCTCCCCCTCACCTCGCGCATGTGAGTTGCTAAGAGGTCCAGGACCTCTGGACCTTCACGTGCGCGTGTGTGATGTTCTCCTGGGAGATCTTGAGCCGTTGGATTTAAGATCGGTGGCTCACGTCCTCCCATACCCTTGTGAGTTTAGAAATTCCAGTAAGGTCTTAGTTAAACTAAAATAAGGTATAGACTTTAGAATTTCATATCTCTTTCATTTTAATTCCAAATGAGGTCATTCAAATTGTGTTAGCTCTGTCTTGAACTTGACTTTAATCCAAAAATGATTGTAAGTTGAGTTCAGCTCCAGAGCACAGTTTGCCATTAGATTTTAAAACCAACTTTAAAATGTGCACTTAAATCAATGCTTAACTTGTAAAATACATAACTAATGCTCTATAGGTTATTTTTGGGTGAGACCAACTTTGTTGGTTTCCTCTCTTAGTGAACTCACTGTGAACATTAGTTTTGAGCTTGTTGCTGTTAGGAAATTGAGGACTTGTGCATTATAATTTTGTTCAAGTTCTTGTTTTTGAAAATTTGTAGAGAGTGCAATATAGCTCCAAATGAGATGAACTCAATTGTGTTATTCATCTCATGAGGTGCTGGTTTTACAGTAAAAATTTCAGCTTCGCTGCTGTTCTAGAAAATGTTGCCTCATAATTAAATTAGTGAATAGTGCAGTTTGGTAATTAATAGGCTGAGCAGAATTGATTTCATCATATCTTTTGCATTGAGAATCCAAATCAATTGGTTCTTGTTGCTAAATTCATGATAAATCATTGTCTTGCTGCTGTAAAATTTTCAGAGAATTTGGAGTTCGTTTGTTGTGCTGTCTTTGTTGTTTTTCGTCGTTCTTATCGGTTCTTTCTCGCTTTTCCGTTAGGTTTCGACATTTGTGGTGATCCCGAGAGCGACCCTCTGCCACAATTTGACCACCAGCAACAAGGCAAGCAGTTTGACCATTTCCATCATTGTCCCATTACTTTAAAGCTTAATACTTTGTTTTACTTCTATGTATGCATGCTACTTTGTGTTAAATGTCGCTAGCGAGCCTATAGTTGCATGATCTGTAGGAATTGTTTATCCTCTACTACCATGAGCCTAGGTTATTTGCTGTGGTGGGAGCTCGTTGGATGAGCTCTTATCACTTAGTAGTTTCGATGAAAATTGCTTAGACATGCCTAGTTATCGGTAGAATGGGCGATCATCGACTTAGTCGATGGTCTTGATCACTCAAAAATGATTATTACTCCTATATGTCCAGCACTTGTGCTTTGATTAATTGTAAAATCAAAAACTGAAAATAAAAGATTGATTTAGACTTGGGCATATTGGATGGATGGTGCGGTTTTGGATGTGGTGGTATGCCCGGTCCCTAAGGACCGAGTACTTGGGTCACTAAGCCAAGCGATTTGGCGTACTAACCACGCGAGGGCATATGGAACCCCTCTTGACTAAGTACTCTAGGAGGTGTTAATTATGAGCGAGCTCGGTTGGTGTGTTTTCAAAACAAATGTATATGTATAGTGTGGGAGGGAGCATTAGCTTCCGGAAGGTTGTGATGTCTCCTTCTCCCGTGGGTTGTGCAACTCGTAATTAGCATTCATCCTTTGGAAAGGTCTCGTAGGACTTAGCTGTGCAAAGACACCTTCTAAGTGTGCGTAAAGGAAAGGCGATGCGGCGTGTGGGTGCAGTGGTACACCTGCAGGATAAAACTATTGAATAGCCTCGTCCTAGGTTATGGACATGCTTGGTAAGGTCGTTCAAGACTAGACTACAACCTTTAATTAAAACTTGACATGGTTGGTATGAGCGGGAGTTCATGCTATTGTTGTGGTGACTTGGGTTAGTCACTTCGTGATTGTTCTTGTTGTTGTTATTATGTTATTATCTCGTTGTTACTTCAACATTTAAAAATGCTTTGCCAAATTGCCTTCAATCTACTATGTTATTGCAAATAAATGTTGCTTTATGCTAAAATGAGTCCAAAGCCTCATCCACTTAAATAAAGCTTGCATGTAGCTATTTATAGTTATGTTATCTCACACGTAAGTCTTGCGGAGTACTTTATGTACTCATCCGCGCGTGGTTGTGGCAATTTTGTGGCTTTTGTTGCAGAGGAAGAAGGAGAGCTCCAAGAGCCTCTCTTTTGTGCTACGTGTTGCGCTTTCTTGACGACTAGCTTGGCGGTCGGTCGAGATGCCTAGGGGTTAAGGCACACCGATTGGCTTTGTGTTATAGCCATCTTTATGGCACTTTTGCTTCATTGTTATCTTTTTGTATTTATTGCTTTTTGGCCTAAGGGCCTCTCTTTTGTAATATCTATTCCATATTAATGTTAACTTCGGTTTGTTGCTTATGTTCTATGTGTTGTATGGAATTGATACATTCTTTTGTTGTGAGGTATGTATCTTGCATTCAGAAGTATACATCTCTCGAGACCGGGTTTATTTGGTTGATAATACTAGGGTCAATCGGATGACTAAGTATTATGAGCCTAATAAACGTCGGGGTCTCACAGTCGCGCTCAATTTATACGGAGTGGGCATATCACAGACGGTTCTTAATAAAAACCGTCTGTGATAGATGATATCACAGACGGTTTGTAAATAGAACCGTCGTGATATTACCGACAGTTCTATTCACAAACCGTGCGTGATAATCACCAAATCACAAGCGGTTTGTAAATAGAACCGCTCGTGATATTACCTGAGCGGTTATTAAATAGAACCGCTCGTGATTGGGGTGATTATCACGAGCGGTTTGTGAATAGAACCATTCGGTAATATCACGCATTTGTTCTATTTACAAACCGCTCGTGATAGATGATATCACGAGCGGTTCTAAAAATACCGCCTGTGATATTCTTCCCGCGCCACCCGCAGGTGCGGCAATGGCCAACACAGACGGTTCCAAAGGAACCGTCTATGATGGGGCGTCTACTATAGCCTGTTTTGTAGTAGTGTGCCCTTTGGCCTCACAAATGCCCCTGCAACCTTCCAATGTCTCATGAATTACATATTTGCTAAATACATTAGAAAGTTTATACTAGTGTTCATGGATGACATTCTCATTTATAGCAAGACTTTTGAGCAATATATACAACAACTAGATATGGTATTTCAAGTGTTACAACAACATCAATTATATGTCAAAAGATCAATGTGTACATTTGCCTCCCCTCAATTGGAATACTTGGGACACATTATTTCTGACAAAGGAGTGTCTACTGATCTAGCTAAAACACAAACGATGAGACTGTGGCTTGTTCCAACAAACCTAACTAAACTCAGAGGATTTCTGGGTCTCACTGGATACTATAGAAAGTTTGTGAAGCACTATGGTCTGCTAGCAAAGCCACTTACTAATCTATTGCAGAAACACAAAGGGTTTTAGTGGACCGTTCAAGCATAGGATGCCTTTGAGAAGTTGAAATTGGCTATGTGTACTGTACCAGTCCTCACCTTACCAGATTTCAACAAATCATTTGTGATTGAAACTGATGCATGTAATTCTGGCATTGGGACAGTGCTCTTACAGGAAGGTCATCCAGTAGCCTATTGTAGTAAAGCATTGGGGACAGCAAACTAGAAACTATCCATATACAAAAAGGAGTTCTTGGCCATTATGATGGCAGTGGATAGATGGAGATCTTATCTGATCAGAAGTCCTTTTACTATTAAAACAGATCATAGAAGTTTGTGCCATCTAGAAGATCAGACTAACTTCTGAATTATAGAGAAAATCAATGAACAAACTCATTGGACTACAATACACATTTCAGTACAAGAAAGGTTCAGAGAATACACCAGCTGATGCATTGTCAAGGGTGGGTCAGTTGCTGGACCTAGAGGCTATTTCAGTTGTTCAACCTGTGTGGCTTCAAGAAGTGTTAAATTCATATGCAATGGATACTTCAGCTCAGAAACTATTGCAAGAATTGGTTGTTTCTGGAAGTAATAGTCAAGGGTACACCTTGTCAAATGGCCTCATTCGTAGGAATGGAAAAATTTGGATTGGTGCTAACACTGGACTTCAAACCAAAATTATTCAAACTTTTCACTCCATAGCTATAGGTGAGCATTCAGGCATGCAGGTCACTTATCATAGAGCCAAAAAATTATTCTAGTGGAAAGGACTCAAACAGGCCGTGGAAGAATTGTAAAGCAATGTCAGATCTGCCAATAGGCTAAGCACGAACACTGTAAAACTCCTGGATTACTTCAACCATTGCCAATGCCACATGGAGCATGGCAAGACATTACAATGGACTTTGTAGATGGTCTTTCTAAATCAGATGGGTATAATGTCATCCTGGTGGTAGTTGATCGATATACAAAATATGCCCATTTCCTACCATTGAAGCATCCCTTCACTGCCCTCCAAGTTGCTAAGCTATTTCTTAACAATGTGGTCTAGTTACATGGGATACCCAAATCAATTGTGTTAGACTGAGACAAAGTGTTCACTAGTAGTTTTTGGCAAGAATTGTTCAAGCAATGTGACACTAAATTGAATTTGAGCATAGCTTACCACCCTTAGTCGGATGACCAAAGTGAGAGAGTCAATCAATGCTTAGAAATGTATTTGAGATGTGCTGTGGCAACTTCATCCACAAAATGGTTTTCTTGGTTAGCTTTAGCAGAGCATTGGTATAATACTTGTTATCACACAGCTGTAGGTTGTACACCATTCAAGGCACTCTATGGCACTGACCCTCATTACAGCATGGTGCCAGCTCTATCCACTTCAAGGCCTGTAGAAGCTCATGAAGTGGTTTAGGAACGAAGGTTCTTCTTTGATCTACTACAGAAGCAATTGCACAAAGCTCAGTCACGCATGAAGCAATCTGCTAACAAACAACGTTCTTTTCGGGATTTTCAAGTAGGAGACAAAGTATTCCTGAAGTTACAACCTTATGCTCAGCATTCGATAGTGAATCGTCCCTACCGAAAGTTAGCCTTCAAGTATTTCGGTCCTTACACTATTATGGAGAAAGTTGGATTGGTGGCATATCGATTGGCATTGCCGGCTGATAGTCAGGTTCACCCAGTTTTTCACGTATCTCAATCGAAGCCATTCACCGCTGATTACACTCCTGTGTTCTCCACTTTACCTTCTCTAGCCGAATTGGATGTGTCGAAGCTGTCGCCAGAGGTAATTCTGGATCGTCACTTGGTGAAGAAAGGAAATGCTGCTCTGCTGCAAATTTTGACCAAATGGAAATCGTTACCCGCTAGCATGGCGACTTGGGAGGATTATAACGTTTTGAAAGAACATTTTCCTGATGCTCCGGCTTGGGGGCAAGCTGGGTCTCAAAGGGGAGGCAATGTCACAGCTAGCTATGGTGACGGTCATGGCAAGAACCACAGAAGCGCAAGGAAGAAGACGTCTTCGGCACAGTGAGGGCTACGGTAGCTGAGATGAACTGGCGGGAATGTTAATTTAATTAATGTATTAATCGTTAGTGGGCCCAAGCTGTCAGTGAGTGACAGTTGGGATTTGCTTTAAGAAAGGAGCTTGTGGACTGTATGACGTTGTCGATGAAAATGAATAGTAATTCGTCTCATTTCCCCTTTTCTGTTCTTCCTTCAGTATTCTGTGTTCTCCATTTGAGTCATCCAGATGTATCAAATATCTCATTTCCCCTTTTCTGTTCTTCCTTCAGTATTCTGTGTTCTCCATTTGAGTCATCCAGATGTATTAAATATCTTATGATCTTATTGATGTGGTTTGGATATAACAAGTTTACACAACGAACCCATTAACTAGCTCTTTTTCCACCCTTACACACGGCACACTGGGATACAGTTCAGTGAGCACGAATACGGAGATGCATCTGCGTCAGACAAAGCATCGGACTGTTTCAGCTAAGCACCTTTGGGAGGCCATCAGGCCGACGCAGCACTCACCAAATTCGCCGAGGTTGCTTGCAATACCTTCCAACCAACCGATTGTACGGATTAGTATTCAGTAGTACCACCGAACGCTTGAGTACTGGCAATTGGCAGCCAGGAAGCCGGGAGGAAGCAGAAGAGATCACTCTCTTGTTGAGTGGACACTTAACACAAGACATTAGCAACAAGATCATTTCATCAGCCTAATTTCAGGGAAAATCAACATCCGTCGATGCGACAAGGCAAAGCTAGCTTGGCCAGTCAGTAGCAAAGAGAACCACCGGATCACACAGGACGTTCATATTGATCGTTTTTCCAACTTGGACTTGCAAGTTGGGGGAACATGTTGAGCCAAAAATAGCCTCCTCCATCTCTAAATCTAACTACGCCTCCTCGCATGTCGCATCGCATACACAAAGTCAAACTGAAAGGGGAAAAAATACACATCCAATCCTATTCGATCGAGCACATATGTATGTACACCGGCCACGGGCTGGCCACGTGCTAGGTGCTACCACCAGCCGGGCACCTTCCTGCCGCCGCCGCCCGAGGCGGCCACGGCCGCGGCGCGCTCGAACCGTGCGGCGGCGCAAGGGATGGTGATCCCGCCGGGGTGCCCGAACCCGAACTCCTCCTCGGCCTCACGCAGCAGCTCCCCGAACAGCGGGTGGTTGAAGTACACCACCGGCACCACGTACCTCATCGACTCCCCGGGCTGGGCGCCGCCCACGTACACCGCCACCTGCCCCTTCGGCGTGGTCGCCTCCAGGTCGGCGTCCTCCAGCAGCCGCTCGCCGCCGCCCCGCCAGCGCAGGAGCCTCATCCACCGCGCGAGCGACCGCCCCCACTTGAGCATCCTCGGCGGCTCGGCCCGCGGCACGACCAGCTGCTGCTGCTTCGTGGCGCTCCCCGCCGCCGCGGGTGAGTTACCTCCCGCGCACCGCTGCAAGCGGAGGTATCCGCGGCCGCGTCGGCGCCGGCCGTGGCAGAGCGCCCAGCGCCAGAGGCCGAGCAGCTTCCGGCCGAGCCGGAACCCTCTGTGCCGCCTCGTGAGCATGCAGCTAGCTTAGCTTAGCTAGAAGAGATCAAAGGTCTCCGCTTTCTTTTGTTGGGTTTTCGCGTGTTTGGAAGGAGTGGAAGCAACGTCCTAATGGCGGAGGAGTGTGACAATGGGTTGTTTATAGAAAATGCCTTCTATTGGACGGGACATAACAGTAAGGTATCTCTCTTTTACTGTTCGATCTTTTCACTCTCCTCCTCTTTCCCTCTTGATAGACGGCAAATGTATGGAACCTCTCTTAAGATCTCGTTCCATATAATTTATTTTGGACAGACAGACTCGGTGTGTTGGTGTGTGTGGGCGCAACTGTGCGTGTGGGCGCGCGCGGGGGGACTGACGAGTAATTTGAGCGTTTTATGCGTTATTTTAGCTCGGTTTTGGTCTTGGCCTCGCCCAAGATTCGCTTGATGTGGCGAGCTTCCGACCTTTGGTCGGTTCTGGTTGGTGGGTTTTTGACGGTGTGCCACACAGTACGCCGTACTAGCTATGCAGTTCAATCCGTTTAGTTGGCTATTTTCACGGCAGAGAAATTATGGGTGAAATTCCTCGAGTTTTGCATTTATGGGTGAAATTCCTCGAGTTTTACTACGATGCCTTTTCTGAGAGGGGTAACATCAATGTTAATTGCGTTGGTTTAGTGCACACGGGGTGATATAGCATGCATGTACTAGTTGAAAAGGTCTCTCAGCTTGGATCTTGACGTAACATGTACACGTACAGCAAACTCTATCATACTTGGTGCGTGTGCTGGATCGTGATGGTAGAAGATCCCAAGTTGTTAAACAGTGAGCAACAAGCATATCGGTCTAAAAGCACCATTGATCAGTGGCGGAGTCAGGAATTTCTCACTGGGGGTGCACACTTCAAGGATAAAAAAAAATTGTACGACTCATATGTAATTTTATAAGTCCAACACAATTACACAAAAGAATTGTTCTAACTTTTGATCAAATGCAATCCTGAAGCTTTACTCTATCTATTACTATTTTCTCTGCAATGTATAAAACAAGGGTCTCTAATTCTTTTTATAACTTCATCCCTCTTCGTAACTTCATCCATTTTTCTAATCCTTTGGCTTTGGAAATGCCTCTGCCTCTGGCGGTCGGCCTAAGCGCCTCGGTGCTTCTTCTCTGCGTCGCGCCGTCGCCTTGGCTGGCTCGGTCTTGCTCCGTGCCTCCTCCTCTGCTCTGCTGCTGCTGCCCCTCGGCCCCCACTCCCCCACTCCCCAAATCGGCAAATCCAAATATCCAAATCCAATCCCGAATCCGGAATCCGCAGAAGAAGAAGAGTGAAGAGCATCCACGGCGGGGGCCATGGTCAGGTGGAGGCGAGAAGTCGAGGAGGTCGGGAGGAGAAGCAAGGAGGCTGCTTCTTCCCTACCTTGGTGACGGTCTCGTCGTCCTCGGCCTCGGCGACTCGACGCCGGTCGGGCGATCGCTCTCGTCGTCCTCGGCGGCGGGCGGCAGCGTTGGAGGAGAAGCAAGGAGGCGGCGGCGGACTGGCGGAGGAGAGCCAGGAGGAGAAGCAAGAGAGGTGGCGAGGCGGCGGGAGGAGGAGAAGCAAAGCAAGCTCTAAGGAGGCAAGGACCACGACCTAGAGATCTTTGAGATGGATTGGGGATTGGGGATTAGGGATTGGGCTGAAATTGATGGGCTGAATTGGGGATTTGGGTGAAATTGATATCAACTATTGATACCTATACATAATCACAAAAAAATTACACTTTTTTTTGGGGGTGCCCGTGCACCCAGGGCACCCCCTGCCGCCGCCCCTGCCATTGATGTACGCAATGGATCAAAAGTATTCAAAACTACTTTAAAGTCTAAAACAAAGGGTAACAGTAAAGTATAAACCATGTCATCAAAGCATTTGGGAGGAAATCTGTAAAGTAGTACTCCATAGACAAATTTATTCAGCATGCAAACAAGCTTTGGTCACATCGAAACGTAGTCATGTAGATAGCGCACGACGCGGATCCGGTCCCACTGATCTCTTCCAAATTCCAAGCTCCTGCAAACTGCGAAGTCTAGTTGATTTACTGGTTACAGCCAGCGAAACACGTGCTTTCCTGGAAGACCGTTTTAAGCTTCCACAGGCCACAACCGTGCACGGTGCACCTTCTGGATCGATTTATTAATAGAGTTTGATTTGATGAGCAGAAACGCACTGGCATTCACGCCGTTCAAATCTTCAGTACAACAACTAGTCAACGCATTTGGTGTAGGTTGTTCCTGACCTTTTCTTACTCAGGCAAAAATAAACGAAATAAAATTTGCTATGGTACTGTGCTGTTGGACTTGAACACAGAACAATCAAAGAAGGACATACGGCGTACTTACGGATCTACAATACGTCAATATCTATTCAAACTACGAATGGAGACGCTTTGGAAGGTCGGCAGAAAGAGACGAGCACAAGGCAACTATATTCTACTAGTACAACATAAACCAGAGGGACAGCTGCTAATTAAGCCATCCGGCTCCGAAATTGTCCAACGCTCCACGGGCGCACGCACGGCACTGAACGTGTATCATGCCGAGACAAAAGCACGCACATGCCCTTCTGTTGACTGACGCTGGCGGCAGAACATCTCCGCTTGCGAGTGACATCATGCAAGTCCCAACAAAATCAAGCGGCCGTGTCAATGCAGTCCTTAGCGTACGGCAGCCGATACGAAGATTTCTACTGCTAGTATATCTCCTGTCGAATGGTACATGGTAGAGCAGCTAGATCCGGTTTCCATGCGTGACCATTTGATTATGAGGATTCGCTTTGGATGTTACAGCTAGTACTACTACCTTGGAATCAGCGGGAGCAATAAGTACACTTAGGGAGTGTATCTTCAATAATGTATTTATTATCGTATCTTACTTATACTATATCAATAAAATTCTACGTGGAGAAGAGAGAGGAAGGAGAGAGAGCATATATCGTCTCTTCAGGAAAAACGTGAAACAAGACATGATACATTAATCTACTCTAGTAGACATGTAGGACCGTTTCAAAAAAATTTATAAAATACAAATGTTGATAAGTGTGCTAGAGATTATTTATTGGAGATGTTGTCTTTAAAGATGACGTAGCATATGTTAAAGATAAAATTATCTCTAATTATTAGAGATGCCCTAAGAAACATATCGCGCTATTTTCTTTTTCTTTTGTTTTTGAACGAAACCATTTTCTTTTTGTGGATGAAGGATCATGCCAAAACAAGGAAGTTTCTCGGAAGGCTGCGTGTGTTGCCCCAGGACAAATCACATAAAATCATCTCGTTTTGCCTCCCTGATGACATCCTCCTCCTGCTGCTGCTTATAATTACTCCCTCAGTCCTTATTTACCTGACGTACTAATGTACTATAATTAGTGCCGTCAAACTTTATAGAGTTTGACCCGTCGTTAGGTTTAACACCACCTAGATTGATTATATATTATATTGTTATATTTGCCATTAAAAGTACTTTCATAACATTATAATTTTATTACTACGTCTAAATGTAAAGTAATAAAAAAACAACGATGAAAATCGCATCACGAAGACCGCGAAAAGTCGAAAATGTCAAGTAAAAAAGAATGGAGGGATTAACTAGCAAGGTGGCTTGCGCACTTGCACAGATAGATTTGTTTCAAAGTTTGTGACGAGGATTCTTGACTAGGTCAACCTTTTCCGTCAAAGTCCAAGACTCTGTTAAAGTATGCCCACATGTTAGAGGCTACATCTGTAACGGTTATGAAACTACAACCAATATTTAAAGGAAGTTCGGTACCCTTTATTATGGCCCAACTAGTTGACAACCAGTTGGAGCCATGAGACGACCAGATGTGGATATCGTTCGACTAGCTATGCGGTTTAGACAGTTCCCGACCAGCGAACTTGATGAGGACATCACTTCATTGGATACACACCACTCATCCACAAGATGCTAGGCAAGGGCCTATAACGAGGGCATGTTCACGACAGTTGAATTATCAGGTGAGCTCGTTTCTAGGAGTTCATAATTTTCTTATTGAGGATGGATTGCTACCTAAATCATGTGATTGTATTCTACTCAGAAAACAAGGTGAGGGGAGCAGCACTACTACCACAGCAAGTCCAGGCCGACCATATTTCAATTCTAGACCAACTCAGAGTCAGCATGACAACACTAACTTAAAACGATCATAACTTTCACATACGGAGTCCGTTGGAGGTGATCGAGTACTTGATGGAAAACTTACGATGAGACCTTTCCAACGGATCTGGCCCCACCTTCATATTGACTGTCTACACATTACAATCGTCAAAGAGAGGTGTTGCGTCACCTGTTGGGCCAACTTGAGCCTAGTAATAGTATTTAGATCCGAGCCCAGGTTGTGTGCGCTTCCCCTGGTGGCGCACAAACCCTAAGCCGATGCCCCCCGTCCACCTCCTCCTTATAACCTTTGTGGCCGCCACTTTTAGTCCTTAGGTTTTTTTAGATAAGTTTAGCCCGTGTGTGCAAACTCCACGTTGTCTCTTGTGTCGATTAGACCAACAGATTTGTGTTACAGAACCTCAACTATCCTTGTGCAAATTTTATATCTAGCAATTTACAGATTGCTCTTTACTTGAATTCTTGCTTGTTCTTCGATTGCTTGTAGGAATTGATCTTCGTGATCAGGTTAACCGACGTTCTTGATGAGGTCGATAACGACAAGAGAGTGGTTTAGCGATTGTTGGACAGTTTGATCGAGTTTCGGTCAAGTAGCCTCGTCGTCAAAGTCACTCTCTACAAATCGAATTACCATCTACCGGAAGATCGGGACCAATCTTACATCAGAACTGGTCGGAAAACATGACAGTTTCCCATGTGTCCAACAGGAAAGCAGTTATTGGCGTATCTGGCAACTTCTGACAGTTGGCTAAATGACACGGCAATTCAAGACTCTACTGAAGTACGTGCGTGAAGACTAGAGACACCTTTAGCAGCATTAACCGTCACCCCTTCAATAACTATAAAGGGAGTATCCCCATGTACTTTAAGGATAGAGATTCAGATCCAATTTTCACATTCTTGATCATGATCATTACGATTATTCTATAACACCCATTGTATTCTTATACAAACGGTGTATCCACAACAATAGAAGATCTTCGTTCTTGATAGCGCTCTCATATTATTTCCCGTAGTAAGCTCTATAGGGAACTCTGTGTTCCGATCATCAACAGTTTGTAGTATCAAATTATATATATTCACGTATCTTGTAGGCTATTTAGATTTTTAAGACATCATAAACATTGGAAATGACAATAGGAGTTTCAAGGAAAATACAACTTGACAAACGTAATTGAAGTATGAGCTTTGATGGAAGAAAATCATTGAGCATAATAAGTTGTTTAGGTTCTTAGAAACGTAACCACTCTCCAATATGCATGGATCATGTAGATATATGCTCCTATTCTTCCTCCATGTGAGACCCCAAATTTGGAACTTGGGACCCATTGTGTATATTTGTGCCATTCCCTGGATCAATATGTAACGTCCTGTTCGTCCTGAGTTTTCTAAGCTTTTTAAAATAAAAATAACCATTTGGTTTTGTTGAGAGTTCAAAGCTTAACTTGAGATTTTAAAAGAAAGCTTTAACTTAACCTAACTAAACTTCAACTAAACCCAATTGTTTGGTGTTCTTTGTTCGTTGAAGTTCCTTGCTGTTCTTTGGCTTTTAGCCTCTTTTCTTTGTTGGCCTTGGTTACCCTCCAGGCTAGCTTTTCCCTTTAGGTCTCCCTTTCTTTCTCTAGACCTTTCTCTTACTGGACATCTCCTAATGTTCAGATCTATCTCATCTTTCTAACCTTCCCTTCTTCGTCCTCTCTCAGGACCTCCCTTGAGTTCCTCTTCTGGACCCCTTAACTTGGATCTCCTCCTTTTGGAGATATCCTCCCTTTGATCTTCCCTTTTACCCAGATCTCTCCTTCGCTGAGATCAAAGGGTCTAGACCTTCCCCCAGCTGGACCTCCTTGTAGGGTCAACCTCCCTTGTGTTTTGGACCTCCCCTTGTAATCTTTTGTTTAGACTTCCCCAAGTCCAGACCTCCCCTTTGTTTGTTTGAATCTCTTTCTGTTTAGACCTCCCTTTGGTCTAAACCTTCTTCTCTGTCTAGATCTCCTTTAATCTAGACCTTCTTCTCTGTTTTGGACCTCCCAGGAACCTCTTAGAGTTCATTGAACTCCTTGAGTCATCTGGACGTCCCTGACACCCTTTTGGATCTCCCTGTGCCCATATGGACCTCCCTGTGTCCACATGGAGCTCCTTTTGATCTCCCCGCGTCCAATCGGACCTCTCTGGTGTTCAATTGGACCTCCTCCAGTCCATTCGAACCCCTTGGGTTCAATTGGATCTCCTTGAGCTCTTTTTTTGGACCTCCCTCGCGCTTGTGCGGTGCTACCATTTGCTTTGGCGGTACTGCCGCTTGTTCTTTCGGAACTACTGCCTTTGTTAAGACCTCCTTTGAACCTTGTTGGACCTCCCTTGTCCCTTTGGACCTCCTCAGAGCCCAAAGGACCTCTTTTGATTCCTTGAAGACCTCCTTTGCGTCCTTACGGTACTCTGGCATCATTACATTCTTGGTCATGCTTGCTTAGGTTTATCCTTCCTTGCCTCAGGGCCGTTGATGCTTCTGGACGTCCCCCTCACTTGGCCCGTTCGATCTTGATCTAACGGCCCTAGCTTTCCCTCGCGTATCCTTGTCTCCATGGACCTCCCCTTTGCTGTAATCTTAACCGTTGGGGTCTCATTTGAGAGATCTAAACTTTAGGACCTCTTTATGTCCTTAGGACCTCTCTGTACTCTTTTTGGATTTTATTTCTCTGTGTCCTTCGGTTTTCCTCAGGACGGACCTACCGCTTGCTTGGTCGGACCCACCGCTCGAGCAAGGTCTTCGTCACATAAAAACCCCTTGTTGAGATCTGGCTGTTAGGACCTCCTCTCCGGAGATCTTAGCCACTCAGACCTCCCCTTTTGAGATCTTAACCATCCAGATCCCTCCTCTGTTTGATCTAACGATCCGCACCTCCTCTTTGTTGGGATCATAAGGCCTGACCTCCTTTAGGTCGAGACCTCCCTAGCGTTTGGACTCACTGGCGGCTCTTGCGGTCGTCTTAGCTTGAGTTTTACCTTTCTTGCCTTAGGACCGTTTGATGCGCATCGAGATGGTTTGGGTGAGTTGGCTCGTTAAGCAGGTCCCGACGGCCCATTTGCCTTGCTTTATCCGATCAAAATCGTGGCCCTGTTCCTCCTCGCATCTTTGTTTCCGCGGCCTCCTTGCTATAGATCTTGACCGTAGGACCTCCTCTTGGAGATCTAATCGTCGGGACCTCCCTTTTGCCTTTGATCTTAATCGTTTAGGATCTCCTTTTGAGAATCTAAGCCGTTAAGACCTCCCTTGATTTGTCTCGGTAGTCAAGGCCCTACCCGGCTTCGGTTGTACCTGGCGTAAAACCGGAACTCTGCTTATCCGGTCGCACCTTGTCTTGAACACGGTATTACACGCCGCCGGCGATATCGTGTCCATCTTTCCCTCCTCTTTATGGTCCTTTGGACCTCCTGTCCAGAGGGCCCCTTTGTGTCTTTTGGACCTCTTGTCCATAGGACCTCCCCGTGCTTGTGTTTGTCTTTTGGGACCTCCTGTCCGTAGACCTCCCCCCTTTGTGTTTGGACCCCCGTAGTCAAGACCTCCTTTCAGGACCTCATCGCAAGACCTCCTCTTTGGATCTCCTCGCAGGACCTCCTCCTTGGACCATTTCCTTTGACCTTATGGTCACCCTTTTTGACTGACTCCTTTGCCCGGGTTCTAAAGTGCATTTGATGTGGGTTGAAGTCACATTAAAGTGCTGTCATTTCCTTTGTACTTATTCCTACTTTTTGTCCCCTCCTTTTCATAATCTAATCCTTTTTCGTACCTTTGGCAGTGTGCCCTTGTACCAATGCTTTGAATCTGGTCACCTCCTTGTTGTGGTGTTTCTAATCCCTTTTTCCTTTAAATAGAGCACCCTGGGCGACCACTTTGTTCCTGCTCTCCTTTTTCAGCCTCTCCACCTAGCTCTCTCGGTTCTGGTGAGCTTCTCAAGCTCCCCAGTCCGAACCTCTTGGGCTCGGACCTCCCTTTTGCCGGATCTCTCTCTCGGACCTCCCCCCCCCCTTTGTGGACCTCCTCTCTTTTGCTTTAAGTAAGTTCTTTTGAATTTCTTGGAGTTTCTTTGCTCATTTGATTTTGTTTGCTTGCGTGTAGACTCTGATCGATTCTTTGAGGAGCTCGTGGTTCAAGCTACACCAGCCGAAGCCTTTCCCTTCAACAGAGGCAAGTCGTGGACCTTGATCATCTTGGTCCCATTTTACAAAATATTTTGATTTGTTAAACTTGCATGGCTATTTTTATAGAACTGTTTTGGGCAGTAACTATTCTCCTATTTGACTTTATGCCTCCTTGGACTTGGGTACTTGATATGTTGACATAATCTCCTTTGGACACCTTAGGATGGATTTTTAGTTGGTACATTTTGTTAATGCCAACATGGGACTGTAAGTTTGTGCTTAGCCTTACTGTAGAACCGTTGGGTTTGTGAAGCATGCCTTACCAATTAATAATCTTGACTAATGAACTATGGAATTTCTGGTTGGTGCCATTGTTGACCGGTTATGGTGTAACGCCATAAGTTGTGTTGATTGTGGTGCGAAACCACCTTAAAACTTGTTGTGCCAGGATTGGGTGTTCCAGTGGCCGGATTGAACCCAAAATGGTTTTGCTTGGGCAAGAAGGCCGGGAGTGAGTAGTGGTGCTTTGCACTTTTGGGATTGTGGAAGTCTTGCCTAAGCACAATTAATGACTTAACTTTGTGTCTGTGGATCCGGGTAATCCGTGCAACCACAAGGTCATTTTATGGGGATGGCCTGGGCCGAATAATTAGCAATGAGATGGCTTAGTGTTGTTGTGGTTGAGCGAGTTTTATCGCAACGACGCAAGAGGGGGCACGAATCTGGTGGCTTTGCAACCCATCCAGAAGCGAAACCTTAGCGGGCAGCTCCTAGCCAAATCAAAACTTTGTAAAGGCCTTGTCACGCTCTCTAGACTGCTCACCATTGGAAGTGAGCAAGGGTCTTTTCGGAACCCGTCCCGCTAGAGAAATCGTGGATTGTGGGTAAAGTTGTACACCTCTGCAGAGCGTAAAATCTATTCGAATAGCCAAGTCCTTGGTTATGGACATCTCCTGGAGAAGTGGTGCAAGGGATAGCTTTTGTGAAGTTGTGTCCCTGGGCGCGTCTGCGAGAGACTGTGGCCTTGCCTCGAAGAGACCTTGGCCGGCTTTAGAGGGGTCATGGTTGGCTCAAGATGGGGTCCAGGGGCTGGGTGGAAACTCTGGAGTGGGTGCTCCAGGGTGGTCGTGGTTGAGATCCTGACCATGGGTGTGGCCAGACCTCCCACGGTTGGCTTTGGGAGCTCTGGAGTGGGTGCTCTAGAGTGGTTTTGGAAGTGAGTGGGTGCTCACGACCTCTCTTGAAATCAAATGTATTTATGTATTATTGTTTTAACTTGTTGCCTTGCAATCTATTATGTTATTTACTGTCAAATATTGCCTTTTTGCAACTAACCATACAACTCTCTTTTGGCAAGCCTTGCATAAGTAGTATTGCATACACTCCCCACGGCTTGCTGAGTACATTCAAAAGTACTCATGGCTTTTTCCCTCTGTTTTAATCAGCAGCTCAAGGAAGTTCCATGGAGCTCGAAGCTCTATGTTGGTGAGGTCTCTGGAGACCATGCGACCTAGGGACGTCCTCCACTCGATAGCCGGTGGGCTGATCGGTTGGACTCACGTGTTGGTGTTTTGTTTTCCTGTTGCAGGTGCTCTTATGTTTTTAGCCTTAGTGGCCCTTGTAAGAAGTTTGACCGTTTGGTCTTTAATAATATTTGATAATTTGCCTTTTGTGTTCCTTTAGCTTGTTGTGGTATGGATTTGATCACACCAATGTGTCTCTGTCTTGAGTTAAGCGGGGTGATCATGGGACTAACTTTCGGTGCACATAGGCCAAGACCTCGAAGGTCTTGAGATCTCTGGGAGGTCTGGCGGACCTCCTCGGTAGTACCTAAGCGATACTACCGCTTGCCGGTCAGGTAATCTGGGAGCTTGGACCAAGCGTGGTGCTACCGCTCCCTAATCTTGGAAGTACTGCGCTTAGATGGGCGTACTACTCTAGGTTCTCACCAAAAGCAGTAATCTGCAGACAAAAAAAATCCGAGCACTCCCAGTATCCCGAGAAGGTCCTCACACTTGCCGATATGATGAGAGTCGTTGATCAACCTACACGCGGCGAAGCATAGAAGTGCTTCATGAAGATTGGACTCTGTCTTTGGAAAAAGATCGAGAAAGGGGTATTTTGGTAATTTCACCTAAATACCGTCTTGGTGACCTTTTGCCAACCCGCGGCGTAAGACGGCGCAAGGAGAAGCGGATTAGGTCAAGAAGAGATGAAGACGGCGCTTTAAAATGCGTGCGTAAGTGAAACCCGTTTGTATGTAGGCTTAACAGGTGCCCAAGATGAGTCTATTTGCGTTCTTGCTCTCTATTTTATGATTTTTGGCTCTTTCTTTGATCCGCGAGTTTTTTTCTTGATCTCTTGCATACATCTAGTTTGCTGTGATATGTGGGAATACATCTAAGATCATCTTGATCATCAACCACCCACGAGCAAGTCTTTAGATCCTATTTTGGTTTTGACTCGATTTTGGTGCAACCTTCGCTCAAACAAAAAAAGATAGGAACTTTGGCATGGATCTTCACAATCCTTGATTGGAATAGGTTCCTAATATCCTAGAGAAGGTGTGTCTCAAGTTTGGTAAGATTTGGAGTCACGAATCAAAAGATAGACCGATTTATGTTTTGGTTTTGGTACATGCCTTACTGTTCATCGTCTTCTTGGATCGATGCATCATAACCGCCGGTCAGACTGCCCTCCGGTCAAACCGTACCTTGGCTGCCGATCAGACCGCCCTTCGGTCAGACCACAGAGTAAACGTCGGTCTAACCGCACTTGTGAATTGGGGTTTGAGCTTTTCCTGTTTTTGGTCTTTTGCTTTGGTGTTTAGATTGAATTCAATACAAGTCTTCCGCAGTGCTTGTTTATTGATCTTCATAGCTTCCATAGCTACTGGAGTAAAATTGGCATTGAATTCAATCAAGGTGAAAAAGTGAGTGTGCTGCTATTCACCCCCCCTCTAGTCGCCTTTTCGGTCCAACATGTGGTATCAGAGCCCGATTAGTTCAATCTTGATCTTAACCGGTCACTGAACTTGGCGATGGATAAGTACTCTACCAAGCCGCATATCTTCGATGGGCTCGACTATGCCTATTGGAAGAATCGCATGCGAGTTTTTCTTCAGAGCGAAGGACAAGCTATATGGGAGGTTGTTCTAGCTCCGCTCGTTTTGCCCGAGGTTACTTCGCCGGTTTTAGCAGCCCTCTTGGCAAACCACCATAAGGCAAAGAATCTCTTATATACTGGGCTTGGTAGACAGGAGTAAGATAGGATTTGCAACCTTGAGACCGCAAACGAGATTTGGCACACCCTCGAAACTTATCATGAGGGATCGTCCCAAATCAAGCAAGTGCGCCAAACGGTCTACAAGCGAGAGTATAACAAGTTTGAGATGCGTCCTGGCGAGAGCATCGATGACGTATTTACTCGCTTTAACAAGGTGATCAATTAGATGAGAGCTGTAGACATTGGGTACTCTCAATCTGATAATGCCACCCACCTCTTGGCTGCAATCAACACCAAGGAGTGGGAGATGAAGGCTACTGCTATTGAGGAGAACATCGATCTCTCTAGTCTCTCTTTGGAGCTGCTTTATAGCAAGCTCAAGACTTATGCGATCAAGAGAGGTAGTCTTCCTAAGAAGGATAACATGGCTTTGGTGGCTGATCCTCTTAAAAGAACTTCCGATGGTTCTTCTGAGTCTTCTTCTGGTCTTTCTCTTGCTTGTTTATCTGCAATACATGAAGAAGAGTTTGAGAGTCTTCCTAAGGATGATTTAGCTCTTTTAGCCAAGAAAGTCATACGGGCCTATAACAATGTTAGAAACAAGAAGAGAGGTGGCCCTGTGACGTGCTATGAGTGTGGAGAGCTCTACCATATCTGGGCGAACTGCCCCAAACTGAAACGTAAGGGCAACCACAAGGATGAGAAGGCTATCTAGAAGAAGCCTCAGGGGAACAAGCCCAAGTATGATGCTGCCAAGCTCATAAAGGCCGCTCACCGGGTTCTTGCCGCTTTTGGAGAACAATCCATGAGCGATGTGGACTCTGGGAACGAGGAGGACAAGGAGGAGGAGCTTCCTCAAGACAAAAAAGGGAAGGTAAAGGACTTCACCGGTATGTGCTTCATGGCCGACTCCATCGACTCCGATGACAACGATGAGGTATCTCCATCCTATGATGTTCTTTCTGCTAGATGCGACACCATTTTTGAGCAACTCATGAGTCAGGACAAGGCCCTAGAGTTTACTATGGCTAGGAACAAAGACTTAGAGTCGTAAATAGATAATTTGACTTTAGAACTTGTAAATACTAAGACTCTTGAAACTAATGAATGTTCATCCTGCCATGCTTTACACTCTGAATTTGCTAAATTACAAACTGCTCATGATGTTGCTTTGCACCAACTTGAAAATGCTAGGACAGAGCTAATTGATGTTAAATCTGCCTCCTGTGAAAAATGCTTATAGTCTAGCAAGTTAGTCGCTTCTAGTAAGGTTGAATCTAGCTTGTGCTCTTTCTGCTTAGAACGTGAACATGAAGTGAAAGATATATTAGAAGCAGTTAGAGCTAAATATGCCAAGCTAAAGGACAGAGTCAATTCTTCTACATGTGCTTCATGTGAAGCTCTTAAGCTTGAGGTTGTTGTTTATAAGGAGAAGCATGCTAGAGCCATTAAGGCAAAGACTTGTGATTGATGTGTTAACTTTGGAAAAGAAAATGCTTACCTTAAAGACACATTAGAAAAATTCTCTAAAGGTAAGAAACAGTTAAACATGATTCTTGACACATCTAAAACTCCTTATAAGAAGTAAGGGTTAGGATACAACTCTGCTCAGGACAAATCCAAGCCTAATGTCATTCAGGTCTTGAAAAATGGCTTAGTTGAATTCAAAACCCAACCTGCAAAAACCATCTTTAAATCTGCAGGTTTTGTCCAACCTTCTTTTGAGTCAAAATTATACAATCAAAGCGATAACGAATAATATGCAAAAAGTTTTTAAAAATCCCATATTTTCGTATTTTGGAACTTTTGAGATGTTACACTCCATTAGTTACATTCTTTCAAAATGTATCCATGCACACGTACCTCTATTTAATCCCAAGCAATACGTTGATTATGTGTGAGACAAATTATCTTATTAGTTTACATGGTATTGGAGTACCTTGCTCATGCCTACACTAGTGCATCATAGGCGACCTACCTTGAACTTATCTTCCCTCGCACGCTGGTTGTCCTAGCGAACCGTGTGTGTTCTATCTCTTCTCGTTGCCATAGCTTTTCTGCTTCAACCTCTAACAGCAAGCCCATTTTTTTATCGATCCCTCCTGTTGTTACCCCTTCCAATGCAATACTACCACATAGTTATATTCCATTTCTCTCCAAGAATTGCTTAATGCTTGCCGTTGCAACATCAACAAGCATACATGTGCGATCGTCACCGATTCCTATCGAGGACACCCATCACTCTCTCTCTCTGGTGACCTTGAGCCTATTCCCTACGATTGGGCCATCTCTACTCCGAGCTCTTTGCTCTGCTGCTTCTATACGCCCGTGCTTCACTAGTGATGACATGCTCCTAGCTACCCGATGGCCACATATTGTCTATAGCTCGTCTTCAATGAAAAAAAAATCCATCTCCTCTCTACCTGGGCTTCCTCATCATCGAGCTTCTTTGGCCACCGACTTCTTCAACAATGCTAATTCACCACTTGTTGTCGTGGCCCTTGGCTCCTTTGACTATGTCCTTTCTCTTCAACAGCTCCAGCGAGTGGCACAACATTGTCCTCGTCGAATGGCTAAGGTGAGTAGTACGATATTGTCCTCATCTCCGCCGCCGCCGCCTCATCTCTTCGCTTCCCCATCTGTCCTTGTCTTCTTGCAATTTCACTCTTTCGTGATCTCCTCTAACACCATTCATACTATTTTCGTTATAACTTTTATTTTTATTCAAAGTGTCAGTTATTTTATATCTGAGTTCGTATGCAAATCAAATTGCTATTACTTAGTTATTTAGGGATTTTACTTTCAAATTCGTATGGAAATCAAATGTCAAATTTTATTTTGTTTTTATTCCGAATTTCAATTATTTTTTTGTTGGAATTCGTATATAAATCAAATTGCTAATTTCTATTTATTTTTATTCCGAATTACAACTGTTTAGGGATTTTGCTTTAGAATTAGTATCGAAATCAAATAGCTAATTTTATTTCTTTAATTTAGAATTTTAGCTATTTTTGTTGGAATTAGTATACAAATTCAATTGCTATTTTTTTGTTCATTATTTATTTCGAATTATATTTATTTAAGGATTTTACTTAGGAATTCGTATGGAAATAAAGTTGTAAATTTTATTTTAATTTATTTCAAAATTTAATTACTTTTTGTTGGAATTCGTATTCAAATCCAATAGCTAATTTTAAATTCAAAATTACAGGTGAATTTTACTTTAGAATTGATATTGAAATCAAATTGCTAATTTTATTTTACTTGTTTCGAATTTCAGTTGTTTTCAACGTGGAAGGTATTAGCGTGCTGGGCACCCTTCTAGAACCTACAAACGCAGAAGAAACCCGCTATAAAATGGATCGAGACAGTGCCAGGCTTTCGGTGGACTCACACATGCCTCCACACCAAACATCGCTACGGACCTAGCCAGCTAAATCGTGCGCTAACAAGTGGTGGTACACGCACGGTACATGCGTACGGATGGCCTGGACTCTGCACGGTAGGAGTACTAGAGGCTTCGTAGACTGGCCACTGTGCGATCGACGAAGCGTGTTCACGAACGCAACTTTTTCCTCTTCTCCGCTCCAATTAACTACTTAAAAAAAATCGAAGGACCGTTGCTAGTGGTGCCCGCGTGCTAACGCAACACCGAGTTTTCTTTGTCCAGTTAGGCAGATGCGATGTTCCGGGGAAAAGTTTAACCTTGAAAAGTAGTACTATATACAAGGTCGATGTACCGTACGGCACCAACTGAAAAGAAGTGCTGGTTAACCACGATTCGAACTCCGTGATGGGGAGGCCAGCCAGCCAGCCAGCTAGGTAGTAGTAGCGCCTTCAAACCATTCGCGAAACACAGGGATCGCAACAAGTCAACAAGCATGTTGCTCGAACGGCATGCAGGCAGGAGGACAACTTGATCGTACGTTCTACTTCTCCTGCCGTACGATGGTTGATAGGATATATCTCTGATCGTTCGATCACGTGTGCCCTCTCCAAAAGTCAACTCCTTTCAATGTAAACAACTCGATCAATGTACACAATGGTACAGGTACTAGTTACAACATACGAGTTATCGGCTAAAATGACATTTGCATGATAAAATAGCAAAAATAGTTTTCCCCTATGAACAAATAGACAAAAATAACACCGTGAACGTGCCTAAAAAAACAAGCCACCAGGATCACCACATTCTAATCTCACTAAGCTATGAGATCATCACCTATATGTAAAGAGTATCATCATTGATTATGCCGAAGGTCACCGGAGTCACGTGTCCCAGCGGTTACACTCTGAATCCGCCCCTACTAGTTGCCACTACTACCTAACAGCTAGCCAACCTCTTCATCAATAGATAGTCCGTCTCTTCTCACATTGGAGTAACACACAGCATCCACTACATGCATATACATACGTTAGACACAAGCATAAGATTTTCAGATTTATAAGTATCTCTTGTAAAATATGAGCAACACCAAATCCTTCTAAAACCCAAACTTCTATTTCTCCTACTCGTTGTCCCCCTTGTTTGGTTCTTCCTCAAACGGGTTGTTGTGTAACAAGTGAGTAGGGCCCAGTAGAACGTTTATGGATTTTCTCATAAACTTGATGAATTAATTTTAAGATATATGACTTCCCTATTATAACATGTTGTTCGAATAGGTCTCCTGTCAAATATTCTGTTTTTTCCGGGTGCTCGGGATAGCACCCAAAAAACAGGTGATACCTGCAGAGCCAGCCCGGGTGATATAGACGGAGGCTCTACTTTTCCTTAAAGAGCCGTGAGAACGCAAAAACTAAGCGCAGGTTGATTAAACAAGCCTACCCGGGAGAAGACAACCGGCAAATGGCTCGCGTCATGTCTAAGAATGATCATGCCAATCCTAGTCATTAGTTGGACCCAGCGAAGATTAATTAAATTTAGGGGAAGCTGCGACCGATGAACGGATGATTAATATAATTAAGGAACCAATTGAAGGCCCGTCCAGTGGCATTGCGTCTTAATTAAGTTGTATGATTAAATATCCTCGAGCCCGGGCGATCATCATGCGTGCAAGCATAACACTCCACTGTCAGATTTGATTAATTTGGATGCATATGTTAATTAGTGTGGGGTTTTATGGGTTAACTACTTGTCGAAATTAATTATGGCCCTAAGAACCTCGAAAAGGACCCAAGTACGAGCTAATACTTTTGTCGTGCTTACACGGGGCAAATCGAAACTTTTACATATAGTCTTATCTACGAAGCTACAGGTGCTAAACTGCTAATTGTTGGAGCAAAACTATGCCTTATTTTTCTGTAATCTAAACCGCCCTGAACTAGAACGACGTATTCACAATGGAAAGTCAAAGCAGCTTCCCTGAGCAAAACTGGGAGGAACGTCTGAAAATGGGAGAATGGAGAATCAACTTCGTTCTTTGATTTGTTCATTGATCATGCCGTCTTCCTACACAATTTTGAACTTGCGAAAATGACTGACGTTTGCCTCCCAAAATAAGCTAGTTTTGCACGGTGCTTCCGTACTCTTGTAGTCTTCTAAGAGAAAGTGACGCCGGTCTTGAAACACCATTGTTTATCAACCAGTCCTCGTTAATTAGCCTAATCAAATCGACACTTAAGGTTACCTCGCACGCGCCAAGGGTCACCTTAAATTTCTCAGATGCGGTAAACTGTATGACAGAGATCATCACGGTGTCCTTTTTCTAAAGGAACACTTCAACCGTTCCCAAATACATGTTATTCTAACTTTCAAATTTTATTTCTCAATACATACTATTCTACATTTTACCTTTTTTATTTGCATTCCCCTCTCATTCTTATTTCTAATGTCATTTACTACTATGGATTAGAGTACACACAACATCCAAGAGCAATAAGTGAGCAAATAATAGAGGACAAGATGATATTTTGTATATATGCCTTGATTGTTGTGCGAAATACTACAATGACATCTATTCCAGAACGATGGGAGTAGTACGTCCTTATGTCTCAAAACGAGCATTGTCATACATCAACTGTTTTCACTGATTCTGACAGGTTATAACTGAAGTTCAGCGATCAGAGAATAGTAGCATAAAAACTCGTACTTCTGAACCTGGATACCATGGTGAATACTGTTTAAGTATATTGCCCACCCTTCCTCATTTGTTTAGGTTTTTAGATGAATTAATTGGTGTATATAATTTAATATGGAATCAGGGCCAATATGTCTTGTATGACCCGATTAATGCAATATTTTTTAAAAAAATTGCGGCACTCGACGATAATTGCGACCACTTAGAGTGCACGTCACATACCTAGGGGAGCTTAGAGATGTGAGGGGAGCGTTGAATTATATTGCCTATTTTTTTCTCAACAACTTAGGGTTTTACGTGAACCGGTTAATGCTAGCCACTCAATAGACCAGAGCTGAAAATTCCGATCCGGATCAATCAAGATCCTCGCAGATTCGGTTGTCCCAACAACCAACCGATTCTGGACTAGAAATAAAGTAGTACACCAGAATGCCGTTACCGCTGCTGCTCTGCAGAGATCTGACGAGATCACACTGGCCACGATTCATGTTAAACGAGCTATAGAACAGGGCCTACTCACCTGGTTTCCCATAATGTAATGTTGTTTAGTGAACTCAGCTGAAATCTCTCGTCAATATTAGCTGCTAAATATTGTTATATATTTAATTTTTTTTGTTGCTGACTGCCGACTAGTTTTTGTTAGAAATCCTCGTTGCCTTCCCGACTCTACGGAGCTTGGAAGGCCAACACTCCTCTTCAAACGGTATACGTGCGTGGGGCCTCTTTGGCTTTTTGACCTTTGGCACTCTATTTTGGCAACAATGCTAGCCAGTTAAGGACGCATATAACAGCACGATGAAGTACCTCCACACACTAGTGATAGAATTACATCATGTCCATGCTAAATTATTCTGCAGGCCATGCATTGCCTTCTCGATGCATGTTTTGCATCATGTTCATGTATACACTGATTCTCCCAATGATCGGGAATTCAGGACCAGCTCGTTTTTAATTAATTAAGTTTATCGTGGAAGTGTGGAACAGTTGTTGTTGGCTGGGCTAACAGGCGCAGTACTTGCTTGCAAACAACTGTTCCATGATGTTTGCTTTGGATCGAGCAACTAGTGCAAGAACTGCAGTGAACTAGTGACGCCTTCACAGTTCAACTTTTCTGTGGTGACCATTCAGTAGTTCACTACTCCGAGTCTAAACTGTACTATGTTGTTCTTTATTTGGAAGAGAATAAAGGAACCAACGAGAGATTCTGAGACAAGCAGTACTTTAATTCTACGAGAAAATGCAAGCATGCAGTTCTGAACCCCCTGAAGTCTGAATGCTGCAGGATGCGCTGAATTTTTAATTTATTTTTGCTCTCTTCAATTGCAAGATTATACTTCAGTTCTCTGCACACACAGCATTGGACTAGCTCTCGCCAATTTTGCTGGTCACAAGTTGCTGTACGAAAATCCTATCTCCCTTGACCAGGCGACGGCGACGTTCTCGCGATTATAACGGCGACCTCGTGGTTATGTTCCATTGTACACGAGTACACCACATCAGGTTCCTTCTTTTGTAATGTGCCTCGGTTGCCGTCGCACTCCACGTCAGCGTCGCCGCTCAATTATTTTGAAGGAGACCAGCAAACCAACGTCCATCATGCCAATTTCTCCCCATTATTAGAGGTGGGAATTGGGCCGTGCCGTGCCGGCACGGCCCAGGCTCACCGTCTTGAACAAATGTCGTCTGCGTCTGCGGCTCGGTTCGATCACATCCGTCTTGCGTCTTGTCTTGCGTCAATTGCCCACCTCAGATTCGGTCGGTAGAAGACGATCCAAAGCCCGTCGTCTTGGTGGTCGTCTTAGTCAAGATAAGCCCAAATACTAAGTAACTATTGGCGGCGGAGGCGGAGAGCAGCGATAAGCGGCGATCGTCATCTTCATTCCTTTCAGCGATCGTGCCGCCTCATTAAAAACCTAGTTAAAATTGAATTAATTGCGTACAAACATGGGCACAAAAATATTTCGGGAAAAAGTGAAATTTTCTTGATATTTTACTGATACAATATTCTTGCCTCGTTAAAAACCTTACGCCCAGAGTGGGGTTCCCGAGTAAGGAAAAGAGTACGATAACAACATGTGTACATATTAACTACTCATCAATGTTGAGATCGTTCATGCGATCGAGGTCGTATCTTACCTGCGATCTCAAGATCCTCCGGTTGATCTTGTTGCGCTCTTTAGCCAATTCCCAATCCTTGGCGCGTGTGATTGCCTCCGCCATCTTAGGCGTGAGGATGATCTTCTTTCTTCAATTATTCTCCTGCCATCTTTGAGCGTTATACGAAGATACACCGGACACGGCACCAACAGAACATCCGTGCGAAATGTGATAGCACGGAAATATCCGCTTGTTGTTCTTCGCGCTCGAGCAAGTCTATCTTTCCCTTTGGAAAGATCGGGATCGATGTTTGCAAAATCATGCTCTAGGTAATGGTTTAGCTCTGAGACAGAATTCCACGAGGGGGCTGCCTGAGACTGAGAGGACGAAGAACTGGACTTGCCCTTTAGCTTCTTCCACAAGTGGGATGTCAAGCTTTTCTTTCCTTGTTGCGTCTGTTGTGCGGTCTCTGATCTCACGCTCTAGAAACTTGTCATGATACATGCGGAAAACACGAAAAAGCTCCTCTTTGATATGTGCAAAAGCTTAGAATAATCAAGACCAAGGCATTCACCTATTCCTCCATACCCATACGCAAACACAGCAACTTTTTGTAGGATCGAAAATAATAGCAAAACAATACACATGTGAAATAGAACTAAAATATTTAATAAACTTTTCCTCCATTAGTGCAACAGCATGACCTAAAATGGAATCCTTCCTAGATTTGGCAATCTTATGCGCAATTAACCAAATATATTCTATAACTAAGCAAGAGGTAGGGTAATAAACACGGATAACATTTTTGTTGCTCTATAAAAGGTTGTAAAAGCGTCGAAAATGACCCGCAATCGCTAATCTGAATTGGTAACTATCAATTCATTGTTTTGGCGTTAGCATTGACAAAAACATATATAACATGTTCGTACCCTTGTAACTTCTTTAACATGATGTAGGTTGAGTTCCATCTCACCTTCATGTCAAGACCGAATTTTTTGGTTCCTTCCCATTGGTCACAATTGATTTCGCGAACACAGCTACCACTTGTGGGAATTTGTGAGGTAGCGAATGGCGTCGCGGATCTTGTTCAAATATCCGTGTCGCGCTTGCATACCGTCTTGAACAACAAGGTTCAAGATATGGCATCTGCATCTCGGTGGAGAACATAACCACCAATATCGTCTGCAATCTTGGGGTGAGGATGTTCATAGCGATCGTGTTGATCGTTATCAAGAGTGATAGAAGCAATCTTATTATCTATCTTAAAATCATCAAATGCGTATAGTATCGCGCTCGTAATAGCCTCTCCGTGTGCGATTAGTTAATTGGTTTAAACCCTATGACTCTCTTGTTTAGTTTGTAAGTGTCGTCTAAATAATGGGCTACAACACTAAGGTAGGCACTTCTCGGTGTGATGATGTCCAAATGTAAAGTTATAGCAAAAGAAACCGAACTTGTAGAAATTGTTCTTTTAGCTCTGCTAGTTCCTTATGGTGCAGTAGTAAAATATCGGATGTAGTGGTTCTCCTACTAACATGTTGGTCTTGTGGGCAAAAGCGCGTTGGATCATTTTTTGAATCTTGGCTTTCACCCATCTAATCGGTTGATCTTCGCAACAATATATCTAGCTATTTCCTCACGCGTAAAGCGGGTTGTATACCCAAGTACTTACGAGCCATCGGCCTCGAAGTTTAAACTGCGTTTGTACTCCTCCTCGGCTCTGCGCCCGATCTTGCGCAAGCATGCCTTGTAGTGCCGGTTCAAGTGCCACATCCTGCAAATGTCTGGCGAGATAATTTAGCAGCAATAATTACATGTTGCGATATCTACCGTTTGGCCATCATGGATTTCTGGCTCCGGTCATGTGCTTCCGACAATTAGCCCGCGTCGAGATCCGCCAATGTTGTCGCTGTGGGCGCGGGAGAACTCTGAGTCCCCATTGGCTCCGGACCGCCCTAGTACTCCTCGTAGCCCTCCGTACCGTCCATATAGCGGTCACCCATCTGTAGTCTCCCATGCTTGGCGAGTGGCGAGCATCAAGAGTCGGGCGGGAGGAGGACTAGGGAAGCGGCAGCGAGCTTACACTAAGTCGCCTGCTTTGTCCTTTTAGTGCTCAGACTCCTCGGTAGCATACCGCTCGGGAGCTCCTTGGTGCTCAGACTCCTTGCGACATAATGGATGGATGGTGAATAAATGGAGAGAGCGGATGGCTATTGAAGAAATGAGAAGAGTAATGAATGATGAAGAAATAAGTTTGAGATGAGAATGGATGAATCAATGAGAAATGAGCTTCGTTTTATAGACACCCGAGAGAAAAAAAAACCCGAGAGTCGTTGCTTCTCTATGCACTGCGCTTGTCACATCGGATTTTATGTCATGTCGTGTCTCTCGCGGTCACGATTTGCCCGTTGTAGTGCTTGTTGCCCGTTGTCTCTCGTGCTCGTGATTGGAAAAAGACCACGACTCACTAATCGTCCGTACATTGCTGACGTTGCTAATTATCGGTCACTCGCCTGTTGTCTCTCAATTTGAAAGAAAGTAAAGAGCACCTGTCCTTTCTCTCAATTTGCCTGTCACTCACTCAGAGAAAAGTAAAGACCTCTGTCCTCACCTGCTAGATTCTCTCAATTTCTCTATCTCTCCTCTCTCTCGGCTTGGACGACATCGTTCCCGTTCCCAGGCGGCCAGTGTCGGCCACTTCCTTTCCTCAACCAAGCCAACCCTTGGGTAGGCCATCTGCCTCCATAGTCCCTCCACACCCATTTCTCTTGGCTTCATCGCCTCCCTTGATCCCTTGCTCCCGCTCCCTCCCTCCCATCGTCTCCCCCTCTCTGCGCCTCCAGCCCGGCCTCTGGACCCCTCTCTCCGCCTCCTTCTCTCCATCGCCCCGCCTGCCTCCCATTCTCCCCCGCCCGCCTCCTTGAACCTGGACCCTCTCTCTGGCCCTCCCTCTCCTTTCTGCCCAAGCTCATTGCCCCAGCCCAGCCTCCCCTCTCACTTGCCTCTCATGCGCCTCGCTCTACCTCACGCCGGCCTTGCTCCGCTCCGCCTCGCCTTGTAACAGCGGCAACATAAAGTTTTAAGGCGTCATGGCGGTGGCATCTCGGCGAAGCGGCAACAACAGCGTGCGTGGCGCCTTGGAAGCGGCTGGCAGCGTCGTCGTCGTGGCATGTGCGCGGCATCGCGAGCTTCGCGAACCAGCAGCAGCGTCGTCTTGGCGGCGGGCTGCAGATCGGCCCGGCGTCGCGGACGGGGCTTAACGCAACGTCTTGCGGCCGGCCCGAACCAACCCAACTCCGTCTTGCGTGCGTGCCGCCGTCGTGCTCCGTCCTCGGGCCCGAGCCGCAGCCGGCCGTTCGTGCCGTCTTGGCATGGCCCGCCACGTGGCGTGCCGTCTTTGTCTGAGCCGAGCCGAGCCGGCCGGGCCTCGTGCCGACCGGAAAAGCCGGCCCGAGTCCCAGCTCTACCCATTATTATCTGCAGATGAGCTCGATCTGTTGCGTAGTTAATCTACTCTCACTGGGATTATGATTCGGTCACCATTTCTGTAAGTTTCTGCTTGGGCTCGAGCAAAATTAGCTGGCACGACGCATGTATGCTTCGTATGAATAAACACATGATTTAGTCGCATCCTTGTTGACCAGTTCCATAAGAGTTCATGCCATGATATAATGCATATGTCATGCTTTGTAATGACAAGGAAATCCTCTTTTTTTTTTTTTCTATTTTCAGATTACATTCATGCGGTACAGCTGTAGCAAAAGCGTACAATACTACAATGGGCTACCACGAGAGAGTAATAAAAGAGAAAACTTGCACTACCACGAAAGAGTAATAAAAGAGAAAACTTGCAATTTATTGGGCTGGCATTTGTGCTTTTGCTCTAAACTTGGAATTGGTGTGCGTTGGTGTACACTTCATTATTTGCGAGTGATATGTAATGGTCTGGCCCGAAATAATTCGGATTGTTCATTCCCGCCAGGCCCATTAATTGATACCTTTCTGTCTCGGTTATTATGATTTTGGCATAGTACTGTGTACTATGTGCCCTTATTCTATTTTATTTGATGTCTGATGATCAAGTAAAGTTAATCGAATCATTAGCTTAGATACTATAAATTAGTGTACAAGGTAGGTATTAGCTGAAAAGCTACTCTATTAGTTTTAGTAATAATTAAGCATGTAGATTTTGACCGTTGGATTTGTGAATGTAAAGTACATATAGTGATTTTGACAACGAGACCAACAATCGACATCATAACAATTTACTTAAAGTTTAACATAAATAGATTGATTCTGTGTGTTCAGTATCCATTTCAGGGACAACATTCGTCGTAAAATTTATACCAAATTAGGTATTCAAATTGGTCTATATATAAGGAGCCTTTAATTATGTTCGTTTGAAACAAGAGGAAATATGAGTAATTGCACTAATTGAAGCGATCCTATATTTTCTCACAATAAAATGGAAATTTGCAGTTTATTTCTTTCGTTTGATTAACATATGTTTAGTAATGCCACTGCAAAGTTCCTAATTCTCTGATCTGCCACTGCAATAAAACATACACACACACACTCTCTCTCTTACATGCTACTAAATTTTACAAACCTTATTTGTTTTCCAATTGTGGACAAGTCAAGCCATGAAGTGGCTATGAAAAGACGATTTTGCCCTTGCACTCAGAGAAAGAATAGATGAGGCAAGGGCATGTTGTGTGGCTCTGGACAACGGCGACGCCGTGAATTAATGGTGGCTTGGCAAGCACGGGTGACATCCAAAATGGATCGGTGTGACCTCAGAAAGACGATGGATAGCAACATCGCGGGCAGTTGCGCACCGCGGCGGTGTTGGCGATGGAAGAGGTGGCTGCCAGAGATGGGGACAACAGTGGCGACAAAGAACCAGTGGCATTCCACGAGAACAGACGCACGCATCAGTAACCACTACTACAGAAAGGGTCATCACAGGCGGTTCTAAACCATCATCCACTACTACAGAAAAGGCTTTCCTGAGCGGTTCCAGCGTCATCACGAGCGATTTCGTGAGCCATCGAGTTTATGGTCGATGATGACATGAGGTCATCACGAGCGGTTTTGAACCGTCGTGATGTATACTTTCCTGAGCGGTTTGTGGTTCAAACCGTCTGCGATAATAATATCACGAGCGGTTTCATCCATCCACATATCACGAGCGGTTTCACCACAAACCGTGCAGTGATAAGCTTTATATCACAGAGCGGTTTGACCACAAACCGTGCGTGATAACTTTATATCACGAGCGGTTTGTGGTTTGGGCACGTGCATGATGACTTTTCTCTATAAAGGCCCAGCGATGGTCGCTTGTACCATTAAATCGGCATCATATATATATTACATATATATTGTTAAGTAGTCTCTCGGCCACTTTGGGGATCGTCCACGCGACATGAGAAGGATGAGGCGGTAGCCACGGGCAACCTCATTGAGCCCTTGCAAGTATAAAAAGTATGGATGCAAGGAGGCGTTAGGACATCAATTACAGGATTGGACGTCGCTATGTTCAGAAAGTGTCGTTGATGCGCAGGTACTCCGACTGGGAAGTGGCATCATGTATTAGCAACTATCCATTCTTGAGTATGTAATCGTCTTTAAACCCAACAAGAACACTAAGCAACCATTCTCATATTTCAAAAGAATTCTCAACTTGTTGCTTGGTGTTCTTGTTGGCTTTAAAGACAATTACATGCTCAAGAATTGTTGGTTGCTAATACATGATGCCACTTCCCACCGGAGTAGTTAAGATCAACGCCACTTTCTCAACATAGCGACGCCCAATCGAGGTAATTGGATGTCCCACGCCTCTTTGCATCCATACTTTTTAAACTTACAAGGGCTCAATGAGATTGCCCGTGATACTGCCTCATTCTTCTCATGCATGGACACCTCCAAAGAATATATATATATATGAATGGCACAAGCAAACCAACGCTGGAGACTTTATAGAGAAGAGATTATGAATGGAATGGTAGGGCGTGCACTGCATGCAAGAGGTAGGAGAACTTGACCGCATGAACAAGGGACTATTAATATGAACTAATTATCAATTCAATTTCAGCATAAGACTATTGACACCATTACATCACAGAGCAAGGGGACTATTAATATGAACTAATTATCAATTCAATTTCAGCATAAGACTATTGACATCATTACATCACAGAGCAAGGGGACTATTAATATGAACTAATTATCAATTCAATTTCAGCATAAGACTATTGACATCATTACATCACACAGCAAGAGGACTATTAATATGAACTAATTATCAATTCAATTTCAGCATAAGACTATTTACATCATTACATCACGAGCAAGAGGACTATTAATATGAACTAATTATCAATTCAATTTCAGCATAAGACTATTAACATCATTGAGCGGTTCATCGACAAGAGAACAAGACCAAGGGTGTCCAAACCCACCACACAAGTAGTAGCCCTCGGCATCCATCGAGAGCACTAGCTAGCCATTTTCATCCACGAGCAAGGGGGTAGAGGCAGAGAGGGACCTTAGTACAACAAGAACCACGGTGGCGACCCCACCACCAAAGACAACCCTCATCCATTTCCTTTACCTTGCATAAATCACACAAACATCGGGACACAACTTAGGTTCATGCATAAAAATCAAACTCAACAAAAGACATTAAGCTAACGGATCTAGAGGAGAATAGAGGAGGATGGGAAAGCAAAGCCCGGCCAGAGCCCTAGCGGCCTAGCAGGGGTCGGGCGGCGTCGGCGGCGGTCGGCGGCGTCGAGGTGGGGAGGAGCGGAGTTAGGGCGGGCGCAAACCCTAGCAGGTGAGGAGTGGCGAGTTTGGGCGTCACCGTGGTTGTGGCTGCTTGATGTGTTGCAAAAGACACTCTTATCGTCTGAGTGTCTTTTGCGGTGTCACCGTATCTCCTAACCGTCGGCAACAGGAAGAATAAGCGGCGTCGGCGGCGGCGAGGGAGGAGCGGGCGAGAGTAAGGCGGCTGAGGGTAGCGAGTTAGGCGCAAACCCTAGCGGCAAGTGGGCTAGCTCCTACTTATAAAGAGACTTATCGAGCGGTTCTATTATGGAACCGTCGGTGATAATATCACGAGCGGTTCCATAATAGAGCCGCTGCGTGATATAGAACATATCACGGACGGTTCCATTATGGAACCGTCCGTGATATATCCCATATCTGAGCGGTTCCATAATGGGCTATGCGTGAAATAGTTTTTCTCAAGTATATATATACAATTACATGACATGAAGAAATTACATGTTTATATTAAAAAGCGAAACCTATAATTAAACAAGGTTTTCTAGTGGCGAAGGTAATTTGCTATCTCCATCGCAATACTTCATAAGCGGCGGTGTCGGCATCGGACGATTCTCGATCATCGTGACGAAGCTTTGAAATCGTCCACCCATTGTTGGCCGCTCGTTCAGTGTCTCCCAAGACCCTCGGTTCGTTGAACCAAGAAGAATTGAGCCCATAGGCTCTCTTCCCTTGCTTGAGGGTCTCGGCACAGTCGACTCGATGCTTCTGCCGCCTCGATTACATAGTCAAGTGGCGGCAAGCCTCCTTGAGGCGTGCAGCGTCGTTTTGGAGGACTTCTGACGATGATATTGTAAACTTCGCCGAAAGTGCGAGATCACCGGAAGACATGGCGGAGGAGGATGTCAAGGCGGCGGAAGGTGGCCATCACCGCTCGACAAATTCTCTGCCGTGAGGAGTGAAGACACTGTTGATCAAGCGGTGTTCTTCCGCAACGCAGTTCAACTTATCTGAGAGAGGTGCTTATGCAGTCGGCGGGAAGGCCATCGATCGGCGACAAGGAAGAAGCGACCATTTACATTTTTTTATAAGTATGTGGGATGATCATCTTGGATGGCGGATGATCCTTTTATAAAACAAGGAATAAATTCGGGCGTGAGGCGAAGAGAGCGCGTCGAGGCGAAGCGGATCGATCACGATGAAGAGCGCATCGGGGCGGCGGATGGCGGCGAACACGAGCGCGCCGGCGATGAAGAAATTAACTCACTTGGGCGATATTATCCTGAGCGGTTATTTTTAAGAACCGTCTATGATACTAATTAATATCACGAGCGGTTCTTGTTGAGAACCATGCGTGATACTTCATAAACGGTTGTGTTTAAAACCGTGCGCGATCTTGATTAATATCATAGATGGTTACGAACAAGAACCGTGCGTGATACTTCCTGACGGTCTTCAACATGAACCATCGTGATATTGCCTCTTCACATACGGTTTTTAAGCGCGGCTAGTGCACGACGTCTCTAAGCCAAAACCGTCGTGATTGAATGTATCTTGGCGGTTTCGTTCAACCGTGCGTGATGAGGCGTCGATATTAGCCTTTTTGTAGTAGTGATCACAGACAGTTTCTAAACTGTTTAATTTTATGTGTCTATGATAACAAGCGATTATCACAGACAGTATGTGAACCGTCTGTGATAAGTCACAACACAGACGGTTTTGAGGTACAAACCGTCTATAAAGGCCAACTATCACAGATGGTTTCTACTAACAACCGTCTGTGATATGTCGGATATCACAGACGGTTCTTTTTACTAACCATCTGTGATTGATCTTCACAGGCGGTTTATACCTCAAAACCGTCTGTGATAGTTTGTTCTATACCTAAATATTTTTTGTGTTTTTCGGCTAGCCTCAGGAATTGCTAGCCATGCCATCTGAAAACAAGCAAGCAGAAAACAGATAAATCACAGATGAATCAATTGTTTATAGCTCAAACAACTCAAAATCAATTACAAAAGAAGGTTCAAGTATTGCCGCTAGAGTTACAATTGAATCAATTTTTTGAAGGTCATTCATGGTGTCGACGGTGTGAAACTCTCCGTTGGAGTTAATGATCTCTGTCTTGATGAAACCGGAGAGCACTCCTCGAACCTCTCTGATTTCGTTCATAGCCAATGAATCTAAATCGAGTATCATGCCCTGTCGCTAGGAGGAGTAAAGTAGTAAGCATATGTAGTTAAATTTATAATTAGAAAATAATTATTGTGAGATTGACAAACCTCTGGATCACTCGTCTTAGCACCCATGATTTGCTGCATATGACGGCAAACATAGAATGTACATAGGTGATCTTGTTTTTGCTGGTGGCACTGCAAAAATAGAATTACATATATAGGTATAGTCAGTTCTAGAGGCATTATTACGAAGTGTGATATATGATTATTGTGTTGTAGCTCGTACCGGAAATCGCTTCCTGTGTTGCAATGTGGTGCTCGATTCCTTGTGTGGCTCTCCCTCGACAACATAGGCGCTGAACAACCTACATGATTCTAAAAAGCTATCCTCGGCTATTTCAAACGAAGGAAGACTATAATAGAGTTATGTATGGAAGAAATGAGCATACCTATCGAGTATTCCTTGTACAAGGGTGAAGTCGTGGTTTTTGTTGAGTAGGGAATCAAGGTATATTACCTTGTTCCTCTTTGGTACAATGACTAAAAGGATCCAGTGGAACCTACTCATGTATGTCGCTATAGTCATTAAACCTAAGTTCGAGATGCGTATAAAGTACAAATAAAATTTGTATAGCAAGTAGTGAAGCACTTACTTCTGGTTGTAGGGCACCAGTATGTAGTCCTTATCGGCATGAGGAAGCAACCCCTTCGTTATGTATTTCTGGACGAAGGATGCGTCTAGGTCGATGCATTGCTCAGAGATCAAGTGTGGGTCGAGGAAACCCACTGGTTCTCGCCATCGCTGAACTTCTTTCATCATGTATCTATACATAAGCAGTGAGTTATGAAATTTATCGATATTACGTGAATGTAGAACTTGATTGTACACACTTACAGTGTCTAGCATTGTAGAAGTGAGGCGTTGAGGGCATCGAGGTTGAATAGGTCGAATAAGTCTTCGAAGCCTACAACGAAGTGGTCTGACTCATGGAGGAAATGCTTCTTCGTGTATCTAACGGTGATTCCAATAGGCCGGTTTGACTTTTGCGCGTTGGTCTTCCGCATGTACCAGACATGCAAACTTTGGCAACCTAGTCCAGCGCGGGCTAATACTGCGTTGGAGACCAACAGTCTTCTGATGGAGTATTTTCAGACGGTGCGAGGCTCCTTAATGTTTTTGATTTCGATTTGGCCTTAATGACTCGCCCGCTATACATCTTCCCATGAGACGACTCAGGAACCGATACGGTGACACGTTTTTCTTATTCCTTCGGCGTCTTCTCCATGGGAACCTGTGTGGCGGCCTTATAAAGCGAAGGTTGAGGTGGAGTCATCGAGGGTCTTGTTGGAGAAGCATGGTCTTGTTCCAATCGCGGCACTGCAGGTCATGGGCGATGTCCCTCTTGGGCCACTATATACAACTATGCACGGCATCCCCTAGTGTTATGATATCTTTGTTCAGGCGCTTCTGCAGTAGGACAACCATGAAATTGTCATGTACCATGTACACCTGGACCTTGGCGTAACCCTTCGCCAGCTGGGCATTGTGCACCACTGTCCCTTCTTGGCATGGATACGCTACCCCCCGCCCAGCCTCAATAGAAATGGATCCAACCAGTCTCACTTGGAACTTGTAGGGCGTGTGCTCCTACAAAATGATACACAATTAACTAAGGTGTTCTACAGGTCTATCTTTGGAGCATTCCAGAGATGTACATTACTTGGATGTCGTCGATAGGTAATGGGACATCGCCATGTTCAGAAAGTGGAGTGGGTGCGTAGCTACTCCGACGGGATAGGATCCCAAAATAACGGGGTGCCTTGCGACTGGTTGAGGACTTGATTCATTTGTTCCTGCAGTGATGTTATCTGTCCTTGAAATTGTGTAGTCATCTTCGCATTAATCTCCTCTATCAACCATTCCTCGCGCTCAGCCTTGGATCTCTTCCTATTCCTATATGCCTCGGAGTCGTCTGGGAATCCGTACCTCCAAGGTACGTAAACCCCAAGGCCTCGCGTGCGACCCAGGTGCTCCTTGTTTCCCAGGGCCATCGATAGTATATCCTTCTCACTGGCTGCATCGAAGTTGCCTTGGGAAGATTCAGTAGTCAATGTTTGCTGCAAGAGGCACTACTACAAAACAGGCTATACTGAACGCCTCATCACAGACGGTTCCTTTGGAACAGTCTATGTTGTACTTATCACAGAGGGTTCCTTAAGAACCGTATGTGATACATAATTTTTTTTTGAGTAAATGGCAAGAGTGTCGTTATTGCATTAAAGAAAGGGTAAGTTCACAAAAAAATCGGTGAGAGGACCAGTGAAGAAGAAAAGAAAGAACACAAGGAAGCAAAAAGGGCGCGTGAGAAGGAAAGAAGAAAAGAAAAACACACAGGAAGCGAGAAAAAGGACGCACACACTCAAAATATTTACAAGGACTACCCTCTCCTAAGTTAGCCCAGCAATGTGAGTATCCTCCCTATCTTGCAGATAGGTCTACAGCTTGGTTGCCCCACTTTGTGTCCATGCCTAGGTCTCTTCTTTGATGACCGCCATCAACCCCATTGGCTTCTGTTTGAGATGTTGAAAAATCCGCCTATTTTTTCTTTCCAGATCTGCCACAACATTAGGATTATCAACGAGCCTTGTCCTTTCTTGCAGGTGCCATCTACAGAAAGGAAAATGTCGGTCCACCAGTCCACCATTTTTTGACGAGCCGTCCAGTGGGTTGGGTTTAAATTAGCTCGTTGCACCCATGTGGCCACTAAGGTCCAAATTTGCTTGGCATAAGAACACTCAACAAACAGGTGCATAACTATCTCCGGGTTATTTGTACATCATAAATGGTTTTTAAATAGAACCATCTGTGATCATTTACAGACGGTTCTTAAGAAGAACCGTTTGTGATAATCATAGACATCATAGACGGTTCTATTTACAAACTGTCTATGATAGTGAAACGTCACAGACGGTTCTTAATAAGAACGATCTGTGATGTCTCCGAATATCATAGACGGTTTGTATTAAAAACCGTTTGTGATAAGTATGCCTAAGTCTCTGATTTTACCATGACTTGAAATCCCAAACTCTCTGATTTTACTATGACTTGAAATCTCAAACTCTCTGATTTTACCATGAATTGAAATCCCAAACTCTCTGATTTTACTATGACTTGAAATCACTAACTCAAACCATGGTAAAATAGCAGAGTAAGGAAAATTCCAAGTCACAGACAGTTTTTAATACAAACCGTCTATGATGAGATACTTATCATAGGCGGTTAAATATTAAACCGTCTGTAAAGTATCCTGAGCGGTTTGTGAATCTGAACCATCTATGATATGTCGTCCTGAGGCGGTTTTTCTGAAACCATCTGCGTGATTATGGCAGAGAGTTTGAAAAATTTGAGCAGCGTGTACGGGAGGCAAAATATTTTGGCACTGTCCTTATATATTATAGCCGAGTTGAGGCGGGTCACACTAGGGCAAGGCTCTCGCATCTTTGTGGCGGTACTTTCATTTCGGTGGAGGTGGAGCTCATCATGAGGTGGCGGGGTGCCTCAGGAACCCCTTCTGGTGGAGCTCGTTCTGGCTTCTATTGGTTTGATGTTTCATTTCTACCCTTGTTTCATGTAGGATGGGATTGTTTAAGTAGTTATTGGGTGTGGATATCATGGGGATATGCTTACGATCTTAGGATGATGAGACAATTGGCAATGGCGTTGAGGGTTTGCGGAATCATCCGTTTTCGGCGTTGCTCCAATTCTGTCAGGCCTTTGGCGGTCTGACCGGCCATGGTGGCGGTCGGTAGCCATGCTGTGTGGTTTTGGAATAGTGGTGGCCACGTCGGGCCGGTCGGTGGCGGTTAGGCAAGCCAATGGAGCGGTCGGCCAAGCTTTGCTTGGCGGTCGGACCGGCCACTTTAATGACTTTGGATTTTGGAGCTGGGCCAAAAATAGACGGTGTAGGCAAGTGAGAGGGTTCTTTTGCACTTTGTCTCATATTTTTTGGAGCCTCCAAGCAAAAGTTCTATTTGTTTGAAAATTCCAGAGAGTTTTGGTTTTCCTTGAGAGGAATTTTGGCTAAGTCGAGGGGCGGTTAGGTGGCCTTGTCTTTGGCGGTCTGCCAAACTAGAAGCGGTCGAGCCAAGCCAAAGTGGCGGTCTGACCGGTTTTGGCTTATTCATCAGCCCGCGTGGCGACGACGTGTTCTTGTTACGTCAAGCTCAGGGTTATCATTGCATATGTGTTGCATGATGCATGTTTTGACTAACGTGGGTCAAGTTGTGAAGAACTTGTTCCCGAAAATGGTTTCTTGGTCTATTCTTGTGCGGTGTCTTGCGAGTCAGCGGCGGTCAACGGCGAGAAGGATCGGGACTAAGCTTGGAGAGTTGAGGTCGAGCGATCAAGGATCTTGGGTGGTCGAGAGGACTCAAGCGGGTAGCGAGAATGGACATGGATGACCGAGCAGGCGGTTCGGTCTGTTGGTTGGATCAAGCGGTAGCGAGTCGGTGCAAGTGCTATGATGCCGGTGGGATCCGGACGGAAGAGACTTGCCGACATGGAGTCGTTGATCAACCTGCATGTGGCGAAGCATGGGATTGCTTCACGATCTGTGGACTTGGTCTTTTGGAGAAGAATCGAGAAGGGGTATTTTGGTAATTTCACCAAATACCGCCTTTGTGACCTTTTGGCTAAACCGCGGCGCGGGTCGACGCATGGTGAAGCAGTTTAGGTCAATCGATGATGAAGATGACGCTTTGAGATGCGTGCGTGTGTTAACCCATTTGTGTGTGGGGTCTAATGGGTGCCCTAATGGAATATTCTCTAGGATCTAGCCTCCACTATATAAGGGCTAAGTGCTGGTTGCACTTGGCAACTCTTGGCTATTTAGATAACCTTATTTTGTGTTTTAGGATTTGGGATGAAAGGAGGAGAGCTAGGGTTCTAGAGAGGGATTGATTTGAGTGCTCAAGTGTTGAGCTTTGTCCTCCAAGTGGGAGTGGCTGTAAACAACAATCATCCATCTATCCAAATCAATCCAACTAGATTTCACAAGATGAGTCTCTATTTCGTTCTTGTGTTCATCCTCTCTATTTGATGATTTTGGGCCTTTCTTTGATCCGGGAGTTTTTACTTGGTTTTCCTCTTGATCTTGCTTGCTGGGATATGTGGGAACCCATCTAGGTTCATCTTGATCATCAATCATCCACGAGCAAGCTTTTGGATCTAAGTTTTGGTTTTGCCCGGTTTTGGTGAAGAAAGGGTAATTCTCGGGGGTTTTTGCTCTTGAGAGTTTTTGGCTTGATTCTTCCTATGATTGAGAGTGCTAAGATGTATGGGAGACCATCCTTAGCCATCTTGGATTGATTCCTCCCACGAAATCATCTCAATCACCGTTTTCGCATTTGGCTCGGTTTTAAAGCACCCTTCGTTCAAACTGAAAAAGATAGGAACTTTGGCATGGATCTCTGCAATCTTTGATTGGAATAGGTTCCTAATATCTTTAAGAAGGTGTGTCTCAAATTTCGTGGAGTTTGGCATTACGGATCAAAAGTTAGACCGATTTGAGTTTCGGTTTTCAGGCTGTCTGTGCTGATTTTGCTGTTCATCGTCTAGCTAGCAGTCAGACCACCAATATCAGAGGTTAGACCGCCATTCTGAGAGGTTTGACCACCCAACTCTTTGTGAATTGAGTTTTTGGTAATTTTGGTTGTTTTGGTTCGGGGTTTTGATTGGATTCAATACAAGTCTTCCACTGTGCTTGTATATTGATCTTCATAGCTTTTATAGCTATTGGAGTGAAATTAGTATTGAATTCAATTAAGGTAGAAAAGTGTTCGTGCTCCTATTCACCCCCCCCCGTCTAGTCGCCTTTCCGGTCCTACATTGGGTCATGCAATTATTTTTGTTCATTCTTTAATTTCGTTGTTTGGGGATGATCAGGTTGGTGATATTTCTCGAACAGAATATGAGCTCTCTCATACGGTTATTGTATATGCTGATGGGATAACATCCTCGGATAGGTTAGCATCTACAGAGTTCTATTTCCAATAGCTGACTTTGAATGGATGATAATTTTGTGTATGTGAGTAAGCGTTAGTGTTCCCTTCTGATGTATGGGAGTGATGCCTTTTCTATATATTTTCAAGAGTCTCTGAAGATGGAAAGCTCACATATACATTTAGTATCTTGTTCAGTCTTCTAGGTTCAAGTTCTATATTAGGAACTGTGATGGTACCAACTATGAAACATTCAAAATCCGAATTTTTTTTTGCAATAGAAAAAACTATCACAAACGGTTCTGTTCAGAACCGTCTGTGATAATTACTATCACAAGCAGTTCTTGTTCAGAACCGTCTGTGAAAATAGACTATCACAGACGATTCCGAATAAGAACCGTTTGTGATAATTACTATCACAAATGGTTCTTATTCAGAACCGTCTGTGATAGCTTTTTTCACAGATGGTTTGAAAATAGTTAATGTTGACCGTCTATTATCATAGACACATAAATCCAAACAGTTCAGGAAACCGTCTGTGATGACAGTTTAGAACCGTCTGTGATGACCCTTTGTGTAGTAGTGAGGCCATCATGTTATTTTAGACCCTATGAAGTTATAAACTTATTAACAACTAGGTAGTTCGACATATCTTACCAGACATTGGAACACTTCCTCGTCTGCCGGATTTGTGAAAGAGATGGCGCTCGAAGACGTGGCTGATGCCCTCGGTCTTAACCAGGTTCAGGCGCGCTCGTTTGTGATCCTAGCAAATGGGGGGCTCACACCGGGCTGCGTCCTCGTCTTGGGCCATCCATTGCAGCATTTTACCCGCACACCTAGCGGTGCTGAGTCTGTGGGGGTGAGTGTTTCGTGTCTGCATAGGCTTGTGCGCTGCACTTTGCTCCTGAAATTTGGCTGTTGTCTTCATCCGCACAGAGGCGTCCCATATATCCATCGACACAAAACGATACTTCGTGATGGGCGTCTGATCCTTGTTCACGTACTCCATGACAAGCGTGCTCTTGAAGGTCTTACACACTTTTCCCATCTTTGAGTATCGCTTTCGCCGCACATCGCCTGGACTTTCTTTGGGATCTCGAGCGAGCTTGAAATTTCAATCCACGGTGGCCTCTCATGCGTTCATCGAGACTTCGGATTGGTGTGGTGATGGGGACTCGTTCCCTTCCAAGTATCTTTGAAGGTGGTCGGAATGCTCTGCCGCTTTCTTAGTAGCGAGAGGGACACCAATGATCTTGACCTCCGTGATGGTCGTTCGGACCTCAGGCATTTTCGATATTTCTCTGGCCTTACATACCACTTTCCTCGGAGATCCAGACGCATTCGGCGATGTCGATGACAGTGACGAAGACGGTGTGGATGCCATCTCGCTTACTTGCTATCTACGAAAACTTTTCAGTAAAAGACAAAATTTTTTTTCTTGATTGAAATCCAAACTTGTACTAGATCATGGAGAATTTCTCCTTGGTAACATATTAAATATAGAAAAAATATATAAGTTACATACGCAATAAACTAAAATTTCAGAATTCAAAACGATGAGAGTTTAAATAAAATGGATTGCAAGTTAACAGAAATTGCAGAATATAACATCTGAACATAATAACAAAAAAAAACATATAGAAGTTGATATCTAATGGTTATCAGCATAATGCTCAGATTTTATTTGATTGTTTATTGCTCTCCGATGTCGGGCTGCAGGCTGCACCAGATAAAATCTTGGCCTCCTCGCCACTATTGTCTATACTCTTCACAAATTAGATATTACAACAAAAAAAATAAGATTTTGAGCTCTAAAGAATGATTTACTAATATGTCAAAAATTCATCCCATAAACAACCAGACAACCAATATTTGAGCACATATACATACAAATAAATATTGCTCCATAGTCGCAAAACATCTGAAGCCAAGCCGATAAGTAATGACAATAAAGCATAATTCAACCAACATTTAAATGACCAAATCAACATATACACATGAAGTTTCTCCAAGTCATTTAAAATGAATAATATGCTCAACATATATCACATGTATATTAATGAAACCAGCTTAAAGCTCAGATATAAAATATTCTCAATTTCTCTCAGAAGGCTAGTTGCACAAGACTTTTAGTCTATACTCTTCACAAATTGGATAAGAAAACTAGAAATCAGACTTTGAGCTCTAATCAATGCTTTACTAATCTGACAAATTAATCTTATGCACAAAAGGTTCAAACTTATACTTTCTGCCAGCAATAGATCACCAAAGAAACTCAAAAACCACTACTGTTGTTACAGAAGATCATAAAAATGATCACATAATTTATTACTTCAATCTATAAGCCATTCGGTTAACAAAAGAACCAGCAACACAACTATTCAAAATGATCAGATTGAGTATTACAGAAAGAACAGAATAAACAGAGACAATATGACAGCAGCAAGCAAACCTTTAGAGCCCAAAAACTGAACTAGAGATCCTATCAATTTCGATATTAGACTAATATCATCAACGGCGGTTTAATCGAGCCCAAAAACCCACTTTGCTATATCTCTCGATTGCATGAATCAAATCAAATCTGAAATTTGAAGCCAATTCAAAGACACACATATATATAACCAGCGAACCAAAATGGATTGCAAGTGTTTATTTGTAACTTGCGAGTATGGAGACTATGGATCCAAGCCACTTAATTACACAGGAGCAGAGACGTACCTTAGGAGGGGGCTTCGGATGGTGGTGGGGGAGGAAGGGGGAGGAGGAGGCTGGGCAACGTGGCTCCGGCGTGGAGGAGGAGGCCGAGTGCCGTGGCTCGGGGTAGGAGGCGTCGGGAAGGGGGATTCGGGCGGCGCTAGCGCGACTTGGGGTGACCGTCAGGGAGGAGGCTTCGGGCGGCGGCAACATCGTCGATGTCAGGCGGCGTCGAGGTCGGGGGCGCTTGGGTGTGGAGGCAAACAGGCGAGAGTAAGGGCGCTAGGGAGGCGAACAGGCGAGAGTAAGGGTGAGTGACGAGTAAGGGCGCAAAATATAGCTGTTCCCTACTAATAAAGAGATATCATAGATGGTTCCATAACTATTATGGAACCATCTGTGATAAGTAATCACAGACAGTTCTATTATGGGACCGTATGTGATAAGTAATCACAGACGGATCCAGCCCTGATGGTGAGGAGGAGGACCAGCGGTGGGTGGGTTCGAGGGGGCAGATGGAGGACGACTTGCGTGAGGAGAGTAATTCGAGCATTTTGGAAGAAGACGAGGGTAATTTGAGCATTTTGGAGAAAAAAAACCTGATGGAAAAATCTAACAGAGTTCACAGCTGTGGCAAAAAAAGATTACATTTGTGAAATATAGTGGCATGCAAGGGACATAAACGTTTTGTAGTGGCAGATCAAGGAATCGGGAATTTTGTAGTGGCATATAAACATTTTTCCCCCTTTGAATAAATACCAACTTTTGGTTTTAGTAGAGATATAGGATTAGAAGCATCGGTGTAGTAGGACCACCGCCACACATGCATGATGCTTCTCATTTCCCATCCTCAATTAATAGGTGATCGACAGCTAGCGTAGTTGCAAACTTGCAATGAACATCAACATTTCACCCTTTACAACATTGCCTTTCGAACGAAGACGACAACATGCCTCTCCATCTGTACATTTGTATACCCTTTCCCTGTACTACTGTCAATATCATCGGTTGGAGTTGTAGACCTCTCCAACTTTTAGGAGTGTTCATATAATACTTATGGGCAAACATCACTTGCTGTTAGATCACTCATCAGCTAGGCCTGCCACTCAGAGCATTCTCAAGTGAATTACTACCATGCTAATAGATAACAAACAGGTCCATCTATACATCATTCGATTGTTTTCTTAGCCTCAAACAGTCAAATTTTAGTTCATTTACAACTTCATTATACATAAATTACCATAAATTATTTATGCAATTTTTGTTCTTGGGCACTACAATTATTCTCGAAAGTCTTAATAACTCATATTTCCATCACATGATTCAAAATCTAATATATAATTTGAGAGGTTGAGCAAAAACAATGACAAAAAATAAAATTTTATACCAACAAAATACGGCAATATGTTGAACCCGTTATGTTCTGAAGAAAAAATCATAATAAATTCGGATCCAATTCATTAGATGAGAAAAGTGCAAATCTCAAAGCATATAAGACAGGTGAAAATTCAACTATTTTGATAAAAGAAAACAGTCGAATGTTGTTTAGTAAAACCGATAACAAAAACCCAAATCAGGAAGCACACAAGACCAAAAAGCAGAACATCTGAACTAAAACAATAATCCAGTTATCCAAATAGATAATACTAGTATACTGACCAAGTAAGTTTTGTATACCATATGTGTGCATGACTAGAATTTTTTGTGTATACAGCCTGTTTTCAAACCGTATTTACAAATTTGACCACGTGCGAGGTGTATTTGCAAAATGGTTGTATTGGCCTTAGATCACCGTCTTGACACCTACCACATGCATGTATACGTCGGCCAAAACGAGGGTAGCCGTGTGCCGAGGGTGGCGCATGGTGGCCGTCTTGACCCCTCTGGCGCCACAGCTACCCCATTAGCCAGATTAAGTGGTAGGGGTGATTAGGGTTAAGGTTTGGTTTAGGCTAAAATTTGGAGAAATTTAAAAATATAGCACATGAGTCCAAAAATTATGAATTTTTTGGAGCCTCTCAACAACTGTGTAGTTGCTTGTGTAAATTTTTCATAATTTTATTAGATTCGAATTGTTATCGCTAATTAAGTATAATTGTCATGTTCGTATGAATCAATAAGCGTGATTTAGGTCGCGAAAATTTGATTTGAGGGTTTCATGATTTCATGTGACTTGGAATTCACAACACCCTTCCGACTCGTGCCCTCTTTGGCCCTCCTCTGCACCCCACACCCGCCACACACCCGGATTGTCCTACGGAGAATTAAAAAACCTCGTGATGGTCATTAACACTGCTCGGGTTAGGGTTTCGTTTGGGTTAGCGCTTTTGCGAATACGAAATTTTTGACCTTTTCAATTAGGGTTTCAACAGGCATTGATATTTGTAAAAATATTCATTAAGAAATATAGGCAGGGTTTGTAAATTAGGGTTTCCTTTTCTCGAAATCGAGGGTTTAAATCGTGGTTTTGATCTTTGTTTGCAATAATTTCAAAATATAGCAAGTTAGTTTAGAAAATTACAAAACTTTTGTGGAGCCTCTAAATCACGGTGTTGTTGCTACGTAATTTTTCTATTATTTTATTAGATTCGGAGAAAGGATGGTGATAAGCATATCGGACAAGGTATAACCTTGAGGATGTCGTCCAAGCAAACTTTGTGTGCTAAAACACTTGTTGTCTTTTAGAAGTGGGATAAAAAGGCAGCAGTTCTATTGGAGTCTCTCCTCGATGAAGTCGTCCGAACGTACGCGTATATAGCCAGGCAGTCGATGAAGTACTTTCTGAAGCTTATCTGAAATATGATTGAAGAGTGAAGCACGCTCGTTGTGATGATGAAGATGGCCCAAAACATGGAGTCTCTCCTCGATGATGTCGTTTAAATGTATACACGTATATAGGCAGGCAGTCGATGAAGTACTTTATGAAGCTTACACAGAATATGATTGAAGGGGCTGAGAACGCTCGTTGTGATGATGAAGATGCCCCAAAACATGGAGTCTCTCCTCGATGATGTCATCTGAACGTATACACGTATATAGGCAGGTAGTCGATGAAATACTTTATAAAGCTTATACAGAATATGATTGAAGGGGCTGAGAACGCTCGTTGTGATGATGAAGATGCCCTAAAACATGGAGGATTCGATGTCGGTGCGAATGGTTCTTTCTGGTATTCCACTAGAAGAGGCATACTTGCAATATAGGCTTGCTTTGATGGCTTAGCTTCCCTGTGTGGTCTTGTCACTGCGCAAAGTTGTCTCCTTCGGTCTTATCGCTACGCAAAGCTGCCCCGTGTGGTCTTGTCACTGCGCAAAGTGCCCTATCTGGTCTTGTCACTGCGCAAGGCTATCTCCTTTGGTCTTGTCACTGCACAAAGCTGCCTCGTTTTGGTCTTGTCTATGTGCAAAGCAGCCAGCCCCGTCTAGTCTTGTCATTTGCAAGCTAATACATTACCCGCTTTGTTAGCCTCCCCTCGCGGGCTATAAAATGCACGCCCCACGCTCGAAAGTAGGACCACTCGACCCTTGAAACCGTAGGAAGAAGAATCTTCTCCGTCGTGCAATAACATCTGATGGCGGGCCGCTTGAGGACCCGATCCAGCAAAGGTCTTTGAAGCAAGACCTTCCACGGAAAGGAGGAGGACTTGACCCTAACTCTTGGTTGATGCCAAATAAGCATGCTCAACCGGTATGGCCAAAGTCGGAACCGCAGGGGAGGATCTGTCGTGTAGGTCTTGGATGACCTTTTCGATGGCGGACGACGTTTCTTTCGATGCCCACACTCTGGGGTAAATAGTTTTGTTCATGTTACTGCTAATACATCCTCCATACTAACCGTCCCTTGCAGCAGATGGCGAAATGCAACTTTGTCCGCTGGATTGATCCTCTCCATGAATGACATGTTGTGATGTACGTGGATAGATTGTGGAATCGAATCTTTGAGTTGGAGGCGCGGATTGACAATCTCAACGAGGAAAATGATGACCCCCGGCAACAAATGCAGCGCGAGTGGGGCAACAAGGAGGTCGTGAACATAGAAAGTTCCTATGATCCCACATGCTGCTGCGCGAACCCTAGCTGCATATATGCGTGCCATTACAACAACGGCCAGCCATGTTCGAGGCGCCCCCCTGTAGAACACCCTATGTGGGTAGCGAGAGGCACCTTCTACCATTAGGCACGGGCAGAGAAGCTTGTACCTCGGTAGTCTCCCTTTCTGTACGCAGTTATGTTCAATTTCCTAAAGCATTTAACTAAATGGTGGACACGTCATTGCGGTTGCCTTTTATCGAGTTGACATGTTGCATCGATGTGTCACGTGCTTTAAGTTATAGGCGTCGATATGCATTGAAAAAACTCATTCATGGGTAGATAATGTTACTGGATATTGAGTTGGCACGAACCAGAACTACATTAGAGTCCGAAGACAAAAGCACTTTACACGTGGTCACATGGCATGATGGTTCCGCTAATTGTGAATTTCATTTTGAAGGGTCCTCACGCAGTGGACTTGATTGTGTAATGTTTCGGCAATTTTATATGTGTTCTGGTATTGTCTCGAAAATTTATGATTTAGGTTGCAAAAATTTTGATTTTAGGTGTCATGATTTCATGTGACTTGGAATGTATAAAAAAACTATATTGCAAAATATGCGTACAAATATAGCAAAACAAAATATGAATACATATATACTCGATCAAATATAGCAATTTCCCTCGGTTGGTTCATGCACAACCTTATCTAGCATGTCGTACAATACAGATCATGCACGACAAATTGATAATTTGACAAAGAGTGTCCTATTTAACAATATGTGCTACTAATCTCCGCGGTGCCATAGCGAGTGCCCCTTGTCTCAGGGCTGCCCACAGTGGCGGTGAGTGTGGAAGTTGTCCATGTCCTGCGATTTCATGATTTAAGTAGATCGTACAGTAAGAAATGTAACAATGATGCAAATTGTATATAACTCACATCTTCGATCGGAGTCTTGCTACGGTCGGCTGACACGCTTCGGCGTCGGTAGGTCTCGGTCGAAGGAGCCTTCCCCTTCCCCTTGTCGCCAGACTCTCCACGTCGGGCTGATGTGTCGAAGTCGTCCATGTCCTGTGATTCCATAATGTAAGTGCACCGTATAGTGAAAATCGTAAGAAGGATGTAAATTCTTCATAACTCACGTCGTCGTCTGGATTAAGCGGACGACGACGTCTGTTGTGGTGGCGGGCTCGTATGCATGAGCCTTTCCCTTGCCCTTGTCGCGGGACTGTCCACGTCGGGCTGGTATGTCGAAGTCGTCCATGTCCTGCAATTATATGATGTAAGCACACCGTACGGTGGAAAACATAATAAGGATGTAAATTCTTCATAACTCACTTAGTCGATATGGATTACTCCTGGGCGAGTACTGGGCTCCTTCGGTGCCTCCTCAATAGGGTCCGGTACGTAAGGTTTCCACCGCACAAAGTTCTCAGCCCACACCGAGTAATTCAGCATGTACTTCTGCTGGATGAATGCACTGTCGTACATCTCCGGGTCGTCGATCCACTGAAAGAAGTGGCAACGCATCTCGAGCTGCCATTACGTGGGGATGAAGTTAAAAATTTAAGGAATTCAACGTAGGGAGAGGAAAATCGATGCGCGTAAAAGAAACGCTTACGAGGTGGTGCTTGCACGTGTAGCAAGGAACACCGGATATTAGGTACGACGATCGGTAATATGAAGAGCGTGGTCGCGGAAAGAATACGTGCCGTCGCCGCTCGAGCCTAAAGCGCTCAAGCGACCACAAGCTGCAGAGGAGAGGACACCCGTGAGGATGGAGTTCGGTCTCGACCAAGCAACGCGTCGCCAAGCCGCGATAGGTGGTAGCAAGTACGGTAGAACCCTAGCCGATCTGGGGGCCTCACGTCGGCGATATTACTGGCGTACCGCGATGAGCCTCGCGTCGACGGTGTCGCTGTGGCTCTTCGGTGAAAAGACCCAACCAAACACCACATCAAGCACGCCGAGGTGGCGTGACACCGTTGCCGTCGTCCGCGTGAGGGTCCATCCGCTCGACCTGTGCACAACGAAAAAGATAGTAAGACCGTAGTACGGAACGGAGAGCGCGACACTACCAACGAAGCGGCGCTTAGCGTGCACTTGCTCGCGACAACCACCGCAGAGGCGGGCGTGCCTCTGTGCCTCCGGAAGACGTAGTACCCGGCCGCCAAGACAGGGGAGGACTCCTGAAACCTGCCTGAAGCACGTCGCGCCCGATTGTCCGGAGGCTCTCGCGGAAGGCGGCACCTCCCGCATAGGGAGGCCAAGAAGAGGAGACGTCTTGTAGGTAGGGCCATCTCCCGAATGGGAGATGGAAAGTGTGAGTCTCTGATCGCCACCGATCCACAAGAGCCGCCGCGAGGAGCGGTCGAATGGGAAGCGTCGTGGACCGCTCGGCCGTATGGGCGTCTCGCTGTCGTTCTTGAAGCCATGTCTTCTTGGCTCATCTCGTCCGTGGCTCGCACTATTCGGGCGATAGGTAGTAGACCAAGGCTTCGGCACTGTGAAGGAACAAAAGGTCGATCTGAAAGGTGCATTATGGAGAAGAAGATAGTGTCGGCGTATACTAACACTGGTCATCGGCGTGGGTCTAGCCTCCAGGCCTCCCGAGGTGTCCGTGTGCGGATCACCCCAACACAGATCGCATCCGACCCAAGCAGATGAGGGACCTGACGCGATCGCGATGTAGCGATCGATCGCTCCTCCAAAGCAGCCAAACTCCAAATCGATCCGTGAGCCATACACGCAAAACAACTTGAAGTTAGCAAACACACGGAAATAAAACATCGAGTGTAACGAATGGGTAAATTTAACTTGCAAACAAAGAAATCAAAGAGTACTAGCCTACCGGATGGTCTTTCTAAAACTAATGAAAAAGTTATAGTACTACAACACTTAAATAAACATTACGTGCAACATACGATACATGTCTTACTAAGCATTACGTACATCAAATGAAAATTAGGTAGTAGCGAGCGATTACATAAACAATACAAAATACAAATGACAATGTACAGCGATTTGCAATTTTCATCCCTTTTGCACAAAAAAAGAAGTGTTAACATAAACCATAGCGATGCCTACTCCTCGGTGGTGCCTTGCATCGTCTACAGTGTGTGCCCCTCCGGCAGTAGTGCATAACATGTACCCAACGCCTACGGCTTGTGCCGTCCATATCATTGGTAATACAACGACTCTGTGACGACCCTTGCCACCCTTGACATGTCAATATTGAATCCAGATCCTATTTGCAATATCGTAGGTGGCGAAGTTACCCACAACCACGAAGCCCTAAGCTCGCCAGTCCACGCATGCACCACCCTCTCCTTCAAGAAGTACTCGGCCACAAAGTTCAAAGGGTCCATACGCACAGTCCCACATGCTCGTTGACATGATCTCCAAGGCATACCTCGTGGGTGACAAGAGAACGAGCCGTCCCAAATCCGGCTCTATCCCGCAGGAGCACGTCAAACGATGCTCCATATTGCCCATCACGTACACCGTGTGCGACCGCCCTTCTATCTTCGCTTTGCATGTATGCCGTAATCTTGACGATCACGGTGTTTGAGGTTGGTGGCATGAAGTCGCGGCATTTGCATACCTCTCCTGAAATACCCGACAGGTCTTTGTCGTAACACCTTCCACGATGGCGGCGAGAGGCCGAGAACGAAGGCCCTAAGAACCCGGTTGTACACCTCCGCAAGGTTAGTGGTCATTATGCCGTACCTTGTCCCGTCCAGTGTCATGCGGGCAGAGACCACTTGTCCAATGGTCGGGCCTCGATCGATGGGAGAAGCACTCGATGTTCCTCGAGGTCCTCGCCTCCGGACCAGCGAGTTCGAGACTACGGTCCCGGTTTCTCGCGTCCACGTGTTTCTTCTTTGTGTTCATCGGCGGCGCCCATAAGGCGTCAAATTTGCGTTCTTTGGTTACGCATAGCCACCTCTTGAATAGCTTCACTAACGGTTGCTTCAGAACTTCTTGAAGAAGTTGGCCCCAAGTGGCGAATACACCATCTACTCCTCATATCCCGCCAAAGAACAGCTCCTCTAGGTCTTCTGAAGTGTTTTTATGGCCTTGACATCCGGCGTGGCGATCATGGATCACGCACACACGAGTATGAGCTCCAACAACTCCCACCCTCGGATGTCGGCGAACCACAACCACCGTCGACATTCTCACCTTCGACAAATGCGATGGCCAATGGCGAAATTTGATTGTTCTGTCACGCCTATGGCGGTAAGGATTTGCCCTTGTATTTCCGGTCAAAAGGTCCCATCAACCGAGATCACGCAGGCGGCATATGCCTAAAAGCCTCAATGCAGGGACGAAGGCTCTGAGGCCCTCTGCAATATCAAAAACCTCGCGGCTTTTTAGATGGCATGTCCTTCACAGCGATGTACGTGTCGGGTTTCTCTCTACAACACCTCAAGCATACGAGGAAGGTTGTCGACGCCCTCAAAAGATCCAAACCGTCTTTCCAAAGCCTTCGCCGCAAGACGACACGCCTTCGCATAGGCGATCTTGTACTTGAATTTCTTCTCAATAGCCACCATAATGTGCTTGGCATGTGCATAAAACACCGCCGAGCATGCGAGTCTTGACTCCGCTTTCGAGACAATCGGTGAGTCTCATATTTCGATCTATCTTGCGCTGCACTCGCCAAGGACAACCGGCCGCCGCTCGCATTTGATTGTCTTGCTCTTAGCTAGATTTGATGACCAAACGCGTTCATTTGCATAGACATAGCCCATACTTAATGGCATCTGCAAGGATGTCTTATCGACAAACATTGAGTGCAACCAACCTCCGTGGCATGGTACTCCCCGCGCGATTCGTGCTCGTCGTCGCACATAGACCCTCGGCGTCAAATCTGTTCCATTCAGGGGATGGGAGCTCCGTCCTCATCGGAACCATCCTCGTCATCTTCTTCTAAAGCTTCCTCTTGACCAAGGCTATCCGATCATCGCTTTCCATTTGAGGCAATATGTAATCCCTATGCTCTCCTTCATCACCGTCTCAGTGGGCTCACCATGCGATGGCCGATCTTCCTCTCTGTATGTACTGCGTCGGGCTCATCACAAGCAACATTCTCTGAACTCTTCAGTATACCTGACCCTCGGGTCCTCTTCTTGACAACATCTTTGGGCACCGAGTCGCTTTCCACCCGGATGATATCCGACGTGTGGGTGCCGCACTTCTTTGGGCATGGTTGCACAAGTATCACACACTCATATCCACTGCGACATCCTTCTATAAAGCCCTTCCACACCTGCCATGCGCATCGGTCTTCTCAACTCGGTGATGTTCATGGGAGACCGGCTCCAAAGCCCTTGTATGTCGACGCAGCACACCTCAAGGTTCAAAGAGAAATTGCTGGTCGACCCGATGCTTCACATCTTCGATTCGTGCATTCTCGCCGTCCGGGTGTACAGAGTGGCTTCTGAAAACTACTCAAGTCAACACCCCACGGACCTTCACGAGCGGTGCCAACACCGTAATGCACTTTCAATGTAGTGGATACAGGGCATGACTTATTGTATGGTCGCAAATATTTCCAACATTGCAATTAGTCATTTCATAGCGCCCGACATGCAAATCTTGCTACATTGTAATTTACATTACGTAAGGCCCTTCGCCTATCATCGACAACTACTACGACAAATGATCAAGGCGTCATTCATTCCCTAAGGCGAGAGGCCACAATGAGCGTGTAGTGCGATATTGATTCAACCTAAAACCGTTTTGACGCTAACTTGCAATCCGAAATGCTACAAGTGGCATTCGGTCTTCTACCAATTCGTAAATCGGTTAGTTCATACTAATTTACTTCTACTAATTAGTTTATACAAATAATTCATCCTCCTTATGCTTCGGTCACGCATTATTCACCCAATAATAGTCGACCACGCACATACCTGAAACAACATTTCGATTTTCTATTTTTTTCTCTAACTACAATTTCCTCTGGTGCTACTATACTACTCATTTAACTAAATAAACTATTTACCTACCCAAAAAATGCGCTACAAAATAAACTATTTTTTCTCTAACTACGCTTTTATCGCTACTACTTACATACAAATCAACAACATTTCGATTTTCTATTTTTTTCTCTAACTACAATTTCCTCTAAAAGCTACTATACTACTCATTTAACTAAATAAACTATTTACCTATCCAAAAAATACACTACAAAATAAACTATTTTTCTCTAACTAAAGTTTTTATCATTTGCTACTTACATACAAATCAACAACATTTCGATTTTCTACTGTTTTTCTAACTACTGATTTCCTCTGGCCTACTTACGATTTCCTCGGCGCTACTTGACAGCTTTCGGCAGACAGTGCGGTGCAGATCTACTATGTTTTCTCTAACTTCTGATTTCCTCTGGCGTTATTTACACTATTATTTTATCTAACTAAACTATTTACCTACTAAAAGAATGCACTACATAATAAAACAAACTTACCTCGCAATGAAATTTTCCTCCTCTTCTCCTCTCTTCTCCTTTCCCTCTCTTTTTTCTCCTCCTCTCTTTCTTCTCCTTCCAACACGAAGCGAACTGCTTATCCGATCCGCAGCGATCCATGAAGAGGACCATGCTTATATAGGCAATCGATCGCCGCGTTGAAGCGATTGAACATCACGATGGTATCTGACGGCTGGGCGATCGAGCCTATCGCCCAACTGTGCGGCGATCAGAATGATGACGCCTAACTGGCCCCTCATGCGATTTAAAAGCCGAACGGTTGGGCGATAAGCTTTGAGTCGCCATGCCAGGTTAGGCGATAAACTTCGATCGCCCAACCATTGGGCGATAGACGTATATTTCATTAAAAAAATATATCGCCGGAATATTTTTGTAATTTCGAATAAAAAATAGATTATTTTAATAAAAAATTCTGCCTTAGCAATGATGTTCCATAACCCCTCAAATAGATATATCAAGGAAAGTACTCATACTAAATTAGGAGACATATGAACGCATTGACTTTCTTAGTCTGCGATTACATAGTCAATCAACTGTACTTTTTCATTCTAAAGTTCCCATTTTATTTCACTCTTGTATGTCAGGTGATGATTTTTAAGAGCGTAGGCGGTAGGGCAAGATGAGCTCCGGCGGATGAGGACCCGCCAGCCAGCCGTGAGAGGGAGGTGCGGCTAGGGTAGAGGCCTAGGCGAAGGAATTGAGTCACGTAATCTTGTTCACGCATGAGCGATTACTCATTTCGAAAAAAGCCGATAGCTTGGTGAATAGCAAGGGATCATAATATGATCCAATCCTTGCTTGCCCTTTTCTCTTTCATTCATTCCTTTATATAAGATTACAATCAAACTATAGATAGAAGGTAAACTATAAATAGAAAGTATTAAAGACGTTGATACTAATTGGACTCTTCCTAATACAACCGTTCCTAATAGTAATCTTCCTAATTGGGATTAACTGGAATCTCAATCGGCAGTTGCCATAGCTGGCTACCCCTTCCCCTTAGGACGTCTTCATAAACGTTGCTCCACATGACATCTCTCCCTCCCTCGACGAACAGCACGTCCTCGAGCTAAAAGGAGGGATAAGATTTCTTGAAATCCTGGAAGTATTGGAGGCGGATGAATCCTGCCACTGAATCAACACTTGCCACCTGTCTCGAGAAAGCCTGGCACGCAGCGCCTTCATAGGTGCTGGAATCACCTACCCATGGAGGAGTGGCGGCACTGGGGTTGGTGACAGGGGCACTCCGTCAAACTGCTTTAGAAAACCCACATGGAAGACATCGTGTATGTGGGTAGTCTTGGGAAGGTCTAGCTGATATGCCATGTCATTGATCTTGGAGATGATGTGGTAAGGCCCAAAATAGCGGGGCCCAAGCTTCCCACGGCTAGCCCCGGGCAAAGATGCGGCTGCCCGATGATGAAGGCACAACCAAACCAAATCGCCAACGTCGAAGTGTATGGAGCGATGCTTCTATAGTAGAACTTCTTGTAAAATTCTTGGGCATGGAGTAGGCGACTTCGAACATCTGCTAGGAACAAATCGCGATCCTAGAGTGCCTGATCAACCGCTGTGGTGTGCGCTGCTCTTGGCTCACAGTCACGAAAAGAGGGGGGTTCGTGCCCATACACCACTCGAAATGGCGTCGTCTTGAATGTTGAATGATAAGAAGTGTTATAAATAAATTCCGCCCAAGGTAGCCATCGAACCCATTGTCGTGGCCGGTCACCAGTCATGCAACGGAGGTACATGGCAATGATCTTGTTCACCACTTCAGATTGACCAGCAAACTGCAGGTGATAGGCCGTACTCATGTTAAGGCTGGTATCACATTGAGCAAATAAGTCCTTCCAGAAATTCGAGGTGCTGCGTCGGATGATGCCTTGGTCGAACATAGCAGCGGATTGGCACTCTAACTCGTCCTTCTGGAGGGCTGGGTACCTGTAAGGTCGGACCACCACAGGACCTAAGCCAGGAAGGAGATGAATGTGATGATCCTGGCCTCGCGCTGGAGGCAGGACCCTTGGCTCCGCGAAGATGGCCTAGAACTCCATCAAAAGATCACCCATGCGGTCCTCTAAAGTCGCCATGTGGAGGTGTGGGCCGGCGCTGGATGGGTTGGCGTCGTGCCACACTATCGCCTGTCCTTACCGCTAGAAGCGCATCGTCCTATGGTGGAAGTCCCAAGTGATGGGTCCTAGTGAGCCCAGCCACTGGACGCCCAGTACGACGTCAAAGCCGTCCAACGGAATCGTGAGGAAGTCGAGGACGAAATCTTCGTTGTCGATGGAGATGGGCGTTGCACGGCAGATGCCGCCGCTTGTCATAGTGTCGCCAGTTCGGCGTGCTCTCCATGTGCTTGAGATGCATGTACCAAAGCTGTGCTGCCCCTGTCAGGTGAAATGTGGCCAGCCATACCTTGTCCTCAGTCGGCGTCTACTGAGCCCGGAAGAAATGTTTGCAGCGATTGAGCCATGGAAGCGGGTCTTCCCGGCCGTCAAAGGTCGGAAACGAGAGCTTGGTGTAGTGTGGAGGGTTCGAGGGCTCTGCCGAACCAAACTCACCCCATGGTGGTGGGTATGGTATGGGCGAAATCGGCACCTGTCCTAATCACAAGACGCAGGTGGCATGGCCGCAACGATTGTGGCGGCTGTCATCTCCCGAGATGCTGCATCAGTAGCCATGGTAGCAGCAGAGGCCATGGCCTCCCGTTCATCCTGATCAACAACACCTTCTTCACTGCCCGGTTGGCCCTCCATGCGTGCCAGGCGTTGGTCATGACGGTGTAGTCGGCTCCCGATCGCTGCAAGCTGACCGGCGTGATTGTCTAGACGATCCAAGACCTGAGGCAGCAGCTTGAGTTGGCTGCTGGTGTCCTCCATGAACTTGATCATCACCTCCTTGAAATTGTCATCGAAACTGCCGCCGTTCGCCATGGGAGACGAACAGCGGATAGCTCTGATACCAAGATGTCAGGTGGTGATTTTTTAGAGCGTAGGCGGTAGGGCAAGATGAGCTCCGACGGATGAGGATCCCGCCGGCCAGGTCGTGAGAGGGAGATGCGGCTAGGGCAGAGGCCCTAGACGCAAGGAACTGGTCACGTAGTACTGTTCACGCGTGAACAGTACCCAGCTCGAGAAGAAAGCCAGGTAGTTTGGTGAATAGAAAGGGATCAGAATATGATCCAATCCTTGCTTGCCCTTTTCTCTTTCATTCATTCCTTTATATAAGATTACAATCAAACTATAGCTAGAAGGTAAACTTTAGATAGAAAGTACTAAAGACTCTGACACTAATTGGACTCATCCTAATATAACCTTTCCTAATAGTGATCTTCCTAATTGGGATTAATTGGAATCTCAATCGGCAGTTGCCACAGCCGGTTGCCCCTTCCCCTTAGGACGTCTTCCATAAACGTTGCCCCACATGACATTGTATCTTTCTAGAACCCTTAAAATTGATCTATCAGAGAATTAGGTATTTCTGTGCTATTCAAAGATTTCATACAAGGATAACACAAATAAAGGAAGCCAACTGTATGGAAATTAGCACCATAAAGTGGAGATACTGTGACATAGCAATTTAATTCAGTGTGTTATCCATGCATACAATCTACAGAAATATGACTGTACATTTTACCTATATGATCACATGCATTTGCAAAACATAGTTCGTATGTAAAAACAATATGATCAAGCTAAAAGAATTCATTTAGGTTTTACCATGCGATCCATTGAAGTATCACTCAAATCTGCACCTGCAAAAGACCAAAATAACACTATTGTGAAAATTATATGATAAATAACCACATGAAAAGATTAAAGTATTTCATGATTATACTCAAATGCAGTGAAAATTACTAGAAAATAAATACAAAAATCAGATGCATAATCCTACTTCTGTAATTTGCCGCTAGTAATAAGGAAGGTCTTATTAGTATCGTATTGACTCAACTTGAAACAAAATAAAGACAATAAAGTTCATAGTTAGCTTCTTGTTCTGAGTTCATACTCAGAAGGATTAGTGGGGGTGCTTGTAAAAAAATAGTGGACAGGGGGGGTATCTGTGATATCTCTAATCTAGTGGTAATGTAGTTCATATTCAGAAGGATCAGTGGGGGTGCTTGTAAAAAAATAGTGGACAGGGGGTTATCTATGATATCTCTAATCTGTAAAAAATGTAGTAATAAGTGTAACAATAACTGCTTAATTGCCCCCCTACAAAACTGCTTAATTGCTGCAGACTTATAGTAAATTCTGTTGAACATTTGGACAGTCTTTTCTCCATATATATGTAAACTTAAAAAGCAATAGGTTTCCATCTAGTATATGGGTGGTAAACCAATATTTCAAAAATGCATAATCCATCTATGCTCTAGAGATAGTGTGGCAATCCACCCACAGTACCAGCACAACGAAATCAGCTTGATCTAGATCATTTCCGAGTGCCGAAATATTTTGGTGACAATATAATCTCTAAAAAATAAGGACGTCGTTGTGTCAAAGACTTAAGCTTTCTAGAGTGCACTGATATCTACACTTGTAGAGAACCAAGATTACCTTCAGACACAAACCAAGTGAAATGTCTGTTTTCTAATTAACTTGGATTTGCTTCAACTATTCCCTAAAATCTACCTGTCACAGCAAAATTTGACATAGAGGAATCCAAAAATTCTAACTTGAACGAGCAACATTAAGAACCTACCTGAAGTTTTCGTTGACATGCACAACCTTCCTGCAAAACCACACGGAAAAGGAGTCCATCAGCAACCCTATGCAATAAGCCAATAACATGAGCAAGAATAAGAGACCGAAAGATGCATGGGGCGCGCGTACTTGAGGTCGGCCGAGCCGAACTGCGCTGCGAACCGATGCCGAACTCACCCCGCTGCTCCGCCTCGAACTTGTTGATATCCGCGTAGGCCGTCATCTCTGATACTACGACCGCCGCGAGGGCGGCGGAGACTGTGATGCGCCACCTCGGCGGCGCCGGCGAGGCGTTCGACGCATTGCCCGCCGCGGGGATGGTCGGCGGTCGCCTGGCAGGAGACGCGCGGGAGGCAGCGACACGGACAGCGCGAGGAGACCGCGAAGGGATTGGGTCGGACGGCGGCGAGAGGGGAGATGGAGGCGAGAGCCACAGCGGGGACGCGTTTAAGGTGAGGAGTAGTGGTGGACTGGTGGTGGGGGAGAAGAAGAGAGGAGGGTGAGGTGGGGGGAGCAGACGGGGGTGGTGGCTCGCGCGCGGACACGTAACCGGCGGCACAGCTATTGGTCCACAGACGCGGTCCAGTGGTCGCAGAGTTTGGGCCGTGAGTTTACTTACATTTGGGCTGTCGTGTGGGCTTGTCTAGCCTTCAAGATAGCCCTACTTTTTGTTGCATACTTGGTCAGGGTTGGATTCTTACGCATAGGCGATGAACCATGTAGTTAATGCACATGGGTGTTTTAGTAGATATATGTATATATACGATCTGGTCTCTTAATTCATAAATCTACGGTCGAGATCGACAATGCAATTCTACTTCCCACTTAAACGCACTTTTACGAAAACCCTCCTATCAGATTGAAACACACTCAGTTTAAGTGGGAGGTGTGATTGCATCGTCGATCTCGGCTATAGATTTGTGAATCGAGGGATCAGATCGCGTATATACATATATCTACTAAATCTCCTATGTACACCAGATATGTTCCCGTAGTTAACCTAGCATAAACGATCTGCTTAATAAAAGCTCAAGCAAACAAACACCATTTCAAAACTACGGTTTAAGTGTTAGGTGACAGCCAAGTGATAATTTCCCTGTTTAACTCAAAAAACTAGCCCATTAGATTAGCCCAAAAAATTGCTAGACATGGGTTTCTACGAGATTCTTTGTGAGAATCTTGCGTTCCAAACGGGGTGAAAGGTTTGGACTCTATCACGTATTTGACCCTCTGACACCATACATTTACAAAAATGACCTCCATACCATTTTTTTTTTGCAAATCTAGCCCCTCCCTCTTGCATGCGGGTGGCGGAAGGGAGCGTTCAGTGTGAATCTCGTGGAGCAGACGGCGATCATGAGCAAGCCACTTATCTCGGCCACATGAAGCCTCTTCCGCTCCACACACCGCAGAAGTGGCCGTCTCATGATCGGCCCCCATGGGCGCCTCTCAGTGTCTTTCGCTCGGGAGCGGAAAGTGACCTGCCGCATTCCCCGACCGCGGAAAGAGGGAGAGAGGGATCTAAAAATGCAATTTTGTGTAGAAGGCGGCTAGTTTGGGAGAGAAAAAACTGCTGGAGGGCCATATATGCAAAAGATTCAAAGGTCTGGAGGTACATGTAGGCTAGGAGGCTTGCCCTAACATCCGGCTAGGCCTCTACTAAACTAGACCAGAGTGGCCTCAGGTGGGCTACCGGGGCAAGGTCTGCGGGCCACCAGGCGGAGACCACGACAATTTGGTAAGGAGATTCTTTCACCACATTTTTTGCTACTAATCAAAACCACATTTGTTGGACCCGGATTTCACAAATCTAAACCCTCTAAAAAAATACTATGCTATTCTCTGGATCAGTAGATAGCACTCACAGCACATTGCTGAATCATTTTATACATGGTGTGAACTAAATCATTCAATATATTACAAACATCACAGTGACATAGATTACGTCGGGTCGAGTTTTACAATGAGAGCCGAACAGGTCAAACTGATTACATTACATAAAAGCAGCGGAAACTATAGTGGAAGCAAAAGGGTAGAGCACATCTCTCCACAGGCAAACAACTGGGGTAACCTGTGTACGATTGATACTAACCAAGGACTTGGATAATATCGGTTGTACGCAAGCACCGAACGAACCAACTAGACTGAGGTGAGACCTAGACTAACAGAACTAGACTACTCTTCATCATTGCCTTGTCCATCGACTTCTGAATCCTCATAGTATGCATAATCTCTATGATCCGCATGATCTGAAGGATTTGGGGGAAAGAGCGAGAATGAGCACAACTTCCGTGCTCGCGAGCCAACACATAAGATGCAGTAATAATACATGCAAGCCTTAACAAGGATGGCTCGGGTTCTTTTATTTGCTAAAGCAATGTTTTCAATTATCATAATTACCAATTCCTATCACTTAGCATTTTAACCAAATTGAATTTTATTAAAGAGAGTAATTGTGCAATATTTATAATAGCAGAGGTTCCCTCCACCTTATGCTTACTTTTGATTGGGGCTATCCCTACTTAATAACACCATTGAGTTCGACGACTCAGGAAAAGTCCAATCTCCGGGCTAGGTGAGCCCGACCTAATTTTCATCCCACCCACATAGTTTTATAAATAGAACTAACTATAGTAAGTTCTTATATCCGCCTTTGACCGTAGGCATGGCTGTTTAAACAGTTTAGACTCTGCAGAGGTTGTACACTGTACCCAAAAGAGATAATCAACTCGTTGCCCCATATGATTCCTTAGTCATGTGGTTGAGAGACCATCACAGTAACCTTTCAAAATATCTCACCCCTCCCATCATCTCACCCATATGGTAATGTGTTCTTGCCGACTCAGTTTTGGTAATGTGTTCTTTGCTTTGCTCATGAATCACAACTTGCATGTGTGGAGAGAAGAAAACATCCTCGACATTTCCGACTACGGTGATGACATGGAGGAAAACTTCGTCCTCGTATCCGACAATGCCCATGGTTCCTCTGGGGCCATTGTTGAGGCACAGTCGCCTACCAAGTTCGCATCCGCGGCTCTCTCACGGCCGTGCCTCCTCCACAGTACCGCGTGGGCGAGTACTATCTGAGCTGTCTCCTTGGGCGGGGAGATTCGGAAGGTTCCTGGAGCCCAGCGTACCATGATGATCTCGCTGGTGGCCACCGCGCTGAAGGCTTGGAGAGAACATCTCGGGAGAATCTTCTCTTCACCCTACAATACAACTCGTCCTCTTCCTCAGAGGACGATGGCATGTTCACCCCTTCCGCATGTTCCAGCGGTCGTCAGGTCGCCGCCATCAGTGACAATCAATCCAATCCCGGCGATAATTTCGAAGCATCAGGGCAACGCCAAGAGCGGGACGAACGGGAACGCCTCCAACGCGAGGAGGAGGCCCGACAAGCCGAGATACGTACCGCCACACAAGCGCACATCTCGCAGGTTCGCGACCACTACTATCGAGATGCCCCTGGCTCCTTAGTGAGGGCACCGCCACAGGCGATGCAAACACCACCGCCACGGGCAACGATGGTAAGAGATCGCCTTACCAACTCCCACGTAGGATGATTCCCGTATAGAGCACGTTCGTTACTTAGCAAGCGCCATTGCACGCCCTCTGGAAGGATTAACTCTGGAGCAAGGAGTGCAAGTAATGCGTACTATTGCACAAGAGCTACAGTATGCGGTGGAGAATATTTCTGCCCGATCGCCTACTGTGCTTTTGTAACACCCCAGCCCAACATGAGACTGGAATGCTACTAAAACAACAAGTAAACAATTGAAACCTAAGACATAATACTAAATTTCAGCAGAACCTCCTTTGTAAAGTTAACCATACCGGGGGTTCAAACAGATATCTATAGCAGTAAATCAATTAATTCAAGCAACCTATATAAATCAAAATCATAAATCTCCCATGGAGCATTAACCAACTCTATTATAATCCAACTGATGTATAAGACATAACTAACATATAACATCATGGCAGTCTACTCAATTATTAAATCTTAATCCAAACTTAATTAATTGTGAATAGTTCGTGGTAGTGTGCAACCGATCTTATGACTATTCCCTCCCATGCATGTCATTCGCGCAAGAGGTACCTAAAAATACAAACAAAACAACAAGAGTGAGTCTAAGACTTAGAAAAGTACAATTAATAAGACAATTCGATACACAACTATAACATCATCATCCAACCACAAATCTTTAATAAACCAAGCCATATGCTCATGTAATGCAAATGCACAAATGCAACTTTTCTTTTCTCTTTGCATATACCGGTAATGCGGAGTATGCATCCGTCGATGCATACCCATGTCTGTGCCTTCTAGCACATGGACCATAAGCCCACACTCTACGAGTGTGGGGACCTCAAGCCCATCTAATACATGACGGGACCTCAAAATCAATGTTTGGTCACCACGTGACCAAGCCACAAAGATGATAACATGATGCATATGAATCAATTCTTATATCCAACATAAACATGTATTAGCCAGTAGCAACATATATGAATAAAGAGCATACTCATACTTCTAGCATTCATGATCAGCGATATACACACCATTCTAGCATCCATGAGTAGAGAATATACACATATTCTAGCAAACACAAATAATCACTCTTAATTATCCTATCACTAATTGTACTTGTCTCAACCGTGCGAAGATGGAAGACGCGAAGAGGGCGCTGCCCCCGGAGCCATACCCACACCTGAATAATTTTAACAAACACTCTAAGATAACAATTCTAGACTAAACATTGCTATAAACAAATATATATAACTCACTATGCTCCCTAGCACAACCCAAAACTCCAAATCCTATGACATCGATCTGTCCCCTCAACAGACAGTCCACTTCTAAAATTCATAACTTTTCGTCCAGAGATCCAAAAGGGGTGTTCTTTGATTCTATGGAAAGCTTATTAATTTATATACATAAACCTAGTTGGTGAGCTTTCCAGATTCAGCCATCTTCTATCCTTACCAAACAGATTAATAGAACAACTAAATTTCATTAGGGTTCTGGACAGTGAGACTAAAACTGACATATCTTTCAGTACACATAACCAAAATTTATGTTCTTTAGCTTTATGGAAATATTATCAAACCTACAACTTTCTTTTTGGTGAGATCTTCTAAATAATTTATTAACTATTTGCTAATGACCGATTAACATCAACTGTCAGAATTATGACAGAACCACAGAACAGCGACGCTACGAAAATCATATCTCCTGATCCGCTCATCCAAACGACCTGATCCAAGACTCTACGGAAAGCTAATGAATTCAACCACAACTCTCTAGAAGACGGCCAGGTCAGAATCCGCAGTTATCATCCTCAAATCTATCGGCCACTACAGACTTCCCAAAACCGATTTAATACTGACATCGCCTAAATACAAGATTACACTACTTTTTTTAGATAATGGAAGTAAAACTCCCGATCTCTGCACCAACTAGGGATGCACACAGCCATTACACCACCATCAGTTAAAATCTTAAAACAAAAAACGGCCAAAAGCCAACAATGACAAACAAATTGTCATGCAAATGCTAACCTAAAAAAAGATCACCTAGCCCCGCCTCCGGGACCAACCAGGAGATCGTCCACATGAAAAATACCGGCATCGCCTAAATACAAGATTACACTACTAATCGAATGGGATCGGTATTACCCTTGAAGAACCGCTGAAGAACGACGAGATCACCACGTGATCCCTCTTCTCCTCCCTTTCTCCCTTCTTCCTCTGCTTCTTCTTGGCTGGCAGCAAGGGGGTGACATGGCTTGGCCACGAAGGACAGCATGGAGGGGGCGGTAGCAATGGGGAGGGTGTGCTACAGTGCTACAGTAACAGTGGTGGCACTGTAGCATGGTAGTACTATAGCAAAGCTAGGGTTCCCCCTCCTCCTTTTGTTGGTGGCTGGTTTCCCCGTGGGTCATGGGCCATGGGCCACTGTGGCTATTTTTCCCTGCTTAGCTATGGGCTGGCGGCCCACTTCTCTCTCAATATATGAATTTTATCTTTTAATTCTCATGATTTTCTCTCTAATTTTTATTGCACTCTCTAAAGATAATCGGGATATTACAGCTTTCCCAAATGGACTCACACCTAGAAGGGTCCTCGATTGGATGCTGAAGGCAAAGCCGAAATTATGGTGCTCCTGGCTACCATATTCAAGGCCAAGGTGAGCATGACACCCATTTTTCGAGACATAGTAGACGTCCCAGATCTCCTGCTGGTCATAATAATCGTCGTAATATATGACAATGTGTTGGACCTTATGCAGGTTGTAAGGATTTTTCTTCCAGATTAAGAGATGTTACCTGGCCGGAGAAGTTCAAGTCAAGGAGTATGGAGACTTTTGACGGAACGCAAAACCCGTCAGAGTTCCTCCAAGTCTACACTACCACCATTCAGGCTACTGGAGGCGGTGATAAGGTAATGGTTAATTATTTGCCCACAGTTTTAAAGGGTTCTGCTAGGACCTGGTTATTTAACTAGCCTAAGGGGTCCATATATAACTGGGAAGCGCTTTGTAATGCATTGCAAAACAACTTATAAAGTTGTTATGCAAAGTCGGGGAAGGTGGATGATTTGCATCGACTCCGCCAAATCCTCGACGAAAATTTACAACATTTTGTAAAGCGTTTCATAGAAGTCCGTAACACAATTCCAAATGTTTCTGATGACTCTATGATTTGAGCTTTTAAACAGGCGATGAGATATCGAAGGTTCACAGAAGACCTCAACATCAACCCGCCCAGGTCCATGTTAGAACTCTTCGATATGGCCGATTGGTACTCTGATGCTAATGAGGTAGTAGAGTGGAACCGGTTGGTGGACAAGGGAACCACCCCTCCTCAGCCAGGCCTTGAGGATGTCAAAGAAAAGAAGTCCAAGAGGTCCAAAGGCTCTACGAGTAGCAGAGGAAAACCCAAGAAGAAGGAGAAGAGAAGGTCCAAGCGGTCCACCAGGGAGGTCATAGTAGTTGATCAGCGACCACCTTATGACAAAAATAAAGGTCCTTGGAAAAAAAAGGAGGCAAGGAGGTCGTTCAAACGACCAAACTGCCCCACGATCAGCGAATACGTCTAGGAGCAATGAGCGCTGGTGCTCGTTGCATAAAGTTCCTAGTCATGACCTCCACAACTGCCGTACTTGGCAGAAGCAGATGGAGGATCATTACGATGGGAAAGGTCCAATGCTTGTCCCACCAGAAGATGACGGACCACCAGTGGTCCAAGGTAATAACAAGGACATGGAAATATCGTTTCAAAGGATAGATCACCACGTCAATGTCATTTATAGGGGTTCGACCGCCTACACCTCCGAACGGCAGTACAAGGTGGCATGGAGGGACGTCAACAACGTTGAGGTCCCACCTGGTCGTCCGGATCACCCCAAGTGGTCAAGAAATCTAACGGTAAGTGGAGCATGTGCGTAGATTTTACCAGTTTAAATATTGCTTGCCCAAATGATGACTTCTCTTTGCCTCGCACTGATTAGTTAGTTGATTCTACTGTGGGTTGCGAACTGATGAGTTTTCTTTATACTTATTCTAGATACCATCAGATCAGCATGCGAAAGAATATGAAGAAAAGACTGCCTTCATCACATCCTTCGACATCTACTACTATGTAAAGATGCCGTTTGGGTTAAAGAATGCTGGAGCCACGCATCATGTTTGATCTGAAAAACCTTCAAAGATCGGTGGCGTAATTTAGAGGCTATGTGGACGACCTCCTTGTAAAAAGTAGTACTAAATATGACCATTTGAAGAATCTCGCAGAGACCTTCAAAAATGTAAACAAACATGGAATAAAACCTAATCCTGAAAAGTGTTCTTTTAGGGTTAATTCTGGCAAGTTGCTTAGTTTCTTGTTTGTTCCTATGGGATTGAAGTTAATCCTAAGAAAATTCGAGCCATTGAACAATTACGACCACCTTCCACTGTGAAGGAGGTCCAAGCCTTAACGGGTCGAATGGCAGCTCTTAGTCATTTTATTTCTCGATCAGGAGAACATGGTTTACCTTTCTTTAAGGTGATCCGTAAGAGTAATAAAGAGTTTCAATGGCTCAATACCTGGGTGAGGTGAGGAAGCTAGAAAAACACTTCAAGGACTTCGAAGTCCAACATATACCGCGCAAGGAAAACTCCTTAGCAGACCAATTATCAAAATTGGGTTCCTCACGAATGCCTGTTCCAACAGGTGTTTTTTCTCGAATACCTTACAAAACCTTCAATAAAAATGGGTTCGACCACCTCAGAGGTCGGAGTCATCGAGCAAGATGCGGAGTGGATAAAACCATTGACCACTTATCTCGCGTCAGGGACATTGCCCGATGATCCTCAACAGAATGATAGGTTAATTCGAAGAGCACGCATGTACAAGCTAGTCGAAGGATCATTGTGTAGAAAGAGAGCATATGGTGTTCTTATGCGTTGCATATCCCAAGACTTCGGGATAAAATTACTGAAAGAAATCCATGGGGGCTTGTGTGGTACATATGCATCCTATAGAACCTTGGTTCGCAAAGCTTTTCGGCAAGGATATTACTGGCCAACCGTTCTACAAGATGTCATGCACCTTCTTAAGATCTGTGAGCAGTGTCAATTCCATACTAGGCAAGTGCACCAGCCATCTTATCAATTACAGACCATTCCCCTGTCATAGCCTTTTCCGACTTGGATTATTGACATAGTTGAACCACTACTGCAAGCACCTAATTGGTATAAATTCTTGTTTGTGGCCATTGATACATTCACTAACTGGATAGAAACTGAGCCAGTCGTTCGTATAACGGCTGTGGTAGCAAATAAATTCTTCACACAAAGCATTGTTACAAGATTTGGAGTACCCAGACATCTTATCACAGACAACGGGAGCAAGTTTATTAGTGATGTGTTTCAAGATTATTGCGATGAAATTGGCACTAAAATCTGCTTTGCTTCTGTGGCACATCCATAGAGCAATAGAGCAGTAGAAAAGGACAATGGTCAGATTATGCAAGGTATAAAAAAGATAGTTTTTAATCGCCTTAAGGCATGCTCAAAGAATTGGATAGAAGAGCTCTTCTCTGTCCTATAGGCATTGCGCACTACTACTAGTAGAGAAACTGGTGAAACACCATTCGTACTAGTCTACGGTGCAAAAGCAGTGCTATCTAGCGAGATTCTGCTAGGTTCAATACGTATAAACCTCCTAGATCAAATAAATCAGGGACATTTGCGTGAAGACGACGTCAATATGCTGGAAGAAAGATGTGATCGAGCACTATTAAAATCGGCTACCTATCTGCAAACGTTGAGATGCTACTATAATAGAAGGGTTTGTCCTAGAACACTTCATGTGGGTAACCTAGTCCTGAGACGAATCCAGAACCAAGCCAACTTGAACAAGTTGTCCTCTAGATGGGAGGGTCCATATACTGTAGTCTCTGTCCCTAGGCCAGGATCAGTTAGATTAGCCATGGAGGATGGTTGTGTTTTATCTAACACATGGAACATTGAACATCTTCAAAAATTATATGTATAAGTATCTTTTTTTTTCTATATTATATAAATTCAGTTGTCATTTTATTGCCAGTATCATATTAATTTTTTCGGCATAAATTTTTTCGTATCATTTCACATACATGATCACCATCTTTTCTATCATTTATATAAGTGCCTACGGTTGATCAATTTTGCTAATGGGTCATAGTGTCTTTACTTATCAAATGGCCATCGGTATACATTTGTGAAATGACAACTGTTTGAGACCTCTTCTATAAGCCAATTCTCATTGCATAAGAACCCAACAGTCTGACTTCATCTTCCTGAATACACACTGGTCCTGATCATTGATTTTGTAATAGATATCCTGATCCTAAAGCATTTGTTCGCCCGAAACATTTCTCCTATTGCTGAACACAGTGTTCCAAGCGGGGGACTACATATAGTAATATAAATAAGGAATTCAACTTGCAAAAATATTTTAAATTGCAAAGGCAGGTTAATTTCCGACAAGCAATTACCATTATTATAAACCAAAATCTTTTTGTTATCCCATACAAATAAAAAATGTGTATCATTACAATGTCATTTTTGAATGTTTGAGCCAAGAGCACTTGAGGGAATGGCAGGAGAACTAGCTTCAATATTTTTGATGATCTCCAAGGTTGCGAGAGGAGTTATCGGAGCCTTCAGATGCTCTGCCTTTTCTTATAGAGAAGCTGAGATTTGAGAAAAGCTATTTCCCGTAACCGTAGTAATTTCCTTGCCAGCCTTCATAAAGGTATCCACCTTATTTTTAAGTTCTTGTACGGCAGTGTGACATTGTTTTTCCACTTCCTTCAAGTCTTGAATCTGAAGATGTTTGTTAGAAGAGGACTTTTGAAGATCATCTTTTACCTTTTCTAGTTCTAAGAAAAAACGAAAAAAGAGAATAAAATTCATGTATTACAAATAATAGGTCAAATGCTCTGTAAGAAACAAAAAGAGGTTCTTTACCTTCCTTCTCCTTAATGAGCATCTTGTTCTGTTCAAAGAGATTATGACTTTCTTTAGATTGTTTGCCTAGGATCTCTTATAACTTTTTATTTTTCTGAGTCAAGAGGCGGATCTCTTCGGTTTTCTCAGCCATGACCACCGCACTCCACTTAGATCTTTTCTCCGCCTCAGATAGTTTTAATCTGAGAGCATGAAGTGCAAATTCAACATTTTCTTGTCTAGCTTTTGCCAGTAAGCACTCCCTATGAAGTAAACAAAGACATAAGTTAATTATTTAATTAGAATCTTACGATTGAATAATAGCTTCCTGCACTTACTTCTCTTTCTCATCTGCAAAGTTTTTAATCTCTCCTATCATGTCAATATTGACCTTCCAACACCTTTTGACAGATGTCATGAGGTCCTGAAGGTCCTTCTTTTTAGTTCTGGGAGGAGAACTTTCTAGAGGAATCTCATCCTCGGGTTGATCCAATTGAACCAAATGAAAAACTCCTATGGTTGGATGAGTGCTAGTATCTTACGACTCCTAAAGACATTATATGAGTCAGGTTTATACTGGTAAATTCAAAATAAGTTTACCAAGATAAAAAGTTTACCAAGATATGATCATCTTCATCTTGAGTTACAATGGTCTCATGGACCACCTCCTCTGATCGTGTGGTCTCACGGACCACCTCTTTCGTCTGATCCTCTAGGGAGGTCCTTTCAGTTTGGACATCCATGTCCTATGGTGTCCACTTGGATGTCCCAGTAGCCATCGTCAGGACATCCTGGACTACCATTGGCAGAATCTCTTCTACCAGGGATTCATCTGTTGCCAATACAATTGGTGGCGAAGATTGTTCCTGAGCTATCAGTTGTCCCCTTTTCAGGTCCGATGGCAAAGAAAGGCTATAAAGAACAAAGAGGATTGGTCATTTTAAACCAAAAATTGTAAAGTTATTATTGAAGAACTTACTCGATCTCGAAACCACTTTCACTAAAAAGCAACATGAAGTCTTCATTCACAGTAAAAGTAGGTTCTCTCATTTGCTCTAACGAGGAGGGAACCAAGGCCACGGAGGTCCTTGACCTTGAAACCCTCTGAAAAGGAACCTCCTCTTTGGACTCTTCTAATGATCCTTCACCCTGGACCACCCCAGTTAAGAAAGTTGATATAGAAGACATTGGCTGGGGGTTAGAGACATATCGAGAAACTGAAGTCTTAACTTTTGTTTTCAATACCTCATGGGTAGAAGGTCTCGAAGGAGTTGGAATTGAAGCAGGAGGTCTTGGGGGAACTGAAACCAAAGATGGTGTGGGTTTTGTTTTCTTTGGTGTAATAGTAGGTCTAAAAGTAATCCTTGCACTCTTTGCCAAAGGAGGAGAAGAACTCACACCGACATCTGAGATGAGACGTTTCTTTAGTGTCGTCTGTCCATAAATATACAAATTAGACATGTGCAAATTTACCTCTTATGTCTAGTTAATTTCTATGAATACTTACCACTGTGCGATCTTTTCTAAGTGATAAGGTAGCCCCAATCAAGCTTGGGGGCTACACTTCTATATCGACCGGTTCCTTTTCTGGAACCCGATCATTTAACAGGACTGAGGCCCTAGCAAGGATCTCATCATTTGAAAGAGCTACTGCATAATGAAAAATTATTTTACTTTAACTATGAAATTCAGTTTAAGTAAAAAGATAAATGGATTATTACCATTTTCAGGGACATCATAATTACAGGATAATATTTCTTTCTTTTGGAGGGGGAAGATCTTGTTCTTGAGGAAGTCATGGACAACCTTTTGTCCAGTTAGAGCTCCTTCTACCAGGTTGTTGATCACCATGACTACTCTCTTCTCATTATCTGAGAGCTTGATCTCCTTGTCAGCAGCTCGGTTCTTTGAGGACCACTCCGGTGGTGCATTACGATTGTAAGTAATCCTACTCTCTTTTGGAACTTCGGAATAAAACCATTCCTTGCTCCATGTTTGGTTGGCATTTTTGATAGCCAAGAAGGGAAACATTGTCTTGTTGGCATCTTGAAATTTAAAATAAAAAGATCCCAAAGCACCAGCACCTTTCTTGTTGCAAATGATTTGGTAATAAAATCTAAACAGACGCAGACTAGAGGCTATCCCTAAAAACGCCTCAAACATGTGGGAGAAAACGCTTAGTACCAGAACTGAATTCGGTACAAGATGAACTAATTCAATTCTATAATGATTAAGAACTTCAATTAGGAAATCACTCTCGGGCAAATGGAGGCCTACCCGGAGATAGGGCACAAAGAGTACCGTAAAACCAACCAGAGGGTTTGGTTCAATCTCCCTCCCTAGTGCACGCCACTCGATAAGAGCCTTCTCTGGCAGATGCATGTCCTGCTCCAGTCCTTTGAGTTCTTCCGCGGACAGCATTGACGATTTCCATCCCGCCATTGTTTCGGTTCAATGGTGGACTGAAGATCCTTCTCTTCGAAGGTTCGTGGAGGACGAAAAGCTCTTGGTGAATGGGGAAAGTGAAAACGATTGGGGTAAAAATGTGCCTAAGGAGAGGTAAAAAGATCCATACACGTACCCTTGGTACATTTAAAACCCACTACCTCAAGGATGTAACAACTGCACCTCGATTAGTGGTGAGATGACAACTCACATCCAGTCAAGTAAGTTGTTCCGTGCGTCAGAGATGTGTAAGAAAAAGTAGTTAAAAAGTTTTTTCTCTTTTTTCAAAGTTATCTTCATCTCGTAACCATCGCGGGTGGAAAGATACAAAACCGTTCAACATAGAAATTTTTTAAACATGCACTCCGAAAAGTATTCACTTGATCATCATGATTTTTTCCTTACCAATCCCCTGAAGACCTTAATTCATAGAGCAAACTGACTGTCCGACCACCTTAAAATAAAGGTGATCGAAAAGTCAATTTAGTCCATGGATGTTGTCTGTTGTATGCTCCAATCATAAGAAGAGAAATGCTAGAGCAATATGAGTCTATACTCAAGAGAAATTTTGAGGGTAGAAATTTGATGAAAGTCTCTAAAGGAATGTTTCTTGTTCTTGCCCTTCTAGTGGTTATTTATAAACCAGTAAATTGAGATAGAATTAAATAAACTAGATGAAAGTTTAACAGATAAGATTTTTTTAGAGTCTATTCCTAATAAATCGCTGAAGACTAAAGCATAAATGTCCCTTCGGGAATTGCTTTCATAAATATATACGGCTGACGCTCCTATTTCTTAAGGAAAATAGTTATTCACAACTCAAGTAAAACTATCTTCTTGACCAAGTCTAGTTCTGGTAAAAAACTTCTTCAAGTAAGTTATTTTCACTTGAAGTTGAGGGGCTAGCTGACGAGGATTGTTAACTAGTCAAATTATCGGATATACCTTTATTCGATAGTAATATGGATCCTCTATTGGGCCCAAATTAGCTTGCTAGGCCCAGGATTAATTACGCAGTCAAAAGGTGGGCCCAAGCACCTTTTCTTCAGATCGTTCCAGGACCTCTCTCCTGGAGGTCTATTTGAACCACTCCAAGACCTCTCTCCTGGAGAGGTCTCTTCGGACCATCCTAGGACCTCTCCCCAACAGAGGAGTTCCTCAAAGGCGGTTACCCACGTGTGGATAGTTACAGCCCACGTGGAGAAGATATTGTCCGTTATATCTAGAAGCACAACGGTCATTATGAAGAGACGCGATGATTAGCTTAAAGGGACGCGACCATTGACGTGAAAATGCACTACTGCAATCAACTGCCGACGCTTGTAGAACTATAAAAGCCCAGCCTATGTGCCTTTGTAACACATATTCAAATCCAAGCCCTAATCCACGTGTATTCACAGTCATTTTTCCTGTAATCAAAGCATGCTCTTTGCAATATACGTCACCATTTTGAGTCCCTTGGTGAATAGATAGTAATCTCTATTTTTTCTTTATATTCTTGTTTGTCCGTTCTATGACGAGAGTCTTAGACGTCGATAGAACTAAAGCATGCAATTTTGGTAATTTAAAGGAATACAATTAGCATAAAATGTAGGCTCAAAATAATCAAAGTATTGACTCGCCTAAATTGAAGGTAAGAGAGTCTTGGTGGTCTTGTGCTTGATTAAAATGGAGGACTCCCGCTTCTTCGAATCCTATTTGGATGAACGTACCGAGAAAAGGAACAAACAAGCCAATAGAATAAATAAATACAAGAGAAATAATAAATAAACTCCAAATTAAACACGACCACTGTCATTAGCAAGATCTTGAATTTAGACAAATTTAGAAACAAATTTCATATTTTTTGGAGTTAAAAGGAGGATCTTTCGAAGTTTGAAATTGAATTAAATAAAAAAAAAAAAAAAGAGAGAGAAATGTCTCTCTGGCATGCGAACCGCTTTGCCACAAAGGCTCAGTCCACAACCACGGCACATGGGCGAGGACCACCAGCACATGCACATGGTCCACGAGGGGGTTTACTGCTGCAGGGGCCCACTATTAGCCGAAGGGGGGGAGAACTGGGTTTAAAGTTGGATTTACTGTGCTTGGGTCCACCCGCCGGTGACTTAACGTGACAGTTAAGGCATCATTAACGCAGCTAATTGCCGCTTTTCCTTAAATCCCGACAGCGATTCGGGCATTAAGGTCTTCTGTAGCGTGTCCGCCGTCCCGGCCAACAGAGTAGCGAGGCTCGCTTCGTTCTTGCGTAGACGACCAAAGCGGCGGCAACCATGCACAAAAATAGGGAGCTCTCGGCGAGGCGAAGCTGAGGATGCTGGCGGCACGCCAGAGTGACGGCGCGGCGGCAAGAAGCGGTGGCGAGGGCACGGCCATGGCGGCAAGGGCGAACCGGTGGCGCTTTGAGCCGAGGAAGAGGGGCATGAGCATCCTAGAGGTTGATGGAGCTCATCGAAAGCGACGGTGTGGCTCGGGGTGCTTGAGGCGAGCTGGCGATGTCGACTGTGGCAGCGGTGAGGTGGGCGACGCGGAGAAGCTTGACATAGAGGGAGAAGATGCTTGGGGCTGCTTGGGGTTTGTTCGGGACGTCGAGGAGGTCCTCCTGGTGGCGGCGATTGGACTGAGGCGGTGAGGAACCTGGTCAGCGAAGGAAGGGGGTGATTCGGCTAGAGGGGGAGAAGAAAAACCGAATCTGGGCGATTTCTCTAGGGCACTTACCACTCGGCGAAGGGGCAAAGTGGGGAGGTAAGTGAGGGGCTCGGAACCTCTTTGTAGCAGAAGGAGAGGAGGGGGAGCCGTTGGAGCTCAGTTGGGGGCGCTTGGTCCCGAGGTGGCTGGCATGGGCGGGTGAATCAATGGCGTCACGGTGAAGACCAAGGGAGCCAGGGGCAGGTGGGAGCTGCTCGGTGACGGGACTAGGCGGGACAGTCGCGAGCGCAAGTGCAGCGCGAACATAGAGCGTGGACTAGGCACGCAGTCTTGTGGCCGACGAGAGAGGCACGCCGGTGATGGGACCCAACGAGGAGGGTCACGGAGTCAAGGGTGCACTATCGGTTTCGGCTCTTGCCGAGTGCCTCGAGCACTCTAAGAACGCCTCCTTTGCACTCGGCAAATGCTTTGCCGAAAGTACACTCGACAAGGGCACTCGGAAAAAAAATTATCGGCAAGAATTTTGCCGAGTGCCTTTTGCTCCGCACTCGAGAAAGCTTTCGAAAGTGCCGAGTCAAGATTTCAAGAAGAAAAGGCCCAACCGGGGCGCCCCCGCTGATTTGCCATTTTGCCAAGTGCCAACCCGTCTGCACTTTTCGGACGATTTTTAATTTTTTTAAATTTTTTCTTGAAAGGCCATGGTCATGGCACTTTCGAAAGCCGAAACCCGGGCTTTGGCCCATATTCAGGTTGTGCCGAAAAGCCATGAGCATGGCATTAAAAGGTCCTTCCGAGTGTTGCACTCCGCAAAGTGACCCAAACTGCATTTTTATTTATTTTTACATTCCATCACGACAAACAAATCCATCCAAACATATATCACATCCATCACATATATATCTCATCCATCACATATTTATCACATCAATCCATCACATATATAACAATAAGTGCTCAAGTCCATCCAAACAAATCCACAAGTACATCACAATGACAAGTATATCACAAGTCCATCACCAAGTGAACAACAAATGAAAATACAACTAGCATTCATCTCAAGGTGGCCATCGCGATCGTGGTGAAGGAAAAGCTCCATCATTCTGGAGGCGCATGAGGTGGATTATTCAACCCGCCGATTGAGGCCGCACAAAGGAGAAGAGATTGCATGTGAGACAAGATTACATTAGATACCTAATCTAGGAAGGTAGAGGTCATACAAGCAAAGCACAAGCTTAAAGCAAAAAACTTTCATACTCACAGAGTAGCTGCAATGCAGGACGCGGAGGCGGAGGTGGAGCCAACACCACTGCACAAATAAGTTCGTGATGTTGCCCAAGACTTTGTAGGAACTCCGTAATGTCCGCCACCAAGGTCTGGGCTCGCCGCTTCCGCTTTCGCCTCACTGGCCGACATCCTCTTCGCCGCCTCCATCCTCTCCGCTTTCGCCTCCAGCTCGACGTTGTTCTCATTTCTTGTTCCAATCAGGCCTGCAATGTTTCACCCAATGTTTCAAGAATGCAAAGCTAATAAAGGTGTGTAAAGATCAATGTACGACGAGTAAAACAGAATAACCTCGAAAGGCCGACGACGGTGCTTTGTCGGCTCGGCCGTGGGCGATGGTCGGATCTCGCCGTGTTCGTGCTCGGATCTCGAGAGAGATGGAGAGAGGCGTGGTCGATGAGGCCGCCGCCAAGCCGTAACCGCCCATGCTTCTTGCCTTGTCCCACCCTCATGACGATCTCTCCATCAATGTCCGGTGCTCGGATCATGCTCGCCCATGGGTCGACCTTGCCGCCGACGTACTCACCGATGCGTGTGGACGCCGGGTTCGGTATCGCTGGGCGGTCCTCCAGTTGAAGGAGACGCTTGACGCCGCTTTGCCCTTGTGGGCCATACACCATGCCCGAAGTCCGACAAGGTCAGCCACTATGTGACGCCGATCGCGAGAAAGACAAAGAAGATAATTAGAAATCGTGCGTAATTGAGCGCCACAATAGATAAATGAATTCGTGTACCCATGCTTGTTTGTATGCGAGAGGCTGCGTCGCTTTGATGGTGTGCCGACCTTGCATCATCAAACGACGGTCCCGCATCACTGCAGCATCCGAGATACCTCTGCGGAACCACTTGTCCACGATCATCGCCAAAGACTCGGGATACGATTGGCACCACCAGTGGAATCATCTACACGCCATCAAGTATTTGACATATAAGAAGATCAAATTAAACGACTTAATCTCAAAACGAATCAATATTAATGTTCTTCATCTACCTCAAGGTACCGTCCCGGTCATTATGTTTCTTGCGCGCTTTTCTTGGTGACCTTCTCTCCAAGCTTCAACCCGTGGTAGGTTACGATGGCTTCGATGCGCACTCGTGATGCATGTCGGTGATGAGTTTTCATGTGCTTTGGTAGCCACCGTCCGCCTCGCCTCAAATCCTCATCGTGATCTCAAATAAGTCTCGATACAAACGCGATGTATCCATTCATTATTTCAAGAAAAGTCCAATGAATGCGATGTATTGAGCAATGTTGTGCGAGGAAGACTTACCCAAAACTCCGCCTTCACCAGCCGCTTGTTGGGGTACTCCAGATCGGGCCAAGGCGAGTGGTCAAACGAGTAGGCCGGCTCGCCTTTTCCGTACAGACGTGATAATGCCGGGTAGTGTTGCTCGCAGAAGACCCAGATGCCATTGGCGAGCGTGTGCTACCACCGACACAACCACCCAGCCTCGCACAAGTGATTAAGAAAAATTATTAGTTTCTTTTTTTTCAACATATCATATGAGTAGTGGTGACAACATCTAAAGTTACTTACTTTTTTCTTCGGGCGAATCATCAAGCGCCGGTCAGATGCGAACTCGAGGGAGGCTCATGGACCTCGCAAGTAGACACTCAAAGAGGAAGAGGAGGAAGCGGAACCCGTGGTTACCACCTCCTCGCCGTCTCGTGGCGCCTCCTCCTCGCCTGCCTCATGGAACCGCCTCCTCGGCCAACTCGTCCCACGGGCGCCACCTCCTCCTCCTCCTCCTCCTCCTCCAAAGACGCCCTCACGCTGCGTGGGAGGAGACGGCCTCGCCGGGCGGTCCTCCTCCTCCTCCCGTCCGACCCTCCACCTCCTCCTCAGCAGCGTGGTCTCGGTAAAGCGAGGACACGCCCCACGACGGTCGCCGCCATCTTTGTTCACTCACCGCAATTAAAAAGAATAAGCAAGACGAATTAGAAATAGATGCAAATGAACAAAACATAATTACAAAAACATAGTAATACATGTATTAGAAATAGATGCAAAATGAACAAAACATAATTACAAAAAACATAGTATTACATGTATTAGAAATAATCTTCATGATTGGGATTAGCTGGATCATAGGTCTCGCCATCACTATCAACATTGTCCAAATCATCAACACTATCCGAAGGAGGAATGTTGTCTTCATTGTCATTGCCTAAACGTAATCGCCAAGCATTTGTAAGTCCTTCACGATCGCACCTCGCTCCAGCGTCCTCGCCATCAACCCTTTCATTGTCTACTTCCATTCCTATCGCTTCTGCTAAGTCTATCTCAAACCTCCCTTGTAGCCCCTCTTCTTGAAAGAACTCTCCATCATATGTGTTTGGGTTGAAGTTGTAATCTTCATCGCTTGGGGATGTAGTTTACCGTGGCGATACCTTGTGCACAATAGCCCAACCCTTAAGATGCTTTTTGTCTTGGCACGCCAGATGGCGATAATAAACCTCGACGGCCTGCTGAGCCACAATGTAGACATCTTTTCCTCGATAGATTTTAATCTCGTCAATCTCGACTAGCCCAAGCTTAGGGTTCGCCTCACATTCCGTGATGAAACCAAAGGGCATTTGAATATGACAGATTAAGAGGTTTGGAACCATAAAATAGAAGTTCGAGATTTCTTCAATTCTTCCATAATAGTCGAGGCCATCGCGTCGGGCGAAAAACTCCGCTGCTTGTGGTTTTTCGACAATGACTCGTCAGAGCTTGTCGGTGAAAACGATATCCATTCACGCCATAGCCGTAAATGACTTGACCCTAACGACACGTACCGCTTGCAACCCGCCTCAACTCGCCACTTATAGACGATCGGTTTGGGCCTCGCAAGCTCAAGCAGATAGATCGTTATATTATTCAACGCATTTATCAACTTGGAATGTCGAACTAAGCACGAGCTAAATTGACAAGACTTCGCTTGAACCAAGAAATGAAATCGGGCTCTCGTCCCGCACTCGTGAAAGAAGGGTATCGCTTCAAGGGGTAGGATCCCTTGATTCATGCCAGATTGACGAAGAAATTTCTGCACTAACAAGAAACAAGGGGTTGGACGAAGAAACAAGGAGTGACAACAGATTGAAACAAGTTCGCTGAGAACTTACCCAATGAACTACCGCACCTCGACAAGGTTGGTCAACACATATAGCATGATATCGCGCCACTCTTCATTTTTCAATTGCTTAGTGGTCGATGCACTTGCGCCCGAAGTTGCCCTTGGAAAAGGCCGAGGTTCGATTCATTTTCGCCAAAGATTGTAACGAGGGGTGGATTATAAACGCTAGGAAGGTTCTCGTAGTATTTCTCGGAAGTTTGACACCTCCTCCGAATGTATGCCTCGCAATGGAAGCCTCAATTTTGGCTTTATTTCTACATTTTTGCGAAGAGTCTTCGACATCTCTCGATTGATAGCACCAACGGCTCGCACGGCCCCCATACGCGCTCTCATACGGAGGTGCACAATCAAATGTCAGATCGCCAAGAAAAAGCCGTGGAAAGATCTTCTCCAACTTACGAGCAACACGGTGCCACTTTTTCCAAGTCATCAATGACGGTCCGAGATAGCTCCTTAGCACAAAGTCAAGGAAGAAATAGCTCAACTCGCCAAAGACTTGCCGACATGCTCAGGACATAGCCTCGAACCATCGCCGAAGAAGCCGCCAATCCATATGTGGTAGTCATGACTCTTCATCCCGCTGATTCGCAGAGTGCCTAAGTTCACTCCCCTCTTTAGATTCACAGATACCCATCGTGGAACATTAGCGCTCGATCCATTCAAGTACTTCCTCCTTTGGTCCTTTTTCAAGACGAATTCTGCCTTAGGCCTTCTCCATGTCTTGCCGCGACTAGGAGGTCAGATCTCTTGATTTGGTCTATCGCGGCTGCTGTGTCCACTCTAGCCTTAGGGTTGTCCTTAGACTTTTCAAAGGTCCATGAGTGTTGCCCAAAGTGCCTCGGCGACATTCTTTTCAAGCAGCATTACATCAATGTTATGTGGCGTAAGAAGGTCATCAAAATAGGGAGCCTCGTCAAGCCCGACTTATGAGTCCACATATGTTGCTCACCATATCCCACAAAACCACCTTCTTGATTGGGCACGAGAGCATCTATGTGAGCATGAACCTCGCACTACCATCATCCGGTGCATGGTCTCATCACTACGACACCTTTCAGAAAGTTCTTGATGTCTTGTCTCAATGGATGGTCAAGAGGAGGAATTGACGATGTCCGTTTAACGATTTAGTACTTGCCACCCTTGTGCAACCAAATGAACCTCACACCTTCCTTGCATATTGGGCATGGGAACTTCCCGGAACACACCAGCGCAGAATAACCCATACGCCAGAAGTCATGCAGGAGTAGTGGTACCAAACGCATTTTGAAGCTTGTCTTTGTAGCTCTGGCCAGATGTCCATACCCTTCGCCCCAAGCACGGACCAATTCATCAAACACGGCTCCATGAACACACCCATATTACTCCCCGTGTCCAGAATTATCAACGACAAGAATACGTTATGTCGAGAGAAAGGAGACGCCGGGGAGATTGAGGGGATAACGAATACGGCCAACATGTGTATGGGGCAGCCATCACCCATAAGGATTGAACCCATCTGCTGCCGCGACACGCATATCATGAGCCTCATCCGCTTTCTCACGATGTTTGTCATCAAAGCGGTCCATGCTTCACCATCGGATGGATGTACCATCTTGTCGATTGTACCGCTTGCCATTTTTGTGCCATGTCATCTGCTTTCATGATTCCTCATCATGTATAGCCGCTGGATCCTCAGAGAGAACGGAAGGTACCGTGAGGATTTTCACGGGATCGTAAGTCGCCTCTTCCGCCATCACAGAGTCTACCTCTGTGTACCGGAGGATTTACACTTTGACAAAGGCTTTGCATCCTTGTGTTCTTTCCAAAATAGGACGCACCCTTCAACAAGCATGTATCCGCCATACGGCATCTTAAGTGCACGAAGGAGTTTCGTGACTCAGACATGCTCTTTGGCGTATGTGGCCTCCGAAGGTGGTGCCAATCACGCCAACATCTTATCGAAGCCTTCTCGACTCAGTTTAACTCGACTTCAACCCCATTAAGCGCCCAATGGCATCCAGCTTGAGACACCGCTGACCGATCGTGAAGGGGTTTCGTGTCGAGTCCATCATGTCGAGAACGCCTCAGGCTTGGTCCATCCATCTCCTCCTTCTCACGCCCCTCATCGAACTGCCCTTGGTGAAAGTCATCTAACATGTCTGCTACCCCGCATCAAGATCATAAGCCTCGACGCGTGGTCTCACCACCTCCTCTCTCATACGATGGGCTTCACCATGGTGGACCCACCGTGTAGTCCGCCAGAATCCATTCTTCAAAAGATGTTTACCCATGTCCACCTTGTTTACCCTTCTCCTGCTTCCACATTTGTCGCAGGACACAAAACTAGACAATGTCCTTTAGCGGCTTTGCCAAATGCACGGTTCAAGAAAGCATCGGTCTTGTTCATCCATTCCGTGGTGTAATCACTCGACTTCTCCTACCCGTGTACATCCACTCACGGTCCTCCATCCTCTAACATATATAGCGCAGTAATATAAACATCAATTGCATCTACACGACGCTCCTACTATGTAATAGGTGAGGATAGGTCCTAATCCCACGCGAGATCCAGATGAGGTTAGTTTCATGTTTACTTCTATTTGAGACATACTTTAAGAAGATTTTCACGTTTCTCCAAATACACGCCCCGCCAGGAGAGTGTGTATCCGGAGAACAACAGGAGATGATGCCAAACTCGCTCTGGACGGAGCGCACTATGGAAACTAACCCCACATACGCATCCGCTGGCTGTCCAAAAACGTGGACAATTCAAACAGATATTTGTTTTAGATATGGAAATATTCAGATATTTCCAACCGTATTCTTTTCGAACGGAGACGCTTAATCGGGTTACGTGATCTACGACCATGATACGGAAAGAGGGTTATACCTAGAGTGGCCTGCGGTGGAGTCAAAGAAGGGCCGTATGGGTTTGGCAGTAAAGGGCGAGGCGACGCGGTGTGCATTGCACAATGCATGAGGAAGGCGATGAACTACAAACAACCATCTATTAGTAAAACTTTCAAATTGTACAATACAAACCGCCGCTTATCCAAATCTAAAATCGATGTGGTAGGTAAATGTTAGGTTTCAATTCTTTTTAACAACCAATCCATGCCGAGGTATATATGCTCATGATGACCATGTCATATGCTATTTATTTATTCATGTAGTTGAGTGGAAGAGGGTTGCCATACAAATTAGTTGTAAATCTACGTCCTTCTTTGGCTACTTGTTTTATCATTGGTACATATGCTTACAATAGGTTTTCACCATTTAAGATTGTTTGTTTCACCTCGTGTTGTTTAGAGGTCCGTGTTATCTTTCTACTTTCTTTCGTCCCGATGAAAAAATATTCTAAGGCTGTTTTTCATAGTTCACACTCAAGTATTGCAATTTTATTTGTTACATTATCCTAATATTATTCATCATATATTGATATATACCAATATCGTGTTTGTCTATCACTTGAAGAAAGACGATGTAATCTTTATATGTCACATTCTACCTATTTTGTCTAAAACCCGCCTAAAATTGGACATATAATCGATAAAAAGTCAAGAGTTTGGAAATAATGTCTATTGAATATCGAGCTTCAAGTCAAAATATCTTCAAATAAATGATGTTTTAGCTAACACTTGAGCTCATTGTCAGCATTTCTTTACCGCTTATATTTTCTATCATCTTTCAATTTTTCAATGCACCAAAATTGTACGTATGGGTGCAAGTAAAATTTATATGTACAACTTCAACATGGATTGTAGTTCCTAAAAGATGGAATTTTGATCTGCTTTGTTTATCTATATGGTTCATCACACTTCTCAAATTCCATGTATCACCATTACCAAAGCTATGTCATAAGACTCGCTACTTAAATTGAGGGATAAATGGTGCTTTCAAAGAAACAAATATGTCAGAATGATTGTTATGCATCTCGATTTGCAATGTCATGGGCTACTATTTCTCCGAGGCATTACATCGAACAACTTGCGGTCGAACGGAGTAAGGTAGACAGCACACCCACCTCACGCCGCCGCCCACACCCAACACACCAAATCAATCGTTGTCGAATTCTTTTCTCGAGTAAATGATGGAGGAAGGTGATCGATGAGTTCATGCCACCGAGGCCCCAAATTAGCACAGCTTCTCTAGCTACACCAGACATATGCTATGCCCTATGGGTAAGGGCATGATTACAGCTACACATGCATGTGTCTACCTAGGCCTACTCCACGCAATTCTACAAATCGCATAGCAAATGATGATTCTATTAATGGTAACAAGGAAGAGAAGAAGAGCAGAAGCGCCGCCATGCATACCTCAGAGCGGCAAATGAATCCACCAAAATAGGCGGCTGGTTGGCGGCCTGGCCTCCTCCTCCTTCAAGGGGCAAGGGCAAGGGCAAGGCGCATGCAAGTGATGCGCGCGAGCCGCAAGGCTGGTTAATGGTTATTCATGAATCATGATGCTCATTCCATATTGCACTTCTTATTTGTTAACCGTAATTGAGGTACCCAATTTAGTCAGATATAGCCCCGCATGTGTTCCTTCTTATTCAATGGTGAATCACTTAGACCAACACTTACATTCTCTCTAAAAAAAAAGACCACCACTTGCAGGCACATACATGCACAAGCCATTACTTGACAGAATTTCACATATTATCTTTTAAGCTAGAAGTCCGAACCACTTGATTTAGTCAATATGGCCAATTATTTTCACATATTCATATAAGCTTGCAGAATCTCTACCTAGTAGGTGGGTACTCTTAAACTTGGAGAAGGAATAACAATACATCAATAACTACAAGAAAATAAGGTAAATACTTGTCAGGTTTGGCTAGAAATTATAGAAGTGCCACAGACACAAAAATGTAAAATCAGACTACTCAACTCACAAACACATATGCAACGACTACTAATGTAACTAAACAAGCAATTAACATAGATCATCGCTTCTCATCGCTAGCTACTACCAACATCCGATCATAAACATAGACTAACACAGATCACGTAAACCGATTCACAAATTAAAACTACCGAAAGTTAATCACAGAGTACAATCACGAATCTAAGGTTAACATTCACACAATATCGTAATGCAAAAATACACAACCACAATCTACAATGCAAAGGTAAGAGTAATTAACACTAACAAACAACAATTAAGGTGAACAGAAGTACAAATGTATAGGGAATGGGGAATCAACCTAGAGGAGGACCAAACCAAAGAGTTGGTGAAGAAGATGGTGTCGAAGGATGCATGCGGGGCGCATGAGTGGGTCGGGTCAGGTGGCATGGCAGGCGCAAGTAGCCAAGGATGGCGGCATGCGGCAAAGGCGGGCAAGGCGACATGGCGATGCTGGCGAGATGGGCGCATGGCGGCAAGCGCGTAGGCAGGTGTGACAAAGTAGGCAAGGTCAGGTAAGGCAGCCTAAGTCATATTGGGGTGTTTGCCGAGTGCTCATGATCCCAAGATTGTAAAAACAATTTTAATTTTTTTATTTTTTAATTTTGCCGAGTGCCTTGATCAGAGGCACTTCAAGAAAGAGTTAAGTTCGCCGAGTGCCCCGATCCCACACTGCAAAGAAATTCAAAAATAAAAAAAAATTAAAATGGCTTATGCCACGGCCTTTAAAAAATTATTTTTTTTTTGGCCTCTAAAGGACCCTCCTCTGTTACAAGTACTAAATGTTAGAAAAAATGTACAAACAAAGTTCAAAATTATGAAATATAGTTAGATGTCATGATTTCATATGTATAGGCTATGATAAAAATTGAGAAGGTTTCGTGCACGTTGTCACGCATTTATGCTTTCAAACCAGACATCTCCATCTCGATATAAGTATCACATGTTGAGATGTCCCGGTTTGTAAGCATCGACGTGACAACGCAGTACGTAAACCTTCTCAAATTTTTATCACAGCCTCCACATATGATATCATGACATCTCCACAAGTTTCATAATTTTCGACTTTGTTTGCTTTTTATAGAATTTAAAAAACTTCCAAGAAGTTCACTAGTGCATGTTTCACAACAAGATGTTCAAATTTCGGTCCGCTCTCGATACGGCCTCACACTACACTCAATAACATGACTATCATTTTTGAATCATTAAATTCCATTATTCGATGCACGCAGCTCAAATTTGCATTTTCCAAATAATTATAGTAAATGAAATAAATTAACTATATATAACAAAAGCCACAAAATGTACCAAATTCTAACATAGAGTACCTGCATCAGAGGAGGGCGCACAAAAAATTTAGAGGCCAAAAAAAATAAACAAATTTGCCGAAAGTGCCGTGGAACCAAGACTCTAAAGTAGGTTCTTTGCCGAAAGTGCCACACACCGCACTCGCAAAGATTTATTTTGCCGAGTGCCAAACGGCCGGGCGCCGCTTTTGACGCCCAAGGAGCCAAGCACTTCAAGCCGCTTTTGCAGAGGCCTCCTTGTCGAGGCACTCGCAAGAAATCGAAGTGTTATATTTGCCGAGTGATGGCACTTCAAAATGTTAATTTGTCGAGTGTATTTCTTTTGCGAGGCGACACTCGGCAAAATATCTTTGCCGAGTGCCCGATATTTGGCACTCTAAGAAATATTTTTGCACTCGCAAAGAAGCCGAGTCCCAGAGGAGAGCCAAGCTCGCAGGCAGATTAGCGTGGGCAGAGCACACAGTGCGCCTGGGCAAGGTGCATGGGTGCTCCTTAGAGAAGAAGGGCAGGGAGCTCGGAAGCCAAAAGGGAGGAGATGGGCCGGGTGGCCCAAGGGGAGGAATTGGGCTGAACCTAAAAGAGAAGGGAGGAGCAAAATTTGAAAAGAGATTCAAATAGAAATTTGAATCCAAAATTTGAATCAAGGCTGCGGTTAGAGATTTTTGAAAATACTCTCTAATTTGAATTAAGGATGAAATTCAAAAAGACAAGTGGTAATTACTATACATCGTCCGAAAACACTGTTACAACATTATTGTTCGATGAAGCGAGTTGCACGAACATGATTGGCAGAACCGCGGAACTACCTGCACCAATTCTATGGATAACTTCCGCAAGGCCGCAAACGTCCAAATTGGGTGCTGGCCTTGATCACTGATGAGTCGTTATAACGAGGCCTAGTGCTACTAGCTAGCTTGGAGCTAGTTGCTTTGGGCTCCCTCTTGTTAGTCCCGCAGCTGTTCTTTCTGCCTTCACACCAGTCACCTCGCCCGTTAACTAGCTAGCTAGGCATCCATTCGTATGCACATATACACATGCATTCTACGCACAATCTACGGCGGTCAGGAGTTAGACATCTCTAATTTATATTTATTATTATTTTTTAGCTATATTACGTTAATAAAATTTTATGTAAAAAAAGAGAGAAGAAAGAGAACACATATCATTTTTTTTTCTGAAGAGACTATCATACACATAAAACAAGCTATTAGAGATACCTTACACACGTAGGTAGCGCTGCGCAAAGTTAACTTTGATTAGTGAGATACCGGCGGAGTCGACCTGGGTTGGAATCTATAATCTGACCCGATCGATCTGCTCCAACCAATCAACCATCCCCTTTCATTTCTGAGTTCTGCTCAGACTCTGAGCCTGACCTGCCGGATCGGTCGATCATAACGAAGCTCAATTATTATTTACTTGTATCCTCTGCGGGAGTACGTCTGCATGCCTAAGCTAGCTATACATATATAAAATGCCCCCTAGGAACGAATGCATGCGTGCATGCAGGATGCAGCTAAGTTGACTGGGAGAATTCAGTAATTCACGGCTGCTGCAAGCATGCATGGGCACACCTCTTAGATCTCGCTTTTGTAGATCCTAAGCTTTCATTTACTCCATTATATTAGCCCTGCAATACTGTTTCTGAGCTCTGAGCAGTATGGTGTGTAAGCCTGCAGCCTAGAACGTTTCGCTCAGCTCCGAAGCTAGCAGCTGCATGCATGCTCCCTGCTCGCGCGCCATATTTTATTAGGAGAGACCAGAGAAATAAGTGTTGCTTCGAGATTAACGCGTCATTTAGCACTAGCTCAACTACACATGGCTCATTTAACGCATGTACCACCATGCATGCATGAATGGAAACGTCACCAAGGCCTGGTGTTCCTGTATGTGTGCATGCAACGCATCAAGGCATGTGCAACGGTACAGACAACTACTGTCTATAGTAACTATTTATGTTATTTATAGATAGCATTAAAGATAACTCATACAATGGGTTGTTGTGATACAGTCGGCTACAAGATTGTAGACAACACACAATCTTTTAATTTTTTTCTTGATTCTAGTGCTTCTGATCAATACCTGAAATTGTAGACAATATTTCTCTTTATTCTCTTTCATCCACATCAACTTAAATTCTACGCGATAAAGACTATAAACAACTGATGTAAGCCTATTATACATGACCTCGGGTAGCTGCGTGCAGCAGCAACACATGTACGTACATGCAAGCATTAGCTCGAGCAGTTGGTCCCCGGCTCTAGCATGGCTTTGTTTTCTTTTTCTTTTGTCCGTTTCGTTTTTCCAAGAACAAAATTAAGGAAGAGAGGAGTGGTACAGTGTATGCAGTAGTAGTACTACGTACGCAGCTACGGGGACCAGCTGTTCAAAGGACTGAGGCATGCAGCCGTATGGCGTGCAAGCAGGACATGCATGGAATCTAGCTCTGTGGCATCAGCTAGCTCGCTGTTACGTACTGAGGCTAGCAAGCTGGAGAAAAATCACAAGGTAGCAGCTAGCTAGCAAGCCAGCCTGCAGAATCTGTTCTGCCATTTTCTGTGATTTGCAAGAGCTATCCAGAGCTATAAGTGGCTTCTGCAAATCGCAAAGGCCCTCCCGTCCCCAACGAACTGATGATCAGGAGGCCTCGCTTCCTGCGCTAGCTCGCTAGCTTGATTTGTTCTACCGAGTAGATATATACGAAATGAGATCGATATGCAAGATTTTACCCGGCTAATATTGGGATAGTGCTCCCAACAAACAGGCAGGCGATCGACACAAACATGCTATAGCCTATAGCTGTCTGGTGATCCACCTTCTGAAAAGGTTTTTGTAGTCCCTGTCCACGAACAACAGGTGTAGGCACTAGCTGGGAAGGGAATAAAGCTGGACAGTAAGAGCATATCTCTAGGTGTGCGTGGAGCAAGTGCCCCGCAGGCTTTAGTAGTGTAAATGGAGAAATAAAGGAATCCGATTAGAGAGAGAGAGAGAGAGAGAGAGAAGGTGAAAAGCATGGATCGATCGAGCCCAAGATTGGGGAGGGATGGGTTGGAATGCTAGGCTCCCATGTGGGTGCTTCATTGGTTTTGGGCAGCTTCTTGATGCTTGCTTTATTTGTTTGGAAGCTTGCTTTGAGTATAGAACAACATTATAGATTATGGATGGGCGAGCTACACATGCACGAGTAAAGCAACACCTTGGAAATGTGAAGTGAACGAGGAACAGCTCCAGACTAAAGTGAGCTCTATGATGTGATATAACATGGTACTTCTGCATTTGCGGATCAGCAAAATCTAAGAGCATTCCTGTGGTCAACCGCAGAATCCACTACTACTATATGATGGAGTATTTAAATTACTTATCATTAGAAATTAAAATGAAGCCCATGTAATTTACGTGATCAATGCATGCCTTGAAAAATACAGTGGATCATCTCCAAACTACTTAAGCTTTTAGGTGGACTTGCTAGTGCATGAAACTCCATACAGTACAAAGCATTAGGTCATGAGTTCAAGACCCACTAGAGTCTCTCCATAAAAAATATTTGTGGTGTGGGGTGACTAGATTGGGCCTGCTATCGTGTTCCCAGCAACCCTTGCCGTAATGCACCCTTGTGACAGTCTTGCATAGTTAGCCTATGCCTGAATGAACCCAAACAAGATGATGGTGTAGTGGTGTTGAAATATGAGTAGATCGTCTACAGTTCTCTGCAATATTACTTTTTTTACAACACCTGCACTATTACTATTCAAATGAGAGATTGTATAACCATGAATGAAACTTGAAAACTTGTGGAGGTGGGCACCAGCTAGGGCCAATTTGGCACTGTACTATATTGCGCTATATGCATGCTATGATAATTTTTTTGTTAGATACTAACGTTTTTAGACCGTCTAATCTTTTGATCCATCCCAGCTTGGTGGCCTAGGCATCCCAGCCTTCCACACAATTCTCCTCGGCACTCAGACTTCGCTGACTGTGTCAAAACTAGAAGGATCAATCCAAACCTTGGGCCGGCACGGATATCCCTTGTGACGAAATGGACCGCGGCATTTTTTGTGGCGGCAACTAGGATATCCCTCAGATATGGCCAGACGACAAAATTTTGGTACTCGGCCTGGATGGGTGGAGAGGCTCCTCAAGACCTAGCACCCAAGATCTTTGAAATTTCAAAAAGGAAAAACCAGACCGTAGCATCGGCACTACAGAATGGACGCTGGATACAAGACATAAACTTAATGAGGGGATGACAGTCCACCACATCCAACAGTTCGTCGGACTCTGGACCAGAACCAACCAAATCCATCTGATACAAGGCACCCCAGATGAGATATCTTGGAAGCCATCCCTGAAAGGAACCTACTCGTCAAAATCCGCCTATGCTTTACATTTCCTGGGTTCAACTATGACAAAATTCAAAACAATAATTTGAAAAACCCACCCCCCTAAAGTGCAAATTCTTCGCGTGGCTGGCAATCCAAAACAAGTTATGGACCTCAGACAGACTAGAAGCTAGGGGTGGCCAAACCAGCACTTTTGCCCCCCTATGCAGACACACTCGGGAGTCGGCCATACATCTTTTCGCCCAGTATCACTTCTCGATTAGAATCTGGAAGCACATGACGAACTGGCTAGGCATCGATAGCCTACAGCCATCCCTATAGTCCCCTAGCACGATCATCTTGGATTGGTGGTCTAACATAGCGGAAACGAAAGGCTCCCCCAGGAAAACCACGACCACGACCCTGATTCTAATTATCTGGGAAATCTGGAATGAACGAAACGCAAGAATCTTCAACAACAAAGCCACCACACCATTGGAACTCCTAGCGAAGATCAAGGAGGAGAGTAGGACTTGGTTCCTAGCAGGGGCAAGTGTCTGGAGCCTTTCAATCTTTGTAATTAAGGCCCTAGTTAACTTTTAATCTGTACTTTGTGGCTCTCGTCCGCTCTTCTCTATTAATACAACAGGCAACTCTCTTGCCAGTTTTCATTAAAAATGATCTTTTGATCCATCAGATTAGTCACAAGTGCAATTATACTACCAACGCAGCTTGATCCCTTCCAGGCATGTACGAGTCTCACAGTCTCATGCTTTATTAGGGATAGACCAGGACCATATATAGCTTAATGATTCAAACAAACAGATATTCCGCCCGATCTAAATTAGACGTCATTTTAGCTCTACACACATATAACTTGGAAGGAATTAGCACCGCTAGCAACAAGCAATATATTAGTAGAGGCATTTTGTAAATTGGCTACATATATTCACATGGGAAGACAGCCTTTGCATGTTTCTCCTAATAAAATTGGGGACATACTACTTCAGTAACTTTCCCCTGAAAACAAACTAAATGGCCAATGCAAATCGAGTCAATGTAATGATGATAAATATGAGGCCAAATGACCAATTGAGCTGTCCGAATAACTCTATCCGTCACTATATAAGCGGTTTTTTTGGGAGTAGTTGTTTCGCTATGCTCGTGAAATGGAAGGGGTACCTGCGATCGCATCACTGCCGTCCAACCTAAATTCCACCAGCAACAGTCAGTACACGGCGCCAAGCATGCTCGCCAACACCCCATGCACGGCTTTGATAAGAGCGGTAAAATCCCCTGTATGTCCGTACATACCCCGGGAGACCAACTCCGCGGTTGGCAGGAAAAGTAGGATGGGCGGAATTTGAGGAATTAAAAGTGCTATACTCTGGAGAGAGGGGGAGAGAGAAAAGAAAAGGTTTAAAGGGACATGCAGTGAGTTGTGTGCATTAGATGATCTCTGTCCTCTACTGCTGCTGGCTCTTTTGTTGCCGAGCGAGGTGAGGTGAGCCTGATGGGATAGTGTGAGGTCAAATCATCAAAAGTACTGAAAAAGCCTTCCCTTCTTTATAAGATTTTTTTTATTAATTAATACTTTTTTAAATTTTATTTTAAAGTTCACATCAGTAAGACTTTATTTCCATTCTATTTCTTTTGATCACGCTTCTGCCCGTGGTGTGACAAAATAACATCTTCATTGTCATATTAGCCATTTCTTATCAAACTCTTGTCACGCACTAGAAGTGGCGTGGCAGTGTGACAAAAAGTGCTATTTTAGGGACTTATTCTGGCGCGTGACAGTGTTGTTTTATCATGTGGTGGTAGTCAAAGGGGTCAGAGTTAGAAATAAAATGAGTCGGAGGTTAACTTTAAAATAAAATTAAAAAAAATTAATTAAAAAAAAGTTCTCTTTATAATTGCATGCCTTGCACGGACCCTCCTCCCGCATCACGACACCTTCTCTCTCCCCTCCAACAACAGCTCCCTTCTGTATATTCACCGTCGTATTCAATGCATCTCATGCGAGCTTTTCATCGCGGCAAAGGTATCCATCGCACCTACAAGGCTAGAGTTGGTGCCACGAGGCGGAGATGCGAGTAATACGTTGTAGCTGCTGGCCACACTACTCATAGGTAGGGCAACTGTAGTGGGCATCCTCCGCTGTAGCCACCCTCCCAGCAGCACCGGCCAGCAGCTCTACCTCTACGGCGATTGGAGCCAGGCAAGGCCAAAACATGTGCAAACGCAAAGCACGCAGGTCGATCTACGTAGACGTCTACGTACTTCCCGGCCCATCTGCTGCGGCGGCAGCGGCGCTGCATGCCTTGGCGGCCGTTCCTGATGAGGAGATCGATCAAACTAATTAAACCGGTTTGTGTTGCAAATAATGTACATAAAAATTGGAACAGCAGATACGAATTTTAAAAATAGAAACGGGAGACAAGAATTTTACGTGATAAATTCTTTTGGAAAAAATCACAGACGCACGAAAGCAATATCACTATATGAGAAGATGCTTACAATAAATCTCTTCATCTTTCCTATGGCCTACAGGAATATATTTATAATGGTACATGAAAGACACCGTGATGGAATAGAATTATGAGTTGGAGTAGGAAACAAAATTTGTATCACACTTATACTCAATTCGCATCACACTCAAACTCAACGATCTCCACCTTGAGACGAATTCCTCCTGTAGCCAAAACAAAATGTGATCTCCTCAAAATAGATTAGCATGAACACCTTATGCGCCGAACCTCTGTAGGATTATTTAACAGATTAGTAGGAACTATAACATCCCAAAAATTCAAAGTCGATTTTATTGTACTGATAATAATTCTTGAATTATTTTGAGCACATTTTTTAAATTTTCTTAAATCAATTGTTGTAATTGCATGCAAATAGTGACCTTAAAAGAATTTTCGAGAAAAATTATAGACATATAAAAATTTGGAAAAATTATACAAACAACTGACTGTGTCAGGAGCCACCACAAAAAAATCATAATTTTTGGAGCTAGTTTCCTATATTTATAAATTCCTCAAACCTTTCAGCCTTTTTCAAAATTTCTAACTATTTTCTTTTCCTCCCCGCCTTTTGGGCTGAAGGCCTGCGACGGTCCAACTCTTTTCGCCCTAGCCCGACGCCACCATAGCCTGCGCCCGCTCGCCCCGCTAGCCGCCTCCCTCTTGCTGACGCCCTGGACCCACGCACCAGAGGTCTTCGTCCACCTCACGCTTGCCCCCACTCGCCAGTGCGTTGCGCCTATTCCCACCTTCGCCCCTGGATTGTGACCGCACCACCCACAGGCTCTCTCACCTGGTCCCGTCGCCTCCACACTGTGTTGCCCGTCATCCTGACCGTGCCAACTCCCATCACCTCGCCTGACCGCCACCGCTGCTCGAGTTCTCGCTGCGCCCGCCGTTTTCTCGCCGCTCATCTCGCGTGTTTATCATCGATACTTAAGCTCCTAACTGTGTCGTCTTCTCCTCAACTCGGCATTCTCACCTCCCACCAAGAACCAAAGAGTCATTCTCGATGCCAGTGAGCAAGCTCCAAACCACCATTGCTGCTAGTGAGCTCCATTCCCCTCGACAACTGCGTTACCATCTGTATTACACCTCCTGTCGACGATCGAGTCGATGATCTTACGAAATAAATAGAGAAAAATGGCAAATAGTTCTTGACAAGGATTAAAATCTCTATGTATTACTTTAATACATAATAAAAAATCATATGTCTTCATGGTCGTAACCCCTAAGGCTAATGACTGCTACGGTTGTGAGGATTCCAGAGGTCACATAATGGGTAGCCTGGTCGGATGAGGTCCTGTACCTAGTCCCCGACCAGATGACCGCTCGTAGAAGAAATAAACTAGCATTTGAATCTAAATCCAAGTATATTCCTTACCGTATAATGAATGGAACACATGTCATATTTGGTCCATACCACGCGATGTTTCATAATCCAAAGACACTGACAACAACCACCCTACGGTTGTGTGTCTCACAAACACACAAACCGCCAAACGGTTGGTACTTTATCAACCATTGCCTCGCTCTGACCAGTCGTAGCACTTCCAACAGGCACCTCTTCAAGGAGCAACTGCCACCTCTTCGACGGTTACTTAAAGATAGAGTGCGGAAGACAGTGGGCATCAGATTGAAGCACAACAATCGGCATTAGATTCATGTTTCAAGTCTGATTCCGCAAGATAGCAAGCATTACGCTCAGTGTAATTAGGATTAGTCCACTTCCTCGTCGAAGGCACCCCGTGTAATAGCCAGTTCATAGCAATAAAAGAGTAGTCCCATTCTCTCCCAAGAACTCTTTGCCATTTTTCTCTTTTTATTTCGTAAGATCGGCGACTTCATTGTTGACAGCTGTCGTCGTTCGTGGGGTAGAAGGCGTTGAGTTCTTGAAGATTACTTCGCCCAAGCATTCCTCATCCACTTCCTTTGCTCCATTATCGCTCGTGCGAACATGGCGGGGACATGGGATGAGAAAAACTGGTTTGACTTGGTGGACTACTCCAACCTCGACGTGGACACATGTATCCACGTCATGGAAGAAAACGGGATGTCATCATCTTCCTCCTCCGTCAGCTCGCCAGTCGTAGAGATTGACAAAATCGATCGGATGGATGAGCATATACCTTCACCAACAATGGCGCTCTCAGAGGAACCACTCGTTCTGACCAGTTCGGAACATTCGAACACCTTTGCAAGCCCGGTCGATCTGACCAGCGAAAGTGGCAATGGAAGCCCAGCGCGGCAATCAGAGAATCCATGTACTCTCGATATTGTCATGGGCGACTAGTATTCGCCAACGGCTTCTGCGTATTCCGGAGGCCAACCGACATCTGGTAAGGGTATCAATGAAGTTATCACTGATCAGAGGCCAAGTAGGCATGGTGAAACTCAGCATACGATAGACCATCCGCCGGATCAGGCTAAATCCACCACAAAGCCCACCAGAGGTGGTAATCTTCGACTGCTCCCCGTCATGGAGGCTCCTTGCGGAAGCACTGGAAGACTCTCCCTTAGCTATGATGGGAGTTCCTTGGAAGATCACTGTTGGCGCCAAGAAGTTAACACAATTAGAGATATCAACCCGGATGCCATGCACGATCCTCCATGGGTTAACTCGCCACCACTTGTTGGTGGAGATGGTACGGGCGCTCAAGCACCAACTACCGGAGGCAACCGAGTTGACGGACGTGCATTAGTTAATTCACCTGTTCCTACCCCATCACGAGTAAGGAATCAGGTAGGGCCAACCGGAAGGTCGAGAGAAAACTCGACTCATCGGACGCCCACTGCAAGCGAAATCTGCCACGACCTTCGATAACGATACAAAACCTGCAATGAGTCCGGGATATCTTGAATAATCCAGACCTTGCTTTAGCAAAAACTCCAGGTTATGTTTAGCTTGCAGGTCAAGTGTCGGAGATCCTCCAACAAACCATGCAGCATATAGAAATGTACCGGGAGTAGAGAAATTCATAAAGTCATACGATGACCTCATCCCAGCGCTCCTCTCTCAGTAGAGGACAACATGGTCGAGCAGAGGATCAATCAACACCAAGACCCCCTCGTAGGTTTTAACCAGAAAATCATGAGGGGAGCGGCTCTTCACAACAGCCACTCCTCCTCGCCAAGAGGAACGACCACTTGATTCAGGCGATCTCAGGCATCATCTGAACCAGGTAGGTGGTCAAAGGTGTTATCATAACATCCACGATCAGGTTGGAACACCGGATCCTGGATATGCAAATCTAAAGAACCGATCCCCGACTAACTATAATCTGGCTCCTTTTAAGAGAAGGCGCCACGACTCCATTACGGGTCGCCGAGCATTTTCGGCAAGTCTCCAAGCTGTTCGTTGGCCGGACAAGTTCTGACCAGTCAACATAGAGAAGTTCAATGGGACTTAGAACCCATTAGAATTTCTTCAAATTTATTCTACCGCCATCAAGGCTGCTGGTGGTAACGATAACGTGATGGCAAATTATTTGCCCACGGTACTTGAAGGGTCTACTCGGTCGTGGTTGCTTAACCTACCGGTCGGATCTATCTATACTTGGGAGTAACTCTGCGATACTATGATCGCCAACTTTCAAGGGACGTACGACCGCCCCGAAAAGGAGGATGATCTTCATCGGATGAAGTAGAAGACTAATGAAACTCTTCGACAGTATATCAAGAGATTTAGTTAGGTCCGAAATTTCATCCCAGAGATCGCAAAATCTTTTGTCATCTAGGCCTTCAAAGCAGGGCTGAGGAATCACCGGTTTATGAAGAATATTGCAATAAATCCTCCACGAACAACCGTCGAACTTTTCGACATGGTAGACAAGTACGCGGCTGCCAGTGAAGCGGTCGACTGGTATGAAGCTATTGATCGGAAGGACAAAAATCCCCGGTCGGGTCTAGAGAAGTAGGAGAAGAAAAGCAAGAAGTCTCTCAAGAACAAGAAGAATCGCAAGCCCGACAAAAAGGTAGTCCTTGCGATTCCAGAGAAGTATACCAAGGGAAAGAAAGGTTTTACTAGTCAGAACAAAGCTAAGGATCCGAATAGTGACTTCAAGAAAACTAAGAAGTGGTGTCCACTTAACAAAGCGGCAGGGCATGATCTGCGCACATGTCGGGCCTAGCAAAGTAAACTAGAGGATTACTACTCAGGCAAAGGACCCTTCCCCTCCATAATAGAGCTTGGAGAATCAAGCTCTAAGAGAGACAAAGTTGGCGACGAAGAGATGGACTACCTGGAGTCGCAACACACGATGGATATGATCTTCGGAGAATCCTCCTCGTACGATTTGAAATGTCATCTGAAGGCCGTGGAGCGGGAGGTCACTCTTTCCGAGTCTCCAATCACTATCAAGCCATCCAGGTGGTCAGAAACTATAATCTCCTTCAGTAAAGAAGACTGCCCCATCCCGTCAACTCGACCAGGTAGGTTTTCTATCGTGGTTGAACCTACTATTAACAACTGTAAAGTTAATCGAGTCTTAATAGATGGAGGTAGTTATTTAAATATTTTGTTTATGGGAGCATTGGAAGAGATGCAAATCCTCAGGTTTTCTATCGTGGTTGAACCTACTATTAACAATTGTAAAGTTAATCGAGTCTTAATAGATGGAGGTAGTTATTTAAATATTTTGTTTGTGGAACCAAGGAAGTACTACTCGGCAAAAGCGCTCCTCTGGAAAGCGCCAACACTCCGTCTGGGTCAAGAAACGCTGATGCGTCTGACCAAAAGGTACTGGTTGAGGCAGGACTCAACCTCAAATAGGAAGAGTCGCTCGTCTCCTTCCTCAAAGCAAAAACTACACCATGGCATAGTATTAAGGGCAATGCAACTGTCGGGAAAAACTGCTTTGCAAAGCATATTATCTGCCGGCAATTAGTTTCCCTGGCACTTATTGCCTGCCCGGTAAAGTGCTGCTGGGAAAAACATTCCCCGGCAGATATGTAGATTGCTGGCAGTTAACTTCCCTAGAAAGTTTTTCCCCAGCGATTATTGTTTCCCAACGATTAGTTATTTCCGCGATTAGAGGTATCTTGCGTGATTAAAATATTGCCGACAGTTAACCTGCCCTTGATTGCCGTTTTCCCCGGCAGTTAACCTTCCCTTTATTGTCTGTTTTCCTTGGTAGTTAATTGTTTTCCCAGCAGTTAGAGTTTTCTCGGCAGTTAACTGCCCACAATTGTCTCTTTTCCCAAATACTTAAAAGCATCACTAATCAGGATACCAACGATTAGGGTTTCTTTTCCCTAAAGCCCCCTTTCTTTGTTTCACAAAAATCCAGAAGAAACATGAAGAGGTTGTTGCTCTTGCTGATCATCAAGTGTTAAAAAATATCAGCGGGACAGAGCGCTAGAAATGCACAAGATAACTGGTTCATGTGAATCTTTCATGCCGCTCCCTTTGTTTACATACATTTTGTGATTTAAAAATGTAATGCAAGAAAACAGCCCCCTAATATTTTTTAAAGAAAATCTAATACTGATCCTGATTACCTCCTTTGAAACAATTACTTTCCAAATTAGCCATGACCACTGACAGAGTTGTCATTGTAAGAAAGATACAAGATCGAAAGTTATTGTTGTAAGAAAGATACAAGATCCAAAGTTACAGTTGTAAGAAAGATACAAGATCTCCTAGGCCAATAGCATTGTAGAAGCTCCTCAACATGCTGGGGGACAACATATGCCCTCTTGGATTCAAGGAATGGGTGGCGACAAAGGATTCGCTCTCCTGCTTGGAATATTTCAACAGTATGATATTCAATTTAAAATCGGAATGTCACTGGAGATGAAAAAAATCAACAAAAGGTATAAAAGGTGACAGCAGCATTGCATGACAACGATGAGAAGTATATGATTGACTGAAGTGTTATATATCTCAACTATATTCCATTCTAAGGTAGACTCTAATATTTTGTACTTCTATGATTGAAAAAATGGTGTGACAAGTATAGAACCTCACATGTGAATAGAGAACAAAGGTGCATTGTTACCTTAGGTGATGGTTCACTTTCACGTATCATGATGTCTACCAACGGGTAGCCTTCTTTTCCATACAATCTGAAACATCGCCTTTTGCATGAAATAGAGACCTGCAACATATCATGACACCATCAGTAAATTAAAAGATATGCTATTCTTTTTCAACATGAGAATAGTAAACATACTTTTGCCATGTCCTCAGAAAGTTTGATACGAGGTCTACTATTGATCTCAACTAGCTTAAAGACACACCTAAGAGCAGCCTGGGAATAACACGTTACAAGATAAGTTTCAATTCCAAATGCATCAACTTCATGACCCTGCAAACAAGATGGAAATTTTGAATCATATCTCCAATTGAAAGGATACAGAATAAAGATAAATTTATAGTCCATGGACACTAGCTCCACAGAAGATCACACAAATGCATCAAACAACATAGGCACCACAAGTATTGCCACCTATGAAAAATAGCACAAACCTACATGACAAAAAAAAATCTTGATGAATTGTCAACTCAGTAATGAGATAATTTTATTACCTGTTTGTTCAGGGCATCAATTGTTTCCTCGCTCAGGTCATTGCTAGCAGTAATGATCATCTTCCCAAAATCAAGTATATTAAACTCCTCCTCTATAACACGAAACACTTTTCAAGCTTCGATAGACAAATAAGCCAGATCACCAGGATCTAATCTAACACCATATGCCTTGTACCTACAAAAGAAGATATTATAACTTTTTATTAAGAAAATAATGAGCACAAGATAAGGTAATTTGATTTCTAATATCAACTACAAGCACAGGCATGTTAAAAACCAACACAAGTTGATACAACAGAACTTGCAACCAAATGGCATCATATATTCCCATAGTACGAGGGAATTTGGTGTACTGGGATATTGTGGATTATTTTTCAAGTACACATCAGTATCACTCAGGACCTGTTTGCAAGGGCTTAAGCTTATAAACACAAAGTAGTTGGATGGCAGAAAAAAGAAGAAGCACTACAAACCTCTACTGTCCTGGTCCCAACTCCCAACTAAGTACCATCTTTCATTAGAAACCTATGCATTGTAATCCCAGTTAATGACCTGATGCAGAATTGAATGGAGAGGAACTCGATGGTCACAACATGTAGCCCTCGCAATGAAATCCAAATCAGCGAAGATCATCTCATATCGAGCTTTTACAACATGGATTGGTCGCCTCCCCCTTCACCTTGAGCAGTCCACCTCCTCTACCTTCTCCAGAGAAATTGATTTGCGGTAGAATAAGTAGAGATGGGTGGGGTGGGGGGAGGGATTCTATCAAGCACGAGAACATGAGTTCGAAAAAACTCACCAATGGTGCTGCCCTCACCCTGATCTCGATAAGGCGCCGGGGAGGAGGGGGTTGCCGGGGAGGAGCGCGGTGTGGGGAGGATGGGGAGACCGAAGAGGAGAGGGCAGTCGGGGAGGAGCTGTGGTGGTGTTATATCCCGATACTTGATTAGAGAGAATTTTATTCAATTTCGAATTTCTCCTTGCAACGAAGTATTCAACCAGCAAATAGTGGGATTTTAAGGGACATTGCGGTGAAATAACGACAACCTGGGCCATGGGCTGCAGCCCATGAGGCCCAACAGGGGGGGCCGACCACAAGGAGGGAGGGAGGGAGGCGCCACCCCTTTGCTCCTCCCAACCCTAGCCGCCACTTTCTTCCACCCCCTCTCCTCTTGCGCCTCCTCCTCTCCAAGGGCAGCCACCACCTCTTCCTCTCCCTCCCTGGCTCCTCTACTTGCTGGTGCCGCCCTCCAAGGTCTTCCCCAAGCCGCCTCTCCCTGTTCTCACCTCCAGCCGAGCCCCCTTTTGGAGCTGTCCCTTGGTGGCTGACCAAGAGAAGAAAGGAAGAAGGTGGAAGGGGAGGTTCTTCGGGAGTTCATTCATCATCTTCTTGGGTTCTTCAAGGGTAACGGTTGTCATTCTTAGCTGTTGATTTGTTGGTAAATGCGAGTTCGATTAGAATTGATTGGATCAAATTATTTCTGCTGTAGTTCTGTTCTGTCCAGTAGATTGCGTGGTTAATTTTGAGTTCTTAGAAGCTGAATTTGTGATGTCCATCTCCTAGAGATAGTTATATACTGTTCTTAGCTTTCCGTGGCCGCCAAGAACATCTAATTCTGACGTACGGATCAAAAGTTATGTTAGTTTTCATGCCTGCTGTCCAGAATTCTAACGTGATTGATCTGTCTAGTTGTCTCCTAAATTATGAATATGATAATGGAAGAATCAGGATTTTCACCCAACTAAGTTATTGTATAAAATCTTGTAAACTTTCCATAATGATAAAGAACGCCCTAATCGGAGTTACAGATCAAAAGTTGTGATATATTCTTTACCACTGTTCTGTTCGTCTAATCAGAATTTGTCTGTTCTTTCACCCACCTGTTAGCATTTAAATTTGGCCGAATTGGGAGATCTTGTTAACTAGAATTTTATAGCTATATTCGTTAAGTTTCCATAGGATCTGGGCTCACCTTGTTCCGAGTCCCAGATCAATAGATATGAGCTTTTCCGTGCTGCTGTCCAGTTTCGTTCGGTGGTTGGGTGTTCTGTTTTCGGACTAGGTCAATTTAGTTAATTCTTGTGGTAGCGGGAGAGTGTTGCAGATCGTTGTTGGTAGAGACATGTACCTTGTTGTTCTTATTTCGAGTACTATCTTGTGTAGGCGGAGAGGCCTCGGGTTTAGGGCACCGACATTGCCCTAATACCGCATGACAAACATGAAACATAAGTACTTCTATATTCTTATGATTCTTGAATCTTTGGATCTTTGGATATTCAGTATTGTGTTTTATGTGATCCATGAGAATGTTCAAAGTCTATGTTCCTTTCCTATGTGTTAATTCCAAGTGTAGACATAATGTCTTTCATAATTCATACTTCAATACATGCATCCATTTTCATGTTCCTTCCACGGGAGTGGATTATAAGACCCATCAATTCCAGTATGGGCACGTAAGACCCACCATTCCAATGTGGGCAGATTTGGACACCCGTATGAAACGTTCTTCACACGGGACTTGGATCCCCGTATTTTGTTAAATGCAAGCTTAGGTGAACACCGACGGGTGTGTCACTAGCTATACCGGTATAAGCACGTGTGCAGTCCATTCCTTTCATTCAATTCATTCATTCCATTCATTCGCATATTTGTTCGGTGTTGTGTTTATATTCCTAATAGATGTTGCCTTGTTCATAATTGTCGTATGCTCAATTATTCACTGTACTTGCTGAGTCTCGGACTCATTCTTGCTTTGTTTGTTTATTTTAGGTGATCGTTGATGATGGCTCTATTGGGAGGGAATAGACATGCACTATTCGTTCACTTCACCATACTCCAATTTCAATAATAGGACTTGATTCTATATTTCATTCGTTAATTTATGAACTATAATAAATAAAGTTAGATGTGGTTGATAACCTCTTCCAAGTTTGGTTGATTAAGTACTGCTTGTGATCTTCGATCATCCTTTTGATATAATTGCTTGAACTTAGACTATACTCCTGCTATGGTTCTGTTAATTATTGATTCCTTACTGCCTTGATACATGTGACTATTGGGACCTCCAGTGTTGTTAACTTTACAAAGGAGGTTCTGCCGAAATTTAGAATTTTGTCTTATGTTTTAATTTCTGTTATCATGTTAGATTATTTAGGTGACATCTTGGCTTCGAATAGCGAGTGTTCTGATTGAGTATCGAGCGGGCTTTAGGTCCATGGTTAATAGAAATATATTAAAATGACACAATGTGCGATGAGGTGGGATGGGTAATTTGTGGCTTCCGCATTTCTATTGCTATGTTTTATTCGTTGAGCAATTGTTGATTTGTTTTCGTGCTTCTATTACTGTTAAACTAAATGTTTAGCTTTATATACTTTGGTGTTCTTAGATGGCGAGAGGTAGAGGCAATGGTTGTGGAGCGGCCCGTGGCCGTGGTCGTCCCCCGGGCCGTGGCCGTGGTCGTGGACGTGGTCCGACTGTGTTGTAGGTGTAAAAACCAAACACAAGTGAGGGGGTGGACGTCGGCCGTTTGACAAGCCATCGTCCACGAGAGTAAAAGTGACACGAGGATTTATACAGGTTCGGGGGTCCGAGAGGACCGCCCTACTCCTGTCGGTGAGCCAACAAGGGGTTACCTCCGGGGAGGGAGCCCCCGAGGGCTCACCAGTTTTGAACATGTTGCTTTATTGCTCAAGAGAGCTCCCCTTGAAAGGAGGGATACATGGGGTATTTATAGGCTCCCAAGCCTGTACAAATGACCAAAATACTCCTTAGGGGTTGGCTATACTATGAGTACAAGCAAGGGGTATTACAGTCTTTTATGAGCACAATAGCATTTCTCGGGTATGTATGCGTGTCTTCTGAGAGGCGGGCCCCATCAGTATGATTGATGAATTATTCTTACAACACTAGCCCCCTGCCCCTTGGCATTTCGGGACGAACGCCAAAAAGGGGTAGTCTTGGATTGTACTTTTCGCGTAGAGGTTGATATTTCAGAGGAGTCCTGACGGATTTGAACTGTGGTTGCATTAGAAAAATATTCTCTAGGAACACCGCACTGTCCCACGCTGGATTACCGTCCTTGGATTCCATTCAAAATCTCTAGCCACTTATTTACTTCTTCAAGTCGCGGTGGACTGACTTTTGACAGGATGCTCAGGTTGGCATGTGCCAATCGGTTTTTTAGTGAACTTTTTAGGCGGCTCAACTAGTCACATGGCATTAAAGGCATCAGGGTCTAGCTGTTCTCTAGACTTCGTGTCTTGCCTTGGATTCCCACCACAGGGCTCCTGAGCATGCCTCCTTGCATTTAATATTCACATGAGTGCCTGAAATGCATCAAGTCAGGACAGGTTCCGGTTCTTCCTTCTTTTTCTCAGTTCTTCTCTTTAGAGCGTTCCTTCATTCATCTCTCTTGGAGCTTGGCTATGGCCGGAGCTCCCATGGCGCTGGCTCCTCTCTTGCCCCCATGACTCGGCCATGGCACCCGGCTGCTGGCGCCTCCCCGGCTCGCGTGCCTCCGGTGGGGGCACCATGGTCCCGTGGAGCTCATGGCGTCGCCGCCTCTCTGCACCTCGAGCCACCGGTTTGGCCGTGATGGGGCCGACAGGGCCGGCCCTCCTTCCTGCCCAGCGGGGACGTCGGCAAGCGAGGCGCTCAGGCGGGAGAGAACTTCAGCGGATCGGCGGCTCCGGTGGCCGGAGCTCGCGGGCGAGTCGCCCATGTAAGCGCCCTTGCGGGCGGCCTCAACGGCGGCCGGCGCGAGCCTTAGCCATAGCGGGTATGGTGACGGCGTGCTTGATGTCGCGGATAGGCTGGGTCGACATCTGCGCGACGCCGCCTGGCGCGCGATGTCGGCGGCGCGTCGGCCGGCGGGCGTGGCGCTGTTCGAGCCGCAGGCATCCGTACCGCAGGTGCCTAGGCCGCAGGATGGCTTTGGGGAGCAGGCGAGTCCGAGCTGGGACGGACTTGTACACGCGGCCTCCACACATCCGTCGGCGGGGTCGGCACAGTCACTAGGCGAGGCTCTCGCATGAAGTCCGTGAAAGGCGAGCCCCCTGTCCTCCTTCTTTGTCCTTATTCTTGAGTTGATGGGGAGTTGATGGGGCGCCGTGGCAGGTAGGGAGCAGCGGGGTGCCGCACCTCTGGCCTTGTGACCGGTGGTTGTGCAATGGCTGGCCATGGGGCAGCCATGAGCGGCCAGCGGGGCGGCGGTGGCCTCGGTGTTCGCATCTTTGCTCGGAGATGCCGGCCTGCCGGCGGCCACACGGAGGTGGTGCGGGGCGGCGCAGCAGGCCGGCGCCGCCGGTGCTGGCGTCTTTGCTCGGAGGTGCCGGCCTCGGGTGTACAGCCTTGTTGGCGCAGCGTCTGCGGAGGCGCTTGTATCGGTGGTCGGCACTGGTCGGCACCAGCCGGCCTCGAGCCGTTCCTATTCTGTTTGGCGTTACCGCCACTTGTTCGACAGATGCCTCCGCCTCTCGTCGCAGCATTTCTTTCTTGTGTATGAGCAGTGATCACGGATGTGTTTTGCCCATGTGTATATGTGCGGTTTGTTAGCTTGTGTTTGCTTGTTGTTGGTGATCAATAAGGCTTGGGCGCGGGGTATGCGTATCTTGTGCGAGAGATTCTGCGAAGGCTTCAAGCACGTATCTGTGCGCGAGGGCGCCAGCGAGGGTTTTGAAGGCCTCGGACGCGAGGGTTTTGGCGAAAGGCCTCGGGCGTGAGGTTTGGCGAAGGCCTCGGTAGAGGGTTTCTGAAGGCCTCGCGCGAGGTTTTATGAAGGCCTCGATCGCGAGGGCACGTGGAGAGCAGCGACGGGCACGCGTGGTCGAAAGCTTGAGGGCCTGTGCGAGGCCTCGGTAGCGAGGGAACGCGAGGGCTTCGAGGTGGCCCGATGTCCACGGGCGGCAGGCTCTCGGCTGACTACACGGTCGTTCTGAAAGGTGCCCCGAGGCCGAGGCGTCTTGGAGGCGAGGTGGTAGGATTCCTCCACTAGCCCCCTACCCCTTGGGTGCTTGCAAGGGCCTTGGGGAAAAAGAGGAGGCCGAGGTCTTGTATCTTGTTGAAGAATATACTTGGCCAAACTCGGCTTTGACAGAATCTGAGCCCGAGATTTGCCAAATTGTGACTAGGTGCGGCCGGCGCGAGGGCCGAGAATCGCACGAGGGCACTGCGACTTAGCCAATTTTGGCTTAGTGGGCACGTGGGTGTCCAAAGACTTATGCTTATTCTGTGCTCCATATTGTGTGCGCTCCCTGCTGGCTATTACCAAATTGCATTGTCGTTGGCCCTTCCGTGTGGGGTGGTTTTGGTTGCTCAATTCAAGGAAGCATCTTGAATCTTGAGGCACCCCACCGAGTCACAACCTTCAAGGCGAAGTGCGTCCAATGAAGCTGTCGTGAGCAAAGTCATGGACACGAGACCGCCCACCAAAGCCTGACCTTGTAGGCAAAGCGCTTTATCGGCCTGGCTTTGTGTGGCGAAGTTGTGGACGTCGGACGCTCTTGAGAGCATAGCCTTCGAGGCGAGTAGCATGTCGAAGCGAAGTCTATGGAGGCAAAGTCGTGGACTCGTGGCGGCTGAGCCGAGGCATAGCCTTCGAGGCGGGTGACGCGTCGAAGTAAAGCTTAAGTAAGCGAAAGTCTTGGGCGCAAAAGCCGTCGGTAGAGGCATAGCCGAGGAGGCGGTCGCGTCGGGCGAAGCCTCTGTAGGTGAAGTCGTGGTATTTGGGCCGTCTGTCGAGCATAGCCTTGGAGGCGGCGCGCGTTGGAGAGAAGTCGTGTAGGCGAAGTCGTGGGCGAAGACCACCGAGCCGAGGCTTAGCCTCCGAGGCGGGTGGCGCTACCAAGTAAAGCCTAAGTAGGCGAAGTCTTGGGCCGAGCCCACCGGGCCGAGGCATAGCCTTCGAGGAGGCGGTCGTCGAGGCGAAGCCTCTGTGGCGAAGTCTTGGGCCTTAAGTCACCGAGCCGAGGCATAGCCTTTGAGGTGGGCGTGGCAGAGCAAAACCTAAGTAGGTGAAGTCGCGACGAGGGCGCCGAGCAGGCATAGCCTTCGAGGCGTAGCGCTGTTCGAGCGAGGCCTCGTGGCGAAGCCTAGGGCGTGAGGCGGAGGCGAGGCATAGCCTTCGAGGCGGTCGCGTCGGAGCGGCCTCGTAAATGAAGTCGCGAGACGAGGGTCACGAGCCGAGGCATAGCCTTCGAGGCGGGCGATGTCGAGTGAAGCCTCGTGGCGAAGTCTTGATCTTGAGCAGCCGAGCCGAGCATAACCTTCGGTGGGCGGCGTGTCGAACAAAACCTATGTAGGTGAAATCGCGGACGAGAGCCGCCGAGCCAAACATAGCCGAGGCGGCGGTGCGTCGGGCGAGGCCTCGTGGCGAAGCCTAGGATCTTGAGTGGCCGAGCCGAGGCATAGCCGAGGCGGGCGTGTCGGGCCGAAGCCTCGTAAATGAAGTCGCAGACGAGGGGCCGCCGAGCCGAGGCATAGCCTTCGAGGCGGGCGACGTGTCGAAGTGAAGCCTATGTAGGTGAAGTCTTGAGCACAAGGCCGCCGAGCCAAGGCATAGCCTTCGAGGCGGACGGCGCGTTGAAGTGAGGCCTATGTGGCCGAAATGCAGGGCGCGAGGCCGCGAGCCGAGGCATAGCCTTCGAGGCGGCGCGTCGGGAGCGAAGCCTCGTGTGAAGTCCTGAGCGAGGCCACCGAATGAGGCATAGCCTTCGAGGTGAAGCGATCGTCCTGTGAAGCCTTTGTAAACGAAGTCTTGGATCTTGAGCAGCCGAGCGAGGCATAACCTTCGAGGCGAGTGGCGCGTCGGGCGATGCCTCGTGGCGAATCATGACGAGAGGCCACCGAGCCGAGGCATAGCCTTGAGGCGGCGACGTGTCGAAGTGAAAGCCTATGTAGGCAAAGTCTTGATGTGAGGCCGTCGAGCCGAGGCATAGCCTTCGAGGCGGGCGCGATCGAACAAAACCTATGTAGGTGAAGTCATGACGAGGCCGCGAGCCAAACATAGCCTTCGAGGCGGCGGTGCGTCGGGCGAAGCCTCGTGTAATCATGAGACGAGGGCCCCGAGCCGAGGCATGGCCTTTGAGGCGGGGCGATGTGTTGAGGTGAAGCCTATGTAGGTGAAGTCGTGGACCTTGGCTTGTTGAGCGAGGCATAGCCTTGGCCGGACATCGCGTTGAAGTGAGCCTTTGTAGGCAAAGTGCAGGACGCGAGGTCACGAGCCGAGGCATAGCCAGAGGCGAAGCGGAGGAGCAGCCTCGTAAGCAATCGCAGAGCGAGGGCCCACCGTGAGGCATAGCCTTGAGGTGGGCGACATCATCATGAAGCCTTTGTAGACGAAGTCTTGGACGTGAGGCCGCCGAGCCGAGGCATAGCCTTTGAGGCGAGCGGCGCGTCGGAGCGAAGCCTACGTGAGCGAAGTCGCAGACGAGGGGCCACCGAGCCGAGGCATAGCCTTCGAGGCGGGCGACGTGTCGAAGTGAAGCCTATGTAGGCGAAGTCTTCGGTGTGAGGCCGCCGAGCCGAGGCATAGCCTTCGAGGCGGGCGGCACATCGGAGCAAAACCTATGTAGGTGAAGTCGCGGACGAGAGGCCGCCGAGCCAAGGCATAGCCTTCGAGGCAGGCGGTGCGTCGGAGCGGTCCGGCTGTGTTGTAGGTGTAAAAACCAAACACAAGTGAGGGGGTGGACGTCGACCGTTTGACGGGCCATCGTCCTGAGTAAAATGACACGAGGATTTATCTGAGGTTTGGGGGTCAGAGAGGACCGCCTACTCTGTCGGTGAGCCAACGAGGGGTTACCTCGGGGAGGGAGCTCAGGGCTCACCGATTTTTTTATGTTGCTTTATTGCTCAAGAGAGCTCCCCTTGAAAGGAGGGATACATGGGGTATTTATAGGCTCCCAAGCCTGTATAAATGACCAAAATACTCCTTGGGGTTGGCTATACTATGAGTACAAGCAAGGGTATTCTGATCTTTTATGAGCACAATAGCATTTCTCGGGTATGTATGCGTGTCTTCTGAGAGGCGGGCCCCATCAGTATGATAAATGAATTATTCTTACAACAGGTTGTGCCTTCATCTTCGTCGAGAGTCTTACAGTCTTTGCCGTGAGGTTGCCTCGGTATGGCCAACATGGCTCGGGCGCGTCATTGTTATCATTCAAAACCTTCAGAGGGAGAACCAGGAACTCCGTCAACAAGTCTTTGGCGGCCCTTCTGCTGCTGTTGCACTAGTTCTGAACTTCTTCTTTAATGGCGATTCCACCCGAGGCTAGGATGAGTCTCTGCGAGTGGATGTCACTTCGTCTGGACACCTTTGACGGAGCGGGTACTCTGGTTCAGGCTGAAGATTGGTTGCGATACATGGAGAGGCAGTTCGGTGACTTAGAGATGACTTTAGCGCAGAAGGCGCAGTTCGTGGCCTTTCAACTGAAGGGCCAAGGCGATATCTGGTGGGAGGGGTTCTATCTGCTAGAACCCGGTCACGAAGCGATCACTTGGGAGGTATTCGTGGAGCAGTTCAGGACAAAATTCTATCCGGATTCTTTCATTGAGAGAATGGAGCAATCACTGCTGACATTTGTGCAAGGAAAGATGTCAGTGTCAGAGTATGAGACTGGGTTCAACAATCTGATGCGTTTTGTACGGTGGTATGCGATGATCGGGAGAAGGCTAAGAGGTTCATGAGGGCCTCAATCGAGAATATCGCTGCGTTACGGGGCAAGCGGCTTGCGTGACTTGACTCAGTGGTCGAGCGGGCGGGGAATGGAGTTGGAGGGAGATCTTTCTTCACAGAGGTAGGCTGCTAGCGGCCCTGTCCCAACTGGTGGTTCTGGTGGTGGCCAGAAGCGGAGTTTTGGTGGGGGAGGTGGGTCTTCTCAGCGACTTGCTCCCAAGAGGTTTCAGGGGAGTCAGCTCTCTCGTCCTGTTCAGCAGTGGTAGTCTTCCTCATCGGTGCCACGTTCTTCGTCCTCCACACTACATATGCGTCCTGCTCCAGGTCAAGGTATGATATGCTTCAGGTGTGGTGGGGAACACCGGGTTTCAGAGTGTTCTTTCAAAGGAACATGTCGTTAGTGTGGTCGAGAAGGCCACAAGTTGTCAGTATGTAAGCAAAACCCAACAAGCATCATCAAGTGGGAGTCAGTTCCATAGTGCCTTCTTCTAGTGCACCTCGGGGTTCAGTTCAGACTCTAGTTGCTGCTCCTGCGCCTGCGCCTCAATTTTCCTCAGGATGGGTTCCTCCTCCAGCATTTACTCCTGCACATCCTGCGGGGTTCTACTGGAACCCCGTTCCGTCTGCACCACCGTCGTTCGCTTCACCTGCTGCAGTTCTTGTTCACCCCTCGCAGAGTGTTGGCGCATCTTCTGCTCCAGCACCACCGGGATTCTACGCCATGCCTACTCCTGCGACTATGGGCCGTCCTAGTGTGGTGACAGGTACTTTGCTAGTCGATTCACATGAGGCTTTCGTTCTTTTTGATTATGGGGCTACCTATTCTTTTGTGTCTCTGGAGTTTGCTAGAAGGGTGGGTTTGAGTTTGCAGCGTATTTCTGAATCTGTGGTAGTTAGTTCTCTGGGGGGTCTTATTTCTAGCTCTACAGCATGTCCGGGCTGTTCTATCACTATTGATGATGAGAACTTCACTGTTAACCTTATGGTAATTCAGTTGTCGTCGTTTGATGTTATTCTAGGCATGGGCTGGTTATTCACCATCGTGCCAAGATATGTTGTTTCTGGAAGACGGTGACTTTGCAAGCTCTGTCTGGTGAGGAACTGGTGTTTCAGGGCAGTGCACCGTCTAATTCTTTATGCGTGTTGGCTAGTCTATTTCCCAGACGTCGGGCCTCCACCATTGGGTTGCTTTGGTCTCTCGGAAGAAGCGATTCTTCACTCGCGTATTGAGGAGATTCTGTGGTGAATGAGTTTCTTGATGTCTTTCTGTGGAGCTTCTGGGATGCCTCGAGGCGGAAAGTGGAGTTACAGATTGATCTTATTCTCGAACTCGACCTATCTCAATGTCTCCATACCGTTTTGAGTACGACCCTTCCAAGAGGAGTTGAAGAAACAATTGGATGATCTGCTGTCCAAGGATATGATTAGGCGTAGTGTTTACGCCGTGGGGGCGCCTATTCTCTTTACTAAAAAGAAAGATGGCGGTTGGCGTGTGTCGTGGATTATCGGGCTCTAAATCGAAGCTCTTGTGAAGAATAAATATCCTTTGCCCCGCATTGAGGATCTCTTTGATCAACTGAAGGGTGCTAAGTATTCTCAAAGATTGACCTTGATCGAGGTTATAACCAAATTCAAGTTAGGAGCAAGATATCGAAAGGCGGTTTTCTCTCGGTATGGCCATTTTGAGTATAAGGTTGTGTCTTTTGGACTAACAAATGCTTCTGCAGTTTTCATGGAAGCCATGAACAGTATGCTGCATCGATACCTTGATGATTTTGTTGTGGTATTCATTGATGATATCTTGATCTATTCCAAGATGGAAGAGGATCATGGTCAGCATCTAAGGTTGGTTCTCGAGATGTTAAGAGAGAACCAATTTTATGACAAGCCGAAGAAGTGTGAATTCTGGATTTCTGAAGTTGGATTTCTGGGCCATGTAATCAATCAAGAGGGCATTTCAGTTTATCCTAGCAAGATCTCAATAGTGGTAGAATGGAAGAGGCCGACCAATGTCAAAGAAGTGATGAGTTTTCTGGGTTTAGCTGGTTATTACCGGCGCTTCGTGGAGGGTTTCTCAACTATTGCTAGGCCGATGTCTCAATTAACACAGAAAGGTGTCAAGTTTCAATGATCAGATGCGTGTGAGCGCAGTTTCTGTACTTTGAAAGATAGGTTGGTGACCGCTCATATTCTTACTCTTCCTGAGCCTGGGAAGCGTTTCACTATTTATTCAGATGCGTTTAGAGTTGGGCTTGGTTGTGTGCTCATACAGGATGGCAAGGTGATTGCCTATGCATCGAGGCAGTTGAAGAAACATGAGCAAAATTATCCTACTCATGATTTAGAGCTTGCAGCAATGGTTCTTGCTTTGAAGATCTGGCGCCATTACTTGTACGGTGAATCTTGTGATATATTCACTGATCATAAGAGTCTGAAATACATCTTTACCTAGAAAGATTTAAACCTGAGACAGAGGAGGTGGTTAGAGTTGATAAAGGACTATGATCTCACCATTCAGTATCACCCGGGCAAGACGAATGTAGTTGCAAATGCCCTGAGTCGCAAGGTGACACCTCCTACTCTCAGTTGTCTTATTGCTGATTTTGAGCGCATGGATATCTCATTTTGCTTTGCGGGTACCGCCCAATGAGACTTCGATTACCTCTTGAGTCGACCATTCGGATCGAGTCTGAAAGCACTGCTGACATGATCCGATGCTCCAAATGAGTGAGAAGCGCTTTGATGAGGGTAAGCAAGGTCACTTCAGTGTTGATGATTCTGGTGCGTTGCGTTTCAAAGGCCACCTCTGTGTGCCACAGGAGGCCCAGGTCAAAGATGAAATCCTAAGGGAAGCACATCGTACTCCGTATACCATACATCCTGGTGAGACCAAGATGTACAAGGACTTGAAGAAAGAGTTTACGGTGGAAAAGGATGAAGGTCGATATCGCTCAATATGTAGCAACTTGTGGAGTTTGCCCGGTGGTCAAGGTCGAGCATAGCGACCAGCGAGTTTGTTGCAACCTTTGGAGGTTTCGGTTTGGCGGGGATGATATCTCCATGGATTTACGTGGTTGGTTTACCTCGCACGTAGCGAGGAAGGATGCTACACTACTACTGAAATGCTATCTTGGGCCTTTGATCACGCAGAGCGGTTCATCGAAATAAATGCGTATTAAACCTAATCTCGAGCGGTTTTGTTTACCCACCGTGCGTGTTATTCTCGCGCTAAAACCGTGCAGCGAAGATGTCATATCACGAGCGATTCATGTTGGAACCATCGTGATATTACCCAATATCACGAGGCGGTTTTAATCGAACCGTGCGTGATACTTCACAGATGGTTCCAAACATGAACCGTCTATGATATTATCCAATATCATAGACAGTTTTTGTTAAAAACCGTCCGTGATAATTAACTCATCACAGACATATATATATATATATATATATATCCTCACAGATGAGTCTTCTTGATCTCCATCTCTGGCGCTTCTGATAGGTCCATCGCCGTTCGTGCGGTTTGAGTATCGCCTCACCTCACTAAGCGGCTGGTCCATTTCGGCTATATATCGCGCCGAGGAGCTTGCCGCCGTCGCCTGTGTTCATCGATCGACGATGTACCACCCGCCTTGGACCTTCCCCGACTTTCTCGTGATCGAGGTGAGATCTTTGAGCATAAGCATCCTTTAATTTGAGTAGTTTGACGTTTACGCCGAATCGCTAGTTCGGCGCCTCATGGGACATCATCACCGTCGGTTCGCCTCGAGCGACCTTAGGGCCGAACCACGACTATTATAGCAATGCGATGTCACCCTAAGCCCGTTTGAGCTTCAAATTTAATCCTCTTGTTTTTAAACATTTAGTTAATAAACTAACGAGTCTATGACATGTGGGACCGCCATAGATTTTATAAATAAAATCATGAAATAAAAAATGAGTCACTGACAAGTAGGGCCCACATGTAAGTTAATAAAATCCGGAAAAATGTAAAAATGAAAAAAGCGTAATTAAGCCTCAGAAAATACGCTTTCGAAAGTCATCACCCTTTTATTTATTTTCAGGGTTTTCAATACGAACCGTGTGATGGACCGAAGCTGGATGTACACTGAGAACCGTGTGAGTGAAGAGTACATTAATGGCGTGTCTGCTTTTACAAGAGCTGCCGAGGAGGATATGTTGAATAAGGGGGCGGAATATATGTACTGTCCATGTATTGACTGCGAGAATCTGAAGATGTTTAACAACCGAGCGCAGATCGAAGCACACTTGATTCGAAGGGGTTTCAAAAAGGGTTATACATGTTGGACCAGTCACGGTGAAGAGCATATTATCTGAAGTCAACGATATGCATATTATCTGAAGTCAACGATATGCCACGAATGATGTCGATTATGGTTCCGATTCGGATAAATCGCACGATGACAATCTAGATCGAGATGCTTCGCGATGCGAAGGAAGCTGTGATGAGAGGGAGTATGTTCAATTCGGGGCGTGATGGAGGACTCGGAGAAACCTTTGTTCCCGGTGCAAGTCGGAATACACAAGGTTGTCATCCGTGCTTAAACTGCTGAAATTGAAGGCAAGCAGCGGTTGGTCGAGACAAGAGTTTCACGAGTCTGTTAGGTCTCTTAGCGGACATGCTTCCTGAGAAGCAGTTGCCCAAAACCACCTACAAAGCCAAAAGGTTCTTTGTCCATTGGGAATGGAAGTAGAAAGAATAAATGCATGTCCGAACGATTGTATCCTCTACCGTAACGAGTATACAAACATGCATGTATGTCCGTGTGCAACGCATCCCGATACAAGCGTAAACAATCGGATGGATGACGACGAGGAATCGAGGTGAAGAAAGGACCTCTGCTAAGGTGGCGTGGTATCTTCTGTAATTCCCGTTTGAAGCGGTTTTGCGAACCCAAAGAATGCAAAAGCTAGCAGTATTGGCACTTTCGAGGGCGTAAGAATGGCGGAAAGTTAAGACACCTGCTGATTCCGCCGGTGGAGAAACATCGATAGGAGGTTTGCGAGACTTGATGCGAACCGAGGAATATAAGGTTTGGATTGAGTCAGATGGAATGAATCCTTTCGGTAACATGAAGCGTGACATAGCACTTGGCGTGATGCTCTGATCTACAACCTTCCTCCTTGGTTGTGTATGAAGCGGAAGTATATTTTGTTGTCGATACTTATCCAAGGGCGAAGCAACACAGTAATGATATTGATGTGTACCTAGCACCATTGATGGAAGATCTAAAAATACTGTGGATTGAAGGGGTACAAGTATGGGATGCGTACAAATGAGAGAACTTCATTTTACATTCCTTGTTGTTACGCACCATAAATGATTATCCTGCCCTTGCTAATCTGTCGGGCGAGTACAAAAGGGCCAAAGCACATACTCCTTTGCTTAGATGATACCGAGAGTGTGTGGTTGAATCACTCGCATAAAACCGTGTACATCGTCATCGTAGGTTCCTTGGAGGGCTCACCCGTACCGCAGATGAAGAAACAATTGACGGAGAGAAGGAGGACGGTTTAGCTCCAAGGCATTTAAGTGGAAAAAGGTCTATGATATGGTTAAGGATTTAGATGTTGTGCTTGGAAAGGGATGTAAATCGAGGACAAGTAAGAAGAACATGTGGAAGAAGAGATCAATATTTTGGGACTTACCTTATTGGGAGCACCTAGAAGTTAGCCCTTGCATCGGCGTCATGCACGTGAGAAGAATGTATGTGACGACTTGATTGGTCTCTTCTTGAACATTAAGTGACAAAACAAAGGATGGTGTCAGCATGCGGCTTGACTTGGTTGATATGGACATCGGACTTGAGTTAGCACCAACAAGGACCGATAAAGACGACGTACCTTCCCCTGCTTGTTACACTCTGTCCAAGGCGAGAGAACCGAGCGTATGCGGTGCTTGCATGGTGTGAAAGTTCCGTCCGGTTACTCCGCCAACATGAAGAAACTTGTTTCGATAAAAGATTTGAAGTTAATTGGCATGAAGTCTCATGATTGTCATGTGTTGATGACACAAATACTCCTGTTGCAATTAGAAGTATTTTGCGATCAAGGTCAGAGACAATCATGAGGTTGTGTTATTTTTTAACACAATTGCTCGAAAGGTCATCGATCCCGAAGACTAGATGCTCTGCGGGGCGAGGTGGTGATGACTCTATGTGATCTTGAGATGTATTTCCCTCCGTCGTTTTTCGATATCATGGTCCATCTCATTGTTCATATTGTGAGGAGATAAAGATGTGCGGGCCCGTGTTCCTACATAGCATGTACCCGTTCGAGAGGTTCATAGAATTCTCAAGTCATATGTCGGAATCGATCTCGGCGGAGGGCGACATCGTCGAAGGTTATGCAACCGAAGAGGTCATTGAGTTCTGCCTCGATTACATGGCTCGGTCGAGCGATAGGTGTGCCTCGATCTCGCCATGAGGGAGGCTCGAGGTATCGGGACCATCGGAAGGAAAGCAATCACTTCAAATATGGATCGTATGCTCAAGACCATTTCACGGTCTTGCAACACATGGTGAAGTGTCCCGTATATCGACCGGCACAAGGGCGTGCTTGACAATGAGAATCCGGTGCGGCGGATGTTTGGATCACGAGACAACACAATGAGCGGTTCAACCAATGGTTGAAGGAGCGACTTGCTAGGAGCTCGTCAAGTGATATCTTGACATGGTTGGCAAAAGTGCCAACATTCTGGTTGTAACATGGCGAGGATCGACATAAATGGGTACACATTCTATCGTGGGCTCGGGATATAAAAAGCACTAACGTAAACAGCGGTGTCGCATAGATGCATTCATGCCGATGGGGTGAGGAGCTCCTACTATGGGCAAATAGAGGAGATATGGGAGCTCGACTACGTGCTTTTCAAGATCCCCTATTTGGTCTTGTTGGGTCCATCTCCCACGGTGAAGGTCGACAAAATGCGGTGTCACTACCGTGGACCTCGAGCGTGTCGGATACAAAGACGAACCATTACGTCTTGGCTAACCAAGTTGTTCAAGTCTTCTATGTTACCGACCGGCAAATAAGAAGCGCCACGTAGTTCTTCATGGAAAAAGGAGGATTATCGGAGTTGAGAATGTAGTGGGCGAGGAAGAATACAATCAATTTGACGAGTTGCCTCCTTTCGGAAGCGGCATAAGGGTCGAGGAAGAAGAACATGACGAAACTAGCTACATACTGCGTCGATCATCATGAAGGGCTAATTTTTAAAGATTAATTGAACAATGTGTGTATATGTATATGCGTTACGATGAATGATTAATTTTAGTTCATTTGAGTTAATTAATTGATTTGTCTTGTGAAATGGATGTGATTTGTTTCTCAAATGAATGTGAATTGGATGTATGTACTTGTTGTCTTTTCTGCTTGTTTCAGAGGGCACATGGCTAGCATTTCTGAGGCTAGCCAATAAGCGAATCTAGATATTAACCAATACAAAATAATATCACGAGCGGTTTGAACTACAAACCGTCTCACATATATATCACAGAGCGGTTGTTTATTAAAACCGTGCATGATACATATATATCCTGAGCGGTTGTTTATTAAAACCGTCGTGATACATCACATATCACATACGGTTGTTTATTAAAACCGTGCGTGATACATCACATATCACGAGCGGTTCTAAGTTAGAACCGCTGCAGCGATAGTAATGTATCCTGACGGTTCTAATTAAAACCGTCTGTGATGTCCATCTATTTACATTAGGACTCTAGCTAGGGTTTGCCGCCCGCCACTCTCAAATGATTAAGTTTCTCAACTCCTCTCGCTCCCTCCTCCCAGAGCCCGTCGCCGCCGTCCTCGGCGCCGCCTCCTCGAGCCAGCGCGACTCCTCCCCGATCCGTCGGCCGCCTCCTCCTCCAGCCCGCGCGCCTCCCCCGAGCCAGCAGGCCTCCTCCTCCGGCGCCTCCCCAGAGCCCACCGCGCCTCCTGCCCGAGCCGCCGCCTCCTCCCCTCCCAGGCCGTGGCCCTCCCCTTGATGCCACCCTGCTTTGCTCAGTCTTGCTCCTGCTCGTCCTTCTCCTCGGCCCAAAGGTAACCAATGCCGAGTTGCCGATCGACCCCACGCCCCTTTCCTAACTATTTCTATCAATAATCTGTCATGGTCCTTCATGATAATTGTACTTGTTTTAGGAATTTGTATTTGTTCTAGTCGATTATTCATATCGTATTTGTTTTGATCTTTCTTTGGAATATATTGCAATGTGGTGTGGTGGGCTTGAGATGAATGCTCTGTGATGATAATAGTCTTGTATTGAAATTGTTTTGATAATCGGGTTTGTACTTGAGCTCTAATTGGAATGCTTACTCTACATCGATAGCAATATCAAAATGTTAAATCTTAGCTTTATCTTGATTTCATTTGTTCACATGATGTTCTATTTCTTGTGAAGATGTCTTCGCTCATTACGAGTCAGCGCCGCCTCATGTATCGATGATGCACCATCCTCTGGAACAATATCCAACCGCGGTAGAAGAAGAGGAATATCGAAAAGGCCCACGGGCGATTTACCATCACGGAGTCGTCGATCACCGTACCCTATCAATCCTCGCCGAAAGCGGCGTCCGCATTCCGGAGAATGGTCGGAATAGTTGCGCGAGCGGGTCAAGATCACCTCGATTCATGGAAGGTGGTGCGAACCATTGAAAACTGTTGTCTTGGCGGAAATTCTCGCATCGTTCGAGATCCCGTAGAACACACGGACTCCGTCTTGACGACACGCGTTGCTACTGGCGTGCAAAGCGTGGAAGAACTTCAAAACACGCTTGTCAAGAACTACGTGGAGAAGGATCTGAAGCCGCCCTTCCACAAGTATCTATTCTTGGAAGAGTCTTGGGCGAGTTTGTGGCGAAGAAGGCGACAGATGAATTTAAGAGTGAAAGTCTGGCGCGCACCCCCACCAGACTTCGGCACGGCCCTCAATTTCAAGCAAAAATTTTTAAAAAACAAGCACCCTATTATCAAGTTTAAATTGGAAATAATTTTATTAAGTCTAAAATGTCTCTAAAATTTATGTGATTTTTTCTAGAATTTTTTGATGTTATGCGGGTAAAGCCCAAAAGAAAAACTTCTAATATTTGGTTGGGCGAAAGCCTCCAAATTTCATATGGAGGGATCAAGAACAGCCGAACATAGCGGTTTGAATCTCTCCTCCTATTTCGAGATCAGATCGATGCTGCGCCACATGGCATCATTCCGTCGTCCTTGCACTACCACGGTGAGCACCGTGCTCGTCACATCCCCTCTTTTCCTCGTGCTCTCATGGGAATCAATTCGCCGTCGATTCACCGTGACCCTAGGGACCCCGTCTTGCCGCCCGTCCGGTCGGCCACCACCGTGGCGCCACCTCATCTCCACGCAACCGCCCACGTCACCACATGTGCCCGTGGCGCTTAGTCGTGGCGTCGTGTACGGTTCACCAATTTCCCGATCTATTGGTTGGGTAGAATTGGTCTCTGAAGTGGGCCGAAACCTATGACACACAGGCCCCACAATGTCGAAAATTATTCTAATTCATTTAAATCCGGAAAATCATCGCTGGCGTCATCATCATAATATTTAGAATTTCCTTTAGGAGAATAATTCAGGAAATTGATTTAAATAACGATTTAGGGTTAAAATTGGAAAAAAATTCATAACTTTTGCATTTTAACTCCAAATTAGATGATTCAAGTTGCTAAAATTTTAGAAAATTATTGTCTAATTAAATAAAATATAATAATTCAATTTAGAGTTTATTTTAGTTTTGTTTTAGAATTTAGAATTCTTTTAAATATCAAATTTAGGTTAAAATTTGTAAAATTCATAATAATTGAATCCTAACTCCAAATTTAGTGAAACAAATTTCTAAAATTTTATAATTTAATTATCTAGTTCAATAAAATAAAATTATTATATTTAGACTTGGTTTATTTTGTATTTCTGAGTTTTATTTGAATTTTATTTGATTTGCCTTATTTTCACGTTTAGACTTTGGCGATTAGAGGAATTTGATACTTCTCAAGACTTAGATTTTCGGTCGCATGCGAAGGCAAGTTATACTTTGACCATTTGCCCTATTATTTTAAAGTTAATTAAATTCAGTTTTTAAATTATTAAATGCATGCATAATTTTATTCAAGTATTTCAAATTCTGTTTAAATAATTAGTTATTCCTATTATCCTTGTATGCCAAATTTTGGATGTTGCCATGTCATTCCTTTGTCACTTTAGATAAATTATTATGTTTAATAATCAAATGCTACATAAATACTTAGACCATGATTTATGTTTTTGGGAGAATTTTAGCCAACTCAATAAAATTTCTTTGAAAATTAAAACTATGGTATTGTTTTACCATAGAGAATTTGTAAAGATGGTTTTATAGAAATAAAATAAAAAGGGTTTGGACTTGGCGAAAAGGATGAATGGTGGGTGCGAGTTTATGCAGGCTTAGTCAGGTTAAGATTAAGACCGGGGTTTAGATTGAATAGCCTTAAGTCAATTGAGGACCGGTCTTTGGCGCATTTTGTTATGCCTTATCGTACAACCACGTCTCTGTATGGGCGGGACACAGCTTAATAATTTGTAATACCTCTTAGTTATTGGTGCTATGTTGTATGCATGGGTGTCGGGTAGACAGTTTTCCCATCTGGCGCAAGAGGGGGTTTTCGGAGGACGGACAGTCCAATGGAAGCGAAACCTTAGCGGGCACAAGTACTTTGAGGTAGAACATTGTAACGGCCTTGTGATGTTTGCTCTGTCACACGCCTTAGGAAGCGTGGATTGGCCGACACAAAAGTATAATATCTCGTGTGGGTAAGTTGTACAAACTCTGCGAGTAGAAACTATTGAATAGCGCGTCATGATCATGGACATGCTAGCAAAGCCACTCGAGTTAGTTTTGTTTTTGGTTTTAAAAGTGATTTCAACAGATAATTTCAGGATGGATAGTCCTGTGGGAAAATTGGGCGGTTAGCCATTGTGATTGGAGGATATCCATCATCTTTTATGGAGGTTATCCACAATAAACTATTGTTATTTAAAATGGTGATTTAGATTATTGTATGAAATGGCTTTGAAATCTAATATGATTATTTAAGTTAAAAGCTAACGCTTTACGCAAAATAACCTTGCCAGTATCCTTTGTCTACCTTATGCATGCATATCAATTCCATATTGGGTGTAACTTGCGAGCACGGTAGTAGTGCTCACTCTTGCTGAATAATCTTTATTCAGGAGAAGTTATCTACCAGGACGGTGAGGATCTTGACGCCTAGGCTGCGCCCCCAGACGATTGCCTGTGGCGAATCGTTGGAGTCTACTACTATTATTACGCCCATTTGTGTTTTACTTTATTTGGCCTCGGGCCCTTTGTAATAAACTCTGAATAAATATTAATAAAATCGTGATATGTTTTGATTATCACTTTTGTTTATTGTGTACATTAGCTATCTGGACTAATGTATGAACACAGAGAATTCGGGATCCTTAAGCTTAGGGTTAGACAAAAGTGGTATCGAGCCATATCGATTGTGAGGTCGTGGCCTTAGAATTTTCTTAAGGATTTATTTTTCAAAAACTAAACATATTTTGAGTCTATTCAAGAGTCTTCTCAACACTTCTTTTTTTTAAATGGTTATCAACTCATCTTATTCTCTAAATTGTAGATGGTGAACAACCAACCGGATTTCCATGGAATTTTCACGGACCTTTGGTTTGCACTTCTATGGAAGATGATGCAACACTTAGGTTACAACCGAGACCAACTTATCAAGGGTACATGTATAAAGTGGGGAACCAAGAGCGTTGGAGACTTGAAGTAATCCTCTCGCCAACCTTCAACCAAACACAAACCACCACATCTTGGCGCCCGGTGAGGCGTGATAATTTGTTGATGGACTTGAGGATGCAGCCGGAGAGGCAACCGTCGCCTCGCCATATTTACAACAATTATTTTGAGGACTCGGGTTTCACTACCACCCATGCACATTCAGGCTAAATTTGGATAGCACCTTTAGATCTGGCTGAGTATGAGGACTCTCTGAGCTTACTCACCAAGTGGACTGTCAAAGGCAATGGATTATGCCTATGGGAGCACTCTGGATGAACTACGTAATACTCGAGCAGACACGCTAGATCTGAGAAGAAAGGTTGAAAGGCTGCGAAGAAGGTGGCTACCTACAAGGCGAGAGAGGGTAGTACTTGCGCGGATTATACCCTCTTACACCTTAGTCGTATCTCATAATATGATCGTTAGATCACGAATTATGAGCTATCGATGTCTCTTGTGATAGCCATAATCAAACAATAAAATAAAATAATAAAAGGACTATTTTTGGCAAAATTTGGTTCTTTTGTCTTGTGCTTGTTTGTTCTTGGGCTGTTAAAAATATTATTCCTTAGAACTTTATTTCTATACTCTATTACGAGTCTTTAGAAGATTTCTGAGATGGTTACCACACGCACCGTGAGTGGTAGCGCTCAAAGCCAAGGAAATCAAGCCTTGATTACCGGAAAACCACTGTCGGCAACCACCACCTCCACCGGTGAAGGGCACGATTGGCGCCGGATGATGTGCCAATCGTTTATCGATAGACACTGCTAGCTCAATCCATTAACATCAACCAAGCGGCTCAAGCACCACCACCACCTCCACTGCACAAAAGATTGACCATGGCGAAATTCATGCGTATCGCCCAAACCTTCTCCGGCGACCTGAGCGATGGATGCCGATGGCTGGATCCGTGCTATCGGGAAGAAGTTTGGATATCACTCGATGTCTTGATCGTGAGAAAGTCTGTTGCCTCTCACTTTCACACGGGTCCGCATCGAAATGGTGGGATAACTATAACATCTCCCATCTTGATCGCTGAGACTATCTCTTGGGAGGAGTTTGTGCGGGCTTTCCGCCATGCACATATTCATGGGGTTAATGACCCTAAAGAAGAAAAGTTCCGCAGCGCTCAAACAAGGCAACCGCGATGGGTGAATACTGCACAAATTCAACGACTTGCTCGTTATGCCCCAACAGATGTGGCTAGTGATGAAGAAAGGCGAGGAAAGGTTCATGGATGGTTTAAGCGATGAGATCTCGGTCCGGTGGTCTCCAATGACTACTGACTTCCGGCGGTTAGTGAATAAAGCTTTCGCGGAGGCCAAACATTTGCGGATGGAGAACATAGCGGAGGATGGCGCTCGGAAGTACAATCTTTGGAGGACAACCCAAGCCTCGCTTTACAGTCTCGGCCACCACGGCGTGGAGGATTTGATCTTCCACACTCGAGCTCCGGCACCAACCTGGCGCCCCAATACTACAGGCTTAGTAGCAACTGGCGGAGGTCGGTCTCGTGCGAAGAATCCGATTTCATCGGCGGTTGGGTGACTTGTTTCCCTTTAGCGAGGCGGGGCATTATGCTAACCGATGCCCTAAGAAGTCTGCAAGGTGCACCACGCTAGGCCAACACCGGGAGTTCCGACCAGGCGGCAATCAAAAACGGCGATCCGATATCACGAAGGGCGTGTGAACCACGTTCGCGAGAGGAAGCTCAAGCGACACGGATGTAGTCGCCAATGCGTTTCCAATCAATTCGATTACCGGCATTAGTTCTATTTGATTAGAGCATCGCACTCTTTTGTTTCCAATAAATTTGTGGGAAAACATGGGTTACCTATCTCTCCTTTAGATAATCCTATGATAATTCACTCCCGGGCTCGAAAATGAGAACCAGTTATCTTTGCCCAAACCTTACCCTTGAAATATCCGGAGTAACCTTCCTAGCAGATTTGATAGTTTTGCATTCTCAAGGTTTGGATGTAATCCTTGGAATGGCGGCTAGCCAGAATCAGGACAAATAAATTGTGCCAATAGGTCTATTGCTCTTACCAATGAGCAAGGAATCTCGGTTAATTCAAGCCCAAGACTAATAGCGGAGGAAGATCGGTTCTAACCGACTTGAAAGAGTTAAAGCTTGAAGATATACGATGGTACAAGAATTTCGGATGTTTTCACGATGAACTACGGCATGCCACCAGCGAGGGCGTAGTATTATAATTGACTTAGTCGAGGACGCCCCAATCTCAAAGCGACCCTCTGAGAATCTTAGGCCAATGAGTTGGCGAAATGAAGAAAGCAGATAATGGAACTAAAAGCGAGAAAGGTTATATCTGGCCAAGCTCATCACCTTGGGGGCGCCGGTATTATTGTCAAGAAGAAAGACAATAGTATGAGAATGTGTGTGGATTACGGATCACTTAATGAAGTGACGATCAAGAATAAGTACCGCTACCTAGGATCGATGATCTGTTTGATCAATTAAAGGGAGCAAGTGTATTTTGAAGATTGACTTGAGATATGGCTATCACCAGCGAAGATCGGACGGAAGATATCCCAAGCGCATTCACAACGGATATGGGTGTATGAATTCCGCATGATGTCGTTCGGTTTGACAAAGCGCCCAACACTTCATGAATATGATGAACAAAGTGTTCTGGAATTCTTGGATAAGTTTGTGGTTGTGTTCATCGATGATATTCTCATTTATTCAAAGAATGAAGATGAACACGAGGATCATCTCGAGAATAATTTTGGGAAAACTTCGAGAGAATCGACTTTATGCCAAATTTAGCAAGTCGAATTTTGGCTAAGTCAAATGGCATTCCTTGGACATATTGTGTCGGCGGAGAATCATGATAGATCGACCAAAGTTGAAGCCGTAATGGGTTGGAAACAACCCAAGTCATCCTGAGAGGTGAGAGTTTCCTTGGATTAGCGGGGTATTACATGATTTATTGAAGGGTTCTCCAAGATAGCAAGACCCATGACTCAACTTCGAAAAAGGAGAAAAAGTTTGAATGGATGAGAGGCACGTGAAAAGAGTTTCCAAGAAGCGAAGAAGAGATTAGTGTCTACGCACCGGTGTTAATCTTGCTGATATTCATAAGGACTTTGAAATCTTACGTGATGCATCCGTCAAGGACTTGGATGTGTACTTATGCAAGAAGGCAAAGTAGTGGCTTATGCATCTCGTCGATTAAGACCACGAAGAAATTATCCGACGCATGATCTTGAGTTAGCGACAATTGTGCATGCTCTGAAAATCTGGCGGCATTATCTCATTGGTAACATTGTGAGATTTTCACGGATCATAAGAGTCAAAATACATTTTTACTCGATCGAACTCAACCTCGGACAACGAAGATGGCTAGAGCTAATAAAAGATTACGACCTTGGAATTCATTATCATCGGGTAAAGCAAATGTAGTTGCGAGATGCCACGAGTAGAAAGGCGTGTTGCAATACCATCTGGTTCAAAAGAATCGGCGAAATTATATGAAGAAGCTGAAGCATCTAAATCTGGAGATTGTTAAACAAGGATGTATCAATGCTTTGGAAGTTCAACCCACTCTTGAGTCAGATTAGAAAAAAGCAGGTTAGAAGGCGAAGACATCAAAGAAATCAAAAGAATATGAGAAGAGGCAAAGCTCGAGTTCTCGAAGATGAGCAAGGAGCGATTGTGGTTGGAAATCGCATCGTGTGCCTAATCGGCGAGAATTAAAGCAGTCAATTCGAAAGAAGCACATGAATCACCCTACTCCATTCATCCGGAAGTACCAAAATGTACGGGATCTGAAGGAGAAGTATTGGTGGAGTCGACATAGGCGAAATCGCTGAATTTGTTGCCGTTGTGATGTATGTCAGCGAGTTAAAGCGAGAACATCAAAGACCATTGGTTTGTTGCAACCATTACCAATTCTGAATGGAAGTGGGAAGAAATTGGTATGGATTTCATTCTGGGACTTCCTAGGACCCAAAGCGAGGATGTGATTCCATTTGGGTGATAATTGACCGATTGACCAAAGTGGCCCATTTCATTCGGTCAAGACCACCTATCGAGTAACAAACTAGCGAATTATATGTGGCCAAGATTGTTTGTTTACATGGTGTACCCAAGAAGATTGTCTCGATAGAGGTTCCCAGTTCACTTCCGATTTTGGAAGAGTCTTCCGAAGCTTTAGGAACCAGACTCAACTTGATCTGATATCACCCTCGAGGCGGATGGTCGAGACGAGCAGCGTCAACCAAGTTCTTGAAGATATGCTTGAGCTGTGCCTTAGATTATGGAAAAAGTTGGGACAAGAATCGCCCTATCACGAGTTCTCGTACAATAATAGCTATCAAGCTAGTCTCTGAGATGTCTCCATTTGAAGCTTTATATGGCGAAAGTCACGAACTCCGCTCCTTTGGGATGAAGTAGGAGAGCACCAATTCTTGGACGGAATTGATCAAAAGAATGAAAGCAAGGTTAAAGCAATAAGAGAACGTTTGAAAATAGCTCAAACCCGAGCAGAAAAGTTATCTTGACAATCGAAGAAGAATTGACATTTGAAATAGGAGATTTTGTTTATCTCGAGTTACTCCACTCGAGGGAGTAAGAAGGTTCGAACCAAGGAAAACTACTTTTGATTTGTGGGTCCTTACAAAATTTTGGCAAAGAGAGGTGAAGTAAACTTATCGGTTGGGCGCCAACCACCTTGTCTGCGATACACAGCGTTTTCATGTGTCACAACTAAAGAAGTGCCTTGAGTGCGGAAGATCAAACTCCTCTGGAAGTATTGATCTACAAGAAGACCTCACTTATGTAGAACAACCAATCAAGATTCTAGGCGTCATGCGGCGTGTTACGAGAACAAGATCATCCGTTCATATAAAGTTCGATTGGAGCCACCACCCGAAAGTGAAGCCACACAGGAGCGAGAAGAAGATATTAAAGCAGGATATCCCCATCTCCTTCTTGGCCAAATCTGAATCTCGGGTCGAGATTCCTTTAAGGGGAAGGTTTATAACACCCAAAATTTCAATTTAGGTGAAAATTTAAAATTTATTTATTTTTGTGGAAATTCTGAAATTTTAAAAAACTTTTCTAATTAGTTAAAGCTAAAATAAATTTAAGCGCAAAATCTATTATCAAGTTTAAATTGGAAATAATTTTATTAAGTCTAAAATGTCTCTAAAATTTATGTGATTTTTTCTAGAATTTTTTGATGTTAATTGTTATATTCTAAAGCCTATTTGAATTTTGGATTTAATTAAATAGAAAACAAAAGAAAAACTTCTAAACGATATTTGGGCAAAAGCCTCATTAACTCCTCTCTCACGCGTCTTGCTGACCAAGTCGGCCCGCTCTCCGCAGCGCCTTCCTCTTCCGCAGCAGTTGATTTCAATCAACGGTCCACCTACTGCCTACGTCACCCGTCATTTAAATGCGTTCGATCAAGATCTAGCTGCCGCGCCCTTTTCTTCCTCCTCGCTCTCTTCTACCTCGCGTGGGCCAGAGTGCCGCCATAGCCGCCCGTTCGAGCTTCACCTTCTCACGATTCCTCCTCTCTTTACTCGCGTTTGTGCGCATTTAATTTATTTAACTCCTTGCGCCCGTTCGCCCTCTTCACCTCCCTACTTTACGATCTCACCGTAATGCCCTTTTCCTTAAGCGCCACCGCGCGTGCATGCCGTCCTCCTCTCCTCCACCCGACCCTTATATAAGGGAGCATCGGGAAGCCCTTCTCACGCCGGTGACACCACCACTCATCTCCCTTCCTCCTCTGTGAAGCCCGATTTTAGAGTTCTTCGCGGCGGGAAGATTTGGGTTTTCTTCAATTCGGCGAGGTCAAGCCGCTCGGTCCGTCGTCCACGTCTTGAATCGCCGTATCACCGCGACACCGTCGCGCTACCACCTCGCCGGGAGACCCTCGGGAACATCCTCGTCGTCATAAGCTCACCGCCGCCGCGCATTTTTACTCATTGCCGATCATTAAAATCGTCCTTGCACTACCACGGTGAGCACCGTGCTCGTCACATTCCTCTTTTTCCTCGTGCTCTCATGGGAATCAATTCGCCGTCGTTCAGCCGTGAAACCTAGGGCCCGTCTTGCCTCGTCCGTCCGGTCAAGCAGTGGCGCCACCTCATCTCCACGCCAACCGCCACGTCACCACATGTGCCCGTGGCGCTTAGTCGGCAGCGTCGTGTACAGTTCACCAATTTCGATCCATTGGTTGGGTAGAATTGGTCTCAGTGGGCCGAACCTATGACACAGGGCCCTTGTCGGAAAATTATTCTAATTCATTTAAATCCCGGAAAATCATCGCTGACGTCATCATGCGCAATATTTAGAATTTCCTTTAGGAGAATAATTCGGGAAATTGATTTAAATAACAGATTTAGGGTTAAAATTGGAAAAACTTCATAACTTTTGCATTTTAACTCCAAATTAGATGATTCAAGTTGCTAAAATTTTAGAAAATTATTGTCTAATTAAATAAAATATAATAATTCAATTTAGAGTTTATTTTAGTTTTGTTTTAGAATTTAGAATTCTTTTAAATATCAAATTTAGGTTAAAATTTGTAAAATTCATAATAATTGAATCCTAACTCCAAATTTAGTGAAACAAATTTCTAAAATTTTATAATTTAATTATTGAGTTCAATAAAATAAAATTATTATATTTAGACTTGGTTTATTTTGTATTTCTGAGTTTTATTTGAATTTTATTTGATTTGCCTTATTTTCACGTTTAGACTTTGGCGATTAAAATTTGATACTTCTCAAGACTTAGATTTTCGGTACTGCTTGAAGGCAAGTTATACTTTGACCATTTTGCCCTATTATTTTAAAGTTAATTAAATTCAGTTTTAAATTATTAAATGCATGCATAATTTTATTCAAGTATTTCAAATTCTGTTTAAATAATTAGTTATTCCTATTATCCTTGTATGCCAAATTTTGGATGTTGCCATGTCATTCCTTTGTCACTTTAGATAAATTATTATGTTTAATAATCAAATGCTTCATAAATACTTAGACCATGATTTATGTTTTTGGGAGAATTTTAGCCAACTCAATAAAATTTGCTAAAAATTAAAACTATGGTATTGTTTTACCATAGAGAATTTGTAAAGATGGTTTTATAGAAATAAAATAAAAAGGGTTTGGACTTGGCGAAAAGGATGAATGGTGGAGTGCGGTTTATGCAGGCTTAGTCTGGTTAAGATTAAGACCGGGGTTTAGATTGAATGGCCTTAAGTCAATTGAGGACCGGTCTTTGGCGCATTTTGTTATGCCTTATCATTACAACCACCGTCTGTATGGGCGGGACACAGCTTAATAATTTGTAATACCTCTTAGTTATTGGTGCTATGTTGTATGCATGGGTGTCGGGTGAACAGTTTTCCCATCTGGCGCAAGAGGGGTTTTGGAGGGCAGACGGTCAATGGAAGCGAAACCTTAGCGGGCACAAGTACTTTGAGGTAGAACATTATGTGACCTTGTGATGTTTGCTCTGTCACGCCTTAGGAAGCGTGGATTGGCGACACAAAGTATAATATCTCGTGTGGGTAAAGTTGTACAAACTCTGCGAGTAGAAACTATTGAATAACGCGTCATGATCATGGACATGCTAGCAAAGCCACTCGAGTTAGTTTTGTTTTGGTTTTAAAAGTGATTTCAGCAGATTTCCAAACCCATTGTGAAGGATATCCATCATCTTTTATGGAGGTTATCCACAATAAACTATTGTTATTTAAAATGGTGATTTAGATTATTGTATGAAATGGCTTTGAAATCTAATATGATTATTTAAGTTAAAGCTAGCGCTTTCAAAAATAACCTTGCCGGTATCCTTTGTCTACCTTATGCATGCATATCAATTCCATATTAGGTGTAACTTGCGAAGACGGTAGTAGTGCTCACTCTTCTGGTAATCTTTATTAGATATCGAACTACCTAGTTTGTAATTACTCCATAACTTCATAGGAAGTGAAATGACATGTCGGGTATGAACTATATTGCGATTTGAATCTCTCCTGCTATTTCGCAGCGAGTGCACAATCTTCCTCTGAGAAGTGTACAAACCGGGAAGGCTCATTCGAACTACCTAGTTTGTAGATAGGAAGAAATGATATACTCTCTCTTCACAAGCGGCCCTAGGAAGCAGTGAGCATCCGATCGCACGAGAGGCGCCGTGTTTTGTTACATGGGAACAATGGTTCCAAGCGGACTCGGATCGTCATCGGAGTAGGAAGAGAGCTAAAGTGAGCACGATGCAAAGCTACGAGAGGATCTTCGTGCATCCCTCGAGATGAGCTCCTTTGAAAAATCGAGCGGAGGTCCTTTGAAAAATCGAGACGAGGTCACTCAATCCTTGATTGGAGATTCGTGCATCCGAGCAAAAGCAGATGGAGACCTTTGAGGAAAGGATTAGGGGATTGCAACTCCCAAGTCAGTTGGAAGCCCACGCCCTCTTGTCTTGCTAACCACCCCCAAACATCCGAGTAGTCTGCGCGTCCAACCCTAACCCTACCACAATAGGTGATGACAGATTTTCCGTCGATGACATCCAGGTAATAACTATTATCTCTGGAATGCTCAATCCATTTACATTTATAGGCCTGTTGGAGTAGCTAATTTTGTATCGTTATATACGTAGATGGCTATGAAGTGCAAGCTCCAAGTGAGATATGTCTCTGTTGCCCTAGATCTTTGCTTGGGGCGGTGTATCCATCCGATGTCGGAGCTTTGGTGCAGTGCAAATCTAGCGCCGGGTTTATAAAAGTGAATGTGGGCGGTGTTTGTGCCAATTTGAGGCCGTCGTGAAAATTCCCCCAAGCGATGAGGTCATGACTCTAGGGCAAGCCGTTGGAACATTCATCCGAAGGCTTAAGGAGGATAGCTGCCTGGAGCTACCTGCTCCGGTGTCAACTTCACGGGAATGTCGTGCAATGGCATCAAGTCCACGGGACCTGACTACACCGAAGCTACCTGCACTGACACGGCAAGGACCCGCTGCATCACATGCATCTACACCTCGTGCTCAATCGACTCTTGTGAAGTCGACCTATACAAAGCGAGGCAGCAAGGGCAAGGGCAAGGGCAAGGGCAAATCGAAGACGATCGAGTCCTCTCCTGATATCCCCTTCTTGCCGTTGGCCCGGAAATTCAAGCTAGGCGAGCCGTTGCTCAAGAAGTTAGACAGCCCTACCCTAGGACCGGATTGCGGAATTGCATACATGGTACATGGAGCAGTCCAACAAGCGGTTGATCAACGACACTCGGGTTTCACCGTCAAGTTCAAGGAGGATCATTTTAACCACGTGTATCAAGGCGTTGTCTTCACGGTGACCTTCGACGACTTGTTACGTCTCTTCAACCTCGGCGTCTCACTCATACGATCTTTGGACAACTCGTAAGTGTGTACAATCACGGTCAATGTTAGTGTAATATCGATAAATGTTATATATAACTCCTAGCTTTTGTATAATAGATACATGATCTGTGAAGCGAAAGAAGGAAATCACCGGTAGGTTTCCTCGACCCACACATTGTCTCCGAGCAAAGCATCACGGCGAATGCAACATTAAATCGAGAATTACGTTATAGATTTTTTCATGGCTCACCGCAATAAAGAATTCATACTTTTGCCTACAACCAGAAGTAAGTAGTGTTGCACTCCTGGCTATACTTGTTGATTTGTACTTTATAAGCAACACGAACTTAGGTTTAATGACCATGGTGACATACGTGTAGGTACCATTGGATTCTAATTGTAATTATACCAAAGCGAAATCGTAATATACCTAGATTCCCTCTGAGAGGTCCACTCACAACTTCACAACTATCCGAATTTAATCATCGGTAAACACATTTCCTCCATAGAAACTCTATTGTAGTCTTTCCTTCCTTTGCAATGGCTAAGGCTAACTTCTTGGAGTCACGTGGGGTGTTCGACGTGTTACATGCTAGAGGATGGAATATCAAGGGAAGGACGCTGGGACATGATCAAAAATTCCCGGTACTTGCTAGCTAGTACACATTAATCCTATATAACACTTCGTAGCAATGCCTCTCGAACTAACCAATTCTATTTTTGCGGTGCCACCGGCGAAATTACCGGCCGCATAGCGTCTGTGGATACTATGTTTGCCACAACATGCAACTACTCATCGGTTTCGCGATCACCAATGATCCTCGGGTTTGTCAATCTTTCAACAATTATTTCATATATACTTACCAATTTATATAAGCCCGAATTTAACCTTCCTATCGACGGAGTTGCGACCATCGGCTGGCTGCGTTGGAATGAGCTCATAAAAATTCGATCACACCTTGCGTCATTCCTGAACAGACAGGTCATAAATCCAAATGGGAGTTTCCACAGTGTAGATTGAACTTGATTGGGATAGATTGAACATAATGGTACATGTGTGTAAATTAATGTACATTAATGGTTAATTTTAGTTAATTGATTTGTGAATTGGATGTGCTTGTTTACGAAATGAATGCAATTTTGATGTGCTTCTAAAATGAATGAGAATTGGATGTGCTTGTTTGAGAGGGCATGGCTAGCATTTCTGAGGCTAGCCAATAAATGAAATAGATTTAGCAATACAAAGACTACCACGACGGTTTCATCTCTGAGGCAAATGCATGGTAGTCGACTATCTGACGGTTTCATCTGAGGCATCGCTCGTGGTAGTCGACTATCACTGAGCAGTTTCATCTGAGCCGTGCGTGATAGTATGTATTACTGAGCGGTTCGAAACCATCTGTGATGACCTAATGCATTCTTGACCCACAAACTCGAGGCGGCTCACGGGCTATGCGTGATGGCGTTTTGAACCGTCTGTGAAGGCCTTTTACGTAGTAGTGCTATTTGGGTCATAGTGGACCGGTTGATGAAGTCTGCACATTTCATACCTATTCGCATGACCAACTCGGCAAGTGATTTGGCTCCTCTCTATGTGCGAGAGATAGTGCGGTTGCAGGGTACCCAAGACCATTGTTTCGATCGAGGCGCCAAGTTTGTCTCCAAGTTACGGGAGAGGTTGCAAAGTCGTTGGGCACAGCTTCATCTTAGTACCGCTTTTCACCCCAAGCAGATGGTCGGTCTGAACACACCATTCGAACCTTTGGAGGATATGCTCGATGTTGTGTTATGTGTGTTTGAGGTTCTCTATGGGTGGAAGTGCACGAGATCCCGTTGTCTTTGGGATGCGCTTGGAGAAGCGGGCGATTTTGGTCCCGATTGGGTTAAAAAGCTGTGGCGAGTGGCGAGAGGTTAGGAAGAATTTGTTAGTTGCTCGAGCTATCTGCGAGATGTCCGGCGAGATTTGGAATTGAAGTGGGGGCGAGGTTCTTTTGAGAGTATCGCCTACCGGGGTGTAGTGTGTTTTGGTACCAAAGGGAAGCTTAGCCCGAGTGCGTTGGACCATTTCCAATCGTGGCACGAATTGGGAAATTGGCCTATCGTTTGGATCTTCCTGAGTCTATGCGAGGAGTTCATAATGTGTTTCATGTATCCATGTTGAGGAAATATTTGAGAGACCCAGAACATGCTATTCCACTTGAACCGTTGAGCATTGAGCAGGATCTCACTTTTGAGTCCCGACCGGTGAAAATTCTGGAGGAGTCAGAGCGGGTTCTGAGGAACAAAACTCTGAAGTACGTCAAGGTTCTCTGGTCTCATCAGACTGAGAGAGAGGCTACTTGGGAGCTGGAGTCTCGCATGCGCGAGCAATATCCTGACTTGTTTACTTCTGGTATGTGTTAAATTTGTTAATTCCAATTCCTTGGCAAATCATTCTTGTGATCTTTTAAATCGGTAAGAATTAGAATTGAATTACATTAAGAGGGTAGAATGTTATATCCCGATACTTGATTAGAGAGAATTTTATTCAATTTCGAATTTCTCCTTGCAACGAAGTATTCAACCAGCAAATAGTGGGATTTTAAGGGACATTGCGGTGAAATAACGACAACCTGGGCCATGGGCTGCAGCCCACGAGGCCCAAGGGGGGGGCGGCCACAAGGAGGGAGGGAGGGAGGCACCACCCCTTTGCTCCTCCCAATCCTAGCCGCCACTTTCTTCCACCCCCTCTCCTCTTGCGCCTCCTCCTCTCCAAGGGCAGCCACCACCTCTTCCTCTCCCTCCCTGGCGCCTCTACTTGCTGGTGCCGCCCTCCAAGTTCTTCCCAAAGCCGCCTCTCCCTGTTCTCACCTCCAGCCGAGCCCCCCTTTGGAGCTGTCCCTTGGTGGCTGACCAAGAGAAGAAAGGAAGAAGGTGGAAGGGGAGGTTCTTCGGGAGTTCGTTCATCATCTTCCTGGGTTCTTCAAGGATAATGGTTGTCGTTCTTAGCTGTTGATTTGTTGGTAAATGCAAGTTCGATTAGAATTGATTGGATCGAATTATTTCTGCTGTAGTTCCGTTCTGTCCAGTATATTGAGTGGTTAATTTCGAGTTCTTAGATTCTGAATTTGTGATGTCCATCTCCTAGAGATAGTTAGATACTGTTCTTAGCTTTCTGTGGCCGCCAAGAACACCTAATTCCGATGTACGGATCAAAAGTTATGTTAGTTTTCATGCCTGCTGTCCAGAATTCTGACGTGATTGATCTGTCTAGTTGTCTCCTAAATTATGAATATGATAATGGAAGAATCAGAATTTTCACCCAACTAATTTATTGTATAAAATCTTGTAACCTTTCCATAATGATAAAGAACGCCCTAATCGGAGTTGCAGATCAAAAGTTGTGATATATTCTTTACCACTGTTCTGTTCGTCTAATCAGAATTTGTCTGTTCTTTCACCCACCTGTTAGCATTTAAATTTGGCCGAATTGGGAGATCTTGTTAACTAGAATTTTGTAGCTATGTTCGTTAAGTTTCCATAGGATCTGGGCTCACCTCGTTCCGAGTGCCAGATCAATAGATATGAGCTTTTCCGTGCTGCTGTCCAGTTTCGTTCGGTGGTTGGGTGTTCTGTTTTAGACTAGGTCAATTTAGTTAATTCTTGTGGTAGCGGGAGAGTGTTGCAGATCATTGTTGGTAGAGACATGTACCTTGTTGTTTTTATTTCGAGTACTATCTTGTGTAGGCGGAGAGGCCTCAGGTTTAGGGGCACCGACATTGCCTAATACCGCAGCGTAGCGCGAAAGGCAAGTACTTCTATATTCTTATGATTCTTGAATCTTTGGATCTTTGGATATTCGTATTGTGTTTTTATGTGATCCATGAGAATGTTCAAAGTCTATGTTCCTTTCCTATGTGTTAATTCCAAGTGTGGACATGATGTCTTTCATAATTCATACTTCAATACATGCATCCATTTTCATGTTCCTTCTACGAGAGTGGATTATAAGACCCATCAATTCCAATATGGGCACGTAAGACCCACCATTCTAATGTGGACAGATTTGGACACCCGTATGAAACGTTCTTCATACGGGACTTGGATCCCCGTATTTTGTTAAATGCGGGCTTAGGTGAACACCGACGGGTGTGTCACTAGCTATACTGGTATAAGCACGTGTGCAGTCCATTCCTTTCATTTAATTCATTCATTCCATTCATTCACATATTCGTTTGGTGTTGTGTTTATATTCCTAATAGATGTTGCCTTGTTCATAATTGTCGTATGCCCAATTATTCATTGTACTTGCTGAGTCTCGGACTCATTCTTGCTTTGTTTGTTTATTTTAGGTGATCGTTGATGATGGCTCTATTGGGAGGGAGTAGACATGCACTATTCGTTCACTTCACCATACTCCAATTTCAATAATAGGACTTGATTCTATATTTCATTCGTTAATTGACGAACTATAATAAATAAAGTTAGTTGTGGTTGATAACCTCTTCCAGGTTTGGTTGATTAAGTACTGCTTGTGATCTTCGATCATCCTTTTGATATAATTGCTTGAACTTAGACTATACTCTTGCTATGGTTCTGTTAATTATTGATTCCTTACTGTCTTGATACATGTGACTGTTGGGACCTCCGGTGTTGTTAACTTTACAAAGGAGGTTCTGCCGAAATTTAAAATTTTGTCTTATGTTTTAATTTCTGTTATCATGTTAGATTATTTAGGTGACATCTTGGCTTCCGAATAGCTAGGGTGTTACAGGTGGAGCTGGAGGCATTGGGATGTGTGGTCGGGGAAAGGAGGCATTGGAGGATTCTGAGGATAAGGTTTCAGAGGGTCTGGTCTTCGCGCCTGACTAAAAAAAAACTTCATCGTCCCACTTAAAGGTATCCCCGGCACAGACCCTTCGCACCTGAGTAAATTTTGAAAACAAACTGTTCACAATTAAAATACTTAATTTAAAATTCTTAACCGTCTAGGTTGAAATAAGGACATACAAATTTGTTAAGGTCAAACTAATTTATACAAATTTGAAAAAAAATATATTTTAATTCAAGATAATTAATCTACTATTTGATTATATTATTTCCCAGGGTTGTTTACAAGCATTTACTTTAGTTTTCGTTTTGGAGTTTCTTTTCAAGTGAGAATGAATCCCTTCTCATCAGGTTTGGAGATAAGGATTACATAGATAAATAGAAAATAAAATTATAAGACCAAAATAACTTGGTTCACCTCAATTGGAGTTCACATGAGTTAGTTATGAATTTCCATAGTTAAAAGCATTTTGTAGTGTAAAAAACATTCGGTTTTGGATTAATTTCCAAAAACTATAATTTCTGGGATAGAGATAAGTTTGAAACCTATTCCAAATTAAAGTTCACTTAAAAATAAAATTATCAAAATTGGTTTCACTTGATTTGGAGTTATTATGAATTAGTTATGCATTTTTGAAGTGATTTTTATTTTGCACCGTCCGATCGCGATTGGACAGTCTTCATTGAGTGAGCTGTTCGCACGGTCTGAACGGCCCAATCGATATGGACGACCCGATTAAGATCTAACGGTCCAGATCGCGTGGCTATTCAGACGGTCCGAACGGCCCAATCGATCGGGACAGTCCAATTCAAATACAACGGCTCGCGCGCAACTTAGATGATTCACGTTTAAGTAGGGAGTTAAAAATAGCAAATAAAATTATAAAAATATGAAATTTTTTATAGAAGCTACTAGGATGATATAGATCCCATATAAAATTTGAAAACTTACTGTTCATGATTAAAATACTTAATTTAAAATATTTAAACCGACTAGGTTGAAATAAGGACATACAAATTTGCTAAGGTCAAACTGATTTATACAAATTTGAAAAAAATATTTTAATTCAAGATAATTAATCTACTATTTGATTAAATTATTTTCCAGGGTTGTTTACAAGCATTTACTTTAGTTTTTGTTTTGGAGTTTCTTTTCAAGTGAGAATGAATCCCTTCTCATCAGGTTTGGAGATAAGGATGACATAGATAAATAGAAAATAAAATTATAAGACCAAACTAACTTGGTTCACCTCAATTGGAGTTCACATGAGTTAGTTATGCATTTTCAAAGTTAAAAGCATTTTGTAGTGTAAAAAACATTCGGTTTTGGATTAATTTCCAAAAACTATAATTTCTGGGAGAAAGATAAGTTTGAAACCTATTCCGAATTAAAGTTCACTTAAAAATAAAATTATCAAAATTGGTTTCATTTGATTTGGAGTTACTATGAATTAGTTATACATTTTTGAAGTTATTCTATTTTGGACTGTCCGGTCGTGATTGGACAATCCTAATTGAGTGAGCTGTTTGCACGGTCCGAATGGGCCAATCGATACGGACGACCCGATTAAGATCTAACGGTCCAAATCGCGTGGCCGTTCGGACGGTCCGAATGGTCAAATCGACCTGGACAGTCCAATTCAAATCCAACGGCTCATGCGCAAGTAAGATGATTCATGTTTAAGTAGGGAGTTCAAAATAGCAAATAAAATTATAAAAATATGAAATTTTTCAAAGTTAAAAGCATTTTGTAGTGTAAAAAACATTCGGTTTTGGATTAATTTCCAAAAACTATAATTTCTGGGAGAAAGATAAGTTTGAAACCTATTCCAAATTAAAGTTCACTTAAAAATAAAATTATCAAAATTGGTTTCATTTGATTTGGAGTTACTATGAATTAGTTATACATTTTTGAAGTTATTCTATTTTGGACCGTCCGGTCGCGATTGGACAATCCTGATTGAGTGAGCTGTTTGCACGGTCCGAACGGGCCAATCGATACGGACGACCCGATTAAGATCTAACGGTCCAAATCGCGTGGCCGTTCGGACGGTCCGAACGGTCAAATCGATCTGGACAGTCCAATTCAAATCCAACGGCTCGCGCGCAACTAAGATGATTCATGTTTAAGTAGGGAGTTCAAAATAGCAAATAAAATTATAAAAATATGAAAATTTTCAAAGTTAAAAGCATTTTGTAGTGTAAAAAATATTCGGTTTTGGATTAATTTCCAAAAACTATAATTTCTGGGAGAAAGATAAGTTTGAAACCTATTCCAAATTAAAGTTCACTTAAAAATAAAATTATCAAAATTGATTTCATTTGATTTGGAGTTACTATGAATTAGTTATACATTTTTGAAGTTATTCTATTTTGGACCGTCCGGTCGCGATTGGACAATCCTGATTGAGTGAGCTGTTTGCACGGTCCGAACGGGCCAATCGATACGGACGGCCCGATTAAGATCTAACGGTCCAAATCGCGTGGCCGTTCAGACGGTCCGAACGGTCAAATCGATCTGGACAGTCCAATTCAAATCCAACGGCTCGCGCGCAACTAAGATGATTCATGTTTAAGTAGGGAGTTCAAAATAGCAAATAAAATTATAAAAATATGAAATTTTTCAGAGAAGCTACTGGGATGATATAGATCCCATATAAATTTTGAAAACTTACTCTTCACGATTAAAATACTTAATTTAAAATATTTAAACCGACTAGATTGAAATAAGGACATACAAATTTGTTAAGGTCAAACTGATTTCTAAAAATTTTAAAAAATATTTTAATTCAAGATAATTAATCTACTATTTGATTAAATTATTTCCCAGGGTTGTTTACAAGCATTTACTTTAGTTTTTGTTTTGGAGTTTCTTTTCAAGTGAGAATGAATCCCTTCTCATCAGGTTTGGAGATAAGGATGATATAGATAAATAGAAAATGAAATTATAAGACCAAACTAACTTGGTTCACCTCAATTGGAGTTCACAAGAGTTAGTTATGAATTTTCAAAGTTAAAAGCATTTTGTAGTGTAAAAAACATTCGGTTTTGGATTAATTTCCAAAAACTATAATTTCTGGGATAGAGATAAGTTTGAAACCTATTCCCAATTAAAGTCCACTTAAAAATAAAATTATCAAAATTGGTTTCACTTGATTTGGAGTTACTATGAATTAGTTATGCATTTTTGAAGTGATTTTATTTTGGACCGTCCGATTGCGATTGGACAGTCCTGATTGAGTGACCTATTCGCACGGTCCGGACGGCCCAATTGATACGGACGGCCCGATTAAGATCTAATGGTCTAGATCGCATTGCCGTTCGGATGGTCCGAACTGCCCAATCGATCTGGCAGTCCAATTCAAAATCCAACGGCTCGCGCGCAACTCAGATGATTCACATTTAAGTAGGGAGTTAAAAATAGCAAATAAAATTGTAAAAATATGAAATTTTTCAGAGAAGCTACTAGGATGATATAGATCCCATATAATATTTGAATACTTACTGTTCATGATTCAAATACTTAATTAAAAATATTTAAACCGACTAGGTTGAAATAAGGACATACAATTTTGTTAAGGTCAAACTGATTCATACAAATTTGAAAAAAATATTTTTTAATTCAATATAATTAATCTACTATTTGATTAAATTATTTTTTAGGGTTGTTTACAAGCATTTACTTTATTTTTCTTTTGGAGTTTCTTTTCAAGTGAGAATGAATCCTTCGCATCATGTTTGGAGATAAGGATTGCATAGACAAATACAAAATAAAATTATAAGTCCAAAATAACTTGGTTCACCTCAATTGGAGTTCGCATGAGTTAGTTATGAATTTCCAAAGTTAAAAGCATTTTGTAGTGTAAAAAACATTCGGTTTTGGATTAATTTCCAAAAACTATAATTTCTGGGATAGAGATAAGTTTGAAACCTATTCCAAATTAAAGTTCACTTAAAAATAAAATTATCAAAATTGGTTTCACTTGATTTGGAGTTACTATGAATTAGTTATGAATTTTTGAAATTATTCTATTTTTGAAGCTGTTCGCACGGTCCGCACGGCCCAATCGATACGGACGGCCCGATTAAGATCTAACGGTCCAGATCGTGTGGCCGTTCGGATGGTCCGAACGGCCCAATCGATCTGGACAGTCCAATTCAAATACAATGGCTCGCGCGCAACTCAGATGATTCATGTTTAAGTAGGGAGTTAAAAATAGCAAATAAAATTATAAAAATATGAAATGTTTCAGAGAAACTACTGGGATAATATAGATCCCATATAAATTTTGAAAACTTACTGTTCATGATTAAAATACTTAATTTAAAATATTTAAACCGACTAGGTTGAAATAAGGACATACAAATTTGTTAAGGTCAAACTGATTTCTACAAATTTGAAAAATATATATTTTAATTCAAGATAATTAATCTAGTATTTGATTAAATTATTTTCGAGGGTTGTTTACAAGCATTTACTTCATGGAGGTTCCTGGGATGTGCTAATACTCAAATAAAATTTGAAACCTTGCTGTTCAAGTGTTATTCGCTTAAACTAAATTCAAACCTAGCTTAGGTTGTTGGATAGAGTTTGAATTTTGTGTGGGTTGAATAGAGTCCCAAAATTTTGGAAAAAATTATATTTAATCATGATAAATATTATAGTTTTTGAATAAATTGTTTTTACAGAGGTCTTTGTAAGGACTTAACCTGAAAAACAACAGAACATAGGATACATTATAAAAACAATGAGCAGTGGAAACATCATATTATTTTAATGCTGTCAACATTACTCACCTAGCTGCATTTCACCTTGCCGTCATTAATCACCTTAAATGCAGATGCAACACGTCCTGGACCACGTCGTTCCTCCGATTTCATGGAACGAGTTAGTTAAGCATATTTGAGGTATATTCCCTTGACTTGAATCATCTCATCCTGGACGGCTTCGTTCCATTCCTCCAACCAAACGCATGAACCATGGTATATTTCGAACCATCCGATACAAGTACCACATAATTCATCCATCCAAACACTACCTAAAGCATGGATATTATTCCCGGTAGATACGTTGAACTGATTGACTTTATCTAGGGCAGATATATTGTAGCTAACATAAGAATATTGCAGGCAGATATAATGTTCTAGACAATAATTATTGCCGGCAGATAACGAGACCCTTAATCTTTTGAATATTGCCGGCACATGTTTGCCACTAATCCAATTTTTCTCCGGTAGATTATTGCTGTTAATACTATGACATGGTGTAGTGAAATCAGGACGTATTCGCCTGGTAGGCGCCCGACATACCCGGAGTCCCTAGGGAGGTGATCGAGCACAGGCCAGCTCTCCAGCCTGATAAGAAACTGGTCAAGCAGAAGCTCAGGTGTTTTGCACTTGATCGGAAGGAGGCAATCCAGTCGGAGATCGACAAGCTCCTCAAGGCTGGGTTTATTTGTGAAGTCGACCACTGTAGGATCAAGGATAACCGACTAGAGGGGGGTGAATAGGAGGTTTTAAAACTTTTTGACTAATTAACAATTTAAGCCAATTTAAGAACTAAGTCTAAACAAGATACAATTCTAGCTAAGCAATTCAACACAATAAAAATGCTAGAATTGTAAATGCGGAAAGTAAAGATTAGAAATAACCACAAAGAGACAACAATATTTTTCCCGTGGTATCGAAGACTTGCCGGTCTTCACTAGTCCACATTGAGGAAGCTTGAACGAATCAAGCCGGCTCCACGAATTAAGCATTCCCTCGATCACTATTGGTTGTTCTTCCTCCGCTCCGGAGATGGTGAACACCAAACCACTCACAATCTTAGCACCGGGCCTCTTCACAATCTTCTTGAAGAGATCACCATGCTCCCACCGCCAAGCCGTCTAGGTGTTTGGCAAAACACCAAGAGTAATAAACCGATGACCTTCGCTTGACGGCACTCAAGTGCAAATGGATCAACTAGAATGAATGAATGCACTTGAATTGGCTCAACTACCTCACAATGAATGCACAAGTGTGTTTGAGGAGTTGGAATTATGCTCAAGGCTCTAAGGATGTTAAATGTGGTCTGGCTGTCTGTCCTTGAGCAGGTGGAGGGGTATTTATAACCCCCCACAACAAATGCGACAGTTGGGAGAGAAATCCCAACTTTTCAGCGAAATGCGGTACTACCGCCAACCAAGGTGTGGTACTACCGCATCCCACCAACCGCTCCGTAACGGTTATAACAGGAGCATTAACTCCCTCTGACATAGCTGTTTTAAACGCGGCGTGGTACTACCGCCAACTATCATGCGGTACTACTGCTGAGGTCAGTCGTACCGCACACTAGAGCGGTACTACCATTCACAGGGTTTTCAATCTCAGCCGAAAAGGTGCTTCTTTGGATTTTACGTACCGCCATCTAGTGTTTTTGCTACCGGCTGGAAAAAAATTTCGGAGGGGACCGATAGGCCCGGTTACCGGCAGTAACCGATTTTTTCGGAAAAAATTTCGGCCAATTTCGGATTTTCAATTTGAAATTTTTGGATTTTAAATTAAAAAAAATCAAATTCGAACAAAATTCAAGGAAATTCGAATTTTTTAGGACAAAATTCATTAAAACCAAAATTTCAAGGGATGGTTTGAAATTTACCGTCCCCCGCCGATAACGCCGGTTACTGGCGGTAACCGGCGAAAATCGGCCGAAATTTTTTTCCATGCCGCCATCTAGAAAATGGAACAATTGAGGAGTGGTAGTTCCGCCACTAAATCTCGGTACCACCGCTTCACAAGGGTGACTAGAACCAGCTTACCCAAACAAACTAGCCACATGGATGGCTCAGATGCAATGGACCGTTCGGACCACCGTTTTAATCGCACGATTTAATGGTACATTCGGATGGTCCAAACGTGCACCGGTAGTACCGCCAAAGGACATGCGGTCATACCACTAAGCGGTAGTTCTGCCAAGTATTCTCGGTACTATCGATTCTAGGGTGAGGCACCGAACAAAAGACGATGTCTCACTAGTTTTTACGTACCGCCAACAAACAAACGGAACAACCGGGTTGCGGTAGTACTGCACCACAAGCCGATCGTACCGCTAAGCAACCAAATCAACTTAGCCCGATCGGACCGATTATGTGGACGGCTCAGATTCATTGGGCCATTCTGACCACAGGTCTTAACCGCACGATTGGGTTGCTTTCGGATAGTCAGAACGTCCCCTAGTAGTATCGCCAAAGGAAATACGGTCATACCGTTAAGCGGTAGTTCCGCCAGTAAACTCCGGTACTACCGATTGTCCTGACAATTACGCAGTTTGCTTTTTAGTTCAAAGTCAAATGCATGCATGATCCTAAATTGATTCAATTTGCACAAGAACAAGCTATCAAGCTACTAGTCACGATACCTCTTAATAGTATGGCATTTAACCTATAATCCGGTCTTCCAACCATTTCTCCTAAGATCGGTAAAACATAAAAATGATCCTAGACTACTTATACCTTGTCATTAAGCCATGTAGATCTTCATGTTGTCCTTTAGCATGCATCTTCAAGTCATCAAACTCACCAATAGGACTTAGCCTTTTAAATACTCAATAAACACGTTAATCCCATATTCACATATTATCATTAATTACCAAAAGAATTTTTAGGGGCCTAGATGCTTTCAACCACCCAGAGTAGCTCGCCAACCCTGTAATGGTTAGAAAAAGCAATGGCAAATGGCAAATGTGTATTGACTTCATAGACCTTAATAAAGTTTGTCCGAAAGATGACTTCCCCCTTCCACGCATTGATCAACTTGTAGACTCCACTTCCGGGTGTGAGTTGTTAAGTTTTTTATAAGCATAATCAGGGTACCACCAGATTAACATGAGTAAAGAAGATGAAGAGAAAACTTTCTTCATCACTCCATATGGCACCTACTGCTATATTAAGATGCCATTTGGTCTCAAAAACGCTGGTGCGACTTTTCAAAGGTTGATGCAGAAAACATTTAATCCTCAGATAGGTCGAAATCTAGAAGCCTACGTTGATGACTTGGTCGTAAAAAGCATCAACACTGGCGACCATATTTTCAACTTACACGAGACTTTCAATAACTTAAGAAGGCATAACCTTAAGTTAAATTCAGAGAAGTGTGTGTTCGGAGTTTCTTCTAGAAAGCTTCTTAGGTTCCTAGTTTCGGCTAGAGGTATTGAAGCAAATCTAGCAAAAAAATTTGGCCATCGACCAGATGTGCCCTCCGACCTCGAAGAAAGAAGTCCAAAAACTAACCGGCAGTATGGCAGCACTCAGGTGTTTCATAGCATGGTTAGGTGAAAAAGGGCTCCCTTTTTTCAAACTTCTTCGAAAACACGAAAGTTTTGAATGGACTAAAGAGGTAAACGATGACTTTGAAGAACTTAAGAAGTACCTTACGAGTACCCCGATCTTAGTTTCTCCAAGATCGGGAGAAACATTGCTGATTTATGTGGCTGCAACGCCACAAACAGTCAGTGGTGTGCTGGTCGTTGAACGTGAAAACATCCAACGACCGGTATATTACGTAAGGGAAGTCTTACATGGACCAAAGGAACGATATCCACAGGTACAAAAGCTGCTCTATGGTCTCCTTATGGCTTCAAGAAAACTAAGGCATTACTTTTAGGCCCACAAATTGGTCGCACCAATCGGATACCCCTTCGGTCAAGTCCTTGGAAATAGGGAATCATCAAGACGAATAGCAAAATGGGCGATCGAGCTTGGGGCGTTCGACCTCCATTTCATCTCACGAACAACAATCAAGTCCCAGGCAATAGCAGAATTCATTACCGAATGGATAAACCCTGAACCCACCCAAGGGCCCAAGTATGAACACCACGATGAGTGGACAATGTACTTTGACGGTTCCTTGATGCTCAAAGGCTCAGGGGCTGGAGTTGTCTTGATATCCTCTACAGGTGAACACATCAAGTACGCCATTTAGCTAAACTTTCCTACTACAAACATTGTGGTAGAATATGAAGGTTTACTGGCAGGACTCCGAGCAGCTCGTTCGCTCGGGATTCGTAGATTACTAGTGAAAGGTGATTCTCAACCAGTAGTGAATCAATTCGGGAAATAGTATCAATACTCAAGTACCAAGATGTCATCTTATCTGGCAAAAGTACGGAAACTCGAAAAGCACTTCTTCGGTTTCCAAATCCAAAACATTTCTAGAAAGGAAAACTTTCTGGCAGACCAGTTGGCACAGATGACCTCCACCAGGTCACCTGTCCCGCTTGGAGTTTTTCTTGAGCAACTCGATTCACCCTCGGTGGTCGAGCTTTTCGAGGACATAAATGTTCCACTAGAGGTCATACAAATCGATCCTGAGAACATGGATGCTCCACAAGTCGTACAACATGATCACGGTAGAGATTGGATGACGTCGATCTACAATTATCTTCAGCATGGCATTATTCCTGTAGATGATGTAAAGGCTGATCGTATAGCTCGAAAGGCCAAATCATACACTCTGATCGAAAGTACCTTGTATAAACGAGGATCTCATGGAGTGTTGATGAGATGCATATCTTAAACAGATGGCATTAAGCTGCTATCCAACATTCATGGAGGAGTATGTGGAGCTCATCATTCCTACAGAACGTTGGTCAATAAAGCCTTTAGGCAATGATACTACTGGCCAACTGCCCTTCATGATGCAAAAGAGCTCATGACGAAGTGTGTACAGTGTCAATTTCATAGTTGACAAGTACATCAGTCGACACAAGCTTTGCAAACCAAACCTCTTTCTTAGCCTTTTGCAATCTGGGGACAAGACATTGTGGGACATTTCCCAAGAGCACCCGGGGACTTCGAATTCCTTTTCGTCATGATTGACATGTTTACAAAATGGATAGAAGCCGAGTTAGTTGTTAAAACAACAACTAAAGCCACTAAGAGGTTCCACACAAAAAACGTGATTACACGATTTGGTATACCCAGTCGTATAATAACAGATAATGGTATATATCCAACTCTTTAGCGAAAATTTTTAGGAATTCTGCAAGGATCTCAGTATCAAGATACATTTCGCTTCTGTCGCATATCTGCAAATCAATGGATCAGTTAAGCGGGCCAATGGTATCATAATGCAAGGAGTGAAACGACGAGTGTTCGACCAGTTAATCAAACGGTCAGGAGCTTAGGTTCAAGAACTTACTTCTATGTTATGTGCCATTCGAACCACGACCAGTTATGCGACCAGTGAAACGCCATTTTTTCTGGTTTACGGTGCTGAAGCCATGCTTCCTCCAAAACTAAAAATCGGCTTTGCACGAACTAATTATTTCAATGAGAACAATCAGATTCAACGAAGACCCGACGACGTCAATTTCCTTGAAGAACGCGAAAACCAAGCCCTCATACGATCAACAGTTTACCAACAAGCCATGAGAAGGTACCACAGTCGTAACATGCAACCTTGTAGTCTAGCTGTAGGTGATCTGGTTCTACGACGAATTCATAATCAAGCTAATTGCAATAAACTTTCTCCCAAATGGAAAGGTCCATACACTATGGTCGAAGTCACCCGACCTAGTTCGGTACGGCTAGCTATGTTAGACGGGCGTGTTTTGTCCAACTCTTGGAATATTGACCAATTGCGTAAGTTCTTTATATAATTGTATTTTCCATTATTTTAATTTATTAATAATGATGCATTGCCTTTACTTTCCAACGAATGATGTTGTCTATATGTCTATCTTATCATCTAGTTTGCATACTATTATTGCCTAATTGGTCAGAGAAGACGAAATTCTCTCTGATATCCTTTCCAAAGGATCTCTATTACTCTATGGCTATGACATACGAGTCAAACGCCATAAGGGTCGTAGTCGTAACCATTCAGATAATGGTTCTCACGCGCGACCAACACTCTTTTCTTAAAGAAATATACGAGTAACAAGAGCATCATACAGGCAATTACATATAGTACTTTACGTGATATAGATTTCGGGGACTACATTTCTTACCTTCAACAATCTGTTCTACTCTTGTTTTGGCTACTGGTCGGGACACGGAAAGCCTCCTATTCGAAGTCTCTCCTTCTCCGCACATGGTCCTGCCCACTGGAAGGAGCTTCCTAGCGACGGTCCATTTCTTACGATCCTCGCTGCCAGTCGGAACTTGAGCAAGAACATGTTTCGTGAAGTGTTTCTTTTAGTCTTTAGTCCTTAGCAACCCTTATGACCAGTTTTGGATAAGATATATAAACAAGTTTACTTGTCATTTTTTGCATACATGTTTGTATTTTTTTTTCTTATCAATGAATACAAGCCTTATCCATCTTCCAACCACACAAGGTACTTCACAGTATTTCGATTATGGAAATAACCTAAAACTAGTCAAAATCACACGCTAGTTCTGACCACATTGATTTCCTAGTGATACTTAGATCATTTTTTATAACATAATCAGCATATTCTATGTACCGTGGTCGTAGCTATTGCTTATTTTTTTGGTATACTGCTTCTTTAGTAAAGTTCTTCTGCTAACACAAGCAGTCGGGGGCTAGGAAGTATATCAACATTCAACGAATTTAGAAAGATAAAACAAAGACTTCATTGATGATGAAATGTAAGTTTTATCTATAGCTGTCAAAATATTACAATCTTTTACTTCTCAGAGCCACCAGACTAGTCGCTGTGTGTTGGAGACCTGACCTCCATTTCCTCGCAACCTTGTGTCCGAGAGGTACCATTTCCTCGAATGCTTTTTGTCGATGATCGAATCGCCGATCTTATGAAAATGAAAGAGGAAAATGACGCGATAATTCCTGGGAGAAAATAGGACCGCTCTTTATTGATATGAACTGGATTTACAAAGGGGGGGTGCTCTTGACCCGACTAGAGACTAATCCTAATTACACTGCATGTGAAGATTGCTATCTTGCTTGTCTCAGTTTGCCTCTTGATCTGTAGAACTTGTGTTGATGTTTCGCTTTCTGCCTCTCGCCCTTTGGTCTTCTGTGCTTCGTGCTTAAGTAACTTCCGAAGAGGTGGCAGTTACTCCTAGAGGAGACGTCCCTGGTGAAGCGTTGCGACTGGTCGGGGCTTAGTGCACACTTAACAATGTGTTTAACTGCTCGACGGTTTAGTGCCTGAGAGACATCAAACCGTCTGATAATTGTTGTCAGTGTCTTTAGGATTATCTAACCGTGTGGTATGAAGTATACAGCACATGCTATATTCATCGCACGATAAGAATATATTCGGGATTAGTTATAAACATCAGTTCATAGCGTTTCCAAGCAATTACCTGCTCGGAGACTAGGTACAGGATCTTGTCTGACCAGGGTACCCTTATGTAACCTCTGGAATCCTTACGACCAGTGAGGTCGTTAGCCTTAGGGGTTACGACCATGAAGACGTATGGTCTTTTATTGTGTATTAAAACAATACACAGAGGTTTTAATCCTCGTCAGCTAGCCCCCGAATTTTAAATGAACAGGTCATGTGAACACTTTTCCTCCAACAAAAGTCGTGTCGGGCAGACCTCATTTAATGTCGTGATATACGAAGTGGTCTGTGTTCACTTTAAAGTTGAGAACCTGCCTTGGGAACCTAAGATTTTTCGTCCGTTGGACCTTTTTTTTAATCAATCCCCATTGCAGTTAAAGACCCGAAGCTATAAAACCTCCATTGCTGGGCTCTAGAGTTTTTATGCTTTCAAATCTTCTTCAAATGCTCTTTAGTTCCTTGCTAAGAAAATCTTTCCGATTTCTTATTGCCTTTCCGACCTCAAAGCCTCCTCCGACCACTACTCATCCCTTTGAGAAATTTCACTATGTCAGATCAAATCACAAAGTGGATGGCTTCAGATCTGAATGAGAAGAAGCTTAGAGCGCAGGAGAAGATGGGAATGCTCCCAAACAAGAATCTGATCGGATGGAGATCAGCGGCCGGGGAGCACTTTTCGAGCCACGAAGATGGGGAATTTCCAGTCTTCCTTGCTCACATCGAGTGCGGGCTGAGGGTACCGGTTCACAAATTCCTTCCTCGTGTTTTAGAGTATTATGAGGTGGAATTGGTGAATTTAGCCCCTAATTCCATCGCCAATATTACTGTTTTTATCTACCTATGTGAGGAATACCTGGGAGTGCGCCCAAATTTGAGGCTCTTCAAGTATTTTTATCAGATGGCAATGTCAAGGAAATCCATGGGGACTCCTGGAGAATGCACGCTGCGCCTTCATGATGGGAAGGCCAACGAGTACATCCAAATGTACTCGAAATCCTCGTGGTCGTTATGGAAAAAGAGCTGGTTCTACATGACGGTTACGAGGGATGATGGCCTTTACTTCGCCGGAATTAAGGCGAACGAGAATCCCAAGTGGAGGAAGACCGTGGAGAAGGCAGGAGTGGTCGAAAGATGGGTGAATACCATCTGTGACCTGAGGGTCAAGGGCTTGACTTCCTGGCATGTGGTGAGGGACTTCACCAAACGCCAGATTAGTCCTTTGAGGCTCTGGACTCATTCCCTGCTCTGGTCCATTGGTCGTGATGAAGCTATCTCAGGAGGTGGTAAGTCTTTGAGAAAAGCTCCGACCAATATGATTCATTATTTGATTATAGTAATACATTAAAATTTGCTCTTGTCTCCTTTCTTCCTTCCTTTTTTCTAAAGGACTTTCTACTGAGGAAATTAGAGAGCGGATCAGAATGATCTGCGCAGGGGAGCTTGGTGAAAAGGCTGCATTCCCTGACATCTTGGTAATAGTATCTGTTGAAGAGAGATTGGCAAGACTTAAGGTAGATAATCAAACCTCTTTTTATCATGTATATATTTTTGTAGTCGGTTCATTGATCTTGCTCTATTTTTGTAGTCGGTCGGATTGCGAATTGTACAATCAGGTGAGGATCAACATCCCACCGTAGCTCCGACCGATTCGTGCTCTGATGCATTGGAAGAAGATGAATCTTCCGAGGTAATAGAGCATGAAAGAAGAATATATATATTTTGGATAAAAAATTTCATCACTAACCAAATTCGTTTTTCGATTTAGGTGGAAAAAAATGAAGGTCCACAAAGCGTAGCTACGGAAACTATAGACTCCAGTTTGGTTGTTTACGACCATACAGTTGTTACTGAAACAACTGATCTGGAGGTTGATGAAACCACTCCCTGTGACCCGATGGTCAGGGATACTATCTTCGACCAGTTTGTCGAGGATATTGCCTCTGATATCCTTTGAGAGGATGTGAGGGGTTTAACCAATCCTGCCGATTAAGAATCGACGAATTTGGTTGAGAAGAAAAGGAAAGCTGGCGGTATAGAATTTACTCTACCGCGTTTCAAAGTCAGATCCAGGAAATTAACTAGGTATGTACAAATGAAAGAGGTCGTATGTGTGCATACCTTTAATAGTTTCTTAATGATTTGGTGTTTTGAACTCCCCTTCTTTGTTTTGTATAGGTCTTCTGGTGTTCCGATTGATTCCGACAAGAATCTTCCTGAGGACCTGGCACCTGTGGAAGTTATTGACTAAAGCATTTCCCAGGACAAAGTTCCTGAGGAAACAGTGGTCGAAGAAGCCCTCGAGCATGTGTCAAAGCCAACGGTCGAGTTGGATCCATTGGTGGTTCTAACTCCTTCTGCGGAGGTAGATGCCCCTAAAGACCCTCAACAGGTTCCGACCAATGTTGGTAATCCTTCTCAACCTGACAGGTTCCCTTTTCACCCCCCCGATTTATCGAGAATAAGGAGCTTAACGAGGCATGGGGAAAAATATCGGATCATCAAATCAAAATGTATCCTGATTCAATATTTGGCGGTTATAATGATTTGGCAATCCGGGTAAGTATCTACGACCAGTTTCATAGTCTCTCTTAATAGTTTTACAGGGAACTTAAAGAGGAAATGTTATTTGTGTAGCATCTGGTCGAGAACTTTGCTGTGGTCGGAGGACTAACCCAGCGGATTAAAGGTTTGGAGCAGAAACACTCCGAATTGGAAAGTAAGAACTTTCCACTTAACTTTTTTCTTTCTTCAATACTTTGTCCTTCTCTAATTATTCTCCCTCATCGTATTCGATAGATTTGGAGAAAATAAACGAAGAAATCATGGCCGATAAGGCCAGAATAACTTTGCTTGAAGAAGAGAATCAGGCTAAGGACTGGTTGGTTGCAGAGGCATCGACCAAGAATGAGACACTTAACAAGAAAATTGAAGATAATAGGTCGTAAACTTGACTTATTATCTCCCTCTGATCATGTTGTGCTTTACTACTTGTTTTACTCGTGTAGAGCAAACGCAAGCGCTGAACAGAACCGAGAAGGCTCTGGAATTTGAGCAGGGAAAGGAGGCAGCTCTTGTGAAGAATCTTGATGAAAAGATTCATGCTTTGAACAAGATGATCTTTGATATGGGATCAGGATCAAGCATGCCTAGTTTAAGAGATCCAATAGAGAAAATGAACTACATGGGCCAAGTTCTAGGAGATCTTAGTGGTCTGCTCAAAACTACTCGAGAGAATTATGCCTAGACTATGAAAGAAGGCATTGCTGCTGGAGTCAGTTTTGTGCTGGCAAAACTGAAGGCTTCCGACCCCTCTATTAATCTCAAGCCGTTGAGGATGACTTCAACTGCCTGCCTGATGAGGCGACCAAGCTTATGGAAGAACTTAGGCTACTTGGAGACAAAATTGTAGATGAGATGGATGTCGGATCTCCATGAAGCAGTAAATAGTCTGGAGATATTCAAGAGTAGGGCATTGTAATATAAGAATTATAAATAAAACTTACCTTTGTGTCATCAACAATCATCTTTTTATCCCGTTGACTTTTTTTTTGAAATTCTCGTATACTCTCTAGCCCCCGACTGCTTTGTAGTAGAAGAGCTTTACTAGACAAGCAGTTAGCCAAGAAGGAGAAATAAAACGTCGAAACCATTGTTTGGAGGGTTTATACTGATCATAAGACAGAACTGATCGTAACAATGCTAGGAAATCATTTTGGTCGGAACCAGTGTATGATTTCGTCTAGTTATAGATCTTTTGTTTGTCATAATCGAAATACCAAACAAACTTGTATATGGTCGGAAAAAAGATTTGTTGTACTGAAAAAAGTAGGAATGCAAGAATGCATGCAAAAAACGATAAGTGATCGTATTTGTATATACGACCCAAAACTGGTCGGAAAATACTGCTAAGAATAGAAGATATAGAAAAACATTTCACAAAACGTGCTTAGGCTCAAGTCCGACTGGCAGCGAGGATCGTAAGAAAAGAATCGTCGCTAGGAAGCTCCTTCCAGTGGGCAGGACCACGTGCGAAAAAGGAGAGACTTCGACTAGGAGGTTTTCGTGTCCCACCAAAGAGCTAAACGAGAGTAGAACAGATTTTTGAAATGAAGAAATATAGTCTTCATAATCTTAATAGTATAAAGAACTACATGAAGTTTTTTTGTATTATGCTCTGTTTACTCATATGGTCGCGCGTGGAATCATTCATGGAATGATCACGACTAGGACCTATACAGCGTATGACATAGATGTCTTTGCCAAAGAGTAACAGAGATCCTGGTAAAGGATATCAGAGAGAAAAAATTGTCTTCTTCGACTATCTTAAACAACAATAATAGGTGACCAGAATATAGGTATAGATATATAAACCATATCACTCGTCGAAAAGAAATGAATGAATGCATTAATGAAATGAAAATAATTGAAATAATGTAAAAAAGAATTAGACATAGAACTTACGCAATTGATCAATGTTCCAAGAATTTGACAAAACTTGCCCGTCCGACATGGCTAGTCGTATAGAACCTGGTCGGGTAACTTCGACCACAGTGTAAGGACCTTCCCACTTGAGAGAAAGTTTGTTGTGATTTGCCTGATTCTGAATTTTTCTGAGAACCAGATCACCTACGGCAAGGCTGCGAGGTTGCACCTTACGACTATGGTACCTTCGCATGGCCTGTTGATATACTGCTGATCGTACCAGGGCTTGGTTTTGTCGTTCTTCAAGGAGATTGATATCGTCGAGTCGTCGTTCATTCTGATCGCTTTCGTTGAAACAATCAGTTCGAGCAGAACCAAGTTTTAGTTCTGGAGGAAGCATGGCTTCAGCACCATAAACCAATAAAAATAGCGTTTCACCGGTCACACGACTAGTCGTGGTTTGAACGGTCCATAATACAGACGGAAGCTCTTGGACCCAAGCTCCTGACCGTTTGATTAACTGGTCGAATACTTGGCGTTTGATCCCCTGCATGATGATACCACTGGCTCGCTCAACTGCTGCATTGCTCTGTGGATGAGCAACCAAAGCAAAATGAACCTTGATACCAAGTTCGTCGCAGAATTCTTGGAATTGACCGCTTGAGAACTGGGCACTGTTGTCTGTGATTATACGACTAGGTACACCAAATCGTGCAATCACATTTTTTGTCAGAAATCTCTTAGCGGCCTTAGTTGTAGTTTTAACAACAGGTTCGGCTTCAATCCATTTTTGTAAACGTGTCAATCATGACGAAAAGGAATTCAAAGCCCCCGGGTGCTCTTGGGAAAGGTCCCAGAATGTCCAGTCCCCATGTTGCAAAAGGCCAAGAAAGAGGAATTGTTTGTAAAGCTTGCACCGACTGATGTACTTGTTGGCTATGAAACTGACATTGTACGCACTTCATCACGAGCTCTTTTGCATTATGAAGGGTAGTTGGCCAGTAGTATCCTTGCTTGAAGGCTTTACCGACCAGTGTTCTGTAGGAATGATATGCTCCACAGACTCCTTCATGGATTTCGGTTAGCAACTTAATGCCATCCGGTTGAGATATGCATCCCATCAACACTCCGTGAGATCTTTGTTTATACAAGGTACGTTCAATAAGAGTGTATGATTTGGCTTTTTGTGCTATACGATCAGCCTCTACATCATCTTTTGGAATTATGTCATGCTGAAGATAATTGTAGATCGATGTCATCCAGTCTCTACCTTGATCGTGACAGCGCCAACCGTCAACGACCTGTGGAGCATCCATGTTCTCATGATCGGTATGTATGACCTGTAAGGAATCATGCATGATCTCGGAAGGCTCGACCACCGAGGGCGAATCGAGTAGCTTGAGAAAAACTCCGGGCAGGACGGTTGGCCTCGTGGAGGCCATCCGTGCTAACCGGTTCTGCGAAAGTTTTCCTTTCTAGGAATTAGTTTGGATCTGAAAACCAAGAAGTGCTTTTCGAGTTTACGTACTTCCACCGATAAGATGACATGTTGGTACTCGAGCATTGATACTCTTTCCTACTTGATTAAGCTACTAGTTGAGAATCGCCTTTCACTAATGTCGGCGAATCCCGAGCGAGGCAGGCTCGAGTCTGCCGATAAACCTTCATATTACGCCATGTTGTTTGTGGCGAGGAAAATTTAACTAGATGGCGTGCTTGATGTGTTACGCCAAGAGATATATAAGACAACTCCAAATTTCGAGCCTTTTAGCATCAAGGAGCCGTCAAAGTACATTGTCCACTCATCGTGGTGTTCGTACTCGAGCCCTTGGGTGGGTTCAGGGTTTGTCCATTCGGCAATGAATTCTACTATTGCCTGGGACTTTATTGTTGTTCGTGAGATAAAATGGAGGTCAAACGCCCCTAGCTCAACCGCCCATTTTGCTATTCGTCCTGATGATTCCCTGCTTCCAAGGACTTGATCAAGGGGATACCCAGTTGGTACGACTACTTTGTGGGCCTGAAAGTAGTGCCTTAGTTTCCTTGAAGACATAAGGAGACCATAGAGCAACATTTGCACCTGTGGGTATCTTTCTTTGGTCTAGGTAAGACTTCGCTTATGTAATAAACAGGTCGTTAGATGTTATTCCTTTCTACGACCAGTACACCGCTAACTGTCTGTGGTGTTGCTGCCACGTAAATTAGCAATGTTTCCCCCGATCTCGGAGAGACTAAAACCGGGGTTTTCGTAAGGTACTTTTTAAGTTCTTCAAAGGCATCGTTTGCCTCTTTAGTCCACTCGAAACTTCCATGTTTCCGAAGAAGCTTAAAGAAAGGTAATCCTTTTTGCCCTAACCTTGCTATGAAACGACTTAGCACTGCCATACAGCCGGTTAGTTTTTGGACCTCCTTCTTCGTGGTCGGGGGGCGCATCTGGTCGATGGCTGTTATTTTTACTGGATTTGCTTCAATACCTCTAACCGAGACTAGGAAACCGAGCAGTTTTCCAGCAGAAACTCCGAACACACATTTTTCTAGATTCAACTTGAGGTTATGCCTTCTCAAGTTGTTGAAAGTTTCTTGTAAGTCAGGAATGTGATCGCTAGCGTTGGTGCTCTTTATGACCAGATCATCAACGTAGGCTTCTAGATTCCGACCTATTTGTGGACTAAAGGTTTTTTGCATCAACCTTTGAAAAGTTGCGCCAGCGTTTTTGAGACCAAATGGCATCTTAACATAGCAGTAAGTGCCATATGGGGTGATAAAGGAAGTTTTCTCTTCATCTTCTTTACACATGTTAATCTGATGGTACCCTGAATACGCATCTAAAAAACTTAGTAACTCATACCCAGAAGTGGAATCTATAAGTTGGACAATGCGTGGAAGAGGAAAATCATCTTTTGGACATGCTTTATTAAGATCTGTAAAGTTGATACACTTTCGCCATTTCCCATTATTCTTTCTAACCATCACAGGATTGGCGAGCCATTGAGGGTGGTTGACTTCACGAATAAACCCAGCCTCGAGGAGTTTGTCAATCTCCGACTGGATTGCTTCCTTCCGATTAGGTGCAAAACGCCGCAGCTTCTGCTTGATCGGGTTTTTGTCAGGCTGGAGAGCTAGCCTGTGCTCGATCACCTCCCGGGGGACTCCAGGCATATCGGACGCTTGCCAGGCGAACACGTCCTGATTTACTCGGAGGAAGGAGACGAGCGACTCTTCCTATTTGGGGTCGAGTCTTGCCCGACCGAATCTTCTTGGGAGATGAGTCGTTGTTTCTGATCTGTGGCGACTTGGTCTTTGTCTAGAGAAGCACCTTTGTCGAGTGGTACTACCTTTGTCTGGTCAGAAGGCTTGGGTGTCATCTTCGGCCTCAAGTGTTGACCTGCATGGTAGATGGATTAGCCTCTCTGGTCGGAAGTTCATCGACCAGTTCAAAGGATTTCGATCACACACATAAGCCATTTTCTGATCTCCTCGAATTGTGATAACTCCCTTTGGTCCCAGCATTTTTAAACTTTGATAACCGTAATGCGTGGCTATCAAGAACTTTGCTAATGCCGGTCGACCAAGGATTCCGTTGTATGCGGATTCAAAGTTTACCGCATCGAACATAATCTTTTCCGTTCGGAAGTTATCAGGCTTTCCAAACGTAACCGGTAGGGAAACTTGTCCTATCGGTTTAGCGGTGGAGCCAGGAACTATGCCATGGAAGGCACATTTCACTGGTTTCACCTTCGACCTAGGAACCTGCATTTCTTCTAAAGCCCTCGCAAATAATATATGCAAAGAGCTACCTCCATCTATCAAGACTCGATTAACGCTACAATTATTAACAGTTGGTTCAACAACAATAGGGAACCTACCTGGTTGAGTCGAAGGGATGGGGCAGTATTCTTTGCTGAAGACGATTGCCGTGTTCGACCACTTTGATGGTTTGATGATGGTCGGAGATTCGACGAGGTTGACCTCCCGCTCTATGGCCTTCAGATAACGTTTTGATTTGTAGGAAGAAGACCCGCCAAAGATCATGTTGACCGTGTGTTGAGGACCCTGGTACTCCATCTCTTCATCGCCATCCTTGTCCTTTTTGGAACTCGTTTCTCCGGGTTCCTGTATTGCGGGAAATGGTCCTTTACCTGCATAATAATCCTCTAGTTTCTTTTGCCAAACTCGGCAAGTGCGTAGATCATGACCTGCTTGCTGGTGAAGTGGACACCACTTCTTGTTTTTCTGGAATGCTTCGGTCGGAGCTTTTGCTTTGCTTCGACCAGTATAGTCCTTTTTACCCTTTGTGAACTTTTCAGGAATCACTAGGACTTCCTTATCGTTGGGTCTACGGTTCTTTTTCCTCTTGAGAGACTTCTTATTCTTTTTCTCTGGTTTGTCCAGGCCGCACTGGGGAACCTTGTCTTTCCGATCAATGGCTTCACACCACTCGATTGCTTCGCTAGCGGTGGCGTACATGTCGGCCATGTCAAAAAGTTCGACAGTTGCTCATGGAGGGTTCATGGCTATGTCCTCCGTAAACCGTCGATTCCTCGGACTTGTTTTAAAAGCCTGGATAACAGATGACTCTGCGACCTCCGGTATGGAATTACGAACCTGACTGAACCTCTTGATGTATTGACGTAACGTCTCATCAGAGCCCTGCCGGATTCGGTGGAGATCGTCCTCCTTTCTGTATGGTCGTCGCACCACTCGAAGTTGGCAATTAAAAGGTCGCAGAGTTGCTCCCAAGTATAGATTGATCCGACCGGTAGGTTTAATAACCACGACCAGGCAGACCCTTCGAGCACGATGGGTAAATAGTTAGCCATCACATTCTCATCACCACTAGTAGCTCTGATGGCGGTGGTGTATATTTGGAGAAACTCCAATGGGTTTTGGGTCCCATTGAACTTGTCCAAGTTGGCCGGTCGGAACCGGTTAGGCCAACGCACGCCTTGAGCCTGCGCAGAAGGCTCGACAACCCGTGATCGATTCATGGTGCCTTCTTTGAAAAGGTCTTTGGATTGTGTCGGCCGGAGACCGGTTCTAAGGTTGGAAAACCTGGAGCTCGGTGTGCCGATTCGGTCGTAGACATTGATATGATGCCTTCGACCGCCTGCTTGATTTAGACGATATTGGAGATCGTCAGGTCCAAGCTGTGGTTCTTCCCGATGTGGTGGGGGAGTGGCTACCTGGTATAGCCTTCTCCCCTCGTGACACCTTGGTCGGAATCGCCGAGGAGGTCCTGGTATCGATTGTTCCCTGGCATGACCATGCTGCCCTCTGCTGAGGGAGGAACGTTGGGATGAAGTCATGGTTTGACTCCCTGAGACCCTTTGTTCCCGGTATGCTTCCGTGCGTTGCATGGTCTGTTGGAGAATTTCTGATACTTGGCCTACTAGTTGTACCAAGCCTGGAGTTTCTGCTAAAGCAGGGCTAGAATTATTCAACATATCTTGAACACGTCGCAAGTTTTGTCACGACGCCATCAAGGTCTCGGGAGGTTTAGGCTCGTCGTGGGTGTCGAGGTCCGAACCTTCTCCCGACCTCCGGTTTGTTGTGTCCTATCAGATACTCTCGGTGGGGCAGTGCCAGGCGAGTTAACTGATAGACGTTGATCAGTTCTGTTGCCTCCGGAAGTTGGTGCTTGACGGCCCGTATCATCTCTATCAATATGTGGTGATAAGGCAGAGTGTGTAGGACCATGCAAGGCATCTTGATTTGCATCTCCGATTGCATTGACCTCGTGCCTCCAGCAGTGATCTTCCGATGAGCTTCCATCGTAACTAATGGAGAGTTTCTCAATACTTCTGCTAGAAGTTTCCACGATGGAGAGCGGTCGGAGATGAGCACATCCTGAGGCCTTCTTGGTGGACTCAACCTGATCCGACGAACCACCGATCGTATGTGGAGCCTTATCATCCCCACATGGCCTACGACCAGTGGAGGTTTCATCGACACCGTTACCAGGTGTCGGCTCGCTCCGATTTGGCGATCGGGATCGGCTTGGGCAGGTGGCTTCCGGATATTCCGAGCTGGTCGGAATGGTGGAAGCACCACTTGTCGTAATGGTGGATCCTCATCCATCCGGCCGACTTTGCTAACGCGTCGGGCGCGAACCGCGGAGGAGGAGGAGGAGGATGACATGCCGTTTTCTTGCATGGCACGGATGCATCCTTCCATGTCGAGGTCGGCGTAGTCCGCCAGGTCGAACCAATTCTCCTCATTCCAAACCCCGGGCATGGTCACATCAACGATTACGGGGAATGAACGAGGATTTGATGAGCGGAGAGTTTCTTCAGGAAACTTGCGTCTTCTACCCCACGGACGGCGCCAGCTGTCGACGATCGAATCGCCGATCTTATGAAAATGAAAGAGGAAAATGACGCGATAATTCCTGGGAGAACATGGGACCGCTCTTTATTGATGTGAACTGGATTTCCAAAGGGGGGTGCTCTTGACCCGACTAGGGACTAATCCTAATTACACTGGATGTGAAGATTGCTATCTTGCGTGTCTCAGTTTGCCTCTTGATCTGTAGAACTTGTGTTGATGTTTCGCTTTCTGCCTCTCGCCCTTTGGTCTTCTGTGCTTCGTGCTTAAGTAACTTCTGAAGAGGTGGCAGTTACTCCTGGAGGAGACGTCCCTGGTGAAGCGTTGCGACTGGTCGGGGCTTAGTGCACAGTTAACAATGTGTTTAATTGCTCGACGGTTTAGTGCCCGAGAGACATCAAACCGTCTGGTAGTTGTTGTCAGTGTCTTTAGGATTATCTAACAATGTGGTGTGAAGTATACAACACATGCTATATTCATCGCACGGTAAGAATATATTCGGGATTAGTTATAAACATCAGTTCATAGCGTTTACGGCGATTACAGTGGGAGACTAGGTCTGAGACCTTGTCCCACCAGTGGTACCCTTATGTAACCTCTGGAATCCTTACGACCAAAGGAGGTCATTAGCCTTAGGGGTTACGACCATGAAGACGTATGGTCTTTTATTGTGTATTAAAACAATACACAGAGGTTTTAATCCTCGTCACTTTTGTTGCTTTCTCTCCTGAGCACTTGAAGTCTTCTTCAACATCTTGGAGATTTATGGAGGGGTCGGAGACTTTCTGTTTTGCCAAAACAAAACTAACTCCATTCTTGACAGCTTCGAATATGGTCTACGCATGGTTCTCCCGAGTTATCTTGAGGACACTCCTGAGGTCTTCGAGTTGTTTGCCAAGGTAGTTGATCTTCTCTGTGGGATCTCCTAAATTGGACAGTTGCATTCCTGATCCCATATCGAAGAGCGTCTTGTTAAAAGCTTTGACCTTTTCTTCAAGATTTTGCCCAAAGGCCGCCTCCTTGCCGCGCTCGAACTCAAGAGCCTTTTCTATTCTCTTTAACTCTTGAGTTTGCTCTGTTCGAGTAAACCAAAAGATAAGTACATACGACTAGAAGGAAGCAGACTAGTTGAGTTTACGACCAGTTACCTTTGCACTTCGTCTCAATAGTCTCAAGGACCTCCTTGTATCTGGTCATCAGGTATTCTATCGACTGGTTCTTATTCTGACATTCTTCTTTAAGCTTGGTAATTATGGCTTCTTTAGCCATAACTTCTTCTCTAAGCTTCTCCGAATCTATCAAACATGATAAAGAGGAGAATTAGTTAAAAGAAAAAGAGTGAAACGGTAAAGAATGAGAGAAGAAGACACTAAAATGGTGCTAACTTTCTAATTCAGAGTTATTTTTCTCCAAGAGTTTTACTCGCTCGGTGAGTCCTCCGACCACAGTGAAATTCTCCATCATATGCTACAAAAAATGACAAACTCCTTTTAAGTATTTTTCTTAAGGGAAAGGCTATTAAAAGTGGTTGTGGAAGATTACCTGGATTGCCATGTTATTATATTCGGCAAAAATGGAGTCAAGACTCGTCTTTGCTTGACGGTTCATTAAGATCTTCATCTTTGAAGATTCGAAAACGATGAGAAAAGATAACTCTGCGAGAAAAACTCTCAGCAAGGGTCAGAACCAGTGAGATTCCTCAGGAACCACCACCTCCGCAGGTGGAGTTGGAGCCACCATGAGTTCCTGAGTAGGCACTGGCGTTGCCACCTGCTTGGGGGCTAGCTCGAACTCTTCCTCAGGAGCTCTCCTGAGGGGTGCTCTGATTGGAATCAACCAGAATACCAGAAGATCTACAATGACAAGAAGAAAAGAAGCTCAAGACTAGAGTTGGGCATTGGGCCGTCTTGCACGCACGGCTCCAGCCCACTGCTTCCGGGCAGCGTCGTGTCGTCTTGGCTCAGCCAGTCACCCGCCGTGCCATGCTATGCCGGCCCACCTCACCTCCGACCAGGCCCAGGCACGACCCAAAGCCCGTTGTGCTGGGGTCGTGCTGTGCCAGCCCAAGCCCAGCCCTAAGTAACTATAGACGGCGGAGACGGAGGCGGCATGGCTGTGGCGACAGCCATCTTCATTCCTCTTGTGCCCACCTCATTAAAGACCTAGTTAAAATTAAATTAATTGCGTAAAAACATGGGCACATAAATATTTCGGGGAAAATGTGAATTTTTCTTGATATTTTATAGATACAATGTTGCTGCCTCGTTAAAAACCTTACGCCTCAGAGTGGGGTTCCCCGAGTAAGGAAAAGAGCACAGTAACAACATGAGTACATACTAACTACTCATCAATGTCAGGATTGTTCATGTGTTTGAGGTCAGCGTACATCTGCACGATCTCAAGATCCTCCAGTTGCTGCTGTTGCCACTCTTTAGCCAATTCCCAGCCCTTGGCGCATGTGATTGTCTCCACTATTCTAAGCGTGAGGGATGATCTTCTTTCTTCAATTATTCTCCCTACCATGTTGAACGTTGCTTCTGAAGAGACAGTGGACACTGGCACCAGCAAAACATTCCGTGCAAAATGTGACAACACAGGAAATATCTGCTTGTTGTTCTTCCACCACTCGAGCAAGTCTATCTTTCCACCAGAAAGATCAGGATCGTTGTTTGCAAAATCATGCTCCAGGTAGTGGTTTAGCTTTGAGACAGAATTCTAGAAGGGGGCTGCCTGAGACTGAGAGGACGAAGAACTGGACTTGCCCTTTAGCTTCTTCCACAAGTGAGATGTCAAGCTTTTTTTTTCCTTGTTGCATCTGCTGTGAGGCCTCCAATCTTGTGCTGCTGCCGAATTTGTCATGATACATACGAAAAACGTGAAAAAGCTCCTCTTTGACATGTGTGAAAGCTTCCGGGTAATCAAGACCAAGGCATTCACCTATTCCCTCCATACCGATCTGCAAACCTGGCAACTTTTTTGTAGGATCGAAAATAATAGCAAAGAAATACACATGTGAAATAAAACTAAAATATTTAATAAATTTTTCCTCCATTAGTACGACAGCATGACCTAAAAGGGGATCCTCCCTAGATTTGGCAATATTGTCTGCAATTAACCAAATAAATTCTATAACTAAGGAAGAGGTAGGGTAATAAACACCAGATAATATCTTTGTTGCTTTGTAAAAAGGTTTTAAAAACTCTCGAAAATGACTAGCAATCTGCCAATCGGAATTAGTAACTACCAATTCATTGTTTTGTGAGTTAGCATTGACAAAAACGGATATGACATGTTCGTGCCCTTGTAACTTCTTTAACATGACGTAGGTCGAGTTCCACCTCACCTTCATGTCAAGACCAAATTTTCTTGGCTCCTTCCCATTGGCCGCGCAGTACTCTGCGAACCTGGCTACCACTAGTGAGGAATTTGTGAGGTAGTGAACGGCGTCGCGGACATTGTTCAAATATCCACCAATTGCTTACATACCGTCTTGAACAACAAGGTTCAAGATATGGCGTACGCGTCTCTGGTGGAGAACATAACCACCAATATACGTCTGCAATCTAGGGGTGAGGATGTTCATAGCAGTTGTGTTCGTTGATGTGTTATCAAGAGTTATAGAAACAATCTTATTATCTATCTTAAAATCATCAAGTACTTGTAGTATACGCTCAGCAATGGCCTCTCCTGTGTGTGATTTGTTAATTACCTTAAACCCTATGACTCTCTTGTTTAGCTTGTAATTGTCGTCTAAATAATGGGCTACAATACTAAGGTAGGCACTTCTTTGGTGTGATGATGTCCAAATGTCTGAAGTTATAGCAAAAGAGAACTGCACTTGTAGGAATAGTTCTTTTAGCTCTGCTAGTTCCTTATGATATATCCGTAAAAAATCAGATGTAGTGGTTCTCCTACTAACATGTTCACACTGTGGGTAAAAGCTGCGTTGGACCATTCTTTCGAACGCGCGACTTTCACCCATCCTAATCAGTTGATCTTCCGCAACAATATATCTAGCAATTTCCTCACAGGCAGAAAGCGGGTTGTATACCCAAGTACTTACAGAGCCATCGGCCTCGAAGTTTAGCTGCGTTTCTACTCCTCCCCCTTGGCTCTACGCCCTGATCTTGCACAAGCATGCTTTGTAGTGCTGGTTCAAGTGCCTTGTCCCTGCAGCTGTACGAGTAGTTAATTTAGCTTGGCAATAATTACAGGTTGCGATATCTACCGTTTAGCCGTCTTGGATTTCCTGGCTCCAGGTCATGTGCTTCCAGCAATTTGCCCTTCGTCCAAACCTGCCAATGTTGCCATCCGTGGACATGGGAGAGAACCCTGGAGTCTCCATTGGCTCCGGACCGCCCTGGTACTCCTCGTAGCCCTCCGTACTGTCCATATGATGGTCATCCATGCCGTAGTCTCCCATGCTTGGTAAGAACTGACGAGCATCAACGGGAGTCGAAGCCGGAGGAGGACTAGGGGAGCGGCGGCAAGATCATACACTAAGTCGCCCTGCTGCCCTTTTCGTGCTATGACTCCTCGGTAGCATACTGCTCGGGAGCTCCTTGGTGCTCTGATTTCTTGGTAGCGTAATGAATGGATGTATAGTGAATAAATGGGGGGAGTAGATGGATGTTGAAGAAATGAAGAGAGTAGATGGATGATGAATAAATGAAAGTTGATGGATGGTGAATAAATGAGAGTGTATGTATGGTGAAGAAATGAGGACAGTGAGTTGATTTTTTGTAGCCACGGTGAGCACGACGAATGCTTGGTGAGAGTTGATTTTTATAGGCACAGTGAGTTGCTCCCGAACGTTGAGCTTCCAAACATTGAATTTCCGAACGTTGCCTCTCCCTCTATCGTTTTCCCTTGATTCCCTCTCCCTGTCTTTCTCGATCTAAATGAAAGAAAAACACTGAGTCTCCTCAGTCCTCACCACCACCCAGCGCCAACGGCCACGGTCCTCTCTTCCTTCCTAATCCCCATTAGGTCGTACATCCACCTATCAAAATTTTACTTTTGTCATGTCACCTCTCATCTTTCCTTTCACTGCTCACCACTATGTATTCCATCTCTAGTCATTTCATTTTCACATCTCCCCGTCCCACAGGCTCGGTTCCCCCAAATCACAAGTCCCATCACAAGCCTCCACCTACCAGTTTCTCTCTTCCTTGTGATCGCCTCTAATCGCCCAAGCCTTATCCCCCCACCCCATCATCCCCAACTACCGACCAAGGCCATGAGGCCACTCACCCCCCAGTCGCCTAGTCCCCTATCCCCACCAGGGCCACCAGGCCACCACATAGCCGACGGCGCGGGAGCCGAGGCGGGAGGCAAAGCGCAGGAGGCGACGGCGGGAAGCGAGGAGGAGCGGCGAAGTGAAGAAGCAGTGAAGCGGAGGAGGCACGGCAGAGCGGCGAGGTGGAGGATGCGAGGTGGAGCGGTGTAACATCCCAACTGTGTAATTAGGGTTAATCAAGTATAATTATATGTGTAGAAATTAAAACTTTTTATCACATCTTGAAAAACCCTAAAATCTCATGTAATTCTTGTCCAAGAGTTGTGTAATCCAAAAACACAAAGCTCTTGTTGACCAAAAATCAAATTCCTTTTTCCAATTATCTTAAATCTTGTGCCAAACATTTGGAATATATTTTCCTTGGTCCCAAAAACTGATATGGGACCCTCTGAAAAATATCATGAGTTATAACACTTGTTGATAATTTTTGGAGGCAAAACAATCCTTTAAACAACCTTCATGAATTTCCTGAGAAAATGCATTGCATAATAACCTCTGGAAATTTTATGCAAGGTTGATCTCATTATCAGCAAGCTCCAGTTAAAATTTCATTAAATTTGGAGTTCATTTGCTATCTCAAATAATTCTCTGCTAAGTTTCAATTGTTAAAAACTAAATTTAAAAGCCTACACTGCTCCTTGGGCTAGCCATGTTCAAAGTTGGTCCAAATTTCAACCCGGTCCGCACCTCTCAAGACCTCATCTCCACCTTGATCGGTCATGACCGTTGGATTTACATCCAACGCCACGACCTCCTCATGCGGCATCAACACAAGACAAAGCTTCTCCCACCTCATGAGGTCGTAACTGTTGGATCAAAGATCCATGGTCATGACCTCCCCTGTGTTAAACCTCAAAGACCTCCTCGGTGTTAAACCATCGCAATGAGGTCATCCCATTTGTTGAGGTCGAGGCCGTTGGATCAAATCCAACACCACGACCTCCTCTTCAACATACTCGATTAGGTCCTCCTACCTCGTGAGGTCATGCCCTTGGATCCAAGATCCATGGCCCGACCTCCTCCTCTCAACCTAAACTAAACAAACCTCCCACCTAACCAAGGTCGTGGCCATTGGATCGAGATCCAACACTCCACGACCTCCCGTGCTATCAAGCACTCACAACCTCCCCATCTTTGTTGTGCACCGTTAGATTAAAATCTACTGGTCACGACCTCCTTTTCTCTCATGCTTTGATTCTCCCAACAAGACGTGAGATCGTAGCCCTTAGATCTAAATCTAAAGGCCACTGATCTCCCTTGTGGTTCTTAAAGCTCAGACCTCCACCTCTTTTGATCGAACCCTTAGATCTAAATCTAGCGGTCCCGACCTCCCTTGCACATTGCGCATCATATCGCACCTCCCCGGTCATTGTGTGCCCTTGATTTAAATCCAAAGGCCATGACCTCCCCTCATGTCCTTTTGATCGCGTGCAGTGATTAAGTCCTCATCGGAGGTCCGCACTGCTGGATGGAGATCCAACGCTTTGGACCTCTGTCCCTTTTCCTCACGTATGCTTTAGCGATTAAATCGGAGGCCACGACCTCCCATCCTTGATCGTGTGGCGGGACCTCCTCCCACCACTTAAAACTATAACGGTTCAAAATTGGATCCAATGGTTAGGACCTCTCCCGGTCTTATCCAACGGTCACCAAGACCTCCCTGTTCTTCTCCTTCCTCTGGCGCGCATGCGTGCTCTGGCGTGGAGTTAATCGCGCTGAGCCTCTGCACCTTCTTGACTCTTCTTGTCGACCATTTTATGCTGTGTCACTTTCACTTCCAGTCGGCACAGACACCGCCCCCACTTTGTCAACTTTATGTCATGTCCACCCCATGGACCAACAGTGGGCTAAGCTCACCATGGAGCTTAGCCCGAGCTCCTAACCTTCACTCGGGCTATAAGTCACCACGGGATCCTCCTTGGCTTCCTTTGCACACAACCGATCTCGGCCTTGCATCTTGTGCGTGGTGAGCTCCTCACTCACTCACCTCCTCTCTAGGGGCCGCCATTGTTGAAGTCCTTGGGCTTCTCGTGCTCAGGAGTTCCAGTGGCTCCTTCTTCAACCCTTGCTCACTTTGTGCTCCCCAAACCTCCTAGAATAACCCTAACTTATTTTGTTTGGGCATTTTTGAGGTGGGCAAAGCCGAGCTTGGAGCTGGTGCCGTGAGTGCAGCTTCATTGTCTTCCCCAACTCCGGTCATCACCTCCACGACCTCCCCAAAGACCTTAGGACCTCCAGTACGTCTGTTAGTCCTTTAGTTCTTGGCACCGCTGAATGCATGTTGCGAGCTTAAGTTTTGCACACGCTTGATTATCGCATGGAGCTCCATTTTGCATTTTAAGTAGTTTGGCCGTCTTTGGTCATCTTTTGACCTCTCCGGCTCGGCGGCGTTCAAGGCCGTCGCCGCCGTTGAAGGAGGACCATTGCGCGCATGGTTATTGCGGACCCAACGGTATCGTGGATCTCGGCCGGGCTCTACATCGCGGCGAGATCACTTCTTTGCGCCGGGTTTTAGTCGGACTGGCGGCGGCGTCGTTGTCGTTTTAGGATAGAAATCCTCCATGTTTAATCACGCTAATCATGTGTTCCAATCATTGTAATCATTGGATGTCTTAAGCGCCTTAAATCCACCCTTTAATGCGTGCATTTAAGACCTCCTTGCAGTGAACCTCCTTGATGTCCAGCGCATTTATTCATGTCCAAGCGGCGTCTTGCTGAGTTAAAGCTGGGTGCAGGGCGTCCAGACCTCCTCGGGAGATCTGGAGCGTCCAAGACCTCCCTTGCACTGTCGTGGCCGTCCTGCACCTCCACGAGGTGCAGCGGACGTTAGGACCTCTCCGTAGCCATCTCGGTAGTTCATGACCTCCCGGGTAGATCTTGACCGTCAAGGTCCTCCTCGGACGATCTGGACCATCAAGGACCTCCTTGGAACATCTGGACCGTCCCAGACCTCCCCGTGAAGGTCCTAGCGATGTAGATTTTCCTCGGGGAGATCTTGATAGTTTGGACCTTCCTTTGGAAGATCTCAACCGTTGAGGACCTCCCTTGATCTGGTCGTTCCTGACCTCCTTTCTCATGTTGTGGTCCGTTGGATTTCGCATCTCGACCCCGACCTCTCCACACCTCACATGTGCGTTACTAGGAGGTCCAGACCTCTGACCTCTGAGGTGTGCGTTGTTCACCTGGGAGGTCTTGAGCCGTTGGATCTAAGATCTGTGGCTCACGTCCTCCCATACCCTTGTGAGTTTTAGAAATTCCAGTGAGGTCTTAGTTAAACTGAAATAAGGTATAGATTTTAGAATTTCATATCTTCTTCGTTTTGAATCCTTTTGAGGTCATTCAACTTGTGTTAGCTCTGTCTTGAACTTGACTTTAATCCAAAAATGATTGAAAGTTGAATTCAGCTCTAGAGCACAGTTTGCCATTAGGTTTAAAACTCACTTTAAATATACACTCAAAACAATACTTAACTTGTAAAAGGTATAACTAATGCTCTATAGATTATTTTTGGGTGAGACCAACTTTGTTGGTTTCCTCCATTAATGGTCTTACTGTGAAAATTAGTTTTGAGCATGTTGCTGTTAGGAAAATGAGGACTTGTGCATTATAATTTTGTTCAAGTTCTTGTTTTTGAAAATTTATAGAAAGTGCAATATAGCTCCAAATGAGGTGAACTCAATTGTGTTATTCATCTCATGAGGTGCTGGTTTTACAGTAAAATTTCAGCTTCACTTCTATTCTAGAAAATTTTGCGATGAACAGTAACATATTTCTAATTAATAGGCTGAGCAGAATTGATTTCATCATATCTTTTGCATTGAGAATCCAAATCAATTGGTTCTTGTTGCAAAATTCCTAAAATCACCCTCTTGCTGCTGTAGAAAATTCAGAGAATTTGGAGTTCGTTTGTTGTGCTGTCTTTGTTGTGTTTAAATCGTTCTTATCGGTTCTTTCTCGCTTTCCGTTAGGTTTCGACATTTGTGGTGATCCCGAGTGACCCTCCGCAACAAAGTGACCACCAACAACAAGGCAAGCAGTTTGATCATTTCCATCATTGTCCCATTACTTTAAAGCTTAATATATTGTTTTACTTCTATGTATGCATGCTACTTTGTGTTAAATGTCGCTAGCAAGCCTATAGTTGCATGATCTGTAGGAATTGTTTATCCTCTACTACCATGAGCCTAGGTTATTTGCTGTGGTGGGAGCTCGTTGGATGAGCCCTTATCACTTAGTAGTTTCGATGTAAATTGCTTAGACATGCGTAGTTATCGGTAGAAATGGGCGATCATCGACTTAGTCGATGGTCTTGATCACTCAAAACTGATTATTACTCCTATATGTCCAGCACTTGTGCTTTGATTAATTTGTAAAATCAAAACTGAAAATAAAAGATTGATTTAGACTTGGGCATATTGGATGGATGGCGTGGTTTTGGATGTGGTGGTATGCACGGGTCCCTAAGGACCGAGTACTTGGGTCACTAAGCCAAGCGATTTGGCGTACTAACCACGAGAGGGCATATGGAACCCCTCTTGACTAAGTACTCTGGGCGGTGTTAATTGGGGTCGCTCGGTTGGTGTGTTTTTAAAGATAAAATGTGTGTGTGATGTGGGAGGGGAGCATTAGCTTCCAGAAGGTTGTGTGATGTCTCCTTCTCCCGTGGGTTGTGCGACTTCGAATTAGCATTGTCCATTGGAAATGTCTCGTGGGACTTAGCGTGCAAGCACACCTAAGGTAGTGTGCCTAAAGGAAAGGCGGTCTGACGTGTGGGTACAGTGGTACACCCTGCAGGGATAAAACTATTCGAATAGCCTCGTCCTAGGTTATGGACATGCTTGGTAAGGTCGTTCAAGACTAGACTACAACCTTTAATTAAAACTTGACATGGTTGGTATGAACGGGGAGTTCATGCTATTGTTGTGGTGACTATTGGGTTAGTCACTTCGAGTGTTGTTCTTGTTGTTGTTATTATGTTATTATCGCGTTGTTATTTCAACAATTAAAATGTTTTGTCAAATTGCCTTCAATCTATTATGTTATTGCAAATAAATGTTGCTTTATGCTAAAATGAGTCCAAAGCCTCATCCACTTAAATAAAGCTTGCATGTAGCTATTTATAGTTCTGTTATCTCACACGTAAGTCTTGGAGTACTTTTTATGTACTCATCTCCATGTGGTTGTGGCAATTTTGTGGCTTTTGTTGCAGAGGAAGAAGGAGAGCTCCAAGAGCCTCTCTTTTTGTGCTACGTGTTGCGCTTTCTTGACGACTAGCTTGGCGGTCCTGTCAGATGCCTAGGGGTTAAGGCACACGATTGGCTTTGTGTTATAGCCATCTTTATGGCACTTTTTGCTTCATTGTTATCTTTGTAGAATTGTTGCTATTTGGCCTAAGGGCCCTCTTTTGTAATAGCTTTTCCTTATTAATATTAACTTCGGTTTAGTGCTTATGTACTATGTGTTGTATGGAATTGATACATTCTTTTGTTGTGAGGTATGTATACTGCATTCTGGGGAGTATACATCTCTCGAGACTGGGTTTATTTGGTTGATAATACTAGGGTCAATTGGATGACTAAGTATTATGAGCCTAATAAACGTCGGGGTCTCACAAGCGGCCCTCACCGCCTGTGGTCTGCTTCCCGGCTGCTCGGTCCCATGGCGCCGTCGGCCCGTGGTCCTCCCCTGCTCCCCGTGTAGCTCGGCCTCCGGTTGCTACCACCGCTCCAATGGCCCGGCCCCGCATCGCTCTCTCGGCCTCCGGCACCTCACGGCCAGATTCTCACTTCTTGCCTCTCTGCATGCCCTATCGGCCCTATCTTGCCAAGCCTCGGCGGCCTCGGCCCGCCTTGGTCCTCCGTGCATGGCACATGGCAGTGCCCGTGCCTCACCTCCCTCTCTGGCTCTCCTCTTCTCCCCTTCCCTTTCTTTCTCTTCTTACTTCCTGTTGTGTTTTGGTTTTACAGATGTTGTTTGATTTATCTTTTGATGTCAAATGGTTGATGTATGATGGATGCATTCGGACGTTGTTGCTATTGATGGTATTGTGTTTTGGTTTTCTGATGGATGCATTCGGAGCTCCCTGGCAGGTGGAGTGGCGGGGCGGTGGGAGGCGAGCGGCAACCGATGCTGGCGTGTTGGGCCGGCCCAAGATGCCACACCTGCCATGCCGCCATACGTGCTGCCAGTCTTTGTCTTCCTAGGTCCAACTGCCCGCCGTCCATGCGCGCTTAGTTGCCCGCCACGTGGTGTGTCTGGGCGTGCTTGGGCCATCTTTGGGCGGTCAGCCTCGGCGAGTACGGAATGGCCCTACCGACTCCGCCTCTACTCAAGACTAAAAAAACGCATCAGAAGTAAGTACTTACATAAGTTCTTCTTTTCGTGTATATGTACCTGGTCGTTTTCTTTGTCTTTAGCTTGAAGCGCGCTGAAGTAAAATCAGTCGCGCTCGCCTTTCTTTTCTTCTGTTCAACCAACATCGCCGGTCCTGAACCGGTTGGGCTTGTAAGACCCCTCACATCCTCCAACTAGAGGTCAGAAGAAATATTCTCGACCAGTTGATCAAGAATAAGATCCCTGACCATCTGGTCGGAGGGTGTGGATTCGTCAACCTCCAAAACAGTTGCTTCAAAAGCAACTGACGGGTCCTGAGCGACCACATTGGGGTCCACGACATCCGCCTAGTTAACAATAAAAATTAATTAGGTGATAAAAATCCTTCATCTAGAATGTACATTTCTGTTCGGTAACCTACCTCTGTAAGACCAATATCTTGGATGATCATAGGAGTGGTTAGAGCGTTAATCGGCTCATAACTTTCAGTGGCCTCATTGATCCTCAATCTGACCAACTGCACATCAAAGAGGATTTACGGTAAAACCAAACGGAAAACATATAAGTGATGGAAGGTGGTTGATATTTTTTACCTTAAGTCTCTCATCCCTCTCTTCTGTGGAAACAACCACTAAGATCCCAGGGAAATCAGCCTTCTCGCCAGGCTCTCCAGCCCAGATCATTTTGATCCAGCTCCTGATCTCATCGGGAGACAGAGCTGTAAGGATAAACAAGAGGATTTACGATCACAGAAGTAATCAACCACTATAAGCAAATTGGTCAGAATCTTTCAGGATTTACCCTCCTCGGAGTCTTTGGTCGCATCGTCTTACCAATGTACCAGAGCATCAGATGTGCTCGAGCCTTCAGGGAGATAATATGACGCCTAGAGAAATCCTTTACCACGTGCCAGGAGGTCAAACCCCTGACACTGAGGAGTTGGATGGCTTCAACTCATCTCTTTATTTTTTTCCCTCCTTCACGGAGGAGCGCCACTCTGGATTCTCGGTCGCCTTCCTACCAGCATAGTAAAGGTTGTCCTTTTGAGTGACTATCATGTAGAACTAGCTTTTCTTCCATGACGACCACGAAGACTTTGAGTACATACAAATGTACTCATCGGCCTTTCCATCGTGGAGGCACAAAGTGCACTCTCCAAGCGTCCCAGTCGTCTTCCCTATCTTCGCAATCCTGTAGTAGTACTTGAAGATATCTATATTTACGGCAATCCCCAAGTACGCTTCGTAGAGATAGACGAAGACGCTGAGGTTGGCGATGGCATTGGGGGCAAGATTCACCAGTTCAACTCCGTAATGCTACAAAACCTTGGGAAGAAAGGAGTGGACTGGCAACCTGAATCCGCATTCGATATATGCAAGGAAAACAAGAATTGCTCCATCTTCGCCGCTCGGAGAATTCTCTCCGGCTACTGATCTCCAAGAAATCAGGTCCTTGTCAGGAAGCAATCTGATCTTCTCCAATCTCTCAAGCTTCTTCTCGCTCAAATCAGAAGCCGACCAGTTGGAGATACGATCCGACATCGCGGAGTTTTAGATAAAGAAAGAAAGGAGGTCGTAGAAGGTTGTGGACAAAAGAAGGTCAGAGGCGATTTTTCTCTCAGGAGATGTAAAGGGAGACCAAGAGGCATAAAATCCTAAAGCCCTACGCTAAAGGGGTTTTATAACCATAATTCTTGAACTGCATCGAGGAGTTACCTAGAGTCTAACGGACATGAACCAAAGTCTAATGGACATAAAAACTCTTCGGGTCCCAAGGCAGTTTCTCAACTTTAAAGTGAATACAGACCATCTCGTATATCATAGGATTAAATGAGGGTCTACCCGATATGACTTCATCGGAAGAAAGTGTTCACACGATCAATTCATTTAAAGTTCGGGGGTTAGCTGATGAGGATTAAAATCTCTATGCATTACTTTAATACATAATAAAATACCATATGTCTTTATGGTCGTAACCCCTAAGGCTAACGTCCACTGCGGTCATGAGGATTCCAGAGGTCACATAATAGGTACCCTGGTCGGATGAGGTCCTGTACCTTGTCCCCGACCTGATGACCGCTCGTAGAAGCAATGAACTGGCATTTGGATCTAACTCCTAGTATATTCCTTACCATATGATGAATAGAACACGTGTCATATTCGGTCCATACCACGCGATGTTTCATAATCCAAAGACACTGACAACAACCACCCTACGGTTGTGTGTCTCACAGACACGCAAACCATCGAACGGTTGGTACTTTATCAACTGTTGCCTCGCTCAGACCAGTCGCGGCACTTCCAACAGACACCTCTTCAAGGAGCAACTGCCACCTCTTCGATGGTTACTTAAAGATGGAGCGCAGAAGACAGTGGGCATTAGATTGAAGCATAGCAATCAGTATTAGATTCATGTTTCATGTCTGATTCGGCAAGATAGCAAGCATTACGCTCAGTGTAATTAGGATTAGTCCACTGCCTTGTCGAAGGCACCCCCTGTAATAGCCAGTTCATAGCAATAAAGGAGCAGTCCCATTCTCTCCCAAGAACTATTTGCCATTTTCCTCTTTTTATTTTGTAAGATCGGCAACTTGATCGTCGACAGTTCTCGGGAGAGAATGGGACTGCTCTTTATTGCTATGAACTGGCTATTACAGGGGGTTCCCTCGACAAGGCAGTAGACTAATCCTAATTACACTAAGCGTAATGCTTGCTATGCTACTGAATCAAACTTGAAACATCAACCTTATGCCGATTGTCGTGCTTCAACTGACTGACCGATGAATACGCTCCGTGTCTGGCCATTAAAATAATGTCGAAGAGGTGGTAGTTGTTTCCTGGAGAAGGTGTTTGTTGAAACATCAATCGTTCGGCGGTTTAATGTCTGTGAGACACTTGAACCATATAGTGGTTGTTGTCAGTATCTTAGAACCATGAAACGTCGTGTGGTGTGGAGAAAATATGACATGTGTTCTATTCATCACACGGTAAGGAATATACTTAGAGTTAGATCCGGATGCTAGTTCATTACTTCTACGAAAGCAGCATCTGCCTGAGATCGGCATGTGACCTCATCCGACTAGGGTACCCATTATGTAACCTCTGGAATCCTTACAACCACATGGATTGTTAGCCTTAGGGGTTACAATCATGAAGACATATGGTCTTTTATTATGTATTAAAATAATGCATTGAGATTTTAATCCTCGGCGGCTAGCCCCCGAACTTTAAATAAATTGGTCGTGTGAACACTTCCTTCTGATGAAGTCATATTGGATAGACCCTCATTTAATCCCGTGATATACGAGATGGTCTGTATTCACTTTAAAGTTGAGAAACTGCCTTGGGACCTAGAGAGTTTTTCTATCTGTTGGAATCTGGGTAACTCCCCGATGTAGTTAAAGAATTTTTGGCTTTAGGGTTTTTGCGCTTCCTCCTTTTCATCTCCTGAGCAGAAAATTGCCTCCGACCTCCTCTTGACAACAACCTTCTACGACCTCCCTTCTTCCTTCATCCAAAACTTAACCATGTTGGATTCTATCACCAACTGGTCAATTTCTGATTTGAGCGAGAAGAAACTTGAGAGCCTGGAGAAGGTAGGGTTGCTTCCTGACAAGGATTTGATTTCTTGGAGATCAGCAGCCGGAGAGCATTCTCCGAGCAACAAAGATGGGGAAATCCTTTTTTTTCTTGCATATATTGAATGCGGATTCAGGTTACCACTTCACTCTTTCCTCCCCAAGATCTTGGAGCACTATGGAGTCGAATTGGTGAACCTCACCCCCAATGCCATCGCCAACCTCAGCGTCTTCGTCTATCTCTATGAAGCGTACTTGGGGATTGTCGTAGATCTGGAGCCTTTCAAGTACTACTACAGGATGGCGAATTCGGGGAAGACGACTGGGACGCTTGGAGAGTGCACCTTGCGCCTCTACGATGGAAAGGCTGATGAGTACATTCGTATGTACTCAAAGTCTTCGTGCTCGTTATGGAATAAAAGTTGGTTCTATATGATGGTCACTAAAAAAGACAGCATTTACTACACTGGTAAGAAGGCGGTCGAGAATCCAGAATGGCGCTCCTCCGTGAAGAAGGAGGGAAAGGTGGGTAGATGGATTGAAGACATCCAACACCTTAGTGTTAGGGGTTTAACCTCCTAGCACGTAGTAAGGGATTTCTCCAAGCGCTGGATTAGCCCCCTAAAGTCCTGAGCACATTCGATGCTCTAGTATATTGGTCATAACGACGCGACCAAAGAATTCAAGGAGGGTAAGTCCTGAAAGATTTCGACCAGATTGCTTATCTTGGCTGATTACTTTTATGATCCTAAAAGTCTCTCATTTATTCTTGTAGCTCTTTCTCCTGATGAGATTAGAAGCCGGATCAAAATGATCTACGCCAGAAAATTGTGAGCTGGTTGACGCTCCGACCAGTCCTACGACCACCCGAGATGGTGGTCTTATAGAGGTAGGTAGCTGAACAGAAATATATATTCTAGATGAAGGATTTTCATCACCTAACTAACTTTGATTGTTAATTAGGTGGTTGTCGTGGACTCCAATGTGGTCGCTGACGACCTATCAGTTGCTACTGGAGTAACTGTTCTGGAGGCTGATGAATCTACACCTTCCGACCCGATGATTAGGGAACTTGTTCTCGATCAACTGGTCGAGAACATTTCTTCTGACCTTCAATCGGAAGACATGAGAGGTCTAACCAATCCTACCTGTTCAGGACCGGAGAAGTTGGTCGAACGGAAGAAAAGGAAGGTGAACGCGATAGACTTTGCTTCAGTGCGCTTCAAACTAAAAACCAAGAAAACAACCAAGTACGTATACATGAAAGAAGGACTTATGTAAGTACTTACCTCTGGTGTTTTTAGAGTCTTGAGCTTATTTTCTTCTTTCGTTGTAGATCCTCTGGTATGCCGGTCGATTTCGACCAGGGCACCCTTTAGTAGGGGTGCAAACGGAGCGGATAGTTCCCGACCGACCGACCGACCGAATGAATGTGGGCAAAATCTGGTTGTTTTTTCGGATATCCGGAGGGTTTTTTCGGATTCGGATTCGGGTAGTTTTCACCGGATACAATTCGGATTCGGATAATTAGGTACCTGGTTTTTTTGGAACTATCCGGTATTAAAGTCGGATATAACCGAATACTATCCGGTCTACTATCCGGTTTTTGGCGCTCCGCTGTCAAGACTCAAGGCAGCGCTGCCCACGCCCGACGCCATGCCCGCGGCTCCGCCCCCCTCAAAACCAATTGGCAAAACCATTTCACTCAGACTCTCTCTCTCTCTCAGACTCACACACACACACTCACACGAGCTCAAATCGCAACTTCGCAACCCTAGGCTCACACACACGCCCTTGCTGCTGCCACCGCCGCCCGCCGCTGCCCGCCTCGCCGCCCCGCTCATGTCCGTCCTCTCCTCCTCACCCCACCGCGCCCTCCCTCGATCCAGTCCCCTCGGTCCACCACCGCACCACGGGAGTCCGCGGCTCCGCCTCCCACCGCCGTGGTCGGCCGCCGCCTCCCTCCCCGCCTGGCCGCCGCCTCCTCCCGTTAGTCGCCTCCGCCTCCTCCCTCCTCCTCCCCTCCTCCCTCCCTCCCTCCCTCCTCCTCATCTTTTTTACAAGAAACAAGAGGAGATATTTTGGTTCATTTGAGTTGTACATTTCAAAGAACTCCATTTTTTTGGTTGTATGTCTGAATTGCGCTTTACTAAAGCAAACATAAATGCTGATAATAGATTTAAAGTTATGCTTTATTTGGATCAGCAAGACCGAAATATATTGAAAACAAGCTTGTGAGCTTAAAAGGTGTTGAAGGCCTCTCAAAGCTGCAAGTGAGTTACTTTTCTGCCCTTGCATTTTCACGTGGATGCATTTAGGATTGAATGTTAGCTCACTACTTGACTTAAAATTCTTGGCAATTGTTATTCTCTCTGGCTCTATAGGTATTGAATGCCGGCAAAAATAAACTTACAAGGATGGATGAGGTCAAATCTTTGACAAGCCTGGGAGTGTTAATTCTGAATGGTAATGCAATGCATGAATGCTATCACTGTCAATACTCAATTACTCTTCTTGCCCTGTGGGTTGCTCAATCGATTTCAGATGATTGATCTTGGATATTTCGCATGCAGATAACAACATTTCTTCCATCCACAAGCTTGATCTGCTGCTTCAGTTGAATACACTTGGTATGCATATCGAGATAACACTTATTTAGTAATTAGTAGAATGGACTGGATCACTTTACTCTCTGGAAGTACACTTTTTTGTTGTAATATTGATAATATTGAGAAATTAAAAGGTTCACTGGCTATTGTTAAGAAGAATAACTTTAAGAAACTAAAAGTACTAACCTTGCCAACTGCAATATATAACTCTATATATGTAACTTTGATGTTGGAACTAAAAGAAAATTTGTGTGGTAAATACTAATTTATGTATAGGACATTCATATTGCCAACTGCAATATATAACTCTATATATGTAACTTTGATGTGGGAACTAAAAGAAAAATATGTTCTGCTGACTTTATTCTGGAGCATTTCTAATTGTATTTGACTATTGTGTTGTTGTTACCACTTTCCTCAGCTATCCCTGTCTCACTGCGAAATAGAAAATATTGGATCTTCTCTTGCAGCATGCGTGGAATTGAAGGAACTTAGGCTTGCTAACAACAAGATCACTGTATGTATACGGAGAGCAATTTTATTCCTTGCTTTTTTTGGAACATTGATTGCTACTTGCTAGCATGGTCTATTGTACTTCATCACTGCGTAACATCTTATTTAAACTCTGATTTACAGACAATTCCATCAGACTTGGCCAAAAATGTCAAAATCTTGAACCTTGATTTAGGAAATAACTTAATTGAGAGTGTGTCGGATTTGAAGGTTTCCATTTGATTAATTTTCCACACCTTTTTATCTATCATGATTTCCTTAGACTGCTTCAATCATTTGTTTGGTTGCTAGGTCCTTTCTGAACTGCGCTACTTGAGGAACCTAAATTTGCAGGGAAATCCTATCGCTGAGAAAGACACTGTAGCCAAAAAGGTGATTTCCCTGACTTTTCTTCCATCCAGTGTATATTGCAATTCTTGAGTAACTCAAATGTTCTCTTAGGTTATGAAAATTGTGCCAACCTTGCGCATTTTCAATGCAAAGTCCATGGGGGCCAGCTCCAAGAATGAGAACTCTAGGAAAAGAGTGTGTGCCAAACAAGGCTGAAGATATGATGCATGATCATGATCCCATTGAGCCTAATACAAAAAAGAAAGATAAAGGGAAACGGTCAAAACAAGAAGTGAAGAGCTGGTCTCATATGCTGTTACTTGTTAGATTGAGCTTATTTGTAAATCACCTATACGCATAATAATAATACTAAAGCAATCGAGTTGGAGAGTGACTCAATGGCCTTTTTATGGTTGGATTTGGGCTGATGCTCTGTATAAATGCTATTTATTTGTGCAGTTGTGCACCATGCTAATGGTACAAACTACTGGTATTAATAAACCCGATGTTCGTTTTTTTATTCATCACTCCCTGCCCAAATCAATTGAAGGATATCATCAGGTATTTCTAATGACATAAGTTTCACAATGTGTGCATAGTGAAGTCAAGATAATTTAAGTTGTTTGATGATCAAACATTCTTTTAGGAGTGTGGACGTCTTTGGCGAGAGATGGGCAACTTTCATCTTGTGTGTTGTATTACAATTATTCTGACTAATACTATGTAAGTCTAGTGGTACCTTATATTGTCTGCTTCTTGCTATCTTCATATCTCATCACAAACAAGTAATTTTCTTGCAAAACTATGTAGATTCGTGTCAAACACATGATTACACAAGGAGTTGTAGAGCAAATAACATCAAGATTACCACGAGGAAGCTCTTCGCCTTCACATGAGCAAGCACTTGAAACACATAAGGAGAATCTCTTGCGCATGGTATATATGATTCTATATGCATGCTTCTGCTTGTTGCATTGTAGTTTGGAAGGCATCATAACTTGTCATATTTTCTCTTTCTATAGGTTAGTTATTGTGAAAATGATGTGGACTGCAGACGCCTACTACAACTGATCCACTTTGGAGAGATGTTTGATCCTTCACATTGCGCAAAAACATGTGATAATTGCTTGAAAGAATTGGCGTGGATTGAGAAAGATGTAACGAACATTGCTAGGCAGTTGGTAAGTGGACAGCTGTGCCCCTCCAAAAGATGCACGCGCCTTTGTTTGTGGATATAAGTTCCTTCTCTTGTTGCTTCTTTAGGTCGAGCTGGTCATGATGACAAGGCAGACATGTTCAACTTCTCATATTCTTGAAGTTTACAGAGGTTCAGTGAGCCAAAACGTATGTATTCTGCTAAGTACTCAAGATTATTATGTTATTAAGTTCATTAATGTGATTACCTTGCCACAAGTGGCTACCGCCGATTCCACAAACCAATATGCCCATGGTCCAGATTGTGCATCTTAGCTTACTGGGAAGTCACGGTGACAAGGCAAATCGCATATTCGCACCTAGATTGTAAAGTATATCTATTGTTACATTGTGTCAAGAAGCACCGCCATGATACTTTGAGTCTTCATGGAGCTGGAATCGGAAGCATCTATCTAAAGGTGAGGCAAAGAAGAATAATGCGCATCTAGTAACCGAGGAAATACTTATTGAGGATGTCGAAGAGCGATAACATGTATGGATCGGTATCATCTCGTCTTAAAGGTGAAAATATCGATCCCTTGATTGGTTTATTTAGAGACAAATATTGCTAATTCTTTTCTTTTGCAACCTTCTAGTAGCTACCTTGGTCTAATACAATACGTTTTCCTTCACGGTTTTTTGTTGACGGTCTAATATAATTGTACTCTAGAGTAAATTGCCCTGTCAATTGTATGCCATGGCATGGCGAAACTTTGCAAAATTTCTTTCATCTAATTCCAGTCTCACACATTGATTATTAAACAACATAATATTTTAGATGATTTAGGATGAAATTTTGATCAGTCCATTCTTACATCTGCTGCTAGATATTGCATATATCTCAAATATTTTTTTTTGACTAGTTTTCTATTGTGCTGTAAATATTTTATGATGACATCTGTTTCAACTTATGTAAGATAACAATAAAATGTACCAATTTCAGGAGATACTAAAGATCACACATTCTCATTACATATTAGTATATCCATATATTACAGCCATGTATAATTGAATCTCAAATATGTTTATCGGACAAATGACAAATGCATGTTTTGTCATATGCGTGACTTAATTAGTCATGTGTTTCAGAGGAAAGTTGCCTACCAAGAATGCGATCAAGGTGGTCCAATATAGGCAAATGGATTTGACCGTGCTTCTATTACAAATCAATGGGCTATAGGTAAATACAATGTGCTTTTATAGAGCTTTATCTTTTCTTTTCTTTTTTAAAAAAAGAAGGGCTTAATCAAGTCACTAATACTTAGTTAAATATAATCTCTTTGATATGGGCTATAGGTAAATACAGCGTGCTTTTATAGGGCTTAATCAAGTCACTAATACTTAGTTAAATGTAATCTCTATGTGAACTTGTGACTTGCTAGTTAGTAGTTACACTTGTTTACTTAGCCCCTATCATGTACTTGCTACTTGCTAATTAGTAGTTACTACTACTTGTTTAAATAGCCTATGTTATTGTGTGATATATTTAAATTTGTTTGTTAAACTACTAATCTAGTTGCATTTTGGACATATAGTATTGTTGATTGATCTTTATTTGTGCGATATACATGGTTTATGTTTTCGCAATATCCTAATAAGTATTCGTGACCGAGACAATCCAGATTCGCTCGGCATGTATTCGCTCCGTATTCGTGACCGAGACTATCCAGATTCAGATTCAGATCCCAGACCGCCCGTGTCCGATTCGAATCCGAGAAAAAATATGGAAAAGGATACGGGATGAGCGATATCCGTCCGTATCCGCTCCGTTTGCACCCCTACCCTTTAGGAGAAAGCACCTAAGCAGAAAGAGGTTGAGCCAACCCCCGAGCAGGTGGCAGCACATGCTCAGGAACTCGTGGTGGCTCCAGCCCCACCTGCAGAGGTGGTGGTTCCGGAGGAATCTCAGTAGGTTTCGACCCCTGCTGGGAATTCTCCTCTTTGAGTCGCATTTCCTCATCGCCTCTGGGTCTTCAATGATGAAGATCTTAATGAATTTTAAGGAAGAATCTCGGACTGTCAAGTAGAGACGAGTCCTAAATCTATTTTTTGCCGAATAAAACAATTTGGCAATTCAGGTAAGCTTGCACAACCACTTTTAATAGCTTTTCTCTTAAAAAATACTTAAAAGAGTTTGCTATTTTTTTTAGCATTTGGTGGAAAACTTCGGTGTAGTCGGAGGACTGACCCAGCAAATAAAGCTCTTGGAGAAAAAGAACTCCAAATTAGAAAGTAAGCACCCCTTAGTGTCTTCTTCTCTCCTTTACCATTTGGCTCTTTTTTTGTTAACCAATTTCTCCCTTTATCGTGTTTGATAGATTCAGAGAAACTTAACGAAGAAGTTATGGCTAAGGAAGCCATAATTGCCAAGCTCAAAGAAGAATACCAAAACAAGGATCGGTCAATCGAATACCTGACGACCAGGCACAAGGAAGTCCTTGAGACTATTGAGAAGAAGAGCGAATGTAACCGGTCGTAGACTCGACTAGTTTGCTTTCTTTTTCTTGTCGTATGTACTCATTCTTTGGTTTACTCGTGTAGAGCAAACTCAAGTTTTGAAGAGAACAGAAAAAGCTCTTAACTTCGAGCGCGGTAAGGAGGCAGCCTTTGGACAAAATCTTGAAGAGAAGGTCAAAGCTTTTAACAAGATGCTCTTCGATATGGGATTGGGAATGCAACTGCCCAACTTAGGAGATCCATGAAAAAGATCAACTACCTTGGCCAACAACTCGAAGACCTCAGGAGTGTGCTTAAGACTACTCGGGAGAACCATGCGCATACTTTGTTTGAAGCTGTCAAAAATAGAGTCAGTTTTCCTTTGGCAAAGCTGAAGGCCTCCAACCCCACCATAAATCTCCAAGCTGTTGAGGAAGACTTCAATTGCTCAGGAAATGAAGCAACTAAACTTTTTGAGGAAATGACACCTCTTGGAAATAAGGTTACGGAGGAAATGAAGGTTGGGTCTCCAACACGCAGCGACTAATCTGGTAGCTCCGAGAAGTAGATGATTGTAATATTTAGATTTTTGTAAATAAAACTTACCTTTTATCATCAGTGTAATCTTTGTTTTGTCTTCTTAAATTCTCTAAGCACTCGTATATTTCCTAGCTGCGGACTGCTTGTATTAGTAGAAGAACTTTACTAAAGAACCAGTAGACCAAGAAAATGGGCATTAGCTACGACCACGGTACAAAGTATATGCTGATTATATTATAAAAATAATCTAAGTATCACTGGGAAATCAATGTGGTCAGAACCAGCGCATGACTTCGACTAGTTTTAGATCTTTTCCATAATCGAAATACTATGTAGTACCTTGTGTGGTTGGAAGATGTATAAGACTTGTACTGATGATAAAGAATCATGCAAAAATGCAAAAAGTGAACTTGTTTATATATATTATCCAAAACTGGTTGTAAGGGTTGCTAAGAACTAGAGACTAAGAGAAACACTTCGCGAAACGTGCTCTTGCTCAAGTTCTGACTGGCAACGAGGATCGTCCATGAATGTCGGATAACAACTTAATGCCATCTGTTTGAGATATGCATCCCATCAACACTCCATAAGATCCTCGTTTATACAAGGTACTTTTGATCAGAGTGTATGATTTGGCTTTTCGAGCTATACGATTAGCCTCTACATCATCTTCAGGAATAATGTCATGCTAAAGATAATTGTAGATTAACGTCATCCAATCTCTACTGGGATCATGTTGTACGACCTGTGGAGCATCCATGTTCACAGGATCGATTTGTACAACCTCCAGTGGAACATCTATGTGCTCAGAATGCTCGACCACTGAGGGTGAATCAAGTTGCTCGAGAAAAACTCTAGGCGGGACAGGTGACCTTGTGGAGGCCATCCGTTCCAACTGGTCTGCCAGAAGTTTTCCTTTCTAGGAATATGTTGGATCTGAAAACTGAAGAAGTGTTTTTCGAGTTTTCATACTTCCGCCAGATAAGATGACATCTTGATACTTGAGCATTGATACTAGTTGAGAATCGCCTTTCACTAGTAATCTGTGAATCCCGAGCGCTCTGACTGCTTGGAGTCCTGCCAGTAAACCTTTGTATTCTGCCACATTGTTTATAGTAGGAAAGTTTAGCTGGATGGCATAATTGATGTGTCCGCCAGTAGGGGATATCAAGTCAACTCCAACCCCCGAGCCTTTGAGCATCAAGGAACCGTCAAAGTACATTGTCCACTCATCGTGGTGTTCGTACTCGGGCCCTTGGGTGGGTTCAGGGACTATCTATTTGGCAATGAATTCTGCTATTGTCTGGGACTTGATTGTTGTTCGTGAGATGAAATGAAGGTAGAACACCCCAAGCTCGACCGCCCATTTTGCTATTCGTCCTAATGATTCCCTATTTCCAAGGACTTGACCTAGGGGATATTCGGTTGGTACGACCACTCTGTGGGCCTGAAAGTAATGCCTTAGTATCCTTGAAGCCAAAAGGAGACCATAAAGCAACTTTTGTGCCTGTGGATATCGTTCGTTTGGTCCATGCAAGACTTCGCTTACATAATATATCGGCCGTTGAACGTTTTCACGTTCTATGACTAGTACATCACTGACTGTTTGTGGCATTACGTCACATAAATCAGCAATGTTTCTCCCGATCTTGGAGATGCTAGGGTAGGGGTACTTGTAAGGTACTTCATAAGTTCTTCAAAGGCGATGTTTGCCTCTTTAGTCCACTCGAAACTTCCGTGTTTCCGAAGAACTTCGAAGAAAGGGAGTCCTTTTCTCACCTAACCGTGCTATGAAACGACTTAGCGCTGCCATACAGCCGGTTAGTTTTTGAACCTCCTCATTTGTGGTCGGAGAACACATCTAGTCGATGGCCGATATTTTTGCGAGGTATGCTTCAATTTCTCTAGCCGAAACTAGGAATCCAAGAAGCTTTCCCGAAAAAACTCCAAACACACACTTATCTAGATTTAACTTAAGGTTATGTCTTCTTAAGTTATTGAAAGTCTCATGTAGGTCAGAAATATGGTCACCAGTGTTGATGCTTTTCACGACCAAGTCATCAACGTAGGCTTCTAGATTTTGACCTATCTGATGATTAAAGGTTTTTTGCATCAACCTCTGGAAATTTGCACTAGCATTTTTGAGACCAAATGGCATATTAACGTAGCAGTAAGTGCCATTTGGAGTGATGAAGGAAGTTTTCTCTTCATCATCTTTACTCATATTAATCTGGTGGTACCCTGGGTACATATCTAAAAAACTTAACAGCTCACACCCGGAAGTAGAGTCTACAAGTTGATCAATGCGTAAAAGGGGAAAGTCATCCTTCGAACAAGCTTTATTAATATCTGTGAAGTCAATACACATTCGCCATTTCTTATTGCTTTTTCTAACCATCACAGAATTGGTGAGCCACTCTGGGTGGTCGACTTTACGAATAAATCCAGCCTTCAGGAGCTTGTCGATCTCCGACTGGATTGCCTTCTTCCGGTGAGGTGCGAAACGTCTTAGCTTCTGCTTGACCGGTTTCTTGTCAGGTTGGAGAGCTAGTCTGTGCTCGATCACCTCCCTGTTGACTCCGGGCACGCCGGATGCCTGCCAGGAGAATACGTCCTGATTTGCTCGGAGGAAGGAGACGAGCGACCCTTCCTATTTGAGGGCGAGTCCTGCCCCAACCAATACCTTCTAGGCAGACGCATTAGCATTTCTTGACTCAGATGGTGTGTTGACGCTTTCCAGAGGAGCGCCTTTACCAAGTGGTACCTCCTTGGTTTGGTTGAAAGGCTTTGGCGCCATCTTTGGCCTCGAGTGCTTGACCTGCATGGTAGGTGGATTAGTTTCCCTGATCGGAAGTTCATCGATTAGTTCTAAGGACTTCTGATCACATGCATAAACTATTTCTCGATCTCCTCAAACCGTGATGACTCCTTTCGATCCTGGCATTTTTAAACTCTGATAACCGTAATACATGGCTATCAGGAATTTTGCTAAAGCCAGACGACCAAAGATTCCATTGTACGCGGTTTCAAAATCCATCACACCAAATAGAACCTTTTCTGTTCGGAAGTTGTCGAGTCTTTTGAACATAACCGGTAGGGACAACTGTCCTATCGATTTAGCGGTAGAAATAGGAACTATGCCATGGAAGTCATATTTCACAGGTTTTACCTTGGACCTGGGAATCTGCAGCTCTTCTAATGCTCCCGTAAATAAAATGTTTAAAGATCTACCTCCATCTACTAAAACTCGATTAACTTTATAGTTGTTAATAGTATGTTCAACTACGATAAGAAACCTACCTAGTCGAGTCGACGGGATGGGGCAGTCTTCTTTGTTGAAGGAGATTACATTTTCTGACCACCTGGATGGCTTGACGATAATCGGAGACTCGGCACGGTTGACCTCCCACTCCACGGCCTTTAGATGACGTCTTGATTCGTACGAGGAGGATGCTCTAAAGATCATATCCACTGTGCGCTGCGGCTCCTGGTATTCCATCTCTTCGTCGCCATCTTTGTCCTTCTTGGAGCTTGGTTCTCCGAGTTCTGTTATGGAGGGGAAGGGTCCTTTACCTGAGTAGTAATCCTCTAGTTCATTTTGCCAGACCCGGCAGGTGCGTAGATCTTGCCCTGCTGCCTGGTGAAGTGGACACCACTTCTTACTTTTTTTTTGAAGTCACTGGTTGGAGCCTTAGCTTTGTTCCGACCAGTGAAATCTTTCTTGCCCTTGGTAAACTTTTCTGGAATTTCAAGGATTTCTTTGTTGTTGGGCTTGCGATTCTTCTTGTTCTTGAGAGACTTCTTATTTTTCTTCTGTTGCTTCTCCAAACTTGACTGGCAATTTTTATCTTTTCGATCAACAGCATCATACCATTCGACCGCTTCACTAGTGGCTGCATACTTGTCTACCATGTCGAAAAGTTCGACAGTCATTCATGGAGGATTTATGGCAATATCCTCCATAAACCGGCGATTCCTCAGCCCTGCTTTAAAAGCCTAGATGACAGAAGACTTTGCGATCTTTGGGATAGAGTTTTGAACTTGACTGAATCTCTTGATATATTGTCGAAGAGTTTCATTGGTTTTCTACTTCATCCGATAAAGATCATCCTCCTTCCCAGGACGGTTGTACGTCCCTTAAAAGTTGGCGATCAGAGTATCGCAGAGATGCTACCAAGTGTAGATAGATTCAACCGGTAGGTTAAGCAACCACGACCGGGCAGACCTTTCAAGGACCGTGGGCAAGTAATTTGCCATCACGTTGTCATTACCACCAGTAGCCTTGATGGCAGTAGAATAAATTTGAAGAAATTTCAATGGGTTCTGAGTCCCATTGAACAGCTCTATGTTAGCTAGTCAGAACCTATCCAGCCAACGAACAGCTTGGAGACCTACCGAAAATGCTCGACAGCCCGTAATGGAGTCGTGGCGCCTTCTCTAAAAAGGAGCCGGATTGTAGTCAGTCGGGGATCGGTTCCTCATATTTGCATATCTGGGATCCGGTGTCCCAACCCGGTTGTGGACGTTATGATAATGTCTTTGACCACCTGCTTGGTTCAGATGATGCCTGAGATCGCCTGAATCAAGTGGTCGTTCCTCTTGACGAGGAGGAGTGGCTGCTGTGAAGAGTCGTCTTCCCTCGTGATTCCCTGGTTGGAACTTTCGAGGGGGTCTTGGTGTCGAACGATGTTTTACTCGACCATTGTATCCCCTACTGAGAGTGGAGCACTGGGACGAAGTCATCGTGTGACTTTGTGAATTCCTTTGCTCCCGGTACACTTTTGTATGCTGCATGGTTTGTTGGAGGATCTCCGACACTTGACCTGCAAGCTGAACATAACCTAGAGTTCCTGCTAAAGTAGGGTCTGGATTATTCAGAATATCTCGAACTCGTTGCAGGTTTTGTATCGTTACCGAAGGCCGTGAAAGATTCCCACTAGCAGTGGGCGTTCGATGAGTTGAGTTTTCCCTCGACCTTCCGGTCGGTCCTGCCTAATTCCTTACTCACGATGGGGTAGGAACAAGTGAATTAACTGATGCATGTCCATCAGCTTAGTTGCCTCCGGTAGTTGGTGCTTGAGTGCCCATACCATTTCCACCAGCAAGTGGTTGCAAGTTAACCTGTGGAGAATTGTGCATGGCATCCAGATTGGTATCTCTGATTGTGTTAACTTCGTGGCGCCAAGAGTAATCTTCCAATGAACTCCCGTCGTAGCTAAGGGAGAGCCGTCTAGTGCTTCTGCAAGGAGCCTCCATGACGGGGAGCTGTCAGAGATTACTGCCTCTGGTGGGTTTTGTGGTGGACTCAGCCTGATCCAGCGAATTGCCGATTGTATGCTGAGTTTCACCATGCCCACTTGGCTCACGATCAGTGATAACTTCATCGATACCCTTACCAGATGTCGGTTGGCCCCCGGAATACGTAGGAGCCGTTGACGAATACTGGTCGCCCATGACAATATCGAGAGTACAAGGACTCTCTGATTACAGTGATGGGCTTCCATTGCCACTTTTACCGGTCAAATCGACCGGGCTTGTAGAGGCGCTCGAATTTTCCAAACTGGTCGAAAAAAGCGGTTCCTCTGAGAGCGCCATTGTTGGTGGCGGTGTATCCTCATCCATCCAGTCGATATTGCCAATCTCTACGACTAGCCAGCCAGCGGAGGAGGAGGATGATGACATCCCATTTTCTTCCATAGCGTGGCTGCACGCATGCATCCATATCGAGGTTGGAGTAGTCCGCCAAGTGGAACCAGTTTTTCTCATCCCAAGTCCCTGCCATGTTTGCATGAGCGATGATGGGGAAAAAGAAGTGGATAAGGAATGATTGAGCGAAGTAATCTTCAAAATCTCAACGCCTTCTACCCCACGGACAGCGCCAGCTATCGACGATCGAGTCGACGATCTTACAAAATAAATGGAGAAAAATGGCAAAGAGTTCTTAGGAGAGAATGGGACTGCTCTTTATTTCTATGAACTGACTATTACAGGGGGTGCCCACGACAAGGTAGTGGACTAATCCTAATTACACTGAGCATAATGCTTGCTGTGCTGCTGAATCAGACTTGAAACATCAACCTATTGCCAATTGTTGTACTTCAATCTGATGCAATCCGATTTAATCTGCTCCATCTTTAAATAACCATCGAAGATGTGGTAGTTTTTCGTGGAGAAGGCATCTGTTGGAAGTGATACGACTGGTCGGAGCGAGGCGTCGGTTGATGAACATCAACCGTTCGGCGATTGAATGTTTGTGAGACACTTCAACCGTATGGTTGTTGTTGTTAGTGTCTTAGAATCATGAAATGTTGTGTCATATGGAGCAAATATGACATGTGTTGCATTCATCAGACGATAAGGAATATACTTGCAGTTAGATCCGGATGCCAGTTCATTGCTTCTACGAAGAAATATCCGGTCGGAGATCGAGTCTGAGACCCCATCCCACAGTGGTACCCATTATGTAACCTCTGGAATCCTTACGACCACAGGGGTCGTTAGCCTTAGGGGTTACGACCATGAAGACATATGGTTTTTTATTATGTATTAAAATAATGCATAGAGATTTTAATCCTCGTCACCTCCCTCATACCATTTCTTTGCTTGATTGAGCCCCTGGAGCTTTGTAACATCGTAGCACCATCGTCGTCTTTGTCTCCGGCATGCGCACCCGATCCAAGTCGCCTGTCCTCGCTGCTCTGGTGAGATTGATCCCTATTTGACTACGTCATCTAGCGCCATACCTCTTAACATGCAAAACCCCTAACTCTATTGCATATCTCATGTAGTGTTTCACCAAGCTTGGTCATCTTCCCCATTTTCGGCCGTCGTCGCCATTTTTGTCATTTCTCGCAAACTGGTAAGTCCCTGGTCGATTACTTTCATCTTCACCATCCTTAGCATACCAGTGGGCTAATGCATGGCTCCTTGTAACCTATCCCTTCATTGAGTTCATTGTCACCGAGCATCACCTTCTGCCGAAGCTAACCGCCACCATCAAGTTGTTCCAATACTTCTTCGTCGTCATCATCATAGCCACCATCATGTTCGTGGTGAGACCCTGATCCTCTTGTGCCTTTCATTTCTCCACGGACGAGTAGTTCAATTCGTCGTCACCTTCACCGCTCACAACTCCACCTTGGAAGTCACCGCCACCACCACTCTAGTGATCGTTGGTTCCCAAGCCACGCGCGTTCGCATCGCCAGCTACCCAGAAGCCAATCCTTGAGTCCATTGGAGCCTTCCCCATTCCTTTTCCCTTCCCCGCAGCTCTGCTTTCTGCCGCCACTGGACACCATCACCGTTCTGGCCACCTCTCTTCTCATAGTCACCTCCCAGTGCATCGTCGTGACCTCATCATCAGCGAGCTGGCCTGCACGCTCGGCCTCGTCTCCCCTGCTCTCTCTCTCTCTCTCTCTCTCTCTCTCTCTCTCTGACCAGTGGGCCCCACTCGCAGATTAGGATTAGATTAGTGCGTGCTAATGACAGTAGTTAAAAGTGCTAAGTCAATGACATGTGGGACCGGTTGATTAATTAATCAGAAATCTAATTTAAATGAGTTTTAGAAACTGAGTCATTGACATGTGGGACCCACTCACTGTTGAACATATTAAAACCCCGAGAGAATGACAAGTGGAACCCACCTGTCAGAACTTAACTCAGAAGAAAATTAGGTGAAGGCTAATTACTTAGTTAGTAACTAATGAGTCACTGACATGTGGGACCGTTCACTATTTTCTTAATTAAAAATGTGATTTAAAACCAGTGAGACTCACATGAAGGACCCACATGAAAGAAATTGATTTTCAAAAAATGTAAAAATAGAAAAGCCACTTTCAGTTAAAATGGAATACGTCTTCTCTATTTGAAAGCGTAAACTTGGAAAATGTGCCTTTGATGTCATCTCTTTTATGATTTCTTGAATTTTCAAACCGAACCAAATTCAAATGCTTATAACTTTTGCAAATGAACTCCAAATTGAATTATTGTTTTTTTCTAAATTCATATAAAATCATGATATTTCTGAATATGATAAAATATTTTAATTTTGTTACTGTTGAATTTATTTTATTATTTATGGTTTTTCTCTGTTCTTTCGAATAGACGTCGTAATCGTGAACGAGTTCAACGACGATCAAGCACCCCCACACTCAGAGCAACCTAAGTGAGGCAAGCACCCCCTTTGATCATTTGGAACCTACTATTTCAATTATTGTATTTTGTTTGCAAAGATTATTATGCATGCATGTATGTTTGGCTAAAAATTGCTATGTTCATGGGTAAGTGTAGTTAAATTCCCATTGTATGCATGAATCCTCCTTATGACATTATTATCCTTGGTATTGTAGCCCTTAGGAAATGGTGTAGACAATAGCTAATGTCAATTTGGGTATATTTTATTTACGTGTATCGTACAGATGCTTAGCCATACTCTAGCTTTCACTAGGTTTGAATATTCAGTAAAATTTGTGCATGGATTTGGGTGGTTTTGAAATGTTGGACTAGAGGGGCAACCTCTGTTAGTTTGGTATAAAAACATAAATGAGAAAACCTAGTTTTTGTGTCGGACCCCGCGCGTGGAATACCCAAAGCCCTCGTGTGTGTATCGCGCTAGTCTCATGATCAATGGCTAGTACACACATCTACAACATTGGCATACACATCAATACAAAATATACATACAACATGAAACATGATACTTAACTTAAGAGATTACATCACAAGTGTATAATACATGGCCGATCGGCTAAATTAAAAGACAAGAATCAGAAGTAGCAGCGAAAATTTAGTAGATTAAAAGCAAAAGTCCAGCAGCATGCCCATCAAATCCTTAGGCAACCGACAAGTAGTAAACCGTAGAAAGACCCGTCCCCGTACCCTCTGGTACCGGGACCGAAGAAGGTGTCGTCTGGCATGTGGTCATCCTCATCCTCTAAACAACAATTTAAGCAAGATTGAGTACATTGCTACTCAACAAGACTTGTAATGTATCGTAAAATTTATATATATGCATGGCTAATAAGGGAGGAGGCTCTATGCTACAAGTTGTTTTCAGCATTAAGCAAATTTTATTTACAATATCAATACATAGTATTTCGCAATAGAAGTTTAGAGAGCAGTTAAATAAAAAAGAACAACACGTAAGTAACTTAACAAATAACAAATCGCAACCCTCCTCAGCTGCGATCAATATCTTATTTTCAGCCATAAACTGGCTCTCAATTCAAATATTAACAAAAATATTCATCCCATCTTTTCCCAACAAGACTATTTTTTTGCAAAAGTAGAAACTATACCCGATGAGGCGTCACTAAGCATGCTCATGAGCACGGCTATTTAAATAGATTTACACTCTGCAGAGGTGTACAATTTTACCCACAGCATATAACTTCTCTAGTTTGTCCGGCATCCATCGATACCACCGCACACAACATTATAGTATGTAGTCTAGAGCACGTATCGAAGCCTTGACATCACCTAGTCCTAACCTTCCACTAGCCCAGCAATGTAAACCCCCACTTCAATCTTGGGTACCTCCCATCAAAGTGAGCATATGTGGTTGTACGCTTAGGCTTAGTTATGATGCATCGACATTCGATCCTTAATTGATCCAAACGAGGATCTCCCCCTATCTACATGTGAGAAACCCTCTCACATTCGTCAGTTCATATTATAACTCGTCTGCATTGCAATCTAGGTTTTTCATTTTTATTTTTATAAAAAATTAACAGAGGTAACTCCTTTAGACCATCATTTCAAAATCTCCCAAATCAAATTCAATATTCCATCCACTTTCAAATTTAGTAAAGACTAAAGCCCAGCTAAGCATTTATGCGATATTCGCATTTGAAAAACCCAATTCAACATCATTTATTGCCTAAACCATAACCTAATGGCTACAATACTAAGGATACCATTATTTCAAGGTGGATCATGCATTGAATAGGAATATAACTACCGATACCCGCAACATAGCAACTTTTACTCAAACATACACGCATGCATAATAGAATTTGCAAAACAAATACAATAATTAAAATAAAAGGATCAACATGGTCAAAGGAGGTGCTTTCCTTACTCTAGTATCCTAGAGTATGAGGATGGAGGATCGTCGAAAATTTTGTTCGAAGTATCAACATCTATTCAAAAAGAGTTGATAGCAAATTAATTAGAGAAAAATAATTTCAATAGCAACAAAATCCAAATAATTTTGCATATTCGGACAGATCATGATTTTATATGAATTTATAATAAAGCTTCATTCAATTTGGAGTTCGTATGCAAAAGTTATTAACATTTTAAATTGTTTCAGTTTGAAAATTCCAGAAAATAAGAAAAGGGTGACGTCGAAAGCGTGTTAAATGAGGTTTACGCTTTCTAAAAGAGAAAGCGTATTTTTCTCTGGTCCTTTTGAGGTTTACGCTTTTCAACAAAGAAAGCGTATTTTCCTCTAAACTAAAAGCGGCTTTTCTCATATATATTTTTTCGAATTTTATTAACCTACTTGTTAGTGACTCATATTTCTATATTATTAATTTTATTTATAAAAACAGAGGTGATCCCATGTGTCATAGACTTATTATTTATTAACTAATGATTAAACCTATTTTTTATTTTTAATTAACTGATGGCACATGTCAGTCTTTTGGTTTTTAAAACATGTTTTAAAACCAAGAATAATGAGTGGTTCCACATGTCAGCGACACATAATATAAAAACATTTTAAATTATATTTCTGTTAACTTTTCTACTGGCCCCACTTGCCATAGACTCAACACTTTTTAAGCTCTATTAATTAGTACTAAGAATCTCCTAATTACCTGAACCCACTGGCAAAGAGGGAGAGAAGAGAGAGGAGAGTTGGGCTACGCATGGCCGAAGGGCATGGCATGCTCGCCGCCGGCAAACAGCATGATGAGCGGCGACGTTGAGTGGCGGAATGGAAAGAGGGAGTCATTACGATGCTAGGGGAGGTGAAAATGGCTAGAGAGGTGGACGTAGTCGGCGGCGTGACGACGAGAGGCAGTAAGGAGCTTCGGGTCGATGACGGCTTTGGCGAAGGAGGTGTTCTCAGAGCTAAAGGAGAGGCGCACTGGACTCAGTGAGTCCGGGCGATGCTAACGGAGTAGGCACAGGGACCTAGGGACTCGTCCGCGGTGACACCATGGGTGGCTAACGGGGAATGGGTTTTAGGGACTCGCCCTTGGCAAAATGATGCGCGCATGAGGATCAGTGTCTCACCATGATCATGAGGGTGAAGTAGATGAGGACGGAGAAGGGCTAAGGTGGCTTGTCGACGACGAGAAGCGGCGGTGCAGAGGGGGTTCACAACAACAGAGAGGCTACAAGGAGTGTCGTGTTAGCTCACTGACTTCCTAGAGATGGTGTAGATTCAAAGAATTAGACTGAGACTCACTGGGCTTCAAAGGAGAACAAAAATGGTGACGGTGGCTGTGAGAGAGAAAGATGGCAGTGAAGCTCGGATTCTTTGCGAATCTACCTGCATTTAGTGCGGGCATTAGATGGAGGAGTGTTGGAACATAGAATGACGCTCTCAGGAGGTTTTCAAACCTGCTAGAATGACGAGAACACCGCAGCTTAGATCTAGTGTGCGCCAAAGTCGGGGACGAAGGCGAATGCGATCGAGCCACGAGACTCCCAGAGCTACATTGAGTAAAGGAGAGGAATGAGTGATGCGAGGATCAAAATAACACGAGTGTCATGGGTAAGGAAGCTCACTAGAGCGGTGGAGCCGCGGAGGCATGCTCACTGCCGTCGGAGACGACGCTAATGTTCCCGAAAACTAAGGAGCGATCATGCTCAGGTTTGCATGAAATAGAATAGTGGTGAGATGAGTAGAAAGGTGCGTGCTCCATTGCTTAAGTAGATAGGGTATTCGCTTGAGAAAATCGGCGAGACGCCGGTGGTTGCGCGAGATTCTCGTAGAAGCTCTCGGGCTTCTTTGTTTGCGTTGGAAGATAGCATGTTAGTGGGGTGGATAGCATGGGCAAGGGCTGGCGGAGATGATAGAGGCAGTTGAGACTCGATTCTATGGGCGTCGATTGTGAACCACAGGAGAGCGGTGGAGCAGGCGATGTACTGGTGCGCTCGGGCGAGAGGTGGAAGACAACCTCTGGCAAGCGGGCCCAACGTCTCAATGAGAAGGTGAGTAGGAGCTGGCGTGGGCTGGAGCGAGTGCGAGTGAAGTTGGGGTAGGCAAATTCGGCCACTTGCCCAGTAGGAATTTCAAATGAGATATGGATTCTACCAGAAAAGGCTGAGAACTTGGTGAATTTCTAAACATATCACATAGGATCCAAAAATTATGAAAATTGTTTTGGAAACTCCTGATACAGACTAGTTCATTATGTGAATTTTCTAGAATTTTATGAGTATTTTATTTTTCTCAAAAATTCTTTCAATCTGCTGTTTGCATGTAGTTCCACTATTTGATTTATGCAAAGTTCAAAAACATGCTCAAGATATTTTTCCCACATATAAACATACTGATTTTTTTCCTTTATTTATTTTCAATATTATTTCCCAAAATTGGGTTTTTTGGGATGATACAGTTTGACGCGGACGATTTATATTGTGAACTATGGAATGTGAGAGTGTGATCTCGCATATAGATAGGGGGAGATTCTCACCCGAGTTAATTAAGGACCGAATGTCGGTATCGCCAATCTAAGTCTAAGCATACAACCACATGTGCTAGTATGGGATAGCCTTTGCTTCACTAAGATCCTCTGTCTCAAATTCACTTCTCAATTGTGTCTTCAACTTTGAAATTTTTGTCTTGTCTTTTGCAGCAATCAACATATCATCAACATATAGGAGTAAATAAATAGATGAGCCATTAACAACCTTCAAATAAACACAACTATTATAATGGGATCTTGTAGGACCGAATAGGCGACTAGAGGGGGGTGAATAGGAGCACGAATCCTTTTTCACCTAGTTTGAATTCAACACGATTTTCACTTCAATAGCTATGAAGATCAATCAGCAAGTACATAGTAAGACTTGTATTGAATCCAATCTACCCTAAAGCAAAAATCAAACCACAAGGCTTAAATGCTACTAAGCGTCGGACCCAAGAAGAATGGGCGGTCGATCGAGGTCGGTCTCGACCGACGCAAACTTATGGCTCGATCACTGGGCGGTCTGACCGATGTTATAGAAATGGTCTAACCGGACCTGACGATGAACAGAATAGACAGCCCGAAAACCGAAACTCAAATCGATCTAAGTTTTGATCTACACGACCAAACTCCACCAAAATTGAGACACACCTTCTCTAAGATATTAGGAACCTATTCCAATCAAAGATCGCAGAGATCCATGCCAAAGTTCCTATCTTTTTTAGTTTGAACGAAGGGTGCTCCAAAATCGAGTCAAAATCAAAATATGATCTAACGTCTTGCTCGTGGGTGATTGATGATCAAGATGATCCTAGATGTGTTCCCACATGTCACAGCAAGCTAGATCACGGCAAGAAACCAATAGAAAACTCTCAGAACAAAGAAAGCCTTAAAATCACAAAATAGAGAGAAGGAACACAAGGAGACTCATCTTTGAGAAATCATGCATAGATTTATTTGAGATTGAGAGGGTTTACAACCACTCCATCCAGGAGGACAAGTGCTTAATCCATGAGCACACACTCAACTCATCTCTCTAGAACCCTAAGCCTCTCCTTTTCTCTCTAAGTCCCTAAAAAACAAAACTAGGGATTTCCAAATGAAGTGCTTAAGGGTGCTAGACAGCAGCCACCCCTATTTATAGTGGAGGCCTAGCTTCTAGAAGAGTAAACCCTAATGGGCTCCCGTTAAGCCCACACACAAATGGGTTACACACGCACGCATTTTAAAGCGCCGTCTTCAACTCCTCTTGACCTAAACCACTTCTCCATGTGTCGTCTCGTGCCGTGGTTTAGCCAAGAGGTTACCAAGGTGGTATTTGGTGAAATTATGAAAATACCCCTTCTCGATCCTTCTCCGAAGACGAGTCCAATCTTGGTGAAGCAAACACTTGCTTCGCCGCGTGTAGGTTGATCAACGACTCTCATCATGTCGGCAAGTCTCTCCCGTCCGGCTCCCGCCAAAACCACCATGGTACTTGCACCGACCCCCGCACCACTTGAAAACTCTCGATGTCCAAGCAGATTTGACCTATCGCGAGCACCCTGTTCGCATACTCGAAGAGACTGAAAGAAGAACAAGGAATCGTTCCATCAAGTTCCTTAAAGTTCAGTGGTCAAACCATTCCGTGGATGAAGCTACTTGGGAAAGGGAAGATCGTCTACGTGCGGACTACCCCTCTTTCTTTTCCGAGTGAGCCAAATCTCGGGACGAGATTTCTGTAAGAGGGGAGATTTTGTAACATCCCAAATGTATAAACGGTTGTGTGTTTCAAATGTAAGAAAATGTGTAGAAACTAAAACTTTTTCTCACATCTTGAAACTCTTGAACTCACCTATATTTCTTGTCCAAGAGTTGGGGAGTTCAAAAGCCTAAACCTCCTGTTGACTAAAGTCAAACCCTTATTTCAACTTGTCACAAATCTTGTGCCAATCTTTTGGAAATATTTTCCCATGGTTCTAGGGATGATGTGGGACCCCTCTGAAAAATATCATAAGTTTTAAAACTTGTTTGATAATTTTTGGAGGTAAATCAAACCCTAGAACATCCTTGATGAATTTCCTGAGGAAAATGCATTACACAAAAACCTTTGAAAATTTTATGAAAGGTTAATCCTAAAGTCAGCAAGCTCCAGTTAAAATTTTGGAATTTTTGGAGTTAGTTTGCTACCTCTAAAAATTCCTCCAACCTCAGCTTCAAATTTATATTCAAACCATGCACTGTTCCTTGGGCTTGAGTCGCTTTCCAAAGCTGGTCAAACCCAACCGCATCCTCAGCTCACCAGACCTCCTTTTTCCACCCGCGTGAGGTCATAACCGTTGGATTAGATCCAACCGCCACGACCTCCGCCACAACCAGCTCAGCCCAGTCCTCCTACCTCGCGAGGTCATAGCCGTTGGATCAGCATCCAACCGCCATGACCTCCCCTCGCTATCTAGCGCATCAGACCTCCCACCCGCGTGAGGTCGTAGCCGTTAGATGGAGATCTCACGGCCACGACCTCCCTTCTCATCTCGTAGCCGTTGGATAAAGATCCAACCGCTACGACCTCCTTTCTCTTTTCTGTGATGTGTCCAACTGCCCAAACCTCCTGCACCTCAGTTAGTCGCCGTTAGATCCAAATCTAATGGCCACTACCTCCCACCATTGTTCGTTGTCGTTGGATTAAAATCCAACAGCCACGACCTCCCTGTGTGCTGTGCGCAACAACCATGACCTCCCTTCATTGTTGTGTGCCCTTGGATTGAAATCCAAAGGCCACGACCTCTCCTTGATGTTGTGTGCCCTTGGATTAAGATCTAATGGCCATGACCTCCTTCTCTGTCGTGCGCACTAGCTCAAGACCTCCCTCCATGTTGTGTGCCCTTGGATTGAAATCCAAAGGCCACGACCTCCTCGCTCCATTGTGTGCCATTGGATGTAGATCCAAAGGCCATGACCTCCACATCCCCTTGGCAGTATCGTGCGCTGCGGTTGAGTCCTCCCCATCAGGTCCACACCTTTGGATTCAGATCCAACGGCCAGGACCTCCTATCCCCTTCAGCACACGACCTCCCCCTTCCTTTCGCAACCGTGCGATGGAGATCCCACGGCTGTGACCTCCCCGTTCCTTTGCGCCTCCGCGCAATGTCGATCTTAGGGTCACGACCTCTCCAGTCCTGATCCTATGGCTACGACCTCCTCCCTTTCCATTTAATCTTACCGTTTCAGATCTAAGGGCTGCGACCTCCCAATCCTTCTTATCCAACGGTTGAGAGCAGCTCCTGTTCTTCTCCTTCCTCAGTCACGCGTGCGTGCGCCATGGCAGTGGGTGTGCAGGTCCTGTCATGTCCCAACGACTCTGTGCCTGCGCGCATTTATTGCGTGTCAGTGCTTTCCGCCCCTAGGTCTGGCTCAAACCTACCCCCATCACCTCCACATCCTGTCCAAGCCATGGACCGAGCCATGGGCTAAGCTCACTAGGGAGCTTAGCCCTAGCTCATGGTCTTTCTCCTCGGGCTATAAGACCTCCCCCTTGTCCTCCTTGGCTTCTTTTACACGCTTCACCCTTGCTCTCGGTTCTGTGGAGCTCTAAACACCCAGACCTCCTTGGCCGCCATTGATGACCTTGGAGCTCCTCGGTGCTTTGAGTACTCCAGTGGCTCCCTCTCGACCTCTTGCTCTATTTTGGTCCTCTAACTTCCTGGAGTTTTAAACCCTAACTTAATCTTGGGTTGACCCCTTCAGGAGCGGGCTAAATTGGAGTTGGAGCTTTTGGCCGTGGAGCATCCCTTTCTTCATCGTCGCCGGTCCTCCTCTCCCCCGACCTCCTCAGCTCCTCCACGACCTCCAGGTAACCTCCTGGTAGTCCTTTAGAGCTGGGCACTAGCTTGTATGGTTGTCGCGGAGCTTTACTTCAAGTGTTGCTTTCGGCCATTCTGGTCACCGCCGCCATCTCCGCAAGATCACTGCTCAGTACACCCCGCCACCGAATGGTCGGTGTGTGCGCAACACTGTTGCGCACATGTTGGTGTCCTTGGATGGCGCCAGCGAGGTCCATGTCGCCGGCGGCAAGCCATGGAACATCCTCGGTTGTTGTCGGACGGGGATGTCTCTGTGCCGTTGTCGTACATGACCTCCCCGAGTTAATCTCAGTCGTCTAGGTCCTCCCCGAGTCGATCTCAACAATTGAGGTCCTCCCAGTGTCGATCTCGACCGCTCAGGTCCTCCCTCGCTAGATCTGGACCGTCCCGGTCCTCCCTCGATTGTTTTGGTCCGTTGGATGCAGCATCAACGGCCACGACCTCCTCCCCCGTTCACGCGCGCGTTGCCGGGAGGACATGGACCGTTGGATCCAAAATCAACGGCCCATGTTCTCTGGACCTGCGCGGGCGCGCGTGTGCATTTTCACCGGGAGGTCTTGGGCCGTCCGATTTAGAATCAATGGCTCATGTCCTCCCGCTTCGTTTTGGTTTTTAGAAACTTTCCGAAGGACTTATTTGTGAACTGAAAAAGGTAATAAACTTTGAAAATGCATATCTTTTTCATTTTAAATCCAAATGAGGTGATTCCAATTTTGTTAGCTCTGGTTTGATCTGGGCTCTAATCTAAAAATGGTTGTGAGCTCAGTTCGGCTCCAGAAAATGGATTTGCAACTTGGTTTCAAAACTAACTTTAAATGTTACATTAAAAATTCATTTAACTTGTAAAATGCATAAGTAATTCTCTATAGATCATTTTTGAGTGACTCCAACTTTGTTGGCTTCCTCTGTTAGTGCACTAAATGTTAGAATAGGATTTAGGCATGTCACTATTTTCAAAAGAATTGTGGGTGCATTTTAGTTGTGCTCATTTTCATGTCTTTGAAAAATTATAGAAAGTGCATACTAGCTCCAAATGAGATGAATCCTATTGGGTTGTTCATCTTATGAGGTGCTTGATTTACTGTAAAAATTTCAGTTGCACCACCTTTCTAGAAATTTTTGCTAAACAATTTAATTATGTGAATAGTAGCAGATTAGAATTTTTAGGCTGAGCAGAATTGTTTTGCTCATATCTTTTGCATTGAGAATCCAAATCAATTGATTCTTGTTGATAAATTTTCTAAAAATCATGCTCTAGATGATGTAGAAATTTCAGAGCATTTGGAGCAGGTTTGCTGTGGTGTCTTCTTGGTTTTCTTCGTTCTTATCGATTCTTTTCGCCTTTTCGATTAGGTGTCGACGAGTGTGTTGATCCCGTGAGCGATACTCTGCAGCAAACTAAGCATAACCAGCAAGGCAAGCAGTTTGATCATATCCCATTATTGTCCCTTTACTTTAAAAGTTAATACTTTGTTTCACTTATATGTATGCATGCTACTTTGTGTTAAATTATCGATTAGTCAAGCCTATAGATGCATACTCTGTAGGTAAATGTTCATTCTCTACTACTAAGCCTAGGACTATCTTGCTGTTATTTAGAGTTCGATAGATGGACTCTTATCACTTAGTAGTTTACGTGATGATGCTTAGAAATGCTTAGATAACGGTATAAATGGGCAGTTGTCGACATTATGTCAATGACCTTGATCACACAAAAATTATTATTCCATTATATCCATCTTGTGCTTTGTTACTATGTAAAGAAATAAAAATAAAAACAAAACTGTTTGACTTGGGCACATTGGATGTTGGTGTGATCTGTTGGGTGTGAACGGAATGGTGCCTAGGTCCCCAAGGACCGAGTTACTTGCGCCATTGATCCAAGCACTTTTGCGTGCTAACCACACGAGGGGGATATGGGACCTCTCTTGACTAAGTACTTTGGGGGTGTTAATTATGAGCTGGATGGTGGGTGTTTTCAAAATGTGTTGTGTTGTGAGGGGAGCATTAGCAGATCGGCTGTAAGCTGGCTAATGTATCTTTCTCTCGTGGGTTGCGGCTCTTAATTAGCATCATCCATTGGAAATGTCTCATAGGACTTAGCCATGCCGGCATACCAAAGGAAATGTGCTAAATAGCTTGGCGGAAAGGCGGTATGGTGTGTGGGTACATTGGTACACCCCTGCAGGGTTAAATCTATTCGAATAGCCTCGTCCTAGGTTATGGACACGCTTGGTGATTTCCCGCAAGAACTAGACTCAACCATTTAATTAAAACTTGTTGGGTGGTATGAATTGGGTAATTCATGCTATTGTTGTGGTGACTAGTGGGTTAGTCACTTCCAGGTTGTTCTTGTTGTTGGTTATTATTATTGTATCGTTGTTACTTCAACAATTAAAAATGCTTTGTCAAATTGCTTTCAATCTATTATATTATTGCAAATGAAAACTTGCTTTATGCTAAAATGAGCCTAAAGCCTTCCACTTAAATAAAGCTTGCATGTAGTTAACTATAGTTTTGTTATACTACACGTTAGTCTTGCGAGTACATTTTTGTACTCATTTGCTTTGCTTAATAACTTTGTTGTAGAGGAGGTAGAGCCCAAAGGGCTTTACTTTTGTGAGATGTGCTGCGGTTGGGAAGACTAGCTTGGTGGCCTGGTCGGTTGCCTTGTGGGCTAAAGGCAAACCTTGTGGCTCTCTTTTGTTTATCGCCATCTTATGGCCTTGCTTCCACTGTGTTACCTTTCTTAGTTATTTGGCCAGTCGGCCCCTTTTGTAATAACTCTCTCTATATTATGTATGTTGTTGTTTTATTCCAGTCGTGCTTTGGTTCTATGTCTTGTATGATATTGATGCACGATTTTGTAACGGGGTGTGTATACTGCATTTCTGGGAAGTATACATATCTCGAAGACACGGGTTATTTTGTTTGTGATGTTAGGGTCAATTGATGACTAAACATTACAAGCTAAATAAACCAGGGTCCTCACAAAAACCTTCTAGTTACTCCGTATAAATGTCTTCCTCTAATTTCCCATGTAAGAATGCAATTTTCATGTTCAATTGTTCAAGCTCATAATCATGCATAGCCACTATGCTGAGTAACGTACGAATGGAACTATGCTTCACAACTGGAAAAAAACATTTGTGAAATCAATACCTGAAATTTCATTGTATCCTTTAGCAATAAGCCTTGCCTTGTACCTAACCTCTTCGGTTGGTGAAATGCGTTCTTTCTTTTTGAAGATCCATTTACAACGAATAGTCTTCTTATCAATTGGCAACTTAACCAGCTCCTAAGTGCCATTCTTCTCAAGAGATTGCATATCATCATGCATGGCAGTCATCCATCTCTTTGAATTAGCAGAAGAGATAGCCTCTAAATAAGTCGAAAGTTCTGTTGTACCTTCAATTTATTCTACCACATTCAAAGAATAAGCAACAACTTCAACTTCTGCAATCAATTTTTTTTGGGAGCTTGAATATTCCTTTTAGGTTTGTCACCTGCAATGGAGCGTTGTGGTTATTGAAAGACAACAGGAACGTCCTGTATAGTTTTCTTTTCAACTTCTGGTGTAGATCCTGAATCAATAACATGTTCCACCTGCACGCTCGATTTTTGTGGTTTCTCAACGGGAACATCACAGATTGTTTATCATGCAACATAGCAGATTCATCAAAAGTAACTCTTCTGCTAATAACCATCTTTCTAGTTTCAGGATTCCACAATTTATATAATTTCACACCGGGTTTGTAACCAAGGAAAATGCACTTAGCGGCTCTAGGCTCTAATTTACCCTTGTTAACATGAGCATAAGCAGGACAACCAAACATTCTCAAATTTAAATAATCTGTTGGAGAACCAGACCATAACTCAATTCGAGTCTTTTTTTTATCAATTGTCAGGTTGGGTGATTGATTGATGAAATAACAAGCAGTGGACGCGGCTGTAGCCTAATAACTACTAGATAAGCCAAAGTTAGATAACATGTAACGTGCCTTCTCCATAATGGTTCTGTTCATGTGTTCAGCCACACCATTGTACTAAAGAGTACCTGGAACAGTGTAACATCTCACAATGCCCTCGGATCTGTATAAAGCTTCAAATTCTCTAGAACAGAACTCCAAACTATTATCAGTATGTAGTTTCTTCACATACTTGCCAGTTTGCTTTTTAATCATAATCTACCACTTTTTGAATGTCTTGAACACATCCGATGGTCAACATGTAGCCAACACGTACCTCCAAGGCACGGAACGCGGGATTCTTCCCATAAATCAGAGTGAACATAATCCAATATGTCTTTTGTAGAGTGAATTGTTATGCTGAATTTCACTCTCTTTTGCTTGCCGAAGACACAATATTCATAGAACTTCGACTTGTCGATGCTTTGACCATCAATGAGTCCTCTTTTGCATAACTCCATCATGCTAATTTCACTGATATGCCCAGACGCATATGCCAAAGATTAGTAGCATCAGAATCGGATGATTTTTTAAGGCAACGTCACCATTACTTGAAATTGTAGTATCTTGCAATTGATATAAGTGGGTAACTTTTATATCACCTTTCATCACAACAAGAGAGCCATTGGAGATCTTCAGAACACCACCTCTACCTAGATACTTGTACCCTTTAGCATCAATAGTACTTAGCAAGATAAGATTTCTCTTCAAATGTGACATCCCAAAAATCCAAACTTGGGATATTTGTACTAATAATAAATGAGTAAATATTTTGAGCATGTTTTTGAAATTTTCCTCAAATAAAATAATTCATTTGCATACAAACAGTAGCCTTAAAAGAACTTTAGAGAAAAATATAGAACAGATAAAATTCTGGAAAAAATTATACAAGAAACTACACTAAGTCAGATAAAATTCTGGAAAAAATTATACAAGAAACTACACTAAGTCAGGAGCGTCCAAAAACATTTCTAATTTTTGGAGCACATTTACCATATGTAAAAATTCGTCAAACCGTCAGCCTATTCAAAAATATTCAAACTCATTTTTTCCCGCTTTGCGTGATTTGGTCAAAGCCCAAAGAAATTTCATCTCTCGCGTGCTTCGCCACCGCCTCTCGCTCTCCGACACGCCGCCCCACTGCCGGGTCGTCCTCCACCTCCACACACGCTCGCGCCCGCTCCACCACTCGCCCACGTGATTCAACTGCCGCCCACTGTTTCGAGCTCAATTGCTCCCATCACCTCCGCATTGTGCTCCACATCACACCGTCCACACCAACTCCCGACGCGTTGCCAGAATGCCATTACTATCACCCATTTTCCCTCGTGCAACCATCTCTATGTCCCCACCATCTCGCACCATTTTCAATGGTACTTGAGCAGTCCAACTACGTCGGCATCTTCCTCAGCTTGCCCCTGTTCCATTTTCGTGCAAACATGAGTTTATCACTCCTTGGTTTCATAGGAACGTATGCATCGTTCTCGATGACGGTAAGCGTGCCTCCGCACCATTCCCACTCTGGTGAGCTTCTCCTCCCACGACGTGTGCGTCACTTAGCTCCTTGAGCTTCACTCATTCTTTTCCTTTACTCAATTTAGCCCCGGAGCTCTGTAGTGTAACCACATCGCCTTCGTCTTCGTCTCTGGCGCGCCCCCAGATCCAAGCCACTACGTTTTGCCTTTTTGGCAAGTTTGAGCTCAACCCAAGCACATCACAACATGTTACAATCCCTAATCATGTTGTTCCCCTACCTAACATTGTCCATCTCACAGAGAATTAAGCTCCTCGCCATCTTTCCCAAATCCGGCCACCGCTGCCATTCCCCGTTGTTTCTCATAGACCGGTGAGTCCTTGTTCAATTCCTTTCGTGTTCACCATCTTTAGCATATCAGTGAGCCATTGCACACCTTGTTGTAGCACCTTCAACACCGAAACACGTCACCATCGAGGGACCTCTCTGCGCCGCCGCTGCTCATCGCCGTCAAGCCATCCCAAGTCATCTTCAACCTCGTCATCCTCACCTTCATGGTCATGGTGAGCCCCTGAACCTCATGCGTTCTTCAATTCGCCTCAGGCGAGTAGCTTACGCCATTGCCGCTAGCTTTGTCCATGGTGCCACCGCAGAAAAACACCACTGGCTCGCCTCCGACGACCCTAGGTCCCCGTGCCCGGCCCGTTAGCATCACCTAGACTCACTAAGTCTAGTGCACCAATTCATTAGCCTAGGAGATGTATCCCTCGTGAAAGCCATTGTGAGCCCGAGCGCCTCCGCCACTTCTCCTCAATGTAGCGCCACCTCCAGCCACCAGCCCACCACCCTTGTCGTTGTCACCACCCAAAGCTTCGCCAAGTTACCCTCTTTCCTTTCCACCGCTAAACGTTGTCATTTATCACGCTGTTCGCCGCTGCCGAGCTCGCCTTCGCGTCAACCATGCACGGCTCTGTTCTTCTCTCTTCTTCTCTCTCTCATAGTGGGTCCTACTCGCGGTTTAGGACTTGTTACCGCTAATGATAGTGGTTAAGTGCAACTAGTCACTGACCTGTCGGACCGGTCAAAAAGATAATAAAAAATATAATTTAAACATGATTTAGTAAATGAGTCACTAACATGCGGGACCCACTCACTGTTTTTAGTAAAAAAAAATGTGTTAAAAAACTGAGAGGCTAACAAGTGGATGCCACTTGTCAGAGGGTTAACTCTGGGATAAAAATCAAATTAGGGTTAATTACTTAGTTAATAACTAATGAGTCTATAACATGTGGGAACATCACCGTTTTCTTAAATAAAAACATGAATTAAAAAACAGAGAAACTGACATGTAGGTCCCACATGTAAGAAAATGATTTCAAAAAAAATGTAAAGATGGAAAAGCCGCTTTCAGTTCAAAGGAAATACACTTTCTCTGTTGGAAAGCGTGAATTTCAGAAAATACGCTTTCGACGTCACCCTTTTTCTTATTTTAAGTATTTTTCAAACCGAACCAAATTCAAATGTAATAACTTTTGCATATGAGCTCTGAATTGGATGATTCTTTTTTTTATAAATTCATATAAAACCATGATATATTTTAATATGCAAAAATATTTGGATTTTTTTGCTGTTGATTTTATTTTACTATTTGTGACTTGTTTTCGGCTCTTTTCCAATAGACATTGGAAACGTGATCGAGATTATCGACGATCAAACACCCTCATTCTCTGAGCAATCAGAGCAAGAAAAGCACCTCCTTTGACCATGTTTATCCCATTATTTCAATTATTTTACTTCATTTTGCTAAATCTATTGTGCATGCGTGTATGTTTGGCTAAAATTTCTATATTTGTGGGTAACGGTAGTTATATTCCTATTGAATGCATGATTCCTCCTTGTCAAGTTGATTTCCTTACTGTTGTTACATTTAGGATATGGTTTAGGCAGTAGCTAAAGTCAATTTGGGTATTTCGAATACGAATATTGCATAAATGTTTAGCTGGGCTCTAGTTTCACTAAAACTGAACTGTGGATGAAAATTGAGTATGGATTTGGGAAATTTTGAAATGTTGGTCGAGAGGGGTTACCTCTGTTTGATTGGAATAAAAATAAAAATGAAAAACTTAGTATTTGACGTGGGTGAGTTATATTATGAACTTATGAATGTGTGAATGTGAGAGGTGTATCTCGCATGAACATAGGGGGGATCCTCACCCGGGTCGATTAAGGACCGAACGCCGGTGTATCCAACCTAAGCGTAAGCGTACAACCAAACAGCTGAACTAGGGTGGTTCTATCATTGCAAGTTGGTAGGCTGTAGTAGTACGAGCATATCCAGATAGGTTTGCTCATAGGGGCTCCCTTCACCGAGGCATTAGGAACAAAGCTTGCCGATACAATGGTGAATGCCTCACTGAGACAGGGGGTGCTCAGGTAAAGTGTTTCATTCGACGGATGCCAAACAAATTAGACAGCTCGTATCGTGTGAGTAAAGTCGTAAACCTCTGTAGTGTGTAAATCTATGTAAATAGTTGTGCTTGCGGTTATGGAGGGCATATCTCATGCACATGGGTGCATTGGTGAACATATGAATATGACACATCCGGACCGTCCAACATGAAATGGATGAGCTAGATCCAGTGAGCCAAATCCCACCTCCCAATTAACGCGGTTTTGCGAAAACCCTCCTCACCCGAGGTTTTGCAAACCCGTCCCCCAAAGACTTAAGTGGGAGGTGGGATTTGGCTCACTGGATCTGAACTGTCTATTTCGTGTTGGACGGTCCAGATGTGCCGTGTTCATATGTTCACCAATGCATCCATGTGCATAAGATATGCCCTAGCGGTTATGAGTGTGCTAAGTGTAGTTTCACCGAGTATAGCATCTACTTTTGCAAAAATGGTCTTTTTGGAAAATGTTGGGATAGTTTGGTTGTTGTTAACATGAGTGCCATGTCTATGGCTGAGAAAAAAAATGATGATCACAACTTAGGAGGGTTTGCGATTTACTATTGTTAAAGTTACATACTTGTTATTTCATTATCTATCAATTGCTCTTTAAAATTTTCGTTGCAAATTATTACATATCAATATTGCAAATTAAATTTGCTTAATGTTGAACATAACTTGCAGCGTACAACCTCATTCTTTGATAGTCTTGCATTTATATTATGCTGTGATACACTACAAGTCTTGTTGAGTACAAAATGTACTCAATCTAGCTTAAATTGTTGATCAGAGTATGAGGATGAACCGATTTCGAACTATGTGTTCATCGCACCCGATCCTAGAGGGTACAGTGACAGGTTGTACTAGGGTTTGTCCTTGTCGGTTGCTGTAACATCCCAAAAATCCTAATTTTGGGAAAGTACAATGAAAATAAGTAAGAGAATAATTTTAAGCATGTTTTGTTTGGAAAACAATTTTAGCATGATTTTTGAGATTTTGTATAAATCAAATAGTGAAATTACATGCAAACAACAACTTGTAAGAATTTTCGAGAAAATCACATAATAGATAAAATCCTGAAAAAATTACACTAGAGACCATGTTGTGTCTAGAGTCCCCACAAACATTTTCATAAATTTTGGACCCAGTTTGCTAAGTACAAAAATTTGGGAAATACTCAGCCAGTTTCAAAAAAAATTCAAAAGCTATTTTGAAATTCCCGCTCACTGTTTGGCCATAATTGCCACAGCCCATCTCGCTCGCGACCACTCCAGCCCATGCTAGCACCCTGCTCCCACGCTCGCTGACACGTCAGGCCCACATGTCAAGACTCTTCATCCACCACGCTCTCACGCCCCCACGCCAGCGCGCCTCGCCTTCTTCGTCACTCGCCCCTCGTTTGCGGCCGGCACCCACAGTTTCTCACCTCACCTGCCCCTGTCACCTCTGCCTGCCATTTCCCATGCTATCTGCCCCATTGACGCGCCATTTTCCCACACGGACGGAGAGACTCGAGGCCACCCGCGAGTTTCTCTCGCAACCGCTGGTGTCTCACCACTTTTCTCGCGCGTTTATCCTAGCTACTTAAGCGCTACAGTATGCACTGCCATCTTCAGCTCGCCCACGTTCCATTTCGTGCAAACCTGAGCTTGATTGCTCCTCGGTCCCGCGAGAACACGTGCGTCGTCTCCGGCGCTGGTGAGCGCACCTACTCAGCTCTGCCGCTCTGGTGATCCCTATTTATCACTCATTCCTCTCCTTTGCTCAATGCAACTTCTGGAGTCTTGTAGCGGAATTGTGCTCGTCTTCGTCCTTGACTCCGGCATGCACCCGATCTTGCCAATGCGTTACCATCGCTCCGGTGAGTTTGGGCTCAAATCCATCAAATCATCATGTGTTCCATACCATATTGATGCTTTTTCCCCACTCGCCATCTTTCTCTCTCACGGCCACCACCGCCATTTTTGTTCTCCTTTGAAGCCCGGTGAGCCTCAGAACGATTTCTTGTGTATACACCATCTCTAGCACCTCAGTGAGCTAACACGACACTCGTTGTAGCTTCTCCGTTGCCGTGGTGAGCCATCGTCGTGAACCTCCTTCGCACTGCCGCTGCTCGTCGTCGACAAGCCGCCTCAACCCTTCCCCGGCCTCATCTTTTTCACCCATGTGGTTGTGGTGAGTCACTGATCCTCATGCGCGCGGGCAAGTCCCTAGCGCCCATTCATCCTTATCCACCCATGGCGCCGCCGCTGTTGCATGTCGTCGACTCGCCTCCGGTGACCCCAGGTCCTCGCGCCTGGTCCCTTAGCATCGTCTGGACTCGCTGAATCCAGTGCACCTCTCCTTTAGCCCCGAGACCGTCTCCTTCATCAAAGTCGTCGCGGACCCGAATCTTCTCGCCGCCTCTCACCGCTGTGCCACCGACTCCCACTACTACAAAAAGGCTAATACTAGACGCCTCATCACAAACGGTTGACCAAAACCGTTTGTATTACATGCAATCACAGACGGTTTTGGTTTAGAGACCATCTGTATTACTGGCTGCGCTAAAAACTATCTGTGAAGAGGTAATATCACAGACGCTTCATGTTGAAAACCATCTATGAAGTATCACAGACGGTTCTTGTTAATATTTGTCTGTGATAATTCTACATATCACAAATGGTTTTCAACAAAGAACCGTCTGTGAAACATCACAGACGGTTCTTAACAATAACCGTCTGTGATATTACCACATATCACAGATGGTTTTTTGTTATAACCATCTGTGATAATATCGCTACAGCCCAATGTGTTTTCTTAAGTAAATCATGCGCGTCGTCTTTCGTTGCCATCCGCTTGGCTCCCGATCGTCTCTTCGTCTCACGCCCGAATTTATACCTTTTTTATAAAAAGGATCAGCTGCCATCGAAGATGATCATCCCCACATACTTATAAAAAAACAGAAATGGCTGCCTCTTCCTTATCGTCGACATTGATGGCCTACCTGGCCGCACTATATGAGCACCTCTCTCGTTGTACGTTGAACCGTGCTGCGGAAGAACACTGTTTCAACAGTGTCTTCACTCCTCGCCGCCGAAAATTTGGAGCGGTGGCGCCACCTTCCGCCGTCTTGACATCCTCCTCCGCCGCGTCTTCCGGGTGATCTCCCACTTTTGGCGAGTTTACCGTGTCATCGACGTGGTCCTCCAAAATGACGTTGCATGTCTCCAGGAGGCTTGCCGTCACTTGATCAGCATAATCGAGGCAAAGAAGGCCGAGTCGACTGTGCCAAGACCCTCAAGCAAGGAAGAGAGCCTATGGGCTCAATTCTTCTTAGTTCAACGATCGAGGTCTTGGAGACACTCAAGCGAGCGTGTCGCCAGTGGGCGATTTCAGGCTTCTTCGTTCGTGATGATCGAGAACCGTCCGATCTGAAGCCGACGCCTATATGAAGTATTGAAGACGGAGATAGCACCTTCCTCGCCACTAGAAAAACTTTGTTTATTTATAGGTTTCTACTTTTTTAATCTTTTTGTAGCGGTAGCGCCACGCTGTTACCATATGAAAATTCCAAAATGAAAAAAAAAAGTTTGGAAGTGAAGTTAATTACTATATTAATTATATGTTGAATTATATATATATATATATATATATATATATATATATATATATACGGTTTTGTGGGAAAAAATCTAGTTTGGAGGTGAAGTTACAATTAATATTAATTATATCGAGACGGTTTAGTGGAACAAATTAATTATATATATATATATATATATATATATATATATATATATATATATATAGGAAAATGGTATGGTACTCACAGAGATGCGTACTCCCACTCTCATATACCACTTAAATCGTATGATGATACCTTTTTATCTATTTGAGCATACTCAATAATGATTATAAGATACCCCAAAGTGAGTTCTATGAAAAATTTCATTAAATTCTACTCTTTATAGCAAAATTTGTGTATATACTTCTTTTTATATATGAAAAGGGGTATATAGCAAAAAACAGAGGGCTCTAATGAAAATTTTTCAATCAAGTCGCATTGGAGTATCTTATAATTGGTATTATTGAAGTATATTGAAAATGATAAAGAAGTATAATAGATGCATTTAAGTGGTATATTGAAAGTATATAGTACATACTCCTATATATATATAAATATATATATCCTATATATATATATATATATATATATATATATATATATATATATATCCGATCTGTGATATATATATATATGTGTGTGTGTGTGTGTATGTATATATAGTTAAAGCAAATTTTCAGCAGTATTTAAATGACAAAATTGACATATAAACATGTAATTTCTTCATGTCATGTAAGTGTATATACAAGATAAATATACTTGAGAAAAAACCGTTTCACAGACGGTTCCATTATGGAACCGTCTGTGATATGGGACATATCACGGACGATTCTATTATGGAACCGTCTGTGATAATTATCACTGATGGTTCCATAATAGAACCGTCTGTGATAAGTCTCTTTATTAGTAGGAGGCCGGCCGCTAGGGTTTGCGCCCGCCCTAACTCTCGTCACTCCCCAGCGCCGCTAGGGTTTGCACCCGCCCTAACTCGTCACTCCCCAGCGCATTTACTCTCATCTGTTCCCCTCCCCACCTCGACGCCGCCGCCCGACCCCATCGTCGTCACCGCCAGTTGTGACACCACTCTGCACTACACAAGATCTTACGATAGTAGTGTCTTGTGCAGTGTTAGGGTCGTGCCACAACTACGGTGACGCCGCCACCCCGCGTATCGCCTACGCCACCATGGCTTGGTTCTCCTGCTCGGCCTCCTATGCTTGGGCCCTGGCAGGGCTTTGCTTTCCCCATCCTCCCTCTATTCTCCTCTAGATCTGTTAGCTTAATGTCTTTTGTTGAGTTTGATTTTTATGCTTAAGCCTTAAGTTGTGTCCTGATGTTTGTGTGATTTATGCAAGGTGAAGGAGATGGATGAGGGTTGTCTTTGGTGGTGGGTCGCCACCGTGGTTCTTAGATCGAGGTATCACCCTACCTTACTCCCTCTCTGTCTCTACCCCCTTGCTCTGTGATGAAAATGGCTAGTGCTCTACGATGGATGCCGAGGGCTACTACTGGTGTGGTGGGTTTGGACACCCTTGGTCTTGTTGTCTTGCTGTTGAACTGCTCAATGATGTTAGTTAATAGTCTTATGATGTCTCTCGCCATTCATTTCACCTTTGTCTGTGTAACTGTGTTCATGCCGGTCAAGTTCTCCTACCTCTTGCGTCCCAGGTACGTCCTACCATTCCATTCATAATCTCTTCTCTATAAAGTCTCCAAGAAGTGGCTGCTTGTGCCATTAAAACCGGCATCATATATATATATTGTTAAGTAGTGCCCGACCACTTTAGGAATTCGATCCCACTTGACATGAGAAGGATGAGACAGTATCCACGGGCAACCTCATTGAGCCCCTGCAAGTTTAAAAAGTATGGATGCAAGGAGAGCGTCAGGACATCCAATTACCTGGATGTTGTCAATAGGTAATTGGACGTCGCTATGTTCAGAAAGTGATGTTGATGCACATGTACTCCGACTGGGAAGTGGCATCATCTATCAGCAACCAACAATTCTTGAGCATGTAATTGTCTTTAAACCCAACAAGAACACCAAGCAACAAGTTGAGAATTCTTTTGAAATGTGAGAATGGTTGCTTGGTGTTCTTGTTGGGTTTAAAGACGATTACATGCTCAAGAATGGTTAGTTGCTGATACATGATGCCACTTCCCAGTCGGAATACTAAGGCCCATCGCCACTTTCTTCGAACCTAGGTCCAATTACCTATCGACAACATCCAGGTAATTGGATGTCCTGACGCTCTCTTGGCATCCATACTTTTTAAACTTGCAGGGGCTCAATGAGGTTCCCCGTGGCTACTGTCTCATCCTTCTCATGCTGCGTGAATGATCCTCCCAAAGTGGCTGAGAGACTACGAACAATATAATATATATATATGATGCCGATTTAATGGCACAAGTAGCCACCGCTGGGGCTTTATAGAGAAAAGTCATCACGATTTATTCACACAAACCGTCTGATATATACTTATCACGAGCGGTTCTCGCTTAATAACCATCTCAGGAAAGTATGCATCACGCACGGTTGAAAACCGCCCGTGATGACCTCATGTCATCATCGACCCATAAACTCGCATGCTCACGAAACCACGATGAAACCGCCTCATTAATACCTTTTCTGTAGTAGTGTCCACCCATCTCTCCGATCCTTTTCACCTCCCCTAGCATCACAATAACACCCTCTCTCCATTTCTGAGGTCCTTCAAGCTTTTACACAACCACCTCGCCATTGGCAAGCTCTTCTTCCATCTCGGCTGCGCAGCTCTATTTCTTTGCTTCTCTCTCTGCTAGTGGGACCCATGTCATTAAGGATTAATTAGCGCTAAGTATCAGTAGTTAAGCATAATAGTCGAGACGGGTGGGACCAGTCGAAAAGATTAATAGAAATCTAATTTCAAACATTTTTAGTAAATGTGTCACTGACATGTGGATTTGCCTCTGTTTTATAAATAAAAAATCCAAAAAATAAAACTATAAGTCACTGACAAGTAGGCCCACATGTAAGTTAATAAAATTGAAAAAAATGAGAAAGCCGCTTTTAGCTCAGAGGAAAATACGTTTTCTCTGTTGGAAAGCGTAAACCTCAGAGGAACTCAGAGAAGAATATGCTTTCTCTGTTAGAAAACGTAAACCTCAGAAAATATGATTTCAACATCACCCTTTTATTAATTTCTGGAATTTCAAAACCGAAGCAAATTAAAACGTTGAAATTATTTTCCTATATTCAAATTGCTATCGGCTCTTTTTGAATAGACGTCGATACTTCTAACGAAATTTACGACGATCCTTCATCCTCTTATTCAGAGCAACCAGAGCAAGGCAAGCACCTCCTTTGACCATGTTGATCCTACTATTTTTATTATTGTACTTTCTTTTTGCAAAATATATTATGCATGCGTGTATGTTTGAGTAAAATTGCTATATTTGGGGGTAACGGTAGCAATATTCCTATGCAATGCATGATTCTCCTTGAAATGTTGGTATCCCTATTGTTGTAGCCATTAGGTTATGGTTTAGGCAATAGATGATGTCAAATTGGGTATTCCGAGTGCGAATACCGCACAAAAGATTATCCGGGCTCTAGTTTCACAAAAATTAAACTATGGATGAAATTTGGATTGGATTTGGGAGATTTTGAAATGATGGTCCAGAGGGGTTTATTGCTATTATTTTGTATAAAAATAAAAATAAAAAAACTTAGTTTGTGACACGGGTGAGTTATATTATAATATGAGGAGTGTGAGAGGTGTATCTCACACAAGTAAATACGGAGAGATCCTCGCCCGAGTCAACGCCAGCAAGTCCTATCTAAGCTTAACCGTACAACCACAAGTGCTGGAATGGGGCGGCCTTAACTAATTAAGTCATCGAAAACTAGCATTGCATGTTGGTAGACCGTAGTAGTGCGAGCATGACCAGTGTAGGCTTGTTCGAATGGGCTCCCTTCACTAAGGCGTTGGGAACTTGCCGACACAATGGTGAATGCCTCACTGAGATGGGGGTGTACCCGGGTGAAGTGAGGGTGTTCATTCACCGGGCTAGTGCAAGGTTAGGACCAGGTGATGTAAAGGGTTCGATACGTGCTCTAGACTGCTTACCAAAGGATAGTGGGTGGTGGTATCGATGAATTCCAAACAAACTAGAGAATTCATATGTTGTGGGTAAACTTGTACACCTCTGCAGAGTGTAAATCTATTTAAATAGCCGTGCTCGCAGTCATGAGCGCGCTTAGTGCAGTCTTAATGGGTATAGACTTGGTTTTTATAAAAACTGCTTTTGTTGGAGAAATGTGTGAATGGTTTTGTTGTTGTTTATTTGAGTTGAGTATCATGTCTATGGCTAGAAATAAGATGTTGATCATAGCCGAGGAGGGTTGCGATTTGTTATGTATTCAAGTACTTACTGGTTGTTCTTCATCTATTTAACTTCTCTTTAAATTCCTGTTGCAAAGTACTATGTATTGATATTGCAAATAAAACTTGCTTAATGCTGAAAATAACTTGTAGTATAGAGCCTCATCCCTTGTTAGCCATGCATATATATAAATTTTACGATACACTACAAGTTTTACTAAGTACACAATGTACTCAATCTTACTTAAATTGTTGTTCAGAGTTAGAGGATGAGCCTATGCCGGACGACACATTCCTTGCACCCTGTACCGGAGGGTTCAGTGTTGGGTATTTCTAGGACTTGTTTCTTGACGATTGCCTAAGAGTTTGGCTGGGCATACCGCTGGACTTTTGGTTTATATACATGTTATGCTTCCACTGTTCAATTCGATACTTCTGATACTTGTTATTTTATTTGGACGGTCGGCTGTGTATCATGTAATCGTTTAAGATAAGCACCATATTTGTTTCATGTTGTATGCATATTGTGTATGGATGTGTATGCCAAAGTTGTGGATGTGTATACTAGCCACTAATCAGGGGACTAGCATGGTACACACACGAGGGCTTCGGTTATTCCACGCCCAGGGTCCGACAGTTGCCTGAGGGTATGGATGGGCACATCACTAGACTTTTGGTCTTATTACTATACTTACACTATTCTTCTTTTCAAACTTGCAGTTTAATTTGGTCGATCAGCCTTTTGTAATGTAACTTGTTGTAAACGCTTAAGTTTATTGCCCTATTGTTTCATGTTGTATGTATATTGTATATGGATGTGAATAACAATGTTATGGATGTGTGTCCTAGTCACTAATCATGGGACTAGTAGGGTACACATAAGAGGGCTTCGGGTATTCAAAGCCTGGGGTCCGACATCAAAACCGGAATGTGTCGAACATCTGACAAAGTTCTGACGGTGCCATCAAACATCTTAATCTAGATTGAACCAGTGTCTGCAATGTTGCATGGTGAATTATCACCCATAAACACAGAACCACTTGGCGTAGCTTCATAATTCATGAACCAATCCCGGTTTGGACTCATGTGAAAAGTGCAGGCCGTATAAATAATCCACTCATCACTAGTTTTAAAATTACCGACAAAGGCAACAAGAACACCTCCATCAAAATCTTGCTTAGTAACAATAGTGGCTTTAGCATCATCCTCTTTGTTGACCCTTCTTGAAATTGTTATTCATTTTCTCCTCTCTTTTTTACCCACTAGCACTCAGATATGTCGTGTCCAACTTTCTTGCAATACTTGAAGACTTGTACCGGCCTTTGGATTTTGATCTTATTTGTAATTTCTACTCGAGCTTTTGCATATTGAATCACCATTTGAAGTCCTCTCGTGTTGTCTATCATGGACAACTAGACATTCTGCATGCAAATTTGAACTTTCATTTGGAACCATGAGTTTCATCTTTTCCTTCGACAGTGTCAGGTAAGAGGTTGATGTGATGATCTTGGCACCTCACTGGAGGTAGGCCGTGTGGAAGAGCAAAAATATCGCTGAACCCCTACAAAAGATCATTCATAAGGTTCCTGGATGTCATGCTGCATATAGTCAGTTTGCTCCCTTGCGCTCCTAATCCTTGCCAAGTGACTTGATGATTAGTCATCCAAAAGGACATAGATAGCGTTTCAAAATCCCAAACAATTGGCCCGAGCGTCCGTAGCCATTGAACCCCCAGCACGATTTTGAATCCCTCCAAGGGTATTGTGAAACAATCTACTTGGAACTCTTCGGTGACGATGGATATCGGTACAGCTTTATAGAGGCCTACGCATGTCACCCGGTCGCCATTTGCCACAGCTACCTGAAGACCATGCTTAGGTGAGACCACCATGTTGAGTTGTTTTGCAAGTTCTTCTATAACAAATGTATGTGTAGAACCCGAATCCACAAGAGCTACAAGCTGATGTCCAGCTAATTGAATGCGAAGCTGCATGGTGCGTCCTGAACGGATGTTGATTAATGCATGTAGAGAAATCTTCGGCTAATGTCATCATCCTTATCATCATCTAATTCCAGAAGAAAGATGTCCTTCATGGAACATTTGTGATTCTGGTGAAACTTTTCTGAACAGTTGAAGCACAAACCTTTAGCACGCCGATCTGCCATCTCGTCTCGAGTTAATCACTAAAATCGAGACTTCGGCGTTGCTGCCGATAAGGCTGTTTGTACTGATGTGCTCTGCAGTTCGTAGTTGTTGGTGGTGTTATGGCAAGCTAAGGACTTGGTCTGGCGGACGTTGCTGAAACTGGAGCAGTAGCTGAAGTTCTTGTTAGACCCGACGACTTGTATGATGGTTTGGACTCCGGAGGAACTTCTTAAAGGCATTGTTCATATGCACGGGCTAAACTCATAGTTGTTTGTAGATTAGTTAGATTTTGCAATTCGACATCGATGCGCATGGGGTTCTGCAACCCTGCCGAGAACAACTCAACTTGCTGCATTGATGATAGTGGCTCCGTATGGCATAAGAGTGCCAAGAACTTCCGCTGATAGTCCTCCACTAATTCGGTTCGCCAAAGTTGTGCCAATTCGCCCAAGGGATTGCTTCGGATTGGTGGTCAAAAATGCAAGTTTACGAAGTGAGCAAAACGAGCCCATGATAGCAATCCTTCATCTCTCTTGAGCTGGTAATACCACTGCTGAGCCACCCCTGTTAGATGATATGATGCTAACCAAACTTTCTCTTCTTCTAAAGTTTGCTGTCCCCGAAAAAATTGTTCACATTTGTTTAGCCACGGCAATGGATCTTCTTCACCATCGAAGGTCGAAAAATTCAATTTGTGATACCTTGGTAATCTCCGGTTTGCATCTGTCGTGTCTTGGTAATTGCCCGTAGGATGCAACCTGGTATGCTGGCCAGGACCGCCAAATTGTGTTCCTGACCGGACCACTTTAGTTGTTTGGACATCTTGTAGTCGAGCAATTGCTGTATGGTGCTCAATGGAATGATTCTTGAGTTCACCAATGTCTCCCAGAATCTGTTGTTGCTATTGTATGAGTTGGGCAAGTCACGCCCAGACTTCCATCGTGGATCGAGGACATCTAAGCGCTGAACCTACTCTAATACCAAATTGATGTGGCTTAGTTTCCTGTGATGATCAAGGGGAGGAAGAAGTAGTTCGTGTGCCCTCGGATGAGAACGCAGAAGATATCGATGTTCGGATAATCGGCGGGCCGCCCTCCGATCACGACGAGACGAATCCTACCGTCGGCAGAGGCTCTAAGTCGCGTAACTTTCTTTAGACTATATCTTTATTGATTCTTCTCAAACGCTCATCCCTCATATATATAGAGACAATCTCACAAGTCAGAATTAATTCTAATCTATTACAAAAAGGAAACTATTCCTCATAAGGTAACTATTCTCCGTAAGCTACACAACTACTTCTGGAGATCAACTCGGATTCTATTTTGCCTTCTCTGGACTTTGTTCTGCTTGTGCTATTTCCGAATGTGGCTGAATATCGGCGTCGCCTCTTTGATTCGTATTACGACGGCCATAAGCCTTTCCTGTAAAAGCATCCACAACAAAGAGTATCTCAACTATATAGAATAGTATCTATGAACGTAGAGTATGAACTAGGTAGCGAGCCTAAAAGAATAAAACTCAAATTTTCATCATCATATTTTACCTCCATAGACTCAAGATCCGAAACTACTTCTTTGAATGCTATCAGGTGGTTCAATAATGACCCATCTTCCGCTATCTTGTGCAAACAAAGCTTCTACTTCAAATGCATCTTACTGGTCAGATCTTTGGTCATGCAAATCTACTCCAATTTCAACCATAATGTGGCAGCGGTATTCTCCTTCAAAACCTCCTGTAGAATATTATTTGATAAATGAAGATGAATCTGAGATGAGGCCTTACGATCTTTGATCTGCTTCTTCTCAAGTTACCATGCAGTGGTCATCTTGTCGATCCCCAATAAAGCGCCATCCAAATCGGTTTGTGCAAGAACAGCTCGCATCTTGACTTACCATAGATAAAACCTCATGTCTAGATACAGCAGCAGAAGATCATACTTTAGTGTCACTATGTGGAAGAAATCGTAGTTTTGCTAGTACAATACTCGGGTTTGATCCTGAATAGGTTTTTTTGCAATTTTGTTTCTCGGCTCAGCTCTGGTCGCGTGTGTGAAAACTTTAGTAGATGGTTGGTAGGCCGAATGTTCTACGTGACTCCGCTTCGACTTTGGCTCGGACAAGGACTTAGCTTCAGACTCGGTGTGAAGAAATGAGCGGCCTTCATTTCAAATTCGATGAACGACTACAGATCAATAGGTCGATTTGCCAAGCCGTCGAGACCACGACAAGACGTCGTAACGATGTTGGTCGGATGTCGTGTGTGCTATGATAACACTTGTTGTAAATAATGTACAGAAAAATAGGAATGAGATATACGAATTTTATGTGAAAAACCCTTTCGAGAAAAACCACGGGTGCACGAAGGCAATATCACTATATGAGTATATGTTTACAATGAAGCTTTTCATCTTCTACATGGACTATAGAGATATATTTATAGTAGTACATGAAAGATTTTTTGTAGAAGTAGAACTACGAGTTGGAGTAGGAAACAAAATTTGTATCACACTCAAACTTAATTTGTATCACACTTAAACTCAACATTGCAAACGTCCCTTACCCCTCACTACCAGAATCCTCTATTTTCCCGAGTGCCTGAAACACTCAGGAAAAGCACAAAAACACTCGGGAAACTATTTCCCGAAGGTCAACACTCGGGAAAACCCACTCGGGAGAGTTTAGTCGGGGAATAATTCATTTTCCGAGTGTTACACTCGGGAAACACAATTTTACCGAGTGCAAATATTTACACTTGGGAAACAAATGACACTCGGGAAAATAGTTGTCCTAACGGCTTAAGCCCCGTGAATCGGACATCGCATCGAAAAGTGACACTCGAAACTATGGAAATTTACACTCGACATTTTTTTCATGAAAGTGTACCGCAAATAGCTACACTCAGAAAGTTTCCGCCAAAGGTGAGGACAATTGCCCCGAGTGTAAACACTGAAACTATGGAAATTTACACTCGGGAAAGTTTCAGCCTGGTGAGAGACAAAAAATTCCCCGAGTGTATGTCAAACAATGCACTCGGGAGTGAATGTCAAACAGGGTGCACCAATTTTGCATTTAATTTTAAACGCAACAATCAAATAAACCATACATTCGACAGCAAGAAAAATATCACAAATCATTACATATATAGATTCAACAATATTGACATAATTCCCAAGCTCACAAAATACACACACACACACACACACACACACATATAATCATTTGACATCCACAACATTCGAGTTCAAATTCAAAAATCTAAGCATAAGAAGCAATATGATACATATAACAGTTCGAAGCATCAACAAGAATGCGGGAATTGCTTCTTCTCGCCCCGGAGTCCCTAGCAGCCTTAAGCCCATAAGCTACTTCCTTTAGTTGAACTGGTTGGTATATAGGTCAATTGAATTTCATCACCAACTCAGAGCCATCGCATTGTCATGAAGAGAACAATTCAGTTTACTACTCAACATAGACAATGTGAATAACAGAGATCGATGAGAGGAACGGATGTTCAAGAACAAATTAAGAGAAAAAGATGGAGAGTAACAGGATTAGCTAGAAAAAAAAACAGCAAGGGACCAACACTAAATGTCATTTTTGCCATCTAGAAGCAAACGGTGGTTCTTGACAACAATGTACAGGACCATTGCAATTGTAGTAAATGTGTGGGGTGATCATAGCAAGATATGATTCTAGCTAGATACAGAGAAACTGCTTTTGTGTACAAGAGCTAGCAAAGGATTTAAATTGCATCTTGTTGGGCTAGCAGCTAGCAGTTCCAAGTGTGTACAAGAGTGTACAAAAGCTAGCAGCTCCAAGTGAGGGAAACCATATGAAAAGTTGGGCTACATACTATTTCTTTTTAAAAATATGTATCAATTGCACATGTATATACAAACGTGGAGTAGCACAATTTTGTTGCACTAGAAACAACTGCACCCTTTTTTGAGGAAACAACTGCTGCATCTTGAAAGTGCAATGTATGCAGCTTCAACTATAGTGGTAAGATATTGTTTGAATCCATTGTTAGTTCCAAACAGATCCAAGCTTATACATATAAAAGCTAGTGCAATGTATGCAGCTTCAATTATAGTGGTAAGATATTGTTTGAGTCCATTGTTAGTTATGTGCTTCAGTTATATCTTTTATGCCTAGAGAATATAGAAGATGTTGTATAATTGTACCTTGGGTGGCATCAGGAAGACGGAATTCAGGGGGAGGCTCAGGCTTGTCCTACAAACAAATACAACACATCAGCATTCACAACTAACACTGCAAATACAGAGAAAGGAAACAAAGAATAAGATGACCAACCAAGAAAACTATCGCTCCTTAGTCATTATCTATGAAAACTATGGAGTTTAGACAGATCATGAAAACCATAGCCACCCATATTCCAACTTAATTATACCCATAACGAGAGGATCCATAAATGGGTCATTGTACAAGATATTGAACATTAAAAATAATAAGAAAAATACATGTTGTCCAATGCTGGAACAATGACCAACAATATTATGTTTAAGCCAAGGATATAAAGAGATAAATAATGCTCTAGCATCTATAGGGAGCAAATACTAAGGAAGAACATAACGCTAATTTCAAAGGAAGATAAGAAAATCAAGAGCATCGAAACAAAGTAGACAGGGATCTTCATTGGGAAAATACTCATATAAACCATTCTAAATCTACAAATTAGCATGCACAAACCTTATAAATCTTGTGGTAAAAGACTTAAAGCAAACGGAGCTCGGCGTCGAGATTAGATAGTTCAACCCGATGAGGATTAATATAAAGATTGTAGACATGCTTCGATCAAAATAGAGCAAATTAAACATTAAGGGATTAAGTGCCGCTCAATAGGTACAACCTAGTGGGCGATTGCCTCCCAATCGGTATATCCAAATTTAGTTTCAGTTCTCAAGATAAAAGAAATACCAAATTTAATAAACCGAAAAGATAGAGGATTGATTACCTTGGTTTTCAAGTCAAGAATCACATCGCCGATGGTGCTATTTTTGGAAGTCTTATGCTATGAATTACAACTGGCAAGTCATGTGCCTTAGTGACATACTTTACCAACTAGAGATGAAAGTAATAACTTGTACCACATGTAGACAAACCTCGCTCTTTTGTTGCATGGTGGAATGCAACTTTAAGTGTTTTCAAGCACCGCACTCGCAAAGGGAATGTCTAGAACCTCATAATACAAGATATCGAAGTCCGAAGGCGGAAGGCGATAAAACGATAAATTATCGTGGTCGTGTTACATTTTTAAATAAATAATTGTGCTTAATCGCTTATTTGAGTAAGTAGAGAGAAAGAATTTAACCTCGATTGTAATGGACAAGCATATCCAATAGATGCTCTACTCCATGATATCGATGGGTTGCGCTTAGGTTGTCGAGAATAACAATTATGAGATGTAAGCTGAATTTTTATGGATCATCCAAGCCAAAGTTGACGTGCAACTCTCTCAACAACATCATCATAAGTATGAAGCTTTGACCTAATTGAATACAAGAAACATATATATGTAAGTTGATTATGAAATAATAGTTTGAATAGAAAAATAAGAGTGATTTGCAAATGCTCACAATTCCAAACAAAACCATCCTCCTTGGTTCCTCCAAAGACCGAAAGTGCACAACCTATAGTACCAACAAAAGAAAGGTTACCAAATGAGCTTAGAAAAAATAAATGATTTGGAGTTGTATATAGAAAAGAGAAGGATATGCATATATATAATTGTGTAGGACAGAACAAAGGTAAAAAACATACCAAATCTTTTTAGGTAACACCGCATAAGTGTAGTACAACTAATGGGTATATCATGATATAGAAAAACCTGAGGCATTATTGTAAAGATAAATATACTAATATAGTGAAATGAAAAACACACCAAGGTCCTTAGGTTCTCCAAATATACTACTTGCAAACGGTATTGGGAGGCCCATGCTTACCATGAACACCAGATCCTTTCCCAAATAAATAAATGGAAGAGTAGAGAGAGCATCATATCAAATGAAAAGGGGGGGAGGTACAGTAGAGTTGGATAAAACAAAGAGTCAACTTGAAAATACTACCCTTCATGTGTATCTTGAGTATACCTGCCTATTATGAACATACTCTAAGAATGAAGGAACATCTGGATAGCAAACTTGAGTATCAACATAATAGTTAGACATGGTCAAGTGTCTCTAATCTGGGAAGTATAATAGATAGAAATATAGGAAACATAAAGAAACAATAAACTGCAATTGTTTTATGTTATTACCACCCAAGCTCTACTTCTAGAAACAACTTATTTCAAATTGTGTGCCTTGTTTGAAACCTCCTAAGTCAGCCCCTAATTGCAAAGACAAGTATAAGATATCATAACAAATGAATCCACACAAACAAAAACAATAATGGCAGGAGTGAAAAGGCCAAGAGGTTATAATATTTTTAACTGGTCATGCAAAGGTTCTCTAAAAAATTATAGTGTGCCACTAAATCATTTTTAGTGAAGCCTCTAAAATAATAGTAGCTAGGAACACTCAAAATAACGCACTCCACTATCTTTAGTTAAAAGCAGACACAAGGCCACCGAAAATGACTCAAGTGTAGGTATGATCAAAGAAAGGCTACATACATAGGATATAGGAGCAATACATCATAATGATTTATCGCTTCATTGTCTCATTTTAGCAATTCAACCAAATTGATAGATTATGAGCTCAAATAAACCATGTTATGCAATACATGTAGGTATGATCAAAGAAGGGTCTGCATACCCATAAAAAGTTCTTAAGAGCTAAGATTTAAGAAAAGTGGAAAACTTTCCATTGCGGTTACCTATAATACCACGATACAAAAGAATAATTTCACTCTTTGAAATACTCGAATATCATAAGTTTGAACTTTCGAAACATTATATGACTCACTGATTTTGCTTCTTCTTGAGGAACTAAAATCAAGCAATAGATTTAAATAATTAAATTGTCAATCAATGAACTAAATGCCCCACTCAACAATCATTATTTCAGGAACAACCAAATCATCTAATATCAAGAACCACAGTTAAAGTAGAAATACATGAAGTTAAAATTCCACAGGCGCCTAAAAATGGTCACGTGGGGCAAAAACCCCAACCCATTCATATACATGACTATCATTCAGTCTTGCTAGATAATTAATTCATATTTCTTAGGAGACCCTATCATTCAGTCTTGCCAGATAACTTGGTAGGTGCTCATCCAAGATATTAGAATTGATTTTATGTCATTGTGTTACACAGAAACAAGATATCATCATGCTCCTGTTTAATTAAGTTACTTTTATCCTTGCTAGATGGATAATGAAGTGAGGGAAGCATGAAGTAGTTATTCCACCTTTATTAGTGTTAGTCTATAACTTGATCATTGCATCAAATCTTCAATTATGCACATATATAAGAAAATGATGCTAACAGGGAAGTCTGAGCCGCTGCTACATTCTTTTCGGCATGACAATAGATACCTGGAATAGTAGCAGCATCATACACATCACAATAGCAGTAGCATCATACACATCACAATAGCAGCATCATCAAAGCTCTCAAAGCATCTAGGATTCATCACAGAGCATTAGGGGGCAGGGAGAGAGAGAGGGGGGATTAAGGGGGTAGTATACCTCAAGAGCAAAGCGATTAAACCCAACAAAGAAGAAGCAAATCATCTCCTACCTCCACTGCATCTACACTTCATTTGTACCACATATCAGTATACCAAAAATCCAAACATGAACTCTAAGCATCAGTCATCAGCACATAATTAATCAAACTCATGTAAATCGAAGATGCCAGAGAGGAGGAGAGAGTGAGGGTTAAGGGGATGCGTTGAACCAAGCGAGCCATAGGTCGTGGTCGAGGTCGCCAAGGGCGCAAAGCAGGCTAAACCAAGACACGCAAGCAGCGCAATCGACGCCATGGGGACCGAACCAGGGAAGGAGGGGTAGGAGGAGTAGGCGAGCTGGAGGGAGAGCCGAGGCGGGCTGCCTCCGCCACGCCGGGAGACCAGAGCTAAGGGGGCGCAAGAGGAGGCGGCGGCGATTTAATCGAAGGGAGTAGCTGGTCGCATCAAGGCGACGGAGAGCAGAGCCGTGGGCAGACGGACAAGCAGGAGCCGGAGCGGGAGCGGACCGAAGGCGCCGGGCTGGAGAGGCCAGAGGCGGTGGTGAGCTGGAGAGGCCAGAGGCGGTGGCCGCGGAGAGCTCCAGGAGGAAGGAGTGAGGAAGAGGGGATTAGAAGAGGTGGCGGAACTTAGAAGCGGAAAAAGGCGGGGACGGGAAAAAATGGGCGTGACGGAAAAGCAGGGACGGGAAAAAATGGGCACGACGGAAAAAAATAGTTCCCGAGTGTTTCCATTTCGATGCACTCGGGATTATATTTTTTTCCCCGAGTGTTATGGAAAACACTCGGGAAAGTTAATTCTACCGAGTATTGGCTTATAGTCCCGAGTGTCTTACGAAATACTCAGGATCTATCCGAGCGTTTTCGTCCAGACACTCAGGAAATATATAGACACTCGAGAATTTAATGGTTTCTGGTAGTACCTTGCTTTCTTTTTCCCTTGGTTCCCTCTCCCTGCGTGGCTCCTGTGCTCCCTGCGTGATCGCTCGGTCGTCTTCCCCCCACCTCTGCCGCCCGTGCACTGCTCCTGCTGCCGCCGCTGCCGGCCACGGCCGCGGCCGCGTGCCTCCCTCGGGAACAACGACCGCGCGTGCTGCTCGGCTGCATGATCCCCGGCCCAGCGGGCATGAGGCGCAGCGCATGTTCTTACCGTGAGCGTTTCACCGCGGGTAACTCATGTTCGATCGGGGCGTAATACAGCGCGTACGCTTGCTTGTTGCGGTAACTTGTCTCCGAGTTTACCTACCTAGAGTTTTCGGGAGCAAGGGAAGCTGTACATAGCGACACACACACACTACAATGCTTGGTGCATGCATGAGTCTCCCATACTACAACTTTGACCAATGATATCTCCGTGGGTATCTAGATCCTATATACGATAATGGTATGTGTTGATTTGTTTTTACAGATATATCATATTATGCTATGTTTTAATTTTTGCTTTCTTTATGCATATGATTAATGGTCAAAGTTACATCTAGAAGACTCCAAAACATAAAAGAAGACACTTTTTAGGGCATGTACAACGTGAGTGCTTAAAGAGATAATATAGACATGTTATCAAGCATCTATATAAAAATCATTTTCTCTAATGCAAGCATCTCTTTTGTAGGTGCTTAGGTGGTTGTATTATCTATTACTAGCAGAGTGCTCGTGTGTTACAACGGATGTCAAATAAATTATATCACACATTTTAAACTCTAAAAACTAAAATAATGCCGCCGGAGGGGTGGAGACGACGGATTAGGAGCCGTCGTGCCTAGATCCGGAGTCGCCGACAGTGGAGAAGGGTAGAGCTTCGTTGGTGAAGGAGGTGGCCGCCATGACGACATCAGGAATCACCGTCGGTGAAGAAGCGCCGCCTCCCTCAGTCCCCTTCCATGATCAGTCGTTGTCGCCCACCATGGCTAGTCACCGCACCGCCACCGCCCGTCGACGGCGTGGGAGAGAGAGAGAGAGAGAGGAGGGGGGAGGAGAAGACAACAGGTTTGATACAAAAGATGGAAGGAGCAGAAGCAGATGCGGTGGTAGGGGCACAGAGGTGTGCGCAGTAGGGGTGGGGCGGTGCGGGCGCGGTGATACTATCGTCCCACTGTGGGTTCAGAAGCACGAGTGGGAGGTGCGACGATTCATCTCACGCTTGCAGGATAAACCCCTTCTTTTATTCTATCTATTATATATAGTTATATACATAAGCACTTGTTAAGTATTGCTGCCTAATCAATCATCGATGCTATAAAATAATCACCTTATCTATCCTATGGTAATAAAAATCAAATTTTCTTTAGTAAGCCGCTCTCTAAGCACATGCATTGTGGTAATAGAAATCTATTTTTCTTTAGTAAGCCGCTCTTTAAGCACATGCATTATATATAGTATATGCTTAGTGACCCGAGGTAGTTCTTATATAGTACTATCCCGTTTGTATATCTGACCGTTCTATGTGTTTGTTTACAACCATGTGTTATACCTAGTACTCTTACTAGTACTAGCTTACACATAAATTGCATAAAATATTAAGGCAGTATAATTACTATAGTGTGGTGTAGTTACAATTTACAAATCAAAATGTTGATTTGCGTTAAAAAAATAGCGCATTTCACTTTTTTTTCACCTCGTTCTCTGTGGTAGCTTCCTCGAAATTAACTTTTCCCCTTGAAAGGGCTGTAAAATTTCGCTGCTCAACAATGGAGTTGCTATGGTGCACTGTTTCTGTCGTTACAGTGCCACAGTGCCAAACACTTCGCCTGTACTACCCTCACCACTCCTTTATTAATATAGGAACAAAGTGCATCGTCTCATGCAAGCAACGTTTGACCCAACAGTCCATGAGTTGGCTGTCGATCATACACTACCAGAAACAGGATATTTCCCAAGTGCCAAAAATACTCGGGAAACGAGGACAAACACTCGGGAAATTGTTTTCTCGAGTGTCACACTCGGGAAAAAACACTCGAGATAGATTAGTCGGTGAAATAACAGTTTTCCGAGTGTTATACTCGGGAAATATTACTTTACTGAGTGTATATGTGTACACTCGGAAAACTCACACACTCGGAAAAAAAAACCCTGCTGAACGGCTTCTCCGCACGTAACGGGAATTTTTCCCGAGGGTTGACACTCGGTAACATGCTCAAAAAACACTCAGGAATGTTTCGACCGTTTGACCGACAAAATCAGGAAAATTGACACCTGGCCGTGTTTCCCGAGTGCATGGCGAAAACAACACTCGGGAAAGCTTCCGACAAATCCGACAAGAAAATGGCATTTGTCAAGTATTCCCGAGTGTCGACACTCGAAATTTTAGTCGGTTTCCGAGTGTCAACACTCGAAACGCTTGTCACTTTACCGAGTGCCAAACACTCGGAAAGCTAAAACACTCGAAAATGACAATCCAAATAGAACCCCATTTTCCACAATTTCATTTAAAATCCATTCCACAGCAATCAAATAATCCATCCATCCATTCCACAGCAATCAAATAATCCATCCATCCCACAAAAGACATCATAACAGTTCCCGAGCTCACAACATTCAAGTTCAAGTTGGAAAATGTAAGCATAAGGCATTATACATATGACAGTTCCAAATAGTAATTTCATAGTCTTATATACATAAAACAAAAGCAAGTATCACTACAACCATTTGCATGCACAGAATTTCCTGCTTCAATCTTCTATGCACAAAAGCATCATTTTGGGAGTTCTGCAGATAGAGCAAAACTTAATATTAGTGCCATCTTACAACAAAAGTTAGGAATTGATATTACATGAAAAAATAATTAACCCAAGTATTGACAAAGCAAGGGAAATGACGGTAAGCAAGGGAAATGAGTAATGACTATTGAGTAGTGACCAAGAAAATGCTATGTCTGACAGAGCAACACAACATCATGAATCAACATAGATCGGTTGACCATCATTAAGAAATATAATGACATGATTGTGGTTTTAGAAGTCAAACCCAAGTACCCAACATCCGGAAAAGGATCTATGACATGTCCGCTTCATTACATTCAAATTGATAGTAAATATGTTGTTTGGAAGACGTGAATTGATGCTGCATAATAGGTCCTAAAAGCATCTCAATATTTTTAATATGTATCTCCACTCCCCTCCACCATAAGTAACAAGTAGATATGACGGGCAACTTAGGTTTTAATTATTTACCACATCATCCAAAAAAATAAGCGGATATGCAGGGAGAAATTACTTAGTCAAGATGCTATTGCGTGCATTACCGTAATACATTTTCATATTTAGCCATCCTCATAGCTTGCTTACGCCGGTGATGAGAAATTTAATTTGTAGTTATTAAAAGGTAAAAATATCAAAACAAGAGATCATGAAAATAGCAAGCACTGGTGGTGGCCTCTCGGCGATGGACGATTCACATGATCTTCAACATTAGCACCAAAGATCTTCAAAGATGAGCAAGAGAAGCAATCGATCCCGCCGCTCCCTACATTTTCATAAGAAATCGCATTATAAGAAATTTGCAAGAGCGACCAATAATTACATTGCATGTCATTTCAATGTCTTCGAATCAAGCAAATCATAAGAGACTAACAATATAATAATCAAGATGCGCTATTAACCGGAGCAGATAAGTGAGGCAAAGGTTTCCCAACGGAGGGACATTAAGTCGAGTCCCAAATCCCGAGTGCTCGTGATATTTGTTTGCACATTGCCACACATTAGCCAAGTATGCATTTTACTTTGTTATTGTACTACCACGCCCAACTAACTCAGCAGAACATTTGCTCCAACCACGCCTATCCTCAATTTCCTATCGCAGCCTACGCTGAAGGTCGAAACCCGAGATCGAAATCATGTGATGGTCGCCGCCGACTTTGAAGGTGTACTTCATCCATTGATGCAAAGACTCGTGGATCGGACCTCCGAGAGGGTTGTCGGTTGTGCTAATGTAGCCGCACCCATGAAGAAACGACTATGTTTCTTCCCTTTCAACCTTTATACACAAAGATAGCGTTTAGTGGTGAATTCATGACGTCAGAGTCCGGCCATGAATCTCCTTAGCAAAGATCAAGATATGCACTGTTGGACAAAATCATCAGGGAGCGAAAATCATCAGGGACAAAATGATCAGAAATCGTACCAAGTTCTCTCGTCACACTGGTCGCACAAGGTGCCCTCCTGATCACCCCTCCTAGCTTGTACATTTGCCTCTATATCGGAGACAGGCCTCTGCTTCTTCTTTTCCTGCACCCAAAAAAACCACGGCGGTCAATAAATATGTATCTGCAACATACAATCAATATGAACATGTTGACCTACCAAGTTCTTCTTGTAACGAGCCATGGAGGAGCTGCCTTGACGATGTGCTGTCCTGTCCATCAACAATCTCCGCTCCCTAACAGCACGAGAGTCCTGTAACCATCGTTCGTTGCACCACCTATCACGGGCAATTTGCCGCCATGTATCTTCACACTTAAGAGCCCACCAAGGTATTGCCTAAATTAACCAAGTGTTAAATATGAATAAACTAGAATTGATTGTAATCAAGGACATCGTTTGTTCAATTGGTTATCTGCATGTACTTGTCCAAAGTGATATGCGTTTGGCAAGCATCGGCCCGACGAATTTGCTGTCCAAGGACTTGTGTGTGGTAACAGATCACCGCTTGGATGTGTGCTTCAGAGAACATCTGTGGGATCACTTCTTAACACAATTACGCAAAGACTCTCCTAGAATCGACTTCCGTCCCTCAAATTTCATCGAAACCACCACTACAATCCAAGAATAAAGAATTGATAAAGAATAAGATGATTAAGTTAGTTGATGAAAGCGAAAAGGAATTGATAAAGAATAAGATGATTAAGTTAGTTGACATTTATTACTTGGCTACTAAACATCCAAAAGAGGTAAATTAAACATGTCGACTACTTGAAGTTTTAGTACCAAACAAGTGAGATTAGCTGGTTAGGTTTGCATAAAAACACACAATTAAGATAACTATCCTAACATGAATAGATTGAGCAAAACTAGCCTAATTACCGTAAGTTAAGTATGGTTGTTTAATGATCTAGTTTGTATTAATACACTGGAAAATATTAATCTTTGAGTTCAATAGCTGGTTGTCGTTAGGTGATTGAACATTGGGGCCATTATTTTACCCAAACATTTATGCCTCATCTAGTCATCTAGTCACAAAGTAGAAAATATATTTCAATTGTTGGCTTTCCTCTGTCCTGTTGCATAGGAACACATAGAAGCAGATTTGAATATTCAGTCACTTACCCAAAAACTTTCCTCCACCCACTACAAACAGTTGTCAAATGGAACCTCTCCTTCAACAAGCATGATATCTTGGCCTTGTAGTGGCACCATGTCCATGCAGGCTCCTGCCTTCCTCTGTAGGTGACCAAGCCAGGGAAGTGCCATCGAATCAACACGCCAATTATGCCATTCGGATGTCTACATTTCTCACCCCCGCCTTCTTCTCGCCATTGCCTGCATATTAGTTTTTTTTTTGAGGTATGCAAGTAAGTGGGCTAAATTAGTGAAAGTGTAAACAGTTACTTACGTGTCGCCAACAGAACGATGATGCCTTCTCCTCCTCTCGGGTTGGTGGTCGTGGCGAGTTCGCAGTCCTCGCATCCAAAATTCTTGTGCCTCATGGTGCTCATCCTCCTCACCTCCGCCTCACGGCTCATACTCCACATCATCAAGACGCTGAAAGGGCAGAGAGCCTGATCTACTAGAGGTAGACCCCGCTACCCCTCGAGGGCCGCGGCCGCCTCCGCCTCCTCGAGGGGCCATGGCTGCCCTCTGCCTCGCCGAGTGGCCGCGGCTGCCCTCCGCCTCGCCGAGTGGCCGCCGCCTGCCCTCTGCCTCGTAGAGGGGCCGAGGCCGCCTCTGCCTCCTCTGGAGGGCATGGCTGCCCTCTGCCTCCTCGAGGCCGCGGCGCCTCTCTGCCTCCTAGAGGGCATGGCTGCCCTCTGCCTCGAAGTGGCACGTGCCCTCCGCCTCCTCGAGTGGAAAACAAGCTGCCTCGACTAGAGTATCTTTGCCTCTTGACGCCACTCATTTTTGGTGTCTCAAATGAAATGAAATAAAATAAATCAATTAATATAGCGTAATCAAGTAAGCTCATAGAAAAATGTAATATAACGTAATCAAGTAAGCTCATACAAAAAATTAAAACATGCAAAGAAATAAATGGAAGACATATAAGATCATGCTTAGAAGTAGTCGCTCACAATGGGATCCTCCGCAGATGGGCCCTCTAAAAAGTCATCGTCACTATCATGAGGTGTGGACTCAACCTCATCCCCTTGATGCCATCAATGTCTAAGCGATTAAGTAGTTCCAAGTCCTCTTGGTTTAAAACCTCATCGGCATCGATTTGAATATCATCCATGTGATCGCCCTCTTCCCCAATTATTATTTGAAAAGTCCACGTAGCCCATCTTCTTGAAAGAATAGGTCAACACCATTGTTGGTCTCCATGTTGTAGTCCTCGCCACTAGGAGTAGGTAGTTTACCATATGGTTGCACCTTATGTACTACCCACCAATCCACTAGACTACTCATAGTTTTGCATGGGTACGGATGTAGTATACTTGGGTGGCTTGTCGAGCCACAATAAATGGGTCATTGCTCGGTAGGATTGATTGATGTGCAACTTCAACCACCCAAGTGATGTATCCCGTCTCCTTCTAAACGGATGGAACCAATGACATTTGAATAACATAAGTTTCAGAGGTTTGCTACCATGGAAATATAGTTCAATTATTTCTTCAATTACTCCATAGTATTCAACAGGTGTATCGCTCCCATCTTGTCCTATAGTCACCAATCCACTATTAATTGTTGTTGTATTAGGCCGTTCCCTCTCATGTGTCGATGTTCGGAAGCGGTACCCATTCACATCGTAGGTACTATACGACAGCACCCGAGTATGGCATCCTTGAGCAACTTGCTTCAATTCATTTGCTCATATACTTGTCCTTCAAACTCTACAAAGATAAATAGAATGGGTTTCATGTATTAGTTCCTCTTTACTTAGTAAATATTATGTGCAAGGGGACTAGCTAATAGAGAAGTTACTTTCGAATAGAACCAAGTCGGAAGTTCGGTTTACAATTCCAAAGACCCTTCCTAAGAAGGGTCTCAACTTGTTTTTCGGATGGGTCTCGACGTTGCTTCCACTCGCTCCTAACAAATTCCCTATAGGCAACAAGACAAGTAGATTAAAACACTCGTGCATTAATTATTGGGAAAAAATAATTGTTGCATACCTAATGTAATCATCCACTTCGAGAGGTTGGTAAAGACATAAAACATCACAACCAACCACTCATCCCGCGATAAAACTTTGGGAGTACCACCGCTTGAAGTGTCACCTCTTCCTGAAGAGGCTAAGTTGGCAATCATTTTGAGGATGCCAATATTGTATCGTGAGGTTTGATTGTGCACCGTAAGTAACATTGTCGAGAAAGTATATTGATGTGAAATGGGAAATTTCCTCAATTATGTACGCCCGCTATGGATGCTTCAACACGCGATCGATTTTTTGCTTTGCCTCGTAGTTCCTTTTGTTCCTCTCAATTGGATACATCCACCGGTTTTGCTTCGTCCCCCATCCTAGCTTCATAGGGAAGATGGAGAATCAAATGTTGCATTGGATTGAAGAAGCGGTGGAAAGATCTTTTCCAATTTGCAAAGCAACACAGTACTTCACGCCCCATAGTTGACATTACCATGGGATCTATCTCTTTCACACATAGTCGCCGATAAAAGAAGCTCAACTCCGCCATCACTTGCCAAACACACTCGGGGGCGTAGCCACGGATCATCACAGAGCAAAAGGCGCCCATGAATATGTGGTAGTCATGGCTCTTTAGGCCATTGATGCGCATGGTAGCTAAATTCACTCCTCTCCTTAGATTTGTCTTTGATACCCATCAGGAAACTTTAGGGTCTGAAACCATTCCATTCAGAAGTCACAGCTTCATTCTATGACGATAGTACCTAGGGATTACATCAACAAAAATCCAATCAATAGACCAAACATTCTCTCAAGGAACCAAAGGAGGAAATGTAGGTCTCATACAATTCGTCTACTAGCGAATAAATGATGTAAACAACAAGTAGATAAGGCGTAACTCAACAGGCATCGTAGTCATAGGGAAGGTAGTTTTAGAGTGGGATCATACTCATTATTGGTTTGTTTTTTAGAAAGAAACAACTTAGTTCAAGATCTGCAGTATTTAACCACATAAGAAAAGATATGGAGAAGAAAGGGGCATGCATGGAAGAAGTCTCCAAATCATGAATGTAAGAGTCCAATTACATCATGTTGAATTGGTATGCTAAAGATAAGAAAACTAAATAAACTTGATGTCATATATAAGCACATCTTTGTGTGCATCAAGACAAGAAATTTGTGAGAGATGATCTATAAAACTCAAGCTTAGTAGAAAATTATCCATGATAACCCGTTAAGATACAGCTTTTGCATGGAATGCTAACGTAACAAGAAGTTAGAATATTCGTCTATGTAACTAGCTAGCCACGTAAGTACTTCCTCGAAAGAAGGAGCAAGGTAGTTCTACTACTACTCGGGAAAAATAGTATCTCTTCTTTCAGAGTCAACAAAACATTTACATACAAAGGCAAGAAATGAATTTCAACGCAAAGCATATATCATTTTCTTCAATAATTCTTTTTTTAAAAAAAATGCACATCATGCTTGGTTGCAAAAGTTTCAGCTGCAAGACCTAGATCCCATGATAACTTCAAATACATACACATATACCAATTTACACTTATTGTTCAATCTAATTTTCATCTAATATTTTTAATGTAAACAGGAGGACTGGGTCTTGTGTAGGGTTTTCTACCAGAGTAGGGCAACAATTGCCAAGCCACCCACAGAGAGCAGCTACAATATTGATAGTGCAGCCGCTACTTCACTGCCTCCCCTCATTGACAACTACATTGCCTTTGACCAGCTGACGAGGATTAAAACCTCTATGTATTATTTTAATACATAATAAAAGACCATACGTCTTCATGGTCGTAACCCCTAAGACTAACGACCTCCCTGGTCGTTAGTATTCTAAAGGTTACTTAATGGGTACCCTAGTCTGATGAGGCTTTGTGCCTAATCCTCACCGTATAACCGCCGTAAAATTATCGGTCGGTATTTCTTATCGTATGATAAATGGAACACGTGCTATAATGCTCCAAACCATGCGATGGTACAACCCCGAGACATCGACTATTAACCACCCTACGGTTAAGCTCTTCACAGTAACCGCAAGGAAGTTAGCACGTTGCTAATCGCTTCCACCGCTCCGACCAATCGTAACGTTTCACCAGGACGTCTTCTCCAGAGTAATCGCCACCTCTTCGAAGTTATTTAAAGGTGAAGCGCAGAAGACGAAGAAACGAGCGCACAAGAAGACCAAGACCAACAAAGACAAGAACAATGATACCAACAAGAATACACGAAGCCTAAGCGGTGGAATTAGAAGCTAGATAATCGACTTAGACTCATATTCTAAGTCCGACACCCGATTAGACATTCCCCATTCAAGGTAATTCAGGTAGTACTTAGCCACATCTTGTAAAACCCAGTTCATATCAATAAAGAGCGACCCCATTCCATTCCGTGATATTCCACGCCATTTTCCTCGCTCATTTTCGTAAGATCGGCGACTTGATCGCCGACAATGGCGCCGTCCGTGGGGAAGAAGGCGAAGTTTCAAGAAAATTCTTCGCCAAGAAAATCCTCGCCCAAAATCTCGCAATCGCTCATGCGACTATGCCCGAGTTTGGGATGAGGAAAATCGGTTCGATTTGGCGGACTACGCCGACCTCGACATGGAAGGATGTATCCGCGCCATGGAAGAAAATGGCAGTCATCCTCCTCTTCCTCCTCCGCCGGCCGCACGCCACCGACGTTAGCGAGGTCGACCGGATGGATGAAGATGCGCCGCCACTCATCGGTGGCGCAACCAGAGAACCGCCGTTCCGACCGATTCGAATGCCAGAGGATTCAAGCCCGTCCTCTCGACCGCTAAACAGTGAAGAAATTTCAGCCCCATCACCCGAAAACTATATACCATTGATGAAATCATGGTGAAAGATACTCTCCTTCGCTTCGCAATTCCGAGTCAACCGTCACCGTAACGGTGTCGATGAAACCTCCACCGGTCGAGGCCATGTGGGATGATCACACTCAAAGATACGATCGGCGGTTCGTCGGATCAGCCGAGAAGACCTCAGAAGTGCTCATCTCCGACCGATCTCCATCGTGGAAGATTCTCGCGTATAATCGACAAGCTCTCCATTAGTTATGATGGAAGCTCATCGAAGATCAATCTTTGGAAGCACGAAGTCAACGTGATCGGAGATGAAGATCAAGATGCCCCGCGGGTCCTACACTCTCTACCACGCCATCACGTGTTGTTAGAGATGATCCGGGCCGCCAAGCACCAACTTCCGGAGGCAACGGAACTAATCGACGCCAATCGCTTAACTCGCTTAGCACCGCTCCACCCAGAGTGACCGATGGGACCGAACAAATCCAAGGTCGGGGAAGGTTCGACAGCATACACCTACGACCAAGATGGACCCCGAGACCTTCTCAGAATCAGACAAAACTTGCGACGATTCAAAACATGTTAAATAATTCGATCTGCTCTAGCAGAACGCCTAGTTTTGTACAACTCGTGGTCGTATCCGAAATTCTCCAATAGACCATGCAGCGAACGGAAGCGTATCGGGAACAGAGGGTTTCAGGAAGTCAGACTATGACTTCATCCCAACGCTCCTCCCTCAGCAGGGGACAACACGGTCATACCAGAGAGCAGTCGATACCGAGACCTCCTCGACGATTCCGACCAAGGAGTCACGAGGGGAGAAGGTTATTCCAAGAAGCTACTCCCCCACTGTGTCGAGAGGAACCACCACTAGGACCTAACGATCTCCGACATCGTTTGAACCAAGTGGGCGGTCGGAGGCATCATATCAGTGTCCACGACCGGATCGGTACACGGAGTTCCAGCGTCCCAATCTTAGGGATCGGTCTCCGGCCGACATAATCCGCACCTTCCTGAGAAGACGCCATGAATCAATCACGAGTTGTCGAGCCTTCTCTGCAGGGCTCCAAGTCGTGCGTTAGCCTAACCGTTCCGATCGCCAACTTGGACAAATTCAATGGAACTCAAAACCCATTGGAATTTCTCCAATATATACCACCGCCATCGTGGCTGGCGGTGGCGATGAGAATGTAATGGCCAACTATTTACCCACCGTGCTCGAAGGGTCCGCCTTGGCGTGGTTGTTAAACTTACCTACGGATCAATATATACTTGGGAACAACTCAGTGATCTTCTCGATTGCCAACTTCGAGTGGTACGACGACCGCCTTCAGGAAGGAGGACGATCTCCACGGAATCCGGCAGGGATCTAATGAGACTTTACGTCAATATATCAAGAGGTTCAGCCAGGTTCGTAACTCTATACCCGAAGTCGCAGAATCCTCTGTTATTCAGGCTTTTAAAACAGGACTGAGGAATCGGCGGTTTACGGAGGACATAGCAATGAACCCTCCAAGAAAAACCGTTGAGCTTTTTCATATGGCGGACAAGTATGCCACCGCTAGCGAAGCAATCGAGTGGTGTGAAGCCATTGATCGGAAAGACAAGATTCCCCAGCCCAGCCTGGACAAACAGGAGAAAAAGAACAAGAAGTCTCTCAAGAAGAAAAAGAACCGCAAACCCGACAACAAAGAAGTCTTCGCCATTCCAGAAAATTTCAGGAAGGGCAAGAAGGACTATGCCGGTCGAAGCAAGGCAAAAGCTCCGACCAAGGATTCTGCATTTAACAAGAAGTGGTGTCCACTTCACCAAAGACAGTGGCATGATCTGCGCGACTGCCGTGGTTCGCAAAAGAAACTGGAGGATTATTATGCAGGTAAAGGACCATTTCCCGCAATACAGGAACATGGAGAAACGAGCTCCAAAAAGGACAAGGATGGCGACGAAGAGATGGAGTACCGGATCCCCAACACACAACAACATGATTTTTGGAGGATCTTCTTCATACGAGTCCAGACGCCATCTCAAGGCCATGGAGCGAGAGGTCAACCTAGTCGAATCTCCGATCGTAATCAAGCACTCAAGTGGTCTGACACCGCAATTTTCAAAGAAAGACGATCGCCCCATCCCATCGACTCGACCGGTAGGTTCCCTATCGTTGTTGAACCAACTATTAATAATTGTCGGGTTAATCGGGTCTTAGTAGATGGGGTAGTTCTTTGAATATATTATTTGTGGGAGCTTTAGAAGAAATGCAGTCCCCATGTCAAAAGTGAAACCTATGAAATATGCTTTTCATGGCATAGTTCCGGTTCTACCGCTAAACCGATAGGACAAGTTTCCTTACGATTCGCTCGAAAGCGACAACTTCCAACAGAGAGGATTCCGTTTGATGTAGTAAACTTGAATCCGATACAACGGAATTCTCGATCGACCAAAGATTAGCAAAATTCTTGATAGCCACGCATTACGGTTATCAAAGTTTGAAAATGCCGGGCGGCGGAGTCATCACTATTCGAGGAGATCGAAAATGGCTTATGTATGCGATCGAAATCCTTTGCAATCGGTTGATGAACTTCCGACCGAGAGAGTTAACCCGACTCCCATGCGTGTCAAGCACTCGAGGCCAAAGATGACACCCAAACCATCCGACTGCATAAAGGAGGTACCACTCGACAAAAGCGCTTCCCGGACAAAGATCAAGTCGTCACATGGGTCAGACATCCGCACTCCAACCGCCAAGAAGATTCTCGGTCGGGCAAGACTCGACCCTAAATAGGAAGAGTCGCCGTCTCCTTCCTCCGAGCGAATCAGACGGTTTGCCCAGCAAGCGTCCGATATGCCTAGAGTCCCCGAGGTGATCGAGCACGTGCTTGCTCTCGGCCGACAAAAACCGATCAAGCGTAAACTACGACGTTTACTTTTGATCGGAAGGAAGCAATCCATCGGAGATTGACAAGCTTCTCAAAGTTTGGATTTATTCGTGAAGTCGACCACCCACGGTGGCTTGCCAATCCGTAATGGTTAGAAAAACAATGGGAAATGGCGAATGTGTATCGACTTTACATATCTTAATAAGGCTTGTCCGAAGGATGACTTTCCCTTCCTCGCATTGATCAACCGTAGACTCTACTTACGGTGCGAGTTACTAAGTTTTTAGATGCGTATTCGTGGTACCACCAGATTAGTATGTGTAAACAAGATGAGGAGAAAACTTCCTTCATCACCCCATATGGCACTTCTCGTTATATTAAGATGCCATTTGGTCTCAAAAACGCCGGTGCAACTTTTCAAAGGTTGATGCAAAAACCTTTAGTCCACAAATCGGTCGGAATCTAGAAGCTTACGTTGACGATCCGTCGTAAAGACCACCAACGCCAAGCACTACATTCCCGACTTACAAGAAACTTTTAATAACTTGAGAAAACATAACCTCAAGTTAAATCCAAAAAGTGTGTGTTCGAGTTTCTCTGAAAACCGCTCGGTTTCCTAGTTTCGCTAGAGGTATTGAAGCAAATCCAACAAAATTGCGCCATCGACCGATCGCCCCCACCACGAAGAAGGAAGTCCAAAACTAACCTATCAGTATGGCGTTAAGTCGTTTCATAGCAAGGTTAGGGAAAAAGGATTACCTTTCTTTAAACTTCTTCTAAACATGGGAGTTTTGAGGGACTAAAGAGGCAAACGATGCCTTTGAGGAACTTAAAAGTACCTTACAAGTACTCGGTTTTAGTTTCTCCGAGATCGGAGAAACATTGCTAATTTACGGGCAAAGAACACCACGCATAGCTTAGCGGTGTAATCGTTGTAGAAAGGATAATATCCAACGACCGGTCTATTACGTAGTTTAAGTCTTACATGGACCAAAGGAAAGATACCCACAGTACAAAAGTTGCTCTATGGCCTCCTTATGTCTTCAAGAAAGCTAAGGCACTACTTTCGTGCCCACAAAGTGGTCGTACCTACCGGATATCCTCTTGGTCAAGTCCTTGGAAACAGGAATCATCAGACGAATAGCCAAATGGGCGGTCGAGCTAGGGTCGTTCGATCTCCATTTTATTTCACTTAACAACAATAAAGTCCTGTGCAATAGCGTAATTCATTGCCGAATGGACAAACCCTGAACCCACCCAAGGACCCGAGTACGAACACCACGACGAGTGGACATTGTATTTCGACGGTTCCTTGATGTTACAAGGATCGGGGGCTGGAGTGGTCTTGATATCCCTCATCGGCGAACACATCAAGTCGCCATCCAAAATTTTCCCGCCACCAATAATGTGGCGTAATATGAAGGTTTATCGGTAGGACTCGAGCGACTCGCTCGCTCGGATTCGCAGACATTAGTGAAAGGCGATTCTCAACTAGTAGCGAATCAAGTGGGGAAAGAGTATCAATGCTTGAGTACCAAGATGTCATCTTATCTGGCGGAAGTACGAAAACTCGAAAAGCACTTCTTCGGTTTTCAGATCCAACATATTCCTAGAAAGGAAAACTTTCGCGCATCAGCTTAGCACGGATGGCCTCCACGAGGTCGACTGTCCCCGCCCGGAGTTTTTCTCGAGCAACTCAATTCACCCTCGGTAGTTGAGCCTTCCGAGAACATACATGATTCTTTGCAAGTTGAACAAACTAATCAAGGGAACATGGATGCTCCATGTGTCGTTGACGGTTGGCGCCACACGATCAAGGTAGAGATCGGATGACATCGATCTACAATTATCTTCAAAGATGACACAATTCCAGAAGATGATGTAGAGGCCGATCATATAGCACTAAAAGCCAAATCATACACTCTAATCGAACGTATCTTGTATAAACGAGGATCTCATGGAGTGTTGATGAGATGCATATCTCAAACGGATGGCATTAGATTGCTAATCAAATCCATGAAGGAGTCTCATGGAGCACACCATTCTTACTGTAACTCGGTTTCAGTAAAGCCTTCCTAGGGATATTATCGCCAACCGCCTTCATGATGCAAAAGAGCTTGTGATGAAGTGTGTACAATGTCGGTTATAGCCGATAAGTACACCACCAAAGACAAGCCTTACAAACAATTCCTCTTTCTTGGCCTTTTGCAACTTTGGGATCGACATTCGGGACCTTTCCCAAGAGCACCGGGGCTTCAATTCCTTTTCGCCATGATTGACACGCTTACAAAATGGATTGAAGCCGAGCCATTGTTAAAATAACAACCGAGGCCGCTAAGAGATTTCTCCAAAAATGTGATCACGCGATTTGGTGTACCCAACAGATCATCACGCATAATGGTTCCCGCCTCCAAAGAATAATTCCAGAATTTCGCGATGAACTTGGTGTCAAAGTTCATTTTGCTTCGTTGCTCATCCACGAGCAACGGAGCGCTTGAGCGGCTAATGGTATCCTTATGCAGGGATCAAACGCCGAGTATTCACCGCTTAATCAAACGGTCGAGCTTGGGTTAAAGAACTTCCTCTACGTGTTATGGGCGTTAGAACTACGACCGACCGTATGCGACCGTGAAACTCCATTCTTTTTGGTTTATGGTGTCAAGCCATGCTTCCTCCGTAACTCAAAATTGGCTCTGCTTTCGGCCGATCGCTTTGACGAAAATGATCGATTGAACGACGACTTCGACGACGCCGATTTCCTTGAAGAACGATTTAAACCAAGCCCTTATACGATCGCTAGCCTACCAACAAGCCATGCGAAGGTACCATAGTCGTAAGGTGCAACCTCGCAGCCTTCTCAGAGGTGATCCGTTCTCGAAAAAATTCAGAGACAAACAAATCGCAATAAACTTTCTCCTAAATGTGAAGGTCCTTACATCGGGTCAAGTCACCCGACCGTGTTCCGTCGACTAGCTATGTCTCGATGGGCAAATTTTGTCAAATTCTTGGAACATCGATCAATTGCGTAAGTTCTATGTTTAATTTTCATTCTTTCATTTCTTTCAATTTCAATTTCACTAAATTTATTGATTAATTAAGAAGTGCAACCTTGCTTATATATATACACCTACATTCTCGTCGCTTATTATTGTTAGTCCGGTCTGAGAAGACATTTTTCTCTCCGATATCCTTTTAAGGATCTCGATATACTCTATGGTCCTCGTCGTGAGCATTTTTCTCAAATGATTCCCACACGCGACTATACTCTTTTCTTAAAGAAAATGAGTAATCGAGCGCCACACAACTAACTATCTCATGAATGATATGCTTACGATTCTCAAGATTATGCTTCATTATTTCAAGATTCGGTCTATTCTTGTCAGCTCATCGGTCGGACACGGAAAGCCTCCTAGTCGAAGTCTCTCCTTTTTCGCACGTGGTCCCGCCTAATCGGAAGGAGCTTCCTAGCGACGGTTCTTTTCTTCGATCCTCGCTACCATCGGATATAGAATTTGAACACGCTTTCAAAAAATGTATGTCGATGCCTTCGTGTCTTAGCATTAGTTCCACTGCACTATGGGACAATAGATATAAACAAAGTTCACTTATAATCTGCTGCATACATATTTGCATTTCTTCTTATGTCAAGTTTGACAAAGTCTTTTTCCAACCATATATAGTGTTTTTGATTGGTATTTCCATTATGACAAACAACGATCTATAACTAGTCGAAATCGTCTGTTCCCGACCACATTTGATTTCCTAGTATCAAGAACGATCGCTTTTGTCTTACATATCCAAACATACCTTCAAAACTCACATACATGGTTATGACCTCTTTTATTCTCTTTCTTGGCTCACCGCTTGTATAGTAACGCTCTTCTACTATAAAGCGCCGGGGCTAGGAAATATACGAGAATTTTAAAAGTCAAACAGATAAACAAAAGCTTTGTCAATGACATAAAAGGTAAGTTTTCATAGATATTCAAATATTTTTACACTTGCAGAACCTACTCTAAGAAATATTCCCAAATTTAACTCATCGCTTGTCGGAGATTCGACCTCCATCTCCTCTACAACTATATCTCCGAGTGGCCCGAGTTCTTCCATGAACTTGGTCGCCTCTTCAGTGGGCGATTGAAGTCATCTTTAACAGCTTGGAGATCTATGGAGCGGTCGGAAGCTTTCGGCTTTTGCCAAAGCAAAACTAACTCCACTTGCAACGCCTATTTTTAGGGCACCGCATAATTCGTCCGAGTAGTTTTGAGCGTAACTTTAAGGTCCTCTAGAAGTTGACCCAAATAGTTCATTTTCTATTGGATCTCTTAAGGTAGGCAAGCTTGATCCTCGATCCCATATCAAAGATCATCTTGTTCAAAGCATGAATCTTTTCATCAATATTTTGAGCAAGAGCCGCCTCCTTATCTGCTCAAATTTCATAGTTTTTTTACTCTGTTTCAAGATTTGCGCTTGCTCGCAAAAACAAATCGCTTAATGAACACAAGCATAAGTGAAGGAAAAATCAAGTTTACGACATATTACCTTCATTTGTTTTGCTAAGTGTTTCATTTTTGGTCGTTGTTTCAATGATCAACCGGTCTTTAGTCAACTTGCTTCAAAAATGATCGTCTTTAGCTTTTATTTCTTCTTCAAGAAGAGTTGTCTTGGCTTTCTCGTACCACAACCTCCTCTTTTATTTTCTCCAGATCTATCGAATACAATAAGGGAGAATAATTGTAGAGGAGCAAAGTATTGAAGAAGAAACAAAAGTTCAAAAGAGAAAAGTTCTTACTTTCCAACTCGGAGTGCTTTTGCTCCAAGTCCTTAACTCGCTGGGTCAGTCCTCCGATCACAGCAAAGTTCTCGACCAAATGCTACACAAATAGCATTCTCTTTCTTAAGTTTCTTATAAACTTTTTAAAGAAGAACTGGTCGAGAATACTTACCCGAATTGCTTGGTCATTATAACCAAAGAAAAATCGAATCGAGGTGCATCTTGAGTTGAGTATCCAATACTTTCGCCACGCCTCATCAAGCTCCTTATCCTCGATAAATCGGGGACGAAAAGGGAACTTGTTAGGTTGGGAAGGGTTATCAACAGTGATCGGAACCTGTTGAGACCTCTCAGAGGCATCTACCTCCACAGAAGGGGTTTCAATCACCAAAGGATCCAACTCAACCGCTGTTCTTGTCACCGCCGGGGCTTCTTCGACCACTACTTCTTCAGAACTTTGTCCTAAGAAGTGCTCGTCGAACTTCCACAGTGCGTGTCCTCAGAAGAACACAGTCGGAAACGACCGAACACCGTAAGACCTATGCAAACCGAAGATGGGAAGTTCAAAGTATCAAATCATCAAGGAATTATTAAAGGTACATACTTATACGACCACTTTCATTTGTACATACCTTGTTAATCTCCGGATTTGACTCTAAACGCGCAAGAGAGAAATCTGCGCCGCTAGCCTTCCTTTTCTTCTCCTCCAATTTTGCCGGTTCGGACCAAACAGGTTTGTTGAACCTCACATCCTCCAACAAGATGTCGGAAGCTATGTCCTCGACCGGTTCATCAAGGTCCGCATTCCCGACTATCCGGTGGAGGGAGTGGTTTCATCAACCTCCGATCGCTTGTTTCAAGAATAACCGTAAGGTCGTGCACGACCACTCGAGTCTCAAACCTCAGCTACATTCTCATGCCTTCAGCTTATCCACCTAAATCAAAGAACAAATTTGATTGGGTGAAGAAATCCTTTATCTAAAAAATTCGTACATATATGATTCCAAATGTTCTATTACCTCGAGGATTCATCTCCTTCAAGTGCCTCAGGGCACGACTCGGTCGGAACCAAGGCGGGATGTTGATCCTCACCAGATTGTATGATTCGCAAACCGACCGATCGCAAATGTAGAGCACGATTGGAAATCTGGTCGGATATATGTATATACGTGGTAAAAGGCATTTTTGATTAAATTACCTTAAGCCTTGCCGCCTCCTTCAATAGGAGTTATGGCTAAGATCTTGGGGCATTCAAATTTTTCTCCGTGCTCAAGACAGATTAGCTCGACTCGTTCTCTAATTTCCCATAGGAAAGAACTTTAATGTAAGGAAGAATAGACAAATTTTAAGGTAACACATTAATCAAATCAAAATACCGATCGGAATGTATCTCAAAGACTTACCACCTTCTCGAGCAACTTCATCACGATCAAGGCACCAGAGCAGGAATGAGTCCGAGCTTCAATGGACTAATCTGGCGAGAGGTAAAATCCTCACCACATGCCACGGTCGGGCCCGACTCAAGAAGTCATAGATGGCATCCGCCCATCTTTTGACTATCCTCGCCTTCTTTACGGTCTCCTTCCACTTGGGGTTTTCACTTGCTCTAGTTCCGCCAAGTAGAGGCCATCGTCTTCAGAATCGTCATGTAAAACCAAGATTTTTCCATGACGACCACGAAGATTTCGAGTACATGAGGATGTACTCATCGGCCTTCCGCCATGAAGACGCAATGTGCATTCCCCAGAGTCGCTTCAGATTTTGCCGCAGATTTTCCCATCACCATGCGGTAGAAATAACTAAAGAGCTTCAAGTTCGGTTGTATTCCCAGATATGCCTCGCATAAATATGCGAAAATATCGATATTTGCGATCGAATTTGGGGCCAAATTCACTAATTCCACCCGTAATGTTCAAGAACGCGGAGAAGAAATTTGTGTACGGTAATCTCAAATTTCACATTCGATGTAGGCAAGAAAACAGAATTTCCTCATCTTCACGGCTCGAAAATGCTCTCCGATCGCGGTCTCCAATTAATCGATTCCTATCTGGGAGCATTCCCATCTTCGCCAAAGCCTCAAGCTTTTTCTTGCCCAATTCAAGGCAACCACTTTGTAATCTGCTCCGACATGGCGAAAATCCTCAAGGATGAGTAGTGAAAGTTGGAGACTTCGTGGTCTCAAGAACAGAAAAACTCGAGGATTTCTACGAGAAGCTAAAGGAATCGAAGGGATTTTGGGAGCATAAAAATTCTAAGATCCCAAATGAGAGGAGATTTTATAAACTTCCGATACTTTCAAGGATTCCCACAAGAGTCCAAACCGACAAAAAGCCTCTTTTTGCTCAAACGAACAGAGGAACTCTTCGCTTCCCAAGGCAAGTTCTCAACTTTAAAGTGAACACAGACCACTTCAGATACCACGACATTAAATGGGTTCGCCGATACGATTTCATCGGAAAAAGGTATATACACGACTAGTTCATTTAAAGTTCGGGGCTAGTGACGAGGATTAAAACCTCTATGTATTATTTTAATACATAATAAAAGACCATACGTCTTCATGGTCGAATTCCTAAGACTAACGACCTCCCGGTCGTTAGTATTCTAAAGGTTACTTAATGGGTACCTGGCCTGATGAGGCTTTGTGCCTAATCCCCACCGTGATAACCGCCGAAAATTATCGGGTCGGTATTTCTTATCGTATGATAAATAGAACACGTGCTATAATGCTCCAAACCATGCGATGGTACAACCCCGAGACATCGACTATTAACCACCCTACGGTTAAGCTCTTCACAGTAACCGCAAGGAAGTTAGCACGTTGTTAATCGCTTCCACCGCTCCGACCAATCGTAACGCTTTCACCAGGACGCCTTCTCCAGAGTAATCGCCACCTCTTCGAAAGTTATTTAAAGGTGAAGCGCAGAAGACGAAGGAACAGACAGACAAGAAGACCAAGACCAACAAAGACAAGAACAATGACAGTTCAACAAGAATACACAGAAGCCTAAGCGGTGGAATTAGAAGCTAGATAATCAGACTTAGACTCATATTCTAAGTCTGACTACCCGATTAGACATTCCCCATTCAAGGTAATTCAGGTAGTACTTAGCCACATCTTGTAAAACCCAGTTCATATCAATAAAGAGCGACCCCCATTCCATTCCAGGATATTCCACGCCATTTTCCTCGTTCATTTTCGTAAGATCGGCGACTTGATCGTCGACACCAGCCTAGACCAGTGCAAAACCTAGAGGGTTATGAGCAAGTGCCCTGCTTCTCCAATAATCCCTCACTACCAGAAACAGGATAATCCCTCAAGCAGATTTTAATTGTGCTATCTATCACCCTTTATAGTAATAATATGAATGACTACATCATCTAACCCACCAACAAATTTGAATGGATTTGCGAAATAGCACGCTCGATTTTTAACTTACCTATACGAATCCCATGGAGGAGGGAGCCGAGGGAGCCGGGGAGGCGAGCTGGGGGCGGAGAGTCTGGGCGGGCGGCGGAGGAGGGAGCCCGGAGGCGGGCGAGTCGGCGCCGCCATGGAGGAGGGAGCCGAGGAGCCGGGAGGCGAGTCGAGGCAGCAAGGGCATGAGGCGGAGGTGGAGGTGGCAGAGGCGGACAAGGACGGGGAGGAGGCCTTGGCCGTGGGGAGATCGACAGGGGGGATCAGGGAGCAAGACCATGGGGGGGTCGGGGTTTGGGGAACGGATAGAAACCATGGCCATGGGGAGGAAATGGCGCTACTGTTTTTTTAGCTCCCAAGTGTTCAGAATTTAACGACACTCGGGAGAGAATTTTTCCCGTTGCTCTGTCCAAAGTTTCGAGTGTTCGATCGGACACTCGGGAAATTAAAATTTCAGTGTTTTGCTCTCTCCCCGAGTGTTTCATGAGGCACTCGGGAAGTTCCCGAGTGTATTATTCAAAACACTCGGGAAATTAGACGATTCTGGTAGTGATAGATTTATAGTTGATATGAAGAATTCAAATGCCACGGCGAGATCATGTTAATCTACCAGCTAATGATCGTACGTACAAAGGCTTGTTCGATCTATATTAACAATTGAAAGTGTGTTGGTTAATTTGGTACTGAAAAATTGAAAAGCTCATCGATCGATCCACGACAGATTCAGGCAGTCTCTCAAGTGAATGGACTAATTGATCAAAAGCTAAATCTGCAGTGAACCCTGCACTAGTCCTACCCGGTGCTTTATGATCTGTTCATCTTTTTGGGAGAAAGAAGATAAACTAAGCAAAACAACAATTATGATCCTGTGCAACTCGTTTTACAGCCTCCAGATCCATGTTGTGAAAGCTACCGTACGTACCATCTAATATAATCGAAACAAGCACCGATTAACTAACAACGAGCGAGAACACGAGATCCAGAAGCTAGGTTGGCAAACGTCGTTGTCATCTTCAGTTCTCGGAGATAAAGCTATCACCGGGCTCCACTCAAGATCGCTCTAGCTGTAGCTGTGGAGGAGCTACTCATGCCCATGGAAATGTGCACGGCGAAAACGGCGTGCTCCATTGCACTGATCGCCCGGTCCATCGCGTTTGGGGGCATATACATCGCAAATATCGTCGCCTGCCCGTGGAGGGCACTGCCAAACCCAAAGACATTGATGGGCCCTCCCCATCAAGAATGTTAGAAGAAATTTTGAGGTAATTTAATATGTACACAAATTATTTCATATGAATATTGCTTTTGTATTCGCTAATCGCTATTAGTAATATTTTATATATGTGTATATATACTACCAATGGGTAGTACTAGTAGTATTATCATGTTTATATAAAAGGCCCAAAATTTTAGCTTCGCTCTAGGTCAAAAACTCAGATCGCTATAGCTATTGTCTATAGTAACTCTCTATGTTATATGTAGATAGCACTAAAGACAACCTATACAATGGGTTGTGGTGATACAGTCGGCTACAGAATTATAGACAACACATAATCTTTTAATATTTTTCTTGGTTCTGATGCTACAATCGACTACAGAATTGTAGACAGTATATTTCTCTCTCTCTCTCTCTCTCTCTTTATTCTTATTCATCTACATCATCTTAAATCCTACATGGTAGAGATATAGTCAGCTGTGTACATGACCTGATAGGCCGGCCGGGCCACGCGCGGTGCATGCATGCCCCCCATAAGGCCCTGTTCATCGCGCCACCCTGGTCTGCCCCTGCCGGGTCCAGCTACGAATTATATATTATTTTTGTGGACACGGCTGGTCGTGTACAAAACATGTGTCACAAGATCATCAGTCACCAGGCGGCGTATAGTGGCCGCCGGCCGAGCCATGTTCTGTGCCTGGCACGCACTTTGCCTCAGTCGTTTTACTCTCGCATGCATGCATGTGCCGGTCTGAGTCTCCATACAGTGTAGTCTCCTGTTCTCTTTCGCGCCGTGCTTGTGGGACCCGAATGTCAGCACTCAGCAGTTCGTGCATGGCTTTTGTTATCGGGCTCGATCGCCCGGCCGGGGTTTGGCTGTTCGTGAAATGCATGCACGGTCGATATACGTGATAATCAGACGATCGACCGAGCCAGTACCATGCTTTACTGCATACTCATCATACAAACATATATGTACTACGGCACATACGTATATACTCTTGATTCACTTCGGAGATTGTTAACTAGATAGTCTGTACTTAATTATCAAAGAAGAACACAAATAGCATTTATATACGCATATATGACTTGGAAAAACAAAAGGCCCGTAACATGCATATCCCAGTCGTGTGCTTCATCTAGTGATTAATTTTCAATCTAAAGACAAGCACGCACGTACGCACGGCCTGTTTCTACGGTACAACATCTGTTAGGTTGCGATATCTTGGACACGGGGTACAGTGCTGGGCTAGGCTATCTTGTTGGTGTTGGTAAATGCATCTTGTCCCGGCCGGCTTCATTTAAACCTCGGCTCCTCCCTGCCCGGAAAAATCGAGCCAGACCAGGTCAGGCTTTTGTCTCGCGAAAACGCTCTACACTTGCAAAGTTCACGTACATGACTGCTCAACTGGCCGGTCACATCGCTAGCTCCATACATCCATGCCTACGCGACAGAACACAGCGTAGGCCAAAACTATTAATTAGACGGACGGACGGACGTACGTACCGCTTGCTCTCCGCATATCCCTCGCGCGCGAGCGCGCGGCCGGGCGCGCTACCAAATGCATCGATGTGTCACAGTTCGCCGGGGGCCCGGGCCTGAGCTGCGGCCGGCCCCACCGGCTTGCCGCCGATCCCCACCACTCATTCCCCTTTCCAGTCGTAAACAGTCTGGAGATGCCACCCGCTGCTGTGCGCGCGCGGAGACTGGCAGGGACGGGAGCTAGCGCTTGGCTGGTTGCTCCCCGTTCCAATCCCATTCCCATATAGGAATAAGACTCTCTGTTTCTTTCTTTCCCATCTCATCTCATATCTCCGCATTGTCCAGGGCCATATCCTCCTCCACACCCCATACCTCTCCTCGTCGCCTCTGCCTTTCCATCTTTGCTCGAGGCAAATTCCACATGCAGTAGTAGTAGTTGTTGTTGTTTCGGCTTTCAAATCAGGAACAACGACAGATCCGAGGCTTTCTCGAATCGGGCAGGTCCATCAAATCGGAAGCTAGCCAGCCAGCCAGGAGTCAGCCATCAAATCACCTCATCACATCAAAGGGGACCAAAAGGCTATCTCTGGCTGCCTGAGCTCCCAGTCGTATAAAATTCCCCTTTGTACACAGCACCTGCCTCCTTCGTTCCTCTCCAGCTTAATTCCGATCCGTTCGTTCGTTACTTACCGCAGCTAGCCATCAAATCACCGATCGAAGCACGTTAATTAGATAGCTCGGGCAAAGCGTGAGAAGCAACCCATACATACACGGTACTACTTCTGGTCGATCAACAGCATCAGGGCGTCATAATGTCCTCCTCCTCCTCGTCGTCGGCCGCCTTCCCACTGGACCACCTCGCGCCGTCCCCCACCGAGCAGCTCTGCTACGTGCACTGCAATTGCTGCGACACCATCCTCGCCGTACGTGCTGTGGCGCCGCCACCTTCCTACCGACAGCTAGCGCGCGCTTCAAATATTAACATTCCTCGTTTATTTGTTTCTTCTTAATTTTTTGTTTCACTCGATGGTTGATTAGTAACTTGGAGTGTGTCTATGTGTCTTCGTTGATCTCTGCAGGTTGGAGTTCCGTGCAGCAGCCTCTTCAAGACGGTGACGGTGCGGTGCGGTCACTGCGCCAACCTGCTCTCCGTCAACCTCCGCGGCCTCCTGCTCCCACCCGCGGAGCCGCCTGCCAACCAGCTCCACTTCGGCCACTCCTTGCTTTCCCCCACCTCCCCCCATGGCCTCTTGGTATGTTATATCTGATGTCTAATGCTAGCCAGCTCTCTCGTTTAGTGAAGTGTTCAGCTGACTGAGATCGATGGCGGTGTACTTGCTGTTACGCGTAGGACGAGGTTGCGTTCCAGACGCCGAGCCTACTGATGGACCAGGCGAGCGCCAACCTGAGCAGCATCACGGGCCGCAGCAACAACAGCTGCGCCAGCAACGTGCCGGCTATGCCGATGCCGATGCCTGGGGCGAAGCCTGCGCAGCAGGAGCCCGAGCTGCCAAAGAGCGCCCCGTCGGCGAACAGGCGTAAGGACTATAGCTTGTTGCTCTTTAGTCTGGTGGTCTCCTTCAATTTGATAGTACGCACAGTAGTCAGAGCAAACAGCGCATGCTGGAGGGCAACCTCGGGAAGTCGTGCACTGCACTGTTCCTGGGACTACGCTGCCCAATCACTCCTCTCTGCTCATATTTTCTGCACATTCTTTGTTGCTTTAGAGTTCTCTAGGAGGGTTAAGGAGAGAATTTTTTAACGAGAGGCACGCATCACCTCAAATCCTCAATAGTGTTGTTCCAGCTAGTGTAGTGGAACTGTTTATACTTCAGTAACATCTACTGCAGAGTTTAAAGTTTAAACAAGCTAGGCCAAAGAGATCGAATTTCGTAGTGTAAAAAGGTGGGGAGGATAAAAAGAGAGCCTGCGATCAGTCGATAGAGAACAAGACATACAATCATGTCTTGTTGTGACAGGGTGCCCATGCACGCGTCTCTCCGATCAGTGTGCATGCTTATGTAGCAGTCAGCATGTACATACTGCATAGTCGCTTATGTATGCTTACCCATTCGTCCATGTTCCTTGGATGCTGGCTGGTTCGAATTTACACTGCAAATTAACTTAACTTTGCAGCTCCGGAGAAGCGGCAGAGAGTCCCATCGGCGTACAATCGCTTCATCAAGTAAGATCTGGCAATAATATTTGCTGCGTAGTAGTATACATGTTCTTGGTATCTGATCTCTTCTCTTAAGTGTGATGTATGTGTGTTGATATATTTGCCGCAGGGACGAGATCCAGCGCATCAAGGCCGGCAACCCGGACATCACCCACCGAGAGGCCTTCAGCGCAGCCGCGAAGAATGTAACTTCCTTCTCAACCGCATAGCAACTCCTACTAGCTGTTTGCGTGTCGTCTTGATTTGACCGGTCGCTATACAATGTCAGCACGGACACAGCGACAGCTTGTGTCCGGCCGCTTGTGGGCGAGATGCCGAGCGGCTGTGTGGTTTCCGGGAGCTTTTAGCCCCACAGTAAATAGGTAGGGTTTGTTCGGATTTGTTTCAAGCTGCTTTACTAATCCAAACCTGCCTTTGCTTTGGCTTCCTCCCCTTGTGTCTGATGCAACCAGTGGGCCCATTTCCCACACATTCATTTCGGCCTGACGCCGGATCAGGGCCTCAAGAAGACCTTCATGCCTCAGGTAACTAAATTAATCCCGATAAAAACATATGGGGTACCTAAACCCTTGCCTATCTCTGGACCTTGAGATCCTAAGCATATCAGAGTTCAGAGCAAGAAGGAACACTATATATATGTACCGCTAGCTTTACTTCATTGGTCTTTGTAAGCATCTACCTGTAGCTGTTTCCTGTTTTGTCATTTGCAGGATGGCGCTGAAGACATGCTTCTCAAGGATGGTCTCTATGCGGCCGCGGCCGCGGCGGCCGCTGCTGAAGCCGCCAACATGGGCCTCACTCCGTTCTAGCTAGCTAATTAGCAGCCTTAAGTTCGATCTTTGCAGTGGCCCTAACTCCCTTATGTCGCATCCTAGGGTTTTGTCTCGGATCTCTCAATATCGCGTGTGTTGCTTAATTAATTAGAGTACTGTTCAGTGTGTTGGGGGAAATGGAGAATCAAGTTAGTACCTAGGTTTCTTATAACCATCTAGGTAGAGACATGTCTTCTCTTTTTCCATCTTATTTATTTTGTTTCCTTTTTCTTTCATTTCTTCCTGGACATCTTGCTCCTATTCACCTGTAGAGAAGTTGCTGTGCCTTCTGCCTGATTGTGTCTCAGGAACATGTTGTTTCCTTTTTCTTTTAATTTGTGGCTGAGCCGTTGTCTTTGTCCCAATGCTCCTCGCAACCGAGAAGGGTTGCGAGTGTTTGTCATATTTCTTTTATGCTCATAACCGAGAAGGGTTACGAGTTGTTGTTATTATTATTATTCATTTCAGTTCTGTATCTATTTGATTGCTCTTTCAAATTCCGTTGCAAATTACTACTTATGCATATTGCAAATAAAAATGGCTTTAAGCAAAAGAACTTGTAGGGTAGAGCTTTATCCTTGGATAGTCTTGCATTTATATAAATTTTGTGATACACTACAGATCTTGTTGAGTATACATTGTACTCAATCTTACTAATATTGTTGTTCAGATTTCGAAGATGAGTCGACGCCTGACGATACGTTCTTCACACCCAGAACCTGAGGGTTCGGTGACGGGTCAATATATGCCTTGTTTCTTGTCGGTTGCCCACGGGATTGGATGGGCATGCCACTGGAATTTTGCTACTTTTATCATTTCTTCCACTGCTACCTTTTACTCTGATGACTTTTTATTTGGTCGGTCAGCCCACTACTACAGAAAAGGCCTTTACAGACGGTTCAAAAACGCCATCACAGACGGTTCCGTGAGCCGTCTGAGTTTATGGGTCAGTAATGCTAATGGTCATCACGAGCGGTTCTCGAACCGCTCGTAATATATACTATCACGCATTTGCAGCAGATGCAACCGCTCAGTGATAGTCGATTACCATGCACGATGCCTCAGATAAAACCGTCGTGATAGTGATTACCACGCACGATGCGTAGATAAAACCGTCGTGATATTCGACTACCACGCACGGTCCGTAGATAAAACCGCTCGTGATAATCGATTACCACGACGGTCCGTAGATAAAACCGTCTGTGATATTCGACTACCACAGACGGTCCGTAGATAAAACCGTCGTGATAGATTGACTACCAGACGATGCAGATATGAAACCGTGCGTGATAGTCCACTATCACGACGGTTTCATCTCTGACTGCTCGTGGTAGTCGACTATCACAGACGGTTTCATCTACAGACCGTCTGTGGTAGTCTTTTGCATTGCTTAATCTATTTCTGTTTATTGGCTAGCCTCAGGAAATGCTAGCCATGCCCTCTGAAACAAGCACATCCAATTCTCATTCATTTCAGAAGCACATCAAAATTGCATTCATTTCAGAAACAAGCACACATCCAATTCACAAATCAATTAACTAAAATTAACCATTAATGTACATTAATTTACACACATGTACCATTATGTTCAATCTATCTCAATCAAGTTCAATCTGCTACACTGTGGAAACTCCCATTTGGATTTATGACCGTCTGCATTAAGGAATGCCGCAAGGTGTGATCGAATTTTATGAGCTCGCTCTGCTCCAACGCAGCCAATGATGTTTGCAACTTTGTCGATATGAAGGTTAAATTCGGGCTTATATAAATTGGTAAGTATATATGAAATAATTGTTGAAAGATTGACAAACCCGAGGATCATTGGTGATCGCGAACCGACAGTAGTTGCATGTTGTGGCAAACATAGTATCCACAGACGTTATGCCGCTATCTTGGTGACACCGCAAAAATAGAATTGGTTAGTTCAAGAGGCATTGCTACGAAGTGTTATATAGGATTAATGTGTACTAGCTAGCAAGTACCGAAATGTTTGATCATGTTGCGGCGCCCTTCCCTTGATATTCCATCCTCTAGCATGTAACACGTCGAACACCCTCGTGACTCCAAGAAGTTAGCCTTAGCCATTGCAAAGGAAGGAAAGACTACAATAGAGTTTCTATGGAGGAAATGTGTTTACGATGATTAAACTCCTGATAGTCGTGAAGTTGTGGTGGCCCTCTGAGGGAATCTAGGTATATTACGATTTCGTTTTGGTATAATTACAATTAGAATCCAATGGAACCTACACGGTATGTCAAGATGGTCATTAAACCTAAGTTCGTGTTGCTTATAAAGTACAAATCAACATTAAGTATAGCCAGAGTGCAACACTACTTACTCGTTGTATGGCAAAAGTATGAATTCCTTGTTGCGGTGAGCCATGAAAAAATCTATAACGTAATTCTCGATTTAATGTTGCATTCGCCGTGATGCTTTGCTCGGAGACAACGTGTGGGTCGAGGAAACCTACCGGTGATTTCCTTCTTTCGGCTTCACGGATCATGTATCTATTATACAAAAGCTAGGAGTTATATATAACATTTATCGATATTACACTAACATTGACCGTGATTGTACACACTTACGATTGTCGAAAGATCGTATGATTGAGACGCCGAGCTCGCCGAGGTTGAAGAGATGTAACAAGTCGTCGAAGGTCACCGTGAAGACGGCGTCTTGATACACGTGGTTAAAATGATGCTCCTTGAACTTGACGGTGACACCCGAGCATCGTTGATCAACCGCTTGTTGGATTCCATGTACCATGCATGCAATTCCGTGCAATCCAAATCCTAGGGTAGGGCTGTCTAACTTCTCGAGCAACGGCTCGCTGGCTTGTATTTCCGCCAACGGCAAGAAGGGATATCGGGAGAAGACTCGATCGTCTTGATTTGCCCTTGCCCTTGCTTTGCCTCGCTTTGTATAGGTCGACTTCACAAGAGTCGATCGAGCACGAGGTGTAGATGCATGTGATGCGGCGGGCCCTTGCCATGTCGGTCAGAGTAGCCGGTGCGATCAAGTCCGTGGACTTGATGCCGTTCTGCAGACATTCCGTGAAGTTGACACCGAGCGAGGAGCTCGGCGGATGTCCTCCTTGGGCCATTTGGATGAATGTTCCAACGGCTTGCCCTAGAGTCATGACCTCATCGTTTGGGGAATTTTCACGGACGGCCTCGAAATTGGCACAAACACCGCCCACATTCACTTTTGCGAAACCCGGAGCTAGATTTGCACCGTGCACCAAAGCTCGACATCGATGGATACACCGCCCCAAGCAACATCTAGGGCAACAGAGACATATCTCACTTGGAGCTTGCACCGAGCCACCTCGTACATAGCGGTACAAAATTAGCTACTCCAACAGGCTTATGAATGGATTGAGCATTCCAGAGATAATAATTATTACCGGATGTCATCGACGGAAAATCTATCATCACCTATTGTGGTAGGGTTAGGGTTGAACGCCAGCTACTCGGATGTTTGGGGGGCTAGCTAGCGGTATAGTAGGGCGGGGGCTTCCAACCGACTTGGCATTTGCAATCCCTAATCCTTTCCTCAAAAGTCTCTTCTTTGCTTTTGCTCGAACGCATCGAATCCTTTCCTCAAAGGATTGATGACTTTTCAATCGACCTCGCTCGATTTTTTCAAAGAGCTCATCTCGAGGATGCACGAAGATCCTCTCGTAGCTTTGCATCGTGCTCGGCTTTGGCTCTCCTCCTACTCCGCAGCGATCCTCATCGCTTGGAACCATTGTTCCCATGTAACAAAAACACGAGCGCCTCTCGTGCGACCCGGATGCTCATTGTTTCCTAGGGCCGCAGAGAGTATATCTTTCTCCCTATCTGCCTGGAATGAGCCTTGGGAAGATTGTGCACTCAGCGTTATCTGCAATATAGCCCGACATGTCATTTCACTTCCTATGAAGTTATGGAGTAATTACAAACTAGGTAGTTCGATATCTTACCAGGCGTTGGGACACTTCCTGGTCTTCGGGGTTTGGAAAGTACACTTCCCCCGTAGGCCGAATAGCTAACCTCGCAAATAACCACGCTTCGGTAGCGCATCGGTGATCTCGAAATAGCAGGAGAGATTCAAACCGCTTTTCTTGCTCTGATCCTCCATATCGGGCTTTACCCGCATACCCAGTGTGCCGAGTCTGTGGGGGGTGCTTGTTTTTTGCCTGGAGGGCCGTGTGCGCCGCACTTTCACTCTTAAATTCATATGTCGTCTTCTTCGCCACAAACTCGGTCCAGGACTCTTCCAACAATAGATACTTGTGGAAGGGCGGCTTCAGATCCTTCTCCACGTAGTTCTTGACAAGCGTGCTCTTGAAGTTCTTCCACGCTTTGCACGCTTGTAGCAACGCGTGTCGTCGCACGGAGTCCAGGAGTTCTACCGGGATCTCGAACGATGCAAGAATTTTCGTCAGCACGGCAGTTTTCAATGGTCCGGGCACCACCTTCCACGAATCGTAGGTGATCTTGACCCGTTCCCGTGCAACTATTCCGACCATTCTCCGAATGCGGCGCTTGCTTTCGGCGAGGATTGATAGGGTCCCGGTCGATCGACCTCGTGATGGTAAATCGGCCCGTGGGCCTTTTCGATATTCCTCTTCTTCTCTGCGGTTGGATATTGTTCCAGAGGATGGTGCATCATCGACACATGAGGCGGCTACCGACTCGAGAATGAGCGGAAGACATCTTCATAAGAAATAGAACATCATGTGAACAAATGAAATCAACATAAAGCTAAGATTTAACATTTTGATATTGCTATCGATGTAGAGTAAGCATTCCAATTAGAGCTCAAGTACAAACCCGATTATCAAAACAATTTCAATTACAAGACTATTATCATCACAGAGCATTCATCTCAAGCCCAACACACCACATTGCAATGTATTCCAAAGAGCGATATCAAAACAAATACCATATGAATAATGACTAGAACAAATACAAAATCCTAAAACAAGTACAATTATCATGAAGGACCATGACAGATTATTGATAGAAATAGTTAGGGAAAGGGCATGGGGTCGATCGGTAACTTCGGCATTGGTTACCTTTGGGCGTCGAGGAGAAGGACGAGCAGGAGCAAGACGAGCAAAGAAGCGGCGGCGTCGAAGGGGAGGCGCCACTGCTCTGGGAGGGGAGGAGGCGGCGGCTCGGCGGGTCAGAGGAGGAGGCTCATGAGCTCGGGGGGCGCGGCCGGCCGAGGAGGAGGCGGCGTCGACGGGATCGGGAGGAGATGCGCCGGCTCAAGGAGGCGGCGTCGAGGACGGTGGCGACGGACTCGGGGAGGAGGGAGCGAGAGGAGTTGAGAAACTTAATCGTTTGAGAGTGGCGGTAGCGGCAAACCCTAGCTAGAGTCCGAATGTAAATAGGGATGGATATCACAGACGGTTCTAAATTAGAACCGCTCAGGATACACTATCACGCCCGGTTCTAACTTAGAACCGCTCGTGATATGATATATCATGACGGTTTTAATAAACAACCGTCTGTGATATTGATGAATCACGAGCGGTTTTAATAAACAACCGCTTTTAATAATCACAAATTTAGAACCGCTCGTGATATATGATGTATCACGCAGGCGGTGTTAATAAACAACCGCTCAGTGATATATATGTAGCATGCACGGATTTGATAAACAACCGCCTCATGATACACATGTGAGACGATGCGTAGTTCAAACCGTGCGTGATATTATTTTGTATTGGTTAATATCTAGATCGTTACATTTATTGGCTAGCCTCAGAAATGCTAGCCATGCCCTCTGAAACAAGCGAGAAAAAGACAACAAGTACATGTATATACATCCAATTCACATTCATTTGAGAAACAATCACATCCATTTCACAAGACAAATCAATTAATTAACTCAAATGAACTAAAATTAACCATGATCATCGAAATGTATATAGTACATATACACACATTGTTCAATTAATCTTTAAAATTAGCCCTTCATGATGATCGACGCGTATGTAGCTAGTTTCGTCATGTTCTTCTTCCTCGACCCTTATGCCGCTTTCGAAAGGAGGCAACTCGTCAAATTGATTGTATTCTTCCTCGTCCACTACATTCTCAACTCCGACAATCCTCCTTTTTCCATGAAGAACTACGTGGCGCTTCTTATTTGCCGGTCGGTAACATAGAAGACTTGAACAACTTGGTTAGCTTGATCGAACGGTTCGTCTTTGTATCCGACACGCTCGAGGTCCACGGTAGTGACGCCGCACTTGTCGACCTTCACCGTGGGAGATGGACCCAACGGCACCAAATAGGGGATCTTGAAAAGCACGTGTCGAGCTCCCATATCTCCTCTATTTGCCCATAGTAGGAGCTCCTCATTATCGGATGAATGCATCTATGCGGACACCGCTGCTACGTTAGTGCTTTTTATATCCCGAGCTGCGTATAGAATGTGTACCCATTTATGTCGATCCTCGCCATGTTACAAGCAGTAAATGTTGGCCCTTTTGCCAACCATGTCAAGATATCACTTGACGAGCTCCTAGCAAGTCGCTCCTTCAACCATTGGTTGAACCGTCTGCATTGTGTTGTCTCGTGATCCAAACATCCGCCGCAGCGGATTACATTGCAAGCACGCCCTTGTCTTTGTCGATATCTGAGGACACTTCACCATGTGTTGCAAGACAGTGAAATGGGCTTGAGCATACGCATCCATATTTGGAGTGATTGCTTTCCTTCGATGGTCCCGATACCCTCGAGCCTCCCTCATGGCGAGATCGAGGCACACCCATCGGTTCGACTGAGCCATGTAATCGAGGCGAACTCAATGACCTCTTGATTGCATAACCTTCGACGATGCCGCCCTCGCCGAGATCGATTTCGTACATATGACTTGAGAATTCCCATGAACCTCTCGAACGGGTACATGCTACGAGGAACACGGCCCGCACATCTTTATCTCCTCACAATATGAACAATGAGATGGACCATGATATCGAAAAACGACGGAGGGAAATACATCTCAAGATCACATAGTGTCGCCACCACCTCGTCTGCAGAGCATCTAGTCCTTCGAGATCGATGACCTTCTCGAGCAATTGTGTTAAAAAATAACACGACCTCATGATTGTCTCTGACCTTGATCGGCAAAATACTTCTAATTGCAACAGGAGCATTTGTGTCATCAACACATGACAATCATGAGACTTCATGCCAATTAACTTCAAATCTTTTATCGAAACAAGTTTCTTCATGTTGGCGAGTAACCGGACGGAACTTTCACGCCATGCAAGCACCGCACATTCGGTTCTCTCGGCCTTGGACAGAGTGTAACAAGCGGGGAAGGTACGTTCGTCCTTTATCGGTCCTTGTTGGTGCTAACTCAGTCGATGTCCATATCAACCAAGTCAAGCCGCATGTTGACACCATCTTTTGTTTTGTCACGAATGTTCAAGAAGAGACCAATCAAGTCATCACATACATTCTTTTCTACATGCATGACGTCGATGCAAAGGGCGAACTTCTAGGTGCTCCCAATAAGGTAAGTCCCAAAATATTGATCTCTTCTTCCACATGTTCTTCTTACTTGTCCTCAATTTACATCCCTTTCCAAGCACAACATCTAAATCCTTAACCATATCATAGACCTCTTTTTAAGCTTAAATGCCTTGGAGCCGAATTGTCCTCCTTCTCTCCGTCGAATTGTTTCTTCATCCCGCGGTATGGGTGAGCCCTCCGAAGGAACCTACGATAACGCATGTACACGGTTTTGCTTGAGTGATTTAGCCACACACTGGGTATCATCTAAGCAAAGTGAGTCTGTGCTTTGGCCCCTTTTGTACTCGCCCGACAGATTAGCAAGGGCGGGATAATCATTTATGGTGCGTAACAACAAGGAACGTAAAGTGAAGTTCTCTCGCTTGTACGCATCCCATACTTGCACCCTTCAATCCACAAGATTTTTAGATCTTCCATCAATGGTGCTAGGTACACATCAATATCATTCCTGTGTTGCTTCGCCCTTGGATAAGTATCGACAACAAAATATACTTCCGCTTCATACATAACCAAGGAGGAAGGTTGTAGATACAGAGCGCCACGGCCAAGTGCTATGTCATTTGCTCATATTACCGAAAGGATTCATTCCATCTCAGACTCAATCCAAACCTTATATTCCTCGGTTCCGCACCAAGTCCGCAAACCTCCTATCGATGTTTCTCCACCGGGCGGAATCGGCAGGTGTCTTAACTTTCCGTCATTCTTACGCTCCTCGAGTGCCAATACGCTAGCTTTTGCATTCTTTGGGTTCGCAAAACCGCTTCAAACGGGAATTACAGAAGATACCACGCCACCTTAGCAGAGGTCCTTTCTTCACCTCGATTCCCTCGTCGTCATCGATTGCTTCTACGCTTGTATCGGGATGCGTTGCACACGGACATACATGCATGTTTGTATACTCGTTACGGTAGAGGATACAATCGTTCGGACATGCATGTATTCTTTCTACTTCCATTCCCAATGGACAAAGAACCTTTTGGCTTTGTAGGTGGTTTTGGGCAACTCATTTCCCTCAAAGCATGTCCGCTAAGAGACCTAACACTCAGTGAAACTCTTGTCGGACCAACCGTTGCTTGCCTTCAATTTCAGCGGTTTAAGCACGGATGACAACCTTGTGTATTCCGACTTGCGGCAGGAACAAAGGTTTCTCTGAGTCCTCCATCACGCCTCGAATTGAACATACTCCTCTCATCACAGCTTCCTTCGCATCGCTAAGCATCTCGATCTAGATTGTCATCGTGCGACCTTATCCGAATCGGAACCACAATCGACATTCGGCGGCATATCGTTGACTTCTGTATAATATGCATATCGTTGACTTCAGATAATATGCTCTTCACCGTGATCGTCCAACATGTATAACCCTTTTGAAACCCTTCAATCAAGTGTGCTTCGATCTGCGCTCGGTTGTTAAACATCTTCAGATTCTCGCAATCAATGCATGGACAAGACATATATTCCGCCTTTATTCAACATATCCTCCTCGGCGGCTCTTGTAAAAGCAGACACGCCATTAATGTACTCTTCACTCACACGGTTCTCGGTGTACATCCACCGGTCCATCACACGGTTCGTATTGAAAACCCCGAAAATAAATAAAAGGGTGATGACTTTCAAAGCGTATTTTCCGAGGCTTAATTATGATTTTTTCATTTTTACATTTTTTCGATTTTATTAACTTACATGTGGGCCCTACTTGTCGCTGACTCATTTTTATTTCATGATTTTATTTATAAAATCTATGGCGATCCCACATGTCATAGACTCGTTAGTTTATTAACTAAATGATTAAAAACAGAGGATTAATTAATTTGAAGCTCAAATCGGGCTTAGGGGTGACATCGCATTGCTATATAGTCGTGGCTCTCGGCCCTAAGGTCTCGCCGAGGCGAACCGACGACGATGTCCCATGGAGGCGCTTAAAACTAGCGATTTGGCGTAAACGCTGAAACTACTCAAATTAAAGGATGCTTATGCTTGAAGATCTCACCTCGATCACGAGGAAGGTGTCAATGAAAGTCGGGAAGGTCCAAGGCGCGGTGGGTCGTCGATCGGTGAACAGAGGCGACGCGGCAAGCTCCTCGGCGACAATATACAATCCCAGAAATGGACCAGCCGGCTCGGTGAGGTGAGGCGATGTACTCAAACCGCACGCACGGCGATGGACCTATCGTGGCGCCTAGAGATATGGAGATCAAGAAGACTATATCTGTTTTGGCCGGGAGGCGAGCTATATATATACGCCTGTGGTGAGTTAATTATCACGACGGTTTTAACAAAACCCGCCGTGATATTAGGCAATATCACGACGGTTCATGTTTGGGAACCGCGTGAAGTATCACGAGCGGTTTAAAAACAAACCGCTCGTGATATTGTAATATCACAGACGGTTCATGTTTGGAACCGTCGTGAAGTATCACTGACGGTTCCAAACATGAACCGCTCGTGATATGACATCTTCATGCATTTTTTAGCGCGGAGAATAACACAAACGCGGTGGGTAACAAAACCGCTCGAGATTGTGTTTATACGAGCGGTTTCGATGAACCATCTGTGATCAAAGGCCCAATAGCATTTACGTAGTAGTGGCCGTTGTTGTAATAACGTATAATCGCTTAAGTTAAGTACCATCTTCTTTACTTTTATATGTGTATGTATGGATACAATTGCCAAATATTGTGAATGTGTGTACTAGCCACTGATCATGGGACTAGTACAGCATACACATTACACATAGGGTCTTCGGGTATTCCACGCCCGGGGGTATGACATATCCGCTTCTTTTGCACCCCTACACATGACATTGAATAGTAGAAGTGCAATAAGAGCGGACAGGGAGAGACTAATCGCTGAGATGTCGAAGGAAAAACACTCAGTATCCTCTGTCTGCTCAGATGCAGTAACCCACCTATCTGTTATCTTGTTCCTAAGTGAAGTCACAACCAATGGTAGAAAACCCACATCGGGCAAAATCTCGCTTTCGGAGGCGTGCAGAATTCTTGGACGATAACCGTAAATCCCGAGAAAAACTCGGTTAAATTTCGTCTGAATAAATTTGAATTTGAGATGTAACCACCGGAAGTTTGAATTTGGAGTTTTTCGTCCGGTATTTGAAATCCCGGTTCCCCCCGATAAGTCTGGTTAGGTGGTAGCTGACCGGGTTTTTCTTCCCTGATCACAACACGCTTTTCGTATACTACCAGATATATGGACACATACGGACGGATATCGTTCATCCTGTTTTATATTCCATATTTTTTTCTTGAGTTGGAGTCAAATATAAATAGTATCGGATATCCATTTCTTCATTCTTATTCGTTTCGTGCGCCTTCGATGGATCGAGAATTATTGCTTTGTTTGCATCCGGACTGTAGGGTACGTACGGTGATCAAGCGATGGGTTGGTGCATTATTTTTGTGGAGTGGAGAAGTAGCAGCAGCGTATCATGACAGCTCATGATGTGCCCCGGCCGACCATGAAGTGACTACTGATCCCCGAGCCTGCCTGATCGCTGGTCTGGTCTGAATTGCGTGCGCGGGCCATGCCCTGATCGGCGGGATCTGTACATATGCCGCGCCGTGACCATGAACATGAGCACGGCCTTGATTTTTGCTGCCTGCACTTTTCGTGCAGCTGAATATGGACTCAGACCGGCTGGAAGAAGACGGAGAAGACGGAAAGATCTCCATATGAATGTATGGGCCGACAACCAATCCCAAGCAGAAGTAGCCCGTAGTCATATTTCATTGAGGCATTGCCGCATTGAGCCCAAAAGAGGATAACTGCCAAAGACCCGAAGCCCGAAGGGTACGTAGAAGCTCGCATAGACGCATTGTTGGAGTACGGCAACTCGGCGAGTGGGATGGTGTGACGGCACTTCACCACCAGCTGCACACTTCAACTTCCACCAGCCCAGCCGAACCGGGACACGGCCGCACGGGGCGGCATCAACTTCTTCCGCGCGCCGCGCGACCTCCTCACCCGTGGGCTCTCCAGTCTGCCAGCTCCCGGTGGGCCGTGGCGCCGAAATCTCTCCGCACCCTGACAAAAGATCGCGCAGCGCACGAAAAACATAGCCATACTGCGCCAGACTGCCAGGTTGCATACAGATGCAAGACCTCGGCAAACGGTTACGGCACGGTACATAACGTATCCAACCGGTCGATCAAAATATCAATCGAATCAATCCGATCTCCCTTCCGTTTGGTGCACGTCACACCCTCTTGCCTCAAGTCAACCAAACGAGCAGCGGGCGACGGTCCATATGTAGCAGCAGCCGCCCTGACGTCGTCAAAACGGATATAAACAGATATTGTTCGTCCAGTATTTTTTTCTTAAAGTCGGATACAGATAATGTTAGATATCTATTTTCTCTATCATGTATTAGATCCGTGAGCTTTCAGTCGGACGGATATTATCTGCTTCTTTTGCACCCTCTATACAGAACATTAGATAGTAGGGTGTAATTCGAGCGAACACGGAGAGACTAATCACTTAGATGTCAAAGAAAAAACACTATATATCCTCTGTCTGCTTAGATGCAGCAACCCACATATATATTATCATGTTCCTAAGTAAAGTTATAACAGGTTTTTTTCATACCACTTGATATACGGATACATACGAACGGATATCGTTTATCCCGTAACTTATGCCGTATTTCTTTCTTGGAGTCGGAGTCAAACACGGATAGTATCATATAAATATTTATCTCTTCCATATTTCTTTCTCGAAGTCGGAGTCAGATGTGAATAGTATCATATAAATATTTATCCCTTCTATATTTGATTCGTAATCTTTTGATCGGTCAGGAATTATACGCTCCGAGCACCTGCCGATAACGTACGTATCTTGTCTTTGTTTTCTAGTACTAGTCTCGCAACTTGTCGTCGCACTGGACTGGACTGCGACTTCTGCACTTGCACCGTTGTGCGTCGCACTGTTGGACCGTAAGCAACGCTGCTTTTACTCTTTCTAGGCGAACTATCTTGAGATTCTTCGGGCAATTTCTAGCGCACCGAACAGAACTATCGCCCAGTCGCAACTTGAGGATGCGAGTTCGTCTTCCGTCTCGTGCTGCGGCGAGGACTTGACTTGGACCTCCTGTACTGTATACTTATGGCAATTTCAACTTGCTATCGATTGTGTTATGACTGGAGCACTGGACCACCTGCTATCAGGCTTTGCTGCTGGAGGAATTTTTTTTATTAATTAACCTTTTTAAAATTTTATTTAAAAGTTAATCTTCGGTACACTTTATTTTCAATTCTGACCTCTTTGATCACGCCACCACCTGTAGTGTGACAAAACAACACTGTCACGCTAGTCTATTTCTGATCAAACTTTTGTCACGCCACTGAAAATGGCGTGATAAGAAGATGGTCACGCCACAACCAAATGGCGTGACAAAAATGCTATTTTAGGACTTATTCTCGCGTGCGGTGTTGTTTTTTTGTCACGCCACCACCCGTGGCGTGACCAAAGGAGTCAGAATTGGAAATAAAGTGCGCCGGGAGTTAACTTTAAAATAAAATTCAAAAAAAAGTTAATTAATAAAAAAAAGTTTCTGCTGGAGTCGATCAGAAAAGTCGAGCGTTTTCTAATCACTAAAATTGAGGGTCAACAGCATTTGCACCCTGGCCCCTGGTTCATTCAATGTTAAAAAATAGAATGCAAACTAAGTTCTGAAAAGATATTTAATTAGAAGACTCTTTATAATATCAAATAATTTATAATGTGGTGAAGAAAAAGGATGATACAGTAGCAAATATTATGAGATTAGCTCCTTTAAATATTTCTTTTCATAAATCTATTATTGGACCTAAGTTACATGCTTGGAATAAGTTAATTTTAAGAATGGCCAATTTACAATTGAGCTCTCAAAAAGATATGTTTAGATGGAATTTGAATAAGTCTGGATTATTTTCAGTACAGTCTTTATATGTGGCACTAATTGAAAATTATAGAGCCCCCATTAGGAATTTTTTTGGTTAATTAAAATTTCATTAAAAGTAAAAATATTTCTATAGTATCTCAAATGAGGGGCGATATTAACTAAACATAATTTGTGTTGGAGAGTTCGTGTTAGATCTAAATAGCAACTTGTATGAGAGTCGGACTCTAGTTTGAGGCTATAAATAAAGATGTAGGGATCCTACGAGAGACACACAACAATTTCCGAAATCAATATAGTATCAGAGCCCCCGTGTAAATCCACCACCGAACCCTAACCCTAGCCCCCATGTACCTCAAATCATTGCCCGCCGCTGCGTTCCTCGCACCATCGCCATGAGCATGCGGCCGCCATCATTGGAGATATGCCCTAGAGGCAATCATAGAGATGATGATATTTCATTGTATCCATGATTTAATAAATGTTCCTTGAATATTACCTTTGTGTTGATTAACAAGTATGTGACTTGTTTGTGAAACTCTTTACTTATATGGTTATTCTAAAGTTGTCCCTAGTCGGAGTTCATGTGAGGACACACGTGAATGATGGATTAGCACATGTATCGGTTGATGACCATGTTTCACGTGTCATAGACATGGAGATGTCAAACCAATAATGTGGACACATGTTTAGAACATGGTGTTGGACCGACCCAACATGAGACATAACAATTATACTTATGGTTCTCTCTACACAATGTGTACGACTTGTCCTTAGACCTGAGATTGTCGCATGTACTTGAGATGTCAATCGACCTACTTAGGGGCTATCAAACGCTACTCCGTGAATCGGGTAGTTATAAAGGTAGCTTTCGGTTTGTCATGAAGCATGTTTGCGAGGCATGGTCACGAGATGGGATTTGCCCTCTCTACGAGAGAGATATCTCGGGCCCTCGAGTGATCGGATCCGAAATGCATGGCCATGCTACTTAAGGTTAAGAGTTAACCTAGTAAGGGATTCCTGATCATAGGATCGAGATAGAGTGGTCACTTGGAGCTCGGCCAAATATCGTGAGGCAAAGGGATTGGCATGTACATAACGCTGTGATGGTTCGTCCGATATGATCTTTGTGTACGCTTAGGAGTTAGCACGCCTTGCTAGAGGCCGCTACCAACTATTGACCAAGTATGTATACTCGCGTCATGTCTAAACATACGTGAACCTATAGGGTCACACACTTAGTGGTCGAAGCCTAATTCGGATTGGATCCGAATTAGATCGGGCATTGGGTCCTAATGGGCCTCTATTAGTAGAAGCCCATTGTAAGGACGCCTATAAAAGGAGGGCAAGGCGCAGATTGGTGATGAGTTTTTCGTGACATCCTCAAACCTCGCCGCCACCCTCCCACGCCTCTAGTCGCCGCGCGATCTAGTAGTCCGTGCGGCGCCGCTTCCTCCCGTGCGTGTGGATACCTTTGAGGCGCCAGATCTGTGGCGTTTGGACGAACCGCAAGAGAGGAGTCAGACGTGGGGCGCCGCGACGAGGACGAGGAAGTAGTACGACTACTCTACCCCGACGTCTCGCATCAACTTAGTACGACTACTCGCTTCGACGTCTTTGCATCAATTCCGCTTTGCACGTCTAGTGGTAAGACCGTGATCTATAATCGCAGTGATCTTGGTTTACTGGGTAGAATTTTTATTAATTTGCGCTAGTGTAGCCTACCCGTAGCCCTTCAATTGGTATCGAGAGCTTCTTTGTCATGTTATAGGTTCGGGTGATTTGCATATGGCGATATGTAAGTCGGTTTGATCGATGTGATCGATTGTATAGTTCTGGTAATGGATTGATCTGGTTTCCGTGATCATGCTGCTAAGGTCGTGAAACAACATACCCCTACCGGTCGGATTCGCCATCGGGGTAGACAGTGACACGTAAAACCGGTTGCGGAATGAGAAGATCAATATGATTGGTCGAATCGAACCTAGATTGATAATCGATGTTCCGTGATCATGTTTGCTAAGGTCGTGAAACAACATACCCTCACCGGTCGGATTCGCCATCGGGGTAGACAAAGGACACGAAACCGGGCTGCGAATGCGAAGATCAATACAAATTGGTCGAATCGAACAATAGTCGATTTGTGGTAAATATGATTTGCCGATCAAAATCCTAAGTAAAAATTGCATAGATTGGATCTGCTTTTTTACGAATGTCCGATACATGAGGGCGCCCGAACCCTGATGGGGAAACCCCTCGACCCTTTATCCCAGAGATTGCATTCTATGCATAACTTGTTTTTGCAGGATGTATGTGACCAAGATGGCCTAATGTGTATGTGATGCATGTTTGTAATATTTTCATGACTCAAGCGTGTCGTGGGTTCGCAACACTACCGAGCCATTGTGTTGTCAAAGTATTGTATTAACGACTGCGTGTTGACTTGTGATGATTCCTTATATCCATGTATTTTATTACTAGTCATTATGAGTAATAGCTTATATTAGTACTCGGAGGACACATCACTTGGAAGGATGGCACACATTAACCATGGAGATGGAGATCATCATGGTGGATGATTCTATGGCGATGGAGATCACCATGAGAAAATGGGCCATACTTGAGTCACAACTGTGTGAATGCTATTCTGCTTGTTTTACTCCTATGCATGTTTAAATAGTAGAAGTATAGCGATCCTCACAAAATGTTAAGTTAAACATATGCCCTCCCAACTAAACTTTGCACCATCCCATGTCTTGTAAATTGATGGTGGGTCTATAAAATTAGGGCACCATCGACTTTCCTTGACTAGATGGGTTTGTATCGGATACCTACATGCATAAGGGTTGGTGAACTTAACAAGGTTATCATAAAGGTTATGGGCCTTGGGGCATAAAGGTTGGGCGCCAGGGGCATAGAGATGTCACCCAACAACAAGAGTCATATAGAGATATGATTAGTAAGGTGTTGCTATCGAATTAACTTGTCTCCTAGCGGTGATGCAAAAGCTCACTAGTAGACTCGTTAATTGCGGATCTTGAATCACTAAGAATCAATAGAGGATGTTGATTTTAGTGGGAGTACATTCTATTAAATTGTTTAATATAGTTTACTCTATCATGGTTTTATTTGTCTTAGTATTTTGCATTTCCTATTGTAGATCAATGGCATCTAGCAACCGCAAGACACCCTTTTGCTTTGCGATCGATTCTTGAGAAAGAAAAATTAAATGGAATAAACTATTCTGATCGGTCCGTAACTCGAGAATTGTTCTCGTGGCGTATAAAAAGGAAAACGCTCGACACCCCAATCCCGTAAGAGCTCATAACAATGCGGTTCTTCGCCATTAAACCGCCACAAGAAAGCATGTGATGACTCTCTTGAGGTTAGTCAGTCTTATGCTTGCATGCATGGAACCCGACCTTCAAAAGCGCTTTGAGGATCGTGAAGCGATGATATGATCATGGCGCTTAGGACATGTTCGCATACGTGCCAGACCGAACGATTCAATGTCTCTAAGGCTTTTCTCGAATGCAAGTTAACGTAAGGTGCACCCAGAGGCCCACATGTGATCAAAATGGTTGGTTACAAATGACTTTGGATAAACTTGGTTTTCCAATTAGCCAAGAGTTGGCAATCGATTTCATTTTACGTCTCTTCCACCTAGCTATGGACATTTCATTTCAACTACCATATGCATGGGGTGGAAAAGGGCCTTAATGAGCTTTGTGGGATGCTCAAAACAAAGAGAGAGTGACATTAAGAAGTGTGCAGTGCCCTAGCCATGTGATGGTCAAAAGTAACAAGTCCACTTCAAGAAAAAGGGTAGGAAGCCATGGGCAAAGAATAAGGGCAAGGTTAAAGATATGATCTCGGCCAACGCCTAAGCCTAATCTTTGACTCGAGCCGAGACAAGATGCTTCTATTGTAAAGAAATCGCCATCGGAAGAGAAACGCAAGAAGTACCGGATTCCGAGGAATGCAAGAAGAAGGCCGAGTAAGACTTCCACCCATGGTACACTTGTCATAAATGTTTTAGACATTTTTCTCGCCGATTCTCCTATTAACTCTTGGGTATTTGATACCGGATCGCTTGCTCACATTTGCAACTCGATGCAGGGCTAATAAGAAGTAGAGGAGTCGCAAGAGGTGAAGTTGATTTTCGCGTTAAATAAAGCAAGGGTTGTCATGCGTTGACCGTCAAAGACCATGCAACTTCAGCTTTCCTTCAAGATTTATTATGGAATTGAATAATTGTTATTATGTTCCTAGTATGAGTCGAAACATTTTATCCCCTCATGTTTGATGAGAGATGGTTATTCATTTGCAAGTAAAGACAATGGTTGTTTGATCTCTAAAATGAAATATTTGTGGCTTTTTGCCCATTGTGAATGGGTTATTTATTTTAAATCTTGATGATGCACTCATCTTTAACATAAATGCTAAAAGACTTCGCCTAATGATTTGAATCCCACCTATGTTTGGCATTGTCGCTTGGGTCACATAAGTGAAAAGCGCATGAAGAAGCTCCATGATGATGGTCTTCTAACTTCGCTTGATTTTGAATCATACGAGACATGTGAAGCTTGTTTGCTTGGTAAGATGACCAAGTCACCTTTCAAAGGTTCTTTTGAGAGGCGTCGACTTGTTGGAAATCATACATACCGATGTATGTGGACCAATGAGCACGATCGCTAGAGGAGGATTTTATTACTTCATAACTTTCATCGATGATTTTAGTAGATATGGCTATGTCTACTTAATGAAGCATAAGTCCTAAACTTTTGAAAAGTTCAAAGAGTTCCGAATGAAGTTGAAAATCAACGTGCCAAGAAAATTAAGGCTATGCGATCCGATCGTGGTGGCGAGTATTTGAGTCATGAATTTAGCAATCATCTCAAGAGTTGCGGAATTGTTCCACACCTAACACCGCCTCGAACGCCTCAAAGAAACGGGTATCCGAGCGCGAATCGGACCTTGTTGGACATGGTTCGATCGATGATGAGCCACCAGATCTACCATTATCATTTTGGGGTTACGCCTAGAAACGGCAGCTTTCACACTTAATAGGGTACCGCCTAAATCAGTAGTTAAGACACCATATGAGATATGGACCGGGAAGAGTCACGCTTTGTCTTTTCTAAAGATTTGGGGATGTGAGGCGTTTGTCAGCGACTTACAATCGGACAAGCTCACACCCAAGTCGGATAAATGCATTTTCGTGGGATATCCGAAGGAAACCTTTGGATATTACTTCTACAACCGACTAGAGGGCAAAGTGTTTGTCACTCGAAGTGGTGTTTTCCTAGAGAAAGAGTTTCTCAACAGGGAGACAAGTGGAAGAACGGTGCAGCTTGAAGAGGTTCAAGATGAACCAATCGAGGAAGACTCGACGAATGATGCCCACGTGGCAGAACAAGTTGAGGAACCCATGGCAATGGAAGCACCACCACCACGAAGGTCGGAAAGGCTCCGCAATACGCGAGATATGTTATTGTTAGACAATGATGAGCCTATGACCTATGCGGAAGCAATGATGGACCCAGACTCTGAGAAATGGCATAGTGCCATGAGATCCGAGATAGCATCCATGGGAGAGAATCAAGTTTGGAACTTGGTTGACCCGCCTGATGGTGTTAAAACCATAGAGTGCAAATGGATCTATAAAAGGAAGATTGATATGGATGGAAATGTTCATATCCATAAAGCTCGACTTGTCGCAAAAGGTTTTCGGCAAGTTCAAGGAGTTGACTACGATGAGACCTTCTCGCCTGTAGCGATGCTTAAATCTATACGGATCATTCTAGCTATTGTCGCATATTTCGACTATGAGATATGGCGATGGATGTCAAAACGGCTTTCCTTAATGGAAATTTAACCGAGGATGTGTATATGATACTGTTCTCGAGGGTTTTGTCGATCCAATCAATGCTAGAAAAGTATGCAAACTTCAAAATCCATTTATGGATTGAAGCAAGCATCTTGAGTTGGAACATTCGTTTTGATGAAGTGGTCAAAGGGTTTGGGTTCATCAAAACGAAGAAGAATCTTATGCGTTTACAAGAAGGCAAGTGGAGCTCGCTCAGATTTCTAATCTTATATGTAAATGACATATTACCGATTGAAATGATATTCCTATGCTCGAGTCCGTTAAGACCTCACTAAAAAATAGTTTTTCAATGAAGGACTTAGGGAAGCGGCATATATTTTGGGTATTAAGATCTATAGAGATAGATCAAAAGGCTAATAGGATTAAGCCGAGTACTTATATTGACAAAGTATTGAAACGGTTCAACATGAAGGAGGCAAAGAAAGGGTTCTTGCCCAGTCTCATGGCATAAATCTTGGCAAGACTCAGTGTCCTTCGACAACTGATGAGCGAGATCGCATGAGTAAGATTCCATATGCTTCGCCATTGGATCTATCATGTATGCTATGATATGTACTACCCAGATGTTTCCTATGCTCTAAGTGTTACGAAGCAGATACCAGTCGATCCCGTGAGAGTCATCGACAATGTTAAAAACATCCTCAAGTATTTGAGAAGAACTAAGGATGTGTTCCTAGTCTACGGAGGTGAGGAAGAGCTCGTTGTAAATGGTTACACCGATGCAAGCTTCCAAACCGACAAAGACGATACAAATCGCAATCGGGTTTTGTGTTCATTTTGAACGGTGGTGCGGTCGGGCTGGAAGAGTTCCAAGCGAGACCGTTGCTCACTCTACAACGGAGGTTTAGTACATTGCGGCTTCAAGCAAAGAAAGGAAGGTGTTTGGATAAGGAAGTTCATAAGCGAACTAGGTGTGGTTCCTAGTGCGCAGTGCGATCCTCTGGATCTTCTTTCAGTGATAACAGTGGGGCCATTATGCAAGCCAAGGAGCCGAGGAATCACCAAAAGAACAAACACATACTGCGGCGGTTTCATCTCATTCGAGAGATCCTCAATCGAGGAGATTTAAAGATATGCAAAATACACACGGATTTGAATATTTCAGATCCTTTGACGAAGCCTCTCCCACAGCCTAAGCATGAGGCACACACAAGAGCTATGGGTATTAGATATCTTCTAGATTGACTCTAGTGCAAGTGGGAGACTGTTGGAGATATGCCCTAGAGGCAATCATAGAGATGATGATATTTCATTGTATCCATGATTTAATAAATGTTCCTTGAATATTACCTTTGTGTTGATTAACAAGTATGTGACTTGTTTGTGAAACTCTTTACTTATATGGTTATTCTAAAGTTGTCCCTAGTCGGAGTTCATGTGAGGACACACGTGAATGATGGATTAGCACATGTATCGGTTGATGACCATGTTTCATGTGTCATAGACATGGAGATGTCAAACCAATAATGTGGACACATGTTTAGAACATGGGGTTGGACCGACCCAACATGAGACATAACAATTATACTTATGGTTCTCTCTACACAATGTGTACGCCTTTGTCCTTAGACCCGAGATTGTCGCATGTACTTGAGATGTGAATCGACCTACTTAGGGGCTATCAAACGCTACTCAGAATCGGGTAGTTATAAAGGTAGCTTTCGGGTTTGTCATGAAGCATGTCATGCGAGGCATGGTCACGAGATGGGATTTGCCCTCTCTACGAGAGAGATATCTCTGGGCCCCTCGAGTGATCGGATCCGAAATGCATGGCCATGCTACTTAAGGTTAAGAGTTAACCTAGTAAGGATTCCAGATCATAGGATCGAGATAGAGTGGTCACTTGGAGCTCGAATCAATATCGTGAGGCAAAGGGATTGGCATGTACATAACGCTGTGATGGTTCGTCCGATATGATCTTTGTGTACGCTTAGGAGTTGGCACGCCTTGCTAGAGGCCGCTACCAACTATTGACCAAGTATGTATACTCGCCATCATGTCTAAACATACGTGAACCTATAGGGTCACACACTTAAGAAGTGAAGCCTAATTCGGATTGGATCCGATTAGATCGGGCATTGGGTCCTAATGGGCCTCTATTAGTAGAAGCCCATTGTAAGGACGCCTATAAAAGGAGGGCAAGGGCGCACGTGATTAGTGATGAGTTTTTCGTGACATCCTCAAACCTCGCCGCCACCCTCCCACGCCCTAGTCGCTCGCGCGGATCTAGTAGTCCGGCGGCGCCGCTTCCTCCCGTGACGTGTGGATACCTTTGAGGCGCCAGATCGTGGCGTTTGGACGAACCGCAAGAGAGGAGTCAGACGTGGACGCCGCGACGAGGACGAGGAAGTAGTACGACTACTCTACCCGACGTCGCATCAACTTAGTACGACTACTCGCCTCGACGTCGTGATCAATTCCGCGACTGCTGGCGTCTAGTGGTAAGACCATGATCTATAACCGCAGTGATCTTGGTTTACGGTAGAATTTTTATTAATTTGCGCTAGTGTAGCCTACCCGTAGCCCTTCAGCCACTACCGCTTAGGGCGCGCCGTTGCTGCTCCTGGCGGGCGTGCGGGCCGCCTCCGTCGCTCGGGTTGTGCGGGACTCCGCGCCACACGGCCTCCGCCGCTTGGGTCACCATCACCACTACCATCGACGAAGTGAAGCGCTCCAGACGCTTGCTCTCGCCGTCCCTCGCGCCTGATCTACCGCCGCCGCCCATCGGCATCGCCTCTGGCCGCCACCATCTCGGAGCCGTCATCGCCGTCGCGTCTGGCCGCCACCATCGCGGAGCCTCGCCTCGCCTCGCCTCTTTCGGTGGAGGAAGAGTGGAGAGAGAGCCGATGCTCGGGAGAAGAAACAAGGAAGAAGCGTCGTATGTGCTTCGGGAGGAAGGAAACGTGCGGTTGGAAAAGGAGGTGAGAGAAGGGGGAAAAATAGATTGTATGATTTGGGTAATTGTGAAGTCAATCATTGAGGCTCGACAGAACGTTGACGCGTGAAGAATTGCTGTGATCGTGGGAGATACACGCGGCATATCTTGGTGGTAATTTAGCATTACTCTAGTTGTTTGAGAAGATGACCCCTGAGGAAATTAAGACTGCGAGGAAGGGGGAAGAAGCCGTAATGAGGGCGGTAGAAGAGAAAATGAAGGCAGTTGTTGAGACTACTTCCCCGTTAGTAACTCAAGGTGACGTGAGAAGTATGTTACATGACCTCTTTGCGACAGGTATGATAGGTCCAAGGGTTGGTGCAAGGTCATCTGACTTAAGGCTGGAGCTGATGCCGAATGATGTAAAATTAGAAGGAAGTAAGAATTACCTGAGTTGGTCTAGAAGGGCTTAGCTAATTCTGAGGATGAAGGGGGTAGAGCACTACCTGCGGGACACTTGTGTTGAGCCTGCGGACAAGGTGAGCATGGATTGGAGGATGTGGAACACCACCAATTCTGTGGTGGTAGCTTGGTTACTAACTTCGATGTCTATATCCATCGCTCGAGTGGTGAAGATGATGCAGAGTGCACCGACGATGTGGAAGACACTAAGCAACATGTACTCCGAGGCAGGAAATGTGATGATGATGGTGGAAGTCCAGGGCAAGGTGGAGGCCCTGCAATAGGAGGAGAAGACCGTCCAGGAGTATGCTAGTGAACTGCAGCAACTGTGAACAGATTTAGATTACTATAATCTACTGCAGTTAACATGTACTGGTGATATTGAGGCTGGCAGGGTTTGGCTGCAACGTAGACAGGTTACACACTTTCTAAAGGGACTGAACTCAAAGTTTGAGAGTATGAGGGCTGCCATGTTTCACTTGGCAAACTTGCCTTCTATGGAGGAGGCTATTTCGGCTATGGTGCAGGAGGTGGTTCAACTACAAGTAATGGGGGACAACAACCCGGTTCGATCGGTGTACGCCATACCAGATGATAGGGAGTGCTACAACTGTGGGATGAGAGGACATATGAGCCGTGCTTGTCCTTCTCCAGAGTATGGAGGTCGTGGTGTCCGTAGAGGCCGAGTTGGAGATTATCGAGGCCGAGGTGGAGATCGTGGTGGTCGTGGAGATGGAGGTCGAGGAAGGGGTCGAGCTGGCCCAGGGCTAATGTGGCCTTGACAGAGGAGGTCACATCTGTTACTCTAACAGGCGAGCAAGCTGTGCAATGGGAGAAGTGGCGCCAGGGAAATGCATTAGAGATTTCTTACGATTCCACCTCCTTTGGTAACTTTGCAAACTACGCCCACGTGGGCGAAGGTACTCAGGCATATACACTTGCATCCACATATAAACACTCTCATATTGATTGGATCATAGATTCAGTGGCATCCAAGCATGTCACGGGTTCACTTAGTGCCTTCGCATCTTACACCCCATATACTCATTCTGAAACTGTCCAAACAAATGATGGAACCTCCCAACTTATCTAGGTGTAGGATTCAGAGAGTGCACACCATCCATTGCTCTATCCTCTGCTTTGCATGTTCCATCCTTTCCATCAACCTTCTTTCACGGTCGGTTCTATGATTGACCAATTCAAATGCATCATCACATTTGATGAGGATTCGTGTTTCTTCCGTGAGAAGAGAACCGGAAGAGGATTGGGACCGAATAAGGCGAATGGGTTGTGGTACATTGACCAAAGTTGATGCGGCATTGGCAAAGGCTATAGGAGGAATCGAGGAGTAGTTTTATTACATCGTCGTCGCTTAGGACATCTATCATTTGAGAGTTTAAGTCAGTTATACCATAATTTGTTCAAAAGGGTGGATAAGAGTAAACTTGTGTGTGATGCTTGTGAGTTTGGAAAGCATACACGGTCTACATATAGTAGCATTGGTCTTCGGAGTTATGAACCTTTTATATTAATACATCGGATGTTTGGGGTCCGTGCTCAGTTATTTCTGTGAGTGGTTTTAAGTGGTTTGTCACATTTATTGATTGCTATACTCGTATGACTTGGATTTATATGATGAAACATAAGAGCGAGGTCCTTCGATGTTTTCAGGACTTCCATAGGATGGTTGCCGCTCAGTTTGATGCAAAGGTTCGGATTCTTCGATCAGATAATGGAACTGAGTATGTTAACAAGGAGTTTGCAGCGTATCTCTCAAAAGAGGGGATACTTCATCAGACTACTTGTCCAGGAACCCCACCTCAGAATAGAGTAGCTAAAAGAAAGAATCGACATTTGTTGGAGGTAGCACGTTCACTCATATTTCAAATGAATGTGCCAAAGAGATTGTGGAGTGAGGCAGTAATGACGGCAGTGTATCTCATCAATCGTATGCCATCTCGAATACTTGGGATGAGGTTTCCAGCTGAACTTCTTTTGGGTCAGTGAGAGTTCATGGTGCCTCCGAAGGTGTTTGGTTGTGTGTGTTTTATACGAGATCACCGACCAGCGGTTGGCAAGCTGGATCCACAGGCATTGAAATGTATCTTTATAAGCTATTCATTAAGCCAGAAGGGCTATAAATGCTGGAACCTAGTAGAACGAAAGTTGTTCGTGAGTATGGATGTGACATTCCAGGAGTTTGAGCCTTACTACATGAGTGGAGGTACTCTTGATCAGTTTTTGGAGTTCTCTCCTATCACTGAGGGTGACAGTCGAGAGGGGGAGAACAAGAAGAGTCAACGAGAAGAAGAAAAAATCATTGTGGGGACAATTCCATGCCCAAACCTCCCAGAATATGCAAGAGATGTGATGGGCCCAAAAGAATTGAAGGTTTATCAGCGAAGACGCTTTGGGAAACAGGGGGAAACCGAGAGACGAGCTGTCAGCACCTGAGCCACCAACGGCGGAGCTTTTTGACCAGCCGACATTGCCACAACTTGAACAGCCTTCTGAACAGCCAGCCTTGCCAGTTGATCCAGTCCCAAATCTCTCCTCATATCTCTCTCCATCAAGTTCCTTGCCTCCCCTTGGGGTGAGTGGTAATGTTTATTCTAATCGCTCCCATCTAGAGTTATCACTTGCACAACGTAGGAAAACTAGAGCTAATGCTGGAAAGCCTCTAGTCCGATATGGCTTTGAGCATGACATTGCAAATTTCACCTCATATTCCCATAACTCACCTGCATACAAAGCATTCATTGCATCTCTTCAGACAGTGCATATTCCAAAAGATTGGCGAGTTGCTAAGCAGGATCCTAAGTGGAAGGATACCATGGAGGAGGAACTTAGTGCACTTCAGAAGAACAAGACATGGGATCTTGTTTCACTTCCAGCAGGAAAAAGGGCAGTAGGATGCAAATGGGTGTTTACAATTAAACAAACTCCTGAAGGCAAGATAGAGAGATACAAGGCACGGTTGGTTGCAAAAGGTTATAGTCAAACATATGTGATAGACTATGATGAGACCTTTGCACCAGTGGCAAAGATGAGCACGGTAAGAACGTTGATCTCCTGTGCAACTAACTTCGGATGGCCCCTACATCAGTTGGATGTGAAGAATGTTTTTCTACATGGTGATTTACAAGAGGAGGTATACATGGAGATTCCTCCTGGTTTTGAGAATAGGCAAACTGAGAGGAAGGTATGTAAACTGAAGAAGTCTTTATATGGACTGAAGCAGTCTCCAAGGGTGTGGTTTGATAAATTCAGGCGTGCAATCTGTTGTATGGGCTATTCTCAATGTAATGGAGATCATACTGTGTTTTATAGGCATAGAGGATCACATATCACCATATTGGCAGTCTATGTCGATGATATTGTGATTACTGGAGATGATACCGAGGAAATCAAGTCCTTGAAGAAAAAACTGGGTGACGCATTCGAGGTGAAAGATCTTAGACCTCTTCGATACTTTCTTGGGATTGAGATTGCCCGCTCTTCGAAAGGTATAGTTCTCTCCCAGAGGAAGTATGTCCTTGATCTGCTGGCAGAAACAGGTATGCTTGGGTGTCGCCCTATTGCTTCACCTATTGATAGGATCACAAGCCATGTGCTGAGTCGGGAGATTCAGTTGACAAGGAAGCTTATCAAAGGCTTGTTGGGCGTCTCATCTATTTGTGTTATACAAGACATGATATTTCATATGCAGTGGGTGTGGTTAGTCGATATATGCATGATCCCAGAGCAGGACACATGGATGTTGTCTATCGAATCCTGCGGTATTTTAAGAGTAGCCCTGGGAAAGGCCTTTGGTTCAAGAAGAATCAACATCTGAATGTGGAAGGGTATTACGATGCTGATTGGGCAAGCAGTGTGGATGACAGAAGGTCTACCTTTGGATATTGCATCTTTGTGGGTGGTAACCTTGTGTCATGGAGAAGCAAGAAGCATGAGGTTGTGGCTCGGTCTATTGCAGAGGCAGAGTACAGAGCAATGGCACTGAGTGTGAGTGAAATGATATGGATGAAGGGTTTATTGTCCGAGCTTCAAATATAGAGGAATAATCTCTTGGTGTTGCATTGTGACAATAAATCTGCAATCAATATTGCTAACAACCCAATTCAGCATGATCGTACCAAGCACGTTGAGATCGATAGGTTTTTTATTAAGGAAAAGCTCGATGGCAGAATATTGAAGTTGGAGTATGTCAAATCTGGTGAACAGTTGGCTGATTATTTCACTAAAGAGTTAGGTCCTAGTGAGGGTGCCACAATATGTAACAAGATGGGCATGATTGATATCTTCGGCCCATCTTGAGGGGGAGTGTTGGAGAGTTTGTGTTAGATCTAAATAGCAACTTGTATGAGAGTCGGACTCTAGTTTGTGGCTATAAATAAAGATGTGGGGATTCTACGGGAGACACACAACGATTTCCGAAATCAACAATGTGCTCAAAAGAAATTGGAGAGGAAACAAAGGTGTTGTTTCTGCATTACAAAGGAAACAATTCGGTATCTTTTTATTGACTGTCCCTTTACACATCTTGTATAGTGGGTTGTTCAATGTGCGTTTAATTTATCTCCTCCTGTGAATATAGCCAACATGTTTGGGAATTGGTTAGCATGTATCCCAAAAAAAATTAAAAATACAACTCCTTGTGGGAGCCAGTGCCTTATGTTGGTATATTTGGTTATGTCGGAATGATGCTGTTTTGATAAAAAAAAGGACTATCACTAATCTCTTGCAGGTTACCTTATTGAGTGAGCACTAGCTGATGGCTTGGGCAAATATGTAGAAACCGGTTCAGAAGGAGTCCATGTTGATTGGAAGTGCCAGGTTGGAGTATGTGGGGAAGCAATTCTTCAACAATCATGGGTATCAGTTTAGTCACAGGATTTGTAATGATTAAGTTTAAAGTTCAATCATCATTTGGTTGTAAGGCTTCGAACCACTTTCAACGTTTTGGTTATTTTGGAACGTTGAACGTTGTAATAAACTGGACTACGTGCATCCTTGATACCGAGGTCGGGAGAGTTTTCTCTTCCATTATCTAAAAAACAGCATTTGCACCCTAGCCAGAAGCATCAATTTGTGAGGAAAACATTTAAACATCCCTTGCAGATAGACGCGGCACTTGCATAATGATAAGAACATAAAGCTACTCCCTCCATTCACATTTACTTATCACTTTTGACCAACACATTTACGAAGACTATTCTTTAAAAAAGTAAGACAATCAACCTTTTTCTATGCAAAATGACCAAAATACCCTTTATACACTACTGCAAAAAGGCTAATATCGATGCCTCATCACGCATTTAACCAAAACCGTATGTATTAAATACAATCATAGACGGTTTTGGCTTAGCGGCATCGCTCTGCGTATCGGGCTGCGCTTAAAACCGCTTATGAAGAAGTAATATCACGACGGTTCTTGTTCGTAACCGCTCGTGATACTTCACGACGGTTTTCAACACGTAACCATCTTTGACTTCCCATCCTCATCATAGACGGTTCGTGTTGAAAACCGTCAGGAAGTATCACGCATTTCGCTCAACAAGAACCGCTTATGATATTTAGTAGTATCACAGCGTTCTTGTTCGTAACTGCTTGTGATACTTCACGCACGGTTTTCAACACGAGCCGCTCGTGACTTCCCATTCATCATCGCATTTGTTCGTATTAAAAACCGCTCTGTGATAGTATTTTTAATTTTACCATGGTAAAATCGAGTGTTAGTGATTTCAAGCCATGGTAAAATCGAGTGTTAGTTATTTCAAGCCATGGTAAAATTAGAGAGTAAGAAAATTCCAAGTCACGCATTTGTTTTAATACAAACCGCTCGTGATAAGATATATATCACGCGGTTTTAATACGAACCGCTCGTATTATATGTCACAAACGGTTCTTAATATGAACTGCTTGTGATTCGCAGCAGGAGTTTAAAAATTTTGAACGCGGCGTCAGGGAGGCAAAATGTTTTAGCGCCGTCCTTGTATATTATAGCCACCCAACCTTGTTTTCCATCGCCTCTCCTCTCTCTCCCCACACCGAAGCTCCAATGACCACCTCGATTCCCCGTCACAGTTGCTCAATGAGGACACACAAATGATTTACGACGATGAGGAGGATGCGAGAAGCTCCTTGTTCCGCGGAAGGTATATGTACATCCCCGTAACATACATAATTTTTTGGCTGTTTGTTGTAAAGAAAATTATCTTAATTTTGTGTTACCTAAGGTCAGAGCGCCGTTGGAGGTTTTCAGCCGTTTCTCCTTGCCGACGAGCTTGAGTTGAACTCGATAACATGCAAGAACATCTTATGATATGCTGGTGAGGTACAGAGAGGATCTCACAAGACCAATCCAAGAAGCCGATGAGTTCTTCAGGAGCTTGGAGGCATATATAGTTTCTAGCTAGTTTAACTTTGTAATCTTATTCTTTTTTTTCCCATTCGGAGGGGACATTGTGAAACCTTTTGGTTTCCCTTTCCTATAATGTGTTTGCCATCGAATTTTAATTGGATTTTAGTTGTCTTGCTAGAGGTTGCATATGAAAACTACTGTCTAGTACTTGATTGGTTTGGCTCAAAATCCGCTTTTTTTGCAATAGAAAAAACTATCATGCATTTGCTTCTCAACAAGAACCGCTCAGTGATAATTTTATCACATACGGTTATTGTTCGTAATACCGTGATAGTTTATTTTCTGCACGGTTGCATCTACAAACCGCTCGCAGGATAATGATTATCACGCACGGTTTTATCTACAAACCGTCGTGATATTATGTATTACGATGGTTTGAAACCGCTGCGTGATGATCATGTCATTATCGACCCATAAACTCGAGACGGCTCATGAAACCGTCTGTGATGATGTTTTTGAACCGTCTGTGAAGGTCTTTTCTGTAGTAGTGATAACTCATTGAAAGGGTTAGGAGGTGGGATATTTAGTAAGGGCAAAATGGGAAAGTATGAATTGATAGACGTGAAGCGACAAATATTTATAAATAAATAAAGTGGTAAAAAGTGATACGTATTCACAAACGAAAGGAATATGTGAAGATCTTCCCTTACCTTTGTATTTTAAGGTGTGCATCTAGGATAGTTTATTGCAATCCCAAAAGTGTCAGATGCTTTCGGATTTGATACCAAGTACTACGTTGGCTTGTTCTTCACCGTGTGATAGGGGATATTATTGTTTGTCTACAACTCTACATCTTAGCAAACCTGTCCTCAGATAGCCAGTCCCCACCGAAGATTAAGAGGCATGGCTGAACTATTTTTGATGGTTTGGAGTAGAGTTCTTTGAAAGGAGTATCAGTTACTCCCTAGTTTGCTTTGAAAAAAAAATCATTCGTGGTCTCTCAATTCTTCCTATGGTTTAATCTGTGTCTCTCATATGTAATATCGTCTAGAACCCACCCACCGCCCTTACTCCACCCGATCCCTCCGCTTCCACGCATGCGGTGAGCTGGTCTTGCTCCATGTGTCCCTTGCCACGCTCCAAGCGGAGCGGTCGGCTAGAACATGCCATGGATGCCCCCCATTTGTCCTGAACATCTCCCGCACCTCGGATGGTGGTGGGGATGGTGAACGGATGAGGAGAAGAAAGTGACGATTTTGAGGCGGTGGTCTCGTGCTAGCGCACCAGCGAGTTGGTGGCCGGGGGTGGGAGAGAAGTGGTAGAGGAGAGCACCAGGGGATGGCAAAGGCGGGAAAGAAGTGGGGGAGGAGGAAGAGAGTAAGAGAGGAGAGACACAAGGGAGATGAGGGGACTGATATGTGGGATAGATTGATGATGTGGCAAATGACTTCAAAATTGATGATGTGGTGGCCACGTCATCTAAAACCGTCCACAAAAGTAGGCTTAGGGCGTGATTTGCTCTAGTCTTGACAGCTATAAGCCGGATTCTAAACGAGATTGGACACTAAGAACAAAAATTAAACCACGATAAGAGCATTGAGAGACCACGATATACTTTTTTTCTCTTTTTTATGTTGGTAAGTCCATAATTTAATGTATCATATTTTGGTTGCGGTAGAAAAGCTCGGACTCAGGAGAGACTACAGATAAAGAGGCTTCGAAGCTACTACTACACTTGGAAAAGGCTAAACCGTCGTGTGTATACGAATTTTTTTTGAAATAATATATTTTTTAAAACAAATTACAAAACTAGGTTATCATCTCAAAAAATTACAAAAATAGGTTCCTGTCGCCGACAGTTCCTATCGTCGCTTGAATCTGCGACAGAACCTGTGCATAATGGGGGGTTCTTGTCACCATTTCAACTGGCGACAGGAATATATGAATTTTTAAATATAGCAAATAAACTCAAAAAATTACAAAATTTTTTGTGGAGCATCCAGATAGAGTGTTATTGCTTTTGTACTTTTTTCATAATTTTATCCATTATGAATTTGTCTCTACAATTCATTTAAGTATACTATTTGTAGAATTTGTAAATATACCAAATGAGGTCCAAAAATTATAAAAAAATTTTGAACGCTCCTTACATAGTGTAATTGTTGGTGTAATTTTTTCAGAATTTTATATGCTCTAAAATTGTCTCTAAAATTCTGAATTTAGGTTTCCGATATAGTGTACTTAATTGTGTACCCTTAATTGCTGAGATAAGTTCATAGCATATAAAATTCTGAAAATATTACACAAACAAGTTCACTATGTAAGAAGTGTCCACAAAAATTTCATAATTTTTGACCTCATTTAGTATATTTACAAATTCTGCAAATAGTATACTTAAATGAATTTTAGAGACAAATTCATAATGGATAAAATTATGAAACAATTACACAAGTAAGAACACTCTGTCTGGCTGCTCCACAAAAAATTTTGTAATTTTTGAGTTTATTTGCTATATTTAAAATTCATATATTCTTATCGCCATTGAAATAGCGATAGAACTCGCCTCACAGTCTGGGTTCCTATCGCCAATATGATAGAACCTGTCAGCCATTTAATTGACGACAGAAATCTATTTTTGTAATTTTTTAGAATGATGATCTAGTTTTGTAAATATTTTTTTTAAAAGTATTATTTCAAAAAAAAAAATTCGTGTGTATACTGCTATTGTTGGGAATACCACGTTCTTGTCAATGCTGACGTAGCGCCGTTTCATAGAAAATGACAGCACCGACCAAACTCTAGATTTTGCTTTTGTGGACTGAAACACGACGCTTAGCGCAACGGTGCAGATTTGCATCCTACAACAAGACAAAGGTGCCGAGAAATTCAAAGGGCGAGCTGCCCACCCAAGCTAAATTAACAAATACAGCGTGCACTATCAAGAAGCGGCACCTTCCAGGCTCATCAATACGCAAGAACATAGACAAGATAGGCTAGGCCACAAACCTTTTTTTGGGAGGATGCAGTCATGCAGGAGAGGGAAATGTGAATCTGGACAGTTAGATCTCAATCCAACGTTAAAAAATTCGACAATATTTTTTAGAGAAACAGTCACATGTTCAATAGATATTTTTTTTTTACTGAGCTCATTTACCTGGGTTGGTCCTTTCAACAAAACATGGCATTTCTGCTCACGCACGAAGTTGAGATTTGCGACGGCAGTGCCGGCCCCAGCTTGTGGAGGCGAGAGTTCCATTTGACGTCGCCATATTCTGACATCCTAGATCTCTATTGATTAAAACGCGACGAACGATCGTATCGAACGCAAATGTTGAGATGTAACAACGTAACTACACCTCCGAAGAAGCCCGAATTTTTTTGTAAATAATCTATTTTTTATTCGAAATACAAAATAATACCGCTTAATTTTTTTACAATAATCTCTAATCGCCCGTCCCATTGGGCGACTAGAGCCTCATGGTATAGTCGCCAAACGGATGTACGACATTAGTGCAAGTCGCCCAACCAATTAGGCGACTTAGTTAAAGTCGCCAACCAATTAGGCGATTTAAGCTCTAAACTCACAATTATGTAAACCCAATTGGAACAATTGTGTTAAAATAGATATTACATTTTGTAGGTATTGTATTTAGCAAATCGTATTATATGATGTTATTTTTGTAAAGATAAAAGTGTGGTGACAACGTTGGTTGGTCTGCTTTATTTTCGTAGAATATGAAGGGTACGAAATATGTCGACTCGCAATAACATTTTGTGATCGTCAGATATTGTTGTAGTCGTCAAATTTCAGAGAATTTTGTGAGGACGATTCAGATAGTAATGAATGGTAAGTAGATAGGTAAGTGATATTCGAAATACGTAAATAATATAGGCTTGCTTTCATGGCTTAGCGAGACACTTAACGAGAAGTACATTAAAGTCCGCGATGACGAAGCACATTACACGAGTGACATGGCATGATGGTTCGTAATTGCTTTAGTCATCCTCGCTACTACTACGGTACACCATGATGTACATCCGGACCATATAAGTATACATGCCTTTAGGGGATAATAAAAACAAGAGGGTATGACGGGTACTACTACGTAATGACCGACTCATCGCGTGGACCGGGCCATTTTCCTTTCTTGCTAGCTCGGCGTTGAACTCCTCGCCGCCTTCCCTTCCTTGTCGCGGATCTGCCCACGTCGGTCGGTATGTCAAGTCGTCCATATCCTGCGATTCGATGATGTAAGTGCACCAGATAATGAGAATCGTAAGAAGGATTTAACTTCTTCATAACTAACGTCGTGGATACGGATTACTGGCCGGGCGACCGGATACGCTGTTGTGGCGGGTTCACCAAGATGAGCCTTTCCTTGCCTTTGTCGCGGATTTGTATATGTCGGGTCGGTATGTCGGTCGTCCATGTCCTGCGATTGTATGATGGATGTAAGTACACCGCATCGGAAACCTTACGTAATAAGGACGCCACCGAGAACACTCTATGTGGGTTGCCTTATGTTCAATCTCCTAAAGCATGTAACGAAATGGTGGACGCGTTATTGCGGTTGCCTTTTATTGAGTTGACATGTTGTATTGATGTGTCGCGTGCTTTAAGTTATATGCATCAAGAAATATGCAATGTATGAACGAGTTCTCAAAACCAAGCTATTCCATATTATCCGATAGAATTAAGATAAAACATACTAGCAAATAAGTAGTTGCTTACAAGAACCAAAGTACAATTACGACACAATTAGTTCGGCATTTGCTTACAAGAACCAAAGTTCGATCGAACTACAAGTTACAACAGAGTAGGAAATGTAATACAAGTTCCTACGTGTCGCCAGCGCCTTGCAAGTTCTCGACATGCAGCCCTTCCTCGGCGGCAATGCCGTAACGCCTACCCGCCACGCAGCTTCCCTTCGTCCATATCGTTCAATCGCGACGACTCTCGCCGACGCCCTTCCCCCTCTCAATAGGTCTAGATCTCGAACCCAAGTCCTATTTGCAATATCCAATGTGGAGAAGTTACCGACAACCCCGAAGCCTCTTAGCTCGCCGCACCACACCTTGAACCTTTTCCTTCATGAAGTACTCAGATACAAAGTTAAATGGGTCCATGCGGATCGTCCCACACGCCAAGAGAACATGAGAGCATGGCTTGTGAAGAAGCTTTAGCTTGTTGCATGTGCAACTAGGTTCATTCACATGGTCTCCAAGGCATACCTCATGGGTAACAAGAGACCGAGCCGCTCGAATCCGGCTCTGTCTCGGAGGATCACGTCGAATCGATGCTCCGTGATGCCCATTACGAAGACCGTGTCGCGATCGAGCCTTCTCGGTCTTGGCCTCGCATGTATGTACTAATCTTCGAGCAATAGGGGTCGTGGGTTGGTGCATGAAGTGCCGATTGCATGTCTTTCCTGAAATATCCGATTGTACCATGCGAACGCCTTCAACAATGGCGACAAGAGGTCGACAACGAGGCCCCTAATAACCCAGCTTGTACACCTCTGCAAGGTTAGTGGTCATTATGCCATACCTTGCGCCGTCCGTGTCGTCGGCAAGAAGGACCACTTTTCCAATGGCTCGGCCTCAATCCAATGAGAGAACACCGATGTCCCTCGAGGTCCTCCGCGTCAAATGGGAGGGTCGAGCTCCCGCATGGTGTGGCGCGCCTACCGTGCCTCCCGGGAATGAGGGGACGCTTGTTTCTCTCGATGACATGCTTCTTGGTATGCTCGTCCAACATCTGCCACAATGCATCAAATTTACGTTGCTGGTTCTGCATGGCAAGCCTCTTGAAAAGTTTCATCAAAGGTTGCTGCCTGAACTGTTTGAAGAAGTTGGCCCCCAGATGGCGAATGCACCATCTGTTCCTCGTGTCCGCCAGGAATGGCTCATTGGGGTCTTCTTTGAAGTTGTCGGATGGCCTTCATCATCCCGGTGGCGATCATGGATTAGGCGTACATCGACGCGCCCCCAACTACTCCCATCTTCAGATGTCAAGGAACCACAACCACCGTCGAGTTCTCACTTTCCACGAAAGCGATGGCTAAGGGTAGAATCTGATTGTTGCCATCAACGCCAATTGCTGTCAGGATCATGCCCTTGTATTTCCCAGTTAGAAATGTCCCGTCCACTGAGATCACTGGCAACATGTGTCTGAATGCATTGATGCAGGGACCGAATGCTAAGAAGGCCCTCTGCAAGACCATAAAACCTTGCAGTGGTCTTTTGGTGGCCGTCCTTCACAAAGAATGTATGTGCCCGGTTCTGTCTTGCGGCAGACTGGAGCATACGAGGAAGGTTGTCGAAGATGCCTCAAAAGAACCGAACCTCCTTTCCAAAGCCTTCGCTTAGCACGCCATGCCTTCACAGTAGCTAATCTTGTACTTGAATTTCGCCGATAGCCACCATGATGTGCTTGGCCTCCAGTGTCTTCTTCACTATCTCTCGTACATGACATTGGCTATGAAGGTGGATGTGAGGTTGCGATGCTTCGCAATACACTCTTCGAGCAAGCGAGTGCGGCTCCACCTTCGAGACAATCCAAAGAGTCTCAGACTTGGGTCTCCTTGCGTGCACGCCAAGGACACCCACCTTGCTACATATCTGACGGTATCGCTCTGGGTGGATTTGAGTACACGAACGGCCGTTGCATGGACAAGGCCCATGACTTAATGGCATCCTGCAGTGATCCTTGTCGGCAAACATTGCACGGTTTAACCTCCGCCCCATTGTACTCCCACGGTGATTCGTGCTCGCGTGCACAAAGAAGACCCTCAACGTCCACCCTCTTCCATTCTGCGGGATGGGATCTTCGCCCTCCCGGAAGAGTTATTACCATCCTCTTGTAAAGCTTCCTCCTCTCGCCGAGCCGCAAGTCATCAATCTCCATCTCGACGTATTATGCCGTCGACATGCTCCCTGCATCCGCCTGGCACCGCCCGAGCTTCCTCTTCGCCTCGGCCTCTCTTTCGCCTCGGCCTCCTCTTTCGCTTTCAAAGAACATCGCCACCGCGTGTTCGTCATGAACCACACGCATCAAGGTCCGAAGCTGCCCACCAACCCGACGGAGCCGCGGAAGGGCTCGCGAGGAGTTCTTCGGACATGCTCGCACGAGTAGCACACATCGTAGCCACGGCGCCACTGACCTTGCAGATATGCCTTCCATGCAACCGCGCATCACTCTGCTCAACTCCCACCGAATGTGCGTGGAGACCTACTCCAAACCCCTTGTATCACGACACTCCACACCTCGGGGTCCAATGAGAAGGTTCGGTGAGCGCTTTAGGACATCTCCGATTCGGGTATTCTCCAGATTCGTGTACCAAATCGACTTGTTTGAAATCACTTAGGTCAACACCGTGCGGACCTTCACGAACCGTACCAACACCGTAATGCACTTTCAATCTTGTCGGCTCGACATGACTACAAATATTACAAATGTTGCAACCAAGATTTCTCAACATACATTTCCCATATACTTGCTAAACAAACAAGTAGCCGAGAATAAGAACAAACAAGAGTATTACCTTGAAGCGGAGACCTTCTTCAGAGGAACAAGCTCCTTTCCGCAAACCGCCTCTCCCGAAGCTCGCTCCTCGCAAGCTCCTCTCCTCCTCAACCAGATCGCTCTGCTTGTCCGCCGAGAGAAATGGTGAAAGAAACCATGAGGGACTGGCCGCTTTCTATATGACCGTAGTCGCCATCCGCTGCGACTTGGCGAAGTCTTGGCGGAAGTTGGCCCAATGGTTGAGCGACACGTGACTAGTCGTTGAACCGTATGGCGACTTCGTTGAAGTATGCCACCATGTCGCCATACTGGTGGCGACGACCTTAAGTCGCCGTCGCGTATGGCGACTATGCCTCGAAACCTTCAATGTCGCCTTCTTGGGCGACTTGATAGAAGTCGCCCAACCGCATGGCGACTAGAGATTATTTCTGTAAAAAAAAATTAAGCGGTATTATTTCTGTATTTCCGAATAAAAAATAGATTATTTAAAAAAAAAATCCGAAGAAGCCCCCCGCTCTTTTTCTTTCTTTCCGCCGTTTAAGGCTGGTCCCAAGAGAAGAAAAAGGGGAGGGGGGCAGAAATCAAAGAAAACGATGTCCATTCCAACCATAGATACATGGAATATTCTTACCATCGCCACGTCGCCTATACCGAGAGGTAGGAGCATAGCAGCCAGCCTTCTCTCTCTTTCTCTTTCTTCTCCCCTTCCAAAATTCCAAGGTTCCCCATTTTTCTCCGCTTCCTCCTCTTCTCCAGGAGTGTAGTTAAGACTTAAGAGCATAGTCGGGTGAGGGAGGGGGATACAAAAAAAAATCGAAATATTCGAAACCCCACCTCTCGACTCCCACCAGTGTGGATTGATTTCTGGATTTATCCTCTTGAATTTTGTCGAAGATGAGCTCCGAGTCCAGGGAGCTGCTCGGGATCGACCCCATCGAGCTCCGGTTTCCCTGTACGTTTTTTTTGTCCCTGCGGTTTTTCGTGATTTTCTTGTTAATTTTGTGGTTTCAATGGGTTTCTGGGTAAACTTTGATGCGCTGTGTTCCTGTGTCATGTTCGCGTTCAAGAAAATTATATGAGATGTTTCCCTGGAAAAGTTTTTTTGTGGGGCTAATTTTAATGTTTCTCTTCATTTGAGGTTTTCTTTTGAGGTTTTTTGCGGTGCTTTTTAATCATATTTGTTCTACTATTGCTAATTTTTCTCCGTGTGACCATGCAGTCGAGTTAAAGAAGCAGATCTCGTGCTCACTGCATCTAACAAACAAGACAGATGAATACGTCGCGTTTAAGGTAATCAAATCTTTCTGATGGCTGTTTCCTGCAAAATTTGAGTAAACCTTATAATTATGTGAAAAAAATTGTATTATAGTGCTGTTCTAAAAAAATCGTATTATAGTGACTAAATTAGTGCAACCTTGGGTCTGTAGGTTAAGACGACGAGCCCAAAGAAATACTGCGTCCGGCCAAACAATGGCATTGTGGCACCGCGGTCCACGTCTGATGTTGTTGGTAATCTGATGAATTACATTAGCCAATCACTATATTATTCTGAAATAGCTGCTTTTATTCTAAGGTCTTTTAGTCTTTTACACTCTAAATTATTGCCTTCAGTAACAATGCAAGCGCAGTGGGAGGCACCACCGAATATGGAATGCAAGGACAAATTCCTTGTGCAGAGTGCCATAGTGAGCCAGGACCTCACACCAAAGGATATTACCGGAGACATGGTAACCCATGTTCTAGTGCATTATGCGTTGTATCTTATGTTGGCCGTGTCCTTGTATAACCCTAACGAGGGATTTTGTGCAGTTTACCAAAGAATCAGGTAATGTGGTGAACGAGGTGAAGTTAAAGGTTGTTTATGCCCCACCATCGCAGCCAACATCCCTAGACGAGGGATCTGATCAGGAAGGTCTGGGCAGTTTGAGTTACCAAGAGGTAAGATTTTGATCTTGAGTGCTGTAATAACATTCATGTCGGTATCACCTCTAATTGTATAACAGAGAACTCACAGTTGTTCTCTGTCAGTGCCTTACTGGTTACTTAGCGCCCTTATCATCGATCCTATGGCTATTCTTTGTTTCTTACCTTCTCAAACTGAGCGCTGTTCTTTCTTTGTAGGCAACAAGAGAACCTAGAGAACCAGAAACAATAACCTCTGAGGTGAGCCCTCTTCAGATAAAACTCATCAAGACTTCTGATTCTGGAAGTAATACAATTTATTTTAAATACCACTCTTCAAATATCATAAATTTTGATCAGACATCATTACAAAACCATGCATGTGAATCTTGCATCAAACTAGATAGCTATCACTCTAGAAATATGACTTGAACAAATTCCAGAATGGGCGTCTGGATGCTTTAGAATTCCTTCATCTCTGGGATTCGTTGCAACCAATCTGTCTAGCGTAGGGACAGGCGGATTCGATCTTTTGGCGTTGGGAAGCCTCAGGTTGCTACACTTCCAAGTCGGCTTACAAGGCATTCTTCCTAGGCTCACTGAGGTTTCCGTGTGCTGAGGCTATTTGGAAAGCATGGGCGCCGTTGAAGTGCAAATTCTTCATGTGGTTAGCAGTTCATCGACGTTGCTGGACGGCCGATCGCCTCCAGCGTCAGGGTCTACAAAACCAAGGCGTTTGTGTCTTTTGCGGCTATTCCCAAGAGACTATTGATCACCTTCTGGTCTGGTGTGCGGTGACTACACAAGTTTGGGCTCGCTTCTTATCTCGTGTTGGTTTGCGTTGTGCCATTCCGGTTGGCCAACCCACCCTAGAAGAACACTCGATTTCCACTTGGAGCTCGTTACCAAAGCATAAGAGAAAGGAGCTTGATTCGTGCATCATCATCGTCTTATGGATGATCTGGAAGGAGCGTAATTGCAGAGTTTTCAATAAAGAGGTCGTGTCTATCGATCAACTTCTACAACGTATTCGCGACGAGTACTGCCACTGGCGTATGGCGGATGCTCCCTGTCTGAAGGCGCCTCTACAGCCGGAGTAGTTCACCTTTAGTCGTATCTCTCTTGTTTTTCAGTTGCTTTCAGTTTCTACCGCTTAGTTTCTTTCTTCCTCCTTTCGTTTCCTTTGTTTTCAGTTTTCCACTAGGCTACTTAGGTGGTCTAATCTCTCATTGATATTTTTGTAGCTCCGTGTTTGTTCTTTATTTCGTCTTAATGGAATGATGTGCAAAGCTTTTGCGCGTTCTTGAAAAAAAAAACTAATTCCAGAATCTATTGGCCACTTGGTTGACAACTGCTTGAGAAGATTAATAAATTAGAGACACCCTGTCTAAATTCATCTAATAGTTTTTTTAGAACACTAAGCATTATTTTTTAGGAGGTCGACATGGTTTTTACAGTTTTGGCATTCCCATATTTCCTAGCATTCCAGATGACATATGTTGTGATTATCTTCTCCAACTGCATTATGTCATAACACTTGCATCAAAATGTTGATTGAACAGTGTCTCGGCATATTTATGTCTTGTGCCATCAGTTTGCACTCTGCAGTTCATTTTACTTGATACATGTGTTGAAGAGTTTCCATTTCTAAATTTGACCATGTTCTGTTATCACCCAATCCAACTCCACCTGATATAGTAGATTTATTGATATTTGGTCAATCTTCTTGTCTCAGTCGACATATGTTATCTTTCAATTTATTGTGGCCTCTCTTTCCTATTAAGCAAAAATGTATAAATGCAAAATAGCTTGATTTCAGAGAGGTGCTATCTTCTAGTATTACCAATTTTACGTTGAAACTCTAATATGTTATTATTCAGTATGTATCGAGTTTTTCTGCATTTCCGTTAATTTAATGAGCAAAGTAATTGAGACCTTATGTAGAAGATGCCATCTCTTTATGTTGCCCACTGATGCCAAAGAATAACATGTTGATCTGTTTTATTTATATCTGTGTAGCCCTTGGCTTTGATTTCAAAGTTGAAGGAGGAGAAGAATTCTGCTATTCAACAGAACAATAAGCTTCGAGAGGAACTGGTTAGTTGGTTTTACCTGATTATGCAAACGTTTTTGGACTCATGTATTATTTTACTCTATCAGTAAGCATTAGATTCAGGCTTTTTTCCCCCATAGACTGATAGACTCGATAGGCTTGTGGGAAAGCTTTGCTGATAATTTGTGTATTTCTCTCCAAATGATCACCATATAATTCCAGACAGATTCCCATTTTGTGCTTCTGCTTATATGACCTATATATGTCTTTGCTTTTTTTGTCTTCAAGTGTTTTTGCATTTCATGCCCAAGTTCCTGATTTGTAGGTGTTCACCCCTTGCTGTTGTATGGTTTTTTGCGTCAATGTGATCTCAATGCCGGCATCAATTTTAGTTGCAGCACTGACATAATTTTATTCCATCTTTGATTGAATTCAACAGGATCTCCTAAGGCGGGACATCAGCAGTCAGAACGGTGGTTTCTCATTAGTTTTCGTGCTGGTGATCGCTATTCTGGGTATCCTACTAGGTTTTGTCATGAAGAGATGAGCATGCGTAACCATGTACCATGTTTCGCTTTTTCTGTCATGAACTGAAAATCGTGCGTGCTCTGTGTCATGTTAGACATTTGTACAACTCATGGTCTTTTTATCTTAGCATCTGAATATCTGATGCCTCTTGTAATTGTCTAATTCATATTAGCTACTGTCGCCAGTCAATAAGTCGTCTTTCCCCCTAAACTCTTGCTATTTGTCAGCTTGTTAGTGGCCCGAGGTTTAGCCTATTCGATTAGGAAAGATTTTGGCTAATTATTCGCATCTTTTGGCACCTGTAACCAGAATAGTTCCTTTGATATTATGGCTTGCAATATTATATGTTGGGTGTTTTGAATTGTCTGGAGCACGGTTTTTATTACTATCGCATTTCATCGTACCTGTACAATGTTAAAGTACGGTTTCAGCATTTGTCATTGTACTAGAAGAGAAGTTTAGACTGATATGGGGTTTGTCCTATTGATTAGCTTTATGGTAAGAACGTTTATCCGGGTTGGAATGAAGGCATGTGTACCCCAGCCACTATCTGTTGACCCTGTAGAATCATATGAGAGCTCTGGCTGATACACATGATGAACACAGAGATCTAGTATTCAGCTTGTATTGCCCATCCGGTTAGTCAGTGCTTCAGAGTTAGAGACTTGACACCCTATGTGGTTGTTCGGATCTTATACGATAGAAAGCAGTTTCCGTTATGTGTTTGCCGCAATCAGTTTGGTTAATGTGGGTGGATACAGTTGCTGTCTTGCTGATATATGCTTAGTTCGATAAATGCCGCACTGCTCCATTTGTTCAGGACCATTTCCTTGTGCATTATTCCATGGCAAGTTGGCAACCCGTGGATCAGTAATTGCTTATGCAGTTATGCTACATAAACAATCAGAAAGAAAAATGAGTCGGCTTTCGTGCTAGTTATCTCGCACGGCCAGGGTAAAATGCTAGGCCTTGGTTGCTTTGTGTGCTAACGTCATGAATTTTATTAAGCTTTTCGCTTCCACTTAGTTGAAATTAATAAACCTACTTAATGTTAAAAGCCATCGCTAAGACGACAGAAATTGCATCATGCTAAAACTTTTGCATAAAAGACTTCTCTTGTTGAGCTGCAAATAGGTCCTTCTAGGCAAGGCCGCAAGACACAGACCACATCAAGCATTTGATATTTGATAGTGACATGTTCATTTTGGGCTTGCACAATTTATCTTGAGAAGCTGGCGGCAAGTAGATAGTCAACCTATCATAACAAATTAACAAGTCCCGACATATAAGTAATTATGTTCGAAGCATTAGCATTTTTTTTGTAGCACTCGTTTTTTTTAAAAAAAAATGGTATAAAAGATACCAGGGAATTTATTTCCAGATTTTTCTCAGGATACTTATTACCAAGTAATATTGCTCCACCTAAGCCAACGTACAGAAAAAACAAAGGTTAGAAGAAATCATTTCTTTAGCAAGTATGAAGGAAAGGATATTAGGAGAAAACTAAAACCATTTGTAACTTCTCTAGATGTTACACGTTTAATTCAATTAAACGAGAAATGCTTGTGATTATTACCACTACAAAAATTGGTACAAAATGAATCCTAGATAATTAACCAAACTCTATATGCATGTCTTTTGTGAAAGAAAAAAAACAGGGAGCTCTCAATACTGGCTATCCTCAGACTTCGAAGCCTTTTGCTCCCATGTTTCGACCTGCTTCATTGACTTTTCTTTCCTCTGCTGTAGCTCTTTGAATTCCTCAGGGCTGTAAGGAGGAGGCAGATCGCATGGGCCTGCTTCGTTGGCAGACTTAACCATGGAGTCCTCCATAAACTTCTTCTCACGGCCTACAGCTTGGCAGGCCAAAGACTCAGGACAGACCTCAACCGCTTCAGGTGGTTTGATTGGCTTGAATCTTAGGAGCTTAGCATACTCAGTTAAGAGGTGAAACATGTAGTCGTATATATAGTCCATACTAAGCTCTTGTTGAATGAAGTTGCTTGCTTGCTTTCCTATTCGTTGTGCCTATAAACAGTTTTTCAAGGGAAAATATGAGAACATGGTTTGTTATTGAAACACACTGTCAAAGGGGGATGATATGCTAAGGTATTCTCTATTAAAGAAAAGTTGTGCTCTAACTCCAAAATGACCATTACTAATGATAAGGCAAGTAAAATCTAGTTCACTAAATACTAGACAGCTAGACATGTATTATGATTGATGACTTGCCACTGAAAAATTCTTTGAACATCAGTTAGCATGTTGCTTGCTTTTATCTATGCTTTGGTTTATAGCACAGAACTTTCAGTTATAATACACCAGGGAAAATAGTGTTGTTATTTACTGCTCAATGTGCTTCTACTTAAAATATGCAGAGGACATCACTTTTTCTGCATCATTAGCAGCTCTAAATTTTATCTGGCAAAAACTACCCTACTATCACACACTTCAGTAGTTTGGTGAACATGAGGGACATTAGAAAGATCTCCTGAGTTCAAAACATATTGCAGCTTATAACCAATGTGTTTCAGTTCATACAAATAACCAAGAGTTTGCTCTAATGCTGCATAACATACCTTTTGCTTGTGAGAATTGCCCCAGTCAACAGCATACTTTATGGAGCTGCACTTATTGTCATCTCGAACTGGCCAATAATGCTCAGTGGGCATCAAAACCCTTGAAAAGAAATCATAGTATTTTGGTGTAACCACCAGTGTCATCGAATCGCAAGCTAGAATATACTTCTCACTGACTGACCATGCTGATCCTTCAATGTAGATCTTGTACCTGTCACCCAACATAAGAATTTTAGCACTGCCAAGTGCCAACAGAACAAAATAACTCTTAGCTTGCTTTTAACAAAAGAAAACAAACCTGTGGGTGCATTGACTAGCCAAATCTGATTGTTTGTATCCTGCCTTGCTCTCTTTGATCCAATCCTTAATGAAAAACAAAATTAAACTAACCATAAGCACCATCGAAATTATTTTCTTCAAAAATAAGTTAAGTACTAAAGAAGAAGGATTCAAAAAATGTAAGGGCAACGGAATTTCGCAATATGATGGGAGTCCACTTGTGAGAAGAAAATGGACCATTACACTTTCTTCACGTATAAACACAAATAAGTACCTGTTTGTAAATCCGTGCATTCCATTCTTGCTTACTGGAGACATTACACTTAACCAGCTCTTGCCTTTTAGCTGCAACATCTGGATTCCCTTTCCAGTAAGCATAAGGTTCTCTATCCACCCATTTCACCCTCCTATTACCAACACCCAGATCCTTCTGCAGCGCATCCCACGGCTTTATGTTGATCTCTGGCCTATCATCACAAAGAGTTTAGTTAAGTCTTTGTGCTTTGTCTGAACATCAAAGCATAAAACAGCAAATTTTATTTGGTGATGTTTTCACTACAAACTTAAATTTGTACACTTCCCTAGATCCTAAACTTCAGAAAAATTATTGATCATTTCCCTTTTGGTTCCCATTGCATTCACTGTGTTAGCAACAGACTAGCGGATGCAGTGACTACGACATAAATATGTGAATTCCCATTTCATACACGCAAATAGTGTACTCTGCTATGCAAACTGGTGATCAGTTTACTGAACGTGACTATTTGAGAAATTGGTCTAGTTTGAGAAGTCCTTCATTCTATCAAAGTTTATGTACTCCAAGTCTCCAACTCATGTGCAATGTTACATGATGAATACTATATGAGCTATATTTGTACTATTGCTACAGCATGACTAGCATAACAGTAATGGTAAGGAATCACAGCCTGTGATTGCACTCTGGGATAGCGGGATTCGTTGCATTTTTAACCAGTAGTAAGTAGTAACCCAGGTTGTTAGTTAGCAATGCACAAAAAACATAACTCATGTAATAGGGAAAGCAGCCAGTACTTACCAGCCCCAGAAGGACCAGTCCGGGAAGACGACGTCGAGCGTCTCGTCGTCGCCGCAGTACCGGAAGAGCGGCGGCATGACAGTGGCGTTCTCCCCCTGGTACTGGTCCGCGCGGACCACGGGCCAGTCGACGCAGTCGAACATGAGGTCGAGGTCGGGGACGCGGCCGGGGTACCGGCGGATCAGCTGGAGGACGCCCCAGATAGTGAAGAGGTCGCGCGTCTGGAACGCCGGCGCGATGCGCTCGACGTAGGCGCGGCCGCGGAGCACGACGAGGCGGAAGCTGGCGGTGGCGCGGGCGCGGTCGAGCATCGCGCGGGTGATCCCCGCCGCGGCGCGCCATGGGTGGAGGTCCTCGTGGATGAAGCGGAAGTACGCGGGGCAGGAGGAGTTGGTGGTGGTAGCGGGAAGAGGGTGCGGGTCGGTGACGGAGGCGCAGCTGGAGTGGGAGGAGAGCGCGAGGGAGAGGGTCTGGGAGATGTTGCTGGGGACGGCGGGGTCGCGGGGGAGCGGCGGCGCCGAGCAAGAGATGGAGTAGGCGGGGCGCGGCGGCGGCGGGGCGGTGGGGATGGCGGGATGGAGGTGGTCTGCGTGGCGGTCAGGATTGCCTGCAATGAGAGGAAGAGGACGATCAACGGTTGTGAGCCAAGCAGGAATTTTACAGGAAATAGCGTTATTTCTGTAGGACTTCTGTGGAATTCTGTGTTCTAAAATGAGGCTAAGACAAGATGATTGGATTACAGTAAATGTTCGTGTGTTTTAAAGGGGCTTTGTTTACATAAAAACAGAAGAATGCACTAGTTGGTTCATGACATATTGACATGTCATGATGTATATCCTACGTGAAAATGCTGAGGGAAAAAAAGCCTTGGCGAAATATATGGGCACGTGCAACAAATACGCAAACCGATCAGGTGTCTTCATTCAAGCGAGGGTACAGAGGAAAAACAAAATGAAGTGAGAGGCCAAGGGCAGGAAAAAGAGTTGAGTCAATCGACCGGAAGAGGCAAAACGAAATAAGGATTTGCCCGAAAAAGATGCAATGTAACAACATCAAAAAATTTGCAACATTTAAAACTTACTTATGAAATATTTTGATTTTACTAGCACAACATGGCTGTGTGCTAGGCGCGCGCAACAAAAACTTGAAACCGCTGCAACAATTGGTACAACAATTGAGCAAATGGGCAGTAACAAAATTAGAGAATGCTTGTAACAAAAAAAAAACATTTCTACATTTCAAAAGTAACGTGCAACAAACACTTGCCCCCAACATTTGGGTAGAAGTGCTGCAACAAAATTGAGAGGTGCGTGCAACAAGGGCGGCGAGGGCGCAGAGAGGCACGCACGGGAAGCAGTCGCAGGCGACAGTGCGTGGCGAGGCGGAGTGAGGCCGAGGCGCGACAGAGGTGTGGCGATGGAGGAGGTCGGGCGTGAGGCGAGGCAGCCGCCGGTCGGGCGCAAAGGCTATCTTCTCTGGTTTGGGATGTGGGAAAAGAGGCAAGAGAGAGAGGTTTGAGAGATGAGCACCTCACAATTCATTCGGATGGGGTGGATGAGAGTGGAGAGAGAAGAGAGGAATGAGTGGTTGCAAACGTTTGGCGACGTGGCTTAGTAATAAGGCCGTCCGATTTTGTCTGTCATCGGGCGTATGAATACAATCAATTTTTCTACAGAGTTTTTGGGAATTGATTGTAGTCATACGTCCGATTACAGACAAAAAATCGGACAGCCTTTATCACTGAGCCACGTCGCCAAATGTTTGCAACCACTCATTGCTCCCTTCTCTCTCCACTCATCCACCCCATCGGCATGAATTGTGAGGTGCACATCTCTCAGAGCTCCCTCTCTCGTCTCTTTGTCCACATCCTAAACCGGAGAAGAAGACACGGCCGGCGACCGCCTCGCCTTTGCGCCTCGGCCTCCTCTATCGCCACACCTCTGTCGCGCCCCGGCCTCACTCTGGCACTCGTCTGCCTCGCCTCCGCCGTGCCCCTGCTACCCCGCTCCCGGCAACCCCGCCACCCCTGTTGCAGGCATCTCTCAATTTTGTTGCAGCGCTTCTGCCCAAATGTTGGGGCAAGTGTTTGTGTTTGTTGCACAATACTTTTAAAATGTAGAAATGTTTTTTTTGTTGCAGCCTATTTGCTCAATTGTTGTACCAATTGTTGCAGCGGTTTCAAGTTTTTGTTGTGGCAACATTTTATTTTTGTTGTGCCTAGCACAGGTCATGTCGTGCTTGTGAAATTAAAATGTTTCATAAGTTTTAAATATTGCAAATTTCTTGATATTGACCATGTTACATTTCATCTTTTTGGGCTAAATCCTGATTTCGTTTTGCTTCTCCCGATTGATTGACTTGACCCTTTTCTCTGCCCCTGGCCTCTCACTTCATTTCGTTCTTTCTCTGTATCCTCACTTGAATGGAGATACCCGATTGGTTTGCGTATTTGTTGCACGTATGAATTTTTTTTGTTACAAACATTGTGTTCATATGTTATGTCAGGGCATACGATAGGAAGCGCTAGTTGCGCCCTAAAAAAATTATAAAATAAAATGTTGTGGAGCTTACCTACCGGCTTTGTGCGCCACTGATCCAGATTGGTGATTGACAGCTGAGTCTGCATTTATGTTAAGATTTTTTTAGAAACAGAAAAAAAGTTCTTATACAATTATACAAAGATTGCCATGGTGGTTCAGTAAAATTAATCTTTGCGCTATCACCATTCACCAGTACATAACCATAGGCTAATCATACAGCATCAATCCGCGGGGAAAAAACATTCAACTCCTCATCCTCAATGGGACAAATGAAATAAATCAAGAACTCACGTTCAGACAAAAAAAACATTCAGGGAAAAAATACTTCGAAGAAATAGAATACATGCGAAAAAACATATGTGGAACACCTGGACATGTAACCAAAAGACCCCATCGATTGAAAAAAAACAAGGGGACAGACTCTGAACTCACAGTGGTGGTGATCCAACGGACGGACACGAGGACGCCGACCACGACGACGAAGAAGAAGAGGAAGATGGCGGTCGTTACCGGCGACGACGAAGAGCCCGCGCCCTTGCTCCACCGCCGGCCGTCCGGGACTGCAGCGGCAGCCGCGGCCATCGCCTAGCTGCGCGCTCTGACCTCCCTTCGATCTCTACGTTTTTGTTTTACGCTATCTGCAGAGCCAGGTATTTGTTGTTTCCTCCGCGGTGGCGATGTCCTTGGTTGGTCTGGCTCCTGAAACAGAAGAGCAGGGTGAGCACTGCATCATCACAGGCACGGGAGTTGCGAAACAGCCTCTCGTTCGCGCCGATCACTCAGGAGGGCGCGTCCACGTGTGCTACGCAGTAGATGTCATGCAGATGCGGGGCTCCTAGGCCAGGACGCGGTCAGAACTCAGAAGAAGTTGGTTTTTGTTCAAGTGACGCGGATGATGACGTGGACCTACCACAGTAATGGATTTGTGTGAGGTCTTCTCACATGAAGCTTTGTGCATGTAAAGTACATTATATCATGTTACTGTCTGGTGTTAAACCTACACAAGCGCATCTTGAAGACCCAACTGACAGAAACTTTGTCTACTTCGTCCCCACCCGTATCAGTTTTCTCCAGGATGGACGCGCACGAACTTAATTCTGACATAACCACGTTTCGTTACCAAACGCAGGAGATGTTCTAACTCATGCTGTCGCAAACAGAAACAGGAAACGGATTTAAACGGGGGGTTTACACAAGAATCAAATTGGAAAAAGGCCGAACCTTTTAGGCTTCCCACATTACTCGGCAGCTAGGTCCCCTTCCGTTGTTCATCGCCGGCGACTCCAGGAGATGAACACCGTTAATCGATCGAACCTGATCGATGCGTCTCTAGCGGCACTCCTCTGGCTTTTTTGGCATTTCACACGCCGGACGGAATGGCCCGGAAACGTCTCAGATGAGGCCACTCGCGCGCGCTTTTCAATACTCCGGAGAGGCGCGCGCGCGTCTGGCTATATTGCTCTGGTTTGGAGGAAGACGGGGAGCCGCGAGAGCATGAAGAAGCCTGAATATAAGGAGGCGCAACTCCCCCTCCCTCTCTGCACCACACCACGACTTTGTCAAACCAACGGAGCGATCTTTTGTTTTTTGTGCGACGGAGGCAAGTCGATGATCCGCGGGCGCGAAAGATCGATCCATCCGGGAGGCAAGCAGCAAGAATATGTTTGGGCCGCGAATTAGGCCGCGCATGCCGCCATGATTCTTGTAAATTACACTTATTTCCATCCATGTACCTATGAGGCTATCAGCCTATGGTTGATGTCGTAGGTTTGAGGATCAAATCGGCACACGATTCGAAACACGCCATGTACCTATGAGACTATCAGCCTATGGTTGATGTCGTAGGTTTGAGATCAAATCGGCACACGATTCGAAACACGTGTGCAGGGAGTGACAATTGACCACTAGGACGAGCAACTCACGTTGGCGGATACTCCCGATCTCGGAAACACACCCTCACATTTTCACGGCGGTACATTGTCCTGACACTGCTTCACTAGTGGCACTGTAGTAAATACTACTAAAAAAATATTGTAACGTAGGCGTTGTTTAAAATACTGTAGCGTTACCACAGCAGATGATCCAAACAGTTTTTTTTTTTTCAGATTGGACGACTCAGATTGCTGTAATGTCACAGCACTCATGCAGATAATACTCCTCTACTATTGCTAATGCAGATAATGGGACCTTGTTTTAAATTAAGACCGTGTTACGGACTGGTCTTAAAAAATTAAAAAAGGACCACGTCTACTTGTCTAGTCTATTGCTTAAGGTTGTCTTCGATGCATATTCTCTCTTCTCTCGGTGCATGAATCCTTCCGAGATGGGTGTTGTATCTTTTAAAATCTATTCCTCTCCGAAATTAAGGGTTATAGCCCGTGAGTCCTGCCATCCATTTCAAAAATTGTTTAAGGTTGTTCATTGGCCCTATAAATCTATGATACGCCACTCAGACCACAGCTTGACCTTTTTAGTTTTTTTTTTACTTTAAGGTATAGGTGACTTTTTGCCTATTAGTAGTTGGTGGTTCAACAACAGTTTCGAACAATTTTGTGCTCGGGCCCTTCAAGTACAGCCCATATAATTGCAGAACCTCTCCTGGTTTGGGCCACGTCGTGTCGTGTCAGCTTAGTTTGGTCACCCCGTCGTGCCGTGCCGTATTGGTCCATCTCGTCTTCAGTCAAGCTCAGGCACGGCCCAAAACCCGTCGTGCCAGGGCCGTGCTGTGCCAGCTCAAGTTCAGCCCTAAGTAACTATAGACGGCGGAGGCGGCGGCGACCGCCATCTTTATTCCTCTCATGCCCACCTCGTTAAAAACCTAGTTACAATTCGCTGCCCAAAAAGGCCGTTCGAACATAGCAACGTGCGAACGGTGTTCACAGCCTTTCAGCAAGTCCCGAGGTATTTTGATAGCCTCGGTTGATGTTCCACTTTATTTCCACCCGTGAGCTGCGAGAAGCCATACCACCTACCTCGGTCTTTGTTTTCCCCTCTATTTCCCAAAAAAGGCCGTTCGTACAGCCCGGATTCGCAAGAGAAACGTGCGAGCAGCACGTTCGCCACAATCGAACGACGGAGAACAAAAGCAGGATCGGACGACGGAGAAAAAACAACCGACGTGACCACCCGACAATCGCGCATTCTAGCCATACTGGCAACTCACACGGGCCGATCGAACGTCGCACAACAACCAAACAAAATCCAACGGTCCCACCTCGCAACAACGACATGCGAGAACAAAACAACATTCAGACGACGCGCAACAAATCATGACGAAATCGAACAAACCAAGAAAAAAGGATGTAGCCACCCTGAGGAGCCCCATCCCAGCCACCTTTTATATCGAGAGACTTTGTTGTCATCATTGGTTTTTATTATGAATAGTGACAACATACCACGGTGTCATATGGCATGGTACGTAAGCATTAAACATCCCACAGTGAATAATTATCAGATTTAATAGTTATAATTCTACCACGATGATTATGTTAATAGTTCATATATTATTAGTGTCGGACTGTACACTATCAATTAATCCTCGGTATTATTCTTTTTTATTTAACAAAGAAGCCTCACTATTAATCAATCAATAGAAATGAAGCAAATTCTAGTGCTTGGTCCCATTAGCTAGTAGTTTCCACACGGACAAGAAGTGTCAAAGGAAATAATAAAATAAAAACCATCTTCACTTTTCCCTTTTATCCTCCTCCTCTATGCTTCTGTGCCACAACTCCCCATCTCCATTGATTCCCCACCCGGGAGGCGGGAGGCGTGGAGGGAGACGAGGAGGTGCGGTGCGGGAGGCGAGGAGGTGCGACGGAGGAGGCGAGGTGGAGCGGCGGGAGGCGACACGGGGCGGCAGGAGGCGACGGGGCAACAGGAGACGACGCGGCGAGGCGGCTGCCGACGCCTGCTTGATGGCCGTGTCAGGCAGGCCCGAGCACGACACGCGACACCGAGCCGTGCCGAGCCGTCCATCGTGCCGTCTTTCCAGGCCCAACCTGACCCGTCGTCCGTACCAGCTCGGGCCGCCACGTGGCATGTCTGAGCTGTGCTTGGACCGTACAGAGCCGGCCAAACCTCTGACGGACACAAAATGGCCCGGTCCGACTCCTACCTCTGCTCATGAGCAACCCCCCCTCCCTCTCTGCACCACGACTTTGTCAAACCAACGGAGCGATCTTTTGTTTTTTGTGCGACGGAGGCAAGTCAATGATCCGCGGGCGCGAAAGGTCGATCCATCCGGGAGGCAGGCAGAAAGAATATTTTTGGGCCGCGCATTAGGCCGCGCATGCCGCCATGATTCTTGTATATTACACTTATTTCCATCCATGTACCTATGAGGCTATCAGCCTATGGTTGATGTCGTAGGTTTGAGGATCAAATCGGCACACGATTCGAAACACGCCATGTACCTATGAGGCTGTCATCCTATGGTTGATGTCGTAGGTTTGAGGATCAAATCGGCATTCGAAACACGTGTGCAGGGAGTAACAACTGACCACTGGGACGAGCAACACGTTGGCGGATACTCCCGATCTCGGAAACACATTCTCGCAACGCAACCTCTACAGTGTCGTGGCACTGCTTCACAGTCGGCGGATTGGAATTAGAAGGCTGAGGCCGCGATCGGTACTGTAGTAAATACTACTGAAAAAATATTGTAGTATAGGTGTTGTTTAAAAACACTGTGGTGTCACTGTAGCGGATGAACCATACTGTTTTTTTTATAGATCGGATGACTCATATTGTTGTAATATCACGACACTGTGCTCCTCTACATTGCTAATGCAGAGAATGCCATCCCCCGATCTTCTCTAGCAGACCTTTGTTTCAAATTAAGATCGTGTTACGGCCTGGTCTTAAGAAAGGACCACGTCTACTTGTGTAGTCTATTGCTTAAGGTTGTCTTCGATGCATATTCTCTCTCTTCTCTCGGTGCATAAATCCTTCCGAGATGGGTGTTGTATCTTTTAAAATCTATTCCTCTCCGAAATTAAGGGGCATAGCTCGTGAGTCCTGCCATCCATTTCAAAATTTGTTTAAGGTTGCTCATTGGCCCTATAAATCTATGATACGCCACTCAGACCACAGCTTGACCTTTTTAGTATTTTTTTACTTTAAGGTATAGGTGAATTTTTGCCTATTAGTAGTTGGCAGTTCAACAACAGTTTCGAACAATTTTGTGCTCGGGCCCTTCAAGTGCAGCCCATATAATTGCAGAACCTCTCCTAGCACTACAACAAATTCAGCCTTTTAAGGCGTAAAACATCGTGACAAAAAGTAGACATGTCATGTATAGTTATTTTTTTTTTCGGTGACGGATATAGTCATTTAGTCACAAAGTCAGAGGAAGGCAGGTCACGCAGTTACTTTAGTAACGTTTTGGAAAGTAGCGTCATAGATAAAACCTGATTCGTCATTAAAGATTAAAAAAAAAGTATGACGATTTTGTAGCAGCGTCAATAAACACTAGGTATTTGTGATGTTACCAACATGATCAATCGTAGAAAATTCTGGTGGGCTTTCAACATTTTTCCAGTAGCAACGATAAAAATATAGGGCTTGTTTGCTTCCCGTCCTAGTGATGTGCTGCCTAGGCGAGAGCGTTCCTAGATGTAGCCTGTGCGAGAGCTTTTCGATACCTGGCTCCTAGGCGTAGAAAATGAGTGTCTGGGAGCCAGCTATCTGGATCAGATCCACGTTGATTGTTTGATCCAACGGTCTATTTTTTATTTATCAATTCCAGGCACATACTTCCAACTAAATAACTCATCTTCAGGTTTGTCTGGTCAGACAAAAACCATCTACTTTCCAGGCTACATCCAGGCATCACTTTTTCCCAGGCATGAAGTCCAAAGCACAAACCAAATAGGCCCATAGTTCCATCTTCCCTTTCCTTGTGTCTATCTCTAGCCAACATCCACGTCCCACACTTATCCCAATCCACCAAGCCCTATGTCCCCTATTCCTCATGTCACTATTGTCGCCAGTCGCTCCTTCGCTTGCCACTAGCGCCGCTTCCCCTCTCCTCCTCCATAACCATTGCCATATAGCACCAGCACTTCCTACCGATCTCTTTTGTAGCCTTGCATATTGCGCTGCAGACCCGTCCTAGTTCACAACTTTCTTCATTCATGAGTTTTCTTTATTCTTCATGGGCTGCACATACGGGAGGCAGATGTCGAAGCTGGAAATTAATTTCCGAATCACATGTGAATTTAATCTTATGATTAGTCGCTGACACACACATTTTACGATACTGAATCACATCCATACACAAGTAAATAAAACAGAGTAGCGCATAATACAAAGCAGTTGAACACAAACCATTAAGACCGAGTTTTGCACAACAGGGCCGGTCGGCCAAATAGCTCACAATTAAGAGTGCTTGCAATGGAAATAAATGATAATTAACATAAATAGCCCGTGTGATATGTCATAACCCATGGGCAACCGGCTGGGTTAATGCCCTAGAATTCAGCACTAACATCATCTCCAACTCTCGCAGCGTAACACTAGTCGAACGCTCTTCAATTTCTTGCTTTGATAATTGTTCAACGAGCAATGGTGAGTACAAGAATTTGCTCTGCAAGACTTTATATCAAATGTAATAATACAAGCAAGTATATCAAAGGATGACTGTCCTATTTAGTTTCTGTAGGATCGTTAATGACAATTAGAGGGGGGGTGAATGATTGTCCAAGGCCCCAATACGTGGGCTTCTACACCAGATTACAAAACCAATTTTGGACACCAAAAAATTATCATATGTCGTAGCCTCCAGGCCGCACTTCTATAGCTCCAACACGCATCATCCATCTTTGATCTCCACGCACCCCAACTCGAGCCCGACTGTCTCCTCCAGCATCCTCGACCCTCTAGACCATGACTTCGCACCAAGCCATCTCCCGGTCACCGTCGTAGACCACGATCTTCTCCGAGTTACCCTGCATATAAAAGACCAAAACAACATATTTTACCTGCACAAGTTCTTCCCAACTTGACCGACATAAGTCCACACACACGCCACACACCTCAAATAACATCAATACCTAACATTGTCAATTATTCATCAACTAAAATATACTAGACCTAGCCACATGGTCTAACAATCTCCCCCTTGATGAATACATTGACAACACTTCAAAATCGAGAATTGAATTTTTGAAAGAAAAGAAATTTGCGAAAAGAAAGTTTCAAAGCTACAAAGCAAACACTTCAAAACCACAGCTGAAAAACTCCCTCTCAACACAAGAGAAGTAAATTTATCTCATTCCCCTCCTTTGGCAATGTAAACATCAAGAACCGCAGAGAAAGAATAATTCTAAAACAAAGGAGCAAGGAGAGTAAAAATCAAGAAGCTTTGTAGATTATCCAAGTCACGTCACATTAATTTAATAAATTAACCAAGCCATCTGTTTTAGTAGAGCTATCTAGATCATATAAAGTCGTATACCATATAGTAATATCAAAACAAGTCTTTGTGTGTGTGTGTGTGGGGCATGCTTGAAGCATGCATTTTTTCAATTGTCTATTTCTCTTTTTTTTATAACATGCCAAATTGAGTTAACATAAAAAGATTGCAATAAGAAACATACGAGTTTCATATCCAAGATTTAAAATAAGATTCACAATCAAGCTAATTCTTTTCAATGAACATCGCAAAGTACCAACTATAATCAATCTAGTCAAAGTATTCCGCCATGTCATTCTTTAGTTCAAATGTGGCAAAGTAATTAAAATCAATCATGATCAAAGCTACACAACACATGAGTAAATACGATATCGAGAGCTCTACACCTCATTTGATTTCAATGGCTTGGACTTGATGAATTGTTTAACAAGTATAATAATTAAAGCTTCTGAAGTTTTAAACAATAAGCTCCCCCTCAGAATAATCCCATTGGATGACACACCCCCAACTCACTATGCAAATAAGATCTAGGAATCCAGTACTGAGATACACGATATGGAGGAACAGCAACAAAACTAGAACCAGAACCACGTGTGCGTGCACGATTAGAACGCGAATTATGTGAAGTAAATCCCAAACCAGTACGTGAAGCAAATTTAAAGCCATCATGAAAGTCCTATAAAAACTTAGCTTTCGCATTAGTTCTAGAGACAACAAAAGAGACTGTACTTTTTTGTCTTAAGACATTCAATCTTTCCTTTTTCTCTTTCTTAACACGCTTAAAGCAAAATTCATACAAGTGTCCATCTCTACCACAATAGGTGCAATGAAATTTAACATAATTAGAATTCCTTTGAGATGATGAGCTAGCACCTAATACATTAGCAGAAGAGCTTTGCACAAAACTAGCATATTTAAACACCGTTTTATGAGGCTCACTTTTTATTTCAATTAGCTCACTTCCAATGACCTTAACTATCTTAGGTGGATTATTCTTGGCATAATTAGCAGTATTAAATCCTATACCAGTATTTTTGATACTCAGTTTTGACTTGTCTAGAATCATATTCAAAATTTTCTTGTCAAAAGAAAATCTCTCTAAGGTGTCCTTAAGGTACTCATTTTTTTTAGCTAAAGTGGGATAAGTTGTGCATTTAACCGTTCATTCACAAGGTTCTTAGAAGCACTAGACTGAATCAATCTATCTTTTTCAGCAAAATCATTAAGTTATCTAGTCAGTGCTTCTATCCCTGCGCTAAGCTTAGGACAATTAGTACAAGAAAGTGTCTCATGATAAAGCATTTATTTAATAGATTCCTAAGAAGAATTAAGTCTAGCTTCTAACAATTCACAATTAGACCAAGTTTTAGATTGAACATTAGAAATACTTGACTCTAAACATGTAGGAGAACTAAACTTGAGCTTTTCAATTTCATCATTTGCAAGTTTTAACTTTTCATCACAAGAATCATGTGCCAATCTTAGTTCATCAAGTTTAGCAGTTACATCCCTAAGTTGAACCAAGGTTGATGCATTAATTGTTCTAGCAGTCTCTAACTCAGAGTGTAAAACTTGACAAGACTCACAAGATTCATCATCAGGAATAGAAGCTCTAAGTCTATCAATTTCAGAAGTTAAGCTTTCAACGAGACAATTATTTTTTTAGTTTCTTTTTTTTATCTTTTTCAATTCAATAACGAATTTAATCAAACCATCTTCAAGCTCATCATATGATGGTCTTACCTCATCGGGATCACTGTCATCATCATCGTCGTTGTCGTTTCTTGCCATGAAGCACATGCCCATGAAGTCGTCATTGTTCCTCTTCTTACTTTTAGCATCATCATTGTCGTGGTCGTGGTCGTCGCAACTCTCATATTCCACATCACTCAGACCAAGATGCTCGATAGCTGCAAGAAACTTTTCAGGTAATTTTCAATGGAGATTGTCACCCTTGGTGTTGTTGTTCTTGGATGGCCGACGACGGTAATTCTTGTCTTCCCTGATCACCTTCCCCTTGAGCTTGGGACACTCCATCTTAATGTGACCTGGCTCGCCACACTCATAGTACTTGACCGAACTTAACATGCCACCTCACTTCCTCATCCTCATATTGTTGAGTGCCATGTATGCCCGTGAGGAGATCAACACCAAATCCTCTTCAGGGAGCTGTCTGAACTGTTCCTCTGAAAAAGAAGACAAAGCAGACACAAGAAAAGAACTCGATGAAGCAGCTTGCACGAGGTTAGTCATAAGTACTAAACATGAAGGTTTATTAATCTTAGATGGCAAAGCTTCCATCTCATAGGTTTTTAATGTAGAGAAAAGATCATCCATGGTTAAAGTATCTAGATCAATAGTTTGATTGATAGTTATGACAATCATCAACCACTTAGAACCTAAAGATCTCAAAATTTTAGTTGCATTATCTTCATCGGTAGGAATAACATCAACACCGCGTAAATTACTCAATAATTTTTCAAATCGAGCAAAAAGATCATCAATAGCTTCACGAGGCTCCATAGCAAAATCAGAATATTCTTTTTGATAAATATTTTTACGCACTTTCTTAATTTTAGTGGTTCTTTCATGATAATCGCCAAGAGTTTTCCATATTAAGTGGGCAGAATTAATATGAGCTACACGATCAAATTCTTTGCGAGAAATCCCTTGAAACAGCAAGTTACGAGCTTGAGCATTTAAATCAACATCTATTTTATTTAGATCAGTAACAGGAACCTTGTAAGGTCTAGAAACCTTATTCCAAACATCACTACCTTGAGCCTCAATATAAGCTTGCATACGACACTTCCAAAAAGCAAAATCAGTACCATCTAGCATGAGGGGACGATTCACATACCTCTCTGACGTCATAGCAACATTGTTCTGATACCACTTGTAGTATCGTTAATGACAATCAGAGGGGGGTGAATGATTGTAGAAGATTTTTCACACCCTAAAATTGTCAACCAGCAACGTTCCTAGTATATAACAAATAGCAGAAATTTCTCCATCCAGATGCGCAAGGAATAACTAACAACCAGATGAAATCGACCGCCAGAGCACGCCTCGCCAGCAGCCACACGTCACAGGCGAAAACCAGCACCTCGCGTCCGCCAGCTAACTATTTCCCACAGCAACAAGTCACCTCATGTAATCACGTACATGTGCTGCCTTCAAGCACGGCTCGTCGCCCCTCACGTACAAGCACAGGGGCACATCTCCTTCTTGATTAATACAACCAGTAAAAGAGCCACCAACAATCACAATCACATATCATGCGCACAATCCAGCGGAGCCAATGGAATTTCACCTCACCAGCGAAAACCAGAAGCCCAGCACATGAAATCAATCAACCAACAGCACACATCTTTTGGATTAACTCAATGCCTAAAAGAGTTTTTCTTCTCACGCTCTTAATCACCCAATGGAAAAAGCTTGCTTCATGTTGCACACTTTGTTTCATGCATAAACAAAAGGGCTGGCCACCGCCGTAGGTTGCAGCTCTAGTGTTTTTTTGGAGATCACCCTCCAACCAAAAAAAAGCCGCTGGCCCTAGCTTCTCCCATCCAAAAACCTTCACGTCTACAGCCCCAGCTATATATTCCACGGCTCATACACGTGAGCAATAAACCTCGAACCTCTAACGGGCCTTCTAGTGTTTGCACATAAACACCCACGTACGGCCCACTAAAATCCAAGGCCCCAATACGTGGGCTTTTACACCAGATTACAAAACTAATTTTGGACACCCCAAAATTATCATGTATCATAGCCTTCGGACCGCACTTCCGTAGCTCCGACATGCATCATTCGTCTTTGATCTCCACACACCCCAACTCGAGCCCGACCGTCTCCTCCAGCATCCTCAACCCTCTGGACCATGACTTCGCACCAAGCCATCTCCCGGTCACCGCCGTAGACCACGATCGCCTCCGAGTTACCCTGCACATGCAAAGACCAAAACAACATATTTTTTCGGCACAAGTTCTTCCCAACTTGACCGACATAAGTCTACACACACACACCACACACCACAAATAACATCAGTACCCAATATTGCCAATTATTCATCAACTAAAATATACTAGACCTAGCCACATGGTCTAACAGATTCTTTTGCTTAAAGCGAGTTTCATTTACAGTAGAGATATTACCCTTTTAAAGAGCAACTTTATAAAGCCATTTGACTTTATATGAAATAGCATATGAGCATATAGTAGTTGTAATCCATGGCTATCCTTTGTCATCACAATACTTTTGACGGTCCTGTCGGTGTTTTAGAACCGAACTTACGTAAAGATTGTTTGATTCGGGGGGTCTCCTAGAATAGAATCATGCAGAGAGATTAACACGGGAATTTTTATACAGGTTCGGGCCTTCTCCGGAGAGAATAACAACCCTACTCCTGTGTGTGTATGGTATTGAGTGTATACTGAACAATCAGGGGAAAAACTAAGACTATTACAGATAGTGCTTGTATTCTCGATGGCTCGATCCTTTCTCTTTCTCCCTTTCTAGTTGCCGCCTTTTATAGTACGTGAAGGAGCGGCGATTACTCGAAAGCGGCGCCTCATTACCTCCGTAGAACGGCGCATGTTGGTAGTGATTACCGGCGTATTAATTCCTCCACGTCGCTCAATGACTATATACCGTAGATAATGGGTATTACGTGCCATTATTACGTAGAATAACAACAGATGATGATCGTTTGAATCCTTAATCAATAAGACCCACTTGTCTGCAGTGTTCATTTGATTATAAAGGTGGTCGTAGCTGACCTAGTCGTAGAGGAATCTACGATTATAAGGTAGTCGTAGCAAGACTTACGACTATGGGATAGTCGTAGCATAACTTACGACTATGGGGGTGGTCGAGAAGAACTTACGACCATCCATTTGGTTCTTCCTTCATAACATTAAGGGTACACTCGGGGTTCACATGACGCCATATTTACCTATAATAAAAATTATAGATAAAAGGTAAAATGAGGATTATTATATCCTCGCCATCTAGCCCCCACTTCAAGTGAAAGCAACTTACTTGGTAAAGGGTTCTAGATGGTCTTACGATCATGAGAGGATCGAGAAAATAATCGAAGGAAAAACTCTTCGATTGTATACTACTTTGACCGAAATGTGCTTGGTCAAGAAAATTGCTTACGACTATCAAGTGGTCGTAAAAGCATTTCTACGATCACAAGGTGGTCGTAATATAGTGATCGGAAGAAGGAACTTTCCGATTATCATTTCCTTTGGTTGAAAAGATCTAACCAAGGAAGTAATTTCGCTTGAGATGTAAACGCAAACCTGAATTTCTCGAACGGACACACTGGGGAATCTCAAACGACGCCCGTTAGCCTGTCTGTTGAAGCGGTTCCCGAGACGGTGGCGACCCTTGGAATGTCACGCATCCAAATCAAGGTTAGCGGTTATATATACTCACCGAGGGTAAAACCTAAGATCTTACTTTTCCCAAATTGCTCTCTTTGTTCCTCAAGCTCTTGCCTTCTCCGCCGCCGAGTCGTTCTTGCCTTCTCCGCTGCCACTCCAATTGTGCCCTCTTTTTCGACCCAAAATTTCCTGTTTCCGAGAGAGATGGCCAGGAAAGTTTCTGATTGGGAAGAGTCGGAGATGGATGCGGCGAAGATTCAAGCCCTAGTTGTCGCCGGAAGATTTGAGTAGACTCTCGTGAAATGGCTTCCAGATTTGGGCAAGATTGGCGTCGAGGAGAATGGGCAAATTCATCCTTCCGTGCTTATTGTGAGTGTGGCCTTCATTGCTGCTCACCCTTTCTCACCGTTGTGTTCGAGCATTTTGGGGTGGAGTTAGTGAACCTTGGTCCTAACTCTATCACCATGCCGAAGGCCAGATATTTGTGCGAGGTGCACAGGAATTCCATGACCTTGAGCTTTTCCAATATTTCTATGGAATGTCTCGACAAGCCGGGATTGCTGGAAGTTGTGGTCTAAAACTCCACGATGGGAAGTCGAGGGAGTATATTTAGAGTTTCACCCGGTCTTCGTGGCCGGGATGGAGGAAGAGGTGGTTTTACTAGAAAGTCACCTCGAAGATGACCTCTCTTTAAGTGGGAAAGGTCAAAAAGCAATCTTCATGGGATTCGACTCAAGATATCACCAGATTGCCCTTATGTTCAAGCTATCAAGGACTTGAAGAAGGAAGGGTCGACCGGATGGCATGTGGTGAAAGATTTCATCACACGAATTAGTCCTTTGAAGAAACGAGCATCCCTATGTGGAGATACTGGGGCTATGAACCCAACCAGGGACTACAACGAGGGTAAGTGAATTTTCGACTTAGCTCTCGGTTTGGTCTTTCTCGCAAAGTTGTTTAAAAGATGCCTTTATCTGTTTGAGCAGATCTTTCACCGTGAGAGATTGACGTTAGAGTCAAACTTCGTTTGTGAGAAGTCTTCGCCACTTAGTGTGGCGGTTCCTAAAATCCTTGCGGTCGATCCGCAGAGGAAAGGATGGTTCGCCTAAAGGTAATCGAGAGTTGATTTTGTCTTTAAGACTTTATAGTCGAGAAAGAACTTACGACTAGAGAAATGTTGTAGAAAAAACATACAACTTAGTCGTGACCATAGGAAATCTTACTACGAGGAAAGGTTGTAGAAAAACTTACGATTTGATCTTGGTCGTAGAAAATCTTACGACCGCTTAGTAATTCTTCTCTTCTGCTTTGCTTACGTAAAGTAGGCATGGAAAATCGTCGGGATGATGAAGAAGTCAGATTGATAACCATCGGTGCGAGGTTGACAAAGGACAAAGGCTCGGCTCCTTCGTCCAAGAGACGCCGACTTTTAAGGGGTGACGACAAAGTAGGGACGAGCTCGAGTTCTAGTCCTTCGACCAGATCCTCTGCAAAGCTTGTGGAAGACATAGCCGCAACTGAAGCCGAGGCTAAAATAGCTGAAGTGGAGGAGGTCGAAGTAGCTGAACCTCTAAAGCGCAAACCTCACAAGGCTAAGGTACCCTTCTATTATGACAAAAATCTTTCGCAGCTTTACGCCACTCCCCAGTTTTGTTAAGCACTTGGAAAAGGAGAACCGGAAGGATTTTATGTCTTTGTGAAGGATAATACCGCTCGATGAGAGCCTATGGCTGATGACAATGCTGCTCTTGGAGTGGTCGAGACTGATCTCGGCCATCCAGAAATTCAGGAGACCAGAGAGATGGTCCCTGTTCAAAATCCACGACCAGACGTGGTCGTGGCCAAGCCCGTTCTTCAACTCGAACTTCACCCGAAGTGGTCGAGAGAAGAAGAAATCTTCCGCTGGGAAAGTGACTCCCAAATTCTGTTTAGGTCCAAGGTGCGAGGTATGTGAAATATACTAAAGTGTAAGAACAGAATTTACCTTTTTCCTTTTCACAACCTGAATTGCTTTCCTTTTCTTTTTTAGCCCGACTTCAAATTTCGAGAATGCTTCCGTTGAGAAGCCTATTGCTACCTCTCCAAATTACTTTGGAGAGACAACAAGGAAGTGGTCGAGGATCATCCTCGGCCAGTGGTAGAGGAAGTCGTGGCGCTGAAGTGGTTACGACAACCAATGAGGTACTGTTGTACCCGATGAAGGTAGCGGCTACAACCTCTGAAGTAGCAACGGTGACCACAGAGATGGTCGTGGAGACTCCAAGAAGAAATGCGACCAACGAGATGGTCGTGAAAGCTCCACAACATTTGCAACTCTTGAGCGGTCGCCACGACCACCGAGATGGTCGTGGATAGAACAGAGGCAAATGAAGCCTCTGGTCAAGATGGTGGCGGTTCCATCCCACCGTCTTGGGAAGGAGATCGTTCGCGACGTTCCTCCGTACCCAAAGAGAAACTGGTTCTGTAATCGGAAGAAGAAGAGTATTTCAACCTGCGGCGACTTCTTTGGGCTGCTTCCATCGTAGGGTCTTACGCTTTCAGATCTCGCGACCGAGTCCCCCATCCCAACGATATTCCCAATAGAGGGGATACCTTTAATAATGAACGTCTTGAGAAGGTTTGGTGGGACCAAGTCACGAGGGTAGACAAGCTGAAGATCCCGGAGCTGGTTTACTCGATGTTTGCTCGATCAACCATGAATGTAAGTACTTAATCGTACTTATATATACAGGTATAATCTTCTCTTGTTTCTCACTGTCTTTTCATCTTGCAGAAAGCCATAGAGCAAATCGCTGTTGTCGGTGAATATCATCGACAACTTCTAGAGCTGCGACAGGAAAAAGAGGAACTCTGCAAACAGGCAGAGAGGTGGTAAGTCACTGCTATTCATAGTCACCTTAGATTTGACTACTTATATAGTGCTTACGGGATTTGTCATGGAAAAACTCACGACTAGGTAATGGTCGTAAAAGACTTATGACCAGTGGCTTTGTCGTAGAAGAACTTACGACTAGGTCAATGGTTGTAGAAGAACTTACAATCGATTGACCCATGCTCATGTCCACTATTATCCTTTGCAGGTTAAACAGTGACGCCAAGACCTTAGCCGACTCGCTCGATTATGAAAAAGAGGAGTCGAAAAAGTTTAGGGAAGAGGTATTAGACCTCCGGAAAAAGCTTAAAGAAGCTAACTCTGCAACCATGAAGTCGCAGGAAAAATTAAACAGTAAGTGCTGAACTTAAGACTGCTTATATCTTTGATCTTTACCTAACTCTTGCTTCTTTTCAGAAAAAGAAGACGAGACGAAAAAGCTCCAGAATGAAGTTAGAGAAAACTTGAGTTATTCATGAGCTTACTCGTATGTCCAAAAATAAAGATCAAAACCTTGAGACGTTGGGAACTTCGAATATCAAGTAAGTAATTCTTTACCGCAATCCTTTACGAGTTATTTCCTTTTCTCACCTCCACTTCCTTTCTAGCAATGGACGTTAAATTGAGAGAACTTGAGATCTGAAATCGCGATAAAGCCGTGATTTATAACGAGCACCGTCCTTATTGCAAAGAAGAATATAGAGGATATTGTATCATGGGAGAAAAAGTATCTTTGAGACCGTTGCTTCCCATAATGAAGAGGTCAAGAAGTTGGATTCTCAACTAGTGGGTAAGAAATTCTTTTACCCGTGATTATTTTTGTTTTTTTTTCCTCTAGGAGTTTATTTTGTTTGACCAATCTTATTTCTTCAGAGCAAGTGGTGAAAACAAAAAGCTCATGAGGCTTCGACTTGTACCCAACAGAGATGGAAGCAATGAAGATTAAACTTCAAGGAAACATCACGCTCTGAACAATGTGCTTGGTGAGCTACATAGTGAGGAAAGACTCCTCAAGATGATACAATAGCTGCTCACACAAGTACCATTGGGGATCAAGTCGATTTTGCAAGATCTGGTGACCACTCAAGGCCAACCAAGTCAATCAATAAAGGAGGCGGTCGAAACTGCAGAAGTTATGCATTAGCAAAACTTAAAGCTCATGACCCCAACCTTAATGTGCAACCACTCGGCCGACTTCAACCGCTCTGAAGCGAAGGAAGACGTCGATGGAGGAGATGCAATCGGTTGGTAGGAAAGTTTGAGAGGAGATGCATTGGGCTCTCCTCTTCGAGTAGTCTCAATGAACTTGTGAAAAGCAGTCTTTTGTTGATGTAATCCATCTTGTTTCTGCAAATCATCTTGTCGAGTAGTTAGTAACTCAAAAGATAATTAACTAATTTAAAGACTAAGAAATGAAGTCAAATGTAATGACTTTATCCTAGCCCCGACTATTTGCTTAGTTTGTGAAAACTAAGTAAATAGTTTTGTCTCTACAAATCATCTTGTCGAGTAGTTAGTAACTCAAAAGATAATTAACGAAATAAAGACTAAGAATTGAAATCAAATTATCCTAGCCCAGACTATTTGTTTGAGTTTGTTTAGACAAACTAAGTAAATAGTCTCAGAGAAAGGGTTTATGAAAACAGAGAGGTTTGTTTAACTTGTAGTTTTTGGGTCTCAATTGTCATGCACTGGTCGAAAGGGTGGTAACGAGTTGACACTAGGAAGTTCCTTCTAGTGGGCGGGACCACGTCTTGAGAGGAGAGGCTTCGACTAGGTAATGTTAACATCTCCGACTAGTTTAATCAAATCGAGAACGGCAACTTGAGTTAAGCAAACGCTCTAGAGGACTTTAAAATATTTACTCGTCCTTCTCCGTGGACTCGATAAGTCTGTCCCGGTAGCAAGAGTAGGAAATCAACAAAGCTAGAAGCTCCTTGCGATTAAGGTGACCACGTCAGAGAGGAGAGGCTTCGACTAGATGTGTCTCTTCCTCTAACGGTTGAGATGAAACGAGTACACCCAAGACGGTTAAGCAAATCGAGAAAGTGCGCTCTTCTTAGAGTATTTTTCAAATTAATCAAGAAATAAACTAAGGTGAAAAGAGTTGGCCTTCAAAAATATTTCGACTAAATAAAACCCGAGTTCTTTGTGTTGGCCATAAAAGCGAGTAACGAGTCGACACTAGGAAACTCCTTCTAGTGGGCGTGACCACATGCAGAGAGGAGAGGCTTCGACTAGGTGATGTTATCGCCTTGACCAAAGGTAAAGAAAAAGCGGGTGTTTAAAACATAGTCGAAAAATAATGAAAGCACTACTCAAAAGTAAGACAATAGAGATAGAAAAACCTGATTCTTAATTGTCCTAATGGTCGGTTACACATAGAACTTATGTGAATCGTCAATGTTCCAAGAATTCGAGAGAACTCGCCGTCTTCCATTGCCAATCGTCTCGACCACAGACGAGTAACTTCGACCATCGTAAGGACCTTCCCACTTGGGAGAAAGTTTGTTCCGATTAGACTTGGATTGGCAAAGCCTCAATACTAAGTCACCTCTGAAAGAAGGTCATGAGGTTGAACCTTCGATCGTAGTATCTTCGCAGGCTTGTTGGTAGATTGCCGAACTAATTAGGGCCCGGTTTCTCCTTTCTTCAAGTAGATTAATATCATCTGCGCTCGAATTTGTTCCTGGTTGGAGTCCGTGAATGTTTCGACTTGTGTTGACCGTATCTTTAGTTCCGGAGGAAGCATAGCTTCAGCACCGAAGACTAAAAAGAAAGGTGTTTCTCCTGTAGCCCGACTGGTAGTTGTACGAACTGCCCATAATACAGAGGGTAATTCTTGTACCCAAGCCCCGAGCGCTTGATGAGTGGTCAAGACTCGAGTTTTAATTCCTCTCATTATTTGGCCGTTTGCACGCTCGATTGCCCCATTACTCGGGATGGGCCATGAAGCATAACATAACTTGGTACCCAACTCGTGCAAAAATTCACGAAATTTTGCGCCGAAAATTGCTTACCATTATCTGTAATTATTCGACTTGGTACTCCAAATCGAGTAATTACGCATCTCATCATAAACCGCTTTGTTTGCTTGTTGTTATCCCATCCGTGTTCGCTTCAATCCATTTTGTGAACGATCAATAGCCACAAAAGGAACTCAAACCTCCCGGAGCTTTAGGAAACGGTCCCAGGATATCAAGACCCCAAAGTTGCAAAAGGCCAAGATAGATGTATTGTTTGTAATGCCCGAGCTGGTTGGTGTATTTGCTCGCTATGAAACCGCATCGACACACTTTTAACCAACTCTTTAGCATCGTATAGGGTCATGTTGGCAAGAAAACCTTGTCGAAAAGCCTTGCCGACCAACGCTCAGAGGAAGCATGATTTCCACAAATGCCACCATGTATGTCGTGAAGGAGTGTTAATCCTTCGCTCTGCGAATGCATCGCATGAGCACCCCTTGAGTACCTCGCTTATAGAGAACTCCTTCGACCAAAGTATACATTTTGGCTTTTCGGGATAAGCGATCCGCCTCGAGATCGCCTTGGTCATGTAACCCTTCAAGATAATCATAGATGGGCGCCATCCATGTATCCTCGTATTCTAGAGAGGTCATCTCAATAGGAGGTGTCTCGCTCTTCGACCGAGAAGGCTTCGAGTTGTTCCAAGAAGACTCCTTTTGGTACTTCAGATCTGGAAGAAGCTATTCGAGAAAGCTAGTCTGCGAGGAAATTATCCTTTCGAGGGATGAATTGTGCCTCAAACCTAAAAATGCTTTTCTAGCTTACGATTCGATAAGTATCGAGACATTGTCGGGTTAGAGCACCGGTACTTTTCTGACTTGATTCACGACTAGTTGAGAGTCTCCTCTCACGAGTAGTCGGCGAATCGAGAGCGCTTTCACGCTCAGATACCGACTAGCAAACCTTCAGATTCTCGCCACATTATTAGTGGCCCGAAAGTTTAATTGTATGGCATACTTTAAGGTCTCTCCGTTAGGAGATACCAGACCACCCAAATTTCGAGCCACTTAAAGTAAGCGACCGTCAAAGTACATCGCCCAATCGGTCGTGGGAATCGTCTTGGGATCTGAACAGTTCAGATTTGTCCATTCGGCGACAAAGTCCGCCAAGATCTGGGATTTAACGGCCGTTCGGGACGAATGGATGTCGAACTCCCCAAGTTCGACCGACCATTTTGCCATCGCCCCATTGTTTCCCTATTACGGAGGATCGCTCCCAAGGAAACTCGAGGCAGCACACTAGTTTGTGCGCCTAAAAATAATGCCGCAGCTTCTCGAAGACATGAGGAGGGCATACAAAAGCTTTTGGACCCGAGGGTAACGCCCTTAGGTCCGTAAAACTTCACTTACGTAGTAAACCGGTCGCTGTACATTTTCACGTTCTACAACCAAGATCGCTACCGACCGCTGTGGCGTGGCGCCTAGGTAAACCAAGAGCGTTTCTTACGCCTCGGAGAGACCGAATAGGAGCACTCGTAAGGTACCTCTTGACATCCTCAAAGGCGCGTTTGCCTCTTTCGACCACTCAAAACTTTCGTGTCTCCTTAGAAGTTTAAAGAAAGGTAGTCCCTTTTCTCCCGATCGTGCGATGAAACGACTTAGAGCCGCCATGCACCCAAAGTGAGTTTCGGACTTCTTTCCGTGTAGTTGAGGGCGATTTGTAAAATGGCTTTTACTTTTGGATTCGCTTCAATTCCTCGTATAGATACTAGGAATCCAAGCAATTTCAAAGAGATTCCAAACACACACTTCTCGTGATTAAGTTTTAAGCGATGTTTTACGAGATTGTCGAATGTTTCTTGTAGGTCGGTAATATGATTAAGTTTCTTGATGCTTTTGACAACTAAGTCATCAACATAGGCTTCTAGATTTCGCCTAATTGAGATGAAAAAGTTGCTCGCATCAAGCGTTGAAAAGAAGCGCCGGCATTTTTAGACCAAATGGCATTTTGACATAGCAAAATATACCAAATGGTGTAATAAATGCGGTCTTTTCTTCATCGTCTAGACACATATTAACTGTGATATCCGAATATGCATCTAAAAACTTAACATTTCACAACCCGCAGAGAGTCAACCAACCGATCGACACGAGGTAAAGGAAAATCGTTTTTGGACAAGCTTTATTAAGATCGATAAAGTCTCGCGACATACGCCATTTGCCGCTTGACTTTCTAACCATTACAGGTTAGCCAACCATTCTCGATGGTTGACCTCTCTATAAAGCCCGCTTTAAGTAGCTTATCCAATTCGATTTAATAGCATCTCGTCGATCGAGGGCAAATCTCCGCAATTTTTGTTTTACTGGTACTTTGTCGTGCCGTAGTAAGGCTAGCTCGTGCTCGATCACCTCCTGGGGACTCGGGCATGTCGGATGCTTGCCACGCTAATACATCTGCGTTAGCTCGGAGGAAGGTGATGAGGCGTCTTCCTATTTGGGGTCGGAAGTATCCCGATCTGAGCGATCTTGAGGGCTCCTTGCGTCCCGGAGGAACCTCTTTGACTTTGTCGTTCGGCTTTGGTGCGACTTTTTAGGCTTCGACTTGCTAGTCGGGTGACTTTCTTCTCGAGTTGGTATTTGTCCTACCATCTCAAGGGATCGACGATCGCGGTATCGCCATCTTCTTGTCACAATGGATTGTAATTACTCCTTTGGGACTGGCATCTTAATACATTGATATCCATAATGAGTAGCCATTAGGAATTTTGCCAAAGTTGGTCGTCCGAGTATGGCGTTATATGTCAGATGTCGAAATCGACCACATCAAAGGAGATTTTCTCGTCTCGAAATTACTTGGTGAACCAAATGTTAAAGGAAGAGAAACTTGACCAATTGGTTTGGCGAAGATCCCAGACAATCCCATGGAAAGAGTATCGCATCGGCCTCACTTTGGTCCCGGTACTTGCATGTCATCCAGGGCACTCGTAAATAAAATATTTAACGAGCTTCCACCATCAACCAAAACTCGATTGACCCGACAATTGTTGATGGTGGGTTCGACCATGATTGGGTATCGACTGTCGAGTCGAAGGATCGGCGATCACTCTTCTCGAAAGAAATGGTGACTTCCACCACTTGATAATTTATTGACGAGAGGAGGATCTATGGAGTTTACCTCGCGTTCAGCAGCCTTGAGCTGTCGCTTTGATTCATATGCCGATGATCCCCCGTAGATGTGTTCAATGGTGTGTTGCGGATCCTGAAACGGCATCTCCTCTTCGTCATCTGAAGATTTATGACCACTTGTTTGACCTACCTGCTCGAGGGTGGGAAGTGGTCCTTTGCTGTTGTAGTAGTCTTCAAGCTTTCATTGGAAGACCCGGCGATTCTGAAGGTCATGCCCTTCCTTTTATGGAATGGACACCACCTAGGCTTATCATTTTTCCGATCGGGCGCTTACCTTTGCCTCTGCTTGAGTGTGGCTTGGATGTGCGTGGCTCTTTATCATTCCTGACCAATACCTCCTTGGAACCGCTGGGTTTTGACCCTTCATCTTATTCTTGGACTTTTTGCTTTCTTATCCTTCTTCTTACCAACTTCGCTGGCTCTCGAGATGGATTGTCTTCACGATCGATTGTGTTGTTCCACTCGACCGCCTCGAGAGGATAGCATATCGATCGGCCATTTCAAGAGTTCGCGACGTAAGTAGGAGGATTTAAAGCAATATCCTCTGTTATCCTTCTACTACGGACTCCTTGAAAGCCCCGATGATGATGAATCAAAACTTCCTAATTGAGTTACTGAACTGGATCAAGCGCTTGATGAATCGGGCGCAATGTCTCGTTGTCGCTTCTGTCTCATCCGGTGCAAGTCGTCCTCCTTTCGATGCGATTGTATGTGCCTTGGAAATTTGCCATGAAGATCGCAGAGATGTTGCCAGAATAGATCGACTCGAGTGGTTGGTTTAGTAACCACGATCGAGCGGATCCTTCGAGCACGGTTGGAAGGTAATTTGCCATCACATGCTCTCCTCCTCCTGCCTTCGAATGCTATTGTGTAAATTTGAAGGAATTCGATGGGATTTTGGGAACCATCAAACTTCTCCATGTTCACTTTGTCGAAAGCGAGGTGGCAATGAGCGGCTCGGAGATCGGCGAGAATGCCCGACATCCATAATGACTTCTTGACGCCTCCTTTGCGAAAAAGAAGGGTTGATATCATCGGTGGTCGTACTCGGCGATACCCGATGTGAGTTGACCCGACACATAATAGGTCTCGGTCCTCGAGGGAATACTCCTCGTAGTTTATCTCTTATTCTGATTTCCATGTCGGAGTGGTGAGCGATCACCTTCCGAGGAGCTTTTTGATCATCGATCATTTGGAAGACATTTCTTGAGTAGGAGATCGACACGACTTCTTTGTTCTTGCGCCGATTTCTCTGCGGTGATATGTTGGATTGATCGTAGCAGAAGAAGTCGTATGGGTACGACTACTTGAATGATGTCGACGAGGAGCTTCGGCTTTTTCATTGTACTCGAAGCCTTTGTGCGATCTCTTCAAATTGAAGAGGTCGTAGTTCGCGTTCGGGCTAGCTCTTGAGTTGGATTCTCGAGCAAATCATTGATGTCTTTGGAGCTCTCGAGCTTCCTCGATTGATATTGAATCGCCCGAGCAAATTCTTCCGAGCTTCAATCTTCTTTCTTGAATTGCCTCAAGATTTTCCATGTTAGACTCTTGAGATTGCCTCAATGAAGCGAGAATGTCGAGGATTTCCTGGCGTTCATGAATCGTTGGTCGTGTCCGCCAGATGGTGGTGTCCGCCATTGCCACGAGGGGCGATGTGTGACCTTCGGAAGGTTCTCCATCTCGGTCTCTAGAAGAGTGATCTTGATCGAGGAAGGACGAAGACCTCCGTTGATGATTCTCACTTGCGCCGAGGCCTCTCCGTTGAGGAGTCGTCGAGAGACACCATCTGGCGACTTGGAGTAATCCCTCCAAGTAGGGAAGTCAGGTTATAACTGTCTCCGTCGGCGGTGTGACTCATGGAGAGATGGTCGAATTTGCGAAAAGGATGCTTGATCCGCTCTCTCTCGGCGTTATCGAGAGAGAGAATCACCAGATCTTGTGAAGTCCTGCATTGTGGCTTCTAGAGCTTGCCTCACCAAGTCGGACCGCCTTAGGGGAACTTGGACACCGAGGAAAAACTCTCGTCGTGTCGTGAGTCCACTGGTGTGGTCTGGTCGATTGACCCTTGTCCCTTGAGAGGGTAGATTCCTCTCTTGGATGTACTGTTGTGGGGGATAAGGATCCCTCCTCAACTCCACCGGCGACATTGTCTCCTAGATCTGTGGGAAGATCCCCGGAGGCAGCAATGCCATAGGATGAGTCATCACTTGGTTCGTAACCGAATCCGGCATCCATGTCGACGTCTGCGTGTCTGCCAAGTCGAACCGGTTCTCCTCGTTCCATTCTCCGCCATGAGTGCATGAGATTTGGAAAAGCAGAGAAAATGTTCGACAAGAAATTACCGGAAGATCCCCACGGACGGCGCCAACTGTCGGTGTTTTAGAACCGAACTTACGTAAAGATTGTTTGATTCGGGGGGTCTCCTAGAATAGAATCATGCAGAGTGATTGACACGGGAATTTTTATACAGGTTCGGGCCTTCTCCGGAGAGAATAACAACCCTACTCCTGTGTGTGTATGGTATTGAGTGTATACTGAACAATCAGGGGAAAAACTAAGACTATTACAGATAGTGCTTGTATTCCTGATGGCTCGATCCTTTCTCTTTTCTCCCTTTCTCTAGTTGCCGCCTTTTATAGTACGTGAAGGAGCGGTAGTTACTCCAGGTAAAGCGGCGCCTCATTACCTCTATGTGAGCGCATGTTGGTAGTGATTACCGTGTATTAATTCCTCCACGTCGCTCAATGACTATATACCGTAGATAATGGGGTATTACGTGCCATTATTACGTAGAATAACGACATGATGATTGTTTGAATCCCTTAATCAATAAGACCCACTTGTCTGCAGTGTTCATTTGATTATAAGGTGGTCGTGTGGTGACCTAGTCGTAGAGGAATCTCGACTATGAGGTAATCGTAGCAAGACTTACGACTATGGGATAGTCGTAGCATAACTTACGACTATGGGGGTGGTCGTAGAAGAACTTACGACCATCCATTTGGTTCTTCCTTCATAACATTAAGGGGTACACTCAGGGTTCACATGACGTCATATTTACCTATAATAAAAATTATAGATAAAAGGTAAATTGAAGATTATTATATCCTCGTCAAGTCCTTTATCAAAATCTTTTGAACATGAATACCCACCATCCATACCAATTCCCAATAGAACCTTTTTTTTTAGAAAACCAGAAAATCTAACCAAGTGTGGTATCACCAAGCGATGTCCATGACCAGGGACACGACTATTCGAATAGATCTATGATCTCACTCTGCAGAGGATGTATAACTTTACCCACACAATGTGATCAACTAATACAGTCGGCCATGGCACGCTTCCTTGGGTGTGTGACGAAGTAGATCACAACAAGGCCTTTACAATACCTCATCGTTACATGACCTCACCCTATGAGCTAACTCCTCAAGATATAGACGTCCTTTACCATCATTAAGAGGGATCACAGTTGTGTTGGTAACACTTGCATGGACAGAGATGTTTTTTACCATCATCTAATGCAAGTGCCCTACAGATATGGATGTCTTTTACCATCGTATGCATGACCCAGATAAGATATCGCTTACCGGATACAGCCTTCGGGCTTAATGCCCGGACTTGGTAAATTACTTGGCCAGGTCCGGCCTGTTCTGGACATGTGGTTGCACTGAAAAATGCATGGGTCAACGTCATCAAAGTTCAATCCTTAATTACCCGGGCGAGACCAACACAAACCGAGTTCTTGTGTAAACTGCATCGATCTTAACAAAACCACTCGCCTAAGTCCAAACCATTTTAGTTTCACATTTTTATTCAAAATAGTAGAGGTAACCCCTCTGTCCAAAGTTTGTAAAAACACTTTCCCATAGTGTCCAAAACTTTATTTTACTGAATTCTACTATTTGTACCTTTATTGACCTAAGCATGACTACGCATTGTTGTAGGTGTAAAAACCGAACACGAGTGAGGGGGTGGACATTGTCCTTCTGACGGGCCATCGTCCATGAGAGTAAAAAATGATACGAGGATTTATACAGATTCGGAGGTCCGAGAGGACCGCCTTACTCCTGTCGGTGAGCCAACAGGAGGTTACTGTCGCGACCCTGGGTAAGCAATCCCCGGGATCCTCTGTGCATTCTGGACTAGTCCCATGATCAGTAGCTAGTCTGCACAGTTCCAACATCGATGTAATCAAAACCATTCAACAAACTATAGAAGAAGCAGACAAATTAACATTAATAGAAGCAAAAGACCTTATGGTCAAGGTTCTTACAGAGTTGCCACGCAGGGCTACAATAAAAGAGAGCTCGCAACGGAAAACAAAACAACACGTGGAGGCCATTCGACATGCCCACAGGCAATCGAGTGGAGGGTGTCTCTTAGCATGCAAGGTCTTCGAAGACCTCCTCTTCATAGAGCTCGGAGCTCCCTGGGTCTTCTTCAGCTGCTGATCAACCAGAGGGCATAAAGCTGTGAGTACTTTGAATGTACTCAACAAGCCGTAGGGAAATGTATGCAATAGTATTCGTGCAAGGCTCAACAAGGATAGCTTTATGGTTACTTTGCAGAAAGCAATATTGACTGAAAATACAGTAATAGATTGCAAAGCTCGAGTTGAAAGATTAATACATAAGTAATCAATTTCTTTGAAACAACTCATGAACACCCTGTTCTCTTCCCGGACCACTCGTGAACACCCTGTTCACTGCCCAGACCACTCGAAACCAACCACGACCACATTTTGAGAAAAGTCTACCCCTTGTGTGAAATCACCAGGCATGTCCATAACCGGGGACATGGATATTCGAATAGTTTTACACTCTGCAGAGGTTGTACAGCTTTACCCACAAGACACAAATTCTCTAGTTTGTTTGGCACCCGTTGATGCCCTGCTCACTACCTTAGGTAAGCAGGCTAGAGCACATGACAAGGCCTTTATAAGGCTCTGTTTTGACCCGATTCCGCTCTCTAAGGATTCGCCTTCTTGGCCCCCTCTTGCGCCAAGTGTGAATGTCTAACCCAGGTTTCACACTTCCACTAAAACAGAACCGAATTAAAGCATTGCCAATTAGTTGGCCAGATCCACCCCAGTATGGACTTATGGTTGCACGGTATGGCCAGGATTAATGGCTTACAAGGTATGGACTACTCAAGCGAGACAACCACATCCCAATGTGCTTCCTACACCCCCTTTACTGCATGATCACTCGCTGGAGTATAAAATATTTTGGGTTCAACCTGGCCAAATGACCACCCTAGTCATGGCACAACAAATTTTATTAGCGGCAACATATGCTATGGCAACACATGCCACAATTCTATATTCACTTAGTCAAATTTATCATCATTGAATCATGTGATCGAGAGACTTTGTGTAACTAAAGCAGGACTAAACAATATACGCACCCATGTTGGTATCACAATAGAAATGTCCAACTAAGATTACCCCAACCTGTGGTGTCCAAAGGTACATGTCAACATGTCAATCACAAGTGTTCAAGGAGTCATACTGTCGAGTAGGTGTTTAGCAATTTTCCAAACTATTTTTATACAATTAGCCATGCATGTTGGTATAAAACAATATAATTTTTGCAAACTAGGTTCGACATGATCAAAGGTCAACGACTTGCCTTCATTGAAGAGTTGAGATTCTTCAGTAGAGGTCGCCGAATCCAAGAACTCTTCAGAGAAGCCGGAATCTACACGTACTAAAAGAGCAAAATAAATACAACAAATCTAAATAAAAACTAAAAAACTACCAAACTAGAACCAAAAGAAAGGCACAGAATTAGAAACAGGCTCTCAGGAGGAGGTCCAATGAGAGGGGTCAAGGGAGGTCCTGAGGAGGAGGTCTTGAGGTCCAACGAAGGAAACGACTACTCAACGGGGTTGTAAAAGGGATACAACTACACAACGTGGTTGTGAGAGAGGTATAACTACGCAACGTGGCTGTGAGAGAGATACAACTACACAACGTGGTTGTGAGAACAAAAAGGAGAACATGGCCCGGAGAAACTCACCCACACCCACACACACACACACATAGAGATCGAAGAAGGCAGGAGGAGGACAGCGAACGGCGCAGGTGCTCTGGTGAATTCTTCGGCAGCGAGGTGGTCGAAGACGGCGCAGCTCCAGCAAACTCTTTGGCTACAAGGAGGCGACGGCATAGCTTCAGCGAACTCCTTGGCGAAACTTCAAGCACGATGAAACTGGGTGAGAGCAAGAGAGTAGGGTGAGGCTAAAGGAGATGAAAGAGGGCTGCTCAGGCTTTTATAGCCAGGGGAGATGGGAAGAACTGCTGAGAGACTCAGGAGCACACGTGAGTTCAAGGGTAGGTGAAGAAGGAGATGGGGGCGGGTAGGGGAGGAGACAAGAGGGGAGCGGAGTGCTCGCAGAAGCGACATCATTTAATCATAAGGACCTTTAAGTCGTGATGTGACGCTGATGGAAGAAAGAAGAAGGTGAACAGAGCTGACAGATAGGGCTAGTCAAAACTCAGGAGGGTGGTCCAACCAAAGGGGAGGTCGTGACACAAGGGGTGGTCGTGACCAAAAGGGTGGTCGTGACCAATCTTCCAGGACCACCCGAGAGGTCTCTTAGGACCACCCGGAGGTCTTGGACCGAGGGGGAGGTCCAAACAAGAGAGAGATCTGGACAGAGGGGGAGGTCCAAACGAGAGGGAGGTCTGGACAGAAGGGGATTCCAAACACTAGAGAACTCTAGCAACTCTAGAAAAACCAAACTTTGGATTAGTTGAAGTTGGATTAATTCATATTAAATCGCTGCCAATTTTTCAAAATCTCCAAGTTAAGATTGAGCAAACCAACAAACCGAATGGTTATTTTTGTTTTCGAAAATCTCAGAAAGCCCAGAAAAATTGGGATGTTACAGTTACCTCTGGAGAGGGAGCCCCCGAGGGCTCACCAGTTTAAACATACTTCTTTATTGCTCAAGAGAGCTCCCTTTGAAAAGAGGAATACATGGGATATTTATAGACTCTTGGGTCTGTACAAATGACCAAAATACCCCTTGTGAGATGACTATTCTATGGGTACAAGTAAGGGGTACAATCGGCCTTTGCAAGGTAATTACATTTCTGGATCCGTTGAGCATGTGTTAACTTAGTGGGGTCGGTCCTAGGGGAAAAGATGAATTAGTCTTCCAATAGTACCCCCCCCCTTTTGTTGGGTCACGGGTAGGCTACGATAGCTACAAACAAAATTTTCTACCACGCAAACCAGGAAGCCATGCAAGTAGATGATCATAGATCGTTACCACCAGACGCGTAGAACAGCGGAAGAAGGGTTGGAGCAGCCTGGTCCAACGAAGAGCGCGTCGATGTAGTAGTCGTAGTCGATCGTCAACGTCCGACAAAGTCGATCACGATGGTCGCGATCGATCGTCTCCTCCAAAGAACGTCTGCGGTTCCTTGTGAAGATCGCGGATCGTCCTCAAGCGCAACAATCGTAGTAGCGCCTCTACGGTATCCACACGTCCAGGGAAGGAACAACCGAACGTCGGTGTGCCAGCACCAAGTCGCACGGTGGAGCTCTCAAGGAGATGGCGGCTAGGGTTTCGGTGGTGTTTCACGCATCCCTCCCAACAGCCTCATGCACCTCCTTATATAGTGCTCGTGACGGATCCTATCCGAACACGTTTATGAATCATATTCGTACTGGTTTGTTCCAACCCGTTAAGTGTGTGACCCTGTAGGTTCATGTGTAGTTCGGTTGTGATTCGGAAACCGTTTCCGATCACGAGTCGTAGCGGCTCCTAGCAGAACATATCGATTCCCGAAAACACACAAATTATATCGGACGAACCTTAATGCAATATGATATACGACCAGGTCCTCATCACTTACGACCGTGTCCTATCTCTATCTGACCGATTCGTATTTGATCACGACCAACTCGTAACTCCTTACGACTTGGTTTCGACCACTCTGTGATTACGTTCGACCAGTCTACGACTTGCTTGTATCTCCATACGACCAGTCGGTAGCTGGTCGAACTAAGTGACCTACTCATGTATTCTCCCTTTGCCTCACGATATCTGGTTGAACTCTGTGAGATGTTGTGTCATCCATGGACTGCTCAATACTTTCTCGATCGAGTATCGAGATAACCTTATGTGGTGAACACTTCGACTACTAGTGGCATGGCCATGCACTTTCTTTATCCGATCTGCGAGGGCCCAGACATCTCTCTGTTATGTTAGGAGGGCAAATCCCATATCCCATCAAATCACATTCCTCTCCATGTTTGAGCATACAAAGCTACCTTTATAACTACCCGATTCACGGTGTAGCGTTTGGCAACCCCTAAGAGTGCTCTTACACATGTAGGAAACCATCTTGATCTCGTGTCTAAGGATTATACATCATCATTGCTTGAGACCAACTAATGACACATAGATTCATAACAATCTCAATAGTGTCTCAAGGTGGGTCTTATCAACATCATGTTCTCTAACATGTGTCCATATTATCGGTTTGATATCCCTATATCTATGACTCGTGAAACATAGTCATCAACCAATACATATGCTAGTCTATTCATATGTGTCCTCATATGTTTACGACCGTGGATCGTGTAAGAATAATTATCGCAGGAATACAGAGTTTCACAACCAAGTCACATACTTGATTATAAATATTATCAATATTATTCTAGGAACAAGATAACACATTATCCAATGTCATGAACATAATGAAATATAATCATCTCTATGATTGCCTCTAGGGCATATTTCCAACACCTTTCCCTTTAGCATTTTGGGGGAAACACCGAAAGGGGCAGTCTTGAATTGTGGCTTTTATGTAGAGGTTGATATTTAAGAAGAGTTCTGGTGGTTTTGAACGGTGATTGCGCCCGAAAATGTGTGCCAAAAACGCCACACCCATGGCGGGTCCATGATCAGCCGGCTGTAGAGGATCATTGCATGGCGCCTATGCAGACCATGGTGAACAATGCCTAGCTTCTGTTGTTCCTGAGTGGAGGACTCCCCATGGCGAGGGGCCGCACGGGGCTGTGCGAAACGGTGGGTGCTCAAGAGGCACGGGGAGCTTCAAAGGCGTGAGGTGGCTGTCGAGGGGCCGCGCGAAGCGGTGGGGACGCCGAGGGGGCCACGCGAGAGGTGGCCGACGAGGGGCCACACGAAGTGGTGGAGACGCCAAGGGGCCACGCGAGGCGGCGGACGCTCCGGAGGTACATGAAGCTCCAGAGCGCGCGAGGTGTCATCGACGTCGAGGGGTTGCGCGAGGCAGCAAGACACTGCGAGGCGCTGCGGAGTGCGCGAGCCTCGAGGCATTTCAGTCTGAGGGTGACGCGAGGTGCCGCAGCTAAAGCTGGCCATGGCGCAGTCTGCCGCCGTCAGACCAAAGATATTTTTTTTGTTTTATCGAGTTCGGGTTTTTCAGTAAAAACCGGTTGAAAACCGAATAAACCAAACAAACCAAACCTTCTCTACAAAACCAGGAATAGCCCGCGTCCCGTCGGCCAGATCCTACGCGCACGCTTGGGAGCTTTCTTATAGAGTTGCTGGCCACCACTTCTACCAAGACGAGCGGTGTGGGACTAAATAGGAGTCCAGATTCACTTGGAACAGCTCTGGCCACTGGCGTTGGCTCGACCAAAAATGTATTCTTGGGCCACACAGGCATGCACCACGGGCTGGCGGCCTAGCTTGTTTCTTGGTGTCTTTGCATTCTTCTTGAGTGCTAGTCGTTACTACAATTTGGTGCCTTGTTGGTTCTTTGCCTTTGCCCGCCGAGTGATCAAGTCGACACGGCCAAACACCAAGGGCATTAATTATCATGCAATGTATTATCGTATCATGGCAATTAGATGTTGTTGCATGATTGCTTGCATAAGAAATCCTTCTTTGCACAAGGAATTGATGAGTACATCAGGAGTTACTTCATTTGGGGGATAACCATTCCGAGCCAATCGATTAGCTCCTGTGTTGCTGAAGCTATTGATCATAGTGGTATATGTCACAAAGCTTGGTGTGCAGCCATAATCCAACATATTCTCAAGAAGCTCAACAACGCGATCAAGCAATCCTTTTTGGCACAAAAAGGCGATTATTGTGTTGAATTTCACTTCATTCGGGGGCAATTCTTGCCAACCATCTCAGCCATGAGCTTCTCATCATCCTCCCACCGCTCAATGCTTTCTGACATAGGGAGCTAATGAGTGTGGTAAATGTTACCACATTTGGTGGGCATCCGTCTTGGACCATATCTGCCATGAGCTCTCAGTTCCCGTGGTCAGAGACCTACGGAGGTTTGGACTCTTGTATGTACCACCATTATCATTTGTTATCATTGAATGTGCGGCAGCAAAGTTGGTCAAGCCCTGTTTAATGGAAGCACTCCCAATGCCTACTACATCACTTGGTTTACTAAGGAAATACTTTTTGTCATTTCTTGATTGCTGAAAATTAGTATTTCAAGCCCTGTATGCGCTTGCCAAGACCATCTATCTCAACAGTAGGTTTAGGGTCCTCTGTAGAGAAAGCAGCAGCAATAGCCTCGTTTGCATTTTCACGGACAGCCTTATTAAAAGCATCCCCTTTTAAGGGGTCAGGGTGCCCTTTGTAGTGAACAAGCAGGCGCATAGCTACTGAGTGTCGTTGCATTTCATGCTTGAATGGAGCAGGGCGCTTGGACAGGGAGCAGGGAGCATGGCGCTTGGATAGGGCACTTGTATAGGGAGTAGGGCGCTTGGACAGGGAGTAGGGCCCTTGGATAGGAGCATGGCACTGGGCATTTGAGAGTGTAGGGCGCTGCTTTGTGCAAGGAAGTATCAGTTGATCCTTGGTTGAATTCTTTTTCACTTTAGCTTTATTTGTTGCTTTGTGCTATAAAAGAGGGCAGGATGCCGGTGCGCAAGGATGTGCAGGCCACCGCAAGGGGCTGTGGGCGTGGGGTGCGCGAGGGTGCTGGGCAGCCGTGGGCGCAGGGCGCACGAGACCGCAGGGCGCGACGGTCGTGGGCGTGGCGCCAGTCGCCGAGGGTGTTGGGCGCCCCTGGCGCAAAGCGCGATAGTCTGCGAGTGTGCGACGTCCGAGCCTGCGCAGGCATCGCGGCGCGTAAAGGGCGCAAGCGTTAGGCGACCATAGGCACGAGGCACGTTGGCGCGAGGGCGCGGCGTCCGCAGCGCAGGCGAAACGATGGTCTTTGGCGGCCGTGGCGCGAGGGCGACGAGGGCTGAGAACACAGCGGTATGTGAGTGGCGGCCATAAGAACACGAAGCGTCCGGCGCGCAGGCGTCGCGAAGGCTCTCCTTTTATATCCTTAATATCGTTGTCTTTGATGCTAATGTACAGAGAATGGTGGTGTTCTCAGTTAACCCCCAACCATATCCTTTTGGTTAATTCTTCATGAAGATATTCTGGGATTGCCGGTTGCATGGTATATTCGGAAGGTTGGTGCTGCTAGTTTCAGGAAGCACCATGATAAATAGTGGCCGATAAAACAACCAGCTAGGGCACATGTGCTTTCTGGGTAGCTGATGGCCCAACCATCACTCATGTAGGACATAATCACAGGCACTCGAACTATATTTAGCTAAAGAATAGTGGATGGGTTCAACGCCAGATCCAAGCCATCATTTCGAAAGAGTTGCAGCCCATGGTCAGTGAGAGCGAATGGGTCGTTCATGCACACCCAGGGTCAGCTTGCATGCATCATGTAATCTTTACGAATCACTGCAGGAAATATTGAAAGCAAGGAATCATGAGGGCACTACTGCTAACTATGCGGCTCTACAATGCTAAAACAAAAGGCTGGCATGGCATTCTGGGGCGACACTGTCCTCGCAGACACTATGTGATCACGTCAATAGGACACGGCAGCAGAGCCTGCAAGATCGCCATGTGCGGTACCGCAAATTGTAAAGCCCTGCAAGATTACCAGGGTGCAGGGGCACAAGGCACGAGGGCGCCCACGCAACACAAGCGTGTAGCATGTGAATATCCAGTTGTGCAGACTTGTCGAAGTATAGAACCTTTTAGACGGGAGGTGGTAGGATTCCTGGACACTAGCCCCCTTGTCCCTTGGGTGCCTGCAAGGGCGCCCGAGGGGCAAAGAAGAGTGTTGAGGTCTTGTATCCTGTTGACGAATATGCTTGTTATGGTATGTTGACAACATTTTTGACGTGCACTTAGCAGTGCATTTTATCTAGGGCACCAAAGACTTGGCTAAATTCCAGCTTGACGGGAATATAGACACTCGAGATTTAGCCAAATTCTAACTCGATGCAGTGCGAGGCATGAGAGCTAAGGAATACGCGCAAGGGCACCTATGACTTAGCCAATTTTGGCTTGGTGGGCACAAGGGCACCCAAAGACTTAGACTTATTTTGTGCTTCATATCTCGTGAGTGCTCCACACGAGGGCGGGTACTAAATTGCTGCTTCTCGCTAGCCCTTCGTGTGGGGTGGTTTTTGTTGTTCCATTCCTGAAGGTGAAGTACTTGATGCAGGGCCACCCCCACCGAGGGACAACCTTCAAGGCAGGGGGTGTGTCTGAGCGAAGCTTATGCAAGCGAAGTCGTGGACATGAGGCTGGCTAGTCGAGGCACAATCTTTGAGGCGGGAGGCACGTCGAAGCGAAGCCGATGTAGGCGAAGTCATAGACGCGCGATCGCCCAGCTGAGGCATAGCCTTCGAGGTGGGCGGCATGTTAGAGCAAAGCATGTGTGGGCGAAGTTGTGGACGCGAGGTCGCCTTGCCGAGGCATAGCCTTTGCGGCTAGCGGCATGTCGGAGCGAAGCCTGTGTAGACGAAGTCGTGGAGGCGAGGCTGCACTACCGAGGCATAGTCTTCGAGAAGGGCGGCACATCGGAGCAATGCCTGTGTAGATGAAGTCATGGACGCAGGGCTACCCTACCGAGGCATAGCCTTCGAGGCGGGCAATGCGTCAGAGCGAAGCTATGGTCGAGGTGCACCTCCTCTTGCTCCATGGTTTGATGAGAGTTGTCGAAGTAGAATCCCTCAGAATCGTCGCAGTTCGATCTAGAAACGTTGCGGGGGCAGGTAGATTACACGAGCGTCTCTGCATGAAAGAAAGAATGATCAACACTTGTTTCTTGTAGCAAGATAACATTCGTTCGACATGACAGATGATCAAAGTCGTTGCCATGGGAAAAGTAGAGTCCCATCACGTTAGATACTAAGATCTCCGAGGTGATAGCCTTATGCAGGCATGATAGTCCTTGATCGACATTTGAGCCAGGTCGATGGTAGATGATTCGAACTGCCTAGAGGAGGTGTACATGTGTTGTTTAAGAGCAACACAAAGCTATTAGGGGTTGCATTCTTCGGTAGGCTTAAGTGTGCCCATGAGACTAAATCATGGGGCACCTTAGAGGTGCACCTATGAGACTGAGCCATGGACATATCGGAGGGGTGCCCACGAGGCTAAGTCGTGGGGCACCGAATGGCCAACAGGGGTGGTAGCCCCCCAGTGGACTTGGAGGTGTCCCATGAGGCTAACTTATGTGCATCTTGAAGGTGTATCCACAACACTAAGTCACAGGCACACCAGAGGGGTGTCCACGAGGCTAAGTTGTGGGGCACCGAATAGACACTAGGGGTGGTAGCCCCTAGTGGACTTGGAGGTGCCCATGAGGCTAACTCATGGGCTCCTTGGACGTGTGCCCTTGATAGTAAGTCACGGGCACACCAGTGGCTTGCACGAGACTAAGTCGTAGGGCACCGAATGACCACTAGGGGTAGTAGCCACTAGTGGACTTGGAGGTGCCCATGAGGAAAACTCATGGGCAATTTGGACGTGTGCCCCCGACAGTAAGTCACGGGCACATCGGTGGTGCCTGCGAGGCTAAATCATGGGTGCACCGAATGACCACTAGGGGTGGTAGCCCCTAGTGGACTTGGAGGTGCCCATGAGGCTAACTCATGGGCACCTTGGACGTGTGCCCCCGATAGTAAGTCACGGGCACACTGGTGGCGTCTACGAGGCTAAGTCGTGGGTGCACCGAATGGCCACTAGGGGTGGTAGCCCCTAGTGGACTTGGAGGTGCCTATGAGGCTAACTCATGGGCACCTTAGACGTGTGCCCCCGATAGTAAGTCACGGTCACACCGGTGGCGCACACGAGGCTAACTCATGGGGGACGTGTGCCCCCGATAGTAAGTCACGGTCACACCGGTGGTGCCCACGAGGCTAAGTCGTGGGGCACCGAATAGCCACTAGGGACGGTAGCCCCTAGTGGACATGGACGTGCCCATGAGGCTAACTCATGGGAACCTTGGACGTGTGCCCCTGACTACGGGCACACCGGTGGCGCCTACGAGGCTAAGTCTTCAAGGGTTGTGTCTGAAAAGTCTGGTGAAGCATTCCTCGACAAGCCTCTCAATGTTTAGGCATCAAAGAGGAAGCGTCTTGATAGCATGAGGAATAAAAAGGCGAAGAAAGGGAAGAAGGACAAAGATGAAGATGATGTAGGAAGTGGTAAGGACAAGTCGACTCCTTCTGGAAGCCTTAGTTATGTAGACACGGATGACAACACTTCTGTGAGTGATGATGATGGTGATGACGACGTAGTTGGTCACATTGGAGGAGGTGAGATCACAAAGGCACAAACAAAGAAGACGAAGGATCTTTTCAGCCTCTACTAGACTACCGATATATGTCCTCCTTTCCAACTCATATTTTTATTACAGTCTAAAGAATAAACAACACATGATGGTTTTACACATATGCTTTGATTTTTGATTTTACACATATGTTTTTCTGAGTACAAGATATGATGATAGCTTCATAACCATACCTTCATTTCTTATCATCTTGGACTCATCTGATTTTGCTTTGAAGCTTAAAAAAAGAATTTGTTCATTTGATCGGAACTCATCTTGAGCTATAAGCCTATAACTGCAAATGCATTTTGTTTGTTAGAATGGATATGAACCATATTGTTTAATCTAAGAGGATTCAATATGTCAATCTGATTTTTCAGGTTTTTGTTTGGACAAAGACTACAATCTGTCAATGCATTCTGGAGTCTGGAACTCATCTTCGGTATAAGCCTATACTAGAGTATCTATACCAATAAATACATTCCTTTGTTGTTGTTGCACTGGTCTGGAGTCCAGTTGCTCTCCACGCATAGTCTACAAGACTACAACCTCTGAATTACATGTGTTTTGGATTCTGTCTGTTTTGAAATTCTGAAATCTATGTGTTTTGGATATGAACCATATTGTTCAATCTGAGAGGATTCAATATGTCAATATGATTTTTCAGGTTTTGTTTGGACAAAGACTACAATCTTTCAATGCATTTTGGATTCCTTGCTGTTGTCGCACTGGTGTGGACTCTAGAGTCCAGTTGCTCACTTGCTCTCCACTTCTCCAGGAGTCCAGGCATGGTCTATAACTACAAGTCTACAACCTCAGTTCAGTTTTGGATGATTTCTCCAAGCATGCTCTCCACTTCTCCAGAGTCTAGTTGCTCTCCACTTCTCCAGAGTCTAGTTGCTATTTTGGATGATTTCTGTAATGCATGAAAATATGTAATCTTAATTCTGTGTTTAGATTTTTTTTTCTTTTGTAAACCTATTATCTGGAAACCTGGTCAGAATATGTGCTCACCGATTTTTGGCCGAAATCTGGCCGATTTTTTAACAAATTTTGGTCGATTTTTTTCGAAATTTAAATTCTAGCTTGAAATTTTCTGCCGAAACTTACCGAAAAAAAACAGAAAACCGGTCTAATCGGATTTATCGGCCCTCGTTAAAAAAATAATGCCGGTAACCGAGACCCTGCCCGTAAGTGGCTTCCTTCACGAAAGCGTTAACCTCGGCGACGGCCGCTTCAGAAGGCTCTGTGGACGGACACCGCGGTGCTCACGAACTCCGTCCGCAGGATGACCGACCGGTCCACGAAAACTCCGGTGGCGAAGGTGAGCTGCGGCCACGAGAGGAAGGTGCCCACGCGCCTGGCGACAGCCGCGTTGAGTTCGGGAAGGTTCTGGGAGCCCAGGAAGGCGAGCAGCTCCTGCAGCGCGGCGCCGTTCGCGCCGGCCGCGACGACCGCAAGCGAGGTGCGGATTGACGGCGGGGAGAAGATGAAGTTGGAGCCGGTCGCTATGGCCTCCGCGCCGACCTGCCTGGCAATCTGCAAGCACCGATCCATGCAAGTGAATTGCCTGCCTGATGAGGTTTGCGTGCGTGCGGTTATGGGCGTACTAGGACTAGGAGAGACAGGGCCCGGAGACAAAAGGAAGGGGGAGGGTGTGCAGCGTGTGCTTCCTATATATAAGGTTGCTTCTAGTGCTCTACTCTGACTGGTATAAGTCTACTATGTAGGTAAAATGATGATGTGATACCATAGTGAATGAAGAGAGAGGGTACTCTAGTATCTAATCTGGATATCGGTTCGGTCTCGAAATCCAACGCATAAAATTTATTGTGATCGATCCCGTGTATTTACGTTTGTGTGTGTCAACAAACATGTATTGCTTTAGTATATGCCACAAATAGGCCACAATGCTCAAATACTAGTAAAGATTATACATGTAATTAAATGAAACAGCCTAAGATATTACACCATAAGAAACCATGTATTGAGAAAATAGTATCATAACACTCCTCATACACTAAAGAAACTGTACTAAGATACTGCTCATTGGGAGCAGCCTAAGGCCGCAGTTAGGAACTTGGGATGGTGGGCGGTTTCCGAAACGGTTTCGGAGAGTGCGGGCGACGCCGCCGCTATCCGGTTCCGACCACGCTGACGCCGTGCAAGGACTGCACCGATGAGACGAGGCCAACATGCTTACACGCCTCAGTTCTATGCGACCATTACTTGTGGGAAATGGGACGGCCCACGTGGCCCATTTGATATGTTAAGTGAAGCACGTGTTCAACGGGCCTCGTTGTAGGGCAGCTTTGAGCAGATGGGCAGGGCCTGCCTTCCAACCCTGTTCTGTAAATAGTTTCGGAGGAGAATATACTTGGTGGGCCCCGTTTTTGCATGTACCGTTTTGACAAGAGTAATAACCAGTTTTAAGCAAGGCGGATACTGTTAAGTTGTTGCAACACTGGGAAGCAATAATTTTATTGTATTATTAGAGCTTGTTTGGTTTATTGTCACAATTTGCTGCAGTCAAAGTTAGGTGAGTTGAACCTTCTATAGCCTGTGTTTGGTTCATTGCCACAACACGCCACACTTTCTTAGTCATATGATCTATCATACAGTTACTTTCTTGCAACCATTTGGCTAAGTTGTGGTGGGTAATTTCTTAGCCACAAAAAATGTGGCATGCCGAATACCATACTATTGCCACAATTAGTTTTGGCAATGTCTTGATGAATCAACCCGTCATGGCACCAACTACGTGTGAGGCACCGGCTCTAGAAAAGCATAAGCTAGGCGAGGAGGAGGTCTTGTGAGGAGACTTCGTTGGACACAAGTAATAGTGAAGCGTTTTCTGGGCTGCAAGCTAAATTGAGAAGGAATCAAGAGAGGGGCTGGCCCATGTAATAGTTAGAGAATATGTGAGTTAAAAGAGTACTGTACCGTGTAATGTGGGGTTATTGGAAAAGAAATAGTGTCATCTTCCTCCTTCTTTCCCCTTCATTGTCTCTTTGCTTGTTCTTCATTTCTACAAACCCCTAGCTATCGATGAATCCATGACAAATTGGTATCAGAGCCTAGTCGATCTAGTGGATTATCCTGGAGTTTCTCATGGCCTCGACCGGTAAAATCCCAAGGGGAAGGGGAGCGACTGCCTTCGGGTGGTTGCTGTAATTCCTGAACCTAGGTTCGGTTGGCTTGGAGATCTAGACACCACGACACCGGCAAAGCAAGGGATTCAAGTCCGTCAAGTGGTGATGGCAATGGAAGGAATGGAGGCACGATTGCTGGAATTTCTGAAGGCAGAGATGCAGACTACACGAGAGGAGATGAGTTCACACATGGTGGTGGTAGATCAGAGGTTGGAACGCCAGGGAGCGAAGATTGAAGAGATGCAATTGATGGTAAACATGTCTATGGACTCGATCGGACAAGTTCAACATGACCAAAGAATGGTGAAGAAAGCCTTGAATGGAACTGCCCCCTTGGTGATTTCGACAAGAGAGGAAGCAAGAATACTAGTGGCTTGACCCGGGGAGGCTTTGAACCAAGCTGTAGTGAGATAAGAGATGCCTCCAACCTAGACCATACAGGTACAATTTCCACCCTCAACTCCTGTGATCGCTGATGTACTTGAATTGAGCAAAGGAAATCAGGAACTGGGAAGGGGATCTTGGATGCCTAAGATGGATTTTATGAGATTTGATGGAATAGATGCGAGAATATGGGTTGATAAGTGCCATAAATTCTTTGCAATGTATAAGATTCCAAAGGGATTCAAAGTGGCAGTAGCAACCATGTACAAGTCAGGAAGTGCAGCACACTGGTATCAAGCATACAAGATGACCAACATTTGGCATAATTGGGAGCAATTCAGAGAGGCTGTAGTAATAGAGTTTGAAGGAAATTCACAAAGAGATAGAATGATAGAACTGTTGCTCTTACGGCAAAATGGGTCGGTGGAAGAATACAAAAGGAAATTCTATGAACCGCTCTACCAAATTAAGTTGTATGACCACTCAATTGGGGAATTAATGTTGGCGACAATATTTGTGTTGGGATTGAAAGAGGAGCTACGAGTTGTGGTAGAAATACAGATGCCAACAACTGTCATTATTGCAGCTATATGTGCATGTGTTCAAGAAGGGGTCCATGAGAGAGCTAGGAAGTTCACCAATAAAGGAAGAAATGCAGGATATGGTTTTGGGTTAGGAAAGGCTGGAGGGAATATTAAAGGAGAAGAATGTAATCGGCACCAGAAATTGAGGGGGGGGGTATGGAAGGCTAAACAGCTGAAAGAGTATAGACGCTCGAATGGGCTGTGTTTCAAATGTGGAGATAAATATATACCAGGCCATAAACGTCAGATACAAGTTCAAGGATAGCTAAAGGCGATTCAAGTGCAAGAAATCTTAACAGATGATGTGTTGGATGCTATTGTAGCTGACGAAGAAGAAGAAGAAATGCACATGTCAATGAATGTTATATCAGGTGCAGACCATCCTAAGACATTAAGGGTGAGAGCCTTGGTGGGAAATCAAGTGATGCTCATGTTGATTGATTTTGGTAGCTCACATAATTTCATAAATGCTGAATTGGTTGAGAGGTTCGGGTACATACCAAAGCAGGTCAATACAATGACTGCGAAAGTGGCCAATGGAGAAGTAATGCTCTGTGACAAGGAGATTAAACAAATGAGGTGGTGGATACAAGGACATACCTTCCAGCATGATATAAAAGTGTTGGAACTAGGAGGGTATGATGCCATATTAGGAGCAGATTGGTTGGAGAAATGGAGAGTGATAAAATAGGGAGTCACAAACTCTGAAAAGAGTAAGGAGTGTTGGAAATATGCCCTAGAGGCAATCATAGAGATGATTATATTTCATTATGTTCACAATATTTGATAATATGTTATCTTGTTCCTTGAATGAATCATCAGTCATAAAGATTAACGAGTATGTGACTTGTTGGTGAAACTCTTTTTAACTTATGATGATGTCGTTCTAAAAGTATCCTCAGTCGAAAGTCCTTTGGTTGGAACACTAGTGACTCTCGACCAAAGACATGTATTGATTGATGACCATGTTTCACGGTCATGGATATAGGATATCGAATCAATAATGTGGACACGTGTTAGAGAACATGGTGTTGGATAAGACCCACCTTGAGACACTATTGAGATTGTTATGATTCTATGTGTCGTTAGTTGGTCTCAAGTAATGATGATGTATAATCCTTAGACCTGAGATCAGCATGGTTTCCTACATGTGTAATAGCACTCTTAGGGGTTGCCAAACGCTACTAAATATCTGGGTGGTTATAAAGGTAGCTTTGGGGTATACTATGAAACATGCGAGAGGATGTATTTGGTGGGATATGGGATTTGCCCCTCCTAACATAACAGGAGAGATATCTCGGGGCCCCTCGAAGTGGTCGGATAAAGAAAGTGCATGGCCATGCCACTGGTGGTCGAAAAGTTTGACCACATAAGGTTATCCGATACTCGATCGAGAAAACATTGAGCGATCCATGGATGACACAACATCTCACAGGAGTTCAACCAGATATCATGAGGCAAAGGGAGAATACATGAGTAGGTAAAAGCAGTTCGACCCATTCTGAATTGGTCGTATGGAGATACAAGCAAGTCGAGACTGGTGAGCGTAATCACAGAGTGGTGAAACCAAGTCGTAAGGAGTTACGAGTTGGTCGTGATCAAATCTGGTGATGCATTATAGAGATAGGACACGGTCATAAGTGATGAGGACACAGTCGTAGATCATATTGCATTAAGGTTCGTCCGATATAATTTGTGTGTATTCGGGAATCGTTATGTCTGCTAGGAACCGCTTCGACTAGTGGCGGAAAGGGTTTCAGTCACAACCGAACTACACATGAACCTAACGGGTCACACACTTAACGGGTTGGAACAAACCAAGATCTAATCTGATTAAGTAAAGAGTGTTTGGATATGATCCGTCACGGGCCTATATAAGGAGATGCATGAGGCTATTGGGATGAGGAGGGTTGACGCAAGTTGCCCTACCGAAACCCTAGCCGCCATCTTCTTGAGTGCCTCCCGTGCGATTTGGTGCTAGCACACCGACGTCACGGTTGTTCCTTCCACGGGCGTGTGGATACCATAGAGGCGCTTCTCGTTGTTGCGCTTAAGGCGATCCGCGATCTTCGCTAGGAACCTGCAGAGTCTTTGGAGGAGACGATCAACTCACGAGGACGCTGGACGATCGACTACGACCAATACATCGACGCTCTTCGTCGGACGGTAGCCGACACTTCTTCCATTGCTCTGTGGCGTCTAGTGGTAACGATCTGTGATCATCTTCTTGCTTGGCTTCTGGTTTGCGTGGTAGAAATTTTGAATTGTTGCTATTGTAGCCTACGTATCCCTTGATGGTATCGAGAGCCATCTGCGTAGTTTTTGATCCGGATCGGTCGCATATACTTGATATGTGGTAGTAGTAGATTGGATCTATTCTCGGTCGTATCTGAAACCTAGGCCCCTGATGGATTAGATCGTCGATTTTAGATGGTAGTAGATGGGTATACGAGGAGGTACAAGTTAAGAGCACCGGATGATTCACTCGACTTGTTTTTCGACTACCTTGCATAATACTCCTATCGGTCGGAATTCCGCCATCGGAGTATGTCGCGTTATGTGGTCGTATCAAGGCAGTGATCAGATTGGCTCGGAATAGGATTAATATGATTAATCTGATGATTTCCAAAGCTCGGAAACGTGAATAAGATTCATGTCTCGGAAAAAATTTTGAGCTTATGCCCTCGACCGGTGAGGGGCGCTACCCCTTCGAACCCCGCCCGCTAACCGGCTAGCGGGACCGCCGTGCTGGCTATTTGTACCGCGCGTTATAGGTAATATGTGTTCATGTCGTCCGATAGAATTGGATTCTATGCGTAACTTGTTTTTGCAGGGATTGATGTGAATAGTATGGCCCATTGTGTATGTGATGCATGTATGGATTTTCATGACCTGCGTGTCATGTTGTGAGTGAGCCATCGAGCTACATTTTATTGTATAACGGTCAAGCGTCTCGAGCATGTGATGCTTGATATTATCCTATGTAATTCATTACTAGCTCTTAGGAGTAATTGCTTAGTAAATGAATGCGGTTGGAGACTTCAAGCATGGTGGTCGAAGGGCGGGAAGCATCTTGATGGAGATCGTCATGTTAAGGGCCATACTATTTCACGATGATATGATTATCTGTGAATGTTTGTGTTTATTCTGTCATGATATTAAGTCATGTTTTTCATTAGATGCTTTTAACATGATAAAATTAAAATTCCCTCACATAATGTTAAGTTAAAATTGATGCCCTCAATAAGTTGCACCATCAAAAGTCTTGTATTTTAATGGTAGGTCTTGCTAAAGCGGAATGCCATTAACTTTCCTTGACTAGATGGGTTTGTGTCGGACACTTACACGCATTGCATTGGTTTAACTTGACAAGGTCATCATAACGGTTATGGACCTTGGGGCATAGGGTTGGGTGCGAAGCATAGAGATCTTGCCCAACAACAAGAGTCATATAGAGATATGATTAGCAAAGGGTTGCTTACGAATTCACTAATCTTCTAGCGGTGATGCCAAAGCTCACTAGTAGATTACCCGATTGTGGATCTTGAATCACTAAATGTCATAAGAGGATATGGTATTTAGTGGGAGTATCTTTATTAAATTGTTTAATAGAAGTTACTTTTCTTGAACATATGTCTTAGTTTTGTGTATTTTATGTTGTAGATCATGGCACCAATCGTTGTACCAACATCGGTTTTGCTATCGTTCGATACTTGAAAAGGAAAAACTGAATGGAACAAATTTTATGGATTGGTCCGCAACCTAAAATTGTTCTTAGGCAAGATAAAAGGAACATGTTCTAGAGGAACCAATTCGAGATGTGCTGCTGATAATGTTCTTTGCTACTCTTAAATCCGCCTACAAAAGGTATGTGATGAATCCTTGATGTTAGTCGCTCATGCTTGCTGCGATGAACTCGCACCTTCGTAAACAATTTGAGAACATTGAGGCCCTCGATATGATCGTGGCGCTCAAAGGCATGTTTGAGACACAAGCAAGAACCGAGAGATTTGAGATATCAAAGAACTTGTTTGCGTGTAAGCTAGCCGAGGGTAGTCAGTGAGCCCACATGTGATCAAAATGGTTGGTTACACACGAGCTTGGAAAAACTTGGTTTTCCACCGAGTCAAGAGTTGGCTCTGATTTGATTCTTGCTTCGCTTCACGCAAGCTATGGTCGATTCATTCTAAACTTCCATATGAATGGCTTAGACAAGAATCTCACCGAACTACATATGATGCTTAAGACTACAGAGGACAAGATTAAGAAAAGCAAGATCATGTGATGATGGTGCAAAAGAGTACAAGCTTCAAGAAGAAGGCTAGGACTTGGGTCAAAGGAAAGGGCAAGAAAGTTTTGGATGGGATCCAAACTAACAAGCCTAAACCCAAGACTAAGTCCGCCCGACTCAAGAGAATGAATGCTTTTCTT